>BSBM01000861.1:3650000-5110000 GCA_027924585.1 Larix kaempferi | reverse complement strand
TGAGATCTCCTTTGAACCATGAGAGGTGAGATCAAAACTAGTAGATGCATGAGAAATTATCCCAAGCGAATGGCAATGGCCATATTCTTCAATGACCTTCTGAAAGCATCGAATTATGATCATATAGTAGTATAAAAGAGGATATAGATGGAGAGGAGCGAATGCATTACCTTCAAAATTTGTTTTGACCTTCGAAATAATCATGTGATCATGATGCAAACCAACAGACTCTTGTGCAAGAGAGGATTTAGGACCTTCTGCAATATCTAGAGTGTGAGCTGGCACAGAAAGAGAAGAAAGTTTGAGCATGAGTGGAGAATCTGCAAGTTCTTTGTCAACAAATTCAATATGAGATGATACTGGTGCATGATCTGAGAGACCATCAAGAGGAGCGAATGCATCACTTTGTTTTCTTTCGAATGGGTTGGGACCAAGTCCTTCATTCTCTCTGCCAAATTTTCCATCCAGGTGAGCCCATATCTCTTTTGGAGTCCATAACTCCTTTGGAGTTTCAACACCATTACTGTATTTGAATTGGAATCTCTGGTATGCAAACAAAGAAAACATTATTGCTTGAAAGTGCATATCACTTTTATTTAACCAGTCAATCTTCTCTTCAGGGGATTCGAACTCTCTTTCAAAATAACAATCAAAAAGATCATGGATCTTCAAGTCTGCTATCATTCTTGGCTTCCATTCATCATAGTTGAGTGGATCAAGAGGAGTAATTCCTGATGAATACATAGAAGCTGTAGAGGACCTGCAAAAACAATATAGAATAACTACAACTGCTACTGCTGCAAAAATGCAAAAACTGCTGCAACTGCTGCACTCGAAATCTTGGTAATAACTTGCAAAAAAACTCTTAAGAATGGAGATAAACAATACTCTCAACATGCTTTGATACCATGTGAAAATCCTCACAGCAGACCTAAGAGATGATGTATAACTCACAAGAGTAATTATTATTAAGCAGGAAAATAGAAGAAGAGTGAACAATACAGTATAATGAGCAACAGAATAATATGGTACAGTAGAACTCGGATAGAAGCAATAATACTTCACACACACTAGTTAATTAATCACAATATGGAAAAATAAATAGTACAATGGTAGAGAGGATTCGAATTCCCAAGGTGGCAATTCGAATTAGCATCTCAGAGTGATCATAAGATCAATAGAGTGTCATCGGAGCACAACTAGGTGTCCTCATGATCATCGGAGCACAACTGGAAGTCTTCATCATCATCAGTGGAGTCATCAATGCTCAAGTAACTGTCAACCATCAGTCAAACTAACTCTGGTAGGTGTAACTCAGTGTAACTAAGTGTAACTGAGTGTAACTGAGTGTAACTCAATGTAACTAAGAGTAACTGAGTGTAACTGACTGTAACTGACTGTAACTGAGTGTAACTCACTGTAACTAAGTGTAACTGACTGTAACTGAGTGTAACTGAGTGACAACTGGACTGGTAGGTGAAGAAGGGCGAGTTGCTCCCTAAAATCAAGGAAGAAGGGCGCATTAAGCAACTGGAGGGCTAAAACTAAATAGTGAGAAGCTCCTGGGGGCTAGCTAATTGAGGGCTAGGTGTTGGACTGATGACTGGGATGCATGCAAACCCTAGAATGCATGCAAACACTAAAAGGTGCATGCATGACTGAAAATGTAAATGATCAAAATACTGGTGGGAGTAGGATGGAGTATAGGAATATCCTAACAGGAAGCACCCAGCATCATTTTCCATCCAAAAAAGAATTCCCAGCAGTGAGAAAAACCAGAAATCGCAACTTTGCAAGAACCCACGTTTGAAGAGCCAAAAACGCCCAAATTTGGTAGTTGACAGTAAAATCCAATGGGGGATCCATAGATATGAACCTTGGGGTGAATTTGAGAGTATTAGATACCTTGAAATCCATTGGAAAACCCAGTTTTATAGCCCAGAAAACTAGTGATGGGATTGAGTTATTTGATGAACAGAATTGTGAGAAATCCAATTGTGAATGACTGAGCAGAGGTTGGGTTTGCTTGATAAACCCAGTGAAGGCTAGAATATCAAGGATTAGCAGCTAGACCTTTCTATGCCCACCCTGAAGAGCACTGGAGGGAAGGGACGCCTGAGGGACTTTGCAGTAGAGAAGGGGACCTTCTTTGTGTTGGGTGTGGTAGGTAATGTGGGTGCCTTGACTGTTGAATTCATCTGAGATGCCTGTAGCTCTATGGATGAGCTCACTGGCTTAGCATTTTCCTCCTTTTTCTATTGTATGCTTGATAAACCCAACTGTGAGTTGGCTTAGCATAGTTGTTGAGTGAAACCATGGATGTGAGTGAGCCTATTTAGATCCTCCTTAGTGGATACACAAACTAGATCGGGGGTGATCTCTCAGCTGAAAGAATACAAGCTGGACAGAGATCTATGGTTGGGTGGAACATTGCTCTCACATAGCCAGTTGTTTGGACAACTTCATCTTCCAGATAAGTGTTCTCTGTGATTTACATTATATGCATTATGTGTTTTGCAGTGTGTTAATTATGAATGTTAACCATCCATGTTAATGAAACGAAATGATTGTTTTGATGAAATCGACATGAAGTCTGTGCATAGCATGAGTACGAAATTGAATTCTCGGCATAATGAACCATCATATGCATGTGTTAGATATGATGATGCATTACTGTTTGTGTGTTTGCAAATATGTATTTTAATTCCGCTGTGTAATTTAATTGTGCAATTGATTTACATGGCAAAAGTTTTTACCTTTATGGATTTAGGGAAGAATTAGACACCCAATGTTATACTCATGTTCCCTCCCTTGCATTGGATTGATGGAAGGGGGCGTGATAGAGGTGTAGAAGCGTGGAAGAGAGAGTGAGAGAGGGGGGTTAGTTAGGGGTAAGGGGCTACGAGGGGGGTTAGTGAGGGGTAGAGAGAGAGAGAGAGAGAGACTGAGAGAGGGGGTTAGTAATGGTTGGGGGGGGGGAGGGGAGGGAGAGAGAGAGAGAGACAGGAAAGGGTTTTAGTTGTAGGGAGTGAGAAATATAGATGGGAAGTGGGGTTAGAAGTAGGTGCAGGTGTAGGGAAGAGAGAGAGATCGAGGGAGGGGGTTTAGTAAGGGCTAGGGAGAGGAGGGGGTCTAGGGATAGGGGGATTAGGAGAGAGATAGAAAGAGTAGGATGGTTAGAGATGGGGGAGAGGTTAGTGAGAGGGAGAGGAGGTTTAGAGATAGAGAGAGGTGTAGAAGTAAGGAAGTGAGAGTGAGAGAGGGGTTTTGTAAGGGTTACAAGGAGGAGGGGATAGAGAGAGGGGGGTTAGGGGTATGTGGAGTAGGAGAGACAATAAGAGAGGGAAGGTGGTGATGAAAGGTCACCCCAACAAGGGTTATTGCTTAATAATAACACATGACACAACCACGTGTTCACAGGAACTGGATGTAAATAGGATGCCTAAAGTGGTTTCTATTACTTCAAATCAATCGGTTACAATTCTAAATGCAAGGAATGTAAAAAAACTAACTATGTTAGCCTTGGCCTATTACAATACAAGAGGTAAAATGATGTTTTATCTCTGTGTGTCAACATTCACCCTCTCCTGGTTTGTTGTGAAACTCTAAGTTATGGCTTGATCTTCTCTGCGCTCGGTAGATGTGTGACTATCCTATCCAAACTATAAATCTTCTCTCAAGATATACTCTACCAATTTTGTACTGATCGAACTGACCCTCCTTCTATGCATGTGCACAAGCCTTCTACCCTACTGTTGCTATTCCCGATATCACTCCGACCCCCAAGACATGCTTCCTCTGTCCATCGATCTTCCCTGATCCTATAGACCTGGAATTGTTAACGCCTCTGCCGTGCTGCACAACCTCCACCTGTGGAGACATCTGTCACGATCCCAACCACCTGCAATAACTGCTCATAACTTCCTTAGCAACCTTGAATGGATACTACGTACTCTGCTTGACTTTCTGCGCATCATTCTGACACTACTATAGTAGTTGGTCCTGTCACAACGCTGACCATATTTTCTTTCATAAGCCTTCGACATACCTATCGGATTCCCTTCACGCTTTCAGGCTTCACCAGTCTTCCCCTTCCTCCTGACTTGGCTCATGCGCAAACCTGTCGGTGTCACAATTGGACAACATGTCGATCCACGATGCCTTCGATGTAACTCTGTCATCTTCTGACCTATGAAATTTTGACTCTCGACCTTCCGCACTTCTTTCGATCGCATATCGACTGCTCCTGCACAACTTATTAACTTTGATAGCCAATCTTCTCTTCCGCACCAGTGGTTGTCGGCACTCCCTCTGGTTGGCCTTCTCTTGTCAATCATCTTCGACTACTTTTCTTCGGCCCATATGCTCCTGCATCAGGTGGTTAGGTGTGGGTGGGGTGTCGTGGTTTAAGGGGTTATAGAGAAATAGAGAGGGAGGAGGGTGTCAGGGGGTTAGAAAAGAGAGAGGGGTGGGGGATATAAGTTGGTCTAGGATTACAAAAGAGATAGAGAGAGAGGGGCTTAGTAAGGGTTAGGTGTAGGAGGGGAGAGAGTGAGTAAGGGTTAGAAGTGATAGGATTATGAGAGATATATAGGGAGGGGGTTTGAAGAGTGGTGGTGTCACATACACAATTTTCTGAGTTAGTAATTTAGTGAAACTTTCAAAATAAATTTTCACAATGGTTACTTAACTCTACAAACTTCATACATATGAGATGAGATATTTAATCATGTATAAATGTGTCAAACCTTAATTTCTAAATTCAGATTCATGAACTCCCATACTCGAACTTCAGTTATCTTCTTCTATTTTACTTGAAACACTTATATAAAAGGAGATAGTACATCTATATTCTATATCTAACCATTGTAACTACTTCAAGAAAAATGGTACCCAAGTTGGTCAATCAACTCATTTTCTTTTATTTCCATAATAAACTCATTTTTCCAATGAAAAGACTTATTCAATAGTAATAATCCAAATCAAAAGTACTTTTAGTTTAAATTTGAATATTAAAATCTCTTAATTATTTTAGCAATAACATACTCTTACCCATAAAATCCAACGATTTTATACATGAAAAATAGACACATGAAGCGACACATAACTAACGTGGTTCACCCAATCTAGGGCTACATCCACAAAAGGCTTATCACATCATTTTATTTAGTCGAAAAATGTTACATCTGAAGCACTTGTTGTTGTCACAATTACCTTCTTAGGGCCTCTCTCATGGAGAGCACTTTCTTTGAAGCATAAGTATGGAACATATTCCATATTCATCAAGCCAAACATCTTGTTAACACCCAAAATGACCCCCTAGGTTGTGGGAGAGGGAAATCTGAGGTAACCACTAACCAATCTTTAGCTTGTGCTACTAACCCAACACAAACAAAGAGGGATCTCTCTATAAGCTCATGAAAAACTAGAATAATCAAAGGTGTCAACAATGAAAATGTACACCAGTATTCATCATTAAAAAATATTCAATTACAACATACACAGAAGATCATATTTCTACTGGGACAAAAGTGATTTAAACGTCGTTTGGATGAAACATATGAATCTCTATTTGGGCAATGGAGTCACATTAAAAAAACCTTGAAAAATTATTCACAAAGGTTCTGCGAATGCATTCACAGAGGGGTGAGGTAGTAAGAAGCTAGTAGTCAAAGAGATTTTTATTGGTGAAACGGAAGAGAAAAGAACAATCCATTGATGTAAAGCATACGATGATGAATCCTACACAAACGTTAGCAGTGAATAAGTGGTGAAATACTTGGAATGAGATTAAGCAGAGCATAATTTCTATGAATTCCACTTAACTACTACACTGCACCAAGTATGAAGAAATACAGACATGGAATAACGATGAAAGAAGCACAATTAACATAGAAAAAAGAAAGACAGACTACCATAACAAATTACACAAGAATCCCTGAAAAAATGCAGGCTCGGCTCTGCAAACGTTATTAAACAACTCAAAATGTCTTATAGATTAATTCTCAAAATTCCAAATGTTTTCAAATAAGATTTTCAACCCTTTTTCATTCGATTACATCACATATATAAATGACCTGAGCCTTATGCTCGATCCATCAAAACCGAAAATCATTGCAACTAAGTGACACCTCATCAGGATTTATTTGTCACTTATCTCTACAAAAAACAAAAACAAGTAGAACCAGTCTAACTGCTTTTCATCTCTATTGGTATTTTTACCACATGCTATTTACTTTCAACTACAAATATAAAAGATGACGAAGTAATTGTTCAAGCTAACTATTTTCATAGTCGCCTAAAAAAAATTACAAATTGCATTTTAAAAATAAAAGTATCTTAGAAGTCTTTGATTTTCAAATAAACAACAACTATTTAAAAGCCAATGACTATTGTGGAGGGCAGAGAGTGTATTTCATTCTTCCATATATTTCCACGGTAGTCGATAACTCAGTATACGGGAGGTCATAATCTGTCATCTCCTTTACTATAACCCGGATCTCAATGTGCTATGCAAGGGAAGCTGGAGGGAGTCTTTCACCAATGGCGACCAATCGGTTCAGGATTTCAAAGTCTTCAGAGATCTTTTCCATCAAAGTTATTCCTATAAGCGGTTGGTTTAGATTTTTGAACTTGTTGTGATCCATCCTTATGTTCCAGAGCAATTTTTTATAACCAGTTTGCGAGATTAACTCTTGATTATTATTCCCATAATGATGGTAACCCCATCTCAACCAGCTTATCAAACGATCCTTTGAAATCTGCTACCTGTCTCTTCATTTCCTCTACTCTGGTTTCCACGCCTTCAACCTGTGCATACTTCCCCAGAACTCTTCCTGCTGCTGCGATTGCCATGATCCGGTTTCCAATATTCAAGTTAATCCTTTCCTCCTCTGATAAACTACTCAAAAAAGTAATAGCATTCAATGTTGTTTCCTTGGGATTCTAGATAAGAGTTTCTCTCGTGGCCGCACAACGTATGAAAACATCACTGATTGTTTTCTCCTTTACTCTTATAAATTCCAGGTATGGCCTAAAACCTTCAACTTCTTTAATAATTCGATCCCATACTAAATGCTTGCAACCCTGCAAAGCTACTTGTTTTGTAACTTGGAGGGTGAGCTTCTTATTGATATCAATTAATTCATTATGCTTATCTTGGAGGGTCTTTGCTTCTTCTTCTTTCTTTTCACTCTCCTCCTTTAACCTCTGAGCTTTTTTCCTTCGGCTCCTTGATTTCGACATCCTTCAGACTATATATGAGACATAGCCTGCACAAGGCTGTCAGTATTACTATCATCTCCATTTTGGTTTATATTTGTAGGCTGCAAGTCCAATTTGGACAAGTTACTTTTTAAGTCATCAAGCTGCTTTTCTAGGCTCATTTTCTCCTTTTTCCAATTATCTTCCTTCCCTGCAAATTTTAGCAACTCTGCTTTACAATCACTTAATTCTTTAGACAAGGTTTTCCTTTTGTATTTCAAAGTTTGTTTCTTCGAGACCCTCGATTAGCTGGATATTAGGAACCTTCTCCTTTCTCTGCAGTTTCAAAATCAGCTTATCTTTCTCAGCCAATAACTTGCTCATGGTTTTGCCTCCACCATCGCTTATAACTAGGTCAGATTGTAGCTTCTTGACATGATGTTGAAAAGCTTGGTTTTCACTTTTTTCTTGCTTCAATTGGCTCTCTAACTTTCTCATAGTAACTTCCAAGTTGTCACCCTTCAATGCCACTTTTACGAAATCTTCATATATAAAATCCCCAATCCGCTTGTGGAACTGGATTTTATCCAACACCGGTATCTTCTCCCAATTGACCCTCATTTCAGTCACTTTGTCCACTGTCAATACTATCAGGTTCAAAGTGTTATCCCTCATATCTCTGCTAGTCATTAAGGAAGTTTCGGTATTAGAAAAAATCCTAGCCCTTGGTATCAAATCAAATAGCCTTTGGGTCGAGGCCTGTTTATTCTGTTCATATTGTTCGCACAGTCCGATTTGGACCGAGATTTATTGGTTTCATCACCCTCCTTAACATCCTGAAAATTATACTCTTTAATTTGGACCTCAGCAGCTGAAAACCGCTCATTATCTTCTCTCTCACCATCCACCGGAATAGTCAATCCTTCTTGAGCCACTGCAACAACCAACTCTTCTTTAGTGGGAGAAACAACTAACTGGGCTTGAGTGGCTGCAACAACTAATTCAACTTGTGTTTCCACTTTAGGCCGCTTGTATCCACTTCCTACTTCAGTATCCATATCTCGAACTTCCTCCGAGTCTCTTTTCCGGCCCACTTCCATAGTGTCCGACACCTGATATATGTCCATTATAAAATTAGACAGCATTAGATCTCCTTCTTGCAACTTTGCAAGCTCCTTCGCCTCGGGTTCCCAGTGTAACAAATTCCGCCCATTTAATACCCCTTCTGGCTCCTTATGTTCAAAAGCACTTAGATTACAATCTTTCTTTCTCTTAGAAATAATGTGTAAGGGGTCGTGTTCAACGCCCACATCTTTCTTGAACCCCATAGGTTTCAATAAGTCTTCTACATCCCGTAGAGCTTCCTTGCTTTTTACTACGAAAGGACCCACCTTCCAAGGGTATTTTACATCAATGCCCTTCTTAAATTTCAGGAATTGCTCCTCTTCCAGAATCAGTTTCTGTTTGATAAACTCAAGAGAGAAGATTTGCAATGCCAAAAAAGTGGGAAAAACATAGGGCTCCTATACAAAACCATACATCCTAATGACTGTAGCATCCTTCAATAGAAACCAATCACCAATAGCCAGTTCGCTCTTCAATTGCATCATTATTTTCATCTCGGGAAATACCCTAGGAAATTCTTCCCCAAAGATGACTTTGTAAACAGGAGGTAAGATATAGTTTAAATAATTAAATACATTGTCTATCAAAGCATCTGCTTCCAGTAGTGGGGGAAAATGCGGGCTTTCTGTGCTACTGTAGATAATCATTTTCATAAGCTGTGTATGGTACTTGAAAAACCTAGCATTTGGGAACTTGCTCAACTGTACATGTATTCTCTTTGCCAAAAATTCATCGAACTTAAGGGATGGGATGAGCCCAATTTAAGACCTTTCCAAACTAATGCTAATCCTGAAAAGTAAACTCAACTGGACTTCGGTTATCCACAGATCTGTATTTAATCCAAAAAATTGAGCCACCAAAGAAAAAACCAACTGGGAATTGTCATCAAAAAGGTTGACATTCAAGGGGTAGGACGTTTCTGCAATTTCTGAGTCGGTTTTTAGGCATGTAGGTAAAAACTCTTGACAACTTTCGGTGGTAATTTAGTGAAATAGGGAAACCACAAACTCTTCAAAAAAACCTTCCAACTCAAGGTCCCATGACTTGGAGACGAAAAAAGAATTCCTAACAACCGACACATCTATAACAAAGACAACTCTAGACTAATGGGAATCCATAATCATCCTCTGGGTCTCTGATTAATTTAAGGAACACCATGATACAAATTGAGGGAAAGACACTACCTGGTCAAGGCAAAAGGAAACAAATGACGACCTAAAAATCCCATGTATATCCAGACCTCGTTCATGTAAGGACTCCAATATTTTCTTGATCTCTGGGACAGGGAGCCGAATGTATGTGTCACACACATTGACATCCCTCTCTTCTCGGGTGACCTTAACCCTAGAACTGGTAGAAACTTGCTCTTCCCCCATCTTATGACTATAAAAGACTTAAATTTTCAGAGAATGGTGGTTACACGGTCCTACCTGTCACTTTGGAAGCCCTAAATGCACCGTTTTGAAGGTTCTGTCGCCTTCGTCATCTGCCACATGCTGAGAGACTTTTTTGACTTCGACAAGCTTCAAAAAAAAGTCATCTTTTACGGGAATTCTTATATATATAACCGTGTTTCCACAACCTCCGGATTCCTTGGCCAACTGCCTTTCAATCTCAACCATTGATCTCCCACGTGCTCACTTTCCACCATCGGATCCGGCTTCCCTTTACCTACTGATTTGACAACTTATTTAGTTCCACCGTCGGATCATCTTTCTAGTTATCATTTGGGTCGTTCATCTTATCCGCATGCATCTATGAGGTGGTATCACATACACCCAAAATGGTTTCCTACACCTCCTTTTCTCTGTGCGACAGGTTCTGGAGTTGACTCTTGTCTGGTGGGAAAAGTCCATCGCATCCTCCTTGCCGCTATCCAACATGCTATTTCTTGATGCGACTATCTATGAGAACCATTCATCTCTTCTCAAACGCACATCCATGGTGAGGATTTATGCTTCATTTAACTCTTCAATCATCCATCTTCTGGTGGGGTCCTTCCTATTATCTTCTATGCACTTCTAACCTCCACTAGCCATTGATGTGGCTCTGCTTGTCATCCGAACAGTCGATCTGGGGGACCCATATATTGATGAACCACATATGTCCCGCATCATCCGATTGGAGGGGAGGGATTCTCCCTCTTAGATCTTTAATGTCTTGTCCCACCATCGCGGCATCGCATGGGCTTGAACTAGCCCTTTTTACTGCTTTGCCTCCTTGCAACGCCTTCCAAAGTTGACATCTGTCTGGAGCGAAAATCCCATCGCATATGCTTAATCCTTTTCTTCCTTGCAACTCTTCCATGCGACTATCAACAGGAGCCGTTGATCTCGCGCTTGCTCCCGATCGACGGTGCCTACCTGCATGGCACTTAACCTCTCCATTATTTTCATGCTAACTATATGACTTAGGGTCTTTTTTATCCCATTACTCGATTCCACTTGCATATTAATACCCATACTTCGAAATTATTCCATTTTTATTGCATTGGGTCCTTCTAGACTTCTTCTTTTCTTGTCTTAGCACTTGGCCATCGAGGATGGAGAGTACTTCAAGCTTCCATTAGGTAGTTGTTTAACCCTCCACCTTTCACATTCAGTTTTTATGCTGCAAAAAATAAATAGGTGCTAACAACTGGCTCCAACTGGGGATGTTATCCTCCTAGGGATGTTCTTCTTCTATCCCCTGCATTAACCTAATAACCGACAACCCTAGAGATGCCGGAAAAACCACCTCAGCTCCATATACCAGTTGGAAAGGAGACATCCCAATGGCCCTCTTTGTACTTATTATATCAGCCCATATAGCATATTTCCGTTTTGTGTGCCAAGCTCTCTTATTGTCCTCTAATAACTTCTTTATGATTCTTACTAGGATTTTGTTAGATGACTCTGCTAGCCCATTCCCTTGAGGATAGTATGTTGTGGAATGGTTCAGACTGATATGGTATTTGTGACAAAAAATTATCATTTTCTTGGAAAAAAATGCAGGTGTGTTGTCTGTCACTATTCTTTTAGGACACCCAAATCTTGACAGGATATTGTCTTCCAGAAAATCCATGATAACACTTTCGGTTGCTTTCCTAGTTGGTATGGCTTCAATCCACTTAGTGAAATAGTCAGTAGTTGTCAATTTCCATCTATGATGCCCTGAGTAGTTAGGATTTATCTCTCCAATGAAGTCTAAACCCCACTGCTGGAAAGGTGCCTCTACTATGATAGGGTGAAGGGGTAGTGAAACAACTTTTCTTTTTCCTTCAAAAATATGACACTAGTGACAAACAATAGTTTCTTTATATACATCTGAAAACATGGTAGGCCAGTAAAAACTAACCCTCAAGATTTTGTTGACTGTTACCTTCCAGGAATGATGTCCACCACAATCTCCCTTGTGGAATTACTCCTTTGTTTGTTTAGCCTCTTCCTCTAACAAGCAATTCAGTAACACACCTCCAAGATCCTTCCAATGCAAAAATCGATTCATAATACAATACTTCACAGCCTTTAGTTTCACAGCTTTGGCCCTGCTCTTGCTTAACCCTGGAGGAGCTTGTAAGTTTTTTAATACATACACACTGTCAACATACCAAGGGGATGCAGAGAATTCTGGCCTCACCTGCACTCCTACATCCAGCTGATTTGAGTAATCTTGTCAGAATTTTAGTTGCAAAGAATCACAGTTGGCCTTGGTCATTAATTTTTCTAGCCCTTTCCCCTTTACCAGTTTGGTAGGTTTTATCTCTAGGTCATACTCTAGCAATACAACAATCCATTTGGCTCTTCTTCCTTCAGGGCCTGCTTGGGTGAGGATACCCTTCACAACACTGTTTGGGACATGAGCAATGATGTGGGAGTGGAGGATGTAAATGCTGAAATATTTCAGTGACTTGATTAAGGCATAAGATTGATTTTCCATGATATCATATTTCAGTTCTGCATCTCTCAGCACCCTGCTAAAAAATGCAATTGGTTGTTCAATGTTTTGGGCATTTTTCTGTAATAGCACTCCTGCTACTGTATGCTTTAAAGCGTAAGAAAAAATCAAAAAATCTTTAGAAAAATCTAGATTGGCTAATACCGGTGCTTCAGTGGTAGCATTCTTAATTCCCTTGAATCAATATCTTGCTTCCTCAATCCACTTTACCTATTTTTCCTTTCTGAACATATTGGTAATATTCATCATAATTTCTGCAAAACTGGGAATGAACCTTCTCAGAAAACCCACATGCCCGATGAAAGACTGCACCTCCTTTTTGCGTCTTGGCTCCCCAACTTTCTGAATGTCACTAACCCTCTTAGGGTCGATCTTGATACCTTCCTTGGAAATAATATGACCCAAGATCTTAGCTTCTTCTAATGCAAAATGTGATTTTTTAGGGTTAAGGGAAATACCATATTTTATACATTTCTTAAAAAATTGTTCCAAATGCTTTAGGTGCTCTTCATCAGATTTTGAATACACTGTTACATCATCCATGTATACAACCACGAAGTTATCCTTTCTTCAGCGAATGCTATGTCCATCGCCCGCTAGAAGGTAGCTCCTGCATTCATCAGCCCAAAAGGCATCTTCGCATACATGAAAGTACCCCAAGGAGTGGTAAAAGCAGTGTTCTCTTGGTCTTCAAGGCAAACCTTGATTTGATTGTATCTGGAGAAACCATCCATGGTGGAGATATTTTCTGCCCCTACTACTTTTTGTAAGATATGTTCCATTTTAGGGATAGGGTGATTATCTTTTAGTGAGGCTATGTTTAGGTTCCTGAAATCTATACAAATTTTAATCTCACCATTCTTCTTCCTTACAGGAACCAAATTTGCTATCCATTGAGAGAATCTCAAAGTGACAATGCTTTTTGCATTAAATAATCTTCTGATCTCTTTTTCTATCATAGGCACCAGTTTAGGGTTTATCCTCCTTAACTTTTACTTGAAAGGTTTCTCTCCTAGTTTGATTGGAATATAATGTTGTATTATAGAGGTATCATATTCCTTTAGTTCTTCATAACTCCACGCAAACGCAGTAGCATATTTTTTCATCAACTTTACATATCGTTCCTTCTTTTTAGCATGTAGCTTCTTGGACATGTTTACCATCCGAGGCTCTTCTTTAGTACCCAAGTTTTGGTCTTCTACCGCATCTCTGGGAGGTTCAAACTTCGGGTTTTTTGCTACATCATTCTGGTCAAACAGCCTCTCCAGGGGTATCAATCCCTTGGAGATATAATTACTCTTTAATTGAACGATATCTTTCCCTCCCAACACGTTTTTCCATTGCTTGCTTTCCCTTTCTTCACCCTCTGAGTGTTCATGGTCCATCAATCCTTCTATGTTTTTAGCATCATTTTGAACATTAACAAACTCGTCAGATAATTCCAAAAATATTTTAATTTGTAAATCATCTTCAAATACTTGCCAGTATTTAGCATTGTCTAGAATAGATGGCCTGTTCACCACTTTTACCTTGTATTTTTCTTGAGAGAAAATAGGAGTTTTAAAACCACCAGCAGTGGTGGCCAAACAATCTGCCACCTAATTTTCAAATCTCGGGATCACCCAGATCTTTTGTTTGGTGAAAAAGTTCCCAAACATATCCCAGACTTCATTTCTATAGGCCCTCATCCTGGGGTGTTTTTCCTGATAACTATCATTTACTTGATTGACCACCAATTCTGAATATCCAATAATATGTATCCTTTTTGCTCCCAAATCTTTCAAAGCTCTTAGTCCCAAGAGCAGAGCTTCGTACTCAGCCACATTATTAGTACACTCGAAAGTTAGCTTATATGATAGGGCTCTGGACTCTTGGTCGGGAGGTATGACACAAACCCCTGCACGAGCACCATTCTTGCTCAATGATCCATCAAAGTACAGCTTCCACAACCCTTCCTCATTTTTCTGCCTCTCTGACGCCTCATACCTTGCATCAAACTCCTTGTCTTCCTTGACTTCGTGGTAAAATGGGGGTACAAGGTCAGTATGTGGACCATCATTGAATAAAACAGAGGAACCTATGTCTGTGTCTACTGTGTATATGGGGTGATTTTCAGGTTTTTCGTCACTGCTGACCACATAGGCCATTCTTTTCTCTCTATATAGCTTTCTATTGCATCCAAAAAGTGGTATAGTGTCATAAGATAAGTCCATTTGCATGGTTCCCTTCAACGTTTTTACCCAGGACCTTGACAACAACATCCCAAACTTAGCAGGCACCTCAGCCACTACTACGTCCATCATAATGTTCTTAGCTGGAATTTGGGCAAGGGTCACTACTACATCTTTAATCAAACCCAAACATGGTACCTTTCTGGAATCAAAAGAATATAGGTCTTTGTAAGGTCTGGTGAATTCTAACCCCAATTGATCCACCACTGGTTTTGGCATTAAGTTGTGTGAATCCCCAGAATCTATTAGGGCATTGTGTAATACCTTATCATGGATATTCAAACTCAAATAAAAGGGAGGGACTTCTTCATCATCTATTTCTTCCAGCTTGGAACCAAAAATTATAGTGGGGGCATCATCTATCACTTCCAACATGTCCTATGGACCTCTGCCTTTCCTTTTACCATGCTAATTATCTCTTCCCTATATTCATTGTTTCTTAACAGCTCATTTAAGGGGATAGAGATCTTAACCTTGGGTAGTTCATCCTTCAGACTGAATGTTGAAGCTGGCCTCACTACTTCAGCGAATTTTGGTTTCCTAACTTCTTTGGAATGTTGCCCCTTATCTTCTGAGGTTTTCTGTGCAGCAACCTCTGGCTATTTTTCTTTTAGCTTCTCCATATTCTATTGAGTCTTGGAGAGCTTAATATGGTAATACTTCCCTTCACTTATTGGTATCTCCCTGCTCCTTAAATTCATCTTTCTTTGGATTTCATCTACAACATTCATGTAACCCATTTGGTACTGCTCAGAATCAAATTCAACAGCTTTGCTAGTATTCCCCATGGTGAAAAGGTCATGTTCCCTTTGGGTTAAATGTACTTCATGGTCTAGGGTGTCAAAGAGATGGATCTGGTCTCCAGCAGGGTCTTTAGGTCCTTCTTCATCCACCAAATTTTCAGAGAAGGGAGGCCTTATCTGGTGGTCTTCTTGATTTCTTGGATTTCTTGGAGGGGGTGGCCTTCTAAAGTTAGGATTTATTATTTGATTTTCAAGATGCTCTCTAGCAAGAGGTTTAATTTCCATGGCTAATCTATCCATCAACTTTTCCATGGTTTTCATCATAGTATCAAACTTGGCGTCACTAGAAGAGGAGGAGGTAGAGGTTTGGGTTTCTTGCTTCTTTTTATCTGCTCCTATTTTTCCCTTTATTTTCCTTGAAGCCATCATGTTGGCTTCCACCTCTATGGCATCCTTTAGCATAGTAGGCAGGGTGGCAAATTTTCTCTCTCTTAATGTACATGAGAAATCTCCGTCAAAGGCATCTGCGTAATGGAGCTTTGCAGTGCCTACTGAGGGTCTTAGGTCATCTAGAATAGAATTATAGGCCTTCATAAACCTAGCAGAAAACTCATGAACAAATTCAAAACCTCCTTTCTTCAGATGGTTGTACTGGGACAAGACTAGGGAAAGACTCCCTATCGTTTCCCACCTCTCTAAGTACAATGTCTTAAAGGCTGCAAAATCATTGATAGAAGCATTCATCAACTGTCTGAACAATTTCTTGGGCTCTCAAAAATAAAATCTGAGCAAACAACCTCATCTTAGCATCATCATGATCTACTTCCTCCAAATCAATAAAATCCTCAGATCCGTCTACATGATGTGTAGCAGAAAAACCTCCCTCTCTGTCATAAGAGATGATTCTCTAGGCGTAGTTTTGAGGGAGGTCATGCAAAACAACTGGTAGGGCTAATGGTGCGAATCTAGCAGCCATGGGTCTAGGTGTATTTTGAGCTTGGGGATGGATATTCTGGGCAGGATTACTTACAGGGATTGTGGTATGAGATTGATGGATCTGAAAACCAGGTCTAGCTCTTTCGGCTTTGATAATATTCTGCAACTTAAGCCAGATGGGATCTAACAAATGGGACTCAGGTGCATTCAGACCGTCTTCACCTAGGCTTAGATAAGACTCATATCTTGATCTTGGCAAAGGCTTCCCAATATCTATCTCTATATCCAATTCTTGAAAAACAAGTAGCTCTTCTTTAAACCCAATTCTTTCAATGCTAGAAGTACTAGATTTATCCTTTCCCGTCTTATGTCTAAGTAATATTTCTGGATTTTCCGCACTTACCAGAATTCTGGAAATAGATGACCTCTCGTATGGATCTTTCTTGAGGTCAGTATGCCTTTTTTGAGGTTTCTTTAGAAATGAACTTGGGTCATCGATCTTCCCCAGTGGAGTCTTTCTTGAATGTATATCTTTACGAGTGGAGTCGTTAGGTAAAAAATGCACAACCCTCTAAAAATATGGAAATCTCTGTTTTCCCGCAGGGATCTCTCCTTTCTTTGAATCTTCAGAACCCTTTGTCGTTCTCCCAGGGATAATAAAACAATCATGTTCCCCAACAACGATGCCAATTTGCTTACACCCAAAATGACCTCCTAGGTCGTGGGAGAGGGAAATTTGAGGTAACCACTAACCAATCTTTAGCTTATGTTACTGAACCAAGACAAACAGAGAGGGATCTCTCTATAAGCTCATGAAAAACTGGAATAATCAAAGGTGTCAACAATGAAAACGTACACCAGTATTCATCATTAAAAAATATTCAATTACAACATACACAAAAGATTAGATTTCTGCTGGGTCAAAAATGATTTAAACGTCGTTTGGCTGAAACATATGATTCTCTATTTGGGCAATGGAGTCACATTAAACAAACCTTGAAAAATTATTCACAAAGGTTCTGCGAATGCATTCACATAGGGGCGAGATAGTAAGCAGCTAGTAGTCAAAGAGATTTTTATTGGTGAAACAGAAGAGAAAAGAACAATCCATTAATGTAAAGCATACAATGATGAATCCTAAACAAACTTTAGCAGAGAATAAATGGTGAAATACTTGGAATGAGATTAAGCAAAGCATAATTTCTATGAATTCCACTTAACTACTGCACTGCACCAAGTATGAAGAAATATTATAGACATGGAATAACGATGAAAGAAGCACAATTAACATAGGAAAAAGAAAGACAGACTACCAGACCAAATTACACAAGAATCCCTGAAAAAACGCAAGCTCGGCTCTGCAAACTTTATTAAACAACTCAAAATTTCTTACAAACTGATTCTCAAAATTCCAAAAGTTTTCAAATAAAATTTTCAACCCTTTTTCATTCGATTACATCATATATAAAGATGACATGAGCCTTATGCTCGATCCATCAAAACTGAAAACTGTTGCAACTGAGTGACACCTCATCAGGATTTATTTGTCACTTATATCTACAAAAAATAGAAACAAGTAGAACTAGACTAACTGCTTTTCATCTCTACTGGTATTTTTACCACATGATATTTACTTTCAACTACAAAGATAAAAGATAACGAAGTAATTGTTTCATCCAACTATTTTCATAGTCGCCTCAAAAAATATTACAAATTTCATTTTAGCAATAAAAGTATCTTAGAAGTCTTTGATTTTCAAATAAACAACAACTATTTAAAAGGCAACAGGTATTGTGGAGGGTGGAGAGTGTATTTCATTCTTTCGTATCTTTCCACGACAGTCCATAGCTCAATAGAAGGGAGGTCATAATCTGTCATCTCCTTTACCATAACCTAGATCTCAATGTGCTCTGCAAGGGAAGCTGGAGGGAGTCTTTCACCAATGGCGACCAACCGGTTCAGGATTTCAAAGTCTTTAGACAAATTTTCCATCAAAGTTCTGCCTATAAGTAGTTGGTTTAGATTTTTGAACTTGGTGTGATCCATCCTTATGTTCTAGAGAAAGTTTTTATAACCAATTTGGGAGATTAAATCTTGATTATGATCCCATAATGATGGTAACCCCATCTCAACCAGCTTATCAAACGATCCTTTGAAATCCACTACCTCTCTTCATTTCCTCTACTCTGGTTTCCATGCCTTCAACATGTGCATACTTCCCCAGAACTCTTCATGTTGCTACAATTGCCATGATCCAGTTTCCAATATTCAAGTTGATCCTTTCCACCTCTGATAAACTATTCAAAAAATTAATAGCATTCAATGTTGTTTCCTTGGGCTTCTGGATAAGAGTTTCTCTCGCGGCCACACAGCCTTTGAAAACATCATTGATTTTTTTCTCCTTTACTCTTATAAATTCAAGGTATGGCCCGAAACCTTCAGCTTCTTTAATAATTCGATCCCATCATAAATGCTTGCAACCGTGCAAAGATGCTGGTCCTTTAACTTGGCGGGTGAGCTTCTTATTGATATCAACTAATTCATTATGCTTATCTCGGAGGGTCTTTGCTTCTTCTTCTTTCTTTTCACTCTCCTCCTCAAACCTCTAAGATTTTTCCTTCAACTCCTTGATTTCCACATCCTTCAAACTAATATGAGACATAGCCTGCACAAGGCTATCAGTACTATTGTTATCTCCATTTTGGTTCATATTTGTAGGCCGCATGTCCAATTTGGACAAGTTACTTTTTAAGTCATCAAGCTGCTTTTCTAGGGTCATTTTCTCCTTTTTCCAATTATCTTCCTTCCTTGCAAATTTTAGCAACTCTGCTTTACAATCACTTAATTCTTTAGACAAGGTTTTCCTTTTGTATTTCAAAGTTTGTTTCTTCAGGAGCCTCGATTAGTTGGATATTAGGAACTTTCTCCTTTCTCTGCAGTTTCAGAATCAGCTTATCTTTCTCAGCCAATAGCTTGCTCATGGTTTTTCCTCTACCATCGCTTATAACTAGGTCAGATTGTAGCTTCTTGACCTGATGTTCAAAAGCTCGGTTTTCACTTTTTTCTTGCTTCAATTGGCTCTCTAACTTTCTCACAGTAACTTCCAAGTTGTCACCCTTCAATGCCGATTTTATGAAATATTCATATATAAAATCCCCAATCCGCTTGTGGAACTGGATTTTATCCGCTATCAATACTGCCAGGTTCAAAGTGTTATCCCTCATATCTTTGCTGGTCAGTAAGGAAGTTTTGGTATTAGACAAATTCCTATCCCTTGGCATCAAATCAAATAGCCTTTGGGATGAGGCCTTTTTATTCTGTTCATATTGTTCGCACACGTCGACTTTGGACCAAGATTTATTGGTTTCATCACCCTCCTTAACATCCTGAAAATTATAATCTTTAATTTGGATGTCATGAGCTGAAAACCCGTCATTATCTTCTCTCTCACCATCCATCGAAACAATCAAACCTTCTTGAGCCACTAAAACAACCAACTCTTCTTTAGTGGGAGAAACAAATGACTTGGCTTGAGTGGCTGCAACAACTACTTCAACTTGTGTTTCCACTTTAGGCCGCTTGTCTCCACTTCCTACTTCAGTATCCATATCTCGAACTTCCTCCAAGTCTCTTTTCTGGCCCACTTCCACAGGGTCTAGCACCTGATCTATGTCCATTATAAAATCGGTCAGCATTAGATCTCCTTCCTATAACTCCACAACCTCCTCCGCCTCAGGTTCCCAGTTTAACAAATTCCACCCCTTTAATACCCCTTCTAGCTCCTTATGTTCAAAAGCACTTAGAATACAATCTTTCCTTCTCTTAGAAATAATGTGCAAGGGGTCGTATTCAGCTGCCACATCTTTCTTGAACCTGAGAGGTTTCAATAACTCTTCTACATCCCGTAGAGCTTCCTTTCTTTTTACTACGAAAGGACCCACCTTCCAAGGGTATTCTACATCAGTGCCCTTCTTAAATTTTAGGAATTGCTCCTCTTCCAGAATTAGTTTATGTCTGATAAACTCAAGAGAGAAGATTCGCAATGTCAAAAAAGAGGGAAAAACATATGGCTCCTGTACAAAACCATACAGCATAATGATTGTAGCATCCTGCAATAGCAACCAATCACCGACAGCTAGTTCGCTCTTCAACTGCATCATTGTTTTCATCTCGGGAAATACCCTAGGAAATTAATTCTTCCCCAAAGATGACTTTGTAAACAGGAGGTAAGATATAGTTTAAATAATTAAAGACATTGTCTAACAAAGCATCTGGTTCCAACAATCGGGAAAAATGAAGGCTTTCTGCGCTGCTGTACATAATCTTTTTCATAAGCTGTGTCTAGTACTTGAAAAACCTGGCATTTGGGAACTTGCTCAACTGTACATGTATTCTCTCTACCAAAAATTCATCGAACTTAAGGGATGGGATGAGGCCATTTTCAGACCTTGCCAAACTAATTCTAATCCTGAAAAGTAAACTCAACTGGACTTCAGTTACCCACATATCTGTATTTAATCCTAAAATGTGAGACACCAAAGAACAAACCAACTGGGAATTGTCATAAAAAAGGCTGAAATTCAAGGGGTAGGAGTTTTCTGCAATTTCTGAGCCAGGTTTTAGGCATGTAGCTAAAAAAGCTTGACAACTTTCGGTGGTAATTTGGAGAAAGATGGAAACCATAGACTCTTCAGAAAAAACTTACAACTCAAGGTCCCGTGACTCGGAGACAAAAAAATAATTCCTAACAACTGACACATCTATAGCACATACGACTCTAGATTGATGGGCATCCATAATTATCCTCTAGCACTATGAGTAATTCGAGGAACACCATGATACAAATTGAGGTAAAGACGCTACCTGGTCAAGGAAAAAGGAAACAAATGATGACCTGAAAACCCGATGTATATCCAGACCTCGTTGATGTAAGGCCTCCAATATTTTTCTTGATCTACGGGACAGGGATCCGAATGTATGTGTCAAACACATTGGCATCCCTATCTTCCAAGGCGACCTTAACCCTAGAACTAGTAGAAAGCTGCTCTTCCCCTAGCTTATGACTATAAAAGACTTAAATTTTCAGAGAATGGCGGTTACATGGTCCTACCTGTCACTTTGGAAGCCCTGAACACACCATGTTGAAGGTCCTGTCGCCTTTGTCGTCTGCCACATGTTAAGAGACTTTTCTGACTTCGACAGGCTTCAAAACAAATGTCAACTTTTATGGGCATTCTTATATATATAACCATGTTTCCATAACCTCCGGTTTCATTGGCCAACTGTCTTTCAATCTCCACCATTGATCTCCTACATGCTCACTTTCCGCCGTCGGATCTGGCTTCCATTTACCTACTGATTTGACAACTTATTTATCTCCATTGCTGGATCATCTTGCTAGTTCTCATCTGGTCCGTTCATCTTATCCGCATGCATCTAAGAGGTGGTATCGCATACACCCAAAATGGTTTCCTATACCTCCTTTTCTCCATGCGACAGGTTCTGAAGTTGACACCTGTATAGCTGGAAAATTCAATCGCATCTGCCTTGCCGCTATCAAGTGTGCTATTTCTTGATATGACTATCTATGAGAACAGTTCATCTCTTCTCAAATGTGCATCCACAGTGAGGCTTTACACTCCATTTAACTCTTCAATCATCTGTTTGCTGGTGGGTTCCTTCCTATTATCTTCTATGTGCTTCCAACCTCCACTAGCCATTGATGTGGCTCTCCTTGTCATCCAAACCGTCGATCTGGGGGACCCATATATTGGTGAACCACATAAATCGTGTATCGTCTGATTGGAGGCGAGGGATTTTCCATCGTAGATCTTTAATGTCCTGTCCCACCATCGCGGCATCGCATGGGCTTGAAATATCCCTTTTTACCACTTTGCCTCCTTGCAACGGCTTCCAGATTTGGCATCTGTCCGGCAGGAAAATCCCATCTTATCTGCTTAATCCTTTTCTTCCTTGCAACTCAGCCATGCGACTATCAACAGGAGCCATTGATCTCGCGCCTGCGCCTGATTGACAGTGCCTACCTGCATGGCACTTAACCTCTCCGTTATTTTCATGCAGACTATAGGAATTAGGGTCTTTTTTATCCCATTACTCGATTTCACTTACATATTAATACCCATACTTCGAAATTATTCCATTTTTATTGCATTGGGTCCTTCTAGACTTCTTCTTTTCTTGTCTTAGCACCTGGCCATCGAGGATGGAGAGTACTTCAAGCTTCCATCAGGTATTTGTTTAACCCTCCACCTTTCACATTCAGTTTTTATGCTGCAAAAAATAAATAGGTGCTAACACATCTAATACTGAGATAATAATAAAAAAGGGACAGATATCTCAACTCTTCTAAATAACTAGTTCTATGTCGAGAATACCATAGGGAAAAATAAACACCTATAATTAGAACTCCCTTACTTAATTATATATAAAAGAACTAAGAACCAACTTTTAAAACTTGCTCCCATCTTTATAAGGTGGTGGAGCTTACAAATTTATAAGCCAAAAATAAACTCTATACCAAAAAAAAATGACAGAGAGTAAAAATACCTAAATTGCTGGTTGGCACAACTAGGACAGAGATCAAGCTTATGTCCATCGCTATCATGTATATTGATAGCATAAAACAAATGTCAGAGATTAACTTAGCGGTAATTTTAACAGGAATCAAGCTACTTAACTTGCCCTTCCTTAAGGGCATGTGCAAGCTAATGAGGGTCACTTTTGGTGCTTTAGATATAATAGAAAGCTAAAAAATCATGCATCCCTCAACTTACTTGGTTTTTTTGAGATGCTTACACAAGATATCTTGCATCGAGTAAAATATATGAAACATAGGAAATTGAGTCACGTTTCTGAATATATAACTTTTAAGTATTGAAAATTTACATAACTATGTCAAATTTCATTTTTTCTAACAGTCACTTTTTATTTTTTTGGCAAATGATAAGGTATATGTTTTTGTGGGTGCAGCCTTTCACTTCCTAAATGACGATTTCAGGCTACAAAATATGGTATACATGTATAGAACCCATAGCACTAGTGCAGTGCTATTTTTACAAAATTAAATATTTATTTTTTATTTTTTTTAATTATGTAAGTGGACAAACCTCGAGAACGGTATGTCAAATGTGGGTGCAGCCTTTGAAGGTCTTAATGTAGTTATTTTGACTTGGATTTTTTACAGCATGTAGAGGTCGGTGTCCTCTAGTGCAACATACAATTTTTTTTTAAAATGGTTGTGAAATGAAAAAGTTACGGAATAAACACTAACAATATGTTTTTTGACCAACGGAGTGATGACACAAGAAAATTAGGAAATAAATAGAAAATCTCAATAGTTTTTTTTTCAAATTACATATTTGGAATCTGCATAAAAAATTCTATCTATCCCTAAAATTTCGTCACTAATGGTCAGGTGTGTCATGTTGTAAAGAGCAGTGGAAAATAGGTATACTCAGAAAAATACTGAAAATGTCAAATTAGCTATGGTCGAAAAATTCCTTAGCACAAGTTTGGTATGTCCGAACCAGCCACATAGGACAGTGGCTAACACGCGGGCGCGGGAAGAGCGGGTGATTAGGAGCTAAGGAACGCGCATACGTTATGCTTAAATTCAAATAATGAGTGCGCATTATATTTAAATTCAACTTTTAGTGTTTTGGCACTCAATGTTATAAGCAACACGCGCGCATTATAACCTTCACAAATTTATGTTTTGAAGTGTTAGATTGGGTGAGATAAAGATAACGATAATGAGGATGATGAAGATGAAGATGATGATGGTGATGAAAATGAAGATGATGATGGTGATGAAGATGATGATGGTGATGAAAATGAAGATGATGATGGTGATGAATATGATGATGGTGATGATGATGATGATGATGAATATCATGATGAAGATGATGATGATGATGATGATGTAGATGATGATGATGATGCAGATGATGATGAAAATGATTATGAGGATGAGGATGACACAGATGATGATGATGATGATGATGATGATGATGCAGATGATGGCGATGATGATGATGAAGATGATGGTGATGACGACCACAACGATGATGATGAAGATGACGATGAGGATGAGGATGATGATGAAGATGGAGATGACGATGAGGATGATGATGATGATGATGATGATGAATATGGATATGACGACGACAATGATGATGATGTACTCTCTCTTCTATGGTTTTACACCTCTCTCTTTCTCTCTCTCTCTCTCTCTCTCTCTGTGTAAACCCCCTCTCCCTCTCCCTGACCTCTACCCCATCCCTAAACATCTTACTCTTTCTATCTCCCCATTACTCCACCTAGCCCAAAACCCCCTCCTCTCCCTAGCCCTTACTAATCTGGGCTCTCTCAGTCTCTCTCTCTTCCCTACACCTCCACCTACCTCTAACCACACCTTCCATCTCTCTTTGCAGTCCCTACAACCAACACCCTCTCCTCTCTCGCTCTCTCTCTCCCTCCTCCCCCCCCCAACCATTACTAAATCCCTCTCAATATCTCTCTCTCTCTCCCCCTCGCTAACCCCCATCCTAGCCCCTTACCCCTAACTAACCCCCCCCTCTCACTCTCTCTTGCTTTCTTCTACACCTCTCTCTCTCTCCCTCTCTCTCTCCCTCGTAATCTCCCTTCCCCTACCACTACATGATGATGATTATGATGATGATTATGATGATGATGATGATGAATATGACGATGATGATGATGGTAATCATTGTCCTCATGATCTCCATCATCGTCGTTAGTATCCTCATCATCTTCATCAACATCCTCATCATCATCATCATCATCATCCTCATCATCATCCTCATCACCAACTTCATCTTCATCATGATTGATGATTGATCATCATCAGCATTATCATCATCATCATCATCATCATCATCATCATTGTCATTCTCTTCTTTATCATCACCATCATCATCCTCGTCACCATCTTCATCATGATTGATTCATCATCATCATCATCATCTTCATCGTCATCATAATCAGCAACAGCAGCATCATCATCCTCATCATCCTCGTCATCATATTCATCATCATCATCATCATCCTCATCACCATCTTCATCTTCATCATGATTGATGATTGATCATCATCATCATCAACATCATCATCATCATCATCGCCATCCTCTTCTTTATCATCACCATCATCATCCTCGTCACCATCATCACCATCATCATCCTCATCACCATCATCTTCATCATCCTCATCGTCATATTCATCATCATCTTCATCATCACCATCCTCTTCTCTATCATCATCACCATCATCATCATCGTCATCGTCATCATCATCATCATCATCCTCATCATCGTTGTCATCGTCGTCGTCGTCATCTCCATCATCATCTTCATCATCATCATCATCCTCATCATTGTCATCATCTCCATCATCATCTTCATCATCATCATCATCCTCACCACCATATTCATCATGATTGATGATTGATCATCATCATCATCCTCTTATTTATGATGATAATCATAATCAATGTCATCGTCATCGTCATATTCATCATTATCTTCATCATCATCATCATCCTCCTCATCACCATCTTCATCTTCATCATGATTGATGATTGATCATCATCATCATCGTCATCATCATCATCCTCTTCTTTATCACCACCACCACCACCATCATCATCATCATCATCGTCGTCGTCATCTCCATCTTCATCATCATCATCATCATCATCATCCTCATCATCGTCGTTATCTCTATCTTCGTCATCATCATCATCATCATCATCCTCATCACCATCTTCAACATCATCATCATCGTCGTCATCATCATCATCATCAACAACAGAAGCATCATCAACATCATCATCATCCTCATCATCCTCATCACCAACTTCATCTTCGCCAACTTCATCTTCATCATCATCATCATAATCATTGTCATCGTCGCCGTCGTCATCTCCATCATCACCATCATCCTCACCACCATCTTCATCATGATTGATGATTGATAAGCATCATCATCATCCTCTTCTTTATGATCACCATCATCACCGTCATCATCATCATCATCATCGCCATTCTCTTCTTTATCATGACCATCCTCATCCTCATCACCATCTTCATCATGATTGGGTATTCATCATCATCATCATCATCCTGATATTCATCATCGTCATCATCATCCTTATCATCATCTTCATATTCATCATCATCGTCTTTATCATCTGCTACTCCCCCTAGCCAAAACCCCTTCCTCTCTATTTCTCTCCCCTCCTCTCCATAGCCCTTACTAACCCGGTATCTCTCAGTCTCTCTCTCTCTTCCCTACACCTCCACCTACCTCTAACCATGCCTTCCATCTCTCTTTCGCAGTCCCTACAACCAACACCCTCTCCTCTCTCGCTTTCTCTCTCCCTCCTCCCCCCCCCAACCATTACTAACCCCCTCTCTCAGTCTCTCTCTCTCTCTCTCTCTCTCCCCCTCGCTAACACCCCTCCCAACCCCTTATCCCTAACTAACCCCCCCTCCTAGCCCCTTACCCCTACCTAACTACCTCCCATCTCTAATCCCTAAACCCCTAACACTAATTCCCTATTTAACCTCATAACCCATAAAAACTATTAAATAAACTATTGAATAATGTTTTTTGATTATTTCAATAATGCTAGCATGTTTATTAATATAGAAACACACGCATGTTTTGTGCAACCAGGTGTTATTGAGCCGTGCACCAAACATACTAAATACCTAGTATTTTTTATTTTCTAGAAACGCGCGCTCGTTTTGGATGAGAATAACGCTAGTGCGTTATGTGTTTACACAACGCTAGCGCGTTATGTCTGTGAAAAAATAAATTAGCAAAATGCTTTTATCCTCCTGTGTTATGTCTGTGCAAAAATATTAGCAAAATGCTTTTATCCTCCCACATTCTACGTTTTCTCCCCCCGCCTTCCCTATTTGTATGTTTACCAGATATTTTACACAAGCACAATGATGAAGCAAACAAATTAATAGGAACAGTCTTCGAAATGGCTTGATGACTTGTTTCAATAGACACATATAATCTAAATATCATAGCCATAGACAACAACTAATTCAAACAGTCAATTCGCTACAACTAAGATCAAACTTTAGATAATATAGTTTCTATAGTGGTAAGTGGTGCTATTGCAATCTAGGTAAATATCATACAAATATTGCAATCTGAGTGTAAATGCAAATGTAGCAGCCCCTCCGGGAAGCCTTCTTCTTCATCGACCTTCTCTTGGACTCAAGTGGCCTCAATGCCCAACCATCAAACAGTTGCATGAGCTGTAGTTAAGAAACAATGGTCGAAATAGAGCAATTATAAATGATTTGATCAACAAAGCAAGTCGCCCAATTCGTAGAGTTGTTAATTTGAAGAAACAAGCAGGAGCAGAACAAGCATGAAGGAGTTTCTTAACTGGTAGTGGTCACCAATCGGATGAAGAAGGAGTTTGATGAATGGACAATGCATAACTCTGATTCGTGAGAGACCAGGCCACTGTGCAATGGTGATAACATGTTTACTGTATGTTGAGTCTGATACTACATCTAGGAGCCGCTCAACAAACTTTGAGACAGAAAGCTCTGTAATTTTAGGATACTAATTCAACCACTCAACAAAGGAGTGTTTTGCAGGTGACTTGGAAATCCCTTCCAATTTTCAGCAATAAAACAAAGAATTTCAACATACATATTTTCAGGAAAGCTTGTCAACCAATCAGACAACCAAATATAGGGAGATAACCATGCCCAAAAAATTCAAGCTATTATAAAACTATTGCTTATCAAGATAAGGATGGACTATGTTTACATTACGAGAATATAGATGAATGAAGTCGCTTTGATGAACTTGTACTCTTGCTTTCTCCAGAATGCGTTTAAAAGCAAGGAGTATTGTTCGAGCTTCTGTTGGTTTACATAAATGTTTCGATGATAGAGGTGAATTACCACTTATCAGAGCACGAAATGCTGAACAAAAGGCTAATGGAACACAATGAAGGATTCCCTGGTTCCACTTGTTATTGAAAATGATACTTTCTGTAATGCCCCATATTTTGACTAGGCCTGTTTATGAGTTAGACACCTTTCACTTTAATTGCTTATTATTTGTTTGACTCAGCTAGACAGAGTGAACTATATTTTCGGCATGTTAGACATCATGATATGTTGCTACTGTGTTAATGATGTTACTATAATCATGCAGTTATTAAAGTTATGATTATCATGAGATTCTTTTATTTCATAATGACAGTGTATGTTTGATAATCGTCCTGGAGGAAATGTGATATATATGATGTGGTAATTATGTTGTGATCGATTTGATGATTTTATGTGATGAAATAAATGATGCTGACAATATGGATCAGACAATGATAGAATGGGAAATATATGTTTTAGCGTTTTCATTGATGAAATGTGAAATATATGGTGTTGTACGTGGATGCCATCCTATGATGAAATTGATAGAACTATTATATTCCATGCATACATGTGATGTGATAAAATTGAGACGTGAAATAAAAGATGTTGATGATATGGATCAATTGGTGATCGAATGGAAATGCTTGTTATAAAATGTGTATTCTGCGGAATACTAACCTACAGGACACGAGGGCTATGGGATAGCCGGACACTTGATCTGATATATGGATAAGAGCTTATCCATGCAGGGAACCTTAGCAATCGAAATTGATGATACGATGACATGGACCAATAATCTCGATAGCAGTAGAGTATGATTTGATAAGGGCGTAGGCCCAGTATGTTGAGACGGATGGATGTGTTTCCCACCCTATGTTCCTATGATACCCGAGGTCGTGGGAGGGCCATGCTGAGACACGCTCCCCATGTAGTTGTGATGACGATGGTCGGATGCCTGCTAGGGGAGGATAGGTCCACTGTACAACCGACGCTATCGCTCTCAAGTTCTATGTGGTCAGGTCGATGAGTCCAACATCCACTTTTGTACTAGCAGAGGAAGGATAGGGAGGATGCGGCAGTAGGTTAGGATGGGAGGATATGATAGTTAGTACTGTTGAGGGTTGGGTATTCCTTGACCCGGAGTTAGTGGTAGTAGGTAGCTTTCTTTGCACCTGAATGATTGATCAAATGTAATCATAAAAATAACGAAATGAAATCCTAAAGGTTAACTGGTAAAGTAACCAATGATGTTTAGAAATGTTATGAGGAATGTATACTTGTTCAGTTTGCATGAAGTATTATTAATATCAGTTAGCTGTTATGCATAGGAAATATGATGTATGTTTATAGTACATGTCCGTCTTGTGCATATGCTGGCCACGCATGCACATTATGCACATGCGCAATAATAATGGTTTACAATATACTTATCAAGATGTAACAATGTTATAAGTTATCATAAATAACTCAAATAAGTATTCAGTGAATGACTTAATCAGTAAAAGATCATCAAGTTTTAATGCGTAAAATGAGTTAATTAGTCTTGTATGTAAACATAGTGATGAACAGTTAAAATAAGTGTCATTAATCGCAAGTATCCTCAAGTGAATGGGACTTCAATATGAAGAATAACAGTTAAACATTAATACTAAGAGAGTGTGCTATATAATTGTTGATCATGATTAAATAAACTATTAAGTATATTTCATTAATTATACCTAGAGGTACTATGTTGACACTTATCCATTAAACAAATAAATATTTTAATTACTATTCACAATTTAATTAATTACTATTATTATTAATTATTATTGTTATTATTATTATTTAATTAATAATAATAATGATAATAATCCTTTCTATAGAGCATAGTGGATTGAATAATTATTAAATAAATGATTCATTCAATTAATTAACGGATCCATTCCAAGTAAATAAAAGGGTTTTGTTAAATAAATTATTTAACAACTCCACTACTCGAGAGAAACTTGGGTGACTTAAAAATAATATATATATTCCACCTTTTTACCTTAAAAGGGGATGCATTAATGATTTGTACTTCCAAGACCACGACAGCTAGGGCGGTGGAGTGATAAGGAAGTTTGACTTTTGAAGGAGGTGGATTCCTATAAAGAGGAGAATTAACAAAGTAGTAAGGGGGTTATTGGGGGAGAACCGTGAGGATTTTTTTGTGGAAAAAGGAGGAATGCCGAGGAGGGGGTTAAGTCGAAGCTTTGAGGAGGTGGGAAACTCAAAATAAAAGACTGAGGAGGGGGTTAACTCAGCGAAATATTACCATGGAAAGGTTCGATGGAAGGTTGCTGTCGGGATTATCGGTCTGTGGGCTCGGGGGCTAGGAAATCCGTTGATTTCCTAGGGTCAGCACGATAATAGCTGATCGGCAGGGTGGACACATCATTTTGGGTTGATAAGGTACCATACAGAATTCACCACGTAAGTGTTCTGATCTTACTGAAAATCTACGGGCCCAGGTATTTTACTCAGCTAGCTTAAATGAATTGTATTTCCCTTTTATTTTCAGATTATGCATGAAATAAGAACAGGGTAAGAATGAAAATCCTTAAGATTATGTTTATTTAATTTGCACAGACTTATGAACTTTTAGAAACCTGAAACATAGACGGTTGATTCTCTTTTTTAGAAAGCAAACGAAGTAAAAATTTGGTATTTACACATAAATGGATAAATAGAGACCCAGTGCCTAGATAGGGCACTACATTTGGTATGAGAGCCTCGGCTCAAACCCTGAGACCTTAGGGCCTAACTACACCTGGAATCATAAGGAAATTTACTAGAAAATAACAAACAACAGGATGGCTGCAACACAGTAGGAAATAACTAGAAGAGCCCTTTTTCTGTTTATTTACAAAGCATAACAGAAACAGAACGTGAACGAAAAATATAAATACATATATTAAGAAGAAAATTTTGAAATTATGTGTAAATCCAGCATCCTCCACCGAGAAATTTGAACATAAGGTTTTGGAGAAAAGCTAGGAGGCTGCCCGTAAAGTAAACGAACTCCCATACTCCAAATCTATGGCGGATGAGCATATTCTTCCTGCAATATAACAGAAAACTAGGTCAATAAATGTATACACATGTGGAAAAAAAAATGGCTTTAATAGGTGTGATTCGTTTAAAATTCCAATGCACATGAAATATAAAATACAAGCTCAAATTGTTGGGACGGGAGAAGAGAATCGTAATTACTAATTAGATGCCCAACATAATTATTGGGGGTATTTAATGACAAGGTGTAGATATGTTTTATTTTTATGATCTTAAATTAAGTATGTCGGTTCTCGCATAAAATACAACACGGGCATTGTGAATTTAGGGTTTAGGAAATTACGGTGTATAAACGTTAAAAATAAAACTTAAATAGTATAAAATATTAAAATCAAGGGTGAATAGTTATTCATCTTATTAAGTGAGTTGGATTTTCTTACCATGAGTTACCAATATATATATATAAAATAAAATAAAACCTCAATTCCCTTCCATAAATAGGGAATAGTTGATGGCACATGAGGCGGTTTTCGCATCATCCTTTGAGCGGTTTGCCATACCGCTTTTCAATATGCGGATGAATAAACAATAGACACGTGTGACAGTGGGTTTTCTTCCGCGACCACCAACCATCCTTATCTTGCGTGCATGTTGCCAATGCGGAATAGATAGAGAGCCGTCGATCTTTCTCTAAGGCTGTTGCAACTCTCCAAACAATACGAATTTTACCGTCGTCGTCTAGTTACTTGTGCACTCCATTGACTTGTGACTCTACGAGGGCTTGTGTTTCCTTCCATTTTTTTTTTTTTTTAATTTATTGCGTCAACTATAGCTGTGGTGTCTTAGAAACCATTTGGCCTGTAATACTTGCTGCTGAGTCTAATCGCAGTGAACCTTATGCAATTGGTGGGAAAGCCCATAATTCCCTGTCCAAAAATATCTGCAAAGAATTTTGCTCGATCAGAAAATCTTCAATCTCAGCGGCACGTTTGCAATTGATGGTTAATGGAGTCTTGATTTCTACTCCTCCTAATGGAAAATCGCTTATATCATATGAAACTAAGGAAGAGAAGGGCCCCTTTTGCGGACGATATTATGGCTTTGTGTGATCTGCATTCTGTACTTGAAACAAAAGAAGTAGAAAAGCCAGCTGAACCTGAACCTATTGCTGTAGAGCCTCCACCAGAGCCTTCCAATAATAAACCTATAGAGGAAAAAAAAAAGGGGGGGTCAAGCCCAAGTGGTTGAGAAGGTAGTCCCCGTGTAATTGACTAGCATTGGTTAAATAAATTAACAAAAACGGAACTAAGCCATGCTGCTAAAGCTGCAAGACTTCTAGTCACGTTGATTTTCTGTAGAGCACTAGTTCAGGGTTGACTTAATTGAGTGCTCTGCCTTTTTTTTCAAAAAAAGAGATAAGCCTACATTCACACAAACGCAGAGATAAAACTCATATTGGTAAATAGACATACAACAAATTATAATCTCAATTCCCCATTTGTTGGGAGCTCCAAATTGGTGTAATGAGGCTGGAGCTTGTGATGAAAATCAATTGTTGAACAGAGTCAAGACCATAAGGATTCATGGATTTAAAAATAAATAAATTCACAGTCAATGCCGCTTGAGACTATTAAAGCATTTTGTAACCATGCACGTCCTGAAGTAGTTTTGGACGTTACTTTAATTCTTAAATGTCTATATGATGAGGAAATCCTGGAGGAAGACATCATTTTCCGATGGTATGATAAACGTTCAGCTCGAAACAACACATCACAAGATATAAAATCGATATCCATTTTCTCCCATAAAGCCGAGGGCTCGATAGAAAAACATTTTTTAGATGTTGTTGCTAACCATTTAACCTCATCGAATATTGTTTTGCATAGAATTAAAAGTGAATGCCAAGTTTCTGCCAGCATGCACAACAGCCAAGAGTCAAATTTTGGACGTAATGCTCAGGTCACAAAATTTTGTGCATAATGCAGAGCCAAAATACATATGAAATTATGCGCCATGAGAGTGCATATGAAACCATAGGGTAATGAAAGTTTGAATAAGACAACATGGAGATAATTGGAACACGGTATTAAAATGGCAACGGTATTATCCACGAGAGTAAAATCTTGACCTAAAACGCAATAATTAAACGATAAATTCAGTCGAATGGCATATGTAGATTGTGTCACTAATCTGAAAGGTTAAAAAGCATTTTTTTGAGATGGCTCAGCACCGGTATTCATATAAATCCTAAAACAGAGATTTTTGGGTCTGGAATAAATTATAATACACAAAATTCCAGGAGATCTACGCCGTCACTCACAAGGTTATACCTAAATCTGAGTATTAACATGGATCACGCAGAAACCCATACGTAGGCAGAGTCTAATATCGTACACGGGGGAGAAAAGAGAAAAAAAAAAGTAGCATTATCTTAAATAATAACGACCTAGATAAATGCGGAAGGTAATAAAATGTTTACCCGTACTGTACCCCAATGCCATATGACGGCGTTGGAGACGAAGCCACCCAGTATGGCCACGGCGTTGGAGACAAGGCCGCCCACCATTTAGTCCAATTACCTGGACACATAGAATGTTGTCTTTATCTTTGTTTCCAAGACAGAAGTGGATATCTCTGTTCCATTTGGAAGGATCTGAAGCTGCGCCAGGGTTTCACCTTTTTGTATTTTCTGCACGAGTTTGTTTTTCCATTACAGCCTGGGCTCTTCTCCCCTACGAGAACTGAACTCTTCTTCTTAAGTTGTACACCTTTCGAAGGATTTCTCTAAGCCTGATAAAATATCAGCGTTGCTATTGCCGGTGGCTCCAGCACCGAACCCTAAACTTTGAAGTCGCAGACAAGCCAGCCTGGCGCAGATGGCTATCACGGGCTTCCAGGAAAACATTGCAGCCACTTCCAGGGTTAGCGTGTGGGTGCTTAGTTCTGCTTGCATTATTGTCTGTTGCACCGTGCTTAGTCCCTCTCGCTTTATCTCCTAAATGGGTTGCCGGAATGGAATTACCTCGCTTTTTATAATATCCCAGGGGGGCGGATTCTGCATGGGCCATCGGTGGTTTCTTATACCGCTTTATGAGCATGCGGATGACCTTGGAGCATGACACGTAGGAGGGTGGTATTCTTACCACGACCGCCTCTCCCCTTATCTCCCGAGCATGTTGACGGCGCGGAGTTCATGTGTGACGTTGATCTCCTCCCCCATGGCTACGTCTCGGATCTCCGTGGAGCCACATCACTCGTAGGGGCCCCATGCATCATCCATCCTCCATCGTCCACGTGGAAACACCCGTGGAAACCCCTGCTAGCCACGCAATAACCCACAGCCCAAGCGCCCAACACTGAAAGCGTTGTATGTGATCACGTGCCGAGTCCAAATGGGGGCCCCGCTCACAACCTACATCCTAAGCTCCAACATCGAGAGCTTTCTAGGTGGCTGAGAGCCAAGGCCAAAGGCGGCCCACACAACACTGCAGCCCCAACCCATTGCAATAAGGAGTTTCCGGCCTAGCCCGAGCGAACTTCCAGATCGAAGGTCGACCACCACGCCAACATCACAATCCTATAGCCTGCATTCTTTTGGGCTCAGCCCATGCGATCAATACTATGAAGCGTTGCCTGTGACCAGCTTCCAAGTCGAACAGGAGCTTCATGCCTGCCCAATAATTCCCCTTCATCGCATGATTTGTACCTTGACATTGAAACCCTAGCTCGACTAATCACTTAGCGCTTACATTTAAATTTAAAATATATATTAAAATTTTGGAAAAATATATGTATATATATATATAGGTTGAGTGGCTTGGCGAAGTCATATTTAAATATTAAATTATAATTTATATTTAAATGACATAATTTATTTACAAATTATATTTAAATTAATTTATAATTATATTTATGAGTTATATTATATAAAATTTAAATTATAAATTGTAAATTCATATTTATATAAAAATTAAATTATAAATTGTATGTGAAAGAGGAAGTTTAAATATTTAAAATTAATATATATGTGTGTGTGAAGTAAGGGCAAAGTGTGCACATTTTTATTATTATTATTCACTAAAAATAACAATATTTATCCCGATAATGATTTATGTGGTCTCACAACCACTAAGCACTGCTTTTGAATAATAAATTGTTTTCTCCACCATATGGTTATTGCCCTTTATCGTCAATCTTTATTGGAGGAATAATTAACTTTGAAGATTGTATTCATTATGATAGTATAATCAGGATATATGAATAATTTTTTTTTATACAAAAAAAAATGTGTAAATTTAAGTGGATGGGTTCTAGTTTAAGAGTTAACTTAAATGATTATGAATTAAATGTAAGATTTTCTTTTCGAAATTGTGGGGATTATGGAGGATTAAGATTCTATAATAAGAACTGTAACTCTCAAAGTGACTTTTAATAAACTCTTCAATCATGACAATTAAATAACAACCATAATATGAATCTCGAGCCTAAGTTTTGGAGGATAAGTGAAATGACCCGGTGATATACATTAAAGATTGTAATGAATGAAGACGTGTTCTAGTTCTATTAGTTAAATATGATGGTGGAGTCCACTTATGTTTAATAATGCGTTGAATTGTTGAATAAATATACATTTGTGTTCAAATATTAAGGGATGATGGTTACCACTATTAGCGACTAGGATAATTGTGTTGCTTCCCATTATTTACAGGATCTACAGGTTATACATATATATCTATATAAGAGGTGGATCGTCGATAGCGACAAGAGATGCACTAACGAAATCTAAGAAGATAGTAAATGAAGTAAGGACATGGTAGGAAGGTAATGAATAGGAGATAATTGAAAGTCAATAACATTTGACCAATAGTTTAACAACCGTTATAAATCAAGTACTTGGAAATTGTAATAAGACTATGTTTTAAGGGAAATAGTGCATTTCCAATTAGGAGACATGATGAGATTATTTATTGATGACGACGGGTACCTTTACAAAACTGGCAAGACAGGGAGTAAGATTATATGAGTATCTCATGTCTAGTGATAATGTATAGTTGTATGAGGCACCCGAATAGAGGTGGTAGGTCAATATTTAAGGTATGTGGGAATGGATTCCCCTATCGGAAATTTAATTAGTATTAATATATGGGGCACTTATAGTCGAAGAGGTGAAAACACTTTTAGACCTTTGTCGAGACTTCAACTTATAGTCGAAGAGGCGAAACAAACACTTAATCTGAAAACAAGGAACCGCTAAAACGAGCATGGCAAGCTGGATGCTAAGACGCTAATTTCACTACATGACAAAATCATTAATGAAAACGACCATAGATTTCAACACGTTGATCCTAACAAACTGTTCCTTGCACATGACTATAATATAGGCATTTTAAGGAGCATTGCATTAGGTTTTCCTCGTGAGGTAAAATGACAGGGTAGAATGAATTCCTTTATTTTCTTATATTTCTTCTCTAAGTACTACAAAGAATGGAAATTTTTATATATCAACTAAGAAAGGAAAAGTTGTGTTTTAAATCTGTTAATGAAATTCCTAGATTGCATTAGTTGCAATGCCATGTGACCTCATCTAGTTCTATTGAATAGGTTTACATGTTGGGTAATTAACGTGTTTTAGGGATATGTGAATGTGTGATTTGTTAGGACAACCACACCTACACCTTGCTTGTGTTTAATAAGAGAACCTGGTTAAATAAACATGGAAAGGTATTTGAGCTGCTAATTCCCCACAACAAATTACACAAACATTAATGTGTGTATATAGATAACTTAGTACAAGGTGCAGATTAAAGCGAAAACTCATGAACCTCTCATAATTATATTCAAGAATGAAATTTCCATTAAGAAATAAAGATGAATGTTATATCGAGTAGTGAAAAAATACATTACATATTATTCAGATAAGATAATGGTAGGAAATAAATTTATTGGATACAAGGATAGGTATCCTTTTGCATCATATTATGGAAAACACCATGTACTTAAAACCAGGAGAATGCATATAAAGCTTATTAAAAGACTAATTTATTAAGGGGGAACATGACTTTAGACTAATTAATTTAATATTGGTGTGATGGTGCGAAAAGTTTTTGAGGAAAAATTTCGGATTAATCGTACCTAATATAGTGATGATCTTGGTTAATAATAAGAGAGTCATAAGAATCCCAACACAGTCCTCAACTTAACTCAAGTAAAGTGGTTGTTATGAAGTTATAGTATGATTGAATATATTAAGTGATGATGTATTCGTTCAACTTGTAGGATTAGACTAAGGTCTTTACAAAGTACATAAAGGTTGCTTGTGTGAGTAGGAAGAGTGGTGATGTACAAATACAATGGCATACTAGGATAAATACTAGTAATCACCTTTGCGATGCTAAGGGTGGGAACCAAACTAGCTATGAGATTCTTAAGGAGTCGAAGAAGTAATGGTTCCCCGACAAATCATATTGGTTTGAAAATGAGAACAATAAATGAACACGATATCAATCGTATTCTGATAAGAAACAACCATGAAAACCTTTTAAACAATAATAGTTCTCCAATTTAATGATGTTACGATGTTGTTGTTATTATTTATTACCGATAGGGAAATAATAACGTATGACCTTAGAGTTTTAAGGACATGAACCTTCTTCCCTAAGAGAGGTATGCAAACCTTAAGAGTCCTTGGTAGTTGCATGTTGAGTGGATACAGACTAAGAGTTCTAACGACCTCCAATTTAAATTGTTGACTAATTCATGCTACGTTGGATCAATATAAGCTTTTGTAATGAGTAGACTTCTTTGGATGTTATAACTTGAAGGATGTTGCTAAACGGTAAGAAATAGGGTACTAAGGTGGATAACACTTGATTATAACCTTACGGATTCTAGAGATTCAATAAAAGGATTAATCTAAATGATTCTTTAATTATTAGAATACACATCCGGGAATAAAAGAAGTAAAGCCATAGGATAATATCGACATATTCGGTCAAGTCAAAGCTAAGTAAGACAATTATGGCCAACACCTACTACTTGCAAGAATAAAGAGTTTATGTGTCAAAAATTTCCCTGCATTATTATAACCATAACTTCGGGACGAAGTTTCCTGAAGGGTGGGTGTATGTAATGCCCCATATTTTGACTAGGCCTGTTTACGAGTTAGACACCTTTCACTTTAATTGCTTATTATTTGTTTGACTCAGCTAGACAGAGTGAACTATATTTTCGGCATGTTAGACATGATGATATGTTGCTACTGTGTTAATGATGTTACTATAATCATGCAGTTATTAACGTTATGATTATCATGAGATTCTTTTATTTCATAATGACAGTGTATGTTTGATAATCGTCCTGGAGGAAATGTGATATATATGATGTGGTAATTATGCTGTGATCGATTTGATGATTTTATGTGATGAAATAAATGATGCTGACAATATGGATCAGACAATGATAGAATGGGAAATATATGTTTTAGCGTTTTCATTGATGAAATGTGAAATATATGGTGTTGTACGTGGATGCCATCCTATGATGAAATTGATAGAACTATTATATTCCATGCATACATGTGATGTGATAAAATTGAGACGTGAAATAAAAGATGTTGATGATATGGATCAATTGGTGATCGAATGGAAATGCTTGTTATAAAATGTGTATTATGCGAAATACTAACCTACAGGACACGAGGGCTATGGGATAGCCGGACACTTGATCTGATATATGGATAAGAGCTTATCCATGCAGGGAACCTTAGCAACCGAAACTGATGATACGATGACATGGACCAATAATCCCGATAGCAGTAGAGTATGATTTGATAAGGGCATAGGCCCAGTATGTTGAGAGGGATGGATGTGTTTCCCACCCTATGTTCCTATGATACCCGAGGTCGTGGGAGGGATATGCTGAGACACGCTCCCCATGTAGTTGTGATGACGATGGTCGGATGCCTGCTAGGGGAGGATAGGTCCACTGTACAGTCGATGCTATCGCTCTCAAGTTCTATGTGGTCAGGTCAATGAGTCCGACATCCACTTTTGTACTAGCAGAGGAAGGATAGGGAGGATGCGGCAGTAGGTTAGGATGGGAGGATATGATAGTTAGTACTGTTGAGGGTTGGGTATTCCTTGACCCGGAGTTAGTGGTAGTAGGAAGCTTTCCTTGCACCTGAATGATTGATCAAATGTAATCATAAAAATAACGAAATGAAATCCTAAAGGTTAACTGGTAAAGTAACCAATGATGTTTAGAAATGTTATGAGGAATGTATACTTGTTCAGTTTGCATGAAGTATTATTAATATCAGTTAGTTGTTATGCATAGGAAATATGACGTATGTTTATAGTACATGTCCGTCTTGTGCATACGCTGGCCACACATGCACATTATGCACATGCGCAATAATAATGGTTTACAATATACTTATCAAGATGTAACAATGTTATAAGTTATCATAAATAACTCAAATAAGTATTCAGTGAATGACTTAATCAGTAAAAGATCATCAAGTTTTAATGCGTAAAATGAGTTAATTAGTCTTGTATGTAAACATAGTGATGAACAGTTAAAATAAGTGTCATTAATCGCAAGTATCCTCAAGTGAATGGGACTTCAATATGAAGAATAACAGTTAAACATTAATAGTAAGAGAGTGTGCTATATAATTGTTGATCATGATTAAATAAACTATTAAGTATATTTCATTAATTATACCTAGAGGTACTATGTTGACACTTATCCATTAAACAAATAAATATTTTAATTACTATTCACAATTTAATTAATTACTATTATTATTAATTATTATTGTTATTATTATTACATTATTATTATTATTTAATTAATAATAATAATGATAATAATCCTTTCTATAGAGCATAGTGGATTGAATAATTATTAAATAAATGATTCATTCAATTAATTAACGGATCCATTCCAAGTAAATAAAAGGGGTTTGTTAAATAAATTATTTAACAACTCCACTACTCGAGAGAAACTTGGGTGACTTAAAAATAATATATATATTCCACCTTTTTACCTTAAAAGGGGATGCATTAATGATTTGTACTTCCAAGACCACGACAGCTAGGGCGGTGGAGTGATAAGGAAGTTTGACTTTTGAAGGAGGTGGATTCCTATAAAGAGGAGAATTAACAAAGTAGTAAGGGGGTTATTGGGGGAGAACCGTGAGGATTTTTTTGTGGAAAAAGGAGGAATGCCGAGGAGGGGGTTAACTCGATGTCGACGAGGGGGTTAAGTCGAAGCTTTGAGGAGGTGGGAAACTCAAAAGAAAAGACTGAGGAGGGGGTTAACTCAGCGAAATATTACCATGGAAAGGTTCGATGGAAGGTTGCTGTCGGGATTATCGGTCTGTGGGCTCGGGGGCTAGGAAATCCGTTGATTTCCTAGGGTCAGCACGATAATAGCTGATCGACAGGGTGGACACATCATTTTGGGTTGCTAAGGTACCATACAGAATTCACCACGTAAGTGTTCTGATCTTACTGAAAATCTACGGGCCCAGGTATTTTACTCAGCTAGCTTAAATGAATTGTATTTCCCTTTAATTTTTAGATTATGCATGAAATAAGAACAGGGTAAGAATGAAAATCCTTAAGCTTATGTTTATTTAATTTGCACAGACTTATGAACTTTTAGAAACCTGAAACATAGACGGTTGATTCTTTTCTTTAGAAAGCAAACGAAGTAAAAATTTGGTATTTACACATAAATGGATAAATAGAGACCCAGTGCCTAGATAGGGCACTACACTTTCTCTTGATGAAACCAATAAAAAATCCGCCTGTATTATAAATGGAAATCATGTTACAATTTTCGTCGGAAGAAAAGCATAGATACCTACAACCGCCATATTTCCTTTTGTAAGCAGCTCACCCATCGGAAAAGCTAATGTAATAGCCCATTTCCCAACATCTTTCCTCTGCTCAACCCTACACTCGTTTTCCACGGGAAACCACTGCCTCCACATGTAATAACTACATTGTTTTGTTGAAAATTGATCTTCTTCTGCTAATAAATGCAAAATGAAGGATTCATTGTCATTGCTATGAGAATTTCTAAGGTCAGTTTCTCGTAAAACAGAGATTGTATAAATCCTGTTAAGATCGATATGTTCCAGCTCACGAACTGAGAGCTTATTTATCTTTGACATAAACAAAAGAGCTTCAGGATGAATACTAGAGAGTTGTTGCTTTACAGCTTCAACCTTCTCAGGACGTAGGGGTATAGAACGAGCCATAGAATGACGACTATGGCTCGGATCGACCAATAAAAATTTAAGTGGACCCATTCAAATTCAATTGGACGTGACATGAATGATTAAAATTAAACTCTAGATACATACCCAAGCCACTTGGATGATGGTTGAACATCCAGTACGTTGATGCTTTAAATGATGAACTCTTTCTTTTATGGCATTATAGGGATGCTTACCCTACATTTAATGTCGGCATTAATTAGTTAATGGCTTCCATGTTCGAAGCATAGAGAAAAACCTTGTCACATTACAAAATCCTTGCAACATCATACAAATATAGCATTTATTGCAGTCAATCTAGCTCATTTTACCTCTTCCTAGTTCAAATACGCTCATGATCCCCTCTTTAAAATCACATAAATTTTGGACTGAGATATCAATGATGTGCAAGCAGGCTCGACCAACTGGCTGGCCTTGGGACCAACGGAGAGGGGCACTCCTAGCACTATCCCAATGTCAGCTTGAATCCAACGGAGTTGATGGTTTGTCGATCTGAGCCACGGTCGTCATTCTATGGTTCGTTCCGTCTATTTTTTTTATATTAACCAAAACGTGCCCGCGTTATGGTGATCCATAACGCACGCGTTATGTATCGCCATAACGCTCGCGTGTTTTGTAATCCTATCCTACATGTTAAATGACATGGCAGGTTCCGAGCTCGCCATTCCTAGTTTTACATAACGCGCAAGTGTTATTGATTTACACAATTCTTGCGCATTTCGCATTTACCCATTGCATCTAAAAGGTCCCTCAACTTCGTACAAGGGCCCTTAAGATACTCGAATATTAAAATATACATGACAAGAACGTTTACACATGATGCCATTATCTAATAATCACTTCTTTAGATGGTCTCCCGATTTTCTATAAAAGAGAAGTTTCACAATGCATAAACCATAAGATCAAATCCGGATTGAACACTAGCATAAAAATGTTAGAGATCAAACATTTTGCACAATAAAAAAACGGCAGAGACAACGATCAAGCGTTAACATAATATATATAATGACAAAGACAGCTACGCTACCCTTGCACTTCCAGCTATATAAATATATTATGCATATGCAGGAATAAAGGTTCTGGAAATGACGTGTAGCCTTAAATTAAAAGGAGATTGTGGAGGATCAACACACATTCCTCTGTAGTAGCATACAGTTTTAAAGTCGACCATAAGGATACTTAGGCTAGCAACTACTTGACCCTATCGGAATTCCTTTCTTCATCCATGCCATTGTGATGAATATACGGGTAAGATTCAGTATTAAAGAAAAACTTCGGTCAAACTTTACGATCCGATCCCTCGCAGTAATAACCAAATGAAAGTTTGACCGAAAACAAGCCACAGGATCAAAACAATTCCAGGAAACAAGTTATACGTAAAGTAATACGATCTAGACTTAGCTAGCACTACAAAGGAAGAATAGATAGAGCAATCGATCTAGGCTGAGACCGCATTTTTAAAGTCAGAAAACTTACGGTCACCAGATTTTTATCTTTCTATTGAGGAGTATTCCAAGTAGAGACTACATACCATAACCCTGAGTTTTACCATTCTATCCAGATGTATTCTATGCAGAGGATATAACCACAATCACAGACAGAATCTCTATCAATAGCGAAGCTTCCCCTTCATCCACTCCAGAGCCTCCTTCCCTTCTCCTTCCCCAGATTGGAAACCCTTTTGTTAATGTCGAGAAGTCAATCCTGAAGCACGTCTTCGCTTATTTCCCATTGCGGCGGCTAATTTCCTCATCGTTAACAGGAGTGTGCTCATAAAAATGTGCAGGGATCTATATCCCATAAAAGACACAGGGAGATCCCCCTCCCCTTCTACATTCATCCATATATAACATTAACAAAGTGTAGCTGTTTGCTACCTTGGAACATCCACCTTCGACAGGTAGGTCTGTCAGTTCCTGTATCCGATGTGCCAAAATGCATTCCAAAAGAAAAGAGGTTTTACTGTTGGCGTTCCACTCCAACGAGGGAGCCAACTACTGAAAAGCTGGAGTAAAGGTTTGTGGAGTAATAAGTACTCGGGTGCCCTTCTTTAAAGAAGACGCGGCGGTGGTTGGTGATAGGTTCTTCGTTGAGGAGACAACCTCCACCATATTATAACAACCATAAGAAAATAAAACAATGGAAGAATGGGATCGAGCACCTTTCATATCCCTTCCCATTCCACAGAGTTACCTAATGACCATATCCTACTCCACCCAGCCATCTACTGACTTCCCACTCCATTCTAGATTACCTAAATATATACAGTAATCTATGGTGTGTCACTTCCCCGAAACTACGACTGGCCGTTTTAAAACAAGAAGCAGGTTTTAATTAAATTCCAAGTGGCGCCTTACTAGGCTGCGTTGACTTCATGAGACAGATTTTCCGATTCTATCTCTAAGTGTTTTCTCCACTACAACACCAAGTATCATTTAAATTCTTCTCTCAACATAAAAATAGGGAGTGAGTCATCTTAAGTCTGCGCTCCATTAGGGAGAAAATCTTGCATAAACCATAACTTTATTAAGTAAATCGTTTAACTTCCATTATCTTAGTAATCGTGGAGTGAACTCCTGTTGAGTTACGATATTCTATATATACATTTTTGGATTCCATCCTATTAAACTCATGGCCCAACTATAATATGTAAATATATACTCCCCTCTTATAATATTTATCAAATACTAAATGAATATATTTTAATAACTAGTTTCTATGGTTTAAATATATTTTTAAGGGAATATGAAATCCTCATATTCATAATAGAAAATCTCGTATATATATATAAAACAGATTACTAGGTTCATTCTATCTATTTCTTTTATATATATATATATATATATATAAATGGTTCGAAAAGTGGATTTATCTTTTTAGATATATATAATCTTATATATATATGTGCATTTATATTTCAAATAGGTTAACATTTTAATTTCGCCTATTTCTCATATATATATATATATATATATTAGATGGTTAATAACTTATATGTATATTTCATTCATATACCTATATATTCTTTTTACCCCAAGGGTTAAGTAGTAGTACTAGTTCCTCCTAAGTAGGTATAGCTTTATGCCAATTGATAGGTTGTCAGAAAAAATATTTGCATGTGACGAAATAGCCGCTATTCTCAACTTAGGATGATTCCCATATCAGTTAATGTAATTATTATAAGTCACTATACTATTCCTCCAGTGCTCATAACATAGGATGACCCTACGTCTTTATTAGTGGATGCATGCCTTGTCGTTGTAGATGCGTCATCCCAAAGTCTCCTAAATTTATAATAACATTTTCAATCTAGGATGATAAAATACTTTCAAGGTCCACTTGTGGGGCCTTGGCCTTAACCTCCTCACCAAGGTGACATACAAAGTTATAATTTCAAAAATTACTAGGGCTTAAAGGAGAGATGTTATAGGTGGGGATTAGCGAGAGGTAGAGGAGGGATTAGGGAGTGGTGGGTATATAAATTTATTCAACACTTAAAAACATAAATTTGTTAAGTTAATAACACACGCACGTTATGTACATACAAAACGCGCGTGCATTTTGTATGTACATAACATGCGTGCGTTTCGTACATACAAAACACGCGTGTTTTTTATGTGCATAACGCATGTGCATTTTGTACATGTTTTGTATGTACATAACGTGCATGCGTTTCGTACATACAAAACGCGCGTGTTTTTTATGTGCATAACGCACGTGCGTTTTGTACATACAAAACGCGCGCGCATTTTGTATATACAAAAGCGCACGCCTATCAAAATATTTGAATTTAAATAGAACGCGCGTGCGTTCCAGAGCACCTAATCACTCGCTCCTCCCGCGCCCACGTGTCAGCCACAGTCCTATGTGGTTGGTTCAGACTTACCAAACCTGTGCTATGGAATTTACCGAACCATAGCTAATTAGGTATTTCCACCATTTTTCTCAATATGCCCGTTTTTCACCACTCTCTATAGCATGACATACATGACCATTATTGATGAAATTTTAGGCATAGATAACATTTTTTATGCAGATTCCAAATATGTAATTTTTAAAAAAAAATATTAAGATTTTCTATTTGTTTCCTAATTTTCTTGTGTCATCACTCCTTAAGTCAAAAAACATGTTGTTAGTGCTTATTCCGTAACTTTTTCATTTCACAACCATTTTAAAACTGCATTAAGACCTTCAAAGGCTGCACCCACATTTGACGTATTGAGGTTTGATCACCTACATAATTAAAAAATAAAATAAAAAATAAACATTTAATTTTGAAAAAATAGTGTTGCACTAGTGCTATGGGTTCTATACATGTCTACCAATTTTTGTAACCCAAAAACCATCATTTAGGGACTGAAAGGCTGCACCCACAAAAACATATACCTTATCATTTGCCAAAAAAATAAAAATTGTCTGTTAGGAAAAATGAAATCTGACATAGTTATGTAAATTTTCATTACCTAAAACTTATATATTCGGAAACGTGACTTAATTTTCTACGTTTCATCTTTTTTACTCGATGCAAGATATCTTGTGTAAGTATCTCAAAAAATCCAAGTAAGTTGATGGATGCCTGATTTTTCACTTTTCGATTACATCTAATGCACTAAAAGTGACCCTCATTAGCTTGCACATGGGCATTTAATAATTAAATATCTTTATATTTTTATGGTTGATTTATTCTATAATAATTCAAATTACAAATTTATTGTGCTATTTAAAATCAATATAACTTTATATACAATTTTGTAATAATAAAAAAACATACATTAATTTATTCATTTGAAAAGAATATTAGTTTATTATAATTATAATTAATTTAAATATTTAATTAAATATTTATAAATGTTAAAATCCCCCATAAAATATTAGATACATTACTTCACATGAATTATAAATAAAAACAAAGAAATAAACATGCCTATTAGTGAAATCTAATCCAATGACAATACCACCATTTTACTTTAGCATATCGTTTTTATAAACTCTTCACAGTTTAAAGGCGTTTCCTGAAACATATGCATGTTCTTTTATAACCCCACAAGTATCCACCTGGATCAGAGGAATATCCACCTGGATCAGAGGAAAAATAATAAACGTAAAACACAAGACAACCCCGCATTTTGCATCAATAATTTATGTAATGCCCCATATGCAATATAATGAATTATAGGGGCATTGTTACCTATAAAATAAGCAGCATAAGATGGAGGGGCATTGTTACCTATAGAGACCAATTGTTACCTATGGAGGGGCATTGTTACTGGATAGACTTCCGGCTTCTGCTGGTATTGGTCAAGATCAAGTAAGGCTCTCTTTTCTCTGTATGTTTATTTCTTGATGTCAACTTAAACCACTATAAACTCATAGGTATATATTATTTCCTAGCTTTTGCTACAGACACATTGAATTTCCTATGTTCCACTTTGCTTATTAAATATTTATTTCTATTAAATTTCTATTATTATTTCTTTAGATATTATATTATTTTATTATATATTTATGTAATTTATTTATAATGTTAACAGCATAGAAAATCAGTTATAAGGTAAACTAGTATCAAAGTGAACATGGATAGAATGAAACCCATTACTATTACTTATACGTGTTATGAGTTATACCTTTATTACTGGTATAAGCTAAGCTGAATATAATTACCTGTTAATAAGTGCAATCCAAGTCGTTATATGAATCTGAAATTGCAGGTAGTCTTTTGAGTTTTATCTTTACAACGATCAACCAATGCCTTTTCGGCATAATGAAACAAAGATGGAGCCCATATAAATTCAAATAAATTCGATTGGAATATTAATTTTTGTTTCATTAAATCTATACAACTTTTACATATAAATTCCAACAAATCCAATGGAAATATTAATTCAAACAAATCCAAATGAACTATAAACATTAATGTTTATTTAATTTATACAAATATATAAATTATGAAATTTTGATCTATTTTTAAAAAATATCGATAGCGATATAGAGATTTTCGTTTCAAGTTCATTCATTCATATAATTAGACTATTCGAAAAGATATATAATTTAATTTTGTAAATAATTATTATAAATATTAAAAAAATGCTTAATTTAAATTAAGAAAAAATTTAATGATATATAATTTTTTTAAAGTGTAAAAAAATTATTCCATAAAATTTGGACAAAGGAAAAGTGAAAATTGGCAAATCTATTTTTGAAAAAAATAAAAAATTAATCCATAAACTAAATTTAACCCCTGAAATTTTCTAAGAGATTCTAAATTTTATAAATATTTACATTAAATATTTTGATATTACTTTAAGATTTATATATTTATTTTTTACAAAAATAAATTATTTTCTAAGAGATTCTAAATTTTATAAATATTTGCATTAAATATTTTGATATTACTTTAAGATTTATATATTTATTTTTTACAAAAATAAATTATTTCATAGAAAAATTTGATTATATGAAACAATGGATATAGAATTTAACAATCATCTTTTCATTTTTAAAATCAAAAGTAGGTAAAATTTTATTAAAAATATTTTGAAAAGAACCAAAATGGGTACAAGATTTTCAAAATATAACCTAGATAAAAAATCCACAAAGCTATACTCAAGAGTCTATCATCAACTTGCAAACTTGTAATACTCTATGACTTGTACTACTCTAAACCCTAGCGCATTGTTTGAGCATAAAAACATATACAAATGGAGAAACAAAACATATACAAAATATTTTAAAGTTGAATCACATAGAAATCCCTAAACATAATTTCCAAATTCTTCTTGTGGACCAAGCTACAATGGCATTAGTAAAAAAATTTTTATGTCCGCTCATAAAATAAAAAATTATGGAAAGTATTTTAAAAAAATCCATATTGAGTTTTAAAATAAAAGAAAATTATGAAAAGTAATAAAAACAACGATGTTTGTTTATAAAATAAAAACTTAAAACTTGAACCTGGATCTATAAATTTAAAAAAATAAAAAAATTACACCTCAAGAAATTGGATTCCTCTCGATGCCTGATAGATTCGGGTTTAAGATGGATCTACGTGGGTAGATAATTTTTCCAACTAAGAACCCTAAACAAGAACTTGGTCTTCTCGGTCGTCAAACATATGATCAAGTAGAGAGACATGTGAAGTTACCTCATGAGTTGCTGAGATAATTCCTTTCATTTAGGATTTGGTTCTACGCAAGGTATCTTAAAGGTCGCGAATGTCCACTTTCATATCTTGTAGACCCACCACCAATTCTTTCAACTCAGCCGCAACCACCTCCTCAACCTTCATTATATCTGCAAACACAAACCACCGGTACTCGAGCCACACCAAAACACAAGCAAACGACTGCAAGTAGATAGCAAGGAGTGACCTAGGAGCAGAAGAGACTAACACCGCTAGCCCAAAAGAAACCTCGTCTAAAATATCACTAGAGGAGTCGGTGTTGAGACACCCAAACCCAAGAATAAAACCCCTATAATCTTCGAGCTAAACCAGAGGAACCAATAAGATACCAAATGCATACAAGGAAACGAACTAAAATACCATATAATGAAAACCAAGCACATGGCGAGGCCTCTCGAGGCTTCTCTCATGTGTGAAGTGAATACATCTTTAATGCCAATTCTTCAATATGTGGACCGTTGAATGGGGTCCATGCAAAGTGGGAGGAATATAACTAAAATTTTGAATACATAACAAATCCTTAGGCGAGCCACTAGATGTGGGGTTGGCCCCAATTTGGACCATTACACCTCTGGAAAGTGTTGTAGCTTGGTTGACAAATTGGTCAACTACATAGTTATTGTGTCTTTATATGGACCAAATTAACATCTCTAATTCCACTCGTGAGAGTGATGATTCGCGATTGAAGCCTCTCTCGACAATCATGTTCTTTAGATAAATGCGTTTTCTAACTTGTGAGAACAAAATACCCAATAACGAGAACATTATGGATTTATGGATTCCAAGAGAGGCAATATAATCAAAGTCCATGAAGCGATCATATATTTTTGCGAGGTTGTTCTCACGTTGGAGGTTTGTAATTTTATTAAAATAAAGAGTTTGATCAAATTAATTATGTGTTCTTTAATGAGTTATTAGGACCTACTTCGAATGTGAGGCTTTGAATTTGAATTCGAATCTTTATTCCTAAAGTAGGATTATTTACCTATTATTGTAATTTTATTTTTATCTTGTATTAGATATTATTATATTGAGAATTATATGATTTTTTTACTAGTATAATACATCCCATAAATTAAATTAAATGTTAATGGAATGAATCAAATCAATTTGAAATTTAAATTTATTATTCTATAAATTATTAAACTGAATTAATAAGAAAAATGGATCAATAGATTCAAATCAATAAGTACTTATTCCCAAATCAATAAAAATGGATCAAATTGAAATTGAAATTTATTATTCTATAAATTATTAAACTTAATTAATAAGAAAAATGGATCAATAGATTCAAATCAATAAGTACTTATTCCCAAATCAATAAAAATGGATCTTTAAATATATCAATAAGTACTTATTCCCAAATCAATAAAAAAAGGATCTATAAATATAGATTCAAATCAATAATTACTTATTCCCAAATCAATAGATCAATAAATATAGATTCAAATCCATAATTGCTTATTCCCAAATCAATAAGTACTTATTATCAAGTGAAAATTCCCACTGCATTGCATTTATGTTTTATGTAAAATTTATTGGAGTTAGTTTATACAGTTCACAAAAATATATTAAAAATAAATATTGCATGTTTTATGTAAAATTTGTTGGAGTTAGTTTATATAATTCATAAAAACATATTAAAAAAAATATTTATAAATCAATTTAAATATTTTTATATATTAATTTATAAATTAATTTTTGTATGTTTAATTAAACATAAAATTTAAAATTAATATGCGGGTAGTATATCCAATTCTGTTCTAGGGAGGTTTTGATGAAGAATAAGTAACATCGAGGACGATGTTGAGTTTAAGTGGGGGTATTTGTAACATACTCAATACTTGAGATATTTTGTGTTTATGGAAAAACATTACCTTAACTTTTATTGTAAAGTTTTATATTTGATCAAGTGTCAAGGATGACTGTAAATGAATAATATTATTATTTAATAAATTAAAATAGGAGACACTCATCCAAAGAGACTGTTGAAAGAGTGCTTACTGACCCACTAGGAGGAATGGAATCTGGGGTAGAAGGCAATGGACAAATGGCAGCATCTGAACTCAGTAACTAGCTATTGTTATGGGATAACTCCCTTATTTTGTGGTCAAGTTCCCTGGAATGTGGAACTGGAGCTTATGGCTCATTTATTGAAAACTGACCACCAAAATACCTAGTCATCTTTTATAAGCCATCGAATTTGAGTAGAGGCTCACACTTTTTCTGACAAGAAAATTTACCTTGTGGTTTTGCTGGAAATTGCACACAAGAGATTCCATGAGGGGAAGCTATGTTTTGAGTTGCAGAGTAAGACTATTTTATTCATGTTGGGTGCAGAGTTTTGATATGTATGCAAGTCTCCATTGATTGCTAAACTACATATTTGAGGTGTATGCAAGTCGCCATTGATTGTTGAAGTACAACCTGAGTGCTTGCTTCTAAACAAAGACTTCTTCCTAGTGGTTCAGTAAACAGGCTCGGGGGTCCAAGGGAGTAAGTGATTTGGTTGCTTCTTCTGGAGAAGGTTGGGAGGAACAGGCCTCTTTGGGTGTTTTTCCACCCTATCAAGTTATCAGGTTCTACTTGTTATAGTTTATTTCTTTTCTGAACTGTTGAACTATGTTGAAAACTGTATGTTTATTAGATATCAATAGTTTGTTTTAAATGACTAATTTTCTGAGCTGAATATTACTCTTGTAAGTCAATGAATGAATAGATTTCAAATAATGAGTAGAATGAAAATAAATGCTTCCTTGTATTTTTGCTTTTACCATTAGCGATGTACTCTAATACATGGAAAGAGTTAATTAACATAGATTAGATATGATCTCTAAATACTGATGAAAAGTAAATGTCGTTTATTTTCATGATGTTATCAAAACTCATTACTGTAGTTGCAGAAGTAGTAATAGTTCCTTAAGTCTTCTAGATTTGTTTTTCTAAAAATAGATTAATTTTCAATATAATACCACAGAACTAGGATTTATCTATACTGTTAATAGTATAGTATTTGGATATAATTACTTATGCCTATAAAACTCAGTTTAAACATTCTTATTCTTCCACTTAAAAACATAGTTTATCAAAGAAATGTGAAACGTAACCCTAAACTGAGTACTCACTACCTTAATTATTAAACTGAATATTAACTTATCATCAGAAACTTTCGACTATCCTATTGCAGTATAAAACAAAAAGCTTTAATGAAATTATTGTCAGACAGTATACATATACTCAAGGAATGACTTATCATTTCTTAACAGAATATCATAACTTTATGCTAATTGAAGTAAGCTTTACAAACAATTTCCTCGGAAATAAAATTCACAAGTAGTATATCTACATCTATACAAAAGATAGAATTAATATATTTAATAGAAATCAATTCCATGTAAATCATGTATTATCCATTATGATTATAAAATAAATATAAACTTCCATGGATAAAATTAGAATGTATTATAAACACATATTCATTTACAAATTATTTCGATAGCAAACCAAATCGATATACTGTATCATGCTACAGGATAAAGTATTAAACCCTAGTCATATAATAATACAACTAAGGGTTTAACTCTCAGCTAGCCGATCAAAAAATTATTAATTCACATCCCTTACAGGCTTACATTCATTTCGGATTCTATAGCATTAACTCAGATTTAGGGTTTGAGTCTCCAGATGAGCTCGCCCAGCTGGAGGTATGCACAAGCTTACACTATTTACGAATCAACAGTATACAGAATCGATGATCAAAAGGAATCAAGTTTTCATATTACAAAAACAACTATTAAGTTATTTTATAAACATACAAAATACAACAAGGTACAATCGGCTTCAGAATGTTTGCACAGGATCAACTAAGATTAAGGGGTCGAGTCTCGACTCGCCCTGGTTTCATTTTTTATATAACACTTAAATCTCTAATTGTATAAATTAAAAATCCATACACAAGCTTAGGATTCAACTCTTTAAGCTTTCCAACTCATCGAAGCTCAGTGACGTAAGTTTAATAAAAATCAAGGCTAGGGTTTAACCCTGAAAAGCAAAACGAATAATCGAAATCTTTAAGGAAACACAGGTATAATTTAATCATTGGATCTAAGGGTGAAATTTGTACCAAAATCATTATTATTAAATCCAATTAAAACCTACAAGAAGCCGAGGATTTCACCATAAGCTTTTTAATACAGGAAATTTAAACGTATGTTGCCAGTACCAAAAAGTAAACACTGTATTCCTTTAATAGTTAATACATTCGCAGTCATACTGCTGAGGGAGACTGAGGGTACTCCACTCTTCCAAACTCTGTAAATAAACTTCCTCATAACACTAACAGAGAAAACCCAACTCGGGCCAATGCCCAGAATGTTGGTTGAACACCGCATTACTGCCGTAGGTTGTCTCGTAGATATTTTAGCAAACAAAGAATGTGCTGGAAAGGAGCAACGAAGAATAAACAAACACATCCTGGATGACAGAGGAACACTTGGGTAGAACCGAGGCTTACCGGTGAATGGAAACTGCTGCGGGCTTGTCCCTTCACTCTTATTGTCATCACTCTGGAACGAAAGATCTGGTCCTGCCATGGTCACTAAAACGAGGTTAAACACGAACGCAAACTAAAACTCAGTACTGTAAACAAGTGAGGGTTTGAACATTGTAATATAGTTTACCTTGATAGTATCAAATTTGAAGCCGAGAAGAGAACCAGAGATTGGAAACCCTGTACACAATGTAAACCCATAACTCTTCACGACCCAGCACTCTCATCATCCAACCAACTTGATGAGTGGAGCTTGAATCCCAAACAACTATGGTGGTCGAGAAGGCTTAGCCTCCTCCTCCACAACAAAGCGTAAGAATAACCCAAGGATCAAAACCCCAAACATCGCAGGAGGGTTTGATACTATTGAACATCATTTACTATCAATCACGTGATCAAGATTTATTGCGCCATCTACCACCAACATCGATTTTTATACAAAAACCCACTTCATTATAGTTATCAACCTTTTCCTTAGAACACATTTTATTATGGCACCGGTTGGGAATCAAAGACCCACTTTTATATAGTTTAACCCATAACAAATATTTATACCAAGAAGTTATGCCTTGAACACCAAGGTTCATGTTTTGCCATAAAACTATTATTTCAATTATCAACTCAAGAATTCATTTAGCATCTCTTGCAAAGTATGGAAGACTCCCATACTAGGGTGAGTTTGATTATAGACAAACTAAAATATAAAATTGGAGTAATTGTCACATTGACTTCACATGCATTTTGGCATCACACACCAGTTGAATGTACATTGTAATTATAACTTTTATGACTGGATTTACAAACCACCACTTGAATAAGGCTAGGGTTTTTGTATTTCAAACATAAAGCTTAGTTAGGGATCATCGCCCTAGCTCATCAAACCATCAAAGGTATGCAACCTATAACCTAGACAATTAAAGAGTTATGCATTAGCTTTAAGCTAAGTAAGCCTCAAATTTGTGCACCGGTATTCAAATGCTAAACAAGAAGTTAATTATTAATAAGAGGTTATCAATATATAAATATTATCACAAGTATCAACTATTAGACCATTACAATGCTATAACTAAGTTGTAACAGGATTGCAACTGCATGTAGGCTCATAACCCTACTATCACACATTAATATTAAAAGATGATATTTTCATAAATATAGTTATAGTATCGCAAGACATGGGTTCCTTGGACATGTATGAGTCCACAAAAAACAATGACTTAAAAGTAAGAATTGCAATATTAAAAACAGACATAGGAGTGGTCATACATTTAATTGTTGATAAGACAATTAAAAGTATTTAAAGATAAATACTTGTCGCATTATTTAATAGTAACTATAGATACTAAACATACACTTATTACTTACGCATAACATTTATTGTTGAATTAAATGCTTAGAAAATTTTTAAATGTTTACAAATTTTTGGGATGTTACATGTGGTATCAGAGTGCGAGTTCAAACTCTAGGCCTGAAATTGGCTTATCGCGGGCAACAGAAAACATAGTTACTAAATTTTTATTTTAATTTTGTTTATGTACAGAAGAATCTGCTGAAGACAGATCTCATCATAGTGAACATAATAATAATGAACATGAACAAGTTAATGAAGAGATTTACATATAATTAAATGATCAATCATCTGAACTTTTACGTAGAATTAAAGATTTAAAGGCTGGAATAAAAACTGTAAAAGAAGAAAATGAAAGGATTTTAAGGGCACAACAAGAGCTAAACCAGATTTTACTCGATAAATATTATGATGATGTAAAAGATAAGAGAGCATAAATAAAATTCGACTAAGGAACTATGTCCTACCAACATAGAGGTAAGAAAGTAAATATCATAAAAATGATAGTGACTCTTCTTCGGAATCTAATGACAAAACTTATAGAAGAAAACAGAAGCATGATCGAGACAGCAGTGACAATGACTGCAGTACTAAGAAACGAAAGTACAAATCTTATGAACAGATTTCAGGGGAATTTAAGAAAATAAAACCCCCAACCTTTAAAGGGGAAAATGAAAAGGGTGAGGCAGCCGAAGCACGGTTGTCCGGCATGAAAAAATATTTCCAAATAAATGATTAATCAGATCAGTTAAAGGCTAAGATGGTCATTTACAATCTGACTGGGAAAGCAAACATATGGTGGCAGGATATTAAGAGAGTAAAAGGTATTAAAGAAAAGAGCATAACATGGAGTGCATTTAAGAATTATTTTAAGAGAAAGTTTATGTCTGAACAATACTACGAAGAGAAAGCAAACTAATTTTATGATTTAAAATTGGGTTTTATGAGTATGAAAGAGTTAAGTAGTAAATTTCTAAGTGTGTTAAGGTATGTACCTTATTTAGTAGAAGAAAAACCTAAAGTACAAAGGTTTATGAGTTGTCTACCCTTCAATATAAAAGATAGAATTGAGTACGATAATCCTACAACTCTTGAAGAAGCCATGAGAAAGGCCAACTTCTGTTACGAACATAACAGAAAAGGAGAAGGTATATCTGGCTGGAGGAATAACAAATTTAGTAATTTTGAGCATAAAAAGAAAAGTTTTAATCAGAATTCTGGGGATACTAAGCGAAATTTCAATAACATAAATTTTCAAAGCAATAATTACATAAGTAATGAACCACAAAATTACACAGCTGGAAGAAACATACCTAATAACAATAATAATAATAAAAATTCTAGAACTAATGAGCAAAGACCACCTTTAAAATGTTATGACTGTAATGGACCGCATACTAGAGAAAACTGTCCACTCAGGAGGAAGATAGTCAGCAACATTCATACAATGCAGACAGAACCAACAATTGGTGATTTAGCAAGGGAGATGCCCAAAATCAATGCAGCATTGAAAAATCGACAGGATATGGTCGAGATTGAAGATATGCTACAAAACAAACCTATTTCTATTCTGATTAATCTAGGTGCAAGTTTGAGTTACATATCACCTGATTTAGTAAAAAGTTGCAAGTTAAAAGTAGACAAATTTGATAAATCATGGTTGGTTCAGTTAGCAACAAAAACCAAAAGAAATGTTGTAGAATTTGTTAAAAGTTGTGATTTGCTTATGAGTCAGTTAAAGACGCAAGTTAGATTGAATATTTTACCATTAGGGTCTTATGACGTATTAATAGGAATGGAATGGCTTGAAAAGCATAGAGTAGTGCTGAACTGTTTTGAAAATTCTTTTCCTTGTTTGAATAATGAAGGCGAAACTGAAACAATAAAAGGAATCCCTAGAAAAACTTTTGTTAGACAAATTTTTGCTTTGCAAGCTAAAAAGGTTGTAAGGAAAATGTGTAAAATGTTTGCTGTGAATGTAATTAATGACGAACATATAGCTAAAGAAGATAAGTTAAAACTGGAAGACATACCAATTCTAAAGGACTTTTCTGATGTATTCCCGGAAGAAATTCCAGGACTACCTCTGAAAAGGGAATTAGATTTCACCATTGAATTAGTACCGGGTGCGGTACCAAACTCAAAGGCACATTACAGAATGAACATTTTGGAACTTAATGAACTAAAATCACAGTTGAAGGAACTAATTGATAAAAATTACATAAGGCCAAGTGTGTCTCCTTGGGGAGCATTGGTTATCTTTGTTAAAAAGAAGGACGGTACTTTGCGTTTATGCATAGACTACTGTCAACTAAATAAAATGACTATTAAAAATCGATATCCTTTGCCCTACATCGATGATTTATTTGATCAAGTATGCGGAGGAACAATATTTTCTAAAATAGACTTGAGGTCTTGATACCATCAAGTCAGAATAAAAGATGAAGACATTTTTAAAACTGCTTTCAGGACCCGTTATGGGCATTACGAGTTCGTAGTTATGCTTTTTAGGCTAACTAACGCTCCAACAGTCTTCATGTGTCTAATGAATAATGTTTTACATAAGTATTTAGATAAGTTTGTATTTGTTTTCATTGATGATATCTTAATTTATTATAAGACTAAAGAAGAACACGATGAACACTTAAGGATAATTCTGCAAGTTTTAAGAGAACACCAGCTTTATGCTAAGTTTACTAAATGTGACTTTTATAAAGATAAAATACAGTACTTATGTCACGTAATATCTAAAGATGAGATCACAGTCGATCCAGATAAAATAAGAGCAATTAATGAATGGCCTGTCCCTAAATATGTAACTGATGTATGGTCATTTATGGGAATCACTGGTTATTATAGAAAATTTATTAAAGGATTCTCCATAATTGCGAATCCCATAACTTCATTGTAGAAAAAGGGAAAGAAATTCATCTGGGATCAAAAGTGTGAAGAGAGTTTTAAGAAATTAAAAGAACTGTTAACAACAACCCCTATATTAAAAATTGTAGATCCAAATAAGGACTTCGTTGTATGCACTGATGCATGCAACGATGGACTTGGCGGAGTCTTAACTGAAGAAGGTCATGTAATAGCCTACGAGTCAAGGAAGTTAAAAATTCACAAAAAGAACTATGCAACCTACGATCTAGATTTTGCAGCCGTTATACATGCCTTAAAGATGTGGTGCCATCACCTAATTGGTAGGAAGTTTTCACTAATGACAGATAATAAAGGCTTAAAGTACTTGTTGGATCAACCAAATCTAAATGCAAGACAAGCTAGGTGGTTAGCTTTCCTTAGAGAATACAATTTCGAGATTCAGCACATTAAGGGAAAAGAAAATAAAGTTGCTGATGCATTAAGCAGAAATGCTAAATTAAATGTTGTGGTAGCAATCAACACTTATAAAACAAATCTCGAAAATCAGCTTGAAGAAGGAATTAAGCAAGATGAAAATGATGAGAAATTATGTAAAATGTTGCTAAAATTTTATCTGAAAATCTAATAACAGATTACAAAATTAATGAAAAGGTTTAATGACATATAAAAATAGACTTTATGTGCCTAATGTGTCAAAAGTTAAGTTGCCGATTTTAGATGAAATTCATAAAAGTCCTTATTCAGGATACCCTGGTTATCAGAAAATGATAACTATGTTAAGAAATGATTATTTTTGGCCAAACATGAAAAATGAAGTGGCTGAATACATACGCAGGTGCTTTGAATGTCGGCAGATTAAAGCTGAGCATCAACACCCAGCTGGCCTATTACAGCCATTATCAATTCCAGAATGGAAGTGAGAAATTATAAGTATTGATTTTATAACTGGTTTGCCTAGAAATAAAAAACATAATGACTCGATAATAGTAGTTGTGGATAAGCTTAGTAAAGCAGCTCATTTTATTCCTGTTAAAACAACTTTTAAAGCTGCTAACATTGCTGATGTGTTTATGAAGCAAATTTTTCATTTACACGGAATTCCTAAGGTAATAATTTCTGATCGAGATTCTAAGTTTACTGGAAACTTTTGGACAACATTGTTTAAAGGTTTAGATACTAAGTTAAATTTCAGTACATCTTTCCACCCGCAAACTGACGGACATACTAAAAGAGTGAATCAGATGTTAGAAGACATGTTAAGAATGAATGTAAAAGATCAGCGAACTAAATGGGAAGACTATTTACATTTAGTTGAATTTGCTTACAATAATCACTATCAAGGTTCTACTAGACTTAGCCCATTTGAGATTTTGTATGGTAGGAAATGTAATACCCCTATTTCTTGGAGTAATCCAATTGACAGATTGATGTCAGGGCCAGAATTGTTAAAAGAGATGGAGCTAACCGTGAAACAAATACAAGGCAATTTAAAAATTACGCAAGACAGACAAAAAAGTTATGTAGATCTGAAACGAACTGAGAAAAAATTTCAGGTAGGAGATCATGTTTTTGTTAAGATAAAACCCAAGGAAAACTCTTTTAAGCTTGGGAGTTGTGCTAAACTAGCACCCACGTATTGTGGACCGTTCGAAATTCTATCAAGAATTGGACCAGTTGCATATCAATTGGTTTTACCATCTAATTTGAGAATACATAACGTTTTCCATATTTCTGTTTTGAAAAAGTATGTGCATGATACTACTCATGTGATAAATTGGAATGACATAAGTTGGAGCCCGAAAGATATTTTCAAGTGGAACCGAACTGTATCCTCGATAGGAGGAAAATTATGCTACGGAATCATACCATAGGGCAGGTAAAGGTGAAATGGAACATTAAAAAAATTTTGAGGTAAAAAATGGGCCTCAAAACAAAGAAAGTGTACTATAAAAATCAACAAATCACATTCTAGTAGATGACATCATCCCCCATGGTTGAGGTGGCATTGCATGAGTTAAGAATGCTTATTTGTCAAATTTTCTCTGGTGGATGAAAACCCATAGTTAACCAAGGTAGTGGTATAAGTACTTTTAAGTCATAAATTAAAGTACTCGTAATGAAAGTCCTTTAACATTTTTTCATAGAATAATATTATTGTCATTTTCAAGTAAAATACTCATAATGAATGTCTTTTCACACTTTTTTTTCCTTTCACACTTTCACATAAAATAATATTATTGTCATTTTCAAGTAAAGTACTCATAATTTATAACAAGGTTCTTTCACATTTTTTTATAAAATAATATATTAACATTTTCATGTTTTTAATTTTAAATTATATATTCACTCCATTCTATTTAATATCATAATGTTAAACTATTTATTATATATATTCTTTTCACATTTTTTTCATAAAATAATATTTTTATCATTTTTATCTTTTAAATTTTAAATTATGTATTCACTCCATTTTATTTAATATTATAATACTAAACTAATATATATATATATATATATATATATATATATATATATATATATATCCTTGTACTTTTAAAATAAAATAATTTATTTATTTATTTTTAAAATAAATTAAATTCATGAATGATATTAATATGAAAAAGTATATTAATATAGATTTAATGAATAAAGAATAATAATAATATTGTTAACAATTTACATGTAAATAAATTTTCATTTAAATCACATTATATTAAACTAATGAGAAAAGTACTAAATATAAAAAGTCAACATAAATTAAAAAAATAGCTCTTAATTTTTTTTTTATTATTATTTAGTTTCATTTGTAAGGTCAAAACAAATAAATGTTAAAGGATAATAAATTTTTGGATATTTACAATGAATCTTAGTCACATCAATGTAGAGTTATTTTATTAATTTTATTTCTAGTGAATTTTGAAAAGTAACTCAACCATGGTTATTTATATTGTGCATAGAAAATGGTGTAGGAGGTCTCTTGTCATATACACCTACCCCATAAAACCCCTAACTCATTATTTTAATACATCTCATACTTTTTTAGTACATCTCTTAGGAGGCCATTTTTTAACCTCAAAATCTCTCTAATGGCACCTTAGCCCGGATGAAGCTACATGGGAATTGGAAAGTAAGATGCGGGCAACATATCCAATTCTGTTTCAGGGAGGCTATGATGAAGAATAGGAAACATCGATGATGATGTTGAGCTTAAGTGGGGGTGTTTGTAACATACCCAATACTTTAGATATTTTATGTTCGTGGAAAAACATTACCTTAACTTTTATTGTAATGTTTTATTTGACCAAGTGTCAAGGATGACTATAAATGAATAATATTATGATTTAATAAATTAAAATAGGAGACACTCACCCAAAGAGACTGTTGAAAGAGTATTTACTGACCCACTAGGAGGAATGGAATCTGGGGTAGAAGGCAATGGACAAGTGGCAGCATCTGAACTCAGTAACTAGTTGTTGTTATGGGACAAATCCCTTATTTTGTGGTCAAGTTCCCTAGAATGTGGAACTGGAGCTTATGGCTCATTTATTGAAAATTGACCACCAAAAGGCCTAGGCATCTTTTATAAGCCATCGAATTTGAGCAGAGGCTCACACTTTTTCTGACAAGAAAATTTACCTTGTGGTTTTGCTGGAAATTGCACACAAGAGAGTCGATGAGGGCAAGCTATGTTTTGAGTTGCGGAGTAACACTGTCTTATTCCTGCTGAGTACAGAGGTTTCCTGCTGAGTGCATAGGTTTCCTGCTGAGTGCAGAGTTTTGATATGTATGCAAGTCTCCATTGATTGTTGAAGTACATATGTGAGGTGTATGCAAGTCTTCATTGATTGTTGAAGTACAACCTGAGTGCTTGCTTCTAGACAGAGACTTCTTCCTAGTGGTTCAGTAAACACGCTTGGGGGTCCAAGGGAGAAAGTGATTTGGATGCTTCTTCTGGAGAAGGTTGGGCGGAACAGGACTCTTTGGGTGTTTTTCCACCCTATCAAGTTACCAGGTTCTACTTGTTATAGTTTATTTCTTTTATGAACTGTTGAACTATGTTGAAAAATGTATGTTTATTAGATATCAATAGTCTGTTTTAAATGCCTGATTTTCTGAGCTGAATATTACTCTTGTAAGTCAATGAATGATCGGATTTCAAATAATGAGTAGAATGAAAATAAATGCTTCCTATATTTTTCCTTTCGCCATTAGCGATGTACTCTAGTACAGGAAAAGAGTTAATTAACATAGATTAGATATGATCTCTAAATACTGATGAAAAGTAAATGTCATTTATTTTCATGATCTTATCAGAATTCATTACTGTAGTTGCAGAAGTAGTAATAGTACCTTAAGTCTTCTAGATTTGTTTTTCTAAAAATAGATTTCTGTAGAATACCACAAAACTAGGATTTATCTATACTGTTAATAGTATAGTATCTGCGTATAATTACTTATGCCTGTAAAAATTAGTTTAAGCATTCTTATTCTTCCAATTAAAAATAGAGTTTATCGAAGAAATGCGAAACGAAACCCTAGACTGAGTACTCACTGCCTTAATTATTAAACTGAATATTAACTCATCATCAGTACAAAACATAAAGCTTTAATGAAATTCTTGTCAGACATTATACATATACTAAAGGAATGACTTATCATGTATTAACAGAATATCAGAACTTGATGCTAATTGAATTAAGCTTTACAAACAATTTCCTCGTAAATAAAATTCACAAGTAGTATATCTACATCTATACAAAAGATAGAATTAATATATTTAATAGAAATCGATTCCATGTAAACCACGTATTATCCATTATGATTATAAAATAAATATCAACATCCATTGATAAAAGTAGAATGTATTATAAACACATATTCATTTACAAATTATTTCGATAGCAGACCAAATCGATATATTGTATCATGCTACACGATAAAGTATTAAACCCTAGTCATATAATAATACAACTAAGGGTTTAACTCTGAGTTAACTAATCCAAAAATTATTGATACACGGCCCTTACAGGCTTACATTCATTTCAGATTCTATAACATTAACTCAGATTTAGGGTTCGAGTCTCCAGATGAGCTCGCCCAGCTAGAGGTATGCACAAGCTTACACTATTTATGAATCAACAATATACAGAATCGATAATCAAAAGGAATCAAGTTTTCAGATTAAAAAAACAACTATTAAGTTATTTTATAAACATACGAAATACAACACGGTACTATCGGCTTCAGAATATTTGCTCAGGATCAACTAAGATCAAGGGCTCGAGTCTCGACTCGCTCAGGATTCTTTTTTATATAACACTTAAATATCTAATTGTATAAATTAAAAATACATACACAAGCTTAGGATTCAACTCTTTAAGCTTTCCAACTCATCGAAGCTCAGTGACGTAAGTTTAATAAAAATCAAGGCTAGGGTTTAACCCTGAAAAGCAAAACAAATAATCGAAATCTTTAAGGAAACATAGGTATCATTTAATTATTGGATCTAAGGGAAAAATTTGTACCAAAATCATTATTATTAATCCATTTAAAACCTAGAGGAAGCCGAGGATTTCACCATAAGCTTTTTAATACAGGAAATCTATACGTATGTTTCCAGGAGAAAAACAAAGCGTAACAATAACCCAAGGAGAAAAACCACAAACATCTAGGAGGGTTTGATACTATCGAACAACATTTACTATCGATCACGTGATCAACATTTATTGCGCTAGCTACCACCAACGTTGATTTTTATACAAAAACCAACTTCATTATTGTTATCAACCTTTTCCTTAGAACACATTTTATTATGGCACCGGTTGGGAACTAAAGACCCACTTTTATATAGTTTAACCCATAACAAATATTTATACCAAGAAGTTATGCCTTGAGCACCAAGGTTCACGTTTTGCCATAAAACTATTATTTCGATTATCAACTCAAGAATTCATTTAGCATCTCTTGCAAAGTATGGAAGACTCCCATACTAGGGTGAGTTTGATTATAGACAAACTAAAATAATAAATTGGAGTAATTGTCACAATGACTTCACATGCATTTTGGCATCACACACCAGTTGAACGTACATTGTAATTATAACTTTGATGTCTGGATTTACAAACCACCACTTGAATAAGGCTAGGGTTTTTAGTATTTCAAACTTAAAGCTTAGCCAGGAATCATCGCCCTAGCTCATCAAACCATCAAAGGTATGCAACCTATAATGTGGACAATTAAAGAGTTATGCATTAGCTTTAAGCTAAGTAAGCCTCAAAGTTGTGCACCAGTATTCAACTGCCAAAGAAGAAGTTAATTATTAATAAGAGGTTATCAATATATAAATATTATCATAAATATCAACTATTGGACCATAACAATGCTATAACCAAGTCGTAATAGGATCGCAACCACATGTAGGCTCATAACCCTACTATCACACATTAATATTAAAAGACGATATTTTTATAAATATAGTTATAGTATCGCAAGGCATGGGTTGCTTGGACATGTATGAGTCCCCAGAAAACGACGACTTAAAAGTAAGAATTACAATATTAAAAGCAAACATAGGAGTGCTCATTCAATTAATTGTCGATAAAACAATTAAAAGTATTTAAAGATAAATACTTGTCGCATTATTTAACCGTAACTATAGATACTAAACATAAACTTATTACTTCCGCATAACACTTATTGTTGTATTAAATGCTTAGAATTTTTTTATTTTTTACGAATTTTTGGGATATTACATGAATGTTAATTACTTATTAAATTAATTATAATTTATTTTGATTTCATTAAAACTGTAAATATACACCTCATTATAAAAACTTTCAAAGATAATAGTTAATGATTAAATAGCATTGTTACTATTATCAAAACAATTTTATATCATCTATATATAAAAATGTATAACTAACATATATATATATATATATATACATATATATATATATTTAATTTTAAAAAATCATTAATAATAATATAGATTTATTCTATATATATATATAGAATTTTAAAAAATCATTCATAATAATATAGATTTATTCTATTTCATTATGCTATAATACATTATAAAAAAAAAAAATTATGAATATGTCACCTTCATAAAATAGTAATAATAATAATTATATCTTATAAATTTATGTTAAAAAGAGATCTACTAAGTGTTTAGAGGGACCAAATATGTAAGAGGTACAAACTCCATTCTAAATATTTTAGATTTAATTATAAGTATAAAGGATAAGGATAGAAAAAATTACACATCTACTTCTTCCGCACAATAAATTAAAATTAAAATGTGATGGTCTCAATTTACAATCATACATTGAATGTTAAAATGAACTTAATCACTGAACTTAGAACTAAAATATACAATATATGAAATAATTATTTAAAGAATAACTTGATTATTAAATACACATTCCAAGAAAGCTACTGTGCTAATTATTAACACTAATACCTTAGTCAAATTTAATCCCCTAACCTAACTCAGAAAAGAGAATATACTAACTCAGAAAAGAGAATACACTGGTAGAAAATCTTTATTAACGTAAAGCCAATGGCGCCAAATGCTATGACAATGAAGAAAAGCTTTTTCATTATTCGGCCCAGCCTTGAAGAATCTTCAATCCTACGTACCTGCATACACACCATCGATATTTATGGTTGCCATCAATCTAGATTCTATATCTATATGCACACATAGCGATCGATACACAATATTAAGGATATTACAATTACCTGCCGAGCATCAAGGTGGTGGCCTGTGGGTTGGTTCCAGGACCGTCTCTGAACGTTGAGGCATCCACAATCCTGAGACTATCGACTCCGTTGACCTGATATCTCTGGTTAAGCACAGACCCAACTTCACATCCTCCATGGAAATGCCAGATTGTGTTCAGCGTATCACGACATATCTGAGCCACCCCTGCGTCATCCGACATGTTATTCGGCAAACGGCTGCCCAGTGAAGTTGAAGTCATGAGAGGAATTCGAATTAAATCTCTTCAGAGACGGCGAGTTGAGGATACTAGCGATCACCCTCATGCCATGCACGCATCTCTGGAGGGTCCAGAGGGTGGGAATAATAGTTGTATCGAACAGACGGATTGTCACGAGGATCCCTGCTGCGTAGCCAAAGCTCTCCTCTCGACATTGGAAACGCCAGCTTCTCAAAAATAACTTCTCTATAAAGGTTGTTTTTATTGGGGCCCTGTGGTGATAGGCTACCATTTACAAAGCTGCTCAGGGACTCTATGTAATTTTGAGAGGCTTTAAGAATACCCACTACCTGTATGGTGTAGAATTGGTGAGATAGCCAACTTACGGATGCACGGGGGTTGTCTGGAACCCTTTGGCCTACCAAGGGCGACTGTAGCACTAGAGGAATATTGAATTCTCTGAGATGCTCAGATGGGGCCGACTCCGCTCAATAGGAGCAGCTGGGGGCTGCCTAGGGCTCCTGCAGTAAGAATTACCTCGCTGGAATTTGATGATTTATCAGAAAAGCCTGATAATACCGACCATGGCGGTCCAGAATTCAACCTCCACTGGCCCTCGGCTTTCCAGAGGAGCCATCTTCGTTTCTGCAAGATACAATTCATACTAAAAACACTGAATCTATATTGATTTATTAGTCCAATCTTGATTATAAATTATTTGAAAATTAAGTAAACAATATTACCAAGGAATGTTGTGAAACGTCAGTCATCTATAGGAAAAATATAACACATAGAAACAACAATGTCACGTGTTATATGATTACCTTCTGCTGGGGAATTGAAGAGAATCCTGCTGACTGTAGCATTGAGAAGGACTACGATATTGTCGGGATTGGAAGACCTGAGAAGATCTGCTGCCGTGTGTCGTTTGCCTTTGCTGTCGAAGGTGGAGGCGCTGATCTTGGTTCCATCCAAATGATCCAACGTATATCCATTGTACGGAAGAACCCCCGCCTCCAGGAGGCCATCCCTGATAGCCACTGACCAAGGCGAGAGCTGATATGGGTTGAAGGCATTCTGTTTCTCCACCCATTCATACGACTCCTCTACAAGTCGCTCGTCCCATCCCATATTACGAACATATTCTCTGCTCGCCCTGCTGTAGAAGCCGGCGTTGATAGCAGTTCCGCCTCCGAGAACTCTGGCTCTAACGTTACTCACTCCATCCTCTGAAACAAAACGTCTGCGCTACGGAAGTGTAATTGTCGGTCTCAATCAACGCCTTTCCAAAAGCATCGGCATTCTCGATGTCGGGATCTCCATAAGGAGATCCTCCCCTCTCCACTACCAAAACTGAATACTTGGTAGACAGCGTTGCCGCCAAGGGGCAGCCGGCCGTTCCTCCGCCAACTACGATGTAATCATATTTTGTTGCAGCTGCTCTCTCCCCATCCACAGTCATAAACACAAAAGGAAAGCCTAGAAATTATCACAGCGGCACACAAAACAAAAAAAATCCATTAATTCAATCATATATATCATATCATCAACTATATAAAGACACGTGATTTCAATATCATTCCATGCGCTTACCCGAGGGTCTTGTCGCAGCCGAGGATAAGCTCAACATCCTTAGCATGAGCAGAAGCAGAAGCCGGAACCATGCATGAATATTCAGTACAACCATTATCATTGTCATCTTCCTCAGAATTCAAAACCTTCACTCTTTTTGAGGATGTGGTTCGGTTTCAGTCTCTCTTAAGTTATTTATAAGCAATTGTTTGTTGATTTTACATGCATTTATAGAATAGTACAGTTACATAACTTGTAGTCTGTGAACAATAGACTACAAGTTAAGTGTCATAAACAAGTTATATGTTACTTATTCTTCATGCTTAGTTGTAATCATAAGATGTCTATGCATCAGATAATTAGGTTATTAGGACCACTTATTATCCATGCATGAGCTATGAGTTACCCTACATTAGCTACCATTTATTTTTTATATTTCTTTTTTTATAATTGTTTAATTCTAATTTTGAATCACTACCATACAATCAATTCTGGAGGATACATTTATTCCCATTCTCCTTTAATCTAAGAAAACCATAAATAATAATTCACCCCAAATTCTAAAATATAAACACCTATCAATATAAAAATAATTATTACATTTCAATTTCTCAATATTTAATTAAATGAAGCACACAGAAAGTAATAAATAATTAAAGAAGTCCAAATCGAAACGAGAATGTCACACATATCAGCTTTGACATTATCGCAATCCATCATTGATAATTAATTTCGATTTCGATCTTTCTGTATTCTCCCCGTTATCATTTCAATCTTGCTATATTCTCTGCGTTAGCGTTGATAATTTACTGCAGACCTGTTATGTTCTCTGCGTTATCGTCGATGATTCATTTATATATTGTTATATTCTCTACGTTGAAAAACAACGTCCTTTCCGATCGGAACTTAACGCGTAGGATAAAAGATAACCAAAACGCCTAGCATTTCTGGTTGTTTTGGGAGAAAAAATTGTTAAAATTTTTGTTAAAAAATTGTTATTTTTCAATTTTGATAATTTCAAGATTGGAATTGCTATTCTAATCTAATTACCCAATTTTAAAACAATCTAGATTGTCAAAATTACCGAAATTGCTATCTGACAATTCCAAGTTTGGCCAAAATTGCTCTGCCTCAATTCCAAGTTTGGCCAAAATTGCTCTGCCTTAATCGAGAGCGTTTTAGTTAACGTTTATACCGCTCCGGAACTTAGTCTTATGGAATTTATGTCCCGTTCCTATATGGAACTTTTAATTCAACAACTGAACTCCACCAATAACTCCGAGGAAAAACCTCCAACAACTGGAATGGGAAAAACCACGTATCAATTCAACGTAGGAACGTTTATCATTGGATCGAACATGATTTTCCCATGAACTTTCAACAAAGTTCAGTGCATTGAACAAAACTGCATCGACCGAATCTTGCTTTACCTAACCAGTACAAAATCATGACTCTGATTTACCTAACCAGTACAAAATTATGACTCCATTCAGATGGAAGAAAACTGCTTTCACCAATGACGACATTACAAAATCGCAACTTCTTGATACGGAAGATATGTATGATGTATGAATATGAACATGAGACGAAAGCTTAAACATTATTATTGTTTAATGACTATGATTCTTCTTGGTAAGACATTACAGAATCACAACTTCTCGATACGGATGATGTGATGTATGAATCTATAAACATCACACAGATGGTTAAACATTAGTATTCTTTACCAACTATGCTTCTTTTCGTAAATGTACATGTTCGAATCAGCTTTTATTTTATGCTGCCAATTAATTGTTTATACAATCCAATATTATCCACCATTTAGAATCTAATCCATAATCCAATATATATCCACCATTTAGAATCTGATCCCTAATTCTAAAGACTTTTAAGTCAGTGACAGCCCATGACTCCCTTAAATTTTAAATCATTTTTTTTTTTTTTAATATCTGCAAGTTCTATTCAGCTGAAAGTAGTAAAGTTACAGTAGAGAATACAAAATGAGGTGGTCTTCACAGAATCCACGTATGAGAACCATAAACATCATAGTTAAGGCCATACAGACAGAGAGAGATAAAAAAAACCCTGATATCAAGGTGCGACATCGAAGCCATGAAGGTTGGATATAAACAGACATGAAGGCTGGATATAAACAGACTGTGTGATGGTCAACAAAAAACCAAAAAAAACATATAAGAGACCAGCGAAGAACCTCAAGTTAACCAACAGTATTGAGCGCCTTGGCATCAGAGGGAATTTCTTCGAGAATGGGGCAACTGTAGCAGTTGTCATCATTCTCGTCCCGAGCAGAAGGCATGGTGCTTTTAACAGGGGAGCTCCTCACAGAGGTCCGAATGTCGCACACACGCAGCTTGATGGGTAGGGGGGAAGTCTTTCTAAATGCATAGAAGCCACCATCAGGCTCATTCCTGGTGCGTTTGGCAAGAATTGGCCCGAGAGTGGAGGGGATGGGGAAGGACAGGCGGGGAGGGTCCTTTCCCTACTGAGTGCTGCTGGGAAGCTAAACCATGTTGAACCCAGCAGAGAGATTCTGAGCCTTGCCAGGAGTGGAGACCAAGAGTCCCAGAAGGTTGGCCATACCAGAAGACGAGGCAAGGTTGCCAGAGGGAGTGACCCCGCAGCTCCGCGAGTTGGCAAGAGAGCCAAGACCAAGGGAGGTAGCCAAAGTACCGAAGCCATACGTGGAACCAGGAGAGGTAGCTTGGGTGCCGAAAGTGGGAGCCGTGGGGCAAAAACTTTCATCTCTAACTGCAGAAGGCGAAGGAGAGGAGCTCTGAGCAGTGCTTCTAAGACCAAGATCACAGCGGAGGTGGCGCACTAGTGCATATGAATCCCAGTCGAAAGCACTCTCCAGATTATGCAGAATGGCTGCCATATTTGGCAAAGAAGCACTGAGAGACTGAGTTGCAAGCCTAGCAGAGGCCCATTTTGCGAGCATGTCCTCCATCAACTCCCCCAACATATTCTTCGTCAACCAATAAGGATCCCAGTGCTGAGTCGGGTCTCTGCTGTTGAGAGTGTTTGCAACGAGACGGGCTTACGAGTTATCAATTAAAAAACGAACAGGAATGGAGATTTCAGCCTTATACCCCGTCTTGCCCTGTTTACTTTTCCGGGTCTCCTTCTTCTTGCCAGATTTAGAACCTTGGGTTTGCCCATGCTGCGGGAGGCACAGAGAAAACCAGGAGCAGAGTGATGAAAGCACAGGAGCAGAACGCTGCGAGCAAGCATGAAGGACAATGAGGGCCGAGACCAGAGTTTGAGTGGGAGAAGGTGAGGCCAGCTAGCAATTTGGCAGAGCCTCAACGCCGAAGGCCCATGGGCTGGTGCTGGACAGGCTGCATGAGGGGACATCGAGGGACAAGGAGTTAATGAGGTTGGCGACTTGACGTCACTTCACAGTTATGAAGGGCCTGCACGGTATTGTGAGCGCCTCGAGTGAGCTCGGTATTGACAGATGGGGTAGGTACATGGCGTCGAGTGCCACGGGGGAGGGGTGTGTGGCAACCAGTGTCGCTCTAGCCCATCTGCATTCTTCCATGTTCGTTGTTGTCACCCACATCCGGGGTTTAATTTTAAATCAATTACAATGTAAGTGAAAATGTAACTATTCTTCCCATTTTTTTCATTAATATCTTCTCAAATCTTATAAGTCCATATGTCACTATACTGGTTATAGTTTGCTTTAAAAAAAAAAAAAACTAGTATGAAAACAAATAATATTATAGGTTTACTCACCAATTTTATTAAACTTTGCTTTGAATATATATGTAAACAAAAACACTCAAATATAGAGTTAGTCATATCTCATGGGAGAGTCATTTATACATATTACATTTTAAAAAAATAAAAAAGTTTTATAATTTCTCTTAAAATCACTATAATCTATTGATAGTGATTGTTTTAACTATATTTTACATGATTTGGCATCACAACCATATGTAACCATCTTCATAGTATTTCTAAAAGACCAATCAAATTCTTGATGTAGATCTTTAAACCACAATAACCTCTCGTTTTTCTAATGTCACATATGCACCCATCTCGCTGGCGTTTTCATGTTCATCCATCTGGTAGTGAGTGAGCTTCTCCTGATTTATTATATCTTTTGTTTTGGCTTATGCTCAGTACGCGCATTAATGTAGATAATGCATATTCCAACCTTTGGGTTGAGTGAAGAGTTCTTTATTTTGTGTGAACATTTTGTAATGTTATATAGATGTTATAATAAAGTTATGTCATTTTTTTTTCTAAGAATTATGCCATTTTTGTTTAAGATTGATGTGATTCTTTTCTAACTTAGAGATTTTCAGGTTCAAAAGACGTAAATGTATAAACTGGTGAAAGAGAGTCTTATCTACTACAATGACAATATTACATAAATAAAGTTAGTGGTTTAGATTTACATAAAAACTAGATTTCTTTAGAAATACTCTTAGAGATCATAACCATATGGCCTCGCCATTGGCTGATCATGAGTTGAAGCATTAGATGGCAGCAGTTCGATCTGTACATATCAATGACAAATGACCCCGTCTTAATGTGAGGCCATGGATAATGGGCTGATCGTCGGTGAAGAGGGCTCGTAGGATTCTCCCAAGAGAATCTCAACCCAAAATATGTTCACCGCAATGAAAATCTATCCATTCATGCATAAAAAATCAATGGTTGTAGGGCCCCCACAATTGATATGGTTCATTAGATTGGTTTGGTATCCGATCTACAATTCTTGGGCTATCGTCGACATCTATTCACATAATTCTGAAGGCAAATGCAAAGGCATAATAGTCACTCTTGCATCATAATTCCCATGTAAATGGAAAGCATGTCCTCGTGTAGATGTATATTTTATAATAGCTCCAATAATGCACAATCTACAAACAAATACACGGCCATTTAGGCCTCTTCTCTTTTGCTTCCTCCTACTCCACACCTTGAACTTTGAAAATTTATTTTCATCCCCAACTTAATCTTCAATTTCAATATTCACTTCATGTAATTTCAGAAATAATAAGTTTTCTATGTGGATGAACTATCATCTATCTTGACTACTTTCGTTAAACTACGTAAAATACTCCTACCATTAATGAGTTAGCTGTAGACAATGAAGTTTGATCTAATGAGTTAGCGGTAGACAATGAAATTTGATCTCCATATTGACAAGTTGTTAAGCATTTATGAGCTAATGGAGTTAGTGCATGGTTCAAAACATTACATATGACAAGTTGTTAAGCATTTATTAGCTAATGGAGTTAGTGGATGGTTCAAAACATTACATATGACAAGTTGCTATGCATTTATGAGCTAATGGACTTAGTGGATGGTTCAAAACATTAGCATTATTATAATTGTTTATTATAAATATTAGCATTATTATAAACATTTTTTTTATCAAAGATTATCATTAATTTATGATGAATTACAATGCATTTTATTTACTTAGCTGTTATGATGTTATGATGGATGACATAACTTCATATAAATTATTTGAAATACTTGTACTTCGTTACTAAAATCGTTATGAAGGATGACATAACTTCATATAAATTATTTAATTATTTGAAATACTTGTACTTCGTTACTAAAATCGTTATGTTATGTGAAAAGTTATTAATAGAGAATTCATACTTTAAATTGATGTTAATACAAGATATGAACCTCCATATTTAATAATTTGATACACAAATATTGAATATTGATATCGTGAATGTTTGGTGGAGAAAACCAATTGCCCTACAACCATGAAAAAATATGAGTAGCCCTAAGTTGTGACGCCTTTACGCGTCATGGAACCTTAAAGTTGTCAATAAATAGATTTTTTTGATAATTTTTTATACAAATTCATGATATTGAAATTTATGTTTATATTCCGTACTTCAACATATTATAACATGGTTTATATATTTATATATATATATATATATATATATATATAAACCATGTTATAATATATATTTATAATCTTGTTAACGTATGTTTGATTAACCAGAAACACTTCCTCACTTTGTGATACTTATGAGTGTTTTTCATTTGCAAGTAATGAAGGTGTACTAGTTATTATCTTGCTAACCTTATTTCCGATTAACCCGAAACACTTCATGTCATGTGCTAATAACATAGTATTAACCAGAAACACTTCATGTAATGCGCTAATAACATAGTATAAGAGCAAGAGATCAAGTAAAAACCTCTTTAGAGATTGGAAAACAGAAAAAGATCCACCACTCCAAAGAAAATAGGAGGCAGGTGTTAAAACTCGTTCGTGAAAAGCATTGTTGCAAGCGCTGGTTGAAGTGAAGATCAAGGGATGAGCATAAGTATACAGTGGCGGGTAAGAGTCGTTGTAGTGCGACCAAACACAACAAAGTTCAGAAATTCGCCAAGAAGTAATCCTGTCGCGGGTTGAGCAAAGAAATTAGCGACCGAGCAAGATTTTCAAGGTATAAATGTTGGTAAAACCGCCGGTGGAAATCGCTCCATCAAAGTGAAAATACCTAGTCAAAATCAGTCGCTGGATGGTAAGGAGAAGTCGTCGTTTGAATTAGAGCGAGTCAATCTATGTGTAAAGAGCCGTCAGTTGTGAAGATCCACATAGTCATGAAGAGAAAGATCAATCCACCTTTCAAATAAATTGAAAGCTGGTAGGCGCCCTTTGGATCAAAGGAGAACCAGTTGAAGAATCCCTGAAGAGAATGCGGTCAGGAAAATCCATGAGAAGAAAAAGGAAGTTACGTACTGGTTTTAAAAGTTAGAGTTATGCAAAGTATTTTTTTCAAAAGGGTTGTGGACGTTATCCTCCAAAAGTTTTTAATTAAATGATATTTATTTTTTAAGAGGTAAGAAAAAAGGAGTTCCCATACTTTTGAAAGCATTTTTTGAAAAAATAAATTTGTTGGTGTAACATGCCCTTTTTATGTTGGAAATATTATGTTAACTTTTATTGTAAAGTTTTTATGTTGGACAAGTGTCCAAGGATGACTGTAATTTGTACAATATTTTATTATATAATAAATTAAATAGGAGAAAAACACTTAAGGGGACTGTTGAAAGAGTGGTTACTGACTCACAAGGTGGAATGAAATCTGGTGTAGAAGGCAATGGACAAATGGCAGCATCATGATGCAACTAACTAGTTGTTGGTATGGGACAACTCCCTTGAAATGTGGTCATAGTGCCCTAGAAGGTGGGACTGGAGCTTGAGGCTCATTTATTCCAAACTGACCACTAAAGACCTAGGAAGTCTATATAAGAGCCATCAAATTATGAACTAAGGTTCATCACTTTTCGTGACGAGGAAATTTACCTTCGGGTTTTGCTGTGCTTGCACCGAAGAGATTTGATGAGGGGATATGCTAAGTTTTTGATCATGTTGTGAGTCTGCCTATTAAAGCTGAGTGCAGAAGTTACATTGCTGAGTGCAAAAGGCATATTTTGAGTGCATAAGTTATACTACTTAGTGCCTTGCTTCTACACAGATTTCATCTACTTAGTGGTTCAGTAAGCAGGCTTGGGGGTCCATAGGAAGCTAGCAATTTGGCTGCTTCTTCTAGAAAAGGTTGGGAGGAACAGGCCTCCTTGGGTGTTTGTCGGCCCTATCTTCATTTACAAATTCTATTTGTTTATCTGCAATTAAGTAGTTAAATTTGTTTATCTGCAATTATTAAATTTATGTTTATAGAACGTATTATTGAACATATGCATCTAATTTAGTTTCTGACCTAATTAGGATTTTTGATATAAAAATGATGAATTGAATAGAATATTCCCCTGCATTTTTCCCCCATGCAAATGGTTTTGCATCGTACTCTACTACAGAGGAAGAGATTAAGGTAGATAATGAATGATGATCGATAAGCAGGATTACCATGTGAATGAATACATTAATGCTACTAGGGTTCATTTATATTTCTTATCAAATATTTTCCATATTACAAAATACATGAATGAACTCAAAAATCAAAACAGTTCTCATATCCAAGTATTGAATCTATTTTCTGTCACACAGTATCTAGGCTTTTATAACAGCTACAAAATGAATAATACTAATTATTCAGAACAGCTATAAAGTACTCATATCACTATATAGATTCTTATCATTTGAAAACATTAGCATTGTTGTGAAGTTCTTATCATTTATATATATATATTTTTATTTAAATATCAAATTGCGGTTATGATTTCCAAAATACTCATAGTACATATTAAAACCCTAGCTAGTCAAACACAAAACCCTAACGCTAACACTTTTTCCTTTTTCTGTGAATCGGAGGAAGTATCTAAGACAGAGCTCAATCCTTATATGACACTTTGTTTACGAAACAATGGTGGATTCATAATCCTCATCATTTCTTAACAAAACAAACAAGGTCAAAACACATAACCTTTTTAGAAAAACCAAGCAAGTGTTTTTAGTATAAATAGAATTTGAAACTAGTTTCACAGGTCAAAAGAACTTAGCTTCGTCTTTTTGACAGAGATTTTGGATGAAGCTTATAAATTATTCAACCTATTGTCAAAGTCGATTTCTCAGAACAAGGCATTAAGCCTGTGGCTCACGACCATAACCAAGTTACAACATTGTTAAACAAATCATCCCGGACATCTAGAATGCTGTTAACATTATCGACGCAATTAAACTTCATTTACCAAACAACCTTATAATTTCAAAAAAAATAGACGAAGATCCAAGTTTTTATAGCGAGTTCCATTTTCTTTCGTACTTTACTGTTTTCAAACCATAAGTTGATCTTCATTCTAAGCATAGACATTCTATAAAGTTACAGATTTGAGACGAGGTAAAACCCCAATAGAAATCTTACATCAACACTGAGATTAAGGACCGATAACACTATATTCTGTTTGTTATTGCATCAAAATAATCAAGGGATAAACCCTCATTACATTTACAAATATCATTGTTTACAGTAACACTGTAGAATCCATCAAAAGGGTAGGTCGAGGAAGAAATCCTCCCTATGCGTACTCCAAAGTAGGTAAACATTTCAATGATAGCCACACCATCAGAGAAATTCGAAAGCTCCAACTATTTTCATTCACAAACAACAGATTTCCAGGAGAATCCACAGAGGGAAATCATCGAGACTTACCACTTATAACACATATGTTCCACTCATTAAGTGCATAGAACCCTGTAGACGACAAAACCTTCCACAAAAGCAAATGAAGGTCAAATTTCATTCCCGAGTTAAGAAAAACTATGGATGATGGCAACAATACGAAAGTGAACAAGAATGACATTACCTCATTAATTCAAAGCCGAGGGTAGTCTCTACAGTTAGGTTAATGTTAAGTCTATACTAATTTGACTAGCAAGATCACTGAAAGAAACACAATCACAACATAGACAGAGATTTTACCTTGGGAAACCCTCATGGGGTAGAAAACCCAGCAAAACTTTCCTCAATAAGATGATCAACCAAATGCAAGATGTAGTCCAAGACTGGAGCTCCTTCTCTACCTCCTATGCAGACCTCTCTCTCACCTGTACGCTACTTTCCGAGGGATGGAAGAGTGAAATAAGTGAGGAACAACCTCCTCTACTTACACTTGTTTCCCGACTGACTTTTTACCCTATGGGGCCGACCTCTCCTAAGAGAGTCTAATAACCCCTAATAAATTAACTCAGGGCCGACCCCCACATGGGAGATCTAATAACCCTAGTTACCATAATCCATCAGAGGAATAAACATCTCTGGATACATAATAAAGTCCCATCAGAGGAATGAAACATCTCCGGAATAATACAAATATAATATTCTTAGAAGTTACAATATTTCAACACTCCCCCTTAACGAGAAGGATATTATAACAACATTTGCAGGAGCAAGGAGTCATCGACTACATGATACATGATACATATATAAATCATTGGAAGGTTTCTTTACACATCATCATCTGTAACTCGGACAGTTACTGGAACATAATCAATACTAGAACATCAACATCATCAGTATTGAGTCTTCATCTTCTGCAGCACTCGATCAACTACAGCATCATCATCTGGATCTCTCAATCAACAGCCTCATCGTCTGGATCTACCGATCAATATAATCATCTGGATCCTCACGATCAACAACATCGTCATCACGATCAGCAACATCGTCATCTAGACCATCACGACCACAGCATCGTCATCTAGATCATCATGATCACAGCATCGTCACCACATGATCTACATCATCGTGATCACACGATCTACATCATCGTGATCACATGATCTACATCATCGTCATCAACTAGATCCTCTCGATCAACAGCGCAATAGCAGCATACCCTGCAACCACCCTGCAACACACATGATCTATTTAAGACACCATATCATGTCTAGGGACGATGCAGTCCACTCATCAACTTAGACAAAGTCTAAGGACCACTTCTCGGAGACATATGTCTATGGATCAATTCAGGGACCGGAGTCCGGGGACGATACAATCCCCTCACTCTCGGAGACATTTATCTGCAGATCACTTTAGGACTAAAGTCCAAGGATGATACAATCCCCTCACTCTCGGAGACATCTGTCTGTGGGTCACTTTAGGACTGAAGTCCAAGGATGATACAATCCCCTCACTCTCGGAGACATCTATTTGCGGCTCACTTTAGGACTGAAGTCCAAGGATGATATAATCCCATTACTCTCAAAGATATCTGTCTGCGGATCACTTTAGGACTAAATTCCATGGATGATACAATCCTCTTAATGTCCACTTAGACAAAGTCTAAGGACCATTTCATCGAACTCATCGTCGGAACACGAAACCTCATCATCAACCTCATTGTTGGAATAGGTAGCCTCAATATCATCAATACAAGTATCCATATCAAATACAAGTATCCACACCAATACAGGTATACATCATCAAATACAAGTATCCACACCAATACAAGTACACACAGGTATCCTTAACATTGACCTTACCATCAATATAGGCAATCTAATCATTGATACAGGTATCCACATCGATACTAGTATCCAAATATTATCATCGACCATATCACTCCCCCTTTCGAGGAGGGTCCTTCTAAACTACACCAAGATTGTCTCGGAAATACTCAAACTTTACTCGATACAGAGGTTTGGTCAATACATCAGCAACTTGTTTATCAGTGCCTACATACTCGAGCTTGATAGCTCCTTTCTGCACCATATACCGTATATAAAAATATCGGATCTCTATGTGCTTTGACTTATCATGGAACACTGGATTCTCTGTCATCTTGATACAACTCTTGTCACATAGAATCACAGTGGGGTCCATCTCTATGTCAAACAATCCTGATAATAACTTCCGAAGCCATACCGCTTCACAACTAGCAGAACAGGCAGCTCCATATTCTATTTCAGCTGTGCTGAGAGCCACACTTGACTGCTTTCTGCTAAACCACGAGATCATAGCAGATCCTAGATAATAACATCCACCCGATGTACTATTCCTGTCTGATACACTTTCTTCCCAACCAACATATGTGTAGCCATATAATCTGAAGTCATGATCTCCACAATAGTAGAGACCAAAATCTATCGTACCTTTTAGGTACCTCATCACATGTTTTGCAGCAATTAGGTGAACTCGTCTAGGTTCCACTAGATAATGACTCAGAGTGTTCACCGCAAAACATATGTCTGGCTTGGTATTCATCAGATACATTAATGACCCAATCATCTGTCTATACAGAGTCACATCCACTAACTCTGAAGAGTCATCAACTAATAGCTTTAAGTTGGAATCCATGGGAGTGGCCATGGCTTTGCATTCCAACATATCGAATCTTTTCAGGATTCCCACAACATACTTACCTTGGTTGAGAAATATTCCATTTGGTCCTTTCCATACTCCCAGACCTAGGAAGTAGTGCATCAATCCGATATCTTTCATCTCAAACTCTGATGAGAGCTTCTTCTTACACTCAATAATGTGTTTCTCATTTCCAGTCAGAAATAGATCATCCACATATAGCAACAATATGATAGGTTCATCATCCATAACCTTGAGATAAAGATTAGGATTAGCTTTACTTTTGGTAAAGACCAAGTTTGTCAAGAAACTGTCAATTCTTCCATACCAAGCTCTGGAGGCTTGCTTCAACCCATACAAGGACTTCTTCAGTTTGCATATATGGGTTTTTCCATCTTCCACCTCAAATCCTTGTGGTTGTTCTATGTACACTTCTTCCTCAATCACACCATTCAGGAAGGCTGTCTTTACATCCATCTATTGTAAATCCCATTTCATCATGGATGCAAGCGCCATGATGGTTCTAATGGAAGTGTACCTTGCAACTGGTGCAAATTTTTCTTCATAGTCAATTCCCTCTTTCTGAAAGAATCCTCTGGCCACAAATCTTGATTTATATTTTTCAATGCTACCATCCGCATCATGCTTTATTTTGTATATCCATTTGGAGGATACCACACTTTTGTCTTTTGGCTTGGAAACTATATCCCAAACATCATTCTTCATTATTTACCGGTATTCCTCTGTCATTGCCTCTACCCATTCTTTCTTATGAACTGCCTCTTCATAACTAGTAGGTTCTTGATCTACAAAATCACACATCAAATCCATATAGTTGGAGAATGGCTTTGGTTTCTTGCTTACTCTAATGGAGCCTTCAGGAGCTCCATACTTTTCTGCTCCCAATATAATATCTCTTTCCCATGCTGGCTTTCTTTTCCTTGAAATGTTTGAAAGGGGGGGTTCTTCTAGTTCTATCATATCATGGTCTTTAGGTGTTACATCTTCAGGGATGGGTACATCCTCTGTAGTTCTGGGAGGTGCATCTTCTTCATATACTTCTTCATACTAACACTTCTTAGATCTCTTGAGAGATGCTTCTTCATCAAATGTCACATCCCTACTTATTTCCATATGATGAAAACCTGGGATGTAAATTCTGAATGCTTTGGATGCTTCACAATATCCAACAAATATTCCCTTCTTCCCAGGTGGATCTAACTTGGTCCTCTTTTCTTTTGGAATGTGAACTGGACATACAAATATCTTGAGGTGACTTACCTCAGGCTTAATTCTTGTGAATACTTCTTCTAGAGTCTTGAAATCAAGAGCACTGTAGGATAGTCTATTTTTCACATAGACTATTGTCCTAACTGCTTTATCCCATATATACATAGGTAGGTCTTGATCATGTATCATTGTCTTTATAGCTTCCATGATGGTTCTATTCTTTCTTTCCACAACACCATTTTGTTGGGGATTGTAGGGAGTGGTTTGCTCCCTCTTGACTCCAGCTTCCTTACAGAAATATTCAAAGTCCTTTGAAGTATATTCTCCACCATTATCTGTCCTGAGTATTTTGATTTTCTTTTCTAAATGATTCTCTATCAATGCTTTGAACTCCTTGAACTTTCCAAAGACTTCATTCTTTCCTTTTAGAAAGTATATACAAGTCTTCCTTGAATAGTCATCAATAAATGTGAGATAGTATTCATATCCACTCAAGGATGTGGAGGGCATTGGTCCACATACATCAGAATGAATTAACTCCAAGGTACTCTTAGTCTTTGTTTCACTCTTTGGAAATGGGTTCTTGATATTCTTCCCTTTTGCACAACCTTTGCATGTGCCATCATGATCAATCTTTAAGTCTAGTAGACCTATAACTACCATGCTTACATGAGGTAGTTCCTTGTAATTAATATGAGCAAGCCTCCTATGCCATAGCTCATTTGGGCTAGTGGCTTTATGTACAAGGGCAGCTTCTAGATGGCCCTTGAGCTTGTACAGACCTCCTTCCTCTTCACCAATGACAATTGCATCCTTAAGAGATTTACCTTTGGACCACATTAATACTTGTCCATCAATGAATGCAACTCTATAACCTTTCTTATCTAATGCTGAGAAGGAAAGCAAGTTCTTCTTCAATCCTGGTACATACAATATTTCCTTCATCTTCATGGGGGTTCTAGAATAAAGATTGTAGTTTGCTTCACCAATTCCCTTGGTGGGATATTGATAGTCATCTCCTAATGACACTTTCTATGGGGAGGTCTTCTCTTCCAATTTTGAAAGAGTTTTCTTTTGTCCAGTCATGTGCTTTGAAGCACCACTATCAATAAGCCTTGTATCTTCTCCAGGTGTTATATATCCAGAGAGTGCAGAGAATAGAACATAATCTTCTGCATCTTCTTCTTCATTTCTTCTAGATCTTCTCTTGAAGAAGGGCCTTTCTTCCTCTTCTTCTTCTTCTTCTTCACTATCATATTTTCCAATATGTGCTTGATGTATTCTATGGTGAAGATATTTGTTCGTCTTTGAAGGACAATGTCTAGCAACGTGTCCTATTTTTTGGCAATTGAAACATTGGAAAGAAGAGTGTTTTCTTCTTCCTTTATTCTGAAATATTTGTGGAGATTGAGAGTCCTTGTGACTGTCCTTCTTGAAGTAGGATTGATTCCTTCTTCTTTTGGTGTGTGTAGCCAAGGCTTGGTCATCTTCTTTGAGCAGGGCTTCTCTGTTGGCAACCCTAGCTTCTTCTTGGATGCAATCTTCCCATACCACATCAAATTTCATGCTCTCCTTTCTGGCACACATGGTTTGGATAAATGACTCCTATGGTCTAGTGAGACCATTTATAGCAGTCATGACTAGTTCATCTTCATCAAGGGTATCTCCAATAGCATCTAGTTGTTCCTTGAACTGGGAGATCCTTGAGAAATAGTCTTGAACAGATTCTCCTTTATTCATCTTTGTGCTCTTCAATTGAGCTCTTAGATTCATCTTCTGATTGATGTTCTTTCCCTCATACATTCTGGAAAGGGAATCATACATTTCCTTTGGAGTCTTCTTGGATGCCACTTGGGGAATCAAGTGGTCTTTAATAGAATCAACAATGATTCTCTTTGCCCTAATCAAATCCTTCCTATACTTCTCTTTGGCTTCATATTCTCTAGTTCTGCATCTCATCCTTGATATACTCGGAAAGATCATTCTCTTCAAGAATGAGGCCAATTCTGTATTTCCATGCCCAGAAATTTTCTATACCCTCTAGCTTGTCTTCAAGCTTAGTGCTTGGAGCCATCTTCTCTAGGAGTCAAAGAGATTGAATTTTCTCAAGAGATAGAATAACACTTACCAGGAGATATGCTTGATTGAAGGTTCTGGTGTGTTCTTCTTCTGGAAACTTCAACTTTTCACCTTCTGGATTTGCAACAAAATATCTAGTTTTCAAGTGCACAGGTGCACAGCTTTTCTAGTTCTCTAGTTTTCTGGTTTTCTGCACTTTCGGTCAAACTAGGGTTGACTTTCCTAGAGTTCTACCAAACCAAAAACCTCGATCTAGGTCTCAAAACTTTGATTTTGGGGAGGGCTATCCAGCCATGCAATCAGAATCCAAAAATATCAACTTTTGCAAAAACCCTAATTTTCATCGGAGGAGAGAGAGAGAGATTTTCACCTTGTGAAATATGTCCTATTCAGGCTAGCTCTGATACCATGTTAATTTTATACTAATTTGACTAGCAAGATCACTGAAAGAAACACAATCACAAGATAGACAGATATTTTACCCTGGGAAACCGTCATGGGGTAGAAAACCCAGCAAAGCTTTCCTCAATAAGATGATCAACCAAATACAATATGTAGTCCAATACTAGAGCTCCTTCTCTACCACCTATGCATACCTCTCTCTCACTTGTGTGCTACTTTCCGAGTGATGGAAGATTGAGATAAGTGAGGAACAACCTCCTCTACTTATACTTGTTTCCTGACTGACTTTTTACCCTATGGGGCCGACCTCTCCTAATAGAGTCTAATAACCCCTAATAAATTAACTCAGGGTCGACCCCCACATGGGAGATCTAATAACCCTAGTTACCATAATCCATCGGAGGAATAAACATCTCTGGATACATAATAAAGTCCCATCGGAGGAATGAAACATATCCGGAATAATACAAATATAATATTCTTAGAAGTTACAATATTTCAACAGTCAAACCCTGAGACATTCACACTCCCTCAACGGAGGCTGTGAACACCTTCACTTCATAACTCGACTCCTTAAAAAAAACCGAGGACCATCAATTCCTTTCTGCAATCTCATTATTCAACAGAAGGAAGGAGTCATTGAACTAACTTCGAGGGTGAGCAACACTTCAAACCAGCAAGGTTTTTCTAATACCAGAATCCTGAAGTGAATAACCACACCAGAGCTCGGCTCCTTAAAATTCCAACTTACAACTGTACATATTCAAGGTTTATGGGAATTTAACCGTGGGTGGAGCTCTCAACACCTGCTACCAACCCTAAACCTTCGCATGGCGGTCGGTCTCTCTTTCAAACCACTCGCTAACACATTGAATGACATGCAAAAACATCAAAGACAAACACTTAGAGGAGTTTAGGGTTATTGTCACACTTACCGAGAGCATATTTACATCAACGGTAGAGATCTGGCATTACAATCCCAAACGACTGGTACATTTATGGCATTTAATTATTCATTCCACCATACAACTCCAGATCGAGTTTACTTGAGGACAAGGGTCGATACAACTCATCCATTATCAAAGTTGTCCACTCAAACTTTCACATAGCAAGTAGCCACGTAGTTGCCACCAAGACTTCCCACGAATGTGGTAGAGAGGAGTATTGAATGCCAAGGTTGGCTTATGAACACCTGCTAGTACACACATTCACTATGACATTAATACCCTGTCTCATATTACGTTGATATTTGGGATTTATCGTAACCCTGTCCTTCATGCATTTAAAAAAAATAGAATTAGTACATAGTTCGATATTAGCAAAACATCTAGGCATTGTTTCTATGTCTAAAAGGGTTTTACGAAGGTAATATTTTTGCATGGCATGTGTATAAGGTATTTCATATAGTTATAGAAATTAATAGAATCCACGTAAGGTATGTGTATAAGAAATTGCATATAGTTGTATAGGAATTTGCATATAGTCATGATTCATATTATGGAATCAACCAATAATCAATTTTATGTTACAAGGGTCACTTGGGACACTTGTATAACTTTATAGCTACACATTTAACCATGGCATATGTATTGTTCTTAGAGTAGGAAAAGTATGTAAAGTAGTATGTAGCATATCAATAATTAGGAAGCGAATAGTCAAATTAAGGAAAAGGAAGTATTTAAGAAAAAATTAAGGATGGAATGGACTTGGACTATGCATTTTGATGGGTCTAGAAGTAGAGAAGGTGCTGGTACAGGTGTGTGGATAGTAACTCCAGATAGAGAATTCTAATGTATTATTTAAAGTTGTCTTTTGAGTGTACTAACAATGTTGCAGAGTATGAAGCTCTGATTTTGGGATTAAATGTGTTGAGAGATCTAAAAGCAAAGAAGATTGAAGTGTTTGGGGATTCAGAGATGGTCATAAATCAGGTGAATGGCATATATCAAACAAAGCATCCAAAAATGAGATCAAACAAAAATGAGGTTTGGGATATGTTGGAAAATCTCTTTGATGAGTATGACATAGTGGTAATACGCAAAATAAACAACTCAATAGAAAACTCTTTAGCTACTACTGTTGGTTCTTTCAAGGAACCCAATTTTTCGAATAAAAAATATGAAATTGAAGTTGTAAATAGGCCTTCTATTCCTGATAATTTGAAACATTGGCAAGTCTTTGATGATGACATGAAGATTAAATTATTTTTAGAAATGATAGATGAATTTGTTAATATAAATGTTGATGATGAAGAGGAATGAGTTGTTAATAATGAGGAATTCCAAGAAGAACATGAAAAGTTCAAAGGAGAAATTGGAGAAAAGGACATAATCCAGTTAAAGAACAATACCATTCCTAGAGGCCTTGTACCTTTAGAGAAACTGTTTGATCGAAATGATGTGGACAAGAATCCAAAGATAGAACCTAAATATGGAGAAATCAAAGACTGTAACATTGGAACCAAAGAAAATTCCAATATAGTGAAGATTTCTAAGAAATTGCCAGTAGAAGAAGAAAGAAAATATGTAGAACTAATGAGAGAATTTACAGATGTCTTCACTTGGAATTATGAAGACTTAAAAGAGTATTATACTTCCATAATCCAACACACAATTCCCATCAAGCCGAATGAAAATCCTTTCAAACAGAAGTTGAGAAGAATAAATCCCAAGTTGCTTCCAGTAATTGAAAAAGAAGTCAAGAAATTGTTTGATGCCAAAATTATTGTGTCATTAAGATTTTCCAGATGGGTGGCGAATTTGGTCCCGGTAAGAAAGAAAAATGGAGAGATAAGGTTGTGTGTGGATTTTAGAAATTTGAATAAAGTATCTTTGAAGGATAATTATCCACTACCCAAAATGGATCACATTCTGCAGAAAGTTGTTGGAGTAGAGAGGATTTCCATGTTGGATGGATTCTCAGGATACAATCAGATCAAGGTTCTTCCAGAAGACCAGGGGAAGAAAGCTTTTAACACTCCATGGGGAACATTCATGTATGCAAATATGCCATTTGGGCTAATGAATGCAGGGGTTACTTTTCAAACAGCCATGGACATTGCGTTCGTAGAAGAGAAAGATAAATTCGTGGTAGTATACATGGACAACATAACTATTTATTCAAAATTTGATGCAGATCATCTGAAACACCTGGAATTTTTTTTCTTAAAATGTAGGAATTTTGGCATCTCATTGAATCCTAAAAATTCAAATTTTTCCATGGAGGAAGGCAAACTTTTGGGGCATATCATATCAAAGGATGGTATCAAAATTGACCCTGAAAGAGTATCAGCAATACAGAAAATTGGGATACCCAGGAGTAAAAAGGAGGTATAATCTTTCATTGGTAGGGTGAATTTCTTGAGAAGGTTTGTTCCCAGTTTCACAGAGATTTTAAGAAACATTTTTGATATGTTAAGGAAGAATACTGAAATCAAGTGGACTATTGAAGCCAAAAAATCCTTCATTGATATTAAGAAAGATTTAAATGAAGCTCCTATTTTAATTAGTCCTGAGTTTTCAAAGGAATTTATCATATTCTCTTATGCATCACAACATACTATAGCTGGAGTTTTATTGCAGAAGAATCGAGATAATATGGAGCAACCGATTTCCTTTTTCAGCAAAATTCCGAGGGATGTGGAGCTGAAATATAATATAATGGAGAAACAAGCTTATGCATTAATAAAATCCTTGAAAGATTTCGTATTTTATATATTGCATTCTCATACTCTTTCATATTTACCATCTGCAACTGTTAAGGACATTCTCACCCAGCCAGATCTAGGAGGGAAAAGAGCTAAGTGGATTGCAATTTTGTTACAATATGACTTGGATATTAAGCCTAAAAAATTGATCAAAGGACAAGGTTTGGAAAAGTTGACGACGGAGACAAATTGTGACTCTTTAGATATCAATTTTATGTTTGATCTCTCAGCTGAAACAGTTCTAGAGATGCCAATAGTGAAATATTTTTCTATGTCTCCCTGGTACACTGATATTGTATATGTATTGCATAATTTGCAAGCACCCCATGATTTGGAGAAAACTAGAGCAAGATCAGTAAAATTGAAAGCGGCTAAATTTTGCATAATGAATGAATATTTGTATTGGAAAGACCCAGGCGGTGTTTTATTGAATTGTTTGCTAGAAGATGAAGCATAACATGTCATGGAGGAATTTCATAAAGGAGTGTGTGGAGGCCATCATTCATGGAAAGCTACGGGGAATAAGATTCCCAAAGCGGGATTCTATTGGCCCACTATCTATTCAAATGTATATAAGAAAATTTCAAAGTGTCATGAATGCCAAATCTTTGATGGAAAGAGAGAACTACTGCCTTTACCCTTAAGACCAATCTCGATGGAAGCACCATTCCAACAATGGGGATTAGATTTCATTGGGAAAATTAATCCAAATTCTTCAGGACAACCTAAGTGGATTCTAACTGCAACAGATTATTTCACCAAATGGATTGAAGTTATCCCAACAAGAAATGCTACAGAAACTGTTATCATAAGTTTTCTAGAAGAAAACATTTTGTCAAGATTTGGGTGTCCCGGAAGAATAGTGACAGACAATGCATAGGCATTCAAATCAAAGAAGATGATCAGTTTTTGTCACAAATAACATATCCATTTGAATCATTCGACTGCTTATTATCCTCAAGGAAATGGGTTGGTAGAATATTCAAACAAGAGTTTGGTAAGGATCATAAAAAAACTATTGGAAGAAAATAAAAGAGCTTGGCATACCAAACTAAAATATGCTTTGTGGGAAGTCAGAATTAGTACAAAGAGAGCTATTGCCTTACCAGTTGGTTTATGGTACAGGGTAATATTTCCTATTTCTCTAGATTTTTCAGTCATGAAATTACTCCAGGAAGTCGCTCAAGAACCAAATCATATGCAACGAAGGATAAATCAAATGATTGAGTTACATGAAATGAGAGGAAAAGCATATGATAGAACCCAAATCCATCAAAAGAAAATGAAGAAGACTTTTGACAGAAAAATCAAAGAAAGGGATTTTCAAATTGATGATCTAGTTCTAAAATGGGATGTTAGGAATGAGGATAAACATGGAAAGTTTGAGCATTTATGGAAGGGCCCATACATAATTTATGCTTACCAAGGAGAAAATTCTTTCATCTTACAAGACCAAAATGGAGAGTTTATTGGAGGTGGTCCAGTAAATGGGAGGTATTTGAAGCACTATCTATCTTAACACAAATAGAAGAAAAAGAAGTCTTTGTACATAATTTGTGTATGTGATAATATTTTCATAAAAGTTTGTACATAAACTTAGTAAGCCAAGCATTGTACAGTTGTTTTCAGAAGTATGTTATTTTTCAATTTGGTAATCAGTTTGGTTCCAATGGAATAACTTGCATATTACATAATAGATTTCGAGAATAGCCCAATGGCCATGCACGTGGTTTACAGGTTCTTTGCTACCTTGCAAGGAGGATAGCATCCCCAGTTAAAGCCAGTTGTTGACACATGATTAGTTTTTATGCCATGGAAATTATAATGAGATTTAAAAACTATGATAAAGGAAACTAGTGAAAATTTCCTAAAAATAGTTGAATCCATGGATAAAATGCCACGGTTTAAAATTTGGATGATACACTAAATTTGGAGGACAACGCGGTGGAAGGTTACTAAAACTTGGTGGAAAAATGCTAAAATGGTGGATTGGTTGAAAGGGATGGTGGACTTCCAAGTATGAGGATAGTAAAAAGGGCCACAAATCAAGGGTGGTAAGTTGCTCGCATGAAATCAATGACGGATAAAAACTTAACCGAAAGCGGAAAAGAGAGATAAAGGAAGCAGGATTTCCAATATAGATCAATGATACAAAATCAAAGGATGATCAGATCAACGGTTAGAAGTCATTCCAGAGCGGGAAGTAGCACGGAATTTGAAAGAGGTGAGCCGCGACGGAAGATATACCACCTACCACATGTCGAGCAACAGAACAATCCGCATATTTAAAGGTGGTTTGGGAAGACAGCTATTAAACATCTCGAAACTACTTAGGTGATAAAAGGCGACAAGATCGAGGGTAGACGTAAACTCACGTAACAAGATTGACGGCCACGATTTATTGTTGATTATTATGGAATATTATAAAGTAAAAATAGGTCACGAGATGTTTAGAGATTCTTTAGATGTTCCCAAGTCGTTTCTCCAAAATTTGGAGGAATTTGCCGAAGAAACCCTAATCGAACAGTTTAGATAGGCTTCTGCGCAGGAAAAGCAAGTCTTCTTTTCTAAGTGTTTTAAACCAGACCTTTCTGTGGAGAATGAACCCTATCCTTTAGATATGGACCTTTTCAATGAAGAGTCTCAGTGGGTTATTGAGTTAGTTCTTAGGATTGGATACTAATAGATTTGTTCAAGAAACACTGGTAAGCCTGTTGTTTAGAATAGGAAAGCACCATTTGGAATCTGAATCCACTCAGTAGACCTACCTAAAGTATGATAAATTTCTAGCTGAGAGTATTCACTCTTAGTTAGTAAATTTCCACCTAACGATACATTTTCGTTTTCAGTCTTATTTGATCATAATGTTTTTGTTTTTTAATGAAACAAATTTGCAGTTTCCATAGGTCCTTTTTACTTCTGAAATCAAGAACAACACTTTCGATTATATGAACCTAATTATGTCAGAGATATACAGATTGATTTTTCAGAAGCAAGCACATTAGAGTTTTTCCTGAGATGCAGAAATTTTTACATTTCAGTGTAGATCAAAGAGTGGGGGATTGCTTTTTGTTTGAAGATCATACTATCATCAAGGTGTATTGATTTTTTCATGAATCCTAAATTTTACCTTCTTTCTTAACATCAAGAATGTTTGCCTTAGAATTCTTCAGGCATAAGATAATAGTGAAAAATGATCATTTCTTAAGTTTTAGGAAACTTCCTTTGAAATCAAGTATCCCATGAAAATCGGTCCATTGATTATTAAAAACAAGACGTCCATTTAACTTATTGAAGGTTTACTACAAGTCATGAATTTTGGGAAAGCTGCTAAAATTAATTATGATCCCCATCACATTGTTTCGGATAGGAGGCATCAAAATAAAAGCAGGGCATTTGATCAAGAAGAAGTGGAAGGATTAGCTGACAAATCCAATTTGATATAATATCACCCAAGTATGGAGTTAGTCCAAGTGGATCCACTTGAGATAACACTTTCATCTACCTTTATTCTACCAGTTTCTAGTAATATGGACACTACTGATAAAAAAAACTTTCCAGGGGATGATGAAGAGATAGTTGAACAGACAGAGATATAAAAAAGAGCAAGAATAGATTCAGATGAGGAAATCATGGATATTGATGCGATAAAGAATGACAATGAAGACCAAAGACCTGTTGTCCAGATTCAGGAGTATAATTTTGAAGAAGCCCAGCAAGATGGATGCAATGAAATATTCAAGTCAAGGAGTGACTTATTCACCGAGTGTGGACAAAAGAAACATGCTTCCTCAGAATAAATGGTGAAACTTTACTCGAAAGTAAGGGATGTATCAGACCGAGAAGCTTCACTAGTTACTACAAAAGATTATGTCAAAAACACACTGAATTTGGTAGTAGCAACCCAAGATAGAATTTCAGAAATGAAATTGAATTTACATTGGATCCCCATACCAGATAAAATTCATTTACATAAGCAGACTGGGGAAGTAATATATGAAGATTTAATGAAACCTTTCCTAGCAAATACCAAATTGAAATCCACTATTTTAAGGTTGGAAAATCAATTGAAACGGGAGAAATTAGAGAATAAGACATATCAGTAGTAGATCAAAAGACTCCAGAATGATATATTGGCTATGGACAATGAGCCAGACAAAGGCCAGGCTACCAAAAAGAGTTTAGCTGAGAGAGATAACACCATCCAAATATTAAATAAAAAGCTTAAAATACCAACCAATCAATTAATTCAAGCCTCTGAGTTGACAAAATTGGAAAAGGAAAAAGAAGCCTTGTCTCAAGAATGAATTGACACTGAAGAAAAATTGTCGAATATTATGGAAGAAAAAAGTGGATGGGAAGGATAAAGGGATACACTTCTAGCCAAAATTGATGTTTTAAATGAGAGTGTTTTGATTTTATAAACAAATAATCAAATAAAAGCAGGTCAGTCAAGTACAGAGAATGGTACAGAAGATTTGGTTCAAGCGATGTCACAAATCAGCTTGAAAGAAGAGGAGATAAAAATTTTAAGATTAGAGAATCAAAGTTTGACAGAAGAAGTGCAAAGAAAAGAAAATGAAAAAGAAGCTTTGGAAGAAAAGAATAAAAAGTTAGAAGAGAAAAATGAGAAATTAGTAGAAAAAGTGACAGGGAAATTGCCTATGCAAGGAGCACGACACTTAATTTGGAATGCAATCATGGTTGAAACAACTAATTTGAGATCGTATTTAAATTTCTTACAAGATAAAGGAGTAGTGACAAGTATAGCTTTGCGAAATTGTGCAGTCACGATGGAAACTCTAGGAAAAAGACCAATGGAAACAACATAGACTGCTATCGATTTCTTAAATTCCTTAACTGTGGATGACATGAAGACTTTGGGGATTAAAGACATAATTATGATTATAGCTCATGAAAGGAGAGTCATTGAAAAACATCATCATGTTCAAGGGGTCCAAGCTAAGGTAAATAAGATGTCACAGAAGGTGAAATCCTTTAAAGGTTTGTTCTTAGAATTGTTTCAAAAACGACTCCCATCCTTTTGGGATAAAAATGAAGATCAAATTTCCCAGTTGAATTATTAGGCATTTCTAATTAAGGCCAGGATGGATCATGGAAAATTTGAAGATATGGCACATTCTCTAACAGGAAAAATTGTACTTGAAAAATTGGCAGCAGATTTTGAAATCCAAAATAGATTGAAAATGATAATTGCAGAATTAGCCCCAATCTCTTATGTGGAACATGTCGGTTTAAAAGTCATGGTCAAAGAAATGACAATATATGAGGCACCAACTATAGAACATTGGAAAACATTTGAAAAATACGAGAGAATGAAGTACAAATTGCATTCATGAAGACAGGTGTCAAAGAACATGCCAATAACGAAGTACTATAATTCATTTTAATATGAATTAAAATATCTTTAGGTTTTGTTAAAGTTTATTTTAATTTTTGACAATTGTGACAAAAACAATTATGAGGTTACTATTTTTTTAAAATATTTATTCTGTAGCTCATGAAGTAATGTTGATGTATATAAACAAATTTTTGGAAAAGATCAAGGGTTGGAACCTATAAGTAAGAGAGATATTTTTTTGTATTGAGCACTACAACTTATGGAATATAGATGGTTGAGTGGAATTGAATACTCTGAAGAAAGTAAATATTCTTGTGTTATCTATTTTATGGTCTGTGATTGTCCTCTTTCTCTTTATGAAACGTTATTTCTAGTAAATCTTTTTCCATTGTGTTATTCGTCATGCTTGGATGAAATTCATAACTAAATCAGAATTCATATGCTTATGCTCTGGTTTATCACATCGAAGTGTTCATAAGCTTTCCGCTAAAGTTAATATTGGATTCATTCTTGTTTAATGCCCAATATTGGTGGATTGTTTCTTTTCTTCATTATCGACTTGCAAATTAAGACCTTGACTGTGAAAAGATAGCTACCCTGCCTTTACGAAAATATTTATTGATTAAATTCTGTTGTTCATCTCAAAAATGCATTTCTGACTCAATTACCCAATGTTATTTATATGTTTCAGCCCTTCATAAATTTCAAAATACAAATCTTTTTCAAACATATTTAGCCATTTTATATAGTTTTGACAGAGCCCTCTCTGGTGGGAAAAAGGGCTAATTTTCCTCCTAAAGACTGGTTTGAAGTAGTTACCTTAGAGTTATCCTTTCCGCACCCAAGGGGGTAAAATCTGAGTGATAACATAAACTATTAAGGATATGGGTCCAAAAGCTATGCCAAGGTCTAAAAGAAGAAGTTTTAACAAAATTTTGTGATCACCAATTTGATGTTATGAAATATTTATTGGTAAAGGATAAGAAGGTGCACCCAATGGACAATGATTTTAATAATGGTGATTTTTTTCCTAAAATGAATCATAAATTTTACCTTGACTATATTCCATTAGAGTCTAGAAGCATTTCCATTTTCTGGAAGATAGAATTTGAGCCTCTCTACAAGTCCACTATGACAATTTTGCATGACTTGCCAATTTTCAATACCAGAAGAGTAATTATGCATTGCACAAATATTTTGACAAACAAGGTTTATGGGAATTTCCTATGGCTTGACCAAACATACCCCATACATGCGTATGATACCTATTTTTTAATGGTTTTTTCCATAAAGGGGGAGATGTTTCCAATGTTTTTCAATGGATAAGGAAGCATGGAAAAAATAAGGATTAACCAAGTCTATATGAGAGATATGGTGTAGAAACATGACGTAGAGGAGTCATTGTCTCACTAATAAACAACCCTTAGGTTGACCTTTCCTATCCTTCAATTACCTATCATCTCATGTGAAAATACCCTAAAGAAGAATGTATCATGTATACCTTGTCTATTGTAGAGTTTTTTGTATAGGGTATTAAATTAAATTGGTGTAAGTTTCTCATGGACAAGATTACTTCATCATTTTTGACAGATTACTTGTAGCCTCATGAATGTGTTGACTCTATTAATCATGAACCAAATTTAATTGCATGTGAATCCATCAACTCTTGTGGGATCTGCATAATGGGCGTAATGACTATGATCATCTCATCATACCACTTTTTAAAAGTAGTAAATTATTAAATGCAACATTCTAGGCATCCTTCCAAATATTCCATGGATCAAAATGAAACATTCTAGGCATCCTTATGAATCTTCCATGGATCAAAATGCTCACTTAGATGTAAGTCAATGTTCCCTTCCCTGTGAGGGTTTCCACTTCCATATAGAAAACGAAATAAAAAACAATTGAAAATGAAATAGGTGGATTAGGTATGAGCAGAGTCAACACATGCATGAATTAATCTGTCAAAAATGATGAAATTTCAAGGATGAGGAAGATTGAAACAAGATAGTCAAATTCGAAATGTAATTCAAGGTTGAATTTGATACAACAATGTTGATCCTAGATCTACCAACAGTAAATTACAGTAGCCCATTTTGGATACTAGTCAGTAAACTAGGAAGGATTTGAAATACTTCCTTGGAAATGTTATCGATTTGTTACAGGGAGGCACACCTAAGAGGATAAGAGTTATTAAGACTCTTAAAAAACTTCCCACCAAAGTAAAGGATGTCTCCTTTTACCCCAAGCCCAAAGCTAATCCTTTGGTTGCAAAATCCACAATATGTTCAACCCCCATCTTTATAGAATCATTTACTCGGGAGTTGGTGGATTTCACTACTACACATGGACTCAACCCGGCGGATGAAAAATTGAAGGCATACCAAGCCCTCAATGTATCCAAATACAAATCCCTAGTTACTACCATTGAGTATGATCAACCCAACTATATTTTGCAGGTTCCAAGTGTGTTGTTAAGGAATGAAATTGTGGAAGTGTATCCATCAAGTTTCAATGAATAGGCCTAGTCAAGGAATGAAACTTCTATCATTATAGATATTCAAGAATTTGTAGTAGTCTTGTCAACATTTATATAACTAAATATATAGTACTCCTTGGTGATATTGTAGGTCCGGGGTCAGATGGTGAAGAGCCCTATGTCAACCGCCTATCTTTAGCCAATGTCAACAGGATCTTGGTGGCCATCAAGATGAGGTCACAAAAGAATATGGTAGGGAGGAAATACATGAAGACACTCTGAATAGACCCTTTGCCCCATTTTTTCCTTTGGATAACTTATCTCTTATGGCATAGATCGAGCAAATTGCACAAAATCCTTCCCATTTCTAAGTGATGGTATGGATATGTCAAGAGCATAGACTTGGTCCCATTTCTTTAAGATGCCACCAAGAAGCAAGTCATTCAAATCAATTAGTTAGCATGGTAATAAGCATAAGTAGAGTCCCAAAAATCCATCAAGTCTGACTCATCCATTTCTATTAGCTAGCCACTTAGTTAGATGCCACCTGTAGGAAAAACTACTGAAGGGGTGAGATTACAATAATGGTTGACTACCAACCTTTCGGATATGATGAATCTCACAACTAGAGAGATTGAACACCACATTTCCAGTCATGCAATAAAGAATCCTTATAGGTAGTCAATGAGCAGTTAGAAATCCACCTTAAAGAGGTTCAGGTAGAGAGAGGTCAACAATGAGAAGACCGACTAAATGTAGAACGAGTACTAGAGTTCATTTTACTAAAGTTGGATGGGTTGTGGCTAGAATTGTAGACTTAGGAACCTTAGTTTCCCAGGGATTTCTATAGTGCCCAACACAATTAGTGATTCGATTTAATGTGTTCGTCATGGAAACAATTTAGTGCTAAAATAGGAGAGTAGAAAGATTAGTTTTAAGCAATAGTCTTATGGAAACACTTGCAAATAACCACAATGCAAAGACAAATTATTTTCACTATTGTCTGGGGATGGACGGGGTTGTTGGAACATAGGCAAAAAATAGTGGAATATTTACAAGAGAAGATCAAGAAGATGAATGTGGGTGCCTATTCCTATAGTAATCCCATAGAGAAACATGAAAAGTATACATAGATATAGGATGCAAATGATTAACTACATACTCTACATGAAACAACAGTTGTAGCCAAGAATGCCTTCTGAGAGGTACACCTCGCAACACAATCTACATATTTGACACTTCACCAAATCGATTCTTTTGTAGATGTAGAGTGGGATAATATATAGAAGACACAATCATTTGAGCCATATTGTGAGAAGGAAAATAAATTCATTGTCAGTTCCTTTATCCTTTTGTGTAAGTGGACACTGCCAATAGAGAAGTTGTAGTCTTTTTGCGACCAATATTTTTAGGTCATCCTTGAGTTTCACCCTTCATTTGAGGGTTTAGCATAACACGAGGGTCGATTGAAGTTCATTTCAATGATTGTGGTTAGGTCTTGTTGGCACCTTCGTTTTTAAAACAACATTGTGGAAGATGGATGGGTAGGAAAGAATATAGGAAGCATAGGTGGATCAAGGTCAATTATTTGACAAAGACATGAATATAATGTGGAACAAGTTATCTACTAACTATTATGAAGATGAAATGTGATTAATGCACCAAATTGTGTAAAGGACTAACTTGGTTTTCCTTACCCTTTTGTAACTATTTTTTACATGTTCAATGTTAACAACTTATTTTGTATAAATACTCATGGAGATTAAAGGAAAAAGGGGTTCTTTGGTTTTTTCTATGGTTGTTTTTATTATTTTTCTCTTTGAGGAATTCCTCTGAATCTTCATTGATGTAATATAACCGGTCTTCGATATGTTCCAAAATTAAAATGATAAAGGAATTTTTTTGGGCTCTCCTCTTCAATTTTGTGTATAATGTGTGTGAATGTTGAATGTAGTTTATTACCATATGGATTTGTGGAATTTATGATCTATTGGTTTCTATTTTGCAACTACTTTTGGGTGTTCCTTTTCTTATATTGGTAATGGTTAGATGTTAAATCTATTATATGAATTTAGTTGCACCACCCACTAGGATTTCCCCATCCTTCCAAGGTCTTGGATGTACTTCAAGTGAGACCTTCTTCCCTTCAAGAGGATTGAAAAGCACAACACATCTAGACTACAATAGACCTTTGTTAGTCCTCACAGGAGCACCATAATCTCAACTGTTTTCCAACACTTATTGGAATAGAAATAATATTTTTTTCTTGTAAAAGAAATAACTATAAGCATTAGTGTGTAACTGCAATGAAACTAGGTGTCGTTAGTGGACTTTAGAATTTAGACTATAAGTGTAAATATTGTGATTTCAATTAAAATTATACCTCTTATTCCAAAATTTAGGCATTATGGGCATTATTTACACTAGTTACTTGAATTATAAGGTGATTTTACTATTTCCAACATAGATCCATCTTAAGCCCAAATCTTTCAAGCATCGAGAGGGATGAATTTTCTTGAGGTGTAATTTTTTTATCTTGAATTTGTACACATTTAGAAAAAATCTATACCTTAAGATATTTTGTCCCTCTCAGTGTTTAATATATCTGGCTTTAAAACGAAATCATTTTTTCAATCTGACATCATTTACATTTTTATTTTAATTTTATCTATTAGAACGACATGTTACATAACATTACACAACATTATGTGTTACAACATCTCCCCAATACTAGGTTGTAGAGCACCTCGCTACTCTCGATGCAATAACGATGAATACCAAAAAGTATAGGTTTTGATATCCATTATTTTTATATCACTCACTCAAATTAAAGTTATTTAAAATGTATTAGTCTTTTGATATCCAATTACTTAGTCTCTATCATGTTTTGTATTTAAGCTTCACAAAGTTGGTATATCTACCAATTTTTTCAGTGTTTGGTAGTCAATTATTGCTTTTTCAATGATGCAAGGAATTGTATGCCTAGTTGTTGCTACAACTTATCATAGTGGAAAGTTATTGAAAAATGGTTAGAAGGATGTTGAGATGCTTGGATTGGATGGATTGGCTGCTAACCAATGGAACGTTTATACAAATAGAGGAAAGATTAGTTATATTAGTTTGAAAGAAGAGGATGATGCTCTATCTTGGTAATGAATCCCTTATAGATAATTTAGTCCAAGTCTTGGCTATATGGCCATGTTTAAAAATGGATCCCTATAACCAAAATGGTAGTGGAAGCCCTCATGGAAAATCAAGGCTCCGTTGAAACCAAACTCTTGATGTTGTTATCTTGAAATAACAAACGACAAATTGGGGAGGATCTTCAGAAGAGATGTTGGCAACGGATATGCCTGTGTATGCTATGCAATGTTGAAGAGGATAATTCATATCAATCATATGATACTGTACTACCCATTTACTAAGGAGGTGCAGAAGGAGGACTTATCATCAACCAGAGGTAGGGATGGAGGATGAAATTTCTATGGTGGATGGTTTGAAACAATAGTTACATAATACAAGAGTTGTGAAGCACAAATCCCTATCTTGCGTTGTCTCTTGTTTAATTTCTATCACCAAAAATGCAATATTTTTTATAGGACAAACTTTTCTTTCCATAGGACGTGTTTTACAAAATCAACTATATTTATTAAAACATATACTTATTTCCAAAATGGAAAAAAGAAAAGATCCATACTCCCTATAATTGATATATCTAAATGTCGATGCTTCTCTAATCAAACTATCTAGCCCTCGTGGAGTAGCGAGAGTGTTGTAACTCAATAACATACGCTGCACCATCTCTAAGTTAGTTACAGAAAAGGGAACACATGATTGGATAGAGGTTCATTCCTTGTTAAATCTTATAGAGATTGCTTTGGTAAAACACATAGCTAGGTTGCGATGATTAGAGGCTCCAAACTAGTGATTAGATGGGTAAAAAAGGCTTTGGAATGCAAAACATCTCTTTGACGGATTAAGTAATATCAATTGCAACTAAATTTGAAAATGTCTCTCTACTATATAAAAAAACCACTAAATTTGAAAATGTCTCTCTACTATATAAAAAACCACTAAATTTGAAAATGTCTCTCTACTATATAAAAAGACCAAACCAGGTGAACAAAAATGTCTATGAGCTTTCCAAATAAGCTCTATTGGAACTAAATTTGAAAATGTCTCTCTACTATATAAAAAAACCACTAAATTTGAAAATGTCTCTCTACTCTACAAAAAACCACTAAATTTGAAAATGTCTCTCTACTATATAAAAAGACCAAACCAGGTGAACAAAAATGTCTATGAGCTCTGGGATAGTAGGGTGTGCACAAAGGGAAGAAGAGGAACCTCCTCGCGTTCTTTTAACTTATTGACCTTTTACTTTCTCTACTTCATTAAGTTACTTTGTCAAGATAACTTGACACTATTGTTATAGGTTTTAATGATTTGGATCATTAGGAACTTATGATAATGACGTATTTTCTGTTGTGTTGGTTTGTTGTCATAAGAATGATGTGTTTTCGGTTGTGTTGATTGTTATTAGAATGATGTATTTTTTTGTTGTGTTAGTTGTTAATTTAAGATAATAGTGCTTTATTTTGTTTTATGATGAGTTTTAACATGTATAAATATGTTTAGATTTAAATATTCATATTTAGTTCTGCTGTTTTTATAAAATTATTTTACTCTTTATTTTTAAGTAAATACTTTACATGTTTGAAATATGATTTTTAATTTAATTTTAAATATGTTAAAACTATAAAAAAATATAGTTGTATTTTTTTAAATTTTAAATTTAAGAAATTTGATTTTTTTACTTGATAAATTTGGATTTAAGTTTTAATTTTTTATTCTACAAACTTACAAATTTTTTTTAATTTTATTTTATGAACATAAATGTTATTTTCATATTCAATATGTAAAAATTAAAAATTCATTCTATTTAAAACAATTAAAATAAAAATTATTATTAATTTTAAATATAAACATAAACTTCTCATTTTTAAAATTTACTATACTATGAACAATCACTCATATTCAAAAGTCAATGGATGAATCTGAATTGTTAAGTTGTTAAGTAGAAAAGAGAGTAACACAATAAAATTCTTTAAAATGACTTTATCAAGCAAAACATACGTAATATTATTTTATATTAACTATATTATAAACAATCATTGATATTCAAAAGTCAATGGACGAATTTGAATTGATACGTAGAAAAGAGAGTAACACAATAAAAATCTTTAAAATGACTTTATCAAGCAAACCATACGTAATATTATTGTATGGTATTTATTGGCATACACAGTTCGCTTTTATATCTAATAAAATGTATAAAAGTGGGTTACTCCTGTAAGCACAAGCACAGAAGCTTTTATTTTTTATATTTTTATCTCGTCTAGTTTTGCTTATTTTCAAGTAAAATATGACGGAACCTAATATCACTTCTACGAGCGAAAAAACTTCATTCTGTCACCCCTTGAAGAATATTCATTCCTAAATACCTGCACACATCAATAATATAGTTGATATTTTTAATATATCAAGGCGTGCATAATTGAAATATTAAGAATGTTATAGATCCAATAATAATTACCTGCCGAGCATCATAGTGGTGGCTTGTGGGTTTGTTCCAGGACTGTCTCTGAACGTTGAACAATCCACAACCCTGAGACTATCAACTCCATTCACCTGATACTTGTCGTTGACCACATAGCCAACTTCACATCCTCCATGGTTATGCCAGATTGTGTCCAACGTATCACGGCAGAACTGAGCCATGGCTGCATCGTCCGAGGAGTTCTCTGGTAACGCCTGCCCAATAAAGTGAAACTCACGCGAGGACTCATTAGCTGCTGCATATGCAAATCTCTGCAGAGACTGCGGGCTGAGGATTTTAGCGATCATCCTTACCCCGTGCACACATTTTTGCAGGTCCAGAAGGTGCGAATAATAGTTGTATCGAACAGATGGATTGTCTGTAGCCGAAGCTCTCCCCTCGATATTGGAAACGCCAACTTCTCAAATATGTTTCCAATATACATAGCTGCCGAACTGCTATTTACGAAGCTCCTGGACTCGATATAAGTTTGAGAGCCTTTAAGAATAGCCACTACCTTTATGCCGGAGAACACGAGGGGTGTAGGAGACTGCAAGACCACGGTTGAACGGGGGTTGTCTTGAATCCCTTGGCCTACGAAGGGCGAATGTAGGAGTAGTGAAATATTGAATTCTCTGAGATGTTCAAATGGGCCGATTCCGCTCAAGAGGAGCAGCTGGGGACTCCCCAAGGCTCCTGCAGAAACAATTACCTCGCTGGAACGTGATGATTCATTACAGTGGCGTTGCAAGAGATTGTGTGACCGACATATGTTAATTGAATTGGAGCAGCATTGACAAAAGAGAAGAAAGCTTCATGGCCTCCATTTCCATTGAGCATTGGTGCTTACTGGGTGTCTAATCACTACAAGAAAAAGGGCATTTTAGCCTCATATTAGCACCACTATTTGTAAAGGATTTGGGAAATCCTCAATTTTCAAATAGTGGTGCAAAAGTGGTGATAATGTGGGGATATGCAAGTGGTGCTAAGATTTATGGTGCAAAAGTGGTGTTTGTAAAAAAGTTGTTTCTGGTGTTAAATGAATGTGTGGCATTCCACGGTGTATGGTGCAAACCACCAAAACCAATCTTAGGTGGATTCAAGTTTTGTGGTGCAAAACACCAAAACGAATCCAACATGGATTGAGACTTTTTGGTGCAAAACACCAATATTATTATTATTATTATTTAATATACACAAACTTGTATATGGTGCAAAGCACCATAAAATAACAAGTGGTGCAAAGCACCATAAAATAATAAATGATGCAAAAAAAATATAAATCACATATTATATATATTTATATATAATATGTGATTTATATTAGTTTGCACCACACACTTATATATATATTTCTTTACAAGGTTAATTCTGCATAATCTGGTTGTGATAAAGGTATTTGGGAGTGTTGAATCCATTTCTACATTAAAAACAAAAATTTCACCAAAACCAAAATTGCAATCAGTAAAGACTATTTAACCACCAGATTGTAATAATAAAAAACTTGAAAATACCAAAATAATAAAACATCTTACATTAACCAAAAATGCAATCAATAGAGGCTACTTAACCAGATTGTAGTGATAGAAAATTGGAAATATGTTTAACAATAACTACTTTAGAAAAAAAAATATGGAAGGGCATCCGTTGCATTTCTTATTTCTGAAAGAGAAAAATATTTAAAATATTCTTTTTCTAAAGTCTTCGATCACTAAAACACTCATTTCTAAAGAATTAAGAATTGGTATGGCAGATTCCTCAAACTTAAATATAAATTTAAAAGTACAAAGTTTAAGATTCGATTCTTTTATATATTTTAATGACAAAGTTCAAGGTTTGGTTTTTATATATATTATAATGTAAATACAAAGTTGTTGATAGAAGGATCTTTGCAATTCAATATGAGTTATTATTTACTGCGACTATTAATTTAGTTTTAAATTTATTTCTAAAAGTAATATTATGATTTTCATAATAAATTCAAAACTTTAAAATGTGGCAAATATATAACAATAAATTTCTTAAGAAGTTAAATGATAAAATTTAAAATGAAAATTGAAAAATTATATTAAAATAATTTAAAGTCAGACTTAATTATATTTTCTATTGTTCTCTCACTACAACACAATTTTTTTCAGCATGTATAAACTAAATATCGTTTGAGAAAAACGATAGTCCACACTGAGAAATAAATCAACCGTCACCAATGTTACAATATATTGCCAAGGCTCTTGAATATGTTCTTACAACAATCGAATTCTTATAGTACTAAGTTTTGCTTTCTCCTCTGATCTGCTTCAGTTTTTCCAGCACTTTCAAACACCGGCGATGTCTCTGCTTCTAGGTGGGGTGGGGTTGGCACTTTCAGACACAGCTTCAACTCTAGTGGCCTCTCCTTTACCTGCTCTGATTAAAAACAAACACATAAACATTCGGAGCTACAATTCAACTACAAAAACTCTGTATTAACTTGCCAAAAAGAAAACTCTTTACATGGTCTTCTTAATACCCTATGCATCAAGTCTAGAGGCTTCCTCTCCTTGAGAGAGTGTGCCCTCTAGAGGATTCTGCACTGTCTAATTGTCCTTACTTATATTACTATTTTTGGATTAATAAGTCTCAGCTGCCAAATCTGATATTGAGGGACCGAAGGAATTAATTTCACCTGCCAACACGTATGAAATTTATTCAGATATCTCTTCTGGTAAAAGGTCTGGTTCCAGCTGTAAATATTGTTTGAGTGAAGTATCAATAAGCTCATTTAACTCCATGTAAATGTAATTAACCCAAAGTGAGCACCCATTTAATCACCATGTTCACCTCCTTTAAAGATGCTATCATCAAATTTAAGAGGTATACATATAGAACCTCTTATAAATAAAAACATTATTTTAGCTATTAAATTCAATCAAATTATAATTTGATTGTATAAAAAAAAACATGTGATCTCTTATAAATAAAAAAATTATTTTAGCTATTAAATTCAATCAAATTATAATTTGATTGTATATTTTTATATATTTCAAAATAGATAGAGATGAAATCTACAAGATAACATCTTGTAGATAATAAATTTGTAAAGCTGCGGCTACTCTTTGTCAATTTCTCATTTTTAAATAAATATCTGTAATAGTCATGTTACTCCCTTGTCTCAGTCCAACACTGTAATCTGATCGATATCATGAGATTGGTTAAAAATACCTTGCTTCCCTTAGTCTTGGGTTTTGATTTCGAGTATCTAATAGTTTTCTTTCTTATTTGTATTCCCATGCATGATTTTGGAATATCCATGTTTGAAAGACTCGTTGAACATAACAAGACGCCGTTCCAATCACTCTCTGTACAGGGTCGCATGTACAGGGTCGCATGAGAGAAGAGTTTGTGCCAATGCTTTTACCAATATATCCTTATCTCCGGTCATACACAAAACCGGTCACTGGGGAAAGAAATAGGTCACCGACATGTATGGTGTCTCCCATGTATTTCTGGTCTCACTCATATCCAGAAACTGGACAACGGTCACTCCAACTATTCTTTTGCTATAGGATATCCTATTTTAATTTAAAGTAGTCATATTAATTGCCGTGTAAAGAGTATATAAATTATCTAACAGCGTTAGGAACCAAGAACAGATTGGACGGGCTTAGGGTTAGCACTTAGATCATTGGTATTACCTTTTGAAGTAAGCTGGAAGGATGACAGGTCACGGTTGGCAATTAGCCAAATGCTCCTGATGCTTCCAAAGTAAGCACCTCATGTAAACCTTGTTAAACCTGTTAGATGCCTTTACTTGCTACCAAATAAAAAACGGGAGAAATAGGAGTGGAGTGAAGAGAAATGAATGGAAGAAATGAAATGCCTTCTCAATCTGTATCCGCAATGAAGTCTCAATCGGCAATAGAACATGGCGTGCAATGGTAATAAATAGATAGATATATTTAAGAATGATATCTTGAAAATGATGGGGAGGCGACAATGGTAGTTTCCCTTTTGAGATGGATGATAGCTGAGGGAGAAGACCCAACTAACATAACCGTCCTTGTAGTGTATGGTGGATAGGTATTCTTCTTATTTCTAAAGAAATAGCTATTGCTTCAGGAGCTTAACAGTCTAGAACATAGATATTTGCTTGCTCAGACAGGTAGTGGATACAAGTTTCATAAAACGTTGAAACTGAAATGTCTGGAGAAACGTTTTTTTAAACGCATTTCAAAATGGCATTTAATCTCATGGGGTCTCATTTTAGAGCGCTGAGTCTGAGAGTAGCCAATATTGTTTTCTCAGAGTGGCAAATGTCTTTTGAACCTTTTTATCAGGTATCATTGCCGAGGAAGAAGCTAGAAACGTGTGAGTACTCATAACGTTCAAGTTCATACAATTGATCGATTTCAAGTAAGAGCCCATGTAAAGCAGATATGGGTTTTCTTGTTTACTCCATAATGTTTCCATTTGTTTTGTGAGATTTAACTAATGCTAATGCAGGGTTCTGAAAATAAAACAGTTGTGGTATCCCTGGTATGATCTAATGAGGATGGACACATTGGATTTCTGGCCAAACGAAATAGGTTGTGCGTGTCCGTTTCAAGAGAAAGGGGCACACTCTATTTTTGCGGGAGTTGCACCACTTTCTCGGGGAAATCACCACACTGGAAAACCCTTCTCCAATATTTCCAAGATCGAAAGTGTTTGGGTGAGCAAATCTATATGCGTTGCCAAAGACATCCTTGCGATCTACCTTTTACAATTTGTAGTTCAGAGGTTAACTCCTTCCACCCTCTGTTATGCGAAAGGCCCTGCAAATCTATTATTAACTGCAATCACCACTGTCAGAGCACCTGTCACCATGGAGATCATCCAGATTGTGGGTTAACTGTCCAATTTTCGTTACAAGATTGTGGGCATGAGGCAACAAATGAGTGTTCACAAAAGGAGGAAACAATATTATGCAAGAAGGAGATAAATTATACATTTGAGGCCTGTCAACACAAAGATGTTTTCGAGTGCTGGCGAGTTAAGACAAATACTGATTTGAAATGTATGCAAGTATGCCCCAAGAAATTAGATTGTGGAAATCCATGTACTCTGAAATGCTGCGAAAACTGCAAAGCGAATCCTTGTTCTATATGTGTTAGGATAAAAAAGGAACAAGCGGCAAAAGAAAAGTTACGGGAGGCAGAGAAGCTTAAACTGGAACTGAAGGAATTAGAAAATGAAATAGAGGGATTGAAATTGCAGCATGATAGAGGAGAGACATCAATCATAGAACTTGATTCAGAAGGAGAAACTGCTGCAGAATATTTTCAGGTTTATAATTTGCCTTACGTTTCTTCCTTAGTCATGATCTGCAGACGTGTTTTATTGCTAGTCTAATGTTGGTTGTTGATATATCCAAGGAACATTCTGCAAGTGCAGGCTAAAGATAGGACCGAAAAGTTTATACAACCAATACATGGAATTCTTCCTATTGTGACCAAGATCGAAAAGGTCTGCAACCTGAAATTACAAATCATGTTTGTAAAAGCTCAGAAGGATTTGATTAATCCCATGGCTCCCACCCAGTTCCTATTCCATGGAACCAGTAATGATGGTATTCAAGGGATTGTAGAGAAAGGATTCTGACTTCGGTCTGCAAAGAAAAGAAATAGGTTTGGACAGGTATGTTGGCAGCTGGCCATAATTTTTCTAACATTCTAATTGCTTTCTCTTAACAAAACCACCAAAATAATAATGTTATGCTTATCAGGGGATCTATTTTGCTACAGATTCATCAAAAAGTGCACATACAATCTATACCAAAGCAATCAACAAACTCTGCAGGAAGGGACTGATCATAAATCTCCACTACATGGAAAGGGGAGGGAGGTAGATACACAACTGGTTTGATGATCACAAAATTAGGTTTTTGAGTACCCAGAGTGGGATTCAACACATGAATAAGTCTCTGGACATGATAATCATTGTTTTCATGATCATCTTACTTAATGGGTGGTTTTCCCTTGGGTGCAGTGCACAAGTTTGCGAGACGAGCATATCAAGGTGGTGTTGTGGCCTTATAATAACACATAGCGGGAGGGGAGGAGAGGCAATTATACTGGGAGGGGGGCCTTTGCTTGGACCTAGTCCGTCGAATTGTAAAATGCAAAACACAGGACAAGCTAAATATTACACCAGCAATACAACAAAGGTAAATTTGAAGGCTCAAGAAAGTGCGTCAAAGGTGTTTATCAAAATCGCTAATCTAGACAAAGCACACAAACAATCGAAAATTATTCTATCGTTAACATAGTATAAAAATAAGTGAGATGCATGTTAGAGGAAACATATGGATGCATGACATGCCTTGAACTAAATATTAGGAGAAAGCAATTTCTAGCATAGTGTAAAAGTAGAAGAACAACAGACCTGGGAGTGATGATTGGCATAAGAGCCCCTTGAATGATTAATTCCATACTTCCTCCAACGCCCAGGTGACTGTAGATATACACTCCAATGCCTAGATGGTTGTGCGTGCTCACGCCCAGCTAGAGAATGATGAAATTAATGCCCAGGTGTTAAATATTAACCCCCAAATCAGTTGTGTATAGTGTACTCGGCCCCTAAACAAGTGGACTCGGCCACTACAGAGATCTTTCCCTCCTCAAAGTTGTACGCTGCCTTTGCAAGAGCTTACAACTTCCACAATGTAGAATGCGCCACACTTCTATAGCAGTTGATCTCTAAACAATCAAATCAACCACATTGGTAGCAAGGTGCCTTTCTACATGTCAACTCGCCCCACTCTACAACAGTATGTGGCTACTGTAGTAAGAAAACACGAGAATGCTCTTATTTGTCCGATGCACCCTCTATAAACTGTCTTCAAACCTCAAAAATATACCACATTTTTGCCCCCACTGTTGTATCAATGTATTCAACCATGGATTCTAGTGAGATATTAGAGAGTTTAAATTTGAAAAAATACACCACAAATATTTATTAACTAATACACTTGAATAGGGGATCCGAAACCTCTTCTTGGACACAACAATTATTCCAAATATGTAGAAATTGGGTGATAGGTGAGAACCCTGATAGTTGAGATCATCACGCCCATTCATATAAACACTGCAACATAGCTCCCAGGCATCCCGCAACAGGTTTTCCATGAGAAGAGACTCTGTGGCGCCCATTAATCTGACATGAAACCCTGTTCCGGAGGCCAAAAGAAGTTTTGGGGCACGCAGGTCATGAAACCCTGTTTTGGAGGCCTACAGAAGATTTGGGGTGCGCGGGACATGGAGGGAAAATTGAAATTTCACCTCTTTAAAATTAATAATAAGATAAATAAAAAATAAAATATTAATTAAAATTATTAAAATAAAATTAATAGGATAAATAAAATAAAAAAAATATTAATTAACATAATAAAAAATTAATAGGATAAATTAAAAAATAAAATATCAATTAACATAATTAAAAAAAATACAAGCAATAACACAAACATAATCAATGGTCAAAATAAAAAGGAAGTCCATGGAGAGAGATAAACTTACTACCCTAGGGAAATCTACAATAAGTCCATCTTTGTTTGTATTATTGATCTCAATGTTGTTGTTTGTATTATTGATCTCAATGTTGAGGTTAATTAAATTGTTCTTGGTTATGATCATAGCTTAATTAAAGATACACTAGGGTTCTATAACGTGGATGGGAAGTCCATTAGCTCCACTGTAAAGTTAGTTAATAGAGTTGAAGCTATATTGTATTGTTGTAGCAATCACAAATAAATTTCCAAACTTGAATCCAAAATACCCCTTCACATGCATCAATATCACATAGATTTCCAATAATGAACGAATCACTATAACGTGGTCCTAGACATTATCCATGTCCCTCAATATATCAACAAATGTTTTCTATTTCAATGTTTGGGTTAGAGCCCCAATGGGAAAAGAGGTGAGGAACAAGGGGATTATGAGGAGGGCCATGAGGTATTCATGAAACCTTTCTTTAGCACAAGGGAATAATTCATTGAAATATGGAAGGGGGCAAGGGCATACAATGAGAAAATCACCAAGGGGAAATAAGCTACTTTAGGCCTATGCATCAATAAAGGCTACCCAATGGGAGGAGTCCAAGGCTATAGAGGTAGTGAAGTTTATCCATGTTGAAAAGTATAAACATTTAAGATTTGATCCTTTGTTGATGCAAGGACAAGACAATCCAAGGTCAAGAAAAATGTTGGAGAGGGTATTGTTAGTGGAAAGTTTAAAAGTTTAATGGTGGCAGTTTCAAAGTGGGGTCTTCTTGGAAGCAAAGTGAAGGAGATCGTAAACATTCCAAAAACCCTAAAGCCAAGGTTCTTGTTAGTTGCCAAAGATGTTATCTAGGGAAGAGATCTTACCTGTTTTGAAGAAGATTTAGGGTTAATTCATTGGTTAATGAAAGTGAGTCGATTTTTAATCAAGGATGAGGATTTAGAATCCTATCACATGTTGGTTTTACGGGAGGTGAGGAGGTTAATAATAGGGGAAAGGAGAAGGAACCGGATCTTGACGTTTTCGGTAGCAAGTAAACAAAACAAAAAACATATAAGGTCGAGGGAGAAATGAGTAAAATAGTGTTAGGAGAGGATGTGGGCATGGACGAATTTAAAAAGTTAATGGAGCTTTCCTTGACTAGACAACTCATGGGGAAACATGTGAAGAAAGATTCATTACAAGGATCAATGGAAAGGAATTAGAAGGAACCCTATGGTATATGAAAATATTCCATGCATTGCTTCCAGGATGGATATCGTTTAAATTAAAGTGTGAAAGTGACGTGGAGAAAATCCTAGATAAAAGTTGTTTATGGAGCCTTCACTGTTATTCCTGAGACATTGAAAACCTAGTTTTTATCTACAAAAAAAACATTTTGTAGACAACCTACTTGGGTAATTATATATTCCTTTCCCATGAGTTTTGGATTAAAAACATCATGAAATTCTTAGGGAAGGTTTGGGTATTTTTATTGACTTTGAAATAGAATTCCAAACTAGAGTGGACAAAAAGACAATTAAAAATTTAGTAGAAATGGACCTTCAAGAAGGATTTCTATATGAAATGGTAAGTGTTTAGGGAATGATAATTTAATCACTATTGGGTTGTTGGAAACCACCCTTTAGATGCTTTGAGATGTTATGAAATAAGAAATGTTTGGAAATAATGCAAAGAGAAGGATTAGAAGTGAATCTAGAGGAGTAAAGAAAAGGTCTCCCAAGAAGGAATAAAAGATAATAATAATAAAAAGAAATAGAAAGGGGTATTTTGGATTATGTGCTAGTCGAAGAGGTGGCAAACAAAGTAGGTGAAGACTAAGGAATAAGTCAATTCGAGCAGAAAAAGAGTGAAATGGTAATCTCCTTATGCACAAGTGGGCCAAAGGATTTGTCTACTAGGGTGCTAAGGTTAGGGTTAACTCTTCACAGTGTTGCATATAAGATGGGTGTGCCAAAAGGTGAAGTTTGTATATGGTTTCATGTTATTGCATGGGTCTTCCATATGTCACTCCAATTGAACAAAGTTATCAGCAACAATTCAATACAAATATGAGAAGCCTCAATGGATTATGTGTGATCCATGGCTCAAAAGATTAATAATGGGCAATGTAAATGCAGGCCATAGTTTCACTCCTCAATTTTGCTTGGAAACTATCAGATAGATTAAGACAAGTAGCTAGGGATTCCAAGCTTGGCCACAAAGGGTTTTTACAAGGTTTGCTACCCCGTATAGGCTCAAATACTATGTGCAACTCAAATACAATATAGAGGATTGGTTTTGTACTCTTTAGTGCATTATTGATAAAGGTTCATCGTTGATGAAAAAAAGTGGGTAATGGGATACTGCTTCATCTTCAATTAGGGTTCTAGGGCAAAATGATCAAAAGAGACATTGCATTATGTGCAACAATAAGTAAAAAAAAATGAATTGGGCGAGAAGTCACGTATGGTTTGAATCTATCATTTGTGAAGGATTGAAACCCTAGCTGAGTATTCTAAAGACATTCAATTGATAAATTATTTAGATGATCTTACAAAATTTTTTAGTATTTGGATGTGATAACTAAAAGGGACTATTTAGGTGCTAACAAAATATCACTTAGAACAAAGGAAAAGGGGTCACACTCTTGGTGGAAATAAAAACGTTAGTCTCTACTATTTTAGAGGGTAGACTTTGTGGGGTAGTGCAATGTCAAAAGACCATCATGAGAATTTAAATGTTGGGGTTGTGGAGGGTACAACTACGTAGTGTACAAAAGGTAAAGCTAGGGCTATCAAAGTGAAATCTAGAGTGTGTAATTGTGTGTAGTATTATTCCCTCTCACTAAAGGACTCATTTTCCCATTGTCCTAGGGAGACATATATTTTACTAGTTTAAGGTTTTAGGTAATGCACTTGTAGGCCAACTACATGAAGGATTTGATTAGCAAGTGTATGTGTCGTTTGAAGGATATTTCAATGGTAATAAGCTCGACATGGTCTTCTTCCCTAGAACATCATTTCCAAGGCCCTAAGACACTATATAATACTCAAAACAACTTGTTGTCATCGACATCCTAAATTATAGGCTAATAATACACTCAAGTGGCCATGTGTGGTTGGTGGAGACCACCTCCTTAGCCAAACACATAGTCACTCTTCCTTACAATGTCATTCCCAAGGCATTGACACAAGTAGATATTACTCAAAATATCTAATTGTACTAAGATCCTCAATCATAATCCAATGCTACCTTCAGGAGACTATGTGTGGTTGGTTGAGGTGTCCTTCTTATCCTTGGATGGATATAAGATTCCTTTATTTCCCAAGGTTCAGGTCTCCTCCCTTGACCATGTCCAATGCCCCAATTCCTAATGACTTGGATGCAGAGTGCCATGGATACATTATGAAGCCATGTGTGGAGCTTTCTGGCATTATTTATGGCTTTGTATGCCTAAATGGTTTATTTAGGGTTAAAGGCATGGTCCTCTTCCATAGACTGTTGTTCCTAGGGCCCTAAGACATGTGTCTAATGCTCAAATCCAACTATTGGCATTAAAATCACTGACCATAAACCAATGATACTCTCAAGAGGCCATATGTGGTTGATGAAGGAATCCTTCTTAGAAATAGATGGCTAGAAGATTCCTTTAGGGCCCTATGTTTAGGTTTCTTTCATTGACCATGTCAAATTCCCTAAGGCCACAAGACCTAGATACATAGTGCCATGGATACACCTGCAAAATCATGTGTAGTTCTTTGAGGCATTGTTCATGGTTGTGGAATCCTGAATGATTTCTTTAGGTCTAAAGCATGCTATTCTTCCCTAGAAATTCATTCCCAACACCTTGAGACATGTACTTACTCCTCAAAACACCCTAATGTCACTAACATCCTCAATCATAGGCCAGTGACCCTTGAAAGGCCATGTGTTGTTGGTGGATAGAACCTTCTTATCCCTAGATGGACATAAGATTCCTTTAGGGCTTGAGCTTCATGCCTCCTCCCATGACCATGTCCAATCCCCCAAGTCCCCAAGACTTGGATACATAGTGCCATGGATACCCTTGGAAAGTCACACATGGTGCTTTAAGGAGTTGTTCATGGTTTTCAATGACTCAATGGTTTCTTTAGGTACAAAGGAATGGTATTTCCCCTAGAATGCCATTCCTAAGGCATTGAGACACAGACATATTTGTCAAACCCACCTAATGGAATTGTCATCCTTAATCATAGGCCAATGATACCCTCAGGATGCCATGTTTGGTTGGTGGAGGAAACCTTCTTAGCCTTGGATGGATAAAATATTTCTTTAAGGCCCAAGTTTCAAATTTCTTGCATTGACCATGTCGAAGAAATCAAGGCCCTAAGACCTAGATACAAAACTCAATGGATACCCTTGCAAAGTAATACATAGTTCTTTGAGGCATTGTTAATGGCTCTAGATTCCTTAGTGGTTTATTTATGGCCAAATGCATGGTATTCTTCTCTAGAGCATCATTCCTGAGGTCCTAAGACACCTACATACTTCTCCAAACCACATAATTGCATTAATATCCTGAGGCATATGATAATGATACCCTCAGCAGGCCATGTGTCGTTGGTTGAGGTGATCTTCTTAGCCTTGGATGGTTATATGGTTCCTTTATGGCTAGAGGTTAAAGTCTCCTCCCTTAAGCATGTCCAAGGCCCCAAGGCCCGAAGACATGGATACATAGTGGCATGGATATCCATGTAAGGTCATGCATGGTGATCTAGGCATTGTTCATTACTCTAAATGCCCCAATTGTTTCTTTAAGGACAAAGGGATGGTTTTTTTTCCCTGCAACATCATTCCCAAGGCCCTGAGACATGTAGAGACTACTCAAAACCACCTAATGGCAATGACATAATCAATCATAGGTTAATGATACCCTTAAGAGTCCATGTGTTTTAAGTGAAGGCAATCTTCTTAGCCTTAGATGGATAGAATAATCATTTAAAGCTCGAGATTGAGGTCTCCTCCACTAACCATGTTTAAGGATCCAAGGCCACAAGACCTAGATACGTATCAACATAGATACCCCTATGAAGTAATCAGTGGTGCTTTTAGATAGTGTTCATGGATCTAGATGCCTCAATGATTTCTTTGGTGCCAAAAAATGGTCTTCTTCCATGGAACACAATTACCAAGGGCTTAAGACATGTGCATGCTACTTAACACCACCTAACTATAACAACATCCTCAATCATAGGCCAATTATAAAATTAGGAGGTTGTGTATGGTTGGTGGAGGAAAAATTCTTACCCCTAGATGGTTACAAGCTTCCTTTAGGGGCGAAGGTTAAGTTATCCTCCACTAACCATGTCGAAGGCCCTAAGGCCGCAATACTTAGATATACAGTACAATGGATACCCCTACGAAATCATGCATGGTGCTTTGAGGCATTATAATTCATATATTTGGATGCCTCAACGATTTATTTAGTGTTAAAGGCATCATGTTATTCCCTAGAACATCACTCTCAAGGCCCCAAAACATGTACATACTGCTCAAAACCACTTAATGACACCAACATCCTCAATCATATGCTAATGATACTCTCAAGAGGCCATGTGTTGTTGGTGGAGGAAACCTTCTTAGCCCTGGATGGATAGGAGATTACTTTAGTGGTCGATATTTAGGTCTCCTCCATTGATCTTATCTAAGTCTAAAAGGCCATAAGACCTAGATACATAGTGTCTCAATAGATTTGGATGCCTTGATGGTTTCTTTAGGGATAAAGTCATGGTCATATTCCATGTAATATCATTATGAAGGACCTGAGACACCTACATAAGGCTCTTGCTTTACTTTTATGACTCCAGTAAAGGCCTTGAGATCCATCCCTCTATGCAAAAACTCTTCATTATGCTCATATCCAACTATTATGTCAAATATCAACTTTAAAGGGTGTATGTTATGGTTCATGGTTTTGATCATTTCCCATTACCTCATTAATATTATGTTAGGGTATACTTCTTTCAATTTATTTCCAACTGTTTATTAATACACATTGCTAGTACGTAAAACCACATATTTCCACCCATATCCCACTTTGATAATAATGATATCCCATACATTGCATGATCTCCTAGGTGATAATTTAAGTCATTGCTATTAACCCGACATACCTAGTTTAAAACCATCCTTTAGGGCCTAGTTCCTGTAATTCTTCCCATGAATACGTCTAAGGTTCGCATACCTAGTGTCACTTATATGAATGCTCAGATGCCAAGGATAGTGTTTGGATTTCATGGGTGCGGTTTAAATCTCCCCTTAGGGTTTAAGGCCCAAGTTTCCTCCTATGACATTATACAAAAACTTAAGACCCGTGTATACTAGCAAAAAACTCATAATGGTTTTGATTTCCTTACATAAAGGTAAATAATAACCCCAATATGTCATGTGTAGTGGTTCAAGCTGTTGTATTTTGCCTTAGATGCACAAAATATTTTACTAGGGACTAAGGCCTAGGTTTCCTCCCTCAAACATGTTAAGGGCCTAAACACCCATATATAGTGCTGAAAAAAAACCTGTTACTTACATTAATACCCCCAACATTAGGCCAAGGATACCCTTAAGAGGTGTTATGTGGTGCTTCAAATTATACTTGTTAATATTATATGCCTAGAGGTTTCCTCTAAGTTCCAAGGACCGGGTTTCCTTCCTTAATCATCTCTATGGCCTAAAGACTAATACCTAGTTTTAGTTCCTCCAATTCCCCCCATTATCCCTATGATAAGGCCACATATATTCTCAACAATTCATTTGTGTAGGCTCGACAAATCATTATTATTCCTACATGACTAGAAGCTTCATTTAGGCTAAGGCCTAGGTTTCTTCTCTTAACTAGGTCGAAGGCTAATAGACCTATCACTAATGATCAAAACGTGATCATACAATCAATATCCACACATAGATGTTAAGAACGTTCTTAGGAATATATATGTGTTGACCATATTTCTTGGTCCTAGATTCCTAAAAGCTTCATTTAGGGCCCAAGGAAGAGGTTTTCTCCCTTGAACATCTCCAAGGATTTGAGACCCATGCCTTGTGCACAAACCTAGTAATTATACTAATATCCATTGAGAAATTTACTAATATCAATAAGAATATATCGTATCAAATCATGAAATCTTAATTCAAATCACTTTTATTAATATTTTATAATAGTAATAAATTAAAAATGGATGTCTTTAATTATTTGTCAATTTTAAGAATCATAGGTATTTATTTGCTTGAATAATATTAAAAAATGAATAGTCGAATTGAGCTATTTACAAAATAATTCTTTGTGAACTTGTTTTGTTTGTGGATAAATGAATCATGTGAGCTTATTGGTTTAAATAGTATAAAAGCAAATAATTGATTTTGCTCTGATTGTGGTTTAAAACCTCATAAATTAATCATGAACATTTATTTGAATGAAAAAATTGAATTAAGTTATTACAAAATAATTATTTGTGATGTTGTTGTGTTTATGATGCAAATCATCATAATTAAATCATTTTTGTACATGTCCATGTGATGAATATGAGCTTAGCACCACTACATGGCACTTGACAACATGACATTTTTGTATGCTTAGGATTCCTTTCGGCTAAGGCCTAGGGCCATTGGACCTATCCCTAGTGATTAAAAACTTATAATAGTGTGAATTCTCATACTTGGAGGCTTAGAATACACTTAGGAATATGTGTGGGGACCTTTGTGGTGTCTTTCCTTGTCCTAGATTCCTAAAAGCTTTTTTTAGGGCCTTAGGTAGACGTTTTCTCCATTGACCATATCCATGGATCTAAGACCCATGTCTTGTGTTAAAAACCTAATAATAATACTAATTTTCATGACGAAATTTAAGAAGATAAAAATATCTCAAATGAATAATCAAATTTAAATTCAAATAATTTTTATTATACTTTACAATATTAATAAATTTAAAAGAGTTGCTTTTATTTATTTGTTAATTGTATTTATTCGTTTAAATAATATAAAAAATGAATAATTGGATTGGGCTATTTTCCAAATATTTTTTTTTAACTTGTTGTGCTTGTGGTATAAAGCCCGAATCACGTGAATTTATTTGCTTAAATATTCTAAATATAAATATTTGAATTTGTTGTGTGTGGTGCCAAAACTCATAAATTAATCTTTGATTATTTATTTTAATTTATGAAAAAATAAATAAATATTGAATTGAGTTATTTTCAAAATAATTATTAGTGAATTTGTTTATGTTGCAAATCCACATAAATAAATCCTACTTGTACATGTCCATGTGGAAAATAATAGCTTAACACTACTTTATGGTACTTGCCAACATGGCATTTCTCATAAAGGTAAAACTCAATTTCCAATAATATTAACAAATATAACACCATAATAATACCACAAAATATAAGTGGTGCTAATACCACCACCTTAACACCATAAAATATAAATGGTGCTAATAACACCACTTTAACACCAGATAAATGTAAGTGGTGCCAATAACACCACATTTACACCACAAAATATAAGTGGTGCTAATTTGTGGTGCTAAAAGATGGATTTTCTTGTTGTGAATGCAAAGGACATTGAGAAGCTATTGGAAAATGTACATTTGTTTCATTTTGGCGAAGGGAAGTTTAGAATAAATGAAAATGAGAAGAAGATATTTATTCATTGATGTTCAGTCGGAGTGAAGTATCCATGTGAAAATGATCCTTGCATAGAAGATGAGATATTCAGGAGAGAAATAACATTGCAAGAGGCCATTGAAAGGAAACAAAATCAAAGAACTAATAGCCATGAGAATGAAATGCTTGATGAAAGAATAAAGAAGAAAGAAACATATGAACAATATGATCAAGTGGAAATAACAGAGCAAGAACAAGGAAAGAAGGAGCTAGATGCTCAATATATAGCAATTGAGCTAAGAGTACAACTAGAAGCTATAAGAAATGAAGAAGAAGAGAAAAAGGAGGAAGAAGATGTAGGAACAATTGCTAGTGAAACTCAATCAGCTGAACTAGAAGCTAGTAGCACAGTAGAACTGTCTTATAGTATGAAAGAACTACTAGTTTCATATGTTCCATCTAATGATGATAGTGTGGCAACTCTAAGTTCATATTTGTTTAATCGTGAAAAAAAAACAAATTCTGGAGATAGCACATAAGAAGGTGAAGTTGGCATCGTAAGAACATATTGATCAAATTATCGAGATTCCAGTTCTTAAAGACATAGATAAACAGCCTGAAGCAGTGGCTTCTGCAATGCAGCAAGTGCAATGGCAACATAATTCAATATACAAAGACTAAGCAATGAATTAGCAAATGCTCATAGAAAAATAACTGAACTAGAGAATAATGTCTCACAAGCACATCATGCAAATGTGGCGCTAGAGGACGAGTACAATTCATTTCTTATCAAGAAACAAACAATCACTGAAGAACTTGAGAGCTTAAAGAAATAAAAAAAAAGGATGTCGAGGAATTTAAGAACATCTCATTTGGATTGCAGGAACAACTGTTTGCAATTGAAAATGAGATATCGGGACAAATGCAAAAAATAATAGCTATTAAAGAGAGGTTAAAGAAAGTTTCTAATACAATTGCAAATAAAAAAGATGTTGCAAATGTGGAAGAAAACCTCACTGATTTAGTTAAATGGAAAGAACAAAAAGCACAAACTCCTCCACATATTTATAGGAGAACAAAAGAATAAATACAATGGGACTATGCAATTATCTATTGCTGTAGAGCTTCAAGCAATTCATTACAAAAACAAGTAAAAGATTCACTAGCAAAATGTCAGCATCTGTACGAAAGTGTAGGCATAAAAATAGAAACTTGTGAATTTCCATTATTTGGAACATTTGACAATATGAGAAAAGGAACAGAAAGAGCTATTGAAATTGAGTCTATGAGAAGCAATCGACATATTACGCTAATATGCATTGTGGGAGTGACAACGAATGCATTGAAGCAATATGTGTCAGAGCCTACATGTCAAATTAATCTATTGAGGCTTCATGCAATGTATTGCTGAATAAAGAACTGTCCAATTTGAATGACGAAACAACAAAGCATGATGCTGGCTTAGAAATTTTGAAGCCACAAAACTTGAATGTTATTCTATCTGACTATGAACACTGGAAAGCATATGCAATGCTTGAGGAAGTCCCGGATTCTAGACCAAATACTAGATATTGAAAGTAACAAGAATTTGCAAAGAACTGCCAGCATGTATTTGTGCAATCAAAGACGCAAAGCTATAGAAACGAATATAGTGATGCAAATTTTGTGACCTTTTGACAGTGGGGAACATGATTTTTTTGTCCTCTGCAAAAGTAGAAATCTGAAGCAAGGAGATGAGTTTTACTTTTTCCATTTGTGAAATAGAAAGTCATTTAAACGTTGAAGCATTGATTTGTTTTATCATGTTTTAATCGTGGGTGGTCTATGTCTTTTGCTCGATATTGTCAAAGTCATTTTTTTGTTTTTGATGCCCCATCATGTGCTACTTGAGGTTGAGATGAATATAAATGTGTCAATAGTAGACAAGCTGTTGTTTTTTTCTAAGTCTGGAGAAATTTTATTGTTTATTTTGTGGCTCCTTTATGGTCTGGATAGAGGCATAGTTGTTTGATTTGGAGCAACTGATTTTCTTACAAATTTAAATTTAGTTTATTGGGAAATTTTAGCGCAAACAGAACTTGTGAAAACCAGAATGATTAATATCAAAAACAAAGAAGTCCTTCCTTCATGATGTAGAAAAGTACAGGGATCAATAACAATTGTCGTCATCCAATTACAATTGCATGTTTTTGTGATGTTGATAAGGTTTCAAGATCTGAAAACATATGCATTATATCTACAGTGACCTTATCAAAAACTTTAAAGTATTGAGGAATTGTTGATAGATATACATTCAAGTATTAGTCATGTGTTTTGTTACCATAAAATATCTATTCAAATAATGAAAATGCAATGAATTTTATGCTAAGTTGTCTATGAACCTGTGGAATGTATTGTAAAACCGATTAACAGGTTTTTTTTGTGATTTTTTCTTGATTTTTTTACGTCCAAAAAAATGCATCTTTAGCTATTGCAATTGACTTAGCTTTGGTATACATTCACCAATGATTATCAATATTGATTGTTTTCTAATCAATTGTCTATATGATCATGTAGCTCAAACTGTACTTAACTAGAAAAAAGAATGTGAGCACATGCATTTCAATTCTTTGAGTGGAATTTGACTATTCAAAATCTATTGTTCAGTTTGGATCAACTTGTTTTCTTACAAGTTTAAATTTAGTTTGTTGCCAACAAAGAATAGTGAAAATGAATCTCAGTGTTGGTGAGAGTATTGTCAGTGTTAGTCTTCATCGTCACTTAGAGGAATTCAGCACATGTATGGTCTCTTATGAATAAGGTTTTATCAATCTAGCATATAATTGCTCATATCACGTCTAGAATTTATTTTGTTGACATGGTTTTATCATTTTAATGTTTACTTTGCAACTATTTTGCAATTTTGAGTTTCTTTCTTTTTGTACGGAAAGATCAAGGGAGAAGCACACCGCGCAGTAAAAGTAGATGAATACCTTCTTTTTCTTCTCTTCGGACTTCGCGGTCCATATAGTAGAGAACTTCAATTTTATCTTCACGGAACACTTTCCTCACTAAGAATTAACTTCGCAGTTTTAACTGCGCGATATCAACTTTTCACTTCGCGGCAAGTAACTTCGCCAATACTCTACTTCGCGAACTTCTCAAATGCTTCGCGAATCACTTAAACAAAATTTTTCATGAAATATATTTCATTAAGTCATAACAACTAAAACATCTTAACGTGAAGTTACTTCATGTTAATTTAGAACTCTCACTGCAGTGATCTATTTGTAAATCTTGATTTCTTTTACTGCGTGTAAATGTAAACAATATTCACATGAGTAAATATGGAGATGATGTGCGACTTGCAACATACAACATTCTTGAGAATGAAACTCAATACATGGAAATGAGTTTCACTAAGATCTTTTACATTCAGAGAGCTTGGGCTCTTGATACAAACTTCACGGATCTTCACTTCTACTTTGCTTAATTTCTCTCATACACATCTATCACTAAGTTTTTAACTATGAGATTCTATTTATAGAGTTTCCTATCAACTGACTTAGGATCGCTTCGCGGTTACATAAGTGCAAACAAGACATACGCTAGATTGGTTACGAACTTGCTGACAGACTAACATCGCGGACACCGCGCTGACATAATCAGTCTGACAGGGTGACTGACAAAGCCGGCGCAGTAAATACGCAATCAGCTCATTTTATTAGATATTTCCAACACTCCCCCTTAATTATGAGCGAATGTGGATCATCAAACAAAATTAAAGTATTACAAAATATTTCAGAGCTAAAACAGACTCTGTTCATGACAGAGTTAACTGCACAGAACTTGTCACTCCCAAACAACTTTGCAGAAATTGGAATGGGTCTTTTGCCAATGGTTTTGTAAAGATGTCTGCAACTTGATCTTCAGACCTGCAAAATTCTAAACAAATTTCCTTATTGTTTATCAATTCTCTGATGAAATGATACCTTGTGTCGATGTGCTTGGTTCTCTTGTGATATACATGATTTTTTGATAGTGCGATAGCTGAATTGTTGTCGCAGTAAATGACTGTCGGTTCTTGTTGATGCTGCGACAAATCACTTAACATCTTGCGCATCCAAACTGTTTGACATGCAACGCTTGTAGCTGCAGCATACTCTGCTTCTGCTAAAGAAAGATTTACTATGGGTTGTTTCTTTGACGCCCATGATACAACACTTGTTCCTACATGAAATGTATTCCCAGATGTGCTTTTTCTGTCATCTATGTTGCCTCCATTATCGCTATCAGTGTATCCAATGGGTTTAAAATTTTCTGAGGTGGAATACAGAATACCAAAGTCTCTTGTTCCACTTACATACCTCAGAATTCTTTTACCTACTTCCTAATGCAATTATTTTGGTGACTCCATGAATCTTGAGATTAAGCTGAGTCCATACATGATGTCTGGCCTTGTTGTTGTAAGATACATAAGGCTGCCAACAAGCCTTTTAAACAGTGTAGGATCTACATTGGATCCATCATCATCCTTGCTCAATTTCAAACCTGTTATCACTAGTGTTGGGGATGTCTTACAGTTTAACATCTTAAATCTGTTTATGATATCATTAGCATAGGTTTTGTGTACGAAGTTGAGGGACCCTTTAGGTGCAATTCTACACCTAAATATGCATGTTTTTCACCACTCTCTACAACATGACATACATGACCAATATTGACGAAATTTTAGGCATATATAGAATTTTTTATGCAGATTCGAAATATGTAGTTTTAAAAAAAAATATTGAGATTTTCTATTTATTTCCTAATTTTTTTGTTTCATCACTCTGTTGGTCAAAAAACATACTGTTAGTGTTTATTCCGTAACTTTTTCATTTCACAACCATTTAAAAACAAAATTGTATGTTGCACTAGAAGACACCGACCTCTACATGCTATAAAAAATCCAAGTCGAAATAATTGCATTAAGACCTTCAAAGGATGCACCCACATTTGACGTATCGTTCTCGAGGTTTGATCACTTATATAATTAAATAAATAAATAAACATTTAGTTTTGAAAAAATAGCGCTGCACTAGTGCTACGGGTTCTATACATTTCTACCAATTTTTGTAGCCCGAAACCGTCATTTAGGCATTGAAAGGATGCACCCACAAAAACATATACCTTATCATTTGCCAAAAAAATTAAAAAGTGATTGTTAGAAAACATGAAATTTGACATAGTTATGTAAATTTTCAATACTTAAAACTTATATATTTGGAAACATGACTCAATTTCCTACGTTTCATCTTTTTTACTCAATGCAAGATATCTTGTGTAAGAATGTCAAAAAAACCAAGCAAGTTGAGGGATGCCTGATTTTTCATTTTTTTATTGCATCTAACGCACCAAAAGTGACCCTCATTAGCTTGCACATGCCCCATACTTTGACTGAGATATAAATATCCCATTTTCAGTCTGTTGGACTTTAATGCCCAGAAAATATTTCATAAGCCCAAAATTAGTCATTTCAAATTCACTTTCCATGACTGTTCTAAATTCTTCTATGCCAAAATCACCAATAAATATTAAATCATCTACATACAGGAAGACAATTAGTTTATTACCTTGTTGGTTGATTTTTGTGTACAACATTGGCTCACATTCACTTCTGTGAAATCCATTCTGAATGAGGTATGAGTCAATGCGACTGTACCAAGCTCTAGGAGCTTGCTTCAAACCATAGAGCGCCTTCTTCAGTTTGTATACTCTATGTCCTTGTCCTGGAACTTCATAGCCTTGTGGATGGTCCACATATACTTCTTCCTCCAAATAACCATTTAAAAATGCATACTTAACATCCATTTGATAAACAGGCCATGTCTTATGTGTTGCGATGGCCAAAACTGTTCTGATAGTATCCATTCGTGCTACGAGTGAAAATGTTTCATTGAAGTCTATTCCAGGCTGCTGTGTGAATCCTCTTGCTACCAATCTTGCCTTGTGCTTCTGCACATTTCCATCAACATCTTGCTTGGTTTTATAAATCCATTTTATGCTTATCACATCCTTGTCCTTAGGAACATCAGCCAGTTCCCATATTTGATTTTTCTTAATGCATTATATTTCTTCATCCATGGCTTGTGCCCAAACTTTATCTTCAACAACTTCTTCATATGTTAGAGGATCATTAACTTAAGAAAATAATGCAAAACATGAGAATGAATTAGGTGTACCAGCATCATATATCTCACGCAGACTTCTTGTCCTTGGTAGAGTTGCTGGTGTCGAACTGTGCGAACTGCTTGATGGAGTTTGTTGTGCACTTGGTGTGCTTGTCAGAGTAGCTGCGACTTGTGTCGGAGTTGCTTGTGCTAAACCATGCTGCGCAATCCTTCATGTAGGCAGTGCTGCGAAGTTTTGATTCACTTGCGGAGTCTAATCCACATCTTCTGCAATGTCATCATTTTCAACATGTGACACGATTTTCACATTCTTCTCAAGAGTTCCATCCCATGCTTCATTTTCCACAAACTGAACATCACGACTGATAATAATTTTTCTTGAAACAAGATCATACAACTTGTATGCTTTTGTATCTTCAGAATACCCAATAAAAATGCATTTTTGTCCTTTATTGTCTAACTTCCTTCTTAGCTCATCTGGAACATATGTGTATGCTACACAACCAAAAAATTTTAAATGTGGAACACTATGTTTCATACTTGTCCATGCTTCCTGCGGAACTTTGTTCTTTACGCTCTTAGTCAGACATCAATTCATGATATATACTGTGGTTTCCACTGCTTCAGCCCAGTATTCATTTGACAGATGCATTGCTGCCAACATACTGCATGCCATCTCCATAATGGTTCTGTTTTTTCTCTCCACGATACCATTCTGCTGCGGTGTATACCGCACAGTGAATTGTTTCTGTATGCCATGATTTTTGCAAAAAATTAAGAAATCATTTGAGACATACTCACCACCTCTGTCTATTCTTAAGATCTTGATGTTGTAGCCACTCTGCTTCTCCACAAGTGCCTTGAACTGCTAGAAACAACTAAACGCATCAGATTTATGTTTTAGAAAATATACCCAGGTTTTTCTTGTCAAATCATCAATAAAGGTGAGAAGATAAGTGCATCCTCCCATGGATGGTGTTTGCATCAGTCCAAAAATAACGGAATGCACCATTTCAAGTGGTGAGCGAGCTCTGTATGACTTTTCGATTGGAAAAGTCTGTCTGTGTTGTTTTCCAAAGATACAACCTTCACAAATTCTCTCTGGCTTTTCAATCAATGGCAATCCTTCACCATGTCCTTCATGTGCAGTAGCTTTAGCCCACCAAAATTCAAATGACCAAATTTGAAATGCCATACCCAGGATTCATCCCAGATTTCTGTTTGAAATGTTGCTTGCATCGCGCTGTCTTTTTCTTCCGCTATGCAGTGAATGTCTGCTCTTTTGCTTTCTGCTTTGAACCTAGATCCAGAATTTTCATTCTGACTTGTATGAACAACTTTAGTTATTTTTCCTTTGATGTTTGGTCTTATCCTCAAAGGAAACAAACGATTGCTTTTCATCTGCACTTTGGCAATTAACTGGTTGCTTGAATATATGTCTTTAATCACACAATGATTTCCTATCATGTGAACTCTGTAACCTTTTTCCATTAGCTATCCTATGCTCATCAAATTATGCTTCAAACCTTGAACATAATAAATATCAGGCATACATTTCTGCTCCCCCTATTTTGTTAGAATATCAACAGTACCCTTACCCAAAACAGTAACTTGAATATTGTTTCCAAGTGTTACATTAGTTTGAACTGATTTATCTAGACTAGAAAATAGATTCAAATTACCAGTCATATGATTGCTACAGCCTGAGTCTAAATACCATATGTCATTTGGACTTTCTTGGACAACATTGCATTCTAGCGGTGATGTGCATGCTAAGAACAATGTGTTGTTCGAAGTGTTGTTGTTGCTTGATTGTGCTTCACCTTGCTTTCCTTGGTCATACCGTTTCTTCCTGCATTCATATGAGAAGTGTCCATACCTCTTATAGTAATGACATTGAATTTTTTATTTATCATACCTTTGTCCACTTGGCTAATTTGTGGTCTGATTCTAGCCTCTTCCCGTGACATATGCAGGGTTGCTGCTGCGACCTCCTCTAAATGAACTTTGTCCTCTACCTCTAGAGTTTGATCTTCCTCTGCCTCTTCCACGGCTTATGGATGACTGTGCTGCGAACGCACCTTCCAACGATGTTTCTGAACCACTGATTCTATGTTCATGATTAAGTAATGAGGCTTGCAACTCATCAATAGTAAATGTGGACAGATCTTTGTTTTCTTCTAGGGTTACAACTAAAGATTCAAATTTCTTTGGAAGAACTCTAAGAATTTTTTCAACAACTCTTTGGTCACCTAAAGTTTCTCCATGAGACTTTATTTGATTAACCAGACCTATTACACGAGTATAGAATGAGTCTACTGACTCTGTATTTTTCATTGACAGAGATTCAAATTCTCTTCTAAGAATTTGAAGTTTCGCAGTCTTTACCTTGTTCAAACCTTGATATGTTGTTTCAAGCATGTCCCACGCTTCCTTAGCTGACTGCACTGCTGCTACCCTTGGGAGTATTGATTCATGTGTTGCTTGATGTATGTGGAACAATGCCTTTCCATCTTTCTTCCTTTGTTCCTTTAGAACATCCTTCTCAGCTTATGTGAGATTGTTATATGCTGCCAGGTCTGCTGGTTCTACATAACCATGCTAGACTATTTCCCATACATCTTGACCTCTAAACAAATCTTTCATGGTTAGAGATCAATATTCATAATTTTTACCTGAAAAGATTGGAGTTTGCAAATTACCCGAAGTGGAAGCCATTCTTAAACGCTTTTCCCTTATGAATTGAATTCCTTCTTTCCATAAACCAGTCTCTGATACCATATCAAGGGAGAAGCACACCACGCAGTAGATAAATACTTTCTTTTTCTTCTCTTCGAACTTCACGGTCCATATAATAGAGAAATTCAATTTTATCTTCACGGAACACTTTCCTCACTAAGAATTAACTTCGCAGTTTTAACTGCATGATATCAACTTTTCACTTCGCGGCAAGTAACTGCGCGATTTCGACTTTTCACTTTGCGGTAATGCAAAGTTCACTTCGCAATACTCTACTTCGCGAACTTCTCAAATGCTTCGCAGATCACTTAAACAAAAATTTTCATGAAATATATTTCATTAAGTCATATAAACAACTAAAACATCTTAATGCGAAGTTACTTCATGTTAATTTAGAACTTTCACTGCGGTAACCTATTTGTAAATCTTGATTTCTTTTAATACGGCTAAATGTAAACAATATTCATATGAGTAAATCTGGAGATGATGTGTGACTTGCAACATACAACATTATTGAGAATGAAACATAAAACATAGACTTATATATTTACCACAGTAAACTGCGCAGCTCCTCAATACATGGAAATGAGTTTCACTGCAATCTTTTACATTCACATAGCTTGGGCTCTTGATAAAAACTTCACGGATCTTCACTTCTACTCTGCATAATTTCTCTCATACACATCTCTCACTGATTTTTTAACTATGAGCTTCTATTTATAGAGTTTACTATCAACCGACTTAGGATCGCTTCACCTAGAAGCTATAGGATTGCATTCAACACTGTAATAAATTCTACCCTAAGGTTTTCTTGACTTGCGAACTATTAACGCGGTTACATAAGTGCAAACAAGACGTGCGCTGGATTGGTTATGAACTTGCTGACAGACTAACATCCCAGACACCGCGCTGACACAATTAGTCTAATAGGGTGACTGACAAAGCCGGCGCAGTAAATACACAATCATCTCATTTAATTAGATATTTCCAACAAAAGAAACCTCTACCTGTGAAAGAAACTATCCTAGGAGATCACTTAGGCATTCAACACATGTATTGTCTCTTATGAATAAGGCTTTATCAATCTAGCATATAATTGTTCTAATCATGTCTAGAATTTATTTTGTTCACATGGTGTAAGCATTTTAATGTGTACTGTGTAGCTATTTTGCAATTTTAAGTTTCTTTCTTTTTGTAATGACAGAAACCTCTCCTTGTGAAAGAAAACTTCAAGTACATCCTTTATAGCCTTTCAAGTACAAAATTGGGGCTCTTAAGCAAAGAATCTGATCTTCATATGCTGAAAACAGAGCTATAATTTACAAAACTAGAAAAAAAATCAGTATGAACCAAAAAAATTACTATCAAACTACATATATACCATAAGCATGACTCCTTTGAGGTGACGATCTGGCAATTTCCCAAAGGAAGCTGGATTTGAGAGTTTGTCAATAAAACCTGTTAGTTGTTTGTGTTGAACTTCATTCATCATTTCCATGGAAAAATTATCAGACATAAAATATATCAAGATTCATCTCATGACATGCAAATATAACAGTAAATATGTCTTATATTCTTCAATTTTTATTGAACGATGCTGTTAATTTTGTATTAAAAGATATTGTAGCTGCACTTTTCAACATAGTAATACAAAATGACGATCTGCTGCTGGATCTTGTTGGACAGAGTCCTCCTCTTTCGCTTCCTGGGTAACTAAACTGATTGACATTCTTTGCAATGATATCTTGGATTGAGTCCTCCTCACCAGGCTTGCCACCATATGATGCAACATGTTTCCGTAGTGCACCGATGCTTTTTCTTTAGCACTTTGCTAGTTTTGCACATGCCTTCGAATACCTTGTGTGCTTACTTAGGAGGGCTTTTTCAAAGTGCACCAATGCTTGTTGTTTAGCACGCTACTAGTTTTGTAGGTGTCTTCTGACTGTCCCTACGGCTTTTGCAACAACTAGAAGTTTACTTGAGTTAAAGGTCCATGCATAAACTTGGTGGGAAAGTCACATACGGACACTTAGGTTGGAGAGTGATCCCCCATAACTAAGTGGAAGGTGTTTAAACCCTCATTAAGTCACAATTCTATCCTAATGGATATGACGAGGATTAGGGGATCCATTGGCACTACTTCTAGCAAAATCAAGGATAGAGCTATGCAAGAGTACACTATTGAGTTCAAAAAATTATCCATTATGTTGGGTATATCTTCCAAGAACCCAAAATGTACTCAAGTATCTAGTTGCTCTAGACAATCATTTATGGAGGCAAGTGATGATGTTCAAACCTAGGATAGTTTATGAGGTCTATGTGCAGGCCCAATATTTGGAGAATACTGGTAAGACTAAAGGACAAGCAAGTGGTTCCAAATAAGAAAAACCACCAAGATGCTTCCAAGGAGGAAAAGAAGAAGTGGATAGAATAAAAAGACAACAGTGATTGTGCATCAGGGGAAGGAACCAAACAACCACTGCAACCATTGGAATGTCACTAGTCCCACCAAAGATAAGTGTCGGAAGTTACATTTTGAATTAAATAAAAAAAATGACAACGATGCCAAGAAGAAGAACATGTTAGCTATGGATTCTAGCAACCAAGTAGAGAGCAACTCAAATGTAGATGAAAATATTTTTTGCACTATAGTGTAGGAGTTGAATATGAGATCCAAATTAAGATCCATGTCGAGAAGATGAACGTGGATACTCTATTTGATTTAAGTTCACATACCAACCTCATAGCGAAAGATTTAATCAACATGCTTGGATTGGAAGTTCATGACCATCCTTACCCATATTCATTGGGATGAGTAAAAAGGATGTAGAGATCATGGTCACTAAGAAGTGTAAGATCAAATTTACTATAAGTGCAAACTATATTTATGATGTGTGGGTAGATGTAGTATCATTTGATCTGTGTGGTGTACTATTTGGAAGCTCCTACATGTACATGAGAGATGCAATCTTAATCAAGAAAGAAAACCAGCACAACTTGATCAAGGATGGGAAGCCGTTCATCATCAATGCACATAAAGTTGAATCCAAGATCTCTTTGGTAAGTGTAAACCAAGCTTCCATGGAAAAAAGTGCTAACCAAGCCAAGAAATTGATCAATTCTAGTAGGAAATTTGTATTGGTCTTCTTAAGAAAGAATCAATCATTGATAAATTTAAATCCATCTTTGGAGGCATGTTCTCAAAAGCCAAAACATTGGTTGGGTAAATGGCAAGGTATGGTTGAAAGGGTCATTATATACTTTGGCATATAGTTTGGTATTTAATGGGTGCAAAAATTGGATCTATTGGCTTGTAGGGCCCATTTTGTAAGCAAAATCCTTTGGTGATTTTAGCTCCATAACCTTTTAGAGCCCATTTGAGGCCTTAAACTGCCATTTTTGGGATCAAAACTTCACAAGTTCAGTTGTCATCATCTTGATGTTGTTCCACACATTGAGAGATTTTCTGCAAGTTGACCTATCCTATTGTTCACTATGGTCTCGGGTGGATGCCATTTTAGCTTCTATTACTCACACATGTGGAGGTATTCATGTGTGAACTTTCAAGAAGATTCTAGAGGGTCCAAAACCCTAACACTAATTAAGGTTGATACATGCAAAAACCCTAACCCTAACCCTAGTCAACTAGCAAGGTATGTTAAATATTGCGTCACTAGGAAAAGAAGGGGTTCCATTATTGTATTGTTTATGGTTCAATATTTGAGTAGAGCATCTAGGAATGGGATACTAAAGCATAACAGAGAAAGTAGAAGATCATGTAACAACCAAGGAAGGCATAGTGTCCATGTCAAGTTCATAGTGAGTCCATTTCTTTGTACTTGCATTTCATAACTAAGAAGAAAAGAGAAGAGCATAGGGATTACCTTCCAATTGAGAAGGGGTTCCATTATTGTATTGTTTGTGGTTCCATATCTGAGAAGAGAATCTAGGAGTGGGATATCGAAGCATAACAGAGAAAATAGAAGATCCAATAACAACCAATCAAGCCATAGTGTCCATGCCAACTCCATAGTGAGTTCACTTGCTTTGTAATTGTATTTCATAACTAAGAAGAAAAGATAAGACAATAGGCCTCAACTTGCAATTGTGTTTTTCCATATTGGGTTTTCCCAAGGTATATCTTGTGTTCATTGTGTAGATGATGTGTTATTGCTTAAGTTTCTTTCATTTCATTTTCAATTTATTCGATTTTTCATGCATTGTACTCTAGTAACAATTAAGAATGAAGATCTAAAGTAATACACTACCTAATAAGAGATGTTTAGAATAATGTAAGATCTATTGTGGCAAATTGTTTTAGTGGGATATCCACTTGCAGTTTACAGATCATTAAATGCAAAGAATATGGATCTAGAGGTTTCATTGAATGCACTATTAGAATTAAAGGTGAAATTTTCCTAGTTCATGGGATTCCAAATCCTGTAAATGACCCCATCTAGACTGCCATAAGTTAGGTATGCATAAGAGAAAATGGAGGACCTAGTGCTGAAAGTTAGGTCAAATCAATTGCTATGGTAGCTATGAGGTTGTAACACATTATAGTTTATTAATGTATTGCTATTTTCCATATTTAGGCCATTTTTTTAGACATTAGTCCTGCTTCCTTTGAGACAGAAGAACATTAGTATTTTTGTCTAAATTTCTCATAGAATGGGAAATTATTTATGTTGAGAACATTGTAAGCTTTTTTGAACGTTGTCCAGGTTAGCCCACAATAAATACTTTTTAAATATATATCATTGTTATTGTGGAAAAAATTAATACCAACATGCACCAAGGGCGTACTTGTCAAGAGTGAAGTATGAGTACTTCACTTTGGAGTGGTCCACATTGGGGTTGCTCTAAAGAGGGAGGGACAAGCAACATAGAACTTGTCAACATTGGTCACATAATTGAGATATATTTTTTTAAATATTAAACTCAAGAAATTTGATCACTCTCTTACTTGATAAATTTGGGTTTAAGTTTTAATTTTTTATTCTATAAACTAACAATTTTTTTTATAATTTTTATTTTATTTTATAAACATACATGTTATTTTCATGTTCAATATGTAAAAATTAAAAATTCATTCCCTTAAAACAAATTAAAATAAAAAATATTATTAATTTTAAATATAAACATTAACTTCTCAAATTTACTATACTCTGAACGATCACTCATATATTCAAAAGTCAATGGACGAATCTCAATTGTTAAGCAGAAAAGAGAGTAACACAATAAAAATCTTTAAAATGGCTTTATCAAGCAAACCATATGTATTACTATACTATAAACAATCATTGATATTCAAAAGTCAATGGATGAATTTGAATTGAAAAGTAGATAAGAGAGTAACACAAAACAAATCTTTAAAATGACTTTATCAAGCAAATCATACGTAATATTATTGTATGGTATTTATTGGCATACACAGGTCGCTTTTATATCTAATAAAATGTATAAAAGTGAGTTACTCCTGTAAGTACAAGCACAGAAGCTTTATTTTTTATATTTTTATCTCGTCTTTGTTTTGCTTATTTTCAAGTAAAATATGACGGAACCTGTGCATGAATATGCGGGTAAAGAAATTCTTGAAAATTTTGACTAATATCAATTCTACCAGCGAAAAAACTTCATTCTGTCAACCCTTGAACAATATTCATTCCTACATACCTGCACACATCAATAAAATGGTTGATATTTTTAATATATCCAGGCGTATAACCTGCACAATTGAAATATTAAGAATGCATAATAGATTTAATAATTATTACCTGCCGAGCATCATAGTGGTGACTTGTGGGTTTGTTCCAAGACTGTCTCTGAACGTTGAACAATCCACAACCCTGAGACTATCAACTCCGTTAACCTGATACTTGTGGATAACCACATACCCAACTTCACACCCTCCATGGTAATGCCACATTGTATTCAGCGTATCACGGCAGAACTGAGGCAGCGCTGCATCATCCGAGGAGTTCTCTGGTAACGCCTGCCCAATAAAGTGAAACTCACGCGAGGACTCATTAGCTACCGAATATGCAAATCTCTGCAGCGTCTGAGTGCTGAGGATTTTAGCGATCATCCTTACTCGTTGTAAGCATTTTGGCATGTCCAGAATGTTAGAGATAATGTAGAAATGATAGATTATGGTTTAGTCAAGATAGAATGAGTGGTTTGAGATCCATGGTTTTAGAATCTGAGATTGACTTTATTGAAATCTATCTCAACTATATATGTAAACATTATTCATAATATAATTTGAGTTGAGTGCTACTTCTCCATTGTGTGGGAGCCTTTGGCTCTGCACTTCCTCTTCTCTATTCTTTATTCTTCTTTATTCTTAATTCAGAAGGTGCGAATAATAGCTGTATCGAACAGACGAATTGTCTGGAGGATCCCTGCTGCGTAGCCGAAGCTCTCCCCTCGATAATGGAAACGCCAACTTCTCAAATATGTTTCCAATATACATAGCTGCTGAGCTGCTATTTACGAAGCTGCTGGACTCGATATAAGTTTGAGAGCCTTTAAGAATAGCCACTACCTGTATGCTCGAGAATTCCAGGGGTGTAGGAGACAGCAAGACTACGGTTGAACGGGGGTTGTCTTGAATCTCTTGGCCTACCAAGGGCGAATGTAGGAGTTGTGAAATATTGAATTCTCTGAGATGTTCAAATAGGCCGATTCCGCTCAAGAGGAGCAGCTGGGGGCTGCCCAGGGCTCCTGCATAAACAATTACCTCGCTGGAACGTGATGTTTCATTCAGGAAAACTTGATAAGAACGACCATGGCGGTCCATGAATTCTACTCCAAGGGCCCTCAACGTCCCTGCATATTTTCATACTTCAAAAACTAAATCTACATGTACAGATCTGGATATAAATTATTAGTCACATGTTGATTATAAATGATTGGAGAATTACGTAAACAATATTGTGAAACGTCAGAAAAAATATGAAACGTCTAAACAATGGCATGTGTTTGAATGAATTACCTTCTGAATGGGAATTGAAGAGAATCCTGCTAACGGTGGCATTGAGAAGGACTACGATATTGTGGGGATTGGCAGACCTCAAAAGATCTGCTGCTGTGTGTCTCTTGCCATTGTTGTCGAAGGTGGAAGCGCTGATCTTGGTTCCCTCCACATGTTCCAACGTATATCCATTGTATGGAAAAACTCGTGCTTCCAGGAGCCCATTTTTTAAAACCGATGACCAACGCGAGAGGTGATCTGGTTTGAAGGCATTCTGTTTCTCCACCCATTCATACGACTCCTCTACAAGTCGCTCGTCCCAACCCATATTACGAACATACTCTCTGCTCGCCCTGCTGTAGAAGCCAGCATTGATAGCAGTTCGGCCTCCCAGAACTCTGGCTCTACACAACAAGAAAAACCATGTTTTAGCACCATAAATTACCACCACTTATATTTTATGGTGTTAAGGTGGTGTTATTAGCACCAATTACAATTTTGTGGTGTTAAAGTGGTGATATTAGCATCACTTACATGTTGTGGTGTTAAGGTGGTGGTATTAGCACCACTTATAATTTGTGGTGTTAATATTTGTTAATATTATTAGAAATTGAGTTTCTCCATAAGAAAAATGACATGTTGGCAAGTACCATAAATGGTGCTAAGTTATTATTTGTCACATGGACATGTCCATGTAGAATTTGATTATGAGGATTTGCACCATAAAACATAATTATTTTATAAATAGCTTAATTAAATTATTTTATTATTCATTCAAATAAGTGATCAAGATTCATTTATGAGCTTTTACACCACAATCACAAAAAATTCATTTTTTTTTTTTGCTATTTGTTTTTACACCACAATCACAAGATTCATTTATGAGGTTTTGCATCACAATTTTCTAAATAATTCAATTCCATTATTAAATTTTAATATTATTTACATAAATAAATACATAAGATTCTTAATATTGACAAATAATTAAAAAAAACTATTTTTAATTTATTACTATTATAAAGTAGTAATAAAATTTATTTGAATTGATAATTTATTATTAAATTGAAAAAAAATGTATTTAACTCGTGAAATTGATTTGTGATCAACTTCTGAAATTTATTGATAGACATTAGTGTCATTATTAGTTTTTAGCACAAAGCATGGATCTCATATCCATAGACATATTCAAAGGGGAAAACCTCTAGCTTTGGCCCTAAAAGAAACTTTCACGAATCTAGGACCAAAAAAGACACTTCAAAGGTCACCACACATCTTCTTAAGAATATTCTTGGCTTCTACATATGGGCATGACACAATTATAAGTTTTTAATGAGTAATCATAAAGCTAGAGAAATATCATCTTGGGAAGTACCATATAGTGGTGTTAAATGCTTTTTTATAGCATGGACATCTACAAATAGGATTTAATTATGATAATTTCTACCACAAATACAACAACATCAAAAAGTAATTATTTTGTAAATAACTTAATTCATTTTTTGTTTCATTCACAAAATGCTCAAGATTAATGTATAGGGTTTTACACCATAATCACCACAAATTCAATTATTTATTTTTTTAACTATTTAAGCAAATAAATTCACATGGTTTGTTTATTAGGCTCTACACCACAACCCTCAGAAGTTCACAAATAATTATTTTATAAATAATTCATTAATTCATTTTTAATATTATTTAAGTAAATAAATACCTAAGATTCTTAATATTGAAAAATAATTAAATGCAACCATTTTTAATTTATTATTATTATAAAATAGTAATAAAAGTGATTTGAATTGAAATTCCATTATTCAATTGAGTTATTTTTATTTATTTTATTAAATTTCTTGATAGATATTAGTATCATTATTAGGTTTTGAGCAAAAGGCATGGGTCTCAAATCCTTGGACATGATAGAGGAAGGAAACCTCTACATGGGGCCTTAAAATAAGATTTTAGGAATCTAGGACCAATAGATATGGTCAACACACATGTTTTGTTGAAAATATTCTTAGTCTCTATGTGTAGGCATTAATGTCATTTTAAGGTTTTGATTACTAGTGATGGGTTTAGTACCCCTCAATCTAGTTAAGAGAAGAAATTTAAGTCTTAGGCTAAATGAAGCTTCTAGGTGTGTAGCGATAATAATGATGTGTTGAGCTAATGAAATTGACCTTTTGAAAGGAACCACATGGAATTATAAAAGGATATAGTGGGGAATTGGATGAAACAAAACTATGTATAAGTCTTTGGGGCATAGACATGATTAAGGAATGAAACCTAGGACTTGGATGTTAGAGTAAACCTATAAGCATATAAGAATTAGCAAGTATACCTTAAAACACCACATGAGACCTCTTAAAGGTATCCATGGCCTAATATTGGGGGTATCAATGTCACTAAGAGGTTTTAAATACTATATATGGGTGTCAAGACCCTTGACATGTTTGAGGGAGGAAATCCATGCCTTAGCGCCTAATAAAATATTGTGGGCATCCAAGGCAAAAAAAACATCTTGAACCACTACACATTTCCTATTGGGGGTATTATCTATCTCTAAGTGAGGACATCAACACCATTATGAGGTTTTTGCTAGTAATTATGGCTATTACGGTTTTGTATAATGTTATAGGAAGAAACATGGGCCTTAGGCCATAATGGAATCTTTGAAACACACCAATGAACTCCCAATGTTATCCTTGGAAGATGAGTGTTGATATAAGTGACACCGGGTATTTGTCCTAAAACCTTAGACATAGTCATCAGAGAAATCATAGGACTTAGTCCATAAAGGAAATTTTTATGCATTTAGTGATAAGAATGATGAATTAAAGTATCGCATAGAAGATCATGCATTGTATAGGATATCATTACATTTAAAGTTGGATATGGATGGAAGCATTCAGTTTTGTGCACTAGGGATGGGTTTCGGACCATGGTTCAGGAAGAAATTAAGGGAATTATACCCTAACATAAGATTATTAGGGTAATGGGAAATGTTCAAGTCCATGAACCATAGCATACATGTTTAAATTGGACCTTTGGCATAAAATTTGGATATGGGCACAATCGAGAGTTCTTCAATAGTGGGATGGGTCTTAAGGCCATAACTGGAGTCATAAGAGGAAGGAAGGAGGATTATGTAGGTGTCCTGGGGACTTGGGAATAACATTAGAGGGAAGAAGACCATGTATTTGGCCTTAAAGAAACCATTGAATCATCCAAATCTGTGAGCAATGCCTTGAAAGACTATGAATGACCTTCTCGGATACCCATGGTGCTATGTATCTAGGCATTTTGGCCTTAGTCCCTTGGACATGGCTAGTGGAGAAGACTTGAATCATAGTCCCTAAGGGAATATTCTATCCATAAATATATAGAAGGTTTCCTCCACCAACTACATATGGACTCTTGAGAGTACAATTAGCTTACGATTAAGAATGTTGATGCCATTCAGTGGTTTTGAGTAGTATCTACATGTCTCAAGAATTTGGGAATGATATTTTAGGGAGATTACCATTCCTTTATCCCTCAAGAAATTGTTGAGACATCAAAATCCATGAACAATGCCTTGAAGCAACACACATGACTCCTTATGGGCATCCATGCTAGTATGTATCTAGATCTTGTGTCCTTGGGGCCTTGAACATGGTCAGTGGAGGATATTTGTGCCTTGGTCCTTAAAGGAAGATTCTAGCCATCCATGGCTAAGAATGTTTCCTCCACCAACAACCCACGACCTCCTAAGGGTATTGTCGGCCTATGGTTTAGGACGTTAATACCGTTAGGTGGTTTTGAGTAGTATGTATGTGTCGTAGGGCCTTGGGAATGATATTCTATGGAAGAGGTCAATGTCTCTCATCCTGAAGGAACCCTTGAGGCATTCAGATCCATAAATAATGCCTCAAAGCACCGCAGATAACATCACAAGGGTATCCAGGGTGCTATCATTCAAGTCTTGGGGACTGGCACCTTGGACATTGTCAATAGAGGAGAATTGAACCTTGGGCCTAAAGGAACATTCTATCCATCTAGGGATAAGAAAACTTCCTCCAACAAGTCATGTCTTACTAATGTGATTGGTTTCTAAGGGTGCTATTTGTTAGGTGTCCCAAGGTTTGAAACTCCATGGTAGTGGGAGGATACACCTAAAATTCAAGCCATGCTAAGTGTTTGTGTGGCCCAAACCGGGTGCAATACCTAGGTTATTTTGATAGCGTAGATTCCCATGGGTATGGGTCATGGGTCATGGTTTCTTAGACCAGAAGGTCTCCTCCACTGACCATGTCCAAGGCCCTAAGGCCACAAAGGAACCCTTGTGGAATCATCTAAACATATATGGCCAATAAAAGCACCTCAAACCACTATACATGGATTTGTGAGGGTATTATTAGCCCATGTTTGTGGATATCAATACTATTATGAAATTTTGATAAGTACATATGGGACTAGGAGTCGTTCACATGGTTAGGGGAGGAAACCAAGCCTTAGGCACTAAATTATGCTTTTAGGGATTCAAGGATAATAGAGATTTAGACACCTCCAACCACACAACATGACTTCTCAAGGGGATCCTTGGCCTTAGAATAGGGATACGGGTGGAATTTGCAAGGTTTCGAGGACTAGATATGGGTCTTGGGGCCCTAGACATGGACAAGGGTGGAAACTTGAACTTTAGGTCCTAAAGGAACTATCTAGGAATATATGGTAAAGAAAGACACTTCAAATGACTAAACAAGACCATTTGAGGGTATCCATGACGTATGAGTTGAGATACCAATTCCATTTGAAGGAACTGAGAAATAGACATGGGTCTTGATGCCATTGACATGGTCAATGGAGGAAACTTAGGCCTTAGGTCCTAAAGTAACATTCTATACACCTAAGGCCCATATCAATGGCTTGAATCACCACACATGACCTATCGAGGGAATATTTCATCTCTATTTGTGGAAATTAAGTACATTAGAAGGATTTGAATAGTAGTTATGGGTCTCAGGATTATGAACATGATCTACGAATAAAATATTGGCTTTACACCCTAAAAGAAACTTTTATGAATAAAGGGCCAAGAACAACACCTCAACCCACCGCAAATGACCTTTGAAAGATACCTAAACCTTTTCCCTAAAGGAATCTTGTAGCCATCTAGGGGTCACAAGTTTGCCTCCACCAACCACACACAACCTCCTAATTTGTATAATCGGCCTATGATTGAGGACGTTGTTACCGTTGCATGGTGTTAAGTAGTATGCAGATGTCTTAATACCTTGGGAATTATGTTCCATGGAAGAATACCATGCTTTTGGCCTTAAAGAAATTTTTGAGGCATCTAGATCCATGAACACTACCTAAAATAACTATTTATTACTTCGTAAGGTTATATATGGCACTATGTATATAGGTCTTGTGGACTTAGGGACTTACACATGATTAGTGGAGGTGACCTCAATCTCAAGCTCTAAACGATTCTTCTATCCATCTAAGGCTAAGAATATTTCCTCCACTAAGAACACATGGCCTCTTGATGGTATCATTGGCCTATGATTGATTATGTCATTTCCACTATGTGGTTTTGAGCAATATCTACATGTCTCAGGGCCTTGGGAATGAAGTTTTAGGGAAAAAAAACTATGTCTTTGGCCCTAAAGAAACAATTGGGGCATATAGAGTGATGCAAAATTCCTAGATCACCATCAACGACCTTACATGGATATCCATGCCACTATGTATCCATGTATTGGGGCCTTGGGGCATTGGACATGGTTAAGGGAGGAGACTTGAACCTCCAAGGCATCTATATCCATGAACAATGCCTAAAATAACCACACATGACTTTCTAGGGGTATCCATGGCTCTATGTATCTAGGTCTTGTGGCATCAGGGCCTTAACATGGTCAGTGGAAGAGACCTGAACATAGGGCCCTAAAGGAAGCTTATAGACATCCATGGCTAAGAAGGTTACCTCCACCAACCACACATGGCATCTTAAGGGTATCAATGGTCTATGATTGGGGATGTTGATGCCATTAGGTGGTTTTTAGAAATACACGCATATCTTGGGGCCTTAAGAATGATATTATATAGAATAAGACCATGCCTTTGAACCCAAAGAAACCATTTAGGCATCCAAATCCATTAAGAATGCCACAAATCACCACATATGGCTTCACAGAGTATCCATGGTGCTATGCATCCAAGTCATTGGGACTTGGCGCATTGGACATGGTCAAGGGAGGAGACCTCAACCTGAGGCCCACATGGATACCTCAACCAATCATAGATGACCTTAGCACACTATCAGCAGGTGATGACGGTGATGTTGGTAAGGATCAATGATGTTGGCCTACATGTGCCATATAGGAGGCATTACTATGATTTGTCTGAAGCGTATTGTTCTCAAGTTCTTTCTCATGTTTTTGGAACATTAACTAAGGTTGCAGGCCCCAAAATATGCCTCTCCATGGCTAATGGTCCATGTAGAAGGCCCTAGATCACCTCATATTTCCTATCTAAATGTTATAGCTCAAAGGATGGTTTGGGATTAGAAACTATCAAATTGCATGGTATCCATTTCTTTTAGGGATCATGACTCATGAGATATGCATGGGGCCAAAAATAATGACTCATTTCTATAGAAGGAATTGTGAGGGACAAAACAATTAATCATTACTATAGAAGTATTCCTTAGTCAATGCGAGGTATATGACTGATTTGAATATCTAGGCACAATATAGATAGGTACAACTTAATCTGAACCATAATTTAGAGTCACAAACCAATGAATCACATGCTAACAATTACTTCTAAGACTCGTACATTATATGTAGAGCCTAAGACACATAGAATACTCATTTAATAGTCTAACCTTACAATACAATATTACAATAAATATACAATGTAAACCTCACAATACCATTTTGGGGAATGAAATATTAAATAGTCATGAGCATGTTCACTTAAAAATCTTAAGCTATTACACATACAACTATTAAGCATATTCATTGAATGGATTGATGGTTTTAATGGAAAGCAATATATTAGAAGAAGGAAGATCCAAACAATTTTGCATCGGATCAAGACCAATCTTGATGCCATCACCATGGGTGTAGTCAAATAAAGCTCGTATTTGTGGGAAATCCATTACTTAGTTAATATGGCACTTCATATCCAATCGATTTAGAATTACAGGCTTCACCTCTCTTCGATCAAGGGATAAACTCATGTCGGTTAAATCATCATCGATTCCTTTTTAAGAATAAAGAGGGTGGATACCAATTATTCATTCATGGAAACCATTTTTTGTAGGTAAGTTGGTTGTTATGATGGAGATTTGCATTGTAATGTGACGCATGCTAATAGACTGTTCGAGGCCATAAATGAATGGCCTACTCATTATCCTATGCTTGTAGTGTTGATGGGCCACATGGTGAGGTTTTTGTGTCATTTATGCATGCGGATTAGGTTCACGGGACAAATGTTATGTGCATGGTATATGTGCATAGGTTAAATGCATGGGGTTAATTGCATGGTTACTTACCTTTGTGGTTTATGTGCATGGTTCATTACATACCCCAAAATATTTTCCAATGTAGAAGTTGGCTTTGGGGAACTATGGGTTAAGGGGTCAATGTGTTCCCAAATAGGTGGTTTCATGGGCAATGGATTTGGGGTTAGGAGAGGATTCAAGGTTAGAGGATTAGTGACCAGTTAGTGTCCATTTTAATGTCATTCGCTATGGATTATCTTTGGCTTTGGATAAGTCATTGTTTAGTTGGGGTGGGTTTGATGTTTCACTTATAGTTACTAATAAGTGCCACAAAAAGTTGAGGATGTTTCTGCACTAGGGTATATGTACGGGTTAGGGGATTGATGCATGGGTAAGGTGTGTTCCTTATATGTGTGGGATAGGTGGGTGCACTAAGTGTGTGGGATAGGTGGGTGCACTAAGTGTGTGGGTTAGGTTCATGTGTTAGGTATGCGGTTTAGGTATCGTATATTAGTATTGTGTCTTTTTGACATTAGTTTCAGTGTCATTCCTTTTTGGTCATGAGCACTAATTTGTGGTAATATATAAGTGCTAATATACCTTGATCCTTATGCCAAATAGATGTCCATATATGCAATGTCCCTCCAACTAACATAATACTTGATCCACTTCAATGTAATTATGCTTACTTGCTTGGATTTCTCCTCTCTCTTCTATGTAACATGTGGGTGTGAGAGTGTTAAAACACCGACCATTTTATGGAATATTATAATAATTGTTGCTAGAACTTTAAAATATCCTTCCTTTCATGTGTAAAAACTTTGTATATAAATTACATCCATAATAAATAATAACTAGCCAATCACTTTTTATAAGCCTCAACAAGATGTCATTGTATGAAATGCCATTATAGATGCTTATGCTAGGTAAGGGCTATCTCATTAGCCTTGTGGTTATTTTTCCAAATGATAGAAATAGGTTGAAGTTTCCTCACCTCATCATGGTCAAGGTTTCTAGGCCCAACCTTGGTGCTCCAAATCTTGACGGTGTAATTTGTGTCCCCACTTTGACACCAAAGATCCATAAGGGAGGTTGAGTGTGGTAGTTTATGGTGTCGTTCCATTATCCTCAAGCCACCACAGATTCCTTCAGGGCCTAAAGCATGGGTTTCCTCCCTAGCCATGCTTAATTCCTTAAGACCCATCAATGCATCATTTACGTGTGTGGATTAGGTGGATCATTTATGTGTGTGGGTTAGGTGTGTCATTTATGTACGTGGGTTAGGTGAGTTTCATGGGTTTGGAAATGCATCTCATCAAAACATCATACTTAAGTGTGCATGATCTACTATGGTGTTAGGAAGGGTGCGCATCATCATTCAACACCATATCCCATTAGAGCTCTACAGTTGAGGCACTCAGGCTAGGGAAACAATTTCCTCTAGATCGCAAGCCCACAGGTGGCAAGGATCACCTTTTTTCCTGGAAATCCCATAGGAGGCAAGGATTCATTACCTTGCAGTTTATGGTAGGTTCCTATGGAATCGTCAAAGAGGAGAAATCCTCAATTTTTTATCCAGAAATCGAAGCTTCCAGCTAGATTTGTGCTTTGGATGGGAGCTCATGATCCGATCAGGAAGGGGATTATTCCTCTTTAATTAATATATCATTGATCCAATCTCTCCCTTCTTGATACATGAGAGTGACATTACAAATTTGGAGTCCCCTAGCTTTATTAGCCCTGATGGACTCCTTGCTTTGACTGTTGTGACTCTGGGTACTTGAAATTTTGTCTCAAAGATAACTTTGTTTATGGCGATATTCGATTAGACTTTCCAACAAATGTATCTTGGATTAGCTTGATAATCTCTTCTTAAGAGTGTTTTGTTTAGTTCAATAGGACAATGGTGCTTAAGATTGATAGAAAACACATTGAAGAAGAAGTACAAAGAGTATAGTTCGCTCTGGCTATCATATATTTAACACAAGTATGTCAATACATGAGTGAACAAGAATGAATGATACAAATGAATATCTCCTCCCTTTATTTATATGAAATGTGAGGGAGGCCAAAATAATAAGTGGACGTAGTCCACTACAAACAAACAAACTCTCCATAATGTAGGAGTTTGATAAAACTATTTGGGATGAACAATACATGTAACTTCAAATGAATAAATAGTTTTCTATCTCTCATTTTTCATTAAAAAACAATTTTCAAAACATATATAATCTTCCATTATATTAATATTATGGAAATGTTTTTTTTTATAATTATAAATATTGTTGAAACAACATTATAGTTTTTATTATGTCTATTTAATATATTTGCGACACATCTAAAATTTTTGACAATATTTTTTTAAATATTTTCACCATTATCATGAGTCTCTCTTATGACCTCTTAATTCTATTCAATATTGCTCTCAACTTAGTTAAGAAACATCTTTGTTTATGAAACCATTAGTGGTTATTTATATGTTAGTACTCCCTATGCATTCATGACCTTGCTCCCACCTTATAATTTGTTTAAAATAGTTAAATACGGTCTATGTGCTTGGGTAACTAGCACCCCAAAGGATCTCCATATGGTTCCTTGTCATTACTCCATAAGGGTTCAACCCATAAACATAGGCTAGGATTCACTTCTTAATCACGTGAATACTGGTGGTAGATTAATTTTGGGGTTTTTTTAGGATGGCGCCAATTCATGAGCCTAAGGCCTAAGTGTGGGTCTTCGAACCCTGTCCGAAATCCCTGTAGCATTGGGAAATTTGTGTTTGGCTCTCCTCGGTGGACTTTACACGAGGTAGCAGGTGAACCAGGTGGGTTCAAAAGGAACTCTTTTTCCCTACTCTAGTTTTTCTTGAGCTTGTTCTAGGTGCTCTTATTTGCAATGATGTTTTATATTTGGGACCTGGTGAAGAAGTGATCAGTCCAGTCCATGCAGCCATGGTAAGACAAAAGTATTTTCTCCAATTTTCTTTTTATTCTTAAACTCTTGACTCCATATTCATTCACAAGGTTTCCGACTAAAGACATTTTCAAAGTTTACTTATGCAATTTTCTTCAGGTTTTTTTATTTTGTTTCAGAGCTCCTAGGTTATGTAACTACAAGAGTCTTTTAGTTCTCTACCTGGGTACTCAGCGAACCTGGTGGCCATAGACCATACGAAATGGTGTTTGCCCTTCCAGGTACAAATTTATACCCCTAGGCTCGATCTGGGTTTTCTTCCTTGGAGTTTTTTGGTAAGGTAAAAAAAAATTGAAACCCTAAGAGCTAACGCCCAAAACTTAGCGGCACTTGCCCGGCTATCATTCATAAAGATTCCAGGATAAAATATTACTACCACAGGGTTTAACCCTGGGTTTTTTTTGTATGTAAAATTTTTTGGAAGAAGCCCTCAAGCGGATCTTCCGAGGATATGTCCCTTAGGGTCTAGTATAATTGATTTAAGGTTTTTTTTGCAGTCTTTTTGGTTTTAGGTATATCAGTTTATTCAATTTGCCCAATAGAAATGATGGGAAACTGTTTCGAACTATCGAGCCTTAGCCGTACTAAATTTGTTTACAAGGGTTCTATTAACTATTTATTTTAATATTGAAGCCTGAGAATTGTGCAAGGGTTCGACCAATTTTGCGCCAATTTTGAGCAGAAAGGAGGATTTCTTTTGTAGATTTGGAGACCGACGACGTAAATTTAAGGTAAAGTGGAGCACTTCGGAGCAATGAAATGGGGAAACATAGAAAACCAAGAATCTTTTGCATGTTTATCAAACAACCTCACCATGTTCAAGAATCCTCTGCTTGTTTACCTAACAACCCCGCCGTGTTCACTATTGAAGCATTCACAAATACAATTTTTACTGATATTGCAAAGGTTTATTTATTATGTTATTACAGGACAAATTCATATTCGTATGATTAGGCGGCGTACTAGGCTGTGTATATTCGTATAGTCGACCCTAATGATCTACTCCACTGTGTACCGATACAAATTTCCACTGATTATGAAAAAAACAGAAAAAAGAAAAAAAAAGAAACTAATCGGTTATGGGGACATAGGAAAACAATATTGACGATATGAAAACAATCAAAATATGCAGTTGTTCCTGTCATTACGTATTTACATTTCTAAACTTCATATCGTAGACTATTTCACATAAAAAAACATAGATTAGAAAAGAAAAATCCAAGCTAAGTATCATTTGTGTGAAAAGTCCAGGAAAAAGTTGAAATTGTATTAGAATGTTAGCAATCAGAGGCATTCAGCCGTGTTCCAGATCCTTGCTTTGAGGGAGACGTTTATCACCATTAGAAACCTCTACATTCTGTAAATTTGTCCATTCGTTAGCTTTCATGCTGCAATTACTGTTTAGGTTGGATATTTCTATCTTTTTTTTATGAGTTCTAGGAAGTTTACATGCTTTTTGTCTTTTTTATGAGTTCTAGGAAGTTTACATGCTTTTTGTCTCTTTTTACGAGTTCTAGGAAGTTTACAGTTGTTTCCTGGAGGCCTTCTCCCAATGTTAAACTTTTTATCAGAAAGCAAGCTTGCTTGCCCTACAAAGTGATTGTTTGTCCATGGTAGATTCCCGACCTCTGCATGGAAGCATTGAATTCCCTCTGCATTTGGATGTACTTAGACTATTCTCGTGTAATTTCAATGTGCTTTCTGCTCTTATATACACATTTGAAGAGAATATTCTTGCATGAGAAAAACTTAAAAGGATTGGGCCATAAAATAAAATAAATGCCTCGAAGCATGAGGTAGCTTATGTCCAGGAAGCGATCCACAAGTTGAGTGAAGTGGGCCAAGCAATAGAGAACAATGATTTTACATGTGAAATAATTTCAAAGAAAAAAACCGTGATTAGTCTAAAATCTGTGGGCATTCCTACAAAACAAGACCATATTAGTTTCGGACAATCAGGGAGAGCCATTGATCACATTATAGTAGATGGCGAATTTGGAGCCCCATTCCATGCAGTTTTATATTTGGTAAGGTCATGACAGGTCTCTGTCTCCTCCAACATTTTGATAGATTATTTTTGCTCAGTGATGTATGGAGGTTGTGCATGCTTTTGTGGCTTGATATTATATTCAATTGGAAACTAAATTTGTACAAATGCGTTAGCACTTCTTTAAAATAATGTTTGGAGATTTGATTACAATACTCGTTATCATGAGTTCCATTTGTATTGTATTGATGTCTCTCGAGTGTATACCTTGATCATCCACGTACATTAGACTTTTTGCACGAGGAATGCCTTCATGTATCGGACTTGTTTAAGGAAAATGGGGTAGTAGTTATGATTGTCCGTGAGCTTTTTGACTTTGTGGATGAATATATTGATGATTACCTTGAGAAGATGTGCAGTCACGAGAAGAGGAGAAAATTACTTAAGTTGTGTTTGTTCATATTGCAATGGTGAAACGATTGCATACAAAACTGCCAGCAAACCATTATTGCTTGTGAGATGCAATCTCAAGAACATTGTGCATTGGATTGAAGACTAGAATTCCATGAAGACTCTGCAGAGAATGTTGCAGATCATTGTAGAGATTGAAGTGTAAGACTCCTACAGAAGCAAGTTTGCAGATTGTTGCTGCTCCAAAAGAAGAAGACTGTAGAAGCAGGTAAATCATCAACTCAGTTATAGTAGATTCATAAGTGTAACTTGCAACTATTATTTGTTTGTGAGTTCTAGGTGTATGTTTGGTACTTACATTTTTTTTTCGTATAGTGCGTAGGAGGTTCGACCTCTAGCTAAGTACCTGGTTGCTGGAATATCTAGTTTCTTTATTGCATATATTTCCTTGATTGTGGTTGTAATATCCATGGCTACTTGTAAAAAATTGTTTTTGACTAATGTAAAAGATCGTTTCTGAATTGTTTGTTTCTGTCAGCGCTTCATGTTTTATTTATGCATCATGTTGAAATATTGTAACTTCTAAGAATACTATATTTATACTTTATTATTCCGGAGATGTTTCATTCCTCCATGAAGACCTTATTGTATATCTCGAGATGTTTTATTCCTCCCAGGATAAATCTGTGTCTCTTGTGTTTATGCTGTGCTTGTTGTTCTTTCAGTGATCCTGTATATGCTATTGTTGTGAAATGGAATGTAATGATGATATTTTTTGTCTTGGCATATTGAATCTTAACACATCATTCCTATTCTATGGGCAGAATATCTGAAAGCCATGCTGTGAGAGACAATGATTTGGGAAGATTTCAGGGAAACATGGAAGCTCAACAATAAATGGAAAATGCTTGTATGGATTGAGACGAGGCTGGTGCTCTGATCGTAGCCAAATAAAAGTTAAAGGAAACTACACAACAATCCAGAGTGCCATCGAAGCAGTTCCAAAAAATAACCACAAACTCAAATGTATTAATTCACTTTTCTGGGTGTAATGAGAAACTGAAATGTTCTTCCCTTAAATGTGATCAGTGAGAAGGTGAAAATTTATATAATAAGCCATACATATTTCTGAGTGGCACTGACGCCAACAATACTGTTATCACTTGAATGATCAGTCACGCACGAATGAAGGAACATTTTTCACTCCAACTGTGTCTGTGGATGGTTCAAATTTCAAGGCTAAACATATCACATTCCAGGTTTCACCACTTTTCGGCATTGTCTTGTTTGCCCTTTTTGGAGGATGTTTCAATGAATCCAAATTGTGTTTATTAATGGGCAGCTCATGCAATCCACAAGTTTTTTAAATGGTAAATCCTTCTCTATTGTGGTTTCGGGGACCAAAATCCTAAGGTAAGCCCCCAACAAGGGATGCAGAAGAACGACCTGCCCCAGCCAGAGAGATGTTGCGTGCGACTAAGGTACAGATAGATGCTGCGACGGATTGGGTCTAGCTGACCGGGAAAAGAATAGCTCAGTTGTCCATTTGATGAAAGAATAACGCCAACCTAACCCCAACCTTGATGAAAATGGAGAGATGTTACCTTAGTTGATCCCCCGGTGGAATAGAGAAAGCGTGAGACTGAATCAGTTCCATGTAAAACAATAAATAAGGGTGACTACCTTTTCTTTCAATTATAACACTTCATCTTTTGCAATCCCTACTCCAATATCAAATATAGAAACCACAAATAATATGGCAGTTGCAAAAAAGAGCCCAAACCAAAAAATATCAGACTGCCTCTTCATTTCTCCGTAAATTGATAGGAAGTTGTGGTTAGTCCTTGAATTCAAGATTGCTTTTGATAGAAAGGACACTCCTTTTTGCAAATAAATAAATAATTAAAATAAAACACTTCTATGGTACTCTCTTTACATAAAATTTTACTAACGGACTCTCATTTCCTCCACAACAGAGCTAGTAGACTCTGAGTAACCCATCAATCTTGACATCATTCCTCCCTGCCATGGTGAAAGAAGAATTAAAATTAGAATAACAAAGCCCTTTGTCACATAAGGTAATGGATGGGTACAAATGACATTGTTAGAAATGCTTTAATTTTTCGGAATTTGGATTTTTATTAAAAAAATTGCAAAATCTCTCCTTTTAAGAAACTTTGATTTCCCTTGTGTTAGGAATATGATAAAACACATAATACATATAATGAAGAAGAAGATTTACCTCATTCCTTGCAGAGAAATCGCCATTCTGATGATGGATTAAAACGAAATAAACTTTAAAAAAATGTTTTAATATACATTTTATAACCTTGTTAAGAAGTATATATATGTGTGGTGCAAAATAGTATAAATCACATATTATATATAAATATATAATATGTGATTTATATTTTTTTTGCCTCATTTATTATTTTATGATGCTTTGCAACACTTGTTATTTTATGGTGTTTTGCACCATATATCGGTCTATGTATATTAAATAATAATAATAATAATAATGATAATTTTGGTGTTTTGCACCAAAAAGTCTCAATCCATGTTGGATTGGTTTTGGTGTTCTGCACCACAAAAATTCAATCCACCTAAGATTGGTTTTGGTGGTTTGCACCATACACCATGGAATGCCACATATTCATTTAACACCAAAAACAACTTTTTTACAAACACCACTTTTGCACCATAAATCTTAGCACCACTTGCGTATCCCCACATTATCACCACTTTTGCACCACTATTTGAAAATTGAGGATTTCCCAAATCCTTTACAAATAGTGGTGCTAATGTGAGGCTAAAATGCCCTTTTTCTTGTAGTGCTAGCGTTACTCACTCCATCCTCTGAAACAAATGTCTGCGCTACTGAAGTGTAATTGTCGGTCTCACCCAATACCTTGCCAAAAGCATCGGTGTTCTCTATGTCAGGATTTCCATAAGAAGAGGGGGCAGCCGACCGTTCCTCCTCCAACTACAATGTAATCATATCTTCTTGCAGCTGCTTGCTCGCCATCCACAGTCATAAAATCAAACGGAAAACCTGAAAATCATCAGATCCCCACACAAACAAACCAGAAGGCATTAATTCAATCATATCATAAACTACATTAAAGAGAAGTAACTTCAATATTCAGATCCCATTCTCACCGGAGGGAGGTGGTGTGGCTGCGCGAGAGGGGATGTGGTTTGAAGGCATTCTGTTTCTCCACCCATTCATACGACTGTTCTACAAGTCGCTCGTCCCAACCCATATTACGAACATACTCTCTGCTCGCCCTGCTGTAGAAGCTAGCATTGATAGCAGTTCCGCCTCCCAGAACTCTGGCTCTAGCGTTACTCACTCCATCCTCTGAAACAAACATCTGTTTAGTTCAAGTGTCTCAAGGAGAGATGGAAAATTTATCCTTGGGCATAATAACCAAACCAAACAACAAAATTGAATGTTGTAATTTTTGGAAAGTGTGTTTGGGATAGACCAACATGAGCGCATTGTCGATAAAATATCATGCAAAGTTTTTATGAATTTGACCTTTTAATGCAAAATCTTGTTTGCCTCTTAATGAGAAAAAACCTAGTTGGATATGGACCATTAGGATGGCCTGGTCTGAGTGATAGTATTGAATATGAATCTCATTTTGCGGTTGAAGAGTGTCGTTTTCCTCAAAATCGACCACTGACAGGATAGTCCTAATAGGAAACGTATCCCTGCACATTCTAAATTGCCCATCTTGTCAACAAGCCACATGCACATGCTTTACATACTGTTGTGTCTTTTCAAAGAATTCTTCCATGCGGTCGCAAACCCGTACCTAGTATATGAACAATAAGGACATATATCAATAGATTGTTACATATTGAATTGCAATCTAAAGAAAAAATAGTATCCAATAGCTCATTACCAACCTGAGAAGTGATCAAGTGTATTTTTTTTTCTTTCGTTCCCTCCATCAATATCATACTTGACATATTTGAATGATTGCAAGTTCACCTCCTGCCTCCCAAGTTCATGCTCATCGGTCACATGTATGCATTTTTCCAATGATGCAAATCCACCACACCCTAGGCATGTCCCATCTATGCAATTTTTTTGATAAAATGTGCAATCGTTTGGCATGCTCCACAAAATTCTATGAATAAAGTCTCTATATGGCATCGGTCGTAATGTAGTTGAGCATTCCTACACAAGAGTGTTATGCAATACACGAAAAATATATGTATATGTGTCATAATAGTAACCATACTCAATGTGGTATCGACAACAACATGTGTTACGAATTGTGTTTATTTTAACATACCATGGTTTGTATTTTTCAAAGGATCTCTAGCCCAAGTCAAGTTCGTTATGTTCATTCCAAAATCTCTCATATAATTTTGTTTGTGTCATATCAATAAAAAATTTAATGTGTGGTTCATGATCCTGTGAACCCCTTCTCTATTTTAATACATCTTTTTGGTTGGAAGAAGGTCTAGTGTTGCCATCCCAAAAAGCTTGCACTAATCCCTTTACCGCATCAATGAGCTTCGTATCAGAGAGTGGAAACCTGCCAATGAAGGCTCAAACATCTATTTGACCGGTTTCAATTTGTTCTCTTCTAACACAATACCTACGAAGTGTCTTCACATTCAAATTAATAATTTTGGATGTAGGTTTAAGAAAGCGAAGTGCACCAGTGTTTTTGTTCATGATTGATTGTGACAACACATGACGAGCCGCATTGCTATCCTTTGAGCGAGATTTCTTTCTAATTGTACTAAATGCATCTACTAAAATTTTAACAATTTGAGAACTTGGTTCCAACTTTTTGGTCATCTTTATCCTTAACGTTCTTCTAACAACATCCATAGACCTAGATTTTAACAATGATAAAAATAATTTGCACTTGTCCCCATCACATTTAGAATCAAAAAAATTATCAAGTATTTGTCGAGTTTGACAAGTAATAGCACATTTATACAACTTACCTTCAAGTGAACTAATGAGAGTTTCATCAACCTGTATACATTTCGAAGTTCTTCGGCATGCAATTGTTAATTGAGGTAAGGGTGTTGGAACTGGAGCATGTACAACATCACCAGGATGCTCCAGCATTTCAATAGGAGCCTCTTGTCTTTCATTCTCTTGTTGGTAGTTGGATGTGGGAAATTGGACTTTCTCTTGGACGATCTCCATAACATTTTCTTCTTCCATTGTAAATCTTTCATTCAATGCCTCTCTAACTTCATCGCTTGTATAACCACTATCCAACAAGTCATTCACTACCATATTATAAGGTTGACTTGATGTGGGAATTGAAACATCCCCCAATGAGCACCTACGTCTTACTTCTTGACTAGTGCCATTGGGTGCTTGTTCATCAAATGTTGTTGAAATTGAGGGCCCCTCTAGTGAATTTCTCTATTTTTCTTGAGGTGGATTGGTAGGAACGACCGTTGCATCATCTACAGTTGGAATTGGATGAGTTTCCGTGCAATTACTTCGATTCCACATGTCCAATATTTTATTTTCTCTAACTTCTTCCATGGTTTCTTGAGGCTTCTCTTTCCTTGCCGATTTCCTTTTTCGATTGTGTGAATTCCCCATGACCACAATGAGCAATACTAAGAAAATAGATTCTAGAGGTGTGCTCAACTATTCAAATATCCAACTTCTTTCTCCATTGTGAATATAGGTTCTTCAAGCTTGTTCAATTCTCAGTATAGATACTTCCTCAATTGTGAATATAGATTCATCAATCTTGCTCAAATGTGAAAGTAAAGTTTCTACCTCATTTGTGAATATAGAAAATTCTTCATTTGTGAATCTAGATTCTTCAAGCTTGCTCAATAGTGAATGTAGATTCTTCTTCAATTGTGTTCATATAGATTCATCAAGCTTGCTTGACATTCTGAATGTAGAATCCCCTTGAAGCTTGAAATTGTGAATGTAGAATCCTCTTGAAGCTTGAAATTGTGAATGCTTGAAATTGTGAATGTAGAATCCTCTTGAAGCATGAAATTGTGAATGTAGAATCCGCTTGAAGCTTGAAATTGTGAATATAGAATCCTCTTGAAGCTTGCTAATTGTGAATGTAGAATCCTCAATTCCCAATGCTAACTATATGAACCTCTTCAAGCTTGTTGATTGTGAACATAGAGTATCAAGCTTCCTCAATTTCCTTGAATGTTGATTGTGAACATAGAGTTTGAAGTTTTTTTTGCAGCACTGTAGGGGAGACGGGGAGACAAAACGAAAATTTCAGGTATGAAATAGGTAGAGTATTCTGCTGAATTTTTGCACAGACAAAACACGCTAGTGTTATGGACACACAAAATGCTCGCACATTTCTGGAATGTTAAAAAAATCTTAGGCATTTAATATGTTTGGTGCATGGCTAAATAACGCCTAGTTGCACAAAACGCATGAGCGTTTCTTCATGCAAAAATGCGCTAGCATTATTGTAATCATCAAAACCTTATTCAATAGTTTATCTAATAGTTTCTATGGGTTAGGAGGTTAAATAGGGATTTGGTGTTAGGGGCTTAGGGGTTAGAGATGGGGGGTGGTTAGTGGTAGGGGAAGGGGGATTAGGAGAGAGCGAGAGGGGGGGGAGTAGGAGAGAGAGAGAGAGAGAGAGGTGTAGAAGCAGGGAAGAGAGAGTGAGAGAGGGGGGGTTAGTTATGGGTAAGGGGATAGGAGGGGGTTTAGCGAGCGAGAGAGAGAGAGAGCAGGTTAGTAATGGTTAGGGGGGCGAGAGGAGGGAGAGAGAGAGAGAGAGAGAGAGAGAGAGAGAGAGGGGGGGGGGGTTTATTTGTAGGGAGTGAGAAAGAGATATGGGAGGTGTGGTTATAGGTAGGTGGAGGTGTAGGGAAGAGAGAGAGACTGAGAGAGCCTAGGTTAGTAAGGGCTAGGGAGAGGAGGGGAGAGAGATAGAGAGGAGGGGGTTTTGGGCTAGGTGGATTAGCAGAGATAGAGAGAGTAGGATGGTTAGGGATGGGGGAGAGGTTAGGGAGAGGGAGAGGGGATTTAGAGAGTGAGAGAGGGGGGGGTAAGTTAGGGGTAAGGGGCTAGGAGGAGGGTTAGTGAGGGGGAGAGAGACTGAGAGAGGGGGTTATTAATGGTTAGGGGGGGAGAGGAGGGAGACAGAGAGATAGAGGAGAGGGTGTTAATTGTAGGGAGTGAGAAAGAGAGATGGGAGGTGTGTTTAGACATAGGTGGAGGTGTAGGGAAGAGAGAGAGAGAGACTAAGAGAGCTCGGGTTAGTAAGGGCGAGGGAGAGGAGGGGATAGAGATAGAGAGGAGGGGGTTTTGGGTTAGGGGGAGTATCAGAGAGATAGAAAGAATAGTATGGTTAGGGATGGGGAGAGGTTAGGGATAGGGGAGAGGTTAGGGATAGGGAGAGGGGGTTTAGAGAGAGAGAGAGAGAGGTGTAGAAGGATGGAAGAGAGAGTGAGAGAGGGTACAGGGGGTTAGTTAGGGGTAAGGGGATAGGATGGGGGGTTAGAGATGGGGAGAGAACGAGACATACTAAGAGAGGGGGTTAGTAATGGTTAGGTGGGGGAGAGGAGGGAGAGAGAGAGAGAGAGAGAGAGAGGAGAGGTTTTTATTTGTAGGGAGTGAGAAATAGAGATGGAAGGTGTGGTTAGAGGTAGGTGGAGGTGTAGGGAAGAGAGATAGACTGAGAGAGATTGGGTTAGTAAGGGCTAGGGAGAGGAGGGGAGAGAGATAGAGAGGAGAGGGTTTTGGGCTGGGGGGAGTAGTAGAGAGATAGAGAGAGTATGATAGTTGGGGGTGGGGGAGAGGGGGTTTAGAGAGAGAGAGAGAGAGAGAGAGAGAGAGAGAGGTGTAGAACCAGGGAAGAGAGAGTGAGAGAGGGGGGTTAGTTAGAGGTAAGGGGATAGAAGGGGGGTTAGAGAGGGGGAGAGAGAGAGAGATACTGAGAGAGGGGGTTAGTAATGGTTAGGATGGGATATGAGGGAGAGAGAGAGAGATAGAGGAGAGGGTGTTATTTGTAGGGAGTGAGAAAGAGAGATGGGAGGTGTGGTTAGAGGTAGGTATGTAGGGAAGAGAGAGAGAGAGACTGAGAGATCTCGGGTTATTAAGGGCTAGGGACAGGAGGGGAGAGAGATAGAGAGGAGGGGGTTTTGGGCTAGGGGAGTAGAAGAGAGATAGAGAGAGTAGGATGGTTAGGTACGGGGGAGAGGTTAGGGAGAGGGAGAGGGGGTTTAGAGAGAGAGAGAGAGGTGTAGAACCAGGGAAGAGAGAGTGAGAGAGGGGGGGGTTAGTTAGGGGTAAGGGGATAGGAGGTGGGTTAGCGAGGGGGAGAGAGAGAGGGAGAGTGAGAGAGGGGGTTAGTAATGTTTAGGGGGGGAGAGGAGGGAGAGAGAGAGATAGAGGAGAGGGTGTTAGTTGTAGTGAGTGAGAAAGAGAGATGGGAAGTGTGGTTAGAGGTAGGTGGAGGTGTAGGGAAAAGAGAGAGAGAGACTAAGAGAGCATGGGTTAGTAAGGGATAGGGAGAGGAGGGGAGAGAGATAGAGGGGAGGGGGTTTTGGGATAGGGGGAGTGGCAAAGGGATAGAAAGAGTAGGATGGTTAGGGATGGGGGAGAGGTTAGGGAGAGGGAGAGGGGGTTTAGAGAGAGAGAGAGAGAGGTGTAGAAGCATTGAAGGGAGAGTGAGAGAGGGCCCAAGGGGGCTTAGTTAGGGGTAAGGGGCTAGGAGGGGGGTTAGAGAGGAGAGAGAGAGATGCTGAGAGAGGGGGTTAGTAATGGTTAGGGTGGGGGGAGGAGGGAGAGAGAGAGAGAGAGAGAGAGAGGAGAGGGTGTTAGTTGTAGGGAGTGAGAAAGAGAGATCAGAGTTGTGGTTAGAGGTAGGTGGAGGTGTAGGGAAGAGAGAGAGACTGAGAGAGCTCGGGTTAGTAAGGGCTAGGGAGAGGAGGGGAGAGAGATAGAGAGGAGGGGGTTTTGGGCTAGGGGGAGTAGAAGAGAGATAGAGAGAGTAGGATGGTTAGGGATGGTGGAGAGGTTAGGGAGATGGAGAGGGAGTTTAGAGAGAGAGAGAGAGGTGTAGAACCAGGGAAGGGAGAGTGAGAGAGGGGGGGTTAGTTAGGGGTAACGGGATAGGAGAGGGGTTAGCAGGGAGGAGAGAGAGACAGATACTGAGAGAGGGGGTTAGTAATGGTTAGGAGGGGGTGAGGAGGGAGAGAGAGAGATAGAGGATAGGGTGTTAGTTGTAGGGAGTGATAAAGAGATATGGGAGGTGTGGTTAGAGGTAGGTGGAGGTGTAGGGAAGAGAGAGAGAGAGAGAGAGACTGAGAGAGCCCTGGTTAGTAAGGGCTAGGGAGAGGAGGGGTTTTTTTGGTAGGGGGAGTAGTAGAGAGATAGAAAAAGTAGGATGGTTAGGGATGGGGGAGAGGTTAGGGAGAGGGAGGGGGGGTTTAGAGAGAGAGAGAGAGGTGTAGAAGTAGGGAAGAGAAAGAGAGGGGGGTTAGGGGTATGGGGAGTAAGAGAGACAATAAGAGAGGGGAGGTGGTTAGGTATGGTTGGGGTGGGGTAGGCCAAGGGGTTATAGAGAGATAAAGAGGGAGGAGGGTGTCAGGAGGTTAGAAGAGAGAGAGGGAGGAGGGTGTCAGGGGATTAGAAGAGAGAGAGGGGTGGGGGATAGGGGTTAGTGGAGGAGTACAGAAGATATAGAGAGGGGGGTTAGTAAGGGTTAGGTGTAGGAGCGGAGAGAGTGAGAAAGGGTTAGCAGTGACAGGATTATGAGAGAGATAGAGGGAGGGGGGTTTAAGAGTGTTGGGGATTAGGGAGAGGGAGAGAAGGGGTTAGGGAGTGGTGGGTATATAAATCTATTCAACATTTAAAAACATAAATTTGTGAAGTTAAGAACGTGGCACGTTCTTTGCATACAAAATGCTCGCGCGTTTTATATGCACATAACGCGTACAGGTTGTGAATATACAAAACGCGGCGCGCATTTGGTATATACAAAAATGCGTGCCAATCTAAATATTTGAATTTAAATATAACATGTGCGTGTTCCGGAGTACCTAATCACCCCCTCCTCCCGCGCCCGCGTGTCAACCACAGTCCCATGTGGTTGGTTCAGACTTACCAAACCTATGCTATGGGATTTACTAAACCATATCTAATTAGGCATTCCCACCATTTTTATCAATATGCCTGTTTTTCATCGCTCTCTACAGCATGACATACATGATCATTATTGATGAAATTTTAGGCATAGATATAATTTCTTATGCAGATTCCAAATATGTATTTTTTTTTAAATATTGAGATTTTCTATTTGTTTCATAATTTTCTTTTGTCATCACTCCTTTAAGTCAAAAAACATGTTGTTAGTGTTTGTTCCGTAACTTTTTCATTTTAAAACCATTTTTTTTAAAAATTGTATGTTGCACTAGTAGACACCGGTCTCTACATTTTATAAAAAATACAAGTCGAAATAACTGCATTAAGACCTTCAAAGGCTGCACCCACATTTGACATACCGTTCTCGAGGTTTGATCACATACATAATTAAAAAAAAAATTAAAAATTAAACATTTAATTTTGGAAAATAGTGTTGCACTAGTTCTATGGGTTCTATACATTTCTACCAATTTGTGTAGCCCGAAACCATCATTTAAGAACTGAAAGGTTGTAGCCACAAAAACATATACCTTATCGTTTGCCAAAAAAATAAAAAGTTATTGTTAGAAAAAATGAAATTTGACATAGTTATTTAAATTTTCAATACTTAAAGCTAATATATTTGGAAACGTGACTCAATTTCCTACATTTCATCTTTTTTACTCGATGCAAGATATCTTGTGTAAGTATCTCAAAAAAATCAAGTAAGTTGAGGGATGCCTGATTGTTTAAGTTTTCTATTGCATCTAACGCACCAAAAGTGACCCTCATTAGCTTGCACATGCCTTAAAATATTTATCAGGCCCAATATCCTCCTATCTCAATCTTTCCAAGAGTTGCTTGTCGATTTCCACATCTGGGCTAATTTGATGACATAATGGTGAAGATAGTAAAGCCTCATATGCTATCTTAATGCTAGAGTTTGTCATTGTTGATGCACTTTGGAAGCCATCCTTACCATAATCTACAAGATATAATCTCAGTTCAATCATTGCAAAGTCTTAGGTATGCATAAAAAAAGATGGGATGAGCCACCAAGGGTTCATGAACTTGCAAAATACCTAAGTTATGAGACCTCACATGCCTTCAAACTAAAAAATTAGAGTTCATAACTCTTTCAATTGTTTACTAACATAAAAGAATGAATGCAATAAACATCATGTAAATTTATTTATTAATATATGGAGTTAATTTTTATTATCTTCTACATTAACTTGGAAAACATAAAACTAGATAATCCATTGAATATTACCATAATTGCTTTGAAGCCAATAAATAAATTAATATTGGATTTATCGGTATGGATTGGTTGTTGTGCGTGTTTAAATGGAAAAAGGACCATGTGATATGATGCTTATTTTAAAAAAATCATGGTTATATGGGATTGCATATCCTATAAAAGTCTCCTAATGTTACATATTGCGAAGAAGAAGTTGGAGGGAAAAGTGATATATGCTCGAGAACTCTACCTAACAATTCTAAAGGAAATTAAAGTGCCCTTGATTATGAGACCACCCTTATGTAAATAAAAAATTACTCTTGTTCTCCCTAAGTTGCCACTCAATGAGTCGTTTTTCACTTATTAATGTGTAGTGTGCAACTCACCTTTTTCCTTTTGACTTGTTTCAAAATCGCTATATATCCATTTGGAGTAGCAGTTCATGCACCTAACTAGAGTTATTATCAACGAAGGAAGGGTCAAGTTTTTCGATATAAAATAAAATTCAAAATTATAAAGAATAATACTTAAAGAAATGTTAAATGTTAAGGGTGTTTTTTCTTTTTATAAAATAATCTTACAACATATGTTGTTGTGAGTTGTCTTCTTCATTCTTAAAATTATATTTGTGATGTGTAAAATAATCTTACAACATATGTTGTTGTGAGTTGTCTTCTTCATTTATAAAATTATATTTGTGATGTGTTATTAATTGCAAGGTTACTAAATATTAATCCACAGACCCAGCCAACTCGCTTTTACAATTCTAAGAAACGCAGAATCATGATACATCAAGCATTTGCCTAAAACTGGACCTACATTGGTACTCAAAATGGCAAAAAGTTGACATAGTTGTTTGTTGCTTCAAAGTAGGAAAAGTTGGACAAGATGTGAATGTGCATGCGGGAACTTGTGTATCCATTTCCTAGAAGAACCAAATATGCATGTTATCATCAAGAACATCAGGCTCTTTCTAAGGGAGTGTTGTTACAATTTTTAATTGAACGACAGGCCTATTAGTAAAATATCATATGCTAGAAGGTAATGCAGGTTCTCATACGAAGTAGCATTTGAATGAATAAATAAATATGTATGAATCTCTTTCTTTGAAATTTATCTCTACATACATTAAAATTTAGAAAAGCCTTGCCCATTTTGTAGAAAAAAACATTGATATTCTTTTGCAGACCTGGACAGTATTAGAGAAAAAGTCGATTTGGTTTCCTCTTTTCCATATCTATCACAACCTCCAATAAGCCACTAGAATCAATGTCTAGAAACTTGTATTGATTGGTCAGCAATATATTCTAGGCAAAGGTTTGGTACAGCACTTCAGGTATACATTTTGAGTTCTGCATACCTGTAATTGCCAATTGTTTTGAAAATGTTTTATAGAAACAACAATGCTAATTAGTACATATGTTGAAGAAATGTTGCAGAATCGGGTAGACGATGTCAAAGAGAAAAACAAGGCAACTGAAAAAAGTTAGCACATAAGTGTTGTCAGTGAATAATGTTATTGATAAAAAAGAGGAATCATTATCAAGTATGCAATATGATGACACTAGTAATGCGACAAAGTCTGAAGCAAGCTATGACTGGGGAGAAATATACCATATTTTCAAAAATGAAACATATCCAGGAATAACTAATGAAGCAAAAGAAGATTTGATAGTGTATCAAACTATTAGAAAATATGGCTTGTACAAAGCAGCTGCTAAGCCAATTGTGTTTCCATGTGCTGATGTGATTGAGTGGTTGTTATTGAAAGTAGATACAAGAGATAGGTTGATCAGGGATGTAGATGGAGATCCAATTGTTACATTTAAGCCAATAGCTTTGGATTTCTATTACAAGTTTCTAGTTTCTGAAGCAATTTTGACAGATGAAACTATTGAGTCATTACAGCTAGACTATGTTGCATTCATGAAACAGATGTGTGAAAAAGAGAAAAGGTTTAGACCAAAGGATAGCGGATTGCATGAAACCAAATGTCTCATATTTCCATATAGAATTGTCGCTGCATTGCTATGTACATTACATGGAGAAGCCGATTCAATAGAATATCGAGAAGGGTGGATTCCAGTTATGCATTATGTAACTGTGTTAGGAAACAAGCTGAACTGGGGAGCTATATTTTATGCTAATTTGGAAGCAGTAATTTCAAATGCGAAAGAAGCAATTGCATGGACTGTATCTATGTTTCAGTATGTCTTCATAATTATTGGATGTAAATTGCGTTAATAATGATTTCAAAGGAATGGGTGAAAATGGACACCAAGAGAGCCTGCAATCCATGTCTATTGTCAAATATTGTGGGAGCATAATTATTACAATCATTATAAACAAATATGTGAAGAGTTCATTGTTCCATTATATTTAATTGTCCATAAGGAACGTGCAAAATGCATGTCAGAAAGAGCTTTGCAAGAAGTTTCAAAATTCGGTGACTGGTTATTTACGGGAAAAGAGACATATTTAAGAATCTATGGTTGTTCACGTGCACCATCAATCCTACCTACATATGTCACTGATAGGGTGGTGTTGCAAGAGATTGTGTAACAAACATATGTTAATGGAATTGGAGAATCATTGACAAAAGCGAAGAAAGATTCGTGGCCTCCATTTCCATTGAGCATTGGTGCTTATAGGGTGTCTATTGCAAAGGACATTGAGAAGCTATTGTAAAATGTACATCTATTTAATTTTAGCGAAGGGAATTTTAGAAGAAATGACAATGAGAAGAAGATATTTAATCATTGTTGTTCAGTCGGAGTGAAGTATCCATATACAAATGATCCTTGCATAGAAGATGAGATATTCAGAAGAGAAATAACATTGCAAGAGGTCATTGAAAGGAAACAAAATCAAAGAACTAATATCCATGAGAATGAAATGCTTGATGAAAGCATAAAGAAGAAATAAACATATGAACAATATGATCAAGTGGAAAGAACAAAGCAAGAACAATGAAAGAAGGAGCTAGATGCTCAAGATATAGTAATTGAACGAAGAGTACAACTAAAAGCTATAAGAAATGAAGAATAAGAGAAAAAGGAGGAAGAAGATGTAGGAACAATTGCTAGTGAAACTCAATCAGCTGAACTAGAAGCTAGTAGAACAGTAGCAGTGTCTTGTAGTATGAAAGAACTACAAGTGCCATATGTTCCATCTAATGACGATAGTGTGGCGCCTCTAAGTTCATATTTGTTTAATCGCAAACAAAAAACAAATTTTGAAGATAGCACATAAGAAGGTGAAGTTGGCATCGCAAGAACACATTGTTCAAATTATCGAGATTCCAGTGCGTAAAGACATAGATAAACAGACTGAAGCAGTGGCTTCTGCAAATGTAGCAAGTGAAATGGCAACAGAATTCAATATACAAAGACTAAGTAATGAATTAGAAAATGCTCATAGAAGAATAACTGAACTAGAGAATAATGTCTCACAAGCACACCGTGCAAATGTGGCTCTAGAGGATGAGTACAGTTCATTGCTTATCAAGAAACAAACAATCATTGAAGAACTTGAGAACTTAAAGAAATAAAAAAAAAATGTCGAGGAATTTAAGCAATTCTCATTTGGATTGCAGGAACAACTGTTAGTAATTGACAATGAGATATCGGGACAAATGCAAAAACTAATAGCTATTAAAGAGAGGTTAAAGAAAGTTTCTAATGCAATTGCAAATGAAAAAGTTGAAAAAGTTGTTGTTGCAACCTCACTGATTTAGTTAAATGGAAAGAACAGAAAGCACAAACTCCTCCACATCTTTATAGGAGAACATGAGCATAAATACAACGAGACTATGCAATTATCTCTTGCTATAGAGCTTCAAGGAATTTATTACAAAAACAAGTAAAAGCTTCACTAGCAAAATGTCAGCATCTGTACGAAAGTGTAGGTTTAACAATGGAAACTTGTGAATTTCCATCATTTGGAACATTTGACTATATGAGAAAAGGAACAGAAAGAGCTATTGAAATTGATTCTATGAGAAGAAATCGACATATTATACTAAGATGCATTGTGGGAGTGACAACGAATGCATTGAAGCAATATGTGTCAGAGCCTACATGTCAAATTAATCTATTGACTTCATGCAATGTATTGCTGAATAAAAAATTGTGCAATTTGAATGGGGAAACAACAAAGCATGAAGTTGGCTTAGGAATTTTGAAGCCACAACACTTGAATGCTATTCTATCTGACTATGAACACTAGAGAGCATATGCAATGCATTTGGAAGTCCCAGATTGCATACCAAATACTAGATATTGACAGTAACAAGAATGTGCAAAGAACTGTCAGCATGTATTTGTGCAATCAAAGACACAAAGCTATAGAAACGAATATAGTGATGTAAGTTTTGTGACCTTTTGACAGTGGGAAACATGATTCTTTTGTCCTCCGCAAAAGTAGAAATCTGAAGCAAGGAGATGAGTTTAACTTTTTCCATTTGTGAAATGGAGCGTCATTTAAACGTTGAAGCATTGATTTGTTTTATCATGTTTTAATCATGGGTGGTCTATGTCTTTTGCTCGATATTGTCAAAGACATTATTTTGTTTTTGATGCTCCATGATGTGTTACTTGAGATTGAGATGGAATATAAATGTGTCAATAGTAGATTAGCAACAACCATATTTTTAAATGTGGTTGATATTAGGCGTATATCAACTATGACCACACATTTAAAAAGTGATATCAACGAATATCAACCACATTTAAAAATGTAGTTATCGCTAATGGATACTGAACCCACCAAAGAAATATTTAAATTAAAAAATTAATAAAAAAGTTATTTAGAAATAAAAATAAAAAAAATACATTAAGTTAAAAAAAATTAAATAAAAATATTAATACATATTAAAAATTAAATAAATTTAAATTAAATTAAATAAAAATATTAAAACATATTAAAAAATCAATTTAAATTAAATTAAATTAAATTAAATTAAAGTAATTAAATTAAATTAAATTAAATGAATTACATTAAATTAAATTAAATTATCATGAGTGCTCTGTTTCATTTAATAATATTATTATTATTTATCCTTATTTATTAATATTTATAATAATTATTATTTTTGTAATTATTATTATTATGAAATAATGATTTTAATTAATATTAATAAAAAAATATGTTAATATTCATAAAAAATATTTTTAAATGACATTTATGTTTATTAAAAATATTAAAATTTCTTTATTAGATATAAATATTTGTTTAATAATATTTTTTTATTTAAAGGGAACATTATTTTTTCTTTCATAATAATAATAATAATAATATTTTTTAATATTTATTAATATATATTATTATATTAATAAATATTATTTAATTAAATAAATAATAAATGCGTGAATAAATTATAAGTAAATAAATAAAATAGTAAATAAAATATGTTAATATTAATAGTTATGATTAATATTAATATTAATAGTTATGATTATTATTTTTTATTAATATTTATTATTCTTCATTAATATATATTAATTTATTAACCAATAATATTTAATAAAATAGATAGATAAATAAAGGTATAAAAAAGTTGAAATTAAAAAATAAACAATAAATAAGTGAATAAATTGTACTTAAATAAAAAAATAATAAATACAATATGTTAATAATAATATGTTAATATTAATAGTTATGATTAATATTAATATTGATAGTTGTGATTAATATTAATATTAATATTTATGATTATTATTTAGTATTAATATTTATTATTTTTCATCAATATATATTAATTTATTAACCAATAATATTTAATAAAATAAATAGATAAATAAAAGCATAAAAAATTGAAATTAAATAAATAAAGAAATAAATGAAAAAACATCAAAATTAATATTTATTATTCTTCATCAATATATATTAATTTATTAACCAATAACATTTAATAAAATGGATAGATAAATAAAAGCATAAAAAGTTGAAATTAAAAAATAAATAATAAATAAGTGAATAAATTATAATTAAATAAAAAAATAGTAAATAAAATATGTTAATATTAATAGTTATGATTATTATTTAGTATTAATATTTATTATTCTTCATCAATATATATTAATTTATTAACCAATAATATTTAATAAAATAGATAGATAAATAAAAGCGTGAAAAAGTTGAAATTAAATAAATGAAAAAACATCAAAATTAATATTTATTATTCTTCATCAATATATATTAATTTATTAACCAATAATATTTAATAAAATAGATAGATAAATAAAAGCATAAAAAGTTGAAATTAAAAAATAAATAATAAATAGGTGAATAAATTATAATTAAATAAAAAATAGTAAATAAAATATGTTAATATTAATAGTTATGATTATTATTTAGTATTAATATTTATTATTCTTCATCAATATATATTAATTTATTAACCAATAATATTTAATAAAATAGATAGATAAATAAAAGCGTGAAAAAGTTGAAATTAAATAAATGAAAAAACATCAAAATTAATATTTATTATTATTCATCAATATATATTAATTTATTAACCAATAATATTTAATAAAATAGATAGATAAATAAAAACATAAAAAGTTGAAATTAAAAAATAAATAATAAATAAGTGAATAAATTATAATTAAATAAAAAAATAGTAAATAAAATATGTTAATATTAATAGTTATGATTATTATTTAGTATTAATATTTATTATTCTTCATCAATATATATTAATTTATTAACTAATAATATTTAATAAAATAGATAGATAAATAAAAACATAAAAAAGTTGAAATTAAATAAATGAAGAAATAAATGAAAAAAACATCAAAATAAATAAATATAAGTAAATAAATTAAATAAATACATGGTTGAATTTTGATGACTATGGATTAACATGGTTGACCATAGTTGAATATGGTCGACTTTATTCAACTATGGTTGACTTTAGTTGAATATCGTTGGCCATGGTTTAAAAATATGGTTGACTTTGGCTGACAAAGGTTCACCATGGTTAACATTAGTTGACCACACTTAACTTTGGTTGACCATGGTAGACTTTGGTTTACTATGGTTGACTTTTCTTGACCATGGTTGACTTTGAGGCTAAGTTTTACTTAACAATGCTTGACATTAGCTGACCACAGTTGACATTGGTTGGATTTTGGTTGATCATGATTGCATTTGGTTTACTTTACTTTAGGTTTGGTTGACAATGGTTGACTATGAATAACCATGGTTGAACATGCTTGACTTTTGGTTTACCATGGTTGACTTCAGTTGACCATGGCAACCCATGGTTGACTTTGGTTGACTTTTGGTTGATTGTGCTTGAATTTTGGTTGATTTTGGTTGACCATGGTTGACTTTGGTTGATCACAGCTAAATTTGGTTGACCATTGTTGAATTTAGTTGACCATGCTTTTCGTTGGTTGAACATGGTTAACGTTTTCATCAACCATATTTGACTTCGCGTTGACCTTGGCTTCCTAAGGTTAACTTTGGTTGAGATTCCCTAACTTTTGAATAACAATGGTTAACTTGAACCCATAGTTGACTTCAGTCTATTGTTAATTTCAGTCCATAGTTGACTTGTAAGAAAGGTTGAGTTTAATACATAGTTGACTTTTAAACAAAGTTGACTTTGAACCATAGTTCACTGGTGTCAATAGTTGACTTTAGCTAATAGTTCCATTTCAACAAGGGCTGACTTTGAACCACGACTAACTTCAATCCATAGTGGAATTTTAACCAAGGTTGACTTTGAAGCATGGTTGAGCATAACTTCAAGGGTGACTTCAATCCAATGTTGACTAAGAGGTTGAGTTCATTATAAGGTTTCCTCCAGGCCAAGGTTGACCTCAATCCATGCTTGACTTCATTCTAAAATTAACTTCAGTTAAGGTTGACTTTAATGCAAGGTTGAATATGAAACATGGCTGACTTCAAGCCATTGTTGACTTTAATCAAATGCTGACTTTGAACCATTGTTGACTTTTAAGCAAGGCTGACTTGAAACCATAGTTGACTTTTAGGAAGTGTTGACTTCAATTTATAGTTGACTTTTAAGAAAGGTTGAATTCATTCTAAGGTTGACTTAAATCCAAGGTTGACTTCAATCGGTAGTTGACTTCAATACACAGTTGACTTTGGTTTAACATAGTTGGCCATGGTTAACTATGGTTGACTTTGGTTGGCCAAGGTTGACCATGGTTAACTTCGGTTGACCGCACTTGACTTTGGTTGACCATGGTAGACTTTGGTTTACTATGGTTGACTTTTGTTGACCATGGTTGACTTTTGCTTAATAACGCTTGACATCAGCTTCCCATGGTTGATATTGGTTGGATTTTGGTTGATCATGGTTGCATTTGGCTTACTTTACTTTAGTTTTGGTTGACCATGAATAACCATGCTTGAACATGCTTGACTTTTGGTTGACCATGGTTGACTTCAGTTGACCATGGAAACGCATGGTTGACTTTGGTTGATTGTGCTTGAATGTTGGTTGACCATGGTTGACTTTAGTTGATCACAGCTGAATTTGGTTGACCATGGTTGAATTTAGTTGACCATGCTTTTCGTTGGCTGAACATGGTTGACATTTTGATGAACCATATTTGAAACAGGGCTGACTTCAAGCCATTGTTGACTTTAATCAAATACTGACCTTGAACCATTATTGACTTTTAAGCAAGGTTGACTTTGAACTATTACTCACTTTGAAACATGGTTGAGCATAACTTCAAGGATGGCTTCAATCCAATGTTGACTAAGAGGTTGACTTCATTATAAGGTTTCCTCGAGGCCAAGGTTGAGCTCAATCCATGCTTGACTTCATTCCAAAATTGACTTCAGGTAAGGTTGAGTTTGAAACATGGCTGACTTCAAGCCATTGTTGACTTTAATAAAATATTGACTTAGAACCATTGTTGATTTTTAAGCAAGGCTGACTTGAAACCATAGTTGACTTTCAGGAATTGTTGACTTTTAAGAAAGGTTGAATTCAATCTAAGGTTTACTTCAATCCAAGGTTGACTTCAAAACATGGTTGACTTCAATCCAAAGTTGACTTTGGTTGAACATTGTTGGCCATGGTTAACTATGATTGACTTTGGTTGACCATGGTTAACTTTGGTTGACCACACTTGCCTTTGGTTGACCAAGGTAGACTTTGGTTTACTATGGTTGACTTTTCCTTAACAATGCTTGACATCAGCTACCCATGGTTGACATTGGTTGGATTTTGGTTGATCATGGTTGCATTTGGTTTACTTTACTTTAGGTATGGTTGACAATGGTTAACCATGAATAACCATGGTTGAACATGCTTGACTTTTGGTTGACCATGGAAACCCATGGTTGACTTTAGATGATTGTGCTTGAATTCTCGTTGATTTTGGTTGACCATTGTTGACTTTAATCAAATGCTGACTTTGAACCACTGTTGACCATATTTGACTTCTGGTTGACCATGGTTGACCTCAGATTCCTAAGGTTAACTTTGGTTGAGCTTCCCTGAATTTTGATTAACAATGGTTGACTTGAATCCATAGGTGACTTCAGTCCATAGTTGACTTTTAAGAAAGGTTGAGTTTAATACATAGTTGACTTTTAAGCAAACTTGACTTTGAACCATGAGTGATTTCAATCAATAGTTTACTTTAGCCAATAGTGGAATTTCAAGCAGGGTTGAGTTTGAACCACGGCTAACTTCAATCCATAGTGGAATTTTAAGCAAGGTTGACTTTGAAGCATGGTTGAGCATAACTTCAAGGATGACTTGAATCCAATGTTGACTAAGAGGTTGACTTCATTCTAAGCTTTCCTTCAAGCCAAGGTTGACCTCAATCCATGTTTGACTTCGATCCAAAATTGACTTCAGCTAAGGTTGACTTTAATGCAAGGTTGAATTTGAAACATGGTTGACTTCAATCCATTGTTGACTTTTAAGCAAGGTTGACTTCAAACCATAGGTGACTTTCAGGAAGTGTTGAGTTCACTTTATAGTCGACTTTTAAGGAAGGTTGAATCTAATCTAAGGTTGACGTCAATCCATGGTTGACTTCAACCAGTAGTCGACTTCAATCCATAGTTGAATTTTAAGTAAGGTTGGCTTCAATCCATCGTTGACTTCAATCCAAGGTAGAATTCAATTTGTAGTTGACTTCAATCCAAGGTAGAATTCAATCTGTAGTTGATTTCAAGCAATAGTTGACTTTTAAGTAAGTTTCACTCTGCTACAAGGTTTACTTTAGTCCATGGTCGAGTTGAATCCAAGGTTACTTTCAATCAACCATTAACATCTATCCATGGTTTACTTCAATCCATAGTTGAATTTACTATAACCATGACTTCAATACATAGTGAACTTTTACGCATGGTTCACTTTAATCCATGGTTGATGTCAATCCAAGGTTTACTTTTAAGCAAAGTTGACTTGAAACCATAGTTGACTTTCAGGAAGTGTTGACTTTTAAGAAAGGTTGAATTCAGTCCAAGGTTAACTTCAACACATGGTTGACTTAAATCAGTAGTTGAATTCAATCCACAGCTGACTTTGGTTGAACATAGTTGGCCATGGTTAATTATGGTTGACTTTGGTTGACCATGGTTAACTTTGGTTGACCACACTTGACATTGGTTGACCATGGTAGACTTTGGTTTACTTTTGTTGACAATGGTTGACTTTTTGGTTGACTTTTGCTTAACAATGCTTGACATTAGTTGACATTGGTTAGATTTTGGTTGATCATGGTTGCATTTGGTTTACTTACTTAAAAGTCAACTATTTGACTTCAAGCAATAGTTGACTTTTTAAGGAAGTTTCACTCAACTACAAGGTTTACTTTAGTCCATGGACGAGTTGAATCTAAGGTTGCCTTCAATCAACCATTAACATCTATCCATGGTTTACTTCAATCCATAGTTTACTTCAATATAAGCATGACTTCAATCCATACTTGACTTTTAGGCATGGTTCACTTCAATCCATGGTTGACTTTGATTGAAAATGGGTGGACATGGTTGACCATGGGCAAGTATGGTTGATGATAGTTGACTTTGGTTGACCATGGGTGACTTTGGATGAACATGGTTAACCATGGGTAATGGCGGTTGACCATGCTTGACTATGGTTGACCATGGTTGACTCTGGTTGACCATGGTTGAATTTAGTTGACCATGGTTAGTGACGGTTGATTATTGTTGAAAATGGTCGACGATGCTTGACCATGGTTGATTATCGTTCACCCAAGTTGACTTCAGCTTACTATGGTTGAACACGCTTGACTTTGGTTGTCCAAGGTTTAACATGGTTGACTTTTGATGACTATGGATTAATATGTTTGACCATGGTTGAAAATGGTTGACCATAGTTGAATGTGGTCGACTTTGTTTAACTATGGTTGACTCTAGTTGAACATAGTTGGCCATGGTTAACTTTGGTTGACCAAGGTTAACAATGGTTAACTTTGGTTGACCACACTTGACTTTGGTTGACCATGGTAGACTTTGGTTTACTATGGTTGACTTTTGTTTACCATAGTTGACTTTTTGGTTGACTTTTGCTTAACAATGCTTGACATTAGTTGACCATGGTTGACATTTGTTGGATTTTGGTTAATCATGGTTGCATTTAGTTTACTTTACTTTAGTTTTGGTCGACAATGGTTGACCATGAATAACCATGGTTGAACATGCTTGACTTTTGGTTTACCATGGTTGACTTCAGTTTACCATGGTAACCCATGGTTGACTTTGGTTGACTTTTGGTTGATTGTGCTTGACTTTTGGTTGTCTTAATTGGTTTCAATTGTCCACTATGGATATGTCTCATTGCAACATTTGTCTCAACTAAATTATATATGATAGATATGCACTTGAATGGTTATGTTGCATTAAAAACCTTCTAAGGGGTTAGGTAGGAATGTGACATTCCTCGAACCTTATGTTGGATTGCAACATATTAATATGGTTATGAAACATTATAAAATTTAGTGTGCTTTGCTATGTTTTGCTATGTTGACATTCAACTCTGATTGACCATGCTCGATAGTGGTTAGTTACTATTGACCATGTTTGAGAATGGCATGTTAATAATATGTGATATGCCCACATCTAACATGCAATAATGTAAAAATCAAGTTTCCCTATTATATGAAATTGTAAAAGTGAGAGAGCAATTAAAACAATACAATATTGATATATATGTTTCTAATGTTAATATTAATGCCAATACTATTGATATCTTAATAATAATATTGGTATTAGTATTAATTTTAACATTAACATTGATATCAGAAAGAGCTTTGCAAGAAGTTTCAAAAATCGGTGATTGGTTATGTACGGGAAAAGAGACATATTTAAGAATCTATGGTTGTTCACCTGCACCATCAATCCTACCTACATATGTCACTGATAGGGTGGTGTTGCAAGAGATTGTGTAACAAACATATGTTAATGGAATTGGAGAATCATTGACAAAAGCGAAGAAAGATTCGTGGCCTCCATTTCCATTGAGCATTGGTGCTTATAGGGTGTCTATTGCAAAGGACATTGAGAAGCTATTGTAAAATGTACATCTATTTAATTTTAGCGAAGGGAATTTTAGAAGAAATGACAATGAGAAGAAGATATTTATTCATTGCTGTTTAGTCGGAGTGAAGTATCCATATACAAATGATCCTTGCATAAAAGATGAGATATTCAGAAGAGAAATAACATTGCAAGAGGTCATTGAAAGGAAACAAAATCAAAGAACTAATATCCATGAGAATGAAATGCTTGATGAAAGCATAAAGAAGAAATAAACATATGAACAATATGATCAAGTGGAAAGAACAAAGCAAGAACAATGAAAGAAGGAGCTAGATGCTCAAGATATAGTAATTGAACGAAGAGTACAACTAAAATCTATAAGAAATGAAGAATAAGAGAAAAAGGAGGAAGAAGATGTAGGAACAATTGCTAGTGAAACTCAATCAGCTGAACTAGAAGCTAGTAGAACAGTAGCAGTGTCTTGTAGTATGAAAGAACTACAAGTGCCATATGTTCCATCTAATGACGATAGTGTGGCGCCTCTAAGTTCATATTTGTTTAATCGCAAAAAAAAAAACAAATTTTGAAGATAGCACATAAGAAGGTGAAGTTGGCATCGCAAGAACACATTGTTCAAATTATCGAGATTCTAGTGCGTAAAGACATAGATAAACAGACTGAAGCAGTGGCTTCTGCAAATGTAGCAAGTGAAATGGCAACAGAATTCAATATACAAAGACTAAGTAATGAATTAGAAAATGCTCATAGAAGAATAACTGAACTAGAGAATAATGTCTCACAAGCACATCGTGCAAATGTGGCTCTAGAGGATGAGTACAGTTCATTACTTATCAAGAAACAAACAATCATTGAAGAACTTGAGAGCTTAAAGAAATAAAAAAAAATGTCGAGGAATTTAAGCAATTCTCATTTGGATTGCAGGAACAACTGTTAGTAATTGACAATGAGATATCGGGACAAATGCAAAAACTAATAGCTATTAAAGAGAGGTTAAAGAAAGTTTCTAATGCAATTGCAAATGAAAAAGTTGAAAAAGTTGTTGTTGCAACCTCACTGATTTAATTAAATGGAAAGAACAGAAAGCACAAACTCCTCCACATCTTTATAGGAGAACATGAGCATAAATACAACGAGACTATGCAATTATCTCTTGCTATAGAGCTTCAAGGAATTTATTACAAAAACAAGTAAAAGCTTCACTAGCAAAATGTCAGCATCTGTACGAAAGTGTAGGTTCAACAATGGAAACTTGTGAATTTCCATCATTTGGAACATTTGACTATATGAGAAAAGGAACAGAAAGAGCTATTGAAATTGATTCTATGAGAAGAAATCGACATATTACACTAAGATGCATTGTGGGAGTGACAACGAATGCATTGAAGCAATATGTGTCAGAGCCTACATGTCAAATTAATCTATTGACTTCATGCAATGTATTGCTGAATAAAAAATTGTGCAATTTGAATGGCGAAACAACAAAGCATGAAGTTGGATTAGAAATTTTGAAGCCACGACACTTGAATGCTATTCTATCTGACTATGAACACTAGAGAGCATATGCAATGCATTTGGAAGTCCCAGATTGCATACCAAATACTAGATATTGACAGTAACAAGAATTTGAAAAGAACTGTCAGCATGTATTTGTGTAATCAAAGACACAAAGCTATAGAAACGAATATAGTGATGTAAGTTTTATGACCTTTTGACAATGGGGAACATGATTCTTTTGTCGTCCGCAAAAGTAGAAATCTGAAGCAAGGAGATGAGTTTAACTTTTTCCATTTGTGAAATGGAGCGTCATTTAAACGTTGAAGCATTGATTTGTTTTATCATGTTTTAATCATGGGTGGTCTATGTCTTTTGCTCGATATTGCAAAGACATTATTTTGTTTTTGATGCTCTATGATGTGTTACTTGATGTTGAGATGGAATATAAATGTGTCAATAGTAGATTAGCAACAACCACATTTTTAAATGTGGTTGATATTAGGCGTATATCAACTATGGCCACACATTTAAAAAGTGATTGATATACATCGATCAACGAATATCAACCACATTTAAAAATGTGGTTATTGCTAATGGACAGTGGATCCACCAAAGAAATATTTAAATTAAAAAATTAATAAAAAAATTATTTAGAAATAAAAATAAAAAAAACATTAAGTTAAAAAAATTAATACATATTAGAAATTAAATAAACTTAAATTAAATTAAATAAAAATATTAAAACATATTAAAAAATCAATTTAAATTAAATTAAATTAAAATAAAGTAAAGTAATTAAATTAAATTAAATTAAGTTAAGTTAATTAAACAAATCAAATTAAATGAATTACATTAAATTAAATTAAATTATTATGAATGCTATGTTTCATTTAATAATATTATTATTATTTATCCTTATTTATTAATATTTATAATAATTATTGTTTTTGTAATTATTGTTATTATGAACTAATGATTTTAATTAATATTAATAAAAAAGATATGTTAATATTCATAAAAAAAAATATTTTTAAATGACATTTATGTTTATTAAAAATATTAAAATTTGTTTATTAGATATAAATATTTGTTTAATAATATTTTTTTATTTAAAGATAACATTCTTTTTTATTTAATAATAATAATATTTATTAATATATATTATTATATTAATAAATATTATTTAATAAAATAAATAATAAATGCGTGAATAAATTATAATTAAATAAATAAAATAGTAAATAAAATATGTTAATATTAATAGTTATGATTAATATTAATATTAATAGTTATGATTATTATTTTTTATTGATATTTATTCTTCTTCATCAATATATATTAATTTATTAACCAATAATATTTAATAAAGATAGATAAATAAAAGTATAAAAAAATTGAAATTAAAAAATAAACAATAAATGAGTGAATAAATTATAATTAAATAAAAAATAGTAAATACAATATGTTAATATTAATAGTTATGATTAATATTAATATTGATAGTTGTGATTAATATTAATATTAATAGTTATGATTATTATTTAGTATTAATATTTATTATTCTTCATCAATATATATTAATTTATTAACCAATAATATTTAATAAAATAAATAGATAAATAAAAGCATAAAAAATTGAAATTAAATAAATAAAGAAATAAATGAAAAAACATCAAAATTAATATTTACTATTCTTCATCAATATATATTAATTTATTAACCAATAATATTTAATAAAATAGATAGATAAATAAAAGCATAAAAAGTTGAAATTAAAAAATAAATAATAAATAAGTGAATAAATTATAATTAAATAAAAAAATAGTAAATAAAATATGTTAATATTAATAGTTATGATTATTATTTAGTATTAATATTTATTATTATTCATCAATATATATTAATTTATTAACCAATAATATCTAATAAAATAGATAGATAAATAAAAGCATAAAAAGTTGAAATTAAATAAATGAAGAAATAAATGAAAAAAACATCAAAATAAATAAATATAAGTAAATAAATTAAATAAATACATGGTTGACTTTTGATGACTATGGATTAACATGGTTGACCGTAGTTGAATATGGTCGACTTTATTCAACTATGGTTGACTTGGTTGACTTTAGTTGAATATCGTTGGCCATGGTTTAAAAATATGGTTGACTTTGGCTGACAAAGGTTCACCATGGTTAACATTAGTTGACCACACTTAACTTTGGTTGACCATGGTAGACTTTGGTTGACTTTTCTTGACCATGGTTGACTTTTAAGCTGAGTTTTGCTTAACAATGCTTGACATTAGCTGACCATGCTTGACATTAGCTGACCATGCTTGACATTGGTTGGATTTTGGTTGATCATGGTTGCATTTGGTTTACTTTACTTTAGGTTTGGTTGACAATGGTTGACTATGAATAACCATGGTTGAACATGCTTGACTTTTGGTTTACCATGGTTGACTTCAGTTGACCATGGAAACCCATGGTTGACTTTGGTTGACTTTTGGTTGATTGTGCTTGAATTTTGGTTGATTTTGGTTGACCATGGTTGACTTTGGTTGATCACAGCTAAATTTGGTTGAACATGGTTGAATTTAGTTGACTATGCTTTTCGTTGGTTGAACATGGTTGACGTTTTCATCAGCCATATTTGACTTCGCGTTGACCTTGGGTTCCTAAGGTTAACTTTGGTTGAGCTTCCCTAACTTTTGAATAACAATGGTTAACTTCAACCCATAGTTGACTTCAGTCCATTGTTAATTTCAGTCCATAGTTGACTTGTAAGAAAGGTTGAGTTTAATACATAGTTGACTTTTAAACAAAGTTGACTTTGAACCATAGTTAACTGGTGTCAATAGTTGACTTTAGCCAATAGTTTCATTTCAACAAGGGTTCACTTTGAACCACGACTAACTTCAATCCATAGTGGAATTTTAACCAAGGTTGACTTTGAAGCATTTTTGAGCATAACTTCAAGGATGACTTCAATCCAATGTTGACTAAGAGGTTGACTTCATTCTATGGTTTCCTCCAGGACAAGGTTGACCTCAATCCATGCTTGACTTCATTCTAAAATTGACTTCAGTTAAGGTTGACTTTAATGCAAGGTTGAATATGAAACATGGCTGACTTCAAGCCATTGTTGACTTTAATCAAATGCTGACTTTGAACCATTGTTGACTTTTAAGCAAGGCTGACTTGAAACCATAGTTGACTTTTAGGAAGTGTTGACTTCAATTTATAGTTGACTTTTAAGAAAGGTTGAATTCATTCTAAGGTTGACTTAAATCCAAGGTTGACTTCAATCGGTAGTTGACTTCAATACACAGTTGACTTTGGTTGAATATAGTTGGCCATGGTTAACTATGGTTGACTTTGGTTGGCCAAGGTTGACCATGGTTAACTTTGGTTGACCACACTTGACTTTGGTTGACCATGGTAGACTTTCGTTTACTATGGTTGACTTGTGTTGACCATGGTTGACTTTTGCTTAATAACGCTTGACATGAGCTGCCCATGGTTGATATTGGTTGGATTTTGGTTGATCATGTTTGCATTTGGCTTACTTTACTTTAGTTTTGGTTGACCATGAATAACCATGCTTGAACATGCTTGACTTTTGGTTGACCATGAATAACCATGCTTGAACATGCTTGACTTTTGGTTGACCATGAATAACCATGCTTGAACATGCTTGACTTTTGGTTGACCATGGTTGACTTCAGTTGACCATGAAAATGCATGGTTGACTTTGGTTGATTGTGCTTGAATGTTGGTTGACCATGGTTGACTTTAGTTGATCATAGCTGAATTTGGTTGACCATGGTTGAATTTAGTTGACCATGCTTTTCGTTGGCTGAACATGGTTGACATTTTGATGAACCATATTTGAAACATGGTTGACTTCAAGCCATTGTTGACTTTAATCAAATGCTGACTTTGAACCATTATTGACTTTTAAGCAAGGTTAACTTTGAACTATTACTCACTTTGAAACATGGTTGAGCATAACTTCAAGGATGACTTCAATCCAATGTTGAATAAGAGGTTGACTTCATTATAAGGTTTCCTCGAGGCCAAGGTTGAGCTCAATCCATGCTTGACTTCATTCCAAAATTGACTTCAGGTAAGGTTGAGTTTGAAACATCGCTGACTTCAAGCCATTGTTGACTTTAATAAAATGTTGACTTAGAACCATTGTTGATTTTTAAGCAAGGTTGACTTGAAACCATAGTTGACTTTCAGGAATTGTTGACTTTTAAGAAAGGTTGAATTCAATCTAAGGTTGACTTCAATCCAAGGTTGACTTCAAAACATGGTTGACTTGAATCCATAGTTGACTTTGGTTGAACATTGTTGGCCATGGCTAACTATGACTGACTTTGGTTGACCATGGTTAACTTTGGTTGACCACACTTGCCTTTGGTTGACTAAGGTAGACTTTGGTTTACTATGGTTGACTTTTGCTTAACAATGCTTGGCATCAGCTGCCCATGGTTGACATTGGTTGGATTTTGGTTGATCATGGTTGCATTTGGTTTACTTTACTTTAGGTTTGGTTGACAATGGTTGACCATGAATAACCATGGTTGAACATGCTTGACTTTTGGTTGACCATGGACACCCATGGTTGACTTTAGTCGATTGTGCTTGAATTCTGGTTGATTTTGGTTGACCATTGTTGACTTTAATCAAATGCTGACTTTGAACCATTGTTGACTTTTAAGCAAGGCTGACTTGAAACCATACTTGACTTTAAGGAAGTGTTGACTTCAATTTATAGTTGACTTTTAAGAAAGGTTGAATTCAATCTAAGGTTGACTTCAATCCAAGGTTCACTTCAAAACATGGTTGACTTCAATCAGTAGTTGACTTAAATTCACAGTTGACTTTGGTTGAACATAGTTGGCCATGGTTAACTATGGTTGACTTTGGTTGACCAAGGTTGGCCATGGTTAACTTTGGATGATCACACTTGACTTTGGTTGGCCATGATAGACTTTGGTTTACTATGGTTGACTTTTTTTTACCATGGTTGACTTTTTCTTAACAATGTTTGACATCGCTACCCATGGTTGACATTGGTTGGATTTTGGTTGCATTTGGTTTACTTTACTTTAGTTTTGGTTGACAATGGTTGACCATGAAAAACCATGGTTGAACATGCTTGACTTTTGGTTGACTTCAGTTGACCATGGAAGCCCATGGTTGAATTTGGTTGATTGTGCTTGAATTTCAGTTGATTTTGGTTGACCATGGTTGACTTTGGTTGATCACAGCTGAATTTGGTTGACCATGGTTGAATTTAGTTGACCATGCTTTTCGTTGGTTGAACATGGTTGACATTTTGATGAACCATATTTGACTTCTGGTTGACCATGGTTGACCTTGGATTCCTAAGGTTAACTTTGGTTGAGCTTCCCTGAATTTTGATTAACAATGGTTGATTTGAATCCATAGGTGACTTCAGTCCATAGTTGACTTTTAAGAAAGGTTGAGTTTAATACATAGTTGGCTTTTAAGCAAACTTGACTTTGAACCATGAGTGATTTCAATCAATAGTTTACTTTAGCCAATAGTAGAATTTCAAGCAGGGTTGAGTTTAAACCACAGCTAACTTCAATCCATAGTGGAATTTTAAGCAAGGTTGACTTTGAAGCATGGTTGAGCATAACTTCAAGGATGACTTGAATCCAATGTTGACTAAGAGGTTGACTTCATTCTAAGCTTTCCTTCAAGCCAAGGTTGACCTCAATCCATGTTTGACTTCACTCCAAAATTGACTTCAGCTAAGGTTGACTTTAATGCAAGGTTGAATTTAAAACATGGTTGACTTCAATCCATTGTTGACTTTTAAGCAAGGTTGACTTCAAACCATAGGTGAATTTCAGGAAGTGTTGAGTTCACTTTATAGTCAACTTTTAAGGAAGGTTGAATCCAATCTAAGGTTGACTTCAACTAGTAGTCGACTTCAATCCACAGTTGAATTTTAAGTAAGGTTGGCTTCAATCCATCGTTGACTTCAATCCAAGGTAGAATTCAATTTGTAGTTGACTTCAATCCAAGGTAGAATTCAATCTGTAGTTGACTTCAAGCAATAGTTGACTTTTAAGTAAGTTTCACTCCGCTGCAAGGTTTACTTTAGTCCATGGTCGAGTTGAATCCAAGGTTAGTTTCAATCAACCATTAACATCTATCCATGGTTTACTTCAATCCATAGTTGAATTCACTATAACCATGACTTCAATACATAGTGAAATTTTATGCATGGTTCACTTTAATCCATGGTTGATGTCAATCCAAGGTTGACTTTTAAGCAACGTTGACTTGAAACCATAGTTGACTTTCACGAAGTGTTGACTTTCAAGAAGTGTTGACTTTTAAGAAAGGTTGAATTCAGTCCAAGGTTGACTTCAATCCAAGGTTGACTTCAATACATGGTTGACTTAAATCAGTAGTTGACTTCAATCCAGAGCTAACTTTGGTTGAACATAGTTGGCCATGGTTAATTATGGTTGACTTTGGTTGACCATGGTTAACTTTGGTTGACCATGGTTAACTTTGGTTGACCATGGTTAACTTTGGTTGACCACACTTGACATTGGTTGACCATGGTAGACTTTAGTTTACGATGGTTGACTTTTGTTGACAATGGTTGACTTTTTCTTAACATTGCTTGACATTAGTTGACATTGGTTAGATTTTGGTTGATCATGGTTGCATTTGGTTTACTTACTTAAAAGTCAACTATTTGACTTCAAGCAATAGTTGACTTTTTAAGGAAGTTTCACTCCACTACAAGGTTTACTTTAGTCCATGGACGAGTTGAATCTAAGGTTGCCTTCAATCAACCATTAACATCTATCCATGGTTTACTTCAATCCATAGTTGACTTCAATATAAGCATGACTTCAATCCATACTTAACTTTTAGTTATGGTTCACTTCAATCCATGGTTGACTTTGATTGAAAATGGGTGGACATGGTTGACCATGGGCGAGTATGGTTGACTTTGGTTGACCATGGGTGACTTTGGATGAACATGGTTAACCATGGGTAATGGCAGTTGACCATGCTTGACTATGGTTGACCATGGTTGACTCTGGTTGACCATGGTTGAATTTAGTTGACCATGGTTAGTGACGGTTGATTATTGTTGAAAATGGTCGACGATGCTTGACCATGGTTGATTATCGTTCACCCAAGTTGACTTCAGCTTACTATGGTTGAACACGCTTGACTTTGGTTGTCCAAGGTTTAACATGGTTGACTTTTGATGACTATGGATTAATATGTTTGACCATGGTTGAAGATGGTTGACCATAGTTGAATGTGGTCAACTTTGTTTAACTATGGTTGACTCTAGTTGAACATAGTTGGCCATGGTTAACTTTGGTTGACCAAGGTTGACAATGGTTAACTTTGGTTGACCACACTTGAATTTGGTTGACCATGGTAGACTTTGGTTTACTATGGTTGACTTTTGTTTACCATAGTTGACTTTTGCTTAACAATGCTTGACATTAGTTGACCATGGTTGACATTGGTTGGATTTTGGTTGATCATGGTTGCATTTAGTTTACTTTACTTTAGTTTTGATCGACAATGGTTGACCATGAATAACAATGGTTGAACATGCTTGACTTTTGGTTTACCATGGTTGACTTCAGTTGACCATGGCAACCCATGGTTGACTTTGGTTGACTTTTGATTGATTGTGCTTGACTTTTGGTTGTCTTAATTGGTTGCAATTGTCCACTATGGATATGTCTCATTGCAACATTTGTCTCAACTAAATTATATATGATAGATATGCACTTGAATGGTTATGTTGCATTAAAAACCTTCTAAGGGGTTAGGTAGGAATGTGACATTCCTCGAACCTTATGTATCTTAATAAGGTTATGAAACATTATAACATTTAGTGTGCTTTGCTATGTTTTGCTATGTTGACATTCAACTCTGATTGACCATGGTTGATAGTGGTTAGTTACTATTGACCATGGTTGAGAATGGCATGTTAATAATATGTGATATGCCCACATCTAAGATGCAATAATGTAAAAATCAAGTTTCCCTATTATATGAAATTGTAAAAGTGAGAGAGCAATTAAAACAATACAATATTGATATATATGTTTCTAATGTTAATATTAATGCCAATATTATTGATATCTTAATAATAATATTGATATTAGTATTAATTTTAACATTGACATTGATATTATTGATGTAACATTTGCATTGTTGTTATTATTATTATTAATGTTTATATAATTAAGTAGGGATTGATTATTATATTGGAAAAAATAATTGTTTAAAGTGATTTTCTATCATTAAAATTATTAATAACAATATATTCATATAAAAAAAATTATTTTAAATTTAACAATAACATTATTTTAAATTTTAAGATTTAAGTTTAGAAATAACATTATATTATAAATTATCATAAAATTTAAATATAAATAACACATAAAAAAAATTATATTTTATCACAAACCTATATTTCAATTATTATAATTGAATATTTATTTTTTAAAATGATAAATTGAACAATTAAAAAACAAATAAAAATATATTATTCTCACAAAAACTCTTTTTACTATTTTGATAACTTTATATAATTCAAAATTTTTAATGTGAGATTGAGTGAAACAACATTAATAATTAAAACAAACTATTTTTTTTATTTTAAACAAAATATAATAATATAGTGATGTATACAATTGATAATGAAATCTTTGAAGAGCAAGATAGTTTTATCTAATAAAGAACATTGTAAAATATTTATGCATGTGCCGTCAAGGTTTTTTTGGATCACAAAACCAATTAAAATTATTGGTTTTTCCAAATTTGTTTATAACTATAAAGTTATTAGCTTTGGTTGTTTTTAGGTCTACCTTTCTTGAGATATATCTATAACTACAATATAACTACAATTTTGTTGTATGACTTTGAATCTATAAAAAAAAAAACCTAATTTATATTTGATTATAGAAAGAAACAAACCCTAACTGATACTTAATTATACAAAAAAATACTAACTTATACCTAATTATAAAAAAAACCTTACATTTTAAAAAATAATATACTTGTTTCAAATTAAAAAAATATTATAAAAAGTATTATTATTTTTTTAAATTCAAAAAGTGAATAAGAAGAATGAATATACAACCTTAAAATCAATTTATCAAGCGAAGAAAAAGTGACGACAACCATCTTCCTATTATAAAAAGTAATTTTTTTTTTTCAAATTCAGACAGTGCATAAGAAGAATGAATATATAACCCTAAAATCAATTTATCAAGCCAGGAAAAAGTGACTGCAACCATCTTCAACCTTCGCCATAATATAACAATACTGGAGTCCCACCAGGAGTTTAATAATAAACGGAATATAATCATTGCACACACTTTCTTAGCCAAGCACATGATTTCTTGTATAGCTAAAGTCATATGGAAATTATCATTCATCACTCTCAGTATTACTTTTCATAGGCCGAGTCGAAATCGTTATAATGGGAATGCCAGATTACACCTTTAGTTTTATATTACATACATCATAAAAATGGATTCCTGCACTCAAACGATATTTAGGGTGTCGAAATACCTCGAATCTCGTATAGATTCTAACACTTTAAATAATCTTCAGTCTATTGTCTCAAAGAGAATTTGATTGGATGAAATAATATTAATATTTTCATAAAATTAACTTAAAAACATAGACCATTCAACCAAAACAGAAAGATGTTATTGGCTTATGATAGTGATACGATATTAAAACCTTATCTCAAAGCAGAGTGATATGTTTTCTTTGGCGGCTATTAGCTTTGTGATTTGAATGTTGGCTACTAAAATGTTGTTGTCGTTGGAATCCAAACACCAATTTAATTGACAACAACCATTCACATAATAATTGACCAATCAGAATTAGAATCATCAATTATATTTAAGTTCTTAATAATAAGATTCTTGCTTGCTGTCTACAATTTTATTCTGCATAAGAGCGAACTTTTAATGTTTCAATTATCAAATGTACAGTCCTATTGTGGATTCCGCCGAGGAGATTGTGGAGCATTTCAATCGGATCTCTTATTGATGAAACAATCGTATACATTAAATAAACAATGCTATCCAGGAAAATGATGTGTCCATATGTCCATATCTGAGATTCATCTTATGACATGCAAATATAACAGTAAATATGTCTTACGTTCTTCAATATTTATTGAACGATGCTGTTAATTTCGTATTAAAAGATATTGTAGCTGCACTTTTCAACATAGTAATACAAAATGACTGTCTTCTGCTGGCTCTTGTTGGAAAGAGTCATCCTCTTTCACTTCCTGAGTAGCTAAACTGACTGACATTCTTTTCTAGGAGATCTTGGATTGAGTCCTCCTCACTAGGCCTGCCACCATATGATGCAACATGTTCCACTAGTGCACCGATGCTTTTTGTTTAGCACTTTTCTAGTTTTTCACATGCCTTCGAATACCCTGCGTGCTTACTTAGCGAGGCTTTTTCAGAGTGCATCGATGCTTGTTGTTTAGCATGCCGCTAGTTTTGTAGGTGTCTTCCGATTGTCCCTATGGATTTTGCAACAACTAGAAGTTTGCTTGAACTTAACGACTTGAGTTAAAGGGCCATGCCTAAACTTGGTGGGAAAGTCACATACGGACACTTAGGTTGGAGAGTGACCCCCCATAACTAAGTGGAAGGTGTTTAAACAATCATTAAGTCTCAATTCTATCCTAATGGATATGAAGAGTATTAGTGGATCCATTGGCACTACTTCTAGCAAAAGCAAGGATAGAGCTATGCAAGAGTACACTACCGAGTTCAAAAAATTAGCCATTATGTTGGGTATATCTTCCAAGAACCCAAAATGTACTCAAGTATCTAGTTGCTATAGACATTCATTTATGGAGGAAAGTGATGATGTTCAAACCTAGGATAGTTTATGAGGTCTGTGTGCAAGCCCAATATTTGGAGAATATTGGTATGATTAAAGGACAAGCCAGTGGTTCCAAACAAGATGCTTCCACCAAGATGCTTCCAAGGAGGGAAAGAAGAAGTGGATAGAATAAAAAGACAGCAGTGACTGCTCATCAATGCAAGGAACCAAATAACCACTATAACCATTGGAATGTCACTAGTCACACCAAAGATAAGTGTTGGAAGTTACATTTTGAATTAAATCCAAAAAACGACAACGATGCCAAGAAGAAGAACATGTTAGCCATGGATTCTAGCAACCAAGTAGAGATCAATTCAAATGTAGATGAAAATACTTTTTGCACTATAGTGTAGGAGTTGAATATGAGATCCAAATTAAGATCCATGTCGAGAAGATGAACGTGGATACTCTATTTGATTTAGGTTCACATGCCAACCTCATAGCAAAAGATCTAATCAGGATGCTTGGATTGGAAGTTCATGACCATCCTTACCCATATCCATTGGGATGAGTAAAAAGGATGTAGAGATCATGGTCACTAAGAAGTATAAGATCAAATTTACTATAAGTTCAAACTATATTGATGACGTGTGGGTAGATGTAGTATCATTTGATCTATGTGGTGTACTGTTTGGAAGCTCCTACATGTACACGAGAGATGCAATCTTCATCAAGAGAGCAATCCAGCACCACTTGATCAAGGATGGAAATTCATTCATCATCAATGCACATAAAGTTAAATCCAAGATCTCTTTGGTAAGTATTAACCAAGCTTCTGTGGAAAAAAGTGCTAACCAAGCCAAGAAATTGATCAATTCTAGTAGGAAATTTGTATTGGTCTTCTTAAGAAAGAATCAATCATTGATAAATGTAAATCCATCTTTGGAGGCATGTTCTAAAAAGCCAAAACATTGGTTAGGTAAATAGCAAGGTATGGTTGAAAGGGTCATTATATAATTTGGCATATAGTTTGGTATTTAATGGGTGCAAAAATTGGATCTATTGGCTTGTAGGGCCCATTTTGTAAGCAAAACCGTTTGGTGATTTTGGCTCCATAGCCTTTTAGAGCCCATCTGAGGCCTTAAACTGCCATTTTTGGGATCAAAACTTCACAAGTTCAGTTGTCATCATCTTGATGTTGTTCCACACATTGAGAGCTTTTCCGCAAGTTGACCTATCGTATTGTCCACTATGGTATTGGGTGGATTCCATTTTAGCTTCTATTACTCACACATGTCGAGTTAGTCATGTGTGAAATTTCAAGAAGATTCTAGAGGGTCCAAAACCCTAACATTAATTGGGGTTGAGACATGCAAAAACCCTAACCCTAACCCTAGTCAACTAGCAAGGTATGTTAAATATTGCGTCGCTAGGAAAAGAAGGGGTTCCATTATTGTATTGTTTATGGTTCCATATTTGAGTAGCACATCTAGGAATGAGATACTGAAGCATAACAGAGAAAGTAGAAGATCATGTAACATCCAAGGAAGGCAAGTGTCCATGTCAAGTTCATAGTGAGTTCACTTTCTTTGTACTTTCATTTCATAACTAAGAAGAAAAGAGAAGAGAGCAGAGCTTACCTTCCAATTGAGAAGGGGTTCCATTATTGTATTGTTTGTGGTTCCATATTTAAGCAGAGAATCTAGGAGTGAGATATTGAAGAATAACAAAGAAATTAGAAGATCTAGTAACAACCAATCAATCCATAGTGTCCATGTCAACTCCATAGTGATTTCACTTGCTTTGTACTTGTATTTCATAACTAAGAAGAAAAGAGAAGACAATAGGCCTCAACTTGCAATTGTGCTTTTCCATATTGGGTTTTCTAAGTATATCTTGTGTTCATTGTGTAGATGGTGTGTTATTGCTTAAGCTTCTTTCATTTCATTTTCAATTTATTCGATTTTTCCTGCATTACACTAGTAACAATTAAATATGAAGATCTAAAGTAATACACGACATAATAAGGGATTTTTAGAATAATGTAAGATCTATCGTGGAAAATTGTTTTAGTGGGATATCCACTGGCAGTTTACAGATCACTAAATGCGAAGAATATGGATCCAGAGGTATCATTGAATGCACTATTAGAATTAAAGGTGAAATTTTCCCACTTCATGGGATTCCAAATCCTGTAAATGACCCCATCTAGACTGCCATACGCTAGGTATGCATAAGAGCAAATGGAGGACCTGGTGCTAAAAGCCATGTCAAATCAATTGCTATGGTAGCTATGAGGTTGTAACACATTATATTTTATCTATGTATTGCTATTTTCCATAATTAGGCTAGTTTTTTACACATTATTCTTGCTTCCTCTCAGACAGAAGAACATTAGTATTTTTATCTAAATTTCTCACAGAATGGGAAATTATTTATGTTGAGATCATAATTTTTAACATTGTGACCTGTTTTGAACGTTTTCCAGGCTAGACAAGTAAAGACTTTTGAAATATATATCATTGTTATTGTGGAAAAAACTAATACCAACATCCACCAAGGGTGTACTTGTCAAGAGTGAAGTTTGAGTGCTTCAGGGACAAGCTTGGAGTGGTCCATATTGAGGTTGCTCGAAAGAGGGAGGGATGAGCAACATAGCACGTGTCAGACACAAGTAGTCACTTTGGTCACGTAATTGAGTCATCTAGGCTACACTCACAAGGATGTAGTAGGTAGTCACATTGGTGTCATAATTGAGGTGTATTTTTGTAAATCTTAAACTCAAGAAATTTGATCACTAACTCTCTTGTTTGATAAATTTAGGTTTAAGTTTTAATTTTTCTATAAACTAACAAAAAATTTAAAAAAAAATCATACTTTTATTTTATTTTATGAACATATATGTTATTTTCATGTTCAATATGTAAAAATTCCCTTTAAAAAAAAATTATTATTAATTTTAAATATAAACATAAACTTCTCATTTTTGAAATTTACTATACTATAAACAATCACTCATATTCAAAAGTCAATGGATGAATCTGAATTGTTAAATTGTTAAGTAGAAAAGAGAGTAGTAACTCAATAAAAATCTTTAAAATGACTTTATCAAGCAAACCATACGTAATATTATTTTATGTATTAACTATACTGTAAACAATCATTGATATTCAAAAGTCAATGGATGAATTTGAATTGATAAGTAGAAAAAAGAGGAACACAATAAAAATCTTTAAAATGACTTTATCAACCAAACCATACGTAATATTATTGTATGGTATTTATTGGCATACACAGTTCGCTTTTATATCTAATAAAATGTATAAAAGTGGGTTACTCCTGTAAGCACAAGCACAGAAGCTTTATTTTTTATATTTTTATCTCGTCTAGTTTGCTTATTTTCAAGTAAAATATGACGGAACCTGTGCATGATTATGCTGTTAAAGAAATTCTTGAAAATTTTGACTAATATCACTTCTACTAGCGAAAAATCTTCATTCTGTAACCCCTTGAAGAATATCCATTCCTACATACCTGCACACATCAATAATATGGTTGATATTCTTAATATATCCAGGCGTACGTGAACAATTGAAATATTAAGAATGTTATAGATGCAATAATTACCTGCCGAGCATCATAGTGGTGGCTTGTGGGTTTGTTCCAGGACTGTCTCTGAACGTTGAACAATCTACAACCCTGAGACTATCAACTCCGTTCACCTGATACTTGTTGTTAACCACATACCCAACTTCACACCCTCCATGGTAATGCCACATTGTATTCAGCGTATCAAGGCAGAACTGAGCCAGGGCTGCATCGTCCGAGGAGTTCTCTGGCAACGCCTGCCCAATGAAGTGAAACTCACGCGAGGACTCATTAGCTGCTGCATATGCAAATCTCTGCAGAGACTGCGTGTTGAGGATTTTAGCGATCAGCCTTACCCCTTGCACGCATTTTTGCAGGTCCAGAGGGTGGGAATAATAGTTGTACCGAACAGTCGGATTGTCTCGAGGATCCCTGCTGCGTAGCCGAAGCTCTCCCCTCGATAATGGAAACGCCAACTTCTCAAATATGTTTCCAATATACATAGCTGCTGAGCTGCTATTTACGAAGCTGCTGGACTCGATATAAGTTTGAGAGTCTTTAAGAATAGCCACTACCTGTATGCTCGAGAATTCCAGGGGTGTAGGAGACTGCAAGACTACGGTTGAACGGGGGTTGTCTTCAATCTCTTGGCCTACGAAGGGCGAATGTAGGAATTGCGAGATATTGAATTCTCTGAGATGTTCAATTGGGCCGATTCCGCTCAAGAGGAGCAGCTGGGGGCTGCCCAGGGCTCCTGCAGAAACAATTACCTCGCTGGAACGTGATGATTCATTCAGGAAAACTTGATAAGAACGACCATGGCGGTCCATGAATTCTACTCCAAGGGCCCTTAGCGTCCCTACATATTTTCATACTTCAAAAACTAAATCTACATTTACATATCTGGATATAAATAATTAGTCACATGTGGAATATATCATAATTAATGATTGGAAAATTACGTAAACAATATTGTAAAACGTCACAAAGAATATGAAACCTCTAAACAATGGCATGTGTTTGAATGAATTACCTTCTGAATGAGAATTGAAGAGAATCCTGCTAACGGTGGCATTGAGAAGGACTACGATATTGTGGGGATTGGCAGACCTCAAAAGATCTGCTGCTGTGTGTCTCTTGCCATTGTTGTCGAAGGTGGAAGCGCTGATCTTGGTTCCCTCCACATTTTCCAACGTATATCCATTGTATGGAAAAACTCGTGCTTCCAGGAGCCCATTTTTGAAAACCGATGACCAACGCGAGAGGGGATGTGGTTTGAAGGCATTCTGTTTCTCCACCCATTCATACGACTCCTCTACAAGTCGCTCGTCCCAACCCATATTACGAACATACTCTCTGCTCGCCCTGCTGTAGAAGCCGGCGTTGATAGCAGTTCCGCCTCCCAGAACTCTGGCTCTAGCGTTACTCACTCCATCCTCTGAAACAAACGTCTGCGCTACGGAAGTGTAATTGTCGGTCTCAGCCAACACCTTTCCAAAAGCATCGGCGTTCTCTATGTCGGGATTTCCATAAGGAGAACCTCCCCTCTCTATTACCAAAACCGAATACTTGGAAGACAACGTTGCGGCGAGGGGGCAGCCGGCCGTTCCTCCTCCAACTACAATGTAATCATATCTTCTTGCAGCTGCTTGCTCGCCATCCACAGTCATAAACTCAAACGGAAAACCTGAAAATCATCAGATCCCCGCACAAACAAACCAGAAGGCATTAATTCAATCATATCACAAACTACATTAAAGAGAAATAACTTCAATATTCAGATCCCATTCTCACCGGAGGGGGGTGGTGTGGCTGCATGAGAAGAGGATAAGAGCTGATTGCTGGTCAACATGATCAGAATTAGTAGTAGCCAGGCATGACTATTCACAATGATTATCTCCATCGCGTTGAGGAATCCAAGTACTCGGGGTATTCTGAGGATGTGTCCATTTAAGCTATTTAGAAGGCCATATAGAAGGGCTTGCAGTTGGAAAATCAATTCCGCATCTTTAAAAAATACGATATGGACCCCGCAGTGAGGAGATGAATTAAAACAAGAGTCTGCAAAGTCGGCAAAAACGTGGCCGCTTCCTTTCAAAGAGAAAAGACAAACGCCAACGCAACCGGGTCGCTGATACTCTGCATCGGTAGCGATAAATAACATCTAATTTTCCCCGGCTTTTGGAATTGGTGGGAAAAGTTGACCATTTCCATAAATAATAAATTTTAAATTAAAATTAAATTTGTCTAATAATAATAAATATTTTAATTAGATTTTTTAATTTATTTTTAACTATGTATGATTATGTTTTCCTACGTTATCTAATAAACGTTATCCACGTTATCCAGTAAAAATATATATTTAAATAGTAAACATTTTAAGTTTACATTGAATTATGATTAAATAAATGTTCACATTACTATTTTCACACATTGAATACAAGTTATAGATAACTTTTAATGTTTATGTAGCGTGGGCTTGATTTATATTTTATTTTAATTTTTAATATTTGTGTAGCTTGTGTTTGATTTATATTTTATTTTAATTTTTACTTGTAACAAAAGTGGAGAGTAACTAAAGCATTTCCATATGTATAATTTTTTTTATTAGAATCGAAGTTGTTTAATATATATATATATATATATATATATATATATATATATTTATTTTATAATTTTTTTATTTTTTTATTTTATAATAAAATTGTCATTATTATATTTTTAGCTTTGTATAATATTTTATATCAAGTTCAAATGCACCTTATTGTTTAGATATAATAAATTTCAGAGTAACCACTTCTAAGTAGAAAAAAAAAGTATTTTTGCTATTTAAAGAGAATAAAAAAGTACATCACTAATTCATTTAGAAAGATGAATTTTGATCATCCAACAAAAACCATTAAAAAAGGTACTAAATCAAAGATCAACCCTCTCACAGGTCAACAAACCATCTTCGACAAGAAGAACATAAAGTTTGTTTTCAAAATATTCATCCCAACAGAGGAAGCCTTCATCTCCAATCAACGCCTCTATAGACAAAAAATCAGCTTCATGATTAATTTCCTGATATATATATGATTAATGATAATGTGGTTAAATGAAGAAATGAGCTTCGTAGTTCTCCAACACCAATTAGATAGATCTATCACATGCAAACTTCACTATTCATTTTCCCAATTAACAATCACCATTGAGTCCCCATAGACCTTTATGGAGTCAATGCTGAAAGACAAGGACACCCTGCATAAACACCATAATGCCAACAATTCAGCCTTGGTGTTGGATCCCCAACCACAATTCAACTTGAACTTGAAAAAATGTTCTTCATTAAGTCTGAGCACATGCCCAGCTACACAGTGACCATCCTGAGCAACACCATCAAAGAAACTTGTTGCTTCCTGAGAAAAGGTAATATCGGTCATTTGTCTAATTTTTGGAGGATTAATCTCAACAAAGCGATAATCTTTGTATAGGCTTATAGTCTTCACACAAATTTCATCAGTAACTAATTTTATGTCAAAACATACTCTTTCTTCACTAACTAATTCCATGTGTAATAGTTCCTATGAGGGCTGAGATCAGAACATACTCTTCATCGCTTGAAGAATCTTCACTTTCTTCTTTGGCTCTCTTCATTGGAGGTTCATCATCCTCTGTAGTGTGAGCATGATGTCTTTTCTTGTTGTTCTTATTCTTGTGGGAGCTTCTTTTGTTCCTGGGACAATATCTGGAATAGTGTCCCTTCTCATCACAAGTATAACATTGAGTCTGAGAAAGATCTCTCATGGATCCTCCAAGGTTCTCCCTCTGATTCTGGTGGTGGTGTTTACCCTTCTTGTGATGAGGATGCTCCCTCGTGTTGTTGTTCTTCTAGGTGTGTGTAGTGAGAGCCTGGTCCTCATTACCCATATTTTCTTCCCGGGCTACAATTCGAGCTTCTTCCTGTGAGCACTCCTCCCACAGCCTACTGAATGTGATGAGCTTCTTCCTAGCACAAATTCCTTGAATGAAGGAATCCCATGACCTAGGGAGACCATTCAAGGTGGTCATCACTATTTCTCCACTCTCTACGTCTTCTCCCACAGCTTCAAGTTGTTATCTTATCTGGGAGACCCTTGTAAAGTAGGACTGCATGGTCTCTGCATTTTGAATCTTCACATTCTTCAATTAGTTTCGCAATGTCATCTTCTGATTTATATTCTTTCTTTCAAATAGCTTGGTCAAGGAATCAAACATCTCCTTGGGTGTCTTTAAGGCCCTGCAACGAAGTTGAGGGACCCTTTAGATGCAATTGGGTAAATGCAAAACACACAAGAATTGTGTAAATGCACAATGCTCATGCATTATGTAAAACTAGGAATGGCGGGCTCCGAACCTACCATGTCATTCAACATGTAGGATAGGATTAAAAAATGCTCGAGCATTATGGTGATCACCATAACGCTTGAGCATTATGGTTAATATAACAAAAAAAAACAATGTCGTGGGCCGCGACACTGTTTTACCCACTATGTTACCCAAACACGAACGCTTGAGCAATTTTTCCTTCCCAAAACGCATTGGAGAAGCTCAACTGAGCAGATTTGGAGGCTCAACACTCCCAAATTCATCTTGCAAGGACGATTGGAAAGGTAAGCATCTAAATCGTTGCCTCATCTCATCATTAAGTTTATAAATTGTTATGTTGCCCTAATCTAAAAATATTTGTAAATGAAATTCCAAAACTTAAAATTTTAAAATTTTAATGAATTTTACATCCACCCTGTTAGACACAATGGCTCACTGATCACATCAATCATCATTGTCACCTAAAAATATTTGTAAATGAAATGCCAAAACTTAAAATTTTAAAATTTTAATGAATTTTACATCAACCCTGTTAGACACAATGGCTCACTGATCACATCAATCATCATTGTCACCCAACATATCTGTCTATAACATCATTCTGATTATAATTAATTGTCATAACCCAAGCAAGCATTATGTCCCTGTTTCATGCTGCCCTAGATCAACATTTTGTTCATCGTATGTAGCCCCAATAATTATGAATTCATTATGTCCATATATATCATCAGCATCTTAGTTTGTACACCAACAACACATCAGCATACTATAGCCCCAATTAATCCAAAGATAAAGGTTAAACTCTAATTTCTACTGTTGCTCCATAAACACCTCATAAATTATAAATATATACATGTATATATTTATTTAGACTTTCTTTTTCCCACCTAAACGTGGTCTTCATACCCATATCATCACCATTTTCTTTTGCTTCCAGCATGCTCGCACTATCTTATAACTCATGCCCCCAAGGGCCATATTTATGCCTTTGAACATGCCTGCAGCTAAACCTTCTTCAATTTCCTGCATGGGGATCTTTGCCATGCCTCCAGGATGCCCACAGCTTCCACAAACATTCAATGTACAATGTGATGACCGAGATCAGTGCATTCTAGTAGTATTATGGACATACAGTACAACCTCCAAGATGCTCACAAAGAAGACCCTATTCAAATTAGTTTATGGGAAGGAAGCAGTAATGCCGCTGGAGTTTGTTGTCCCTATCCTATGCATAGCTTTAGCCACAAAGATGACAGATAATGAATCACGTGTGCAAAAACTAGAGGTTATGATGGAATTTGAAGAAGATTGATTCATTGTAGGGTTCAACCAAATTGTCAAGAAGTAGCAACATAAAATCTTGGCATGATAGGAACATCAAGAGTAAGATCCTGGAACTCGATGCATTGGTGTTGATGTATGACAGTAAGTTTATGAAGAACCTAGGAAATCTAAGGATGAGATGGTTGGGTCCATTTTGGGTCTTGTTCATCACTGAAGTAGGAGTAGAAAATATTTCCACCTTGTAAGGACAACCAATGAAAGGGCTCATCAATGGAAGTTCCCTTAAGCATTACTATGTCCCACAAGGGGAAATAACACTTGTAAGTCACAAAGGAAAAAAAAGAGAGAAAAATTGACCAAAATTTAATTACTTGGGCTCATTACTTGACCTAGGCAACTTAATAATTTCGTTTCAATTCCTACATGAGTCAACTCGTATATGAAGGGGGGAAGTTCAATTTTTTTATTTTTTCATGCTAAAAACACAAAGAATGAGTTATTTTTCAATTGCAAGCACCCAATGAAGATGAGAAATAACTGAAAAAAAATGCTACATTCATCAAGGTCTGTATTGTGTATATATCACTCAATTTTTTTTTTTTCAAAACTACTATCATTTATTGTAGCAAAAAATATACAAATGAGCTTGAATAATGGTTGTAATTGTAAATATTTCCATTAAACGATCCTGAATAATATACCAATCACGTGTGGTCACAAGAACCCTTTTCAGAAGTTTATGAAGCCATACAAATAGATAGTTGAGATATTGATTTATATCAAGGATTCAAATGACAAGAGAAATGTTGCTTTGCCCCAAAAATGTTCATGTTTTTTGAGAAATTTTGAGATTCTTATGAATAGAAAAATAAATGGTGTAATCATGGCCTCCTTGAAATTTTAAAGATATGAAAACTCAAGCAAGGATACCTATAACGTTCATGCTTCTTGAAGTGATATTTTGTAATTCACTTATGAGGGTGAGCATCGGTTACTTGCATCTCACCCTCATTCAGATGCACAAGAGAATACTAAATTCCAAAATACAAAACAAATTTTTAGCTTCTAAGGAATTCGAATCATTTCTCCTTCCTTGCACACACAGCCTTTAAGACCACAATGAAGTTGTTGAAATAGATCATCTCTCACAAGATAGGTAAGAGGTGAGTACTATTAGGTTCTCCACTATTTTTTTTATTCCATAATAAGTTATCCACGAGCCTAACAAGTAGCGATTACAAGTAATACTATAGTTTAGGTCCATCCATTAGGGTGTAGGAATCATGTTCTTCCTCCAGACTCTAGTTTATGTTTTCCTGCATGCATATGTACTTTCATGTTTATATTTTTATGGCTGGCATTATCATGTGTGCAAATTATTGTCAGCACAATTTAAGTGGGGATCATTCCCGCTATCTTAGTTTTCATATGGATGAACTTGGAATGTTGAGAGCTGCGTAGGGTCTCATAATCACGGGGGGGTGGTGGTCAGTCGATAGGCAATATCATATCACATCCATTCATATTGGGGAATAAACTATGATACAAAAATGAGAAAATATATTGCCCTGTATAAAGGGGCCAAGGGGACTTTATTATGTTATATGGAAATACAAATATTAGGGTATATTTTACTACATTTCATGTAGAAGCGGTGTAGGGGAAGCATAGGGAAAATCAAAGGTCAAGGGCACGAGGTATTAAGTTTGATGGACAAGGGATACTCAATCAGAATGTAGGATGGTTGATGCTAGTGCTCTATTGAATGGTTTTCATGTTACTCATGTGCTTGGTTTGTTAATGGATCTTCATATTGTTAATGGAATTGAGGTAATTAAGGATTAGGATTTCAGTCTTTTATGTGATTGTTATCATTTGGAAGTGTAGTTTAGGTGCATATTTCGTGTCTAGAAATCATGTTTTTTTTATGCCTTTCAATGTAGTTTTCCTTCTTGAGTCCATTTGAATTTTTTTCCCTCTAGAAATTTCCTTTTGTGTTATCTCTAAAATCAACCCATCCACTAGAGAACATCTAGGTTTTTGCATTGCGAACTTATCCATTTCTAATCTTCATAAAGAAATCCTCATGCAATCCTTGGTTGACCCCATTTGTCCATTGTATAAAACACTAGTCTCCAATTCCTTCATGAATCTTATATTTTACAAAAAAAAAACACTTTGTTTTTCTAAAGTTATTATTAATTTTCACCATGTATTCCATTGTTAAACTCTAGTAATCCTACCCTAGGGACTCCACCTTTGAGCTAGAGAATAGATAACATAAAGAGACAAAAAAGGTTAGGTGTGGTGACAATGACCTCCCTCTTTGTTTTCCATAAGATATCATTAGGAATTCAATCTTAACATGCTAGTTTGTGTGCTAACATGGAAGAAAAAGCATCTCTAAGATGATGGATATATTCTTAATGGTAGAAAAATCGGTGGAGAAGGTTGAAAGATACAACTATTGGGTAGGAAACAATGGCTTATATGTTCATCTACTTATTCTTATATGACTATAAAATGAGGATAGAAAAACTCCATTTCCTTTTAAATATAATCATGATTGGTTGGATAAGGAATATTTTAGACTTCTTATTACAAAAATGGAAATTGTATGATCCTTGTTGATGAGATTGAGTTATGCTTGAATTTTCCTCCAATCTCAAAGAAGTTAAGAATTTAGTTGTGGGGAGCGCAAAGATGAAAAATGAAGAAAATCAACTAGACCTAGAAAAGGTAAGAGAAACATAACCATTGTTTTTGAAAATAATGTCAGAGGGTCTTCCAATGATAAAGAGTTTCTAGATTTAAAGACATTATAGGATTAAAAAAAGAACTTTTAGATGAAAACGAGGTAGAGTGGAGGCTCAAAAGTAGATCCATATGGTTGGAAGAGGGGCATATTAACAATAAGTTCTTTCACAATTATGACAATTTTAAGAAATGTGTAAATACAATTTGGTCAATTGGTCTTTCTGATGGGTCAAAGGAAAAATAATTTGAAGAAACTGTAAAAGTTAACAAGGTTTATTTTCTAGATATTTTCAAAGATCCAAAATCTCCTAGAAGAATTATGAAAGTGATAAGGATTTTCCATAGAAGTTTTGATCAGGGGTGAATAAGAGCATAAAGGCATAAGTTACCAATGAGAAACCATCCACCCACCCTTGGAAGATAAGGTAATTTATTATTTCACACCGGCTCTACTTTAAGATCAATGAATGGTATGCATTCTTTAATAAAAAATGATTTAATTAACATCACTATTATTATAAATATAATATAATAATAACTCACCTTTATGATATGAGTTATTGATAAGTCTGACCTAATAAAAGTTCAACATATAATTTTTTATTTGAAGATGATAGTTAAATAAATATGATTTTTTCATTTATAATTTTATTTTATTTTTAATTATAACTGTAAATCGTTTAATTTAATTTTGAAATTTTTTAATTAATTTAATTTAATTTTTAATTATGAATGTAAATAATTTAATTTTAAATCATTTAATTAAATTCTAAAATATCATGATCAATTATTTGTAATATATAATTTTATAGTAAATTGTTTTGTTGTATTTCTTTTACATTTTGAAAATTTTTAATTAATTTTATTTTTAATTTAATGTCAATTTTTTTATTAATTATTTGTAATATATAAAATTTTAATAATTATTTGTAATATATAATTTTATAGTAAAATTTTTAATTAATTTTATTTCCAATTTTTTATTAATTATTTAAAATATATAATTTTATAGTAAATTTTTTAATTGTAATTTTTTACATTTTAAAAATATATTTTTACTTTCTTAATTTTATTATTTGGAAGATTTACAAATAATCATAAATATTATATTTAAAAAATAAGAATTTATTTAAAAAAAAAAAAATTAATATGAAAAAGACTTTTATGTTTTCTTAATTCTATTATTTTGAAAATTTTAAAATAATCATAAATAACAAATTAAAAAATTAATTTAAAAAAAAATAAAATTAATATGAAGAGACTTTATGATTTTTTTATTTGATAAGCAAAGATAAATAAAAACTTTCAGCCACATTGAATTAAGAATTAGGAAAAGTTTGTTGCACAATTTAACTATACAAACCGCTTTTACATGTTTCATTGCATAGTTAATTATTCAAACGACTTAGTATTCTATACCATAATAAAAAACATGTGTACCCTGACGTACATAAAGGATTTTTTTCAATTCATCGCCACCTTCCTCAAAAACTAAAAGAACTAGTGTACATAAATGTTTGATGTGACTTCTCTCGTGCCATAACGTATAGAAATTAGGAGCATCGAAAACTGAAAGAATGCATGTATATAGCAGTTTGAAGTGGCTTTTCCCTCCTATTCTTATTAGTAGACTAAATTTTCTATTCTACCCTAATGTTTGGCATAGGATATTAGAAAATATTGATTTTCCAAATGAATTATTTAATATTTGACTGGTGGAAGGGGAAATAATTAAGATATACAAATTTTACTAGCTATAGAAAAACTAAAACTATCACATCCACAGGGCATCTAATCGCTATATGTCAATTTGAGTATCCTATGGTATAGATCCTATGGTACTGGAACTAACTAACGACACTGGAGATTTAATGCTCTGTCAATTAATGTCAATTACGAAGAGTTATAGTTGGAGTGTGTATGTTGGCTGCAGGCGAAGGTAGCGAATGTTTTCGAAGGGGACAAGCAATGGGAGCTATTGAATTTCGAAATGTCAATTAAGGAGAGTCTATTTGCGAACTGCTCTATCTTTCTGTGGCATAGCTTGCAAACTATTTTTATTTCGGACTTGCGAACTATCTTTGTTTTCGACATTTTGTTGTGGTCTGGCTTGCCAAGTTAGTTGAGAATTATGGGAGCATTCTCTGAGTTCTATTTCTTCCATCATGTTTTTTTGTGCTCTAGCTTGCAAAGTTAGTTGAGAGTTCTGGTAGCATTGGGAGCATTCTCGGAGTTCTATTGCATTGGAAATTTTTTCTCTGGTGCAGACGTTGAAGCGAGGTATAGGAGTGGCATTCCGAGTGAGAGTGGCATTGAGGGGGGCTCTACATAAGGAGGTATGTAAAAATAAACTGACTTAACCTAACCTATTTACTATCGATGTGCATTGACTTTACAGTTTTACAAATTTTTAAGCTGAAAGATGTTTGGGTTTCGAGAGTTATTTCCCTACTAATAACAATTTGCAAATAAAATACACATTATATTGAAGATATTTTTACCTGCGTGAATCATGAGCTGCACTATGGTGTGATGCATCTTTTCCTCTCCCCTTGCCCAGTGTCTGTCTTTTCTAGGTTTACTTTCTTCTATTGACCTGTTCGGAGTCCTTATAGTTCAAACTGCTTATTCTATAAGCAAATCAAAGAGTGTTAACCCAATATTTTTGCTCCCCTGTATATTTTTTAATTGCTATTCTGTGTGGAAACAATCGACACATTATAACCGAACTTAATAGGAGCAACAAGTACGGTGGTTTAAATACCGCGCAACTATTTGAGGTTTGCATCCCCTGGCTGTCGCTAAACAAACAGTCTACCGGCTATCACTGCTATCTCAGCTAACTAATTTTCCCAATATAAAAAAAGTCCTTCCAAACATCCCCTGCCGGGAGCTATAAACATCCCTTTTTAATAGAACTAAAAATTAGTTGATTTATTTTATCTATGAACACACCAATCCATGTGATAACTACAATTTTTATGATCAAAATTAAACTTGCGTTATAACGTTATTAATGATTTAGCTGGTTTCTCTCTCTGAGCTGCCCATTACTAGCCCCTACCCACCATCATTGGATTCAAATCCATTTTGCGACCGTGGTTACATATTTAATATGCAAGATTGTTTCTCTTTTGATGAACACACTAGTCAATGTAGAGATGGTTCTCTGAGCAAATATATGGTCATCAAAATATACTTTACTCTTCAAGAAATTATATACTTTACTTTTAAAGAAATTATATGAAATAGGAATTTGGTAGGTTAAAGAAATAATATTAAATAGGTATTTGATAGGTTACAGTAGAATAATGATCCCTAATTTTTTTGGTTTTGATTAATAAATTGGGGTGATATCACTCTCAACAATGTCAACACGGTCTAAGTAAATAAAAAACTCTACTACATAGTGCCAAATTTAGTGCAAAAATTTAACTAATGACACCAAAATCATAACAAGAAAAATAGACGAATGCATACCAACAAAAATAGAAGAATTTATACCAGAATTATGCGTTGAAGTTTGAGTTTATAAGATTCACACAGGCCTAGGATTTTCTGAGCGAGGCTGATTTTTTCACTACTGATTTCAAGCAAAATCCTCTTTGAAGAAAAATCCTGTTTGAAGCCCTACAAAAAGGATAGAAAAGGTTTGAGCATAATATTATTGAGGTGAAACTCAAATATTGTATGTTAGATGGCAATGGAGACGTTAGCAAGACAAGTTGTGAAACATCTCTTGATGTTAAATTTGCGAATAGTAGACATCCTACTGATTCTCTGAGTGACTCCTTCAATTAGCTTTTAAGTGCAAAGAAGCTAGTCACCATTTAAGTACAAATCTTATATTTATTTCAAATAGAAATTCAATTATTTATACAAAACTAAACATTTTAATGAGGAGAAATCAAACGAAATGCATTCCATGCCTGTAAACTGTCACAGTTGAAAAAACTTACTCATGGGTCTACGTTTTCATCTGGTTTTCCATTCCCAACAGTTGTTACTCCTCCTTTTCTTTGTCTTGATAACTCCTTTTCCAGACTTATCACTTCTCATAAGGAGCTTGACATCTTCTTCACTGGCCAGAAGACATGCTCTCTTCCATGTTTTTGATTTGCATGTCTTCAAATGGCTGCTAGAAAATTATAGATACCGTACATTTGGCAACATAACTCATTTGTTGTATGTAACTTTATGTATAGGACATGCTCTCTGCCATGATTTCCATTTGCATGTCAACACAAAGACTTGGAAAAGATAAAAATGACGTGTCAACACAATAACATGGAAAAACTCGACAATAACTACACTTAATGAAAAATATGTAAAATATTTGCCAACTCCACTTAATGAAAAATTCGGGTTCGATCCCCGCCTCAACCTTTTTCATTGAGAGTAAGATACTGAAACTGTTGGATAGATGCAATATAATATAGTTAGAGATATGCACATTTCCCCTGGTGTAGAGATTGGTTCAGTTAAAAAAATTACTATTCTTATCCATGTATATAGTTTGTTGATCTTTAAGTTTGTGAATTCATTTAATATGTACCTGTGAAGAATTCAATTGGTTTTCACTTTGACATTGTTGTTGAATGATGTAAATTAAATATGTTTCTTCCGAGAGAGTGAGAATATTTTCTTTCTCTAACTTTGGTAATGTAGTTTGGCCATTGGTATATTCTGATGTAGGAAAATTCAACTTTTCTTGTACATGCATCTCTCGGGTTCTTCAATCTTGGTTTACTACCAAAACATATTCATGCTTCAATTATTCACAATTTGTTTTTCATGGTTAATTAAATCCGTAGATTTCATGAGCATTTGTCACATGCAAAACATATTTAAACACATAAAGGGAGCACTCACTATCTCTCCTTCCACTAATTAAATATCCTTTTCTATTCATATGTTTCTTTATTACATAAGGTGTATTCCTTATATCCTTAATGGCATTTGTGTTCTCATGGATTTAGTGTTTAACCATGGAAGGATTTGATCTCATGGCAAAATTCGAAAGGAATCAATGAAGAATTAAAAACACCACTTACTTCCCCAATGCCCACAAAAATTTGTGTGCAAACCACTTAACTCAGCGTGACCTCCAAAGGAGATGATTTGAATTCAATAAGACTACATTTCTTCCCAATTCCACACAGAATTTAACTCCAAGACAATGACCACTCTCTACAATCCTGCACTTATGTCATATCATTGATTCTTCATTCCTCTTTGGTGGCTTTAATCCTAATCCTTGTTCTTGTATATTGGCTTCGCATTCAATGTAGACAAATTCATGAGTTTGTAACTTATTTCTCTACGCTTGTCAATGACATTATTTTTTTCAATAGAGAAAAATTAACATAGAAGGCATCATCATTAATGAGTTTAGATATAGTTCCACCCGGGCTACACTGAACCCTACTTTTGAACTCTCAAATGAATTCGACTCTTACATGTCTTATATAGATAATCCTATCCACATTTTCTTAAAGAGAAACTACCTTTGATCATCACTGAGCCTTTAACATAGAATCAATCTCCCAAAAGGGAAATTATCAAGCTCTGTGTGAATTCAACTTCTATGTAATGTCCCCATTTTGGCCCCCTTCGCATTAAATCGTAAATGATGTAAATATTGTTATTTAATCATGGTGAGGAGCTCAAGGCTAAGGCCCCACCATTGATTTAGCGTTTTATGTATCGACAATTAAAAAAAAAATAGATGCCTATCGTTCTTGTGCTAGACAGGCACAATGTAAATTAAGACATCATGTAAATACGAATTTTAATGAAAAACCCACAGCTGGCTATACAATGTAACAGAGAGATAGGGGCATGATTCTACAAGGAATAGGGAGGGAAAATATTCAAACCCTTGAGCCAATGGTGTTAATCCATGTGTCAATGAGAAAACCCATAAACCACCAACTATCCATTTTGGGTTATGGACCCAATCATTTAATTCTTCCAGAAATTTGTTGAGGTAGTTAATGCCTTGGGAATGAAGAGGTATGGCAGCCAATTTCATGTATAGGCAAGCCATCAACCTGGGAAATCGCATTTTGTCTCCTTGGGCAAGAAAACACCCACGAAATGGTGCCCAAAGCCATTCTGAACCCATAGTTTTTCCTCTCTCACGCAGATTGAGACTGCTAGAAGTTACATTCACGTTTTTCATAAAAAACGCAGGGTTTTCCTTGCCAAAAAAACTCGTTTTTGGTTTTGGACAGTAGCTGGGAAGAAGGGGATGGGATTTGGGACCGTATGGAGGTTGTTTTTTCCCAGAATTACCATGGGAATTTTTCCTAAAAATGATTTCTGCTTCCTGGGGTTTTCCCAAAACCTCCATTGTTCATTTTTAGCCTTCCCACGTTTTTCTGAAGCTCAGGGAATCATTTTCATGCTTATCACTGTACAAACATTTTTCTCCTGTCCAGCCATTGTACTTAGTTGATTATCTGCATCCCTATTGATTTGGAGACTGTAAGCAAGAGATTGGAGTGGTAGTGGATAGAGAGGGCTTGATAAACCTAGTGGGGGAGATAACCTCTCAAGAAGATCAAGAGGGCTTTGGATACTCTTCTATGCACACCCTAAGAGCACTAGATGGAGAAGATGTGGCTTGAGGGACTGTACAACAGTGAAAAGAATACTTCCTTGTGCTGGGTGTGTAGGTATTGTGGGTGCCAAGCTAGATAGATCTTGTAAGGTTACCCCTGGCTCTGTGGTTGAGCTCACTAGCTTAGCCAATCTTCCTTTCCATTTCCTAGCATCCTGATAAACCCAATTGTAAATTGGCTTGGCTCATCTTGGTGTATGCTTGGCTATGTGTGAGTCTGCTGTTCCCTGATTCCTTGTAGAGATCATGCCCAGCTCGGGGGTGGCCGTGTGTTGAGATATTGATGATCACAACTGGCCTATGGTTAGGTGGAACGTTGTAGTTGCATAGGCAGTTGCTTGGGACTACTTTGTTATAAGATAAGTACTCTCTTGTGTTAACTTTGCATTTATTTATTTGATGAATATCGTGAATGTATGATGGATGTGTTATTATAATTACTTCCGCTGTGTTTTCTTATAATTATACATTTCCATATGTTCTTTTATATTATGTGAATGCTTATTTAAAAGTTCATGGGGCTAGATGCCCTGGCTTCAGTCTATCGTTCTCTCCATCACACTGATATGATGGGTGGGGACATTACATTTTGGTATTAGAGCTACTAGTTGCAGCATTGGACCTCTATGGGCCAAATCCGATTACAGTTACATGGGAAGGTCCCTTCCTGATCACCACAGGTCTTAGAATCGGGCCTAAAATGGCTAAGTTGAATAAAATTACAGAGGTAAGATCACCTCCTACTGAGCAGCAGTCATCGCTGAAAGAAGGAAAGATTTCAAATTCTCATAAGAGTTTTGGAAAATTTTTGTTTAAGTCTGTTTCGGGAAGAGTTCGGCAAGTTAGCCCGAAACTGCGGAAGGATTCCGCGAGCCGTTCTGCAACGCGGAAGAGTTCGGCAAGTTGGCCCGAAACTGCGGAAGGATTTCGCGAGTTGTTCCGCAACACGGAAGAGTTCAGCAAGTTGGCCCGAAATTGCGGAAGGATTCCGCGAGTTTTTCCGCAACGCGGAAGGGTTCGACAAGTTGGCCCGAAACAGTGGAAGGATTCCGTGAGTCATTCCGCAACGCGGAAGAGTTCGACAAGTTGGCCCGAAACTGAGGAAGGATTCTGCGAGTCATTCCGCAATGCGGAAGAGTTTGGCAAGTTGGCCCGAAACTGCGGAAGGATTCCGCGAGTTGTTTCGCAATGCGGAAGAGTTCAGCAAGTTGGCCCGAAACTGTGGAAGGATTTCGCGAGTTGTTTCGCGACGCGGAAGAGTTCTACAAGTGGACCTGAAAACTGCAGCAGGATTCCACGAATCGTCCCGCAATTGCGGAAGGACTCGGCAAATCGTCCCGCAATTGCGGAAGGACTCAGAAAATCATCCCGCAATTGCGGAAGGACTCGGCAAAATCGTCCTGCAATTTCAGAAGGATTCAGAAAATCATCCCACAATTGCGGAAGGACTCGAAAAATCATCACGCAATTGCGGAAGGACTCGGCAAATCGTCCCACAATTGCGAAAGGACTCGGCAAATTGTCCCGCAATTTCGGAAGGATTCGGAAAATCACCCCACAACTGCGGAAGGATTCGGCAAATCGCCCCGCAACTCCGTAAGGATTCGGCAAATCGCCCCGCAACTGTGGAAGCACTCCAGAATCGCAGAAGAACTCCACAAGTTTCTCCGAAACATGGAATTTCAACCATTTTTCAGGGAGATTTTCAAGTGCCGCAAATGGAAAAATTGCCATGGAACTTATGCGCAAGATTGCGTGAAATGGAAAGATTTACAAAAAAAAAAAAAAAACGAGGGCACTGCCCTCGACTTGCCTTGTAGTGACGCAGGGAAGCCACAAGGGGGCAAGCCCCCTTAACCCCCATCGTCCCCCTCATATGTCGTTGATTGTGAGAAAATTCTATGATTTGACAAATTGTCAATATAATATTTTCCCACGTGCATGAAAGTAATTTATGAATTTCTGAGAATATAATGCAGCTAACAATTGTGTTGATGAACACATTTTGCAGAATCTCAGTTACATCAGGGCAACACTCTAAATAGTACAGTTGGAAAGTTTTGGACCTTGGTTGGGCCAATAAAACCAACATCATGGATGATGCACAGGATCCCTATGAGCCCGAGACAGATGCCATGGAGGAGAACATACATGTTGAAAATGCTGAAATAGAATCTAATGGGAGGAGAGATCAAGAGACTCCTCCAGGTATTGTAGCCACCATGAGAATCCTAAGGGTGGAGTTGTAAAGCTGTAGAGAAGACAATGAAAGGATGATTAAAGCTCAGGAAGAACAAAATCAGTTGAATGCAGCCATGCTACAGAGTTTGACAGACATCCAAAGGCAAATAAACTCTGGGCATCAGACATCAAATCCAGAAAGGGGTGGGAGTAGTTCTAGGAGGAATTCCCGCAAGAGGGCCAGTAGCCCAAGAAGAGTTTCTACAGACAAAACATATACTCTAGAAATCTCTTCTAATGAATCATCTGACTCTGAAGAATCCATTTAGGGTTCAAGCTCTTTGTCTCGCAGAAGCAAGAGGAAGAGGAACTACAAGAACAATTCACATGGGGAATTTAAGAAGGCGAAACCTCCTACATTTGATGGAGAGATAAAGTCTGGTCAAGAAGCTGAAGCTTGGCTTCTTGGGATGAGAAAGTATTTCCAAGTCCAAGACTACTCGGGAAATATGAAGGAAAGAGTAGCCATCTTCAACTTGAATGGAAGAGCATATATATGGTGGGAACACATCAGGCAAGTGAAGAAGATCAATGAAAGGAAGACTGTGTGCAAGCAGTTCAAGAAATACTTCAAGCAGAAGTACCTCTCTGACAGGTACTATGATGATAAGATCAAAGAGTTCCATGAGCTGAGATTGGGACAATTGTGTGAAATTGCCCACATAAGATCCAAAGAGATGACGTAAACCTCACAATGAAAGAATTTAGGAATAATAGAAGAAGAGACAAGCAATAGAACTTAGATCCAAAGAAACTCTGATTGAGGCAGAATAATTACACATGTTGCTATTAACAGAATAATGAACTGGTAAATATACAATGCTGAGTATGAGGATTCGAATTCACTAGGAGGAATTCGAATTGGCCTTCATGCACAGATCCATAATCAGTGGAGAGTCATCAATGCCTAACTAGGAGTCCACCTTCTCATCAGTGAAGTCATCAATGCACAAGTAATGATTAATCGGGAGTCAAACTGAGTCTAACTGAATGTGGTTGGTGTAACTGGCACATGGAAGCACTAATATAGTGAAGGAGGCTCAATGGAGGGAGCCATAGGAGTTAACTGGAGTCAGAATGGTCAATCTAGTCTCAGTGGAGGTCCAACAGAGTGATAAACTCAGTAAAGAGTCAGTTAAGCCTTAAATCATGGGAATAACTAATGATAACTCAATATAACTGAATATAACTAGACTGGTAGGTGAAGAAGGTGCCCTTGTCATGCAGTGAAGCAAAGGAGGGCGCATTAGTCACTGGGAGGCCTATAAATGATCTGAAAGAAGCTCTGGGGGCTAGTTTGTTGAGGACTAGGTGTTGGGACTGATGACCTAGAATGCATGCAAAATGCATTCAAACCCTAATTGCATGAAAACCCTAATTTTGCATGCATGACTGAAAATGAAAATGACTGGAAAGCTAGTAGGACTAGGATGGAGTATAGGAATATCCTAAAACCCTCCCTTAATCCATCCTGGGACTTGATAACTAGGACCAAAGGTCACCCATACAATAAATGAAATGATAATAAAATACATAACTGTCCATAAACTAAGGAAATGGGGAAAACCTCATGGGAAAAATACCCCCCCTCAAAAAGAACAATAAATAACTCAAAGAACCATCATGCAGAAAAGAAGGAAGCTTTCATTAGTGAAAATTTTTGGAAAAGACTTGGCAAGCTGATCCCATGTAGGAAGGTCTCCCACTGCGTGGAGGATGAAGCAAGTCTTTCAGGAACTTTTTTATGTATCTGGAGTGAATGGAACATGAGTAGTCTTCCCAAAAGATGGAAGAGAGAATCCCATCATCATGCTGCATCTCTTATGGAGAGATGGATGGCATAATGCAAGGTTAGCATGCTGCTAAAGTCTAGTAGTTCTATAAGCAAATAAATCATCAACCGTGTTCTCAGTAGTAGCAAGGACTGTGTGAGAACATATTTCTCTTGAATCTAGACTAAGAATAGGTGTTGGTTCTGAATCTTCTTGAACCATGATCTCAACATCAAAATCTTGATCTTCTTCTTCACTAGAATAGGAGTCACTGGAAGAGAAGTCACTGTGATCTTCATCGGAATCTGAAGGAATAGTTGGAGAGAAGGGCATGAAGTGTGAGAACTCATATGCCTTTGAGGCATGATTAGCAATCCCATTCGCTATAACCTTTCCAGTGGAGATTTCTGTAATCTCTACTGTGTCTGGACCAAAAATTACTTGTTTTGGAGATCCTGTATGAGTCATTTGATATACTGACAACAAATTAGCTGTAAGAGAAGGAACAAATAAGACATTTTTGAACTTACCATGTTCCATATGAACTGTACCCAAACCTTTGGCAGAAATCTGAGAGGTGTCTTCCATGTGAATGGTAGGCCCATATTGGAGATCGAAAGAGGAGAAGGATTATTCTTGTGCCATCATGTGGTTGGAAGCTCCAGAATCTATGAGGAGAGCTTTTGTCTTTGAAAAACCAGCCATCAATGCATGACAATCATCAAATCCACTTCCAGAATCAGACATCTTTGCTTCTTTTGGAACAACAATTTGGTTTTGTTCAAGAAGCTTGGTTAGAAGATCAATCTTCTTATGCATGCAAGCATGCTCAAGATGGTTTCCTCTCTTCTAGTAGGTACAATTTCATCTCTTTTGTTTGTCATTCTTGGATCTTGAAGGTTTCTTGCCTTTTCCTTTTTGTCCCCCTTTTGCATTCGCTCCACTTGATTCACCAGCTAAAAGAGCTAAATCTCTGGAGGTTTTGATGGCACCCATTTGAAACAGTTTGTTCTCTTCTTGAGTGAGAGCTTCAATGAAGTCACTTAAGGTGGGAAACATCCATCCAAGGATGGACATTCGAATAGAATGAAAGGTAGATACAAAGACAGAAAATTGAGATCCAAGTTTGCTCAATATAGAGAGTATCAATTGCTCATCACCTTTAGTGATGCCACATTGCTTGCAATGCAAAACCAAATTCTGAAATTTGCAGAAGAAATCTTGGATGCTCTCGAAATTGCTAGGTTGAAGGGAAACCAATTCATTCTCAAGAATGTAGCCTCTTAGTTCGTCTTGTTTTCCAAAAAGACTCCTCAATTTTATCCATAAATCATATGGAGACTTCAATCCATCAGCATGAAACAATAGATCATCAGATATATGAAGGCATATGAATCGAAAGGCTTCATCCATTTTGTTTAGGTGATTGATTCTCTTTTCAGCTTGATGTGGTATGGCATCTTTTTCCTCAACTACTCTAGTAAACCCTCTTGATTGCAAGAGTATTATCATCTTCCTCTTCCATTCGAAATAACAGAGTGAGAAGTATAGATGAAGGAGCATTTGAACTGCTCATATTGATTGCTTGAACAAGTGCAAATAGAAAGCTATTGAATCTGCTGCTGCAACTGCTGGAACTTCAAAATACCTGCAAAAAACTCTCAAGAATGGAGGTATAATATACTCTCAAGGCTCTGATACCATGTGAAATTGCCCACATAAGATCCAAAGAGATGATGTAAACCTCACAATGAAAAAATTTAGGAATAATAGAAGAAGAGACAAGCAATAGAACTTAGATCCAAAGAAACTCTGATTGAGGTAGAATAATTACACATGTTGCTATTAACAGAATAATGAACTGGTAAATATACAATGCTGAGTATGAGGATTCGAATTCACTATGAGGAATTCGAATTGGCCTTCATGCACAGATCCATAATCAGTGGAGAGTCATCAATGCCTAACTAGGAGTCCACCTTCTCATCAGTGAAGTCATCAATGCACAAGTAATGATCAACCGGGAGTCAAACTGAGTCTAACTGAATGTGGTTGGTGTAACTGGCACATGGAAGCACTAATATAGTGAAGGAGGCTCAGTGGAGGGAGCCATAGGAGTTAACTGGAGTCAGAATGGTCAATCTAGTCTCAGTGGAGGTCCAACAGAGTGATAAACTCAGTAAAGAGTCAGTTAAGCCTTCAATAAAGGGAATAACTAAAGATAACTCAATATAACTGAATATAGCTAGACTGATAGGTGAAGAAGGCACCCTTGTCATGCAGTGAAGCAAAGGAGGGCGCATTAGTCACTGGGAGGCCTAGAAATGATCTGAAAGGAGCTCTGGGGGCTAGTTTGCTGAGGACTAGGTGTTGGGATTGATGACCTAGAATGCATGCAAACCCTAATTGCATGCAAACCCTAATTTTGCATGCATGACTGAAAATGATAATGACTGGAAAGCTAGTAGGACTAGGATGGAGTATAGGAATATCCTAACAAATTGATCATGGAAGAATATGCAAACAAATTCTTGGAGCTGCTAAGATATGTCAGGTACATTCGAGATGATAAGGTGAAAATTCAGCGTTTCCTAAGTGGACTGCCCCAGTCATATAAAGACAGAATTGAGTTCGATGTACCTCGAACTCTAGAGGAGGCCATAAGAAAGGCCAAGTATTGCTCTGATCAAAACAGAAGCAAACCAGAATTCCATAAGGCATGGAAGGATAAGAAAAATGAAAGGTTTGATCAAAGGAAGAAGGGGTTCAAGCCTCCTTAATTCCGGAATCAGCAAAGACAACCATCACAGGTTGTGACTAAGCCAACTAGGATGATGGGAGACAAGCCAAGAGATCCAAAGGAGCCAAGAGAACCACTTCAATGTTGGGGTTGTGGAGGGAAGCACATGCTTAGGAACTGTCCACATCGGAATGGGAATCCAAATCAAGTTCACAACATCCAAGGAGTTGAAACCATGGGTCAAGTGGCAAGGACAATCCCTAGAATCTATGCAGCAGTAGAAGACCGCCAGGCAGGTCATCAATCAACTGTGGTTGAAGTTGAAGGTAAGATTGCTAAGCAATCTGTTTCTATTTTCATTGATCCTAGATCTACTCACAGTTATGTCACTCCTAGACTTGTTGAGATTTGTGCTTTCAAGAAATTAAAGCATAGTAAATCATGGTTAGTTCAACTAGCCACTGGAACCAAGAGAAAAGTTAGTGAAATTGTAGAGAAATGTCCATTAGAGATGGATGGACTATTCACTTATGCAAATCTGAATATTTTACCACTGGGTTCCTATGATATTCTCATTGGAATGGATTGGTTAGAAGCACACAGGGTTAAACTTGACTGCTACAATAAGACATTTGAATGCATGGACGAAGAAGGAAACCCGAGGGTTGTAAAAGGCATTCCAAAGGTGACTTCTGTTAGACAGGTTTCAGCCATGCAACTGAAGAAGTTCTGTAGGAAGGGATGTCAATTGTATGCAGCCCACATTATAGAGTCAGCAGAGAATGAAAATCTTAAATTGGAGGACTATCATGTATTGCAAGAATTCAAGGATGTTTTTCTTGATGAGATTCCAAGACTCCCTCCAAAGAGAGACATTGACTTTACAATTGAACTTGTTCCAGGAGCAGCACCAGTGTCTAAGACACCCTACAGGATGAGTACACCGGAATTGCTAGAATTGAAAATGCAATTACAAGAGTTGTCGGAAAAGAAATATATTAGGCCAAGTGTGTCCCCGTGGGGAGCACCTGTTCTATTTGTGAAAAAGAAAGATGGAACGCTCAGGTTATGTATTGACTACAGGCAGTTGAACAAAGTCACTGTGAAGAACAAATACCTATTGCCCCGAATTGATGACCTTTTTGACCAAATGAGAGGAGCAAAGGTATTTTCAAAAATTGACTTGAGGTCTGGTTACCATCAGGTAAGAATCAAAGAAGAAGATATTCATAAGGCAACCTTTAGAAAAAGGTATGGACACTATGAGTTTGTAGTGGTACCATTCGGTCTCACAAATGCACCAACTACATTCATGTGTCTCATGAATAATGTTTTTAGCAAGTATTTGGACAAGTTTGTTCTTGTATTCCTAGACGACATTCTCATATATTCTAAGAATGAAGAAGAGCATGAAGAACATTTGAGAATGACAATGCAATTACTAAGGGAGCATAAGCTGTATGCAAAGTTGAGCAAATGTGACTTTTATAAAGATAGAATTCATTATTTGGGTCACATCATCTCCGACGAAGGAATATATGTAGACCCTGAGAAGATTGAAGCCATTATGAATTGGCCAACTCTAAGGAATGTGACTGATGTGAGATCTTTTATGGGCCTTGCTGGTTACTACAGGAGGTTTATCGAAGGATTCTCCAAGGTTGAAAACCCGATCACTTCTTTGCAAAAAAAGGGGATAATGTTTGAATGGTCACCAAGATGTGAGGAAAGTTTTCAACGGTTGAAGAATCTTCTTACAAGTGCACCAATTTTGAAAATTGCAGACCCAGAAAAAGACTTTGTGGTGTGTACCGATGCATGTAATCAAGGACTTGGAGGAGTTCTTATGCAAGACAACCACGTGATATGCTATGAGTCAAGAAAGTTGAAGGAGCATGAGAAGAACTATGCTACTCATGATATAGAACTTGCAGCCATAGTACATGCTTTAAAGATGTGGAGGCATTACTTATTGGGAAGAAAATTTGAGTTAAGGATAGACCATTGTGGTCAGAAATACTTGTTTGATTAGCCAACTTTAAATGCTAAGCAAGCTAGATGGTTGGAATTTTTGTGTGAATTTGATTTTGAAATCAAACACATAAAAGGGAAAGAAAACAAGGTGGCTGATGCACTCAGCAGGAAGGTACATGAATTGCATGTGGCAGCGCTTAGTACTTGCCAACCAGATTTGAGGTAGCAAATTGTTAACCATATGGTTGAGGATGAAGTGTATGAGCAGATAAAGGGCAGATTGCAGCAGCAAGACCTTGACAAGAAGTATGAGGGTTATCATTTGGAGGAAGACAGACTTCTTACCTATAAAAATAGAGTCTATATTCCAAATGCAGCAGAATTAAGGAGAATTGTTATGGATGAAATCCATAAAGCTCCATACTCTGGTCACCCAGGATATCAGAAAACAATTGCTACAGCAAGAAAATATTATTTCTGGTCAGGCATGAAGAAGGACATCGCTGAATACATTTCTAAGTGCATGGAATGTCAGCAGGTGAAGAGTGAACACCAACATCCAGCAGGTTTATTGCTCCCAGTGCCAATTCCAGAATGGAAATGGGAAGTAATATCCATGGACTTTATTACAGGATTGCCAATGACTGTGAGACAACATGATTCCATCATGGTTGTGGTGGACAAGTTAACAAAGGCAGCACATTTTATACCAGTTAAGTCCACACATAAAGCCAATGCCATTGCAAATATTTTCATGAAAGAAATTTTCAAATTACATGGGTTGTCTAAGGAAATAATTTCTGACAGAGATACCAAGTTCACTTCCAATTTTTGGAAAGGTCTCTTTGTAGATTTGGGTACACAACTAAGCTTTAGTACCGCATACCATCCTCAAATAGATGGGAAAACAGAAAGAGTAAATTGGGTGCTTGAAGACATGCTCCGCATGTATGTAATGGACAAACCATCCAAGTGGGAGGATTATCTACACTTGGTAGAATTTGCATATAACAATGGGCAACAAGCATCATTGGGAATGGGTCCTTATGAGGCTTTGTACGGTAGAAGGTGTAGGACACCAGTTACTTGGGACAATCCAGTGGACATAATTGTACTTGGGCCAGAATTGCTTAAGGCAATGGAGCAAGAAGTTTCCAAGATCAAACAAAATTTAAAAACAACCCAGGATAGACAGAAAAGCTATGCAAATAAACATAGAGTGCATAGGGAATTCAATGTTGGGGATCATGTGTATCTTAGAGTGAGATCAAGGAAGAGTTCCTTGAAGCTTGGGAGTTGTGCCAAGCTATCACCTAGATATTGTGGGCCATTTGAAGTGCTTGAAAGAATAGGGCCAGTTGCATATAGACTTGCATTGCCTGCTATCACTAAAGCTCATAATGTTTTTCATGTCTCTTTGCTTAAGAAATATGTACATGATCCTAACCATATGATTAATTGGGATGTGATCCTGGTGGAACCTGAGGGAGAATTCCAAACCGATCCATTGTGCATCCTAGACAAGAAGGTAACATTGCTCCGGAACCGAGCCATCAGACAGGTAAATGTGCAATGGAAGCACTACGGTCCCGATGAGGCTACATGGGAGCTGGAGGATGCCATGAGGGTGGCATATCCATTTTTGTTCAATTTTGATGAGCACTGAGGACAGTGCTAATGTAAGGGGAGGGGAAGGTAATGTCCCCATTTTGACCCCCTTCGCATTAAATCATAAATATTGTTATTTAATCATGGTGAGTAGCTCAAGGCCAAGGCCCCACCATTGATTTATCGTTTTATGTATCGAAAATTAAAAAAAAAAATAGATGCCTATGGTTCTTGTGCTAGACAGGCACAATGTAAATTAAGACATCATGTAAATACAAATTTTAATGAAAAACCCACAACTGGCTATACAATGCAACAAAGAGATGGGGGCATGATTCTACAAGGAATAGGGAGGGAAATTATTCAAACCCTTCAGCCAATGGTGTTAATCCATGTGTCAATGAGAAAACCCATAAACCACCAACTACCCATTTTGGGTTATGGACCCAATCATTTAATTCTTCCGGAAATTGGTTGAGGTAGTTAATGCCTTGGAAATGAAGAGGTATAGTAGCCAATTTCGTGTATGGGCAAGCCATCAACCTGGGAAATCGTATTTTGTCTCATTGGGCAAGAAAACACCCACGAAATGGTTCCCAAAGCCATTTTGAACCCATAGTTTTTCCTCTCTCACGTAGATTGAGACTGCTGGAAGTTACATTCACGTTTTTCATTAAAAACACAGGGTTTTCCTTGCCCAAAAAACTCGTTTTTCGTTTTGGATAGTAGCTGGGAAGAAGGGGCTGCGATTTGGGACCGTATGGAGGTCGTTTTGTCCTAGAATTGCCATGGGCATTTTTCCTAAACACGATTTCTGCTTCCTGGGGTTTTCCCAAAACCTCCATTGTTCATTGTTAGCCTTCCCACGTTTTTCTGAAGCTCAAGGAATTATTTTCATGCTTATCACTGTACAAACATTTTTCTCCTATCCAGCCATTGTAGTTAGCTGATTATCTGCATCCCTGTTGATTTGGAGACTGTAAGCAAGAGATTGGAGTGGTATTGGATAGAGAGGGATTGATAAACCTAGTGGGGGAGATAACCTCTCAAGAAGATCAAGAGGGCTTTGGCTACTCTTCTATGCACACCCTGAGAGCACTAGATGGAGAAGGTATGGCTTGAGGGACTGTACAACAGTCAAAAGAATACTTCCTTGTGCTGGGTGTGTAGGTATTGTGGGTGCCAATCTAGATAGATCTTGTAAGGTTACCCCTGGCTCTGTGCTTGAGCTCACTAGCTTAGCCACTCTTCCTTTCCATTTCCTAGTAGCCTGATAAACCCAATTGTAAATTGGCTTGGCTCATCTTGGTGTATGCTTGGCTATGTGTGAGTCTGTTGTTCCCTGATTCCTTGTAGAAATCATGCCTAGCTCGGGGGTGGCCGTGTGTTGAGATATTGATGATCACAACTGGCCTATGGTTGGGTGGAACATTGCAGTTTCATAGGCAGTTGCTTGGGACTACTTTGTTATAAGATAAGTACTCTCTTGTGTTAACTTTGCATTTATTTATTTGATGAATATCGTGAATGTATGATGGATGTGTTATTGTGATTACTTCCGTTGTGTTTTCTTATAATTATACATTTCCATATGTTCTTTTATATTATGTGAATGCTTATTTACAAGTTCATGGGGCTAGATGCCCTGGCTTCAGTCTAATGTTCTCTCCATCACACTGATATGATGGGTGGGGACGTTACATTCTATCTCTATTGATAACAGAGACTCCTCCTGTCCGTCTCACATACAAACTTAATATGCACGAAGATCTTCCCCAAATTGTCTCAAATCTGTTACATTAAGGCGGATTTTCCATGCCTCAAATTGTCTTAAATCTGTTACATTAAGGCAGATTTTCCCTAATCTATCAATCACTCCAGATTCACATATAGGTACTAGAACTTCATCAAATAAAACATACACAGAGACAATTGATCATATAAAATTCTAATTCATTCATTCAAATATGTACATATAATTCTACTCAAAATTCTCATTTCTCACTATTTGCTCTCTATGGCCTGATTTCCTTTGTTTGGACAAACACCTACCCATAGGATTACATCACTATATATGCATGGAAGTCGATGCTTCCATCTTACTAACTGACTCCTAAACTTTAGAAGCTAACTCCTATATCTCTGCAACTAATTCTAAACTTAGGAAACATGAACCTATCTTTACTGAACCGAATAGACCAATCCTTATCCTATCTACCAGATTCTCCCACGAATTCTGCCAACATGAAGATTTAGTTATAATGACTCATTACTCCTAAATCCTTCTAGAACTTTTCCTTGCAAATTATAATATTTACAATTTTTACAAATAAAAAAATAAAAACCCCATGTTGGGCAAATTTCAAGACCCTAAGGCTTGATCAACATTATGCTTTTTGAGGAGATCCTATGCTCTTGCATCATATTCTCTTAGTGTTTATTCTTTGGCGTAAGAGTTTTTATTCCTTCACCAAAAATTTCGGGAATGGGCCACTTTGTTCACCAATTAATTTTTATACCTGATATTTGGAAATAAATACCAGCAGCAGGGCCCTTGCAATAGTAGATAAGTTATCCCATATAAATGACTGAATGGATCATGGAAGCTTTTGGTGTGACGGTGATACCAATCCCTTATACTGGATATCTCTCTGATATCTTCCATTTTGCTTAATAAAAATATATGTGAAAGTTTATAATTCGTTTAAACTTTATGGATTTATGTGTCACTTAATTTTTTTCATCCTTTATTCTTCCAGCAAAGACTTGAATGTTTTTGTAAAGATCTCGGAGCAACTTCTGCAATGTATTTGGATTTTTAAAATTTCGATAATATTGCAATTATTACTGTTAACTCTGCTCTGTGTTTTATTTTTGTGGAGTTACTCTTTTTGTTGCTTGGCGAAGTTATAGAATGTTATTGATGTGATGTCCAAAAGGTCAATTTTACCACTTCTTTTGAATATGTATGCAAGATTTTACACTTTCTTCGTAATTGAGGTTGAGTCTGCTAGTGTTAAAAGTGAGTAAAGCTTGTAACATTATACCTTTTGTTGTTCTACATGAGGCTAATTTCCAAAGTGTGTTTCTTTTCTATATATAAGTCATATTGGTTCCTCGTCAACTCCAAAGTTAAGAGATGTAGCTAATCGAGAGTTTTGGAGTTGAACAATTATATTGTATATTTTGTAGGCATTCTATTAAAAGATCTAACTCTTCATTTTTTAGGTTGGGGTTTAGGTGGGTATTGAGATTCAATCAGACCTTGTTCCACGACAAGAAATAAAAGTGAGATCAATCGTTCTTGGATCATTGGAACCAAGAAAAGTTAGATCAATCTTTATTGACTAATAATTTCTTTCAACTTTTTGTATTCTTCTTTAACATTTTCACATTTCCAGTTACGAATAATTGTTAGATTGAGTTATATTTGAAACATTCATAATTGCAATTTCAATTCTTATATGCAAGGTATCCTTCCTAATATTGTATTGAAACTAACATGAACATAGGTGAAAATCTAAATCCCTGTTTACATACCTTATGTGTTATCATTACCATGAAATAGTATCATATAAGTTTCACCATCTGTGTATCTTTATATCTATTGCATGATTGAAACTTAACAGTGGATCTTTTTTCCTCTCCCATAAAGATAAAAAGAATTAGATATATTAACCCACTAAAATGTAACTAAATTTTGCTAATTCCCTTGATTGCAAGAATAAATGTAGAGGAAGTAGAGGCAATTCATTGAATCTTGTGAATGACCCAAATCCAAGATATGCACACGATCATATGGTTTTATTGGAAAGTAAGAGGAAGTTTTCTATGTTCATTTTGGTTCAAACATCAATGATGTTTGTTTTGATAGGAAGGTAGGGAAGTCCATCCACGAAAGGGTTTCAATTTTGCATTTTTATAGAGTTTATTTTATTAAGCTTATAGAAAACATGACCTCTCTATGGCTATATTTGTATTTACATGATATACAATTTGTAGATTGGTAGGTTATGGGTTGAAACATCTATAATTCTCGTCTTTTCTAAGCATTGCACTGACTATTGGACTATTTGTATTTTACATTCTTTGTTACATTGATCTCTTGATGAGTTTCTTTTTACTCATTTTACTTTCCCCATTACTATTTCATTGGGTCTTCCACTATCTAATGCTACAAATTGATCAGTCCCCCCTGCAATCTTAGTGGGATCATTGCTAGCATTATATTACTACTTTCTTTAGCATCTTGTTTGCTTATACTAAGATGCATTAGGGATCCTGTTTGTTACACCTTGATAATATTATATAAAGGGGGTATTAAAATGGGTTGATAAAAATGGATACCTACAATATCTATTGAAAATAGGGGTTTTCTTAATTGGAAAGTTATATTGGGAGGGGGGTTCAACAATACAATTTCAGAAGGCATTTCTCAATATTCAGTGAAATTACGGATATTCTTTAATATCCTGCAAACAATCGTGCTATGTAACAAGTTCACTGAGTGAACCCCCCGTGCTCATAAGCCTCTTGTTCTCAAGCGTTGAACCAATCACAACATATTGTACAAGATGATTATCAAATTTCATTCCACTAATAAAAATCTTATTTTGGTGTATCTACATCTTTCCTCCACTCTTTTTCATTCAGCTTCACTACCATTTTTTTATTTTTATACATTTTGTACATTTTACTATATATAAATAAATTGGATTGTATATACTATTTTTTTTTTTTTTTTCTTTCAATAATATGTACATATTATTCCAATTTCTCTTTTCTAAGTGCATATAAAATTCTTTATTTTTAGTCTAGTTTTTATCCTTTTTATGCTCCATTTTCCATATTAAAGTAGTTGTCGTGTACTATTTATCTCAAACTTTCATTTCATGAAGACAAATAAGAGTATGGAATTACTTTTTAGTTTGTGACCAATACTCAAGATTTAGATTTAAAAGTAACAAATATTTCATTAATAGAACTAATATTTGGTCTTCCCTTCAAAATTTTTGAATTGAACGAAATCGTTGAATTCCTTTTGTGCATTAATAGAAGCTAATTAAATCTACTTAGGCGTTATAAAGGTTTTAATTATGGGACATTTTTCAACTAACGGCTGAAGCTTATTTGTAAATATTTATTTCATAATGCATTTCATTACTTTGTAAATATTTTTCATTAATTCATTTTCATCGTTTTTATAATTAGTTAATTAATTTAGCCTTAGAAACTAATGTAGGTAGGTTAGATAGTTTGTATATTGTACTTTTCATGTATTAGTATATGTTTTTTTTTATTAATAGTGTATTTCATTCATTCACATGTTAATCATATATTTATTTACTTTTCCACATGTTTCATAAAACACTTTATGAATCCTAATTATCTGAAGGCTCTAGATACAAGCCAAGTTTCCATTCCATTTTCTTCCTTGACCATCCCTCCAAGGGTGCTTCTAGTGTTGTTATCTGAACAACCTTGTTTTGAGAATAAAAAATCACTATAAATAGTTTTTGATTGCATGTCGCAACAACTCTCTATCCTAATTCCAACTTTAATATATAGTGTCGCATGATATGTACATAGGAGGAGATTGGATTGGTAATAAACTCCTTTGAATTTCAAAGAACCAATAGTAAACATCATAAAATGTGCATGACGGCTAATGGAATTCTTGGCTACCTTATAACTTATTTTCAATTTAATACTATAATCTATATCATATCTTATCATTAATTTAATGATTCAACCTATCTATCGCTACACCAACTATTTGTAGAATATGCATTGTCTTTATACATGATAACATAAACACTAAGAATATAATTTCAATCCATTAATGTTGGAAATCCATTGCAACCATAATTTTTGGGTCTTGATGGAGGCATGATGAGGGTAAGAACATCATGGAAGAGGTGGAAAAAGGAATCCATGTTTTAGACTAATCAATAATGGACTAGTGAGGTTAATGCTTCTAGTAAGAATATTTGGTGTTGTAGGTCAATGTTCATTTATTTTTTTGATATTATTATTTTGGGATTTGTTTGCTTTGAAGGTAGAACAAGTGTGCAATGGATACTTTTATTTGTTGATTTTATACTATAATGGAAGGTATTTCCCTTGAAATATGAATGAGTATGCAATTTATGTGTGCAGGTAAATGATCATCTAATCTGTTCATATTATTATCATGGAAGTTGTTTCCCTTGAAAGAAAAACTAGTGTGCAATTGAGGCATAAACATCAAATGGACAAGCATACCTTGCATGAACATTTCCTCCACAATCATAATATCCTAATGAGGTTACATCCAAAATTAAAAAAATATGCTTAACCATATACTTCTAATTAGATTTAACTCAAATATAAACAATATACTTAACCCTAGGTAGGTATTGGCCTCTTCATGGCTTATTTACCTTGTTTTGTATTATTAACATCTACCATCAAGTATTTGTAGCACAATAGATTACCTAGCATGATTTCATCATCTAAATATAATAAAGTTACCTTTTAATTATCAATCTTATAAATATAATTTTTTTCTTGGATATGTATAGGCATGGTGAACTTCCATCCTTGGACTCTATGGAAGCATCTTCACATATTTACAAAAAATCCTTTGATATGTGTCTCTGTGTGTGTGTGCACGCGCGTGCGCCCCACCATGGAAAAAATGTATACATGTCGTTAATTTAACCCTTGGGCTCTAAGTTATACTAGTCGAATGGAAATTCCTTGGAAAATCTTTGATGGGCATCTATGTTGAACTAACACCAAATATATGAAAAGGAATAGAATGAATTTTCCATGCCTCAAATCTAGTTAGGATGACTGACATGTATTAATCCTAAAATGAAACCATTAATTTGGAGTTGTAGAAGAAGGGTTTTACCATCTAGTATTTTTTCTAAGGGAACTTATTACAAAGATATTTGAGCGATTAACCTATTCCAAAACAAAAAGCCATTTAAAACATTGATTAATATTGAAAGAATAGATATATTGAAAAAATATTTGTAAATAAAATGTTTCATATTAAGGCTCATTTCATGTAATCTAGTAACTAGAATATACATGGCCCTACAGTTAGCGTTTAATTGAGATTCAAGCAACGCTATCTCTAAGAATTGATTATAGAAGTCTGATTATATATGGCTATGTCATTTTTGTTTAGCTAGGATTCAAGTGATATTATGTGTAAGCATGATTCAATCATTGTTATCATGGACTCAAGAATTATTATATCCCCCAAATCCTCTCAACCTAGCAAATTTCACATGTTCATTTTATTTAGTCATACATTTGTTTGAACACCAATTTGAAGCTCCATCTTTAGTTAGCTTTATTAATAATATATTTGAAGCCTAATCCACTAAGAGGGTGCACTAAGTAAGATTTGGAACCCCATATCTAAGAATATATGTTAAGCAGTGATTTGAAGTCTATTATTTGAAGATGATTAGTTGACCAATGCTTCAAAGCTTAAAAATCATGAATATCCTTTTCAGAGGTTGATTTTATACTCAAGGAAATATATGTTCCCTATCTCAATTACCAAAGAATCTAGAACGCCAATCAAAGATGATTCAGAAGAAAAAAAATGAAAGACCAAATCCAAAACAAAATTAGGTGTACCAACTCCTTCTCCTAGTAATATTTATCATTCATTTATTTTCTATTATTTATTCCAATCTTAGCAATACACTACGTATAACAAACAGTATAAAGGGGAGACATATTAAAGTAACCTTAGAAATAATATATAGACTCGTTAGAGGAATGAAGGGAATACATATAACATAAATCTCAAATAGATTTAGAAGCTAATAATTTTTTTACATATTTTAATGATAATATTAACAAACAAATACACAATAAAATAAGAGTGTTGGAGAATAAGATGCATACACCACACATACAATTGATATTAGACAATTAGAAATGGAAAATCAAAATTCAAGGAAAAAAAACTAAAATAGGAAAGGGGCATTGAGAATTTAGAAAATATTAAATGAAGGACAAGAGAAAGGAGATAGAACAAAAGTAATAATAATTGGGCACTAAGTAGTTTTTAAGTTCAATTAGATATCAAGGAATGAACCTACCAAGTTGGATGCAATCAAGAGTGAACCAGTCTCATATATAGGGTTCCCCCTAGACTTAATTTGGAAAAAAATCTATTCAGCTCACCTACAAGACACAACAAATGAATTATGTAGGAGGGGGGATCCTGCCCCCCTCATACAGGGAGGTTACGTCAAGACAAAACTATAATGTGGAGAGCAATGGAGGTCACAAGTAGCATGAGCCCAAAAACCGAAAGAAACCCACTCTAGATCAAGGACTAGGAGGTGCGGGGAATGAAGCCACTATCCAAATCCAAGGATAAGATGGAACAACAGATAAGAAGCACAAATGCATTGAAAAATTCCTAGGAAACTGTATCCCAAAAACAACAGAGATGTCAATATATGAAATAACTTCAGAACGACTAAGTAAGAACATTCAATATATGAAGGATAATGCTCTAATAGGTAAGTTTCTTGGTTTTTTTCCTTTGGAGAAAGAATTAGTTGGTTGTATTAACACTCGTTGTAATACCAAAGGTCACCACGACATTCATCAATGAATTAAAGTCTTCTTCATAGTGGTTTTATAAAATCCAGAAGACAAAATTGTGGCTTTTGACAATTACCCCTATTTTTTCAAATCATCCGGGCACTACTTGAAGGAATGGGTGGAATGGTTCCTCCGATAGAAAGAAGACTTCACATATGCTCCCTATTTTGGGTAAGGATCTACTATCTTCCCTATGAATTTTGGGATCCTGGGAGCTTTGCTGGAATAGGAAATGCCCTATGATCTTTTGTAAAAGTCTCTAAAACAGTTGGATTAGGTAGATACACTGCACATGATTTCCTTTGCATCTATATGAATATATCATGATGTATTCATGAGGAAATATGCTTAATTCATTAATATATAGAATGGATATATCCAATAGACTATGAGCACATCTGTTTTCGATGCAGAAAATTCCACGAGCATGGACACATGTTTTGGGGTTTTCCTCTCAATGTTCTCTTCAAGAGCCCTAAGTATTCAACCTGATAATAATTTGAGGGCTACAAAAGGTTGTTCCCAAGAGAAGGAGAAGAGGGAAATTAGGGCCAAGCTATGCAACCAAAGAAGAAAATAACACTAGCACAAGTAATAGCTTCAAAGCACTATCCAACATGATGGCAGTAGAAGCACCTCTTGAGGAGAACCCTACCAATGAATAAATGGAAGGTGATGTGCAACAAGAGGTAAACCCTAGTGAAGAGTCTAAGAAATGAAAGATAGATCTAATGGTTGGTTCCCAAAACCAGTCTGAAGTAATGGAAGGAATATCTATGGATCTAAATAGTGAGGACACATAAGAACTACAAGACATGGAAATTGGAGAATTGGATCTACAAAGTTAGAGGAGGCATGTAAATGTAATGACATCCAATCAATTCTAGAGAGACAAATACAATTGTTGTGGTAGGCAATGACTCATCTCAACTCAACTGCACAAACCAAAAAAAGAGGAAAGGGTTCAAACATGCACCTGGGGGTTAAATATGTTCATCTTAATGAACATAGGAAGAAACTAGGATTAGAAAATAAAAATGACAAGAAACCCAATCTACAAAGAATTGAAGAACTGGGAGGGATTTTAGTTGGATTAGTTCAATATGCCCCAATCTTAAAGACCTACCACCCCATATTTGGTTAACCATGAATCTTGTCTCCTGGAACATAAGGGGGGAAAATGGCGATCCCAAACGCAGTATATTAAAACGAATGATAAATAGAAACCAATTGTAATTTTGTTGCAAGAGACAAATTGTGCAGTTGTAAATCTAAGATGAACTATGGACAAACTCTAGTAAGGAATCTTAACCCGGTAAAGTAATGCATAAGGAACAACAGGGGGCATTTCCTTGATTTGGAACCCAAATATAATCACTCTCTCATATTTTTTGGAATTTCCCTTCTCTCTCGTGACGAACTTCATCTTGGTGGGAACATTAGAAGTTGGAACAATCACCAATGTCTATGGACCTCATTTGCATGGAAAGAAGAGAAAATTCCTTACCTCGCTAAGGGATTTAGGGGCTATATTTTAGCATGGAAAATGGATTCTAGGCAAATATTTCAACCTTATTAGTAAAATCCTTGAAAATAAAGGGGGTGTTAGGAATATGGGAAATAACTATGAAGCTTTTTCAAACCTCATAAATGACCTCTCCATGGTTGATTTAGATACCACCAATGGAGTCTTCGTTTGGAACAAAAAAAAGGGTGGTTCCAAACAAATAGCCTCTAGATAATATATATTCCTAATTTCATAATATATTCTTCTTATGGAAGTGTTTAACACCTCCCTTATTCTCCCTACAATGAGATCGAAACATTGGTTGGTGAGTCTTGAACTTTCCATCTCCAACATTCGTAAACCTAAACCATTTCTCTTTGTGAAATTCTAGATGGAGAACCCTGACTTTAAACAAAATATTAAATCATGCTAGGAGGAATCATATAAAGTCTTAGTTTCTTCGATGTATCATTTTCAAGAATGACTAAAATCCCTCAAAATCAAACTAAAGGTATTAAACAAGGAGGTCTTTGGAAAAATCATTGAGGAAGAAAGGAAAGTGGAAACTACTATGGAAGACTTACAATAGGGAATAATCATAAATGATCATACAGAGCTAAGTGCAAATAATAGGAGGAATCCCTTAATCACGATCTTGAAAATTGTTCAGAGTAGGAAGAGAATTTTTGGAAACAAAAATCTAAAATTAAGTGGCTCAAGTAAGGTGATCGAAACAATTTTTTTTTTCATGTGACTAATTTGCAGATAAGACACAATAACAACAATACATACCTCCATAATAGCCAAGAAGAAAGAATAGTCAATCATCCATACATTGCAGATGAACTTAACAATCATTTCAAATCGATGTTGTAGGAACCTACACAAGACATATCACAAGCCGTTGAGAAGATCATTCAGAACATACCTAAGATGGTAAAGGATGAACATAGTAGAAGCTTGATTCAATTAATTTCAATGGAATAATTTGAAAGATATCTCAATGAAATGTCATAATACAACTCCCCAATACTTGATGGATTTACTACTGATTGTTTCCATGCTTTCTAGGACACGGTTAAGTAGGATGTTTGGATGGTGGTAGAAGATGTGAGATAGGAAAAGGGAGTTCTCAAGGCCCTCAAAAGAACCTTCATCACTCTTATACCCAAGCAAGAGGATTCCTTTGAACCAAGTCACTTCAAACCTATTTCCCTATCTAATTTCATCTATAAAATAATAACGAAGGTGATAGCGAACATACTAAAACCCCTTTTGCCAGGCCAAATTTCACTCAATCAAACAGGTTATGTTAAAGGTCGACAAATCCTGGATGGAACTTTATTTTTATTGGATGGATACTTTCAGAAATTCTTTGGATTTAAATACAACTATGAATAGAAATACATCTGTTACATTTCACAGGAAAATAAAACCAGGAGATCAACATAAAAAAAATTGACAATAAAACCCAAGAAAATGGATTTTTCATTACAAAAACCCTTTCCTCCTAAAGGATAACGACCCCAAATTCTGATATGTATCAATGGATGCGCCCTCCACATGACACAATAGTTTTACAACCAATACAATATCCAATACCCACTTTACACACCAATGGGTGTGCCCTCCAAGCAAAAACTCATGTCCAATACTAAATCTATCTCTAGGAAAACATTATGAAAACAACACTGCTGCAAATGGAGATATACAATCCAATCAGAACTTGAGCCACACCTGGAAATGGAAAAAAATATTTTCTTGAATCTCTATGAAGATATCAGGGAAACCTCCTCCTCAATCACCAACTAGAATGACAAACTATAACCCAACTAATTTTCTGTATGCAAAAGGGCACATATCCCAATGAAAACTAGGCGTACTCTCCCAGGTTGTGAGAACCATGAAGCTCTCCAATACAGTTGAAAAATGATCCAAAAAAATTCTCTTCATGGCAGTTGCATCCTTTTTATAAAACTTCCCTAGCCTTTCCCGCTGAAATCTAGAAGTTTCTCATGAAATTAATTATAAAAATTGAATAAGTTGAGAGAAATTGGTATTCATGATATTTCAAATATCATACTATGTTATTGGACCATATGAAACCTCATTTACGTTAGTAATTCAAACTGGGAGGGACTTACAACCTTGATGTGGACCCAATCCAACCTGCAAGCGCCCTCCTTAGCTATTTTTAGGCCGTGTCATTGTCATAACTTGTCATTATTGCATGTCATTGAATGTTGAGGAGTTGAATTTCACAATTGCACCCTCATTAGCTAATATTTGGGTCTTGGTTATTTTCATAGATTCTTGTTGCTTTTCGTTGATAGTTACTCTTTATCTAGCACCTTCCTTAGCTAATTGAGTATATGCTGCCTTTTTTTTCTTTTCTGTTGCTTTTTCCTGCTTTTCTTCTACTTTTCCTGCTTTGTCATAGATTACTTGGGTCCACTATCTCCCTAATGTTCCCTCACTATCCAATTTAATATAATGTTGCATTATTTACAAATATTGTAGAAATATAATATCATTCCTTACAAATTTATGTCTCGCATCACCACCTTAATCATTTCTGATAAATTTTGTCATGTGACTATGGTCATTTCATTCTTTAGTCCAAGAGAGTGGTCCATAGTAAACAATTTTGGGACATGACAATCCTCCCTATCCAATATTACTTGTCCTCAATCAAGTTAAATCTAAGTGTAGAAGTAACTATTTTCTTTTCCCCAAATTTATGCACAAACCATTTCTTTGCCTCCTCCTTAAGTGGTGTCTGTTTAGATGGTTGTAGCTTCAAGTGAACCAAATCAACAAATTTATTTTCCACAAAATGAATCACACTAAAGCTAAAAATGATATTATGATTCTAATCCGGAGGAGGTGAAGTATCCTCTACTCAATGTATGGCCCTGCAATGTACTCAGGATCTACTGCAGAATTGTCAAGCATTGAATTTTAAATATCTCAAGATAGTCTTAAAAGATCCATCATGATTTTGTTTTTCCAAATCGGATTACAGCCATCCAACTGTCATACTCTAATGGCTGTTTCCACACATGATTCCTCAATATTACATTTCTTTAAAGGTTGAACCTACCACCATATATAGTGGTCTGCATAAACATCCAAGTGAAGTCTACATTTATGTTGCCATAATTGAGTCTGAATTTTAGAAAAAGAAGTTTATCTTGCTAACTGGTCATAATTTACAACTACTTAATCTCTAACCAACCCCTCAAATGATAGTTCCTTTCCCCATGCTACTGTATAGCCAACACAACTGAAACAACTAGGTCCTAGAATGATCCCAGGGTCCCAAATGAACATGAGAGATGCAGGGTGTCTACTACATCCACCTATGCAATCCATACTATCATCATAAGAAGCCTTCTAAAGAATCCCAAACCAACAGATAGGAAAATATTGTGTCCATCCTTCATAGATTTTCCCACTTAGGAAACAATTCCACTGCTCCACACGGATAGACTCCATTAATTGATAGTTGGCTCACTCTCTTTTTCTAGCTACTAAAATATAGAGACAAAAAATGCCAAGGTCCCACTGTTAATGCTGCACCCCTCCAAACATCATTGTCATATGGAATAAATTATCTATTTTTCCATGGAATTCTTGGATCCCACAACCATAATGGAAGTCCACCACTTCCAATGCATATTGGAACCTTTATGAATATTTCCAACAGAAAAAAGAAACTCCTCTTGTGCATTCTGCACACTGGTTCTATTACTTACATCAATTTCATATGCTCCATCCAACCAAATCAAATGGAACTTCCATGTCCTACTATGTACAATGAATGCACCACATGGTAGCCATAGATGTCTCTGCTACTGTTCACAAGACTGGAAAATAAAGTTTGTGTCAATTAATTTTTTACTGATGCAAGTAATACTTTTTCTACCTTGAATATTCATTTATGTTATGTATCTATCCACCTAATCCATGGATGTATATACTTATTTTCTTTTTGTTCCATATGGAATGTACTCCTCCACCGCTTCCATGGCTAAGCATTCAGCAAATTTGAGAGCAAGGTCTCTGTCCATAAATAGTTGCAAGTAATCTAGTTTCACTCTTTCCATTCCTTCTTTTATGTTGTACCGTTCATAACTAAAAACCCCTTCAACAAATCCCCTATGTATCTCCTCAACCCGGGTCCTCCATATAAGGTCTTCAATAAATTTGTCTGCACCATCTTGACAATACTTGAAACATCTTCTCTTATGTGACTAAGAGTTGGCTCTTTAAGTCATGCAATGATATCCTTTCAGCACTATGAATACTATCACATGAGGAATCACCCAACTCATGTGGGTCATGCAAGCTCCCCTAGTTTGAATCAGCCCTTTCATTTTCCTTTAATGACTAAATGCAAAATCATAACGTTCGTGGAATGAATCCACAACACATACTTCATATTTGGAATCCAAAGCAACATTAGAGAATTCTTCAACATCATCATAATTACATGAAATGAAGTCTTTCCTATAGTGATACAAAGGACTATTAATGCTGCAAAAAATAGAATTTTTGTCATACCTTTGTGTCAAATTTCCATAAGGTGACTCTTCTTGTGCAAAAATTTCCTCAAGCTCAGGTGTACTCAATCCAAACTTTGTTGGTTGTGGGGCCAGATCTTCTAGTCTCATAGATGATATTGTCTTAGCCATGCACCTCAGAGGACTGTACACCCATTCCCTAACCTTGGGGTTCGGGGAATGCCCCCAAGAAATATGTTTTGGGGTTGTTTTCGCCAACAATTTTTGAGCCCATGGTTTTGGGTAACCCATGGTATTTTCCCATTGTATTTCCCTTATAAAATATAGACATTGTAACACGGCTAGGGTTGATGTATTAGGTTTTATGCATTGTAAAGATCTCTGAGATCAAGAAGAGAGACGGTGAGACGGTGAAGAGGAAGTGCAGCGGCTGTGCTGCAGGTTGTATCCCTTCACTTTGTTGGATGGTTTAATAATAAGGACTGGAAAATTCAGTGTGGATGTAGCCCATCTTGGTTGAACCACGATATTTCTGTGTCTCTCTTGTAATGTGTATGTGTGATTATATTTGCATTTTTGTTTATTGTTATTGCTCTACAATCCTATTTTTCTAACAATTGTATCAGAGCCAAAGGTCTATTTGGCAGATAAAACCACAGGAAGGTAGGGTTTCTGGTTCGAGTGGGAGCAATGGCAAAAGAAGGAAAGTTTAAGTTCGAGAAGTTTAATGGCAAAAAATTCCAGTTGTGGAAAATGAAAATGGAGGACTATCTGTACCAGAAGGATCTATTCCTACCATTGGGAGGAAGAGAAAAGCAGTCGGCGACTATGAAGGACGAAGAATGGGAGGTTCTTGACAGAAAGGCATTGGGAATAATATGGTTGTCCTCAGTTTCGTCGGTGGCCTTCAATATCTCAAAAGAAATGACAAAAGAGGGTTTGATGAGTGCATTGGGTAAGCTGTATGAAAAACCCTCGGCCTCCAACAAGGTATTTCTAATGAATAATTTATTTAATATGAAGATGTCTAAAGGTGGATCTGTTACTGATCATTTAAATGAGTTTAATACGGTTACAAATCAACTAAATTCTGTAAGTGTGAACTTCGATGATGAGGTTAGGTATTTTCTAATCTTGTGTTCATTGCCAGAACGCTGAAATAGCTTGGTCATGGATGTAAGTAACTCTGTCTCTGGTTCAAACACCTTGAAATTTGATGATGTTATTGGTGTTATTCTTAGCGAGGAAATGAGAAGAAAAAGCACAGGTGAGACATCAGGTAATGCATTTACCATGGAGAGCAGGGGAAGACAAAAGAAGAGAGGAAAGAGCCAAGGTAATCGTGGCAAGTCTAAATGAGCAGATTCAAGTCCAGAATGGGAAAGATAGAGTGTTAGAACTGTGGAAAGAAAGGACATCTAAAGAAAGACTATGGAACTCTAAAGAAGAAAGGGGATGCACAGCAGGAAACTACCCAGGAATCAAATGTAGCAGGTGATGTGTTACAAGATGCTTTGATTATTGCATTAGATAATACTAGTGATTATTAGGTAGTAGATTCAGGGGCTTCATGTCATGCTACACCCCATAGGAAATACTTTCATGATTATATTCCAGGAAATTTTGGATATGTTTTATTGGTTGATGATGAGCCATGAAAAATTGTTGGAATGGGTAAGGTATGGATAAAAGTTAAGAATGGAACCGATTGGCTGTTGAAAGATGTAAGGCATATTCCTGCTATGAAAATAAATCTGATCTCAACAGGGCAGTTGGGAGATGGTGACTGTCTATCTACATTTGGAGAAAAGTGGTGGAATATTACCAAAGGATCAATGGTGATAGCAAAAGGAGACAAAGTAGGTATGTTGTATTTATGTCCTCATAATACTGACCATTCTATCTCTTTAGCTTCCACAGAAATAGATACAACATTATGGCATCATAGGCTTGGCCACGTGAGTGAGAAGGGGATGCAGATTCTCCACTCAAGGAAATTGCTGCCAGATTTGAAGCAGGTAAGTTTGGAATTCTATGAAAACTGTGTTTATGGAAAACATAAGATAATCAGATTTCTCAGGGTTGGGAAACAGAAGAAGAATGAAAAGTTAGAGCTAGTGCATACAGATGTATGGGGACCGGATCAGGTACAATCTCTTGGTGGCTCTCATTATTATGTTACATTTATTAATGATGCAACTATGAAAACTTGGGTTTATTGCATTAGACAGAAATCTGATATGTTTGCTACTTTTAAGAAGTGGAAAGCTTTGGTTGAGAATGAGACAAGAAAAAGTTTGAAGTGTCTTAGAATGGATAATGGAGGTGAGTATTGCAGCAAGGATTTTAATAGTTACTGTTCATACCATGGGATTCGTAGAGAGAAGACAGTCCCAGGAACACCACAAGAAAATGGTGTGTCTGGAAGGATGAACAGAACGATCATGGAGCGTGCAAGGTGTATGAGATTGCATGCAGGGTTTTCCTTATAGTTTTGGGTGGATGTTGTAAATATTTATGTTTATTTAATAAACAGAGGACCTTCAAGTGCTTTGGATGGTGGTATTCGAGAGGAGGCATGGACAGGTAAAAAGGTAAACTACTCATTTCTGAGAACGTTTGGTTGTGAAGCATTTGTCCACATTGATAAAGATAATAGAACAAAGCTTGAAGCTAAATCCAAGAAATGTACCTTTATTCGATATGGGATTGATGATTTTGGTTATCGCTTATTGGATTATGAAAATAAAAAAATAATTAGGAGTAGAGATGTGATATTCAATGAAAAGGTCATGTATAAAGATCACTTGCAGAGAAAGAAACAGGAAAAGGAAAACATGGAGTACACAGTAAATGAAGTTCCAAAGGTGCCAGAAAATCAAGAACAATAGCAAGTACCTGAAACTCCTGCAACTACAAGAATATCTACCAGGTTAAGTAGACTCCCTGAACAATACTCTCCTTCAATGTATTATTTATTGATGACTGATGCTAGTGAACCGGAATGTTATGAAGAAGCAATGCAGGTGGAAAATAGAAAAAAGTGGGAGAAAGGCATGAATGAGGAGATGGACTCATTGGTAGGAAACCAAACATGGGATTTGGTTCAGTTTCCTGCTGGTAAAAGAGCATTACAAAACAATAGGATTTACATGTTGAAGGATGAAGAAGGAGGTAAGAAGATGTACAAGGCCAGACTTGTTGTAAATGGGTTTGCACAGAAGAAAGGTATAGATTTTGATGAAATATTTTCTCCTATTGTTAAGATGACTTCAATTAGCACTATCTTAAGTCTAGTGGCGGTAGAAGATTTGCATCTTGAACAGTTAGATGTAAAAACAACTTTTCTCCATGGGGATTTGGAGGAAGAGATATATATGCAGCAGCCACAAGGGCATGAGGTCAAAGGGAAGGAGGATTTGGTATGCAGGTTGAATAAGAGCTTGTATGGCTTGAAGCAAGCTTAGAGGCAGTGGTATTTAAAATTTGACAGGTTTATGACAGAACAAGGTTATAGTAGATTTCATTCTGACCATTGTGTTTATTTCAAGAATCTAGACAATGAAAGATATATTATCTTGTTATTGTATGTGGATGACATGCTTATTGCGGGGTATAACATGCAACATATAAATGTACTAAAAAAGAAGCTATCTAATTCATTTGCGATGAAGGATTTGGGTGCTGCAAAGCAAATCCTTGGTGTGAGAATAACGAGAGACAGGAAAAATCGCAAATTGACATTGTCTCAGAGTGAGTACATACAAAAGGTGTTGGAGAGGTTTAGAATGCAGAATGCAAAACCAGTTAGTACACCTTTGGCCATCCATTTCATTCTAAGTAAGGAAATGTGTCTCAAGACACAGGAAGAGACAGTTTACATGTCCAAGATTCCCTATCAATCAGCAGTTGGCAGCTTGATGTATGCCATGGTCTGCACAAGACCAGATATTGCACAAGTAGTGGGAGTTGTGAGCATATATATGAACAATCCAGGTAAAGAACATTAGAAGGCAGTACAGTGGATTCTCAGGTATTTGAGAGGTACTACCACTCAGGCATTATGTTTTGGAGGTTCAGACACTGTTTTGCAGGGATATGTTGATGCAGATATGGCAGGTGATAAGGATAGTAGGAGGACAACCACAGGGTGTGTGTTTAATGTAGGTGGAACAACAGTAAGTTGGATTTTGAAACTGCAAAAGTTTGTTTCACTTTCAATAATGGAAGCAGAGTATGTTGTTGTTACAGAGGCTAGTAAAGAGATGATTTGGTTGTAGAGGTTTATGGAGGAATTGGCTAAGAAGCAGAAGGATAGCATGTTGTATAGTGACAGGCAAAGTGCCATTCATCTTGCAAAGAACTCGGCATTCCATTCTAGGACTAAACATATACAACTCAAGTACCATTTCATATGCTCTATTCTAGAAGATGAACTGTTGAAGCTGGAAAAGATACATACTAGCCAAAATCCTGCAGACATGTTCACAAAGGTAGTGACCAGAGAGAAACTGAGTTCGTGCTTGGTTTTAGTTGGCCTTCTAGCATGAAGGTGAAGATGAGAAATTTTCCAAGTCCAAGTCCAGCAAGTGCGACAATGGTGGATTTGTTGTGTTCAGTCTCCAAGTGGGATATTGTTGGTTATGGAGCCAGATCTTCCAATCTCATAGATGACATTGTCTCAGCCGTGCACCCCAGATGACTGTACACTCATTCCCCAACCTTGGGGTTCGGGGAAGCACCCCGAAAAAGGGGGTTCAGGGGAAACGCTAGGGTTGACGTATTAGGTTTTATGCATTGTAAATATCTCTGAGATCAAGAAGAGAGAATGTGAGACAATGAATAGGAAGTGCAACTGCTGTGGATGTAGCCCATCTTGGGCGGTATAATAATAAGGACTGGAAACTTCAATGTGGACGTAGCCCATCTTGGGTGAACCATGATATATCTGTGTCTCTCTTGTAATGTGTATGGGTGATTATATTTTCATTTCTATTTATTGTTATTGCTTTACGATCCTGTTTTTTGAACAAACTTGTCTTCACCAGGTGCCACTATGTCTGCATCTTCCCCTATATTATCATTCTTGATGAAAAAATAATGTTTCTTCATCTTTGGATGTTCTTGGAGCTGCATCATTAGTAGATTCTCCCATTAGACTAGTTTGATCAGCGTCACAAATTGTGGTCTTGTCCACCTCTCTACACAATTCCTCAACAAGATGATCTATTATCATTTTTTTCCTTATGATCCCAAAAGAATCCTCATTCTTGAACAAACTTCCAATTTTATAGGTACAAGAGTCTCAAAAAGACTTAAATTCCTAGATGTATTTCCCTAATGCTTGATAACTTTGGAAGTAGTCTGAAGAATAAATATATAATGGATGTCTTCCAAGGAATACTCTACCATCAACAATTCTATCCACTAATGAACTATTCCTCCCATCATCCCTATATATGAAGTCACATAAGGAATCATCCTCCTCATGTGAAAATGCAAGCCTCTATATATGGTTCCATCTCCTTCATAATATTCCATTATATATATGAAATCATCTTCAAAAAAGGTCTCTTCCCATGCCAACCTCTCTTCAAAATCCAATGTATCCAGTACCAACTTCATGTCTGCAACATTTTTCTTCTGAGAGGCGGGATCTACAAATTTTCTTCAAAGTTATTCTTAGTTCTAAAGACTATCAAAGAACGTGCTTTAATACCACTACAATGTACCCAATCTTCTAATTAGAAACACTAACTCCAATATTAACAATAGAGAGTGAATTATTTCCCCAACTTCTTCAAAACAATGAATCTTATATGTTTTATGGAAGATGAATAATACAGTGCATCCCATAAGAAATTCCTTCAGACCTATGTAATGTATTCAAACAGGTTTGAAATAAAGTTTGGAATTGTGTTTATGAAGTTTTGGTTCAAATATTTATTCAAATAGTTAGTATGCAACCTCCTAACAACACCTTTGAGACATTAGAATACTAAGACCAATACACTAGTTCAGAGAATGAACACTTGGATTAGGAATGAGATGTATTTAGATTCAATATGGCTACATGAATTTCAAATGATCAGATTAAGACACCAGGTACAAATTCATATGGATCAATTCAAAATTATGAGAGACTAGCGCATTATTTCATCACAGAAAGGAAGACTAGCTCGAATTTGACTAGTAAAGACTAATGGTTTCCAGCTCTTTCCAAACACATTGAGCCCCTCCCAAATTCCACCACAGAGGCTCAGATATACATTAACAAACACAAAAACTATCTATATGGCTCACAAAATTATTACAACGAATCCTTATGGAATTTTTACAACACAAAAGTTAAGTTTGTTTTGCCATTTATGCATATTTTTACAAAATAAGATTTAGCAGTGGAAAATGAACATGACATTGTGGGAGAAACAAAATGGAACTTTATTTTTATTGGATGGATACTTTCAGAATTTACATAGATGTAAATAAACCTATAAAAAAATATAAATGTGTTACATTTGATAGGAATAGAAAGCCAGGATATTAACAGAAGAAAATCTTGACAATACAACCCAAGAAAATTGATTTTCATTACAAAAATTATTTCATCCTGAATGATCACGACCCAAACTTACAATATGAATAAATGGATGCTACATCCACCTTATACATGGTTTTTACATCCAATACAACATCCAGTACCCACTTTACACACCAACAAGTGCTCCCTCCAAGCCAGAACTCATGTTCGATATTGAATCTAGCTCTAGGAAAACACTGTGAAAATAACACTATTGCAAATGGAGCTCTACCACTCCAACCAAAACTCGAACCAAACCTGAAAATTGAATAAAATATATTCTTGAATATCTATGAATATATTAGAGAAGCCTCCTCCTCAATCACCATCCAGAATGAAAAACTATCACCCAACTAGTTTTCTCTATGCAAAGGGGCACATCTCCCAATGCAAATCAGGGGCACACCTCCCAGGTTGTGAGAAGCATGAATCTCTTTAATACAATTGAAAATTTATCTTAAAAAAATCCCATTCATGGTACTTGCATCCTTTTTATAACATTCCCTTGGCCTTTCCCCCCCAAATCTACAAGTTTCTAATGAAATTAATTATGAAAACTGAATAAGTTGAGAAAAATAGCTATTCATGATATTTGAAATCTTGTACTATTTAATTGGACCATATGAAACCCAATTTACCTAAGGAATTTGAATTGGGAGGTATTTAGAACCTTGATGTGAGCCCAATCCAACCCAAGCACCCTCCTTAGTTATTTTTAGGTCATGTCAATGTCATAACTTGTCATTATTGCATGTCATAGAATCTTGGGGAATTACACTTCACAATTGTGCCCTCTTTAGCTAATTTTTTGGTCCTATTGCTTTTATAGATTCCTATTTCTTTTCCTTGAGAGTTACTCTTTCTCTAGCACCTTCCTTATCTTATTTAGGATCTGCTGCGTTTTCTACTCTTTTGCTGCTTTTTCTCTCTTTTCTTTTTATTTTCAAGCTTTTTCATAGATTCCTTGGGACCACTATTTCCCTAATGTGCCCTCACTATCCAATTGAATATAATGTTGCATTATTTACAAATATTGGACCAATATAATACCATTCCTTACAAATTTATGTCTCACATCACCACCTTAATAATTTCTCATAAATTTTTCCAAGTGACTATTGCCATTTCATTCTTTAGTCCAAGGGAGTGGTCCATAGTAAACCAATTAGGGACATGGAAGTATTAGACAAGGGGACTTAGTATCCCCTTTTCGTTTTATCATCATGGAAGAATGGTTGGGAAGAAGCATTCATGAAGCAATGAACTTAGGTTCTATCCAAGGTCTAAAATTTCAAGGTCAATATTGCACACACTCTCACCTGTAATTTGTTGATAATACCATGTTAATGGTGACTCCTAACATAAGAGAGGTGAAGGTCATTTAAAGGGTGCTCAAGATTTTGTTGAGGCTTTAGGTACTTCAATCATTTGAAATCTAATTTTTTTTGCTTTAATAATCACCGCCCTATTGGGATACTAGAGGAGATCACTTATGTCCAAGTATCTTGGAGTTCCCCTAATACAATGTGCGTAGTGCAATTCTTCGTGAGAGGAGATCTTGGATAAGTTCAGAAAAAGACTAGAAATATGGAACTTTTGAGCCCTAAATCTTTGCATCCATCTGGTTCTTATCAAATCGGTTCTGCATTCCTTCCCATATATTTATTCTTAGTGATGGAAGATCCTAAAATAGTTCTTAATAAGATCTATAATATTCAACACTCCTTCCTTTGGAGTGGGATCTTGATGAAAGGAAAATGGGATTTGGTAGCTTTGGAGAACGTATGTAGACCTAAGCTTAAGGGAGGTCTTATCCTGAAGGACCCTAGAATTCTCAATGAATTTTTGGGCACTAAGACCTAGTGGATATTCATAACGGCCCCAAATTTTCCATGGAAACAATTTTGGAAATGCAAATATGACAATCGAGTCACAACTCAGGAATTTGTTTTCCTTGAAGGGAAGAAAAATGGGTTTATTAAATGGAATATTGCATGGGCATAAAAGAACCTCATCTCTGAACATAGATTCTCGGAACTAAGGGATGATAAAACAAATTTTTTCTTTCTAGGAAGATATCTATAAACAACTAACAAAGCTTGAAGGAAAAGAAGGTTCAAGGGAAATCAGGGGAAAATGATAGGAGAAGGAAAAACCATGGTGGCTCACTATCCGAAAAATGAAAAATCCACTAAGGAATGGTCGAGTTGGATCCAATATAATGAGTGTGGATGAGCCTATATAATACCCATCACAAATCAATTTGGAAAGACCTTTAGACTCAGTGCATTAAGATAAATTAAGTTTTGAATATTCTGCGCTAGTGCTATAGACCGATAGTAAGCTTCAGAATCAAAGAAGCTTATGGCCTCAAATCCAACTATGGTACTATTCAACAAGACACATTTTAGTTGCTAATATAGACTCAAGGAATATCACCAAATGTTTCAACTATTATATAGTTAGCTATGCAAGGTCAAGTGCTTACGTGGGAAAAACTCCAAAAAAAAAATAGGATTTTAAATCCCTTCGACCTACCCCCTATGCCAAAAATCAAGAGAAATGATGGAGGACCTATTAAACACTTGCATCTTTACCTTTACCCTATGGGATCAAGGTGCCCAAATATTTAACCAAATAGACATAAACAAGGAATGTATTTGATTTACTATCATGGAATGGAGGAAGGATCCATTTCACAATCCCTTGCTTAACATGATTTGGACAATATTCCTAGGATTCTTAGTCTATGCCGCATCGAAGGAATGAAATTGAATAAATTTTCCAAGTAAAGAAGCTTCTAATCATCAAGTTTGGAAAATTATGAAAGCCAACATCAAGGAAAATCTTCAACTCAAGACTTTGGGAGAGGAAGATTTCAAATGTAACAATAGAGAGGAGTTGATATTATGGGACTGGAGCCTTAAAATCAAGCCAGCTTATTCCACCCCTTCCTCCAATAAGATTAGCAGTAATAGTCCCTCGCTTTGGTCTCCCCCTCTTCGGGGCATGGTTAAGATGAATTTTGATGGTACCTCCAAAGGAAACCCGTTCCCAACTGGCTATGAGGAATCCCTACAAGATGGGCATGGATGCATCCAATGGATTGTATAAGGCTCAATAGGATGGGATTCCAACAATGTAGCATGACTACAAGTTTTAATCCATGGAATCCAAGTGGAAAATCAAATAAGGATTCAACAAATGGATGTGGAGGGAGACTCACAGCTCCTCATTGGAATGATCCATAAAATATTTAATGGTACTCCAACTCATAAAATATCCATTAGCTGGATACTAGATTTTGTTTTGGATGAGCTCTATCATCTTCTTCAGCAATTTGACATAATCCATCCTCTTCATGTAAATCAAGAAGTGAAAAGATTGGTTAATAATCATGCTAATGAAGGGGTATCACTTGGTCGTCATCTGATCATCCCTCACTTCCTACCCTCCTTAGAAACAACTACATAAACATAGTCAATCAAGGTTGTATCTCCCCACAATGGGTGTGAGCAAGCCACATGATAGGGAAAAGGGGTAAACAATGTTAATTTTTTTATCTTAATGAAGAATTATTGTAGTACTTGAAATCAAATGAATAATCAACAAACATAAGCATTCACATGAGACACAATATTTAACCTGGGGAAACCCTTTAGTACTTGAGGGAGAAAACCCCACCAAAATATTCCATAGAATATTGATAGATAGTAGAGAATGTCTTTACAATGAGCATATTATATCAAGCACCCCTAGTGCATTATCGGAGAGAAATAACAAGCACCCCTGGTGCAATATCAAAGCAAGAGAGGATATGGAAGAATATAACTTAGAATAATATCTTTCACAAAGAAAAGCGTATTTCCTTCAAGAGAGAAAAGAATTCGCTCTCACATTGAATTCATCAATCCTGTATAAGATATATATATCATTCTTCTCATACTTCATCTTTTATTTTTATCTTATGACTTTAGGATGAACTCTACCTTCATATAGATGCTATGTCACTTAGTCAGGAGTCTAACTCAAGTGTTGTCATGCAAATTTCATAACTGAAGTGTTGTCTTTTAGTTCAACTTAAGTGTCATCTTTTAGTTTAACTCAAGTGTTGATATGCAAAACACTTTAGCTAACTAGATATTCTTTATTAACACTTAGTTAAATATTTTAATTGAAGTATTTATTGATAACATAACTGAAGTGAACAATTCAAATTCTCCTTTAATTACCTAAAGTCTTTATCATTACTGAGAAAATCAAGTTCTCTCTTATCTTATCACATCTTATCTTTATATATTCTCTTATTTGCATGGTCCACATGTGCCAACTTTAATTTATCTATCATACCAAATATATTAAGGAGATTTTTACAATGATGTGATCATCTTGTTCTGCTATCATTCCAAGTGGTCATATGCTAAAGTAATTCACTCTAGAGGTGGCTAGTTTCTAGAGGAGACTCAATATCTCAACCATGGTTAGTAGTACATCGCACACCATTCATGCTTCGACATGCAATGCATTAACTCAATAGATGAGGAACCACCTCAACACATAAGGATCTATCTTGACACACAAGACCTTAGCCTTTCCAAGTAAGACTATACAACATCATCACTTTGTCATACAGAGAACTTACCTCAACACATGAGGTTTATTCATTCTTGAGTCCCACTCAAGATTCTTCTCCAAGTTTCTTGATTCCAACTCGGGATCATATAAGGAACTACCTCGACAAACAAGGCGCAATCTTGGAATACATGAATGAATTGGAGAATGACTCATGATGCTGCAAATTTAACAAAAGATGGCTCAAATTTGCAAGCAATAGGTGGCAATAAACAAAATAAACAAGGAGTTTGAAAGTTAGAAGGACATGTACCTTATTTATGGATTTTAATCCTAGCTTTCTTTTCTCCTTTATCTGCTTTTAATCTAGGTCAACTTTCCCAAGTTTAGACCTACAAAATAAATAACCACATCCTTCCTCAAATACTTTTGAAAATAGTAAAGATTACTTATGAATTGAAAGTAAATGAAGAACATGAATCTAAAACTCAAATTTCAATATAAAAACTAGCAATTTATTAATTTAAACATGAAATTGACTCAGAATTTGGGAATGGAAGGATGTCAAATCTCTATTGAATAGTAGAAACATGTACAATGTTACCTTATCTATGCCCTAACACCTTGTGAAACATTCATTCTGGATCTCTTGCTTCTCTTCTCCAAGAATTTCAACCACAACTCAAATGCATAAGGGTTTGAAAGAAACTAGGGAATAAATGGCAAGGGAAAGAGAGTGATGATTCCTCCAGCATAACAATACTTGGGATGAGAGTCTCTTTCATGGATAATATTCCTTTCTTTTATAGGAGAAGGACATGGTTAGATTCGAGGAGGGAGTAGTTGTAACTGATCGGGTGGTTATCCCAACCTCCCAAACCACCCAAATTTCAATATTTTCATATTTGTTTAACATTTCTAAGCCACATGCAGGTGTGACAAGGGAAAGGTGTGTGCCACACACCCTTGGGCCAAGAGTAACTTGCGCTTCCAAGAAAAATCAGCTAAAAATGTGATTTGATGGATTTTCTAGGGGTGATCTGGTCTCCAAATGTGGTCACAAGTTTCCTAATTGTTGGAGAATCAATGAATACATTAAGGTCACATTATTAAGCACCATTTTAGGGATTTTCCATCCATAGTGTCATTTTTGTGAGAAACAATATCTTCATGAAGTGTCATCACATATGGAGAAGTGTTGATTTGCGCTATAACAGGTGATGCATGCAAATGATGCAGATGCTAGATAGCCCAAATGAAAAAAAGAAATAGGGCGGTTGATTTTGTGTGAGGGATGGAAATATTGCAAGACACATGCACATCCAAAGAGGAGGGCTCTTTGTGTGTGAAGGATGTATCCATAATGGAACCTAGCATTGAGTTCTAACATTAGGGAGGCTCGTGGGGGAATTCAAAGCCTCGATCCTTTGTTCTTGTCTCTCATTTTGATCCTAAGTTGAGGAAACCCACAATTTGGAGTTATAGATTCCCCGTAGTTTGAAGTTGGAGAGTTTGTCAAATTACCAAACTTAAGAGAAAGACACATTGCAAGAAGAAGGGAATATTGGAAGAGAAGAAAAGGAAGGCAGTGAAGGGGAAGGAAAGAGACAAAGAACCTGGTCAATACAAGTAGCTATCAAAAGCCATGGAAGAAACCTGCTTCTACTACAAGCACACCATGATTCCGATCAAACAAGAGATAGGAGACGCAGATAAGAAAATGCAAGTCGGCTCCTCAACCGAAGCTAAAAGAAGGGAGTTCGAAGTTTTAGTAGTGGATACACTAGTACAAAATGGGTAATTAGTGACTAAAAATGACTAAATATTGGTTGCAAATGACTAATTTTAGTCACGTGACTGCTGGTGACAAATTAATAGTCACTTATCTCCCAACCAAATTGGTCATTTATCACTTAGTCATAAATTTCTTGAATTTCTTCAGGAAGTAGTCATATATTGAGTCATTTATTTGTTCATTAATTGTTGTTATTTGGTCATTTTTTTGGTAATTAATTATCGTTATTTGGTCATTAATTATTGTTGTTTGGTAGTACATTTAGTCGTATATTTAGCTATCTATTTTTGTCAGTTGGTCATTTATTTAATCATTGATTTCTATTAACTGGTCATTTATTTAGCCACTGATTGTTGTTAACTAGTCATTTATTGTTGTTAACCAGTCAATTAATTAGTTATTGATTTATGTAGATAGTGAATGGAGGAATTGCACCACCAACCTCTTTGCTATAAGGCACGTACTGTTTCATTGAGCTAGCACCATTAAATATAATCAAAGTTCACAATGAATCAAAGTTCACACTAAAAATATATCACAAACTCTTACAAACATAACACACTATGATTCTAACTATAACATAAAACATATCACAAACTCTTAAAAACCTTACACACTATCACAAAGGGTATCTATATGATATATAAATGTGGTCTCTAGAAGTCAATGGTTTTAATTTTTCATTTTTTTCATACTCTAAAAAATTGGTTGATTTGGTTTTGAAAACATTGCATGCTCTAATTAGAGCAACCAATTGTTTGATGGTGAACTTTTCCACTAAAACTCTTAAACTACTACATTCAAGTGACACCTAAACAATGAGTCATAAAATTTAAGGACCCATGTTGATAATAATTCCATAACTATTAGCCAAAATCATTATAAATTGAAATTTAAAGTAAAATAATCATTATAACTTGAAATTAAAAAAAATAAAGTATAAAGAAACATATGAACAAAATAGTTTACTGAGTTAAAACTGGGAGATCTATTTTCAAAATTTTTGGTGATCCAACATCAAATTAATTATACATTACAAACCAATCATTTCTGAAATGACTAATGGGCAATTGACTTCAGCCACCCAAGGAAAACACTTGAAAAGGCTAAAATTCTTCAAGCATGTACTTGAGGAAAAAATTTGAAAGGGAAAAAATGGTTGAGAAACATAAGGCAAATCCTCACGTATGGAAGGAAAAGGTTTCGAATGAATTGGCTCTTTTGGAAAATGTAGGTCTAAGTAAACAAACAATGATTTCTAAAAATGAGGATTAATTCTCTCTATAGCTGGTAGATATGATTGTAGCTTTCCCATACGATGGCTTTATTTGGTATCAAATGACTCACTTCATGAACAAATCGACACATAAAATCCACGACGATCCTAGTAGCTTAATGTAACATATCCATTACCTGCATTTAGCCATTTGGGGACAGGCTATAAAAATTATCCTTTAAACTCTAGACAAGATAAGTTAACATTCTTAATTAGACTAAGACCCTTGATCTTTTTTTTAGAGTTGTTCATATTCATACCATAGGATATTATCAATAGTATTGAAATTCACCATGCTTATTTGTGCATAGAGGTCTTAGTCCTTAATTCACGGCCACTCTATACAATTTGCATATAATATATAATCATACTTATGTCACTTAAAACATTATTATAATAATGTTAAGTACCATTTTCAATCTTTCAGGCTATATTGGAAATACTATGATTTTCTCCATTGTCAATCTTTCAAGCTATATGGGAAATACTATGATTTTCTCCATATTTAGCCAAGGATCACTTAAATGCAACAATTAGATCTTTATGACTCACACATATTCACTTAGGTTTCTTAATTTGATCAAAATATAAGATAAATTAGTTATTTAATGGCTATGAGTAGAGTTCCATTACTCAACAATACCACTCGCAATACTCAATCCCCATGAAGAATATTAAAGGTTTCACAATGATTGCTTCTATGTGAAAAGTCTACTTTCTTACCCAAGTATCATCTAATATCTCAATATAATTAATTATATACAAAACCAATTATGTCATTATAAATTTAGTTAATTACTAACTAATAACAACACCATTGAGAAATCCCACACGAGTATGGCTTATTGGCGGTTCAGTTGTTATGAATTCATAGTTGGAAATGGAGGTCATGAGTTCAAATCACACCCGGATTTACCCGTGTCCCATGCTTGCGGGGTTTGTGGGGCACCTAGGGGTATAGTGATAGAAGGATTGGATCCCTGGACCCCGTGTCACACGAGTACCAGCCCAATCTCTAGTTGTTGATTCCCCTAGTTACAAAAAAAGAACATCATTGAGAATTTGTTAACTTTTACTAATAAATACACAAAATGTAGTGATCCTTATTTTAGGAATCATGTACACAAAATCCAGTCAACCACTATCATCCTTAAGTTAGATAGAGCAAAAGAAGGTGTAAGAAATATTAGACACATAAAACAGTCGAATAGAACTTTAATGTTATTTTAACTTTTTACTAGATTTTATTTAGGAGTCATCCCCTTAAATTTATTAGTAACCAAACACATTGGAAGCATTTACAATGGGGTTGGATCCCACATAGAGGGATTGTCAATTTCATTTTTGATAGGAGTTCTATATCTACTCACAATAAAAAAACGTGTATCCATCCATCCTTATATTTTCGAATGTAGAAATATATAACTCTTTAAAAGGTGAGGGAGTCTATCTCCTTTCCAGGTTTATCCTTGACGTTTGATAGCCACAATATATAAAAGCATGGAGCCATGGGGTCGTTCCTCTTCCCGCAGAGGCCAGCCTTCTTCCATTAACATATACAAAAAACATTGTTGTCAAGAAAATAACAGATCGTAACTACTATGTAACAACCAAAACATAATAATTACACAAATGTCAAGGGGCTTCCACTATTTCTTTTGTAATGGACATTGTATAACAAGTTTAAAGTGGGTCGTTCTTTCTCTTGAGAATCTTCCTTTGTCCAGTATTTCACAACACAGTAGAGATCAAACAAATATTTATTTATATAGAAATATGATGGATTATTTTTAGGGAAATGGAGGATACCAAGTGGAGGCGGATTCACTCATAGGGAGATTGCATTCATAGGTTTCGTAGAACAAAGTCTACATCTACCTACTAAATGTGCCCAAATTAAATTATTATCAAAGCACAGGTTTATAGTTTTTATTAAGTTTTCATTGATTTATAAATTAGCAGCTATCACTATGGTAACAGGATGTAAACCATGTACGCTTAATGTAATGTCCCCATCCAAATAAATCACTAGAAGGGAAAATTCCACCAATCTACTAGTTCCCTAGGTTGGGGTGGAATCATTTAGATTTGGAATAAGGGAGATATAAAACCCCAAATGGACATTATCTTGACAAAATATATTAATAGGGGATAAATAAATATTTATAATAGGAAAATAAGTTGGCACTTGGTCATGAAGGCATATTGGTGGTGTGGGACCCACAAAAAGCGAGATTCTCCATGCAACATGGCATCCTAATCTCATCCATTCCAATCCAAGGTGGAGTCCAACGTTCTCAGGGGAGTTGGAAGGGCATTACACTTGGCATGAATCATTGAGTGTCAAATTTGAGTGGAAGAGTAACTCCCATGGAAGAGGAAGAGGCATCTTATAGGTATCGAGACACTTGGGCTAGATTCCCTAGCTTTTAGGACAACAATGATGAAGATGCTATGACACTTATGACAAGGATCATACATGATTGCTGAAATATGACCTATATGAAATGTCAGGTCTAAAAATAGCCTCCAATATGGCACACGAGGGAGTTATGGCATCCAATATTCCCCCCATTCGAATTGATGGAAGAGGGAGGCCAGGAATTGTTGGACAAGTGGCACTCATTGGAATCTTTCCCCAACTTGAGTTGGAATTAAGCTCTTGGAAGGAATTCGAGCCATGGAGGACTTGGAAGGATTATAAAAGATAAGAAAAAGAAGGAGAGGGGATTTTAATCATTTCTCATTTGGTAATTTGGAGAGCATAGCTTGTCCATGGAAGTTGAGTGTTTATTCTACTTGCCTTAGCACCAATTTCAAGGGTGAAAGATTCCCATGCTAATTGGAAATTGGAGAGGCCATTCAAAACTTTAATTTGGATCTGAAATGAATTCATTTGTTACAGGTTGAAGCTACAAGGCTGCTCGTGATCATATCTTCTTCAACTTGTTCCCACATCTCTCTCACTCTTCTCTTCATATTCTTGCTCTTGGAGGAATGACACAAATGGTGAGATGTTGATTTCAATGGGGAGCTCCAAGGGGCCCCATTTATTTTTAATTTGATGTCTACACTTTTTATTTTTTTCTCATATGAATGTCATATTGAAACTCGAAGTGAAACTATGTAAAAATTCCAAACTAGGTATGAATGGTGCCATTTTCCCATATATCTTGTTGTAAGAGCTTGAAGTTGTTTGATATGGAATTATTTAAGTAAATATCAGTAGTTTTAATTATGTTTGGAGAGACATTAATGTATTTAATAAGTTTCATGAACCTTATGCAAGTATTTGGAACATTTCTCTCAAATTTCATAGCAAGTTATATAATTTTTCTCTCATTTCCCCCTATGTTAAGACGTGTTTACAAATATCTGATTTATGGGAGTTTAAACAACCTTTGGGAATTTATTAATGATGAATTTGGGTGACCATTGAATACAGATAACTAATAAATGTCTTTGTTCTGAAATTTCGGAGGTCCGTACTACATTTGGGAAGCCATTAGTGACCTCTACCCTGGGGGTTTGAACCTCGAAATTACTACTAAATTCCATATTTTCTCTTGATTGCAAATGAATGTTGTAGAAGTATTTTGAGAGTGTAAAATCACCTATCAACCTAATTTTTATGTCCTAATACCATTCAAGTACCTTCAGACCCAATTCGAAAACCTTAAGAGCCATTTGGAAGCACTTGGGTCATCACTAGTCCAAGGTTTGAATTGACCAAAAAAATTGCATTTTTTTCCAATTTTTCCAAATTATTAAAAAGGGACGCTACTAGTGGTATCAGAGCATGGCCCTTGAACCTAGTTTGGGTGACCATTTATTAGTTCAATAATTCATCCCCCACCATTAGAGACATAAACTGAAAGTACCTTTGGTGATGAGGAAGAAGAAGGAGAAGAAGTGCACTCTGTTGAGACTATGGCTAAGGATGAGAAAGGAAATTCAGATATGGAGGAGAAAGGTGGGAGAAAGAGGAGTTTAGTAAATTCATGAAACCATTATTTGAAGACATAAAAAGTTAGACAATTCAATTGTTCGAATTGATGGCTAGTTAAATTGGTAGAAAATTGGCAATAGGAGGTAGCAGTAGTTCCCCTAGTGAAGAAAAGAAGGCATTTAGTGGAAGCATTTTCTCAAGGACAGGGCCTCATAATCGAACCAATGAATTTCAGATCTCAATAAGAGCCACCACACCCAAGTTTTTTGAGAATAAATAGGACCTTCATACCCAATATGAAATGCAAGAAGTTCTAGTAGAATGGCAACAGTTGAGTGAAGATTGTGGGAGGACCCTATCGTTTGATCAATTCTTTATTGTCTCAAACAAGCTCAAGATGAGGGGAGGAAATAGAAATCCTTTCCAAAACAAAGAATCGAATTATGCCATAGTTAAAATGCCCCTTCCTACCTTTGATGGCTCATCTCAAAGTTCTGCAAATACTTGGATACAAAAGTTAGATGTATATTTTCAGTTGAGTCGAATGGTTGAAGAGGATGCTCTAAAAATGGCTATTTTGCATCTTGAAGGAGAAGCCAATGATTGGTGGTTCCATGGTATTAAAACCTTGCGACATGATCAGGTCACAACATATGAAGAATTTGTTAACAAGTTATTGGAAAGATGCGAGCAAAAAGACCCTGAAATGCCTTTCAAGGAACTAATACAATTGAATCAAATTGAAACCCCTTATGAGTACATGTTGGAATTTAAAAAACTATTAGTTAAGGTGGCTGATATATCTCTGGTTGATTGGTATTGCTAATTACTAAAGGTTTGGCTGAACATTTGAAGAGTTTAGTTAAAGCCCACAAACCTACTTCATTGAAAGATGCCATGAGCTTGGTAAGAGATCTGCAAAATGTGCTACCCAAGACAAAGTATCCCCCCAATCCCAACTTTCCTTCCAAGTTCAGAGTTGATAATAAGCCATGGAAAAAATATGCATTTGGAAAAGACAAGAAAGAGGGACCAAGAAAGGAAGAACTCACAAGAAATAAACTATGTTACACATGCTTCCAACCATGGTTACTAGGGCATAAATGTGCTAAGGGGAAAGCACAATTCATTGAAGCATTTTCTGATGATTATGAGGAAGGGAACATGGAGGAAGAAGAACATATTTCAGCCCAATAAGAGGGATATGACACAACAGAAGAAGATCATCCATCACCTGAAAAGGGGATAATGGAAGTGCTTTCAGGAGTGGCTCATTTTCACACCATTCGATGCAAGGGAGTGGTATAAGGGAAAAGAGTTTTGGTATTAGTAGATGGATTAGCCACTCATAACTTCAATGATGAATCCTTGGTGGAGAGGAGAAAGATACCTACTGAATCATTTGATGGTTTCATAGTCATCATTCCAGGAAACAATTATATGGAATTTAAAACATGGATTCCAAAGCTACAACTCACCATAGGAAATTACACATTTTCTGATAGATTTTATGTGGTGGATATTGCTGATACAAATGTGGTCTTGAGAGTGCAATGGCTACAATCTATAGGGGAACATATAGTGAAATACCAAATACCTAAAATGAAATTCTAATATTCGGAAGGAAAACAAAGGGTAGTGAGAGGAATGCACACCTATCCTAACCAAGTGGTGTCTTCCCATAGTATGAGGTCCATATTGAGACATGGGGATATTGAATGCGTTGTTGAATGTTTCATTACTTCTTCCAATACAAACATAAAAATAGAAGAACATCCAAGGGAGATAAGGAAACTACTACAAAAATATGAAAAGGTTTTTGGAGATCTTCCTCCTAGAAGCCCACCTGAAAGAGGAGTTGAGCACACCCTTGTTTTGGAGGTAGGTACTTCACCTATACAAATACCACCATATAGAAACCCAAATAGGTTCAAAGATGATATTGAGAAGGCTATTCAGGATATCTTGGTATTGGGACTCATTAGACCAAGCTGAAGTCCCTATGCTTCTTCAGTTGTTTTGGTGAAGAAAAAGGATGGAACCTTAAGGATGTGCATTGATTTTAGAGCTCTAAACAAGAAGGCAATAAATAACATATATCCCATTCCTAGAGTAGATGAGCTCATGGATGAGATATTTGGAGGAAATTTATTCTCCAAAATTGATCTTAGATATCGTTACCATCGGATTCGAATGAAAGAGGAGGATGTGTAGAAAATGCTTTTAGATGTCATTATGTTCATTTTGAATATCTTGTCATGACTTTTGGTTTGACCAATGCTCCAACCACATTCCAACCATGCATGAACAAAAAAATTTGCAGGCAGCTCCGTAAGTTTGTTTTGGTTTTATTTGATGATATTTTGATTTACAGTAAGACATAGGAGGAACATTTGCACCATTTAGAGGTTGTATTGAAAATCTTGCATGAACAATATTTGTTTGCTAAGTTGTCCAAGTGTGAATTTGGGTTGAAAGAAGTTTTGTATCTTGGGAACATCATTCGACAAGATGGAGTAAAGGTGCACTTGGAGAAACTAAAGGCTATTCTTTAATGGCTATCACCCAAGAACATCACTGAATTGAGAGGCTTCATTGGAATATGCACTTACTATAGGAAGTTTGTGAAGGGGTTTTCCAAACTAACCACTCCCTTTACTGATTTTAACAAGAAGGATGATTTCAAATGGGATGAAGAGGCTAAAAAGAATTTCCAAAGAATGAAAGATGTAATGAGTAGTTGTCCAGTACTTGCATTACCTGATTTTTTTAAACCATTTTTTTGGAATGTGATACATCAAGAGAAGGGATAGGGACAGTCCTAAAGAAAAATCAACACCCCATAGCTTTTGAGAGCATAAAATTGCATCCACACGAGAATATATACTATATATATGACAAAGAAATGTTAGCCATCATGCATGCCTTGGCCAAGTTTAGACAATATTTGGTGGGGAACATGTTTGTGGTCAAAACTGATCATAATAGATTAAATCCTCACACAAAAGGATCTCAATGAAAGGAAACAAAAATGGTTAAGTAAGGTCCAATATTTTCATTTTGACATTGAATATGTAAAAGTAAATAATAATATTGGAGCATATGCATTGTCTAGGAGACCTTCATTTTCTCTTACGGACATTTCAAAAGATTGGAAAAAAATGCTAATAGTAGAGTGTGCTAAATATAGTTTTGTTTGTGATGTGTTAGATGGGGTCAAAATATATCATAGATACAAGATATTGAATTTCCTAAACTACTGTAAGGACTGAATATGTTTGTTTCATGGTTCGAACCTAAAGCACAAGATCTTGAAGGAAGCTCATGATTCTCCTTTAGCAGGCCATCCTGGTTTCTTTACAACATATATGCAATTAAGACAAAGGTTCTCTTGTAAAGGGATGAAGGAATATGTTCTAAAGTATGTGAATGAATGCAATATATGTCAGGAAAACAAAGTTTAACACACCCATATTGCTGGTCTATTGCAACCATTGCCCATTCCAGAACAAAAATGGGGAAGCATCTCAATGGATTTCATCACAAGTTTTCCCAAGGCTTTGGGTAAGGATTGTATTTATGTTGTGGTGTATAGACTCACCAACTTTGCTCATTTATTTTCTATTACATCATCTTTTAATGTTGCACAAGTGGATGATCTATTCTTTAGATATATTTTCAGATTGCATGGACTTCCAAAAACATTGTGAGTGACAGGGATAACATATTTCCGAGTGATTTTTGGTAAGAAATATTCAAGTTGGTGGGCACTAAATTGACTCTTATCACAAGATATCATCCTCAAACTGATGTCTAAACAAAAAGGGTGAACTAATGGTAGGAAGGATACTTGAGGAACTAGGTTGGTGAGCTGCAAAAAGCATGGGTGAAATGGCTACACTTGGGTGAGTTTTGCTACAATACTACTTTCCATATGTCCATTGGCATGTCTCCTTTCACATAAATTTATAGTTATGAATCACTCACCTTTTTTTATCACATTTTTGGTGATAATAGAGCCCCAAAAGGGAAATATTGGGTTGAGGAAAGTCAACATATTTTGAAGCTTCTAAAAGACAATTTGCAAATTTCCCAAAATCAACAAAAATAGTATGTGGGTCACCATAGGGAGGAAAGAACTTTTCAAGTGAATGATTTGGTTTATTTGAGGATGCAACCATATAAAAAAACCTCCAAATGAAAAGGATCATAAAATCTCAAACCAATGTATTATGGTCCATACAAGATAGTTCAAAAAGTTGGGGAGGTAGCTTATCAGTAAGAACTTCTGGAAGGTAGCAAAATCCACAATGTATTTCATGTTTCATTCCAGAAGAAGGATATTGGTAATCAAATTTCTACTTTAGAAACACTCCCTCCCTTAGATGATGAAGGACAACTGATACTTATTCCAAAAAAAAAAATGAAGACAAGAGAAAGGAAATTGAGGAGCAGAACCATAAGAGAATATTTTGTACAATGGAAATATTTTCCAAGTGAGTATGCCACATGGGAAGAGGAACAAATTTTGAAGCATCCCAATTTGAAATTTATTGAGGGAAAGCAATATTGGGTGGGGAGTACTATAATTTCAACATCCAAATAAATCATTAAAAGGGAATATTCCACCAATCTACTAGTTCCCTAGGTTGGGGTGGATACATTTAGATTTGGAATAAGGGAGCTATAAAAACCCAAATGGACATTAGCTTGAAAAAATATATTAAAAGGGGTAAATAAATATTTATAATAGGAAAATAAGGTGGCACTTGGTTAGGGAGGCACATTGGTGGTGTGGGACCCACACAGAGCAAGATTTTACATGCCATGTGGCATCCTACTCTCACCCATTCGAATCCAAGGTGGATTTCAATGTTATTGGAGGAGTTGGAAGGGAATTACACTTGGAAATACTCATTGAGGGTCGAATTTGAGTGGAAGAGTAACTTCCATGGAAGAGGAAGAGGCATCTTAGAGGTATTGAGACACTTGGGCTAGATTCCCTAGATTTTATGACAACAATGATGAAGATGCTATGACACTTACGACAAGGATCAGACCCGATTGGTGACATATGACCTATATGACATTTTAGGGCTAAAAATATCCTCAAATAGGGCACACAAGGGATTTATGGAAGCCAAGATTCCCCCCATACAAATTATGCAATAGGGAGGCTAGGAATTGTTGGACAAGTGGTACTCATTGGAATCTTTCCCGAACTTGAGTTGGCATGAATATCTTGGAGGGAATTTGAGCCATGAAGGACTTCGAAGGATTATAAAATATAATAACAAAGAAGGAGATGGGATTTTCATTATTCCTGATTTGGTAATTTGGAGAACATAGCTTGTCCATGCAAGTTAAGTGTTTATTCTACTTGCCTTAGCACCAATTTCGAAGGTGAAAGATTCCCATCCTAATTGGAAATTGGAGAGGCCATTCAGACATTTAATTTGGAGCTTCAACGAATTCATTTGTTAGAGGTTGAAGTTACAGGGATTCTCATGATCATATATTCTTCAACTTGTTCCCACATCTCTCTCACTCTTCTCTTCATATTCTTTCTCTTGGAGGAATGATGCACATGGTGAGATGATGATCTATTTGGGGAATTCCATTGGGCCCCGTTTATTTGTAGTGTGATGTATACACTCTATATTTTATTCTCAGATGAACTTTAGATCTAAACTCCAAGTGAAACTATGTAAAAATTCCAAACTATGTATGGATGGTGTCATTTTCACATATATCTTGTTGTAAGAGCTTGAAGTTGTTTGATGTGGAATTTTTTCAGTCAATATCAGTGTTTTTATTTCTTTTTGGAGAGCCATTAATGTATTGAATAAGTTTCATGAACCAAATGCAAGTATTTCGAACATTTCTCTCAAATTTCATAGCAAGTTATAGTGTTTTTCTCTCATTTCCCCCTATGTTAAGACATGTTTACAAATATCTGATTTATGGGAGTTGAAGAAGCCTTTAGGAACTTATTAATGATGCATTTGGGTTACCATTGAAGTTATATAACTAATCCATTTCTCTGTTCTGAAATCTGGGAGGGTCGTACTTCATTTGGGAAGCCATTAGTGACCTCTACCATAGGGGGTTTGAACCTCGAAATTACTAGTAAATTCCCTATTTTCTCTTGATTGCAAATGAATGTTGAAGAAGTATTTTGAGAATGTACAAGAACCTATAAAACTCATTTTTATGTCATAATACCATTCAAGTAACTTTATACCCAATTCTAAATATTTAGGATCCATCTGGAAGCACTTGGGTCATCACTAGTCCAAGGTTTGAATTGACCAAAAAATTGCAATTTTTCTAAGTTTTCCAAATTATTAAAAAGGAACACTACACATAAATATGTGTTATATATATATATATATATATATATATATATATATATATATATGCGCGCATGTGTGTATATATGTATATATGCGATGATAACCTTTAACCAACATATGGACGATATCATTACTAATAAATTATGGTTTAAATCATATACCAATCAAATATTATGGTACACCTTTCGGGGGTTAAATAATATTATGAAAGAGAAACACACAATGCTTATTATTGTTAACAATAAGTATGGTAATCTCAGTTATATTATGGAAATATTTATATTAAAACAGTTCAGTTTTACACCACATAAAATCATAAATATCATTTATATGAGATGATATCGCTAGGGTTTAATCAACCCTTCGATATCTATGAAACTAATCAAAATTAAATGCTATCGTTTTATTGAAAATACAATCGCATTACATGAAAATGGGAACATATGTTCGTGTAGAAATCATTAATGTCATACACGAAAACCAAAACAAAAAACCCTATCTTAACTGCCATGAAAACATTAAAAAAATAGTGAATGGAACAGACACATAACATTTTTCCTAGTTAAGCACAAAGGTTATTAGGACAAAAGGCATGTTAGTGGTGTAATCGGTCATAAACTCTGTGAGAAACATTTACTATTAGGTAGACCAAAAGGGGCTAGACCCTCATCAACCTTCGAATGAAAAATGACTATATAGTAAACCCTGGTAGACCCATCAAGGAGTGTGCATACCTGAATAATGGAATAATTCATTGTAGTGCTGCATCGCTCAAACCCAGAATGGGTATTCCATTCACATGGTAAATCAAAAGATAAATAGGTAAGTACCTAGCACATCAATAATTCGATAATAATAACCTTTCTTGCTATATTTGTTGGAAGGGTGAAATTAATTACGGTTATAGAATGACCGTGTAAGCCAAATGAGAATCTTCCTATAGGGTTCTCTAGTGAAACAAATACCCTATTGAAGAATCACAATATCAAATTCATCTCATCTATATCCTCAATGGGATTAAATATTGAGATACACACAAATTATGATAGAGAAGGGTTCCAACACAAACCTTTTTGCTCGAGGAAGTAGCAATAGAAACTATAGAATACAAATGAGTGACTAGAAGAGATCCATGATGAAGTCTTTTGTAGTAAGCTAATTCCAAGATGAGAACAAATAACTATGCCCTTTTTGACATCAATTCAACCTCTTTTGATCTTCATCATCCAATCATGATAATGCTTTCTCTCTGTGGTGGAGATTCCTCCAGATCAAATTTATTAGAGTTTCCCTTTGAAAAATGCTCCATTTTTCCTACTATTTTCCCTCCCAATTTCTTTTCTAATTTACCATTTTTTCCCGCTCATTCAATTTTCCCTCTTTTGTCTTCTTTTTTGTAATTTAGTTTCCCTCTCTTTATTATATTTATTTTTGTTTATATTTTGTTTTAATTTGTTAATTTATTAATATTAATATATTACATATATTAACTATATAAATATATATAATAACTATATATTATATTAATATATTAAATATATATAATAACTATATTATATTCATATGTATATAATATAGTAATATATTAATTTCAATTAGCGTATCGAGGCGCAAGTGCTCTACAACCAAGTAGATGGAGCATGCTAAATGTCATGGAGCATTCTTCCCTTTCAGGTAAATGAGAGTCTATGAATCCATTTGCAAATGGATTCAAACAATGGATAATTGCAATTTTGACAATAAAATTTTACAATCCCATGACTAAATTAGTCATATTTTTTATTCGGCAACTAAATTAGTCATTTATTTTAGCCATTTTTGGTTGTGGTCACTTAAAATTGCTCAAATTTGATCATTTTCATTTAAAACCAATATGGTAACCAATTCTTTTGGTAGTTTAGTCATTTATTTTGCATGGTGACCCACATTTTTGGCCACCTGATCATTTATGGCCCATTTTTCTACCAGTGATAACAAACCTCATGGATACCATATCAAGGATCGATCTGTATCATAGGTACTTCACTTATACTAGACCATTAAGTCATTATTGGGCATTTCAATGGCTAAAACGAACAAGAAAATAACAAATCTGAAAGCGGAATTGGATCCACTAAAACATATGTGGTTGGATCTCAAGTTTGTGGAATCCAAATTGGGTATCATAGCAAGACTAATGGGGATCAAATTGGAGACCAAGCATCCTCTAGAATTAAGTACTCCAGATTCTACACACATCATTAGTCATGGAGATGAATACCCCCCCGAGGTTCCCTGAACTGGATAATTATGAAGTTCCTACTTGATTTATTTTCATATCTCTTTTTTTGTTAACCTATATTTGCAATGGTCATAAAGCGTTGGTGTACAGTAGTATTCTAGGAAGGATAGTTAAGGATACAATCGTAGTGATTTTTTTTTCAAATAATTATCATAGCTTTAAACTATTTGAGGTTGGGTGTATTCATTGGGATCTTGGTTGACAAAACTATGTTTTATTTGGTGCTTATGGCCTGGCTTGTTTTCCATTCATTGAGGGTTAGCCTGAGCCACATTTTTTATTCTATGTAGATTATAACTTATCAGTAATATATAAATACTCTTACTTACAAAAAAATTAAACTAGATATCAAACACATTAAAGTGGAAATGATTAGTTCATATATTGGACTATAATCATAACAAATGAGTCTTAAACTTCGTAATTTTGGTTTAAAAGAGAGAGAAGTGGACACATGTACTCCTAGTTAAGGAAAAGCTACTTTACAATTTACAAATTGAAATAACCCATCTCATAGAAGTAAAAATGTTAGAAATATACTTGAACATAAAGATAGCTTAAGACACGTGTTGATGTAGTCTTTACTAACCATAAATATGACATACTTAGTAAAACACTTAGTCTAAAATGATCATGAATATTTATAAATGTGGATATGATTCCAACATATCAAGATGAATTACGAAAGGAAGTTCAAAATGTAAAGAAAGACCAAGAGGAAGGAAAATTGACGATAATTAGAAATAGAAAAACAATTATTAGAGATAAATACCAAAAAATAATGCTAAACAAGAATTTGGCACATTGAGAATCATTTGGTGGAACTATTACGAATTTCCATAGAGTAAAGGTCCCAGGTTAAGTTGTATCTTAAGTGAAATTGATGTTGTATTACTTGTTGAAACATGGGAACATGAAGAACTAGACTCCCTAATATAGAAGAATTTATATTGTGGTTAACATGGAATGTGATATCCTTCTATTTATATTGTGGTCAACATGGAATGAGATATCATCTCATTGAGGCATTAGATCCATAACTTGTTATATAAAAAAGAATATTTCTCCTTATATTATGCTTTGTAAGCATGACCCTTTCAGTCAATACGCATGTATGGATATATCATACATTAATGCAAAAATAATAATTTGGAAATATGATTGTTTAATGCGTATAAATTCTACCTTTTATAAGAAAAAAATATATAAAATTTGTCTATACAATGGCTAAAATTTAGGATATTTTTAGTCATTGAAATGAAGGTTGTGTCATCTTGCTAAGGGAATTTAATGCCAAAATAACAAGTAACCAATATTTTATCCTAAGCAGTGTATCCCACCCTATTCCTTTATGGTTAGATGGTGATCTTGTTTTAGTTCACACATACAAAAGAAGATTTGAATATTTACGTGAAAAATTGTCCATTTTTAAACTATTCAAGCAATCTCAACTTGGCAGTCAAGAAGAACTTCCATAAGCCATGGACCCATTGCTTCATTGTTCCTATTTTTTAAAAGTGGGATAAAAATAACCCCTCATATTTTAGGACCATTATGATTACCCCTATTTTAGTTAAGTTAAATAGTGGAATTATTCCATAAAAGAAGATTAGCATTTGGTTAGAAATCCATGGCAAAAAAATAAAGACTAGACTATCTTTAGAAGCTATCATTCAACTGTAGAAAACCTAGTTATGCTTAGGTGCTATTGAAGAATACTATAATAATAAAAAAAATCCTATTTTGCTTAATAGACTTTAGCAGTGTTTTTGACATGGTGCCTAGATAGAACCTTTATAATAGATTAGAAGAGCTAAATGTTCTTTTTGAGAAAGAATAACTTCATTAACATTATATGATGATGTTATTTCTAAATTTACCATCACTAAGAGTTGGTGAAAAGAAATTAAATCTAATATTGTATGATAATCTTTTAAGTAAGATTGTCCCCTATCCCCTATCCTTTCTTGGGCATTTACGTTAACAAATCAGAGGCATGCTTATACAAGATAGAGTGTGATGGCACTACTTTAGCTAGAATAGTCTTCATCCTTCTTCTTTTAGATGAACGATATTATTCTTATGGTGTTGTGTCCATGTCATCTCGAAAAGCCACTAAGAATTCTCACGGATACTTGTTCTAGCACAAGTATGTCAATAAACACTAATTAAAAAAAAATTATGACAATCAAATACAAAAATATCACTTACACTAATTTTGCATATGACAATAATAACTTAGAGGGAGTTACTTCATACAAATATCTTGGAATTGACCTTCATCACAATCTTAATTGGAACTATAACATTGAGAAAATGATTAAGTAGGGTGGAAAGTCTTTTTTGGTCTTGAAAATAATTGTAAATCAACAAAATTATGGTTGTGGGAAAAAATAAAGTTCTCTTTGAGACTCTCGTCACTCATATTATCTTATATGGATGTGAAATTTAAGGCTGCATCATCTCTAGAGAATCATGGAAGAAGATCGAGAAAATCCAATAGCATTTTATAATTTATAATATTAAAATTAAAAGAAATACGTCCAATCATATTTTCCTCGTAGAAGTTAGTCTCCCCCTGGTTAATAGTATGCCTATGACTAGATACCTAATGTACAAGCACATTCATTAACATTTTTTAATTAAAATCCAATAAACCATTTTTTAGTTTTTTAAATATGTAACTAGGGAAATTGACAACTGAACGCTCGTACTCATTTGACACAGGTTTGATTCTGGGCTGCTACCACTATGCCTCTAGGTGTTCCAACAATGTCCCACATATAACACAACTAAGTGAATCAAAGTTTGAACCCATAACACCACAAAAAGTGATACACCTTATTTCCAACTACTCTATAACCAAAACTTAAATGAGAATTGATATTGAAGAATTATCATCATTATCATAGTGCAACAACAAAGCTATTTATATTGGTATGCCTTATATTGAAGAACATTGAGAAACAAGCTAAACATCTTTGTTTTTTTTAAAGAAACACGCTAAACAAAGAAGTAATAATACGAGGTGGGACCATTCAATTTGCCGACAGCAGTGAGATTGGATTTATAATTTTGGACGAGTCCGTATTAGAGATATTGTAATTCTGACTTCACATAATATTGGAAAGAGAAGGGAATGAAATAATGCCCATACGACATAAATTGATAAAGTTTGCATAAAATAATTACTTCTTAAAATTATTTAGATTAGTTTATAAATTTAGATTAATTTTTTTTATTTCGGAAACGTTATTCATTATTTCCTTATATTTAAGAAAAATAAACAAAGCTACAAATTTAGTATATAAATGGATTAATGCAATTCGATGACTAAAGTGATGAAGATAAATTTCTAAGAAAAACATCACGTCGTTTGATTCACAATCTATATCATTAATTAATTTGGTGAGATAGTGATATTGTTCGAATCAATATGCATTCTAGAATGGACAATAGTATGCAAAGCACAACCCATTATAATATTAATAATAATAATTACAAAATGGACTTTTTCAATATTGTGATATAGATTAATAATAAGAAATTATTTAATATTGTAAAATAGATTGTCCAAATTTCATGATATCAAAAGTTACATTTTTTAAAATCTATATTCTAACTTAGATGATCTGAAATTTTGTTTAATATTTTAATAAGTATTTTTAGGTTGACCAAATCTGATGAGATAGAAAAGTTAATTTTTTATAATTTAAATCAAATAAAATTTTATTTCAGCATACATTATCATTTATTAGTTTAATTATTAACCTTTTAATTAATAATTAAAAGAACATATTTTAACCACATATGATTGTATCATTGGACGAGCAAAGTATATATGTATATATATTTCAATGAAATTGTCAATGCAAACATAGAGCGAAGTGAATGTGTGTAATTAAAAAAATTTAGTTACGTGATGTTTACTCCATGATTCTGAATGGCTAAAATTTATTTGACTTGATATTCTATTAAATTGGTAGGTGGAATCAATAAAAATCCAAATCACTTTAAAACTCCCAACTTGTCATATCGCTCCAAAGAAACAAGAATCCTCAAACCGAAAGACACACAAATACTAGATCGAAAAATGTTCTTTTCTAATCACTGCGAAGCGGGTTGAGGAGAGAAAAGCAATGTAATGGGAACTTTGGAATATGCATGTGATGAAGGAATATAATCGATGGGATATTTGTCTGATCAGGAGTTTTATTACTTGGGATGGTTTATAATCCATATGTTTTTAAATCCAAACTAAGGCTGGCCCAAGTTTAGGTTTTACAATGTCCTTAAGAAATTTTATCCAATTTTGATGTCAATTTTTTTTTTTTAATAGATTGTTCTTTCATTCAAACTAAAGCTAGTCCAAGCTCAAGTTTTACAACGTCGTTCAAAAATTTCATTTCATAGCAATTTTGATGACAATTCTATTTTTGTTCAGTGAATTGTTCTTATATCCAAATTAAAGCTAGCCCAAGCTCAAGTTTTACAAAGTGGCTAAAAAATTTCATCTAGACCAGAGTTTATAACACCATTCTTCTATTATTTTTTTTAAGAGTTTATAACACCATTCTTCTATTATTTTTTTTAAGAGTTTATAACACCATTCTTCTATTATTTTTTTTTAAGTCTGAGCAGTTGTAATGATTTGGGCCCTTATACTTTATGGTTTCAGAAGTTCTTATATGAACCCAAATATGAAAAATTACTCTATATTTTTCATTAATCTTTCGGTCTTGTGGAGGAGGCAGACATATTTGAGGTCGCTAGTGCAAAACATGAACCACTCCAAACGCAAACAATAAAAGTTATTGACTCACATACGCATGACAGATAACGACAGTCATGGCAAGATTAAAAAGAAAATTCCAAGTCATGATTTGATTTGATGACATTAACGGAGTTGTTTTGTTAGGTAGATGAACCAATGATATCATCTTGTGTAAAGATTATTTGTGTTTAGTCATGCCTCCTATTCGTGTTCAGTCATCTCTATTCAAATAATAGAGATGACTCACACTATATTTTCTTTGTTTATTCCTACTTTGTTGAAATTAAGTAGCTATGATTGTCTAGCCCATGCTATTTTTGGAATCAATGATTAATAAATGATTGGTTTTTTTATGTACTTGGGTGAGTGTTATGTATACAATTTTGTGAGTAGGAAATGAAGTTTTATGAAGATCATTTATCTAATTTGGTGAGTCCACCGACGAAACATAATTTTCTCATTTGGTGAGTCCACCAAGGAAACACAATTTCTTATTACTTGTAATGGTGAGAGCATGTAGTGGCAATTAGTTAAATATGTCATCTAGTGGCTCCATAGAGGGATCTGAATTTAAAATATGGCATGTGATGTTGATCCCCTTCATAAATAGCTTGAAAATGTATATTAAAGATGTTTAACTTTCACGGCATCCCAATTTTGGTGAGAGCATGTAGTGGTATGAAGTTAAAGAAGATATTCTCGAATAATGACTCCACAATGTGGGATCTGGATTTAAAATATGGCATGGGATGTTGATCCCTTTTTAAATGGCTTGAAAATGTGTAAAAAAAGTGTGATAAATTGTTACGTCAACCTAATTTTCAATGGAAGAATGTTTAAAAATTCTAGAAAATCAAAATCAAGATAATAGGAAAATATTTGATTATGATGAACCTCTTAGACCATGTTAATAACCACCTCCACATTTCAGAACGATGCTTATTTGTCGGATTCACTTTTCTGAAAAATAGGTTGGATAGCTCCTCATAAGGAAGATGGTTTGGGATGGGATTTTTCGAGCAAGTCGAATTTGGGTTTTCATATACGAAACTATATGCATTAATTATACGAAGTTACGATTCTTTTATAAATGAATTTTGGGATGGAGCATGCAACAACTTTGAACCCAATGTTGAAAAATCTGATAATGAAATGTCTGATTGGGGTTTGTTTGCTTCTCGTCTTAGTTTGTAATAGAAAAGGAATTTGAATACATCATCGGTCATTCAAGGTATTAAATTTTGTTCTTACACAAAAGTTAGTGTGTAAGTTTAATGATATTTATGCTGTAGGTGTTTACCAACGAAAAGCGTGACCTTCCACCTCGGATAGATTCCTCGTCTATAAATCTAATGGAAACCTACTGCGTGTTTTTCCGCTTTCGTGCACGCCGATCTTATTTGCATTACTTTTTCTCTTTCACGCAAACTCCCGTCCATGTCGCAGCAATTTGCAGACTTCACGCCGACTACAATGAAGTGTCCATCAATTCGACCACCCGACCATTTTGACTCCCGACCATATCTTACAAATATTATCGAAAACAAAATTACAAATTTATATCCACTGTACCAACTCGACTATCGACCATATTTTTTTTAACTAAAGTGAGCCGACCATTTTGACTTCCGACCATATCTTACAAATGTTATCGAAAACAAAATTACAAATTTATATCAACTGTTTCATATGTCGATCATGTTTACATAGTGAGAACTTCACGCCGACCAAAATGAAGTGTCTATCAATTCGACCAAATAGTTAAGAGGCAACCAATTTTATAAGGCTCGACAAACTCGAATATCAACCATATTTAAAAAAAAACTAAAGTTAGCGGACCATTTTGACTCCCGACCCGTGTCCATCAATTCCACCACACAGTTAAAAGTCGACCAATTTTTAAAGGCTCGACCAACTCGACTATCGACCATATTTTTTATAACTAAAGTGACCCAACCATTTTGATTTCCGACCATATCTTACAAATATTATCGAAAACAAAATTACACAGTTAACAGTCGACGTGTGTGCATCAATTGGACCATACAGTTAACAGTCGACCAATTTTTAAAGGCACGACCAACTCGACTATCGACCATATTTTTTTAAAAACTAAAGTGCAAACTTCACGTCGACTAAAACAAAGTGTCCATCAATTCGACCACACAGTTAAGAGTCGACCAATTTTTAAAACTAAAGTTAGCCGACATAGTTAAGAGTCGACCAAATTTTAAAGGCTCGATCAACTCAACTATCGACCATATTTTTTTATAACTAAAGTGACCCGACCATTTTGACTTCCGACAATATGTTACAAAGTGTCCATCATTTCGACCAAATAGTTAAGAGGCGACCAATTTTTTAAGGCTCGACCAACTCGACTATCGACCAAACTCGCCATCATTTGGGTTGATACAGTCTAAAAAGGCAGTGCAACTCTGCATGGAAAAAGCTTACAAGATCTATATTTTTTATTAGAAACTTGAGCATTCAATGGCGGATTGGACATTGAACAACCTTCTATAAGGTTACCTAAGTGAACATGGATTTCTTTGGGTTTAATCCATCACGAAGTTATGAACTTTACTTCAGTAGTACCGATCTCTAACTATCGACGTATATCTGGATTTGACGGATTGGACCTAATGGATATTCGATGTTGTGGAGATACGAGAACATATTTCAATGCAACAATGGTTAAATGTGATTAGACACCAATGCACCGCCTTTACTCTTGATCGTTTATAAAATACGATGGGTAAATCCTCTCTCATTCTTTTGTTCTTCGACACTGTTATTGTGACATAATCCCAGTTTTTTTTTTTAGCATTCAAATCACCTTCAATTTGTTGCTCTTTTACAGACCAACAACCCTGTTAAGGAGCCAAGTATTGTTGTTTTCTATTAAAAAAAAAGGTTCTCCTCTCAAACCAAAACTCATTTCACTTGCTATAATTATCCAATTCTAAATCATGTTCCTGTTTAATATATTCAAAGAAGATTCTGCTATCTTTTTTGATATTTTTTCTTGAAAACTAGAGTCTGTTTATGTCAATTATTTACTGGTTTCAGATAAAAGGTTACTTGACTGGTATATATTAATTTTTTGTCTCCTAGAAAAGTTTCCCTTCTAGAAAAGTAATCTTTAATTTAGTCATCTGGTAAATGGACAATCCTATCTTCTTCTCACTCTTCTTGTTTAATATTTAAAAACAAGGTTCTGAGAGAAAATTTACCCAGAATTATGTTCCCTTTTGTTATGTTTTTTGTTGGGAAGCAGCTTCTATTTCTATTGTCTTTTTGGGTGTTTTTTGTTCAAAACTAGGGTCTGTTTCAGTCAATGGATTGTCATTTATTTAATCCTATTACTTGTATGTTCAATCTTGAGACCAAGTATTTGATCATGTACGTGATTTATTTATTGGTTTCAGATGAAAGGTTACTTCACTGGTGTATATTCATTTCCTTGTGTTTACCAATATATGTTTCCTACTAACTTTAGTAGATAATTGGTACAACTACAGTCTTTGTCTCCTAGAAAAGTTGCCCTTCCAGAAAAATAATCTTTATCATTGTTCTTTGTCACTGTTCCTATTTAATATTTAAAAATGAGGTTTTAAGAAAAAAATTACCTAAAATTATGCTGCCTTTTTTGCTTTTTTTTTGTTGAAAACCAGAGTCTATTTTTGTTGTCTTTGTCTCCTAGAAAAGTTTCCCTTGCAGAAAAATAATCTTTATATGAGACATCTGGTATATGCACAATGCTATCTTGTTGTCACTATTCCTGTTTAATATTTAAAAACAAGATTCTAAGAGCAAATTTATCTAAATTATGCTGGTGTTTTTGCTTTTTTTGCTTTTTTTTTGTTGACAACTACACTATGTTCATGCTGTCTTTTTTGGTGTTTTTTGTTGGAAACTAGAGTTTGTTTCTGTTGTCTTTTTTTGGTGTTTTTTGTTGGAAACTAGGCTCTGTTTCTGTCAATGGATCGTCATTTATTTACTATCAATGGACTGTCATCTGGTATATGCACAATGCTATCTTGTTTTCATTGTTCCTATTTAATATTTAAAAACAAGGTTCTAACAGCAAATTCACCTAAAATTATACTACCTTTTTTATTTTTTGTTTTGTTGAAAACTAGAGTCTGTTTCTGCTGTCTTTTTTGGTGTTTTTTGTTGGAAACTAGACTCTGTTTCTGTCAATGGACTGTCATTTATTTACTCCTATTACTTGTATGTTCAATCTTGAGAGTTAGTATTTGAGCATGTATGTGATTTATTGATTGGTTTCAGACGAAATGTTACTTGATTGGTATATATTCATTTCCTTGTGATTACCAATATATGTTTCCTACTAACTTGGGCAGATAATATGCACCGCAACAATCTTTGTCTCCTATAAAAGTTGCCCTTCTAGGAAAATAATCCCAAAATTGGAACCAATTTCAAGCCTTTCATTTCTGTATTCTTTCCACTGTTCCTATTTAATATTTAAAAACAAGGTTCTACTCTCTTTTTTGGTGTTCTTTTAGAAACTAGAGTCTGTTTCTGTCAATGGACTGTCATTTATTTACTCGTCTTACTTGTATGTTCAATTTTGAAAGTTAGTATTTGATCATGTATCTGATTTATTTACTGGTTTCAGATGAAAGGTTACTGGATTGGTATATATTCATTTCCTTGTGTTTACCAATATATGTTTCCTACTAACTTAGGCAGATAATTTGCACCGCAACAGTTTCTGTCTCCTATAAAAATTATCGTTCTAGGAAAATAATCCCAAAATTGAAACCAATTTCAAGCCCTTCATTTCCGTTTCTTTCCACAAATATTGCTATGTATTGCATGAACTATCAAATGATCTTTTGTCATGTTCTCCTACATCTTCGATCTTTACACTTAATGTCAATATTGCACCTTTTTCTCCAGCTTACTTTTGTAGTCCAACTATTCGCACTACCATGCTATGGACACTCTGTTGACCGAAAACGTTGTTTCACTTTTGATGCATGGTGTTGTTGACCTATGCCCACTTGTACAAGTTGTTGCTCTTGATCGACTAAGCTCTCTTAACTCAGCAACTTCCCGCTTTCGAATCTCTATCTCTGATGGAATTCATAAGCACGATACATTGCTTCCAACTAGCTACAATAGCACTGTGGAAAACCACCAACTCCAAAAAGGTTCAATCATCAAATTCAACAAGTGTACATGCAACACTATACATGATGCAACGTACGATTTGCTTTCTGCATCTTCCTTTTCACTTATTTTATTTTTCACTCCTCATAATTTTAACATATTTTTTACTTATACTTACTAATGTTCATTCTTCTTTCCAAGACTATTGCATTAGGCAACTTCGAAATTGTCACCTTAGAAACAAAAATTATTGGAGACCCATCCCCTTTCAACTTCACAACTAGATTTACAGACCACAACAGTTCATCTATTTCAGAAAACAACGCCCTTGACTCTAAAAACCCTTCACTTGCAATACCTTCTCCAACGCCAAACCTTGTTGCACCTACTCTTCTGTTCACATTGCTCAACCCTTCCAACAAAACTTGGACCATTCAAGGATGAGTTACTGCAAAGACAAGTATGAACACCTACACCAACCAAAAAGGCTCTGGTCAACTCTTTGGGTTTGACCTTGTTAGTGCTACCAGAGATGAGATTCATATCTCTGCTTTCAATGAACTAGCTACCTCGTTATATGACCAAATACAAGTTGGCATAGTCTACGTAGTCTCAAATGGCACAATCAAACCGGTTAATCCAACATACAACCATTTGGAAAGTGCTAAATCGAGATTTTCCTTAACTCCTCCTCAACAATTCAACGATGCTTGGAAGAGTGCGCACTTATTCTTTTTCATTACTTCAACTTTAAATCTATCCATGACATCAAAACTACACCCCTCAATTCCATGGTTGACCTTCTCGGAATTGTCATTTATGTTTCCCTTGCATCAACTACACGCAAAAGGGATGGCTCTTAAACCATTCGCCGAACAGTTGGGTTGAGGTACATGTTCGGGTATAGCATAGATATAACACTTTGGGGGGATCATTACACAATTGAGGGTGCCCAATTTGGAAACCTTCGAGGTTTAGATACTCCCTCTATCCTTGCAATAAAAGGTGGGCGTGTTACAGAATTCAATGGAAAAACCATTGGAACCATCTCAATCGCCAACCTCATTATAAAACTAAATATCGAGAAAGATCAAGTTCTCCAAGTATGGTTTGATGACAATGGATTCCATTCAGCCTCCCCATCTTTGAGTAGAAAATCCAACTCATCTTCGTCTACCTCCTGTAAACACATTTCCATATCTGTGCTACAATCTCTCCAACCCTCTGAGAAGGAAACTTGGTATTCAACTATTGCTATAATCACCCATATTAACATCAATGACTTTCATTTCCTTGCATGCCCTCTATTTGTCGATGGAAAACAATGCATGAAAAAAAATTCCCACAAAGTTTGCAATGTTTGGCATTGTGCAAAATGTGATGGGGAGTTTACAGAGTGTGCTTACTGATACATACTCAAACTTGACATCACAGATGCTACTGGACAACTATACGGTATCATAGATTTTGATGATGTTGTGCAATAACTCATGGGGGTCTCTACAAAATATTTTTGTCTTCTATCAAATGTCTCTCTTGGAAATTGTTCAACATGTTTGTGCTCGACAGTACCTTCTAACCTTATCAGTAAAGACATATACTTTTAATTCAAATGCTCGCTTGAAAGTGCTTCTTGTGATGTTAGAAGAGGTTTCTCCATCATTGGCCCCTGTCGATACTCTTGATGAAAGTGAACACACTATGCTTAATAAACGTCCAATTGCTCGCAAGATTTGAACTCTGCCTTTAAAAACACTTTCCCCAACATCATTCTACTCTTCAATTCTGATTTTTGTACTTTCTAGCTCGTACTTAGCAACTACACATTTTTGTATACACACTTATACATAGGTGGTACTTGAAACCTGCAATCAACAATCTTGAATATTATATTGTTTAGTTTTATTGTACTATTGTGTTAAATCACATCTTTTTTGTAGCTTATCTTGCAATTTTCAAATTTGTAGTTATAATTTACATTGCTTTGTCAAGTCTATATTTTTTTTCTTTATAAACATTGTTCAAGAGTGTCTTTATTTCTTTCTTGCAACAACTTCACATAAATTATGCATGTTCCATTTATCTTTTACAATATACCTTTGTTTACTCTTCAAATGATTACATATATATTATTTTTCTCTTCCACCAAAGGCACCATAAATGCAACATGGATAACCATTTATCTTATACAATATAACTTTCTTTACTCTTGCAATGATTACATATATAGTATTTTTCTCTTCCACCAAATGCACCACAAAGTACACAACCACTAAACACTTTTTTTTGTAGTCATGTCAACCAATGATAACAATGATCAAAAGAATGCACGTAGAAGACTTCTATATGCTCAAAAGAAAAATGTAAACAACAAGCAACAACGCCTTCTATATAGAGATGCTCGTCAACTTATTTATATCCCTTCTTCGATTCACATTTCTCAACCTCTCCTTACACCCTCCACACCATCCGCATCCACAACAATGCATCCAACAAAAATCGACCTACATGGTACACAACAACGATTCCATACAAGATTGGACAAACTATCTCCCAGGAAAATATGCTCTATATGCATGGAGTCATATCCTGGAATTAAAATAAAACACTTTTCTGGTGCATATGCATGTTCTTGGTGCAATGCGGAACAAAATGGCCATTCCTATTCCATTGAAAACAATATGGATCCTCGGATACAACCATCAGTTCTAGCATCCCTAACTCAAGTTGAAGAAATGCTCATTTCTCGAGTTAGCCCAATTTTACAAGTCACTCATGGTCGTGGGGAATAATATACATATTCTAGCCACACTATAAGCTTCCCACAAAACATTAATAGCATTTCCACTTTCCTCCCTCATTTACTCTCAGACATTGACATCCTTATTGTTCATAAATGCAGTCCTACAGAAAAACCTTATGACTTCTTTGTTGGTCAAAAACTTGTTCTTGCTGCTCTCAAATACAAGTTTTCAAATTATCCATACTACAAAGATGTCCAAGTTAACTCAAATGCATTATCTTATTTGCCTCTTGAACCAACTGAAATTCCATCCCTTCTTCGTCATGTCACACCCGCTAAAACCCCATTTGCTGAACATAACTCAACTTCTACTATTCAATCACCCAGCTTCCTCGAACCCCATGAAAAACAATCATCCTCGTTAATATCTACACAAACAAATTGTAGAACTGAGGTTGATGAAATCAAACACTTCTTAGGCACAAGCGATGCAACCACTCTACCTTGCATTGACTGGCCCCCAATAGATATTTTTCGTATCAATGAGTATAACACAATAAGCCTCCTCTCAATGGTCTTCCCAACCTTATTTCCCATAGGAGTTGCAATGCTTAAACAACCACACATTCAAGAGGTTGGTATGGACAATTATGCACTGCACCTTCTTAGATACCATGACAATAGATTTGGCCAACATCCTCGTTTTTGTTATTACATATATAACCTAATGATGAACCATCGTAGCCAATCTATTGCTTCCGTGTTTGTAAAATATAACATTGAAGATACATTGCCTCCAACCATATCAAAACTTGTACAACAATTACAAGACTTGCATGATGCTAAAATCGCTGAGCAAGTCATGTGCTTCGGCTCCACGCTTCATGGGACACACTCCTATTCGAACAAAAGCAGGAGTGAGCTAACTGACATGATCACTCAACAAGGGACACCTACATTCTTCTTCACGCTCAGCGCAGCTGACACAAAGTGGCCATATTTGCATTCTTTGATTCCTGGACAAGCTCCATCCACTTCAAATCAACAACACCAATGGAAAATTCGCAACCTTATATCCAATCCACACGTTGCATCTCAATACATGGACAATAGATTCAAAATATTCCTGGAAGAGGTTCTTAAAAAAGGCCTTTCTACAAAAGACTACTAGTGCAAGTTGGTAACAACTCATATTCTCGTGAAAGTTCAATGTATTTAAAACCTAAAATATTTGTTCCTAATATTTATAATTTACATGTAGGTATGAATGGAAACACAGGGGATCTGTGCATATACATGGCTTCTTATGGCTAGAAAATGCACCCAATATGGACATGTTAGACTGGGAAGATGCTACCGAGGTTGAAGATGCCAAATTGTACTTTGAAAAGTCTGTTACAGCATGGAATCCTTGTATCAACCATTTTCAAACTCCAACCTTACAATCCTCTACTATAAATGATCCATGCACCATTGGATCATATTCCATACTTGCAACTAATCACTTGGATGACTATGAAGAACTTGTTAATTGTGTCCAAAGGCACACAAAATGTTTAGAATCTTCTTTCCTACGTACAAAAGGATCATCACTTCAATGTAATTACAGGTTCCCCTTCGATCTACAACCTACCTATTCCTTATTCATTGATGCAAAAGGTCGGAAAACATACAACCCTGCAAGGAATGATGCCCTTCTAAATATTCACAACTCTATGATGCTCTAAATTTGGCAAGCTAATGTTGATTTCCAACCTGTTCTCTCTGGACATGTTGTCCTCAAATATATTTCAAAATATGCAACAAAGGCAGAGCCTAAATCGGAAAGCAACCATGCACTTATTTCTCGACTTGCACATGCAACTCCACATGATGCCCCCATCCTTCTACCAATAAGACGTTTTCTATCAAAAACTATTGCAGAGCGAGACATTGGTGCACAAGAGGCTTTCCACATGCTCCAAAAACTCCCTCTTTGTCTTTGCAATCGTTCCTTTCTATCGTTAAATGCTAGCCAAAGCATTTTTCGTCGTATTTCCAATGACTCTCCTAACATCCCAACAACACCCACCTTCATTTTTGCATACATGCAACACCCACCTGAACTCGAACAACTTACCCTTCTTGAAGTTGCACGCTCTTGGTCATACTCACCTCATAGAAATCAATCGCAATGGAAACCAAACTACCCTCCCAAAATTGTTCGTTTATTTCCTTGCTTTACTACCATTCCACCCATTACTGCAGATTCCTTTTTTTCCTTTTGTTGGAGTGAGATCCTCCTATACAAACCTTTTCGCACCCTCCACAATGACATTGGATCCACAACATTTTCCATAACTTCTAATTGGATTTGCATTAAAGACACATATACTGCATGGCATGTTGATCATTTTCAAGAACCCCCCAGTACCCCTCCCTCTGATGAATCTACTTCTGCCTCAAACCACTTCCCCTTAGCCCCTTCCATGGATGAATGGGAACTCATTCCTCAACTCCGCCCTGGAAAGAACCTCTATGTTGATACCCTTGACATGCTTGGCCATCGTGACTTTGACAAAGAGCACAATTGGACTAAAAACCATATTCCTTCACACATCCATGCAACATTTATATCATTCATTGACGTCATTCGAATATCTGCACATGTAGAACCTAACACCTTATCATCGTCATGTTCTCCTGCCTCCTTATCTCCCACACAATGCATGGCCTTTGACCTTATCATCGCACACTCCACAAATGCTACAACGCTAATTCCCCCACTCAAAATGGTCATCCTAGGCACTGCAGGAACATGAAAGTCTTTCTTGATTTCTTGCCTTAGATATACACTCCAACATGCCTCTGGCGATAACCCTTCACCCTTGCTCCTCCTTGCTCTCACCGGTGTTGCTACTTTTAGCATACATGCGTTAATAATACATTCTTCCCTTCGCATACCCATTACTGATATGCATCCTCTTGAAGGACAATCCCTTTCAAGCTTCCAACAACAATTCTGCCTTATCCGATACATAATCATTGACGAAATGAGTTTTGTTGGCCCAAAAATGTTAACCCGAATGGATGACCACTTACGAAAATCCTTCCCATCCCAATGTACAACTCCATTTGGTGGGTGTTCCATCATCTTCCTTGGTGATTTTGGACAACTACCCCTTGTAAAGGACATCCCCATGTATGTTGGTGCATCACGAGGGAATGCTCTCTGGTGTAATTTTGACACTTTTGTCACTGTTTCAACCATCTTTCGACAACAAGGCAACACCCCTTCTCAAGTTTCCTTTTGGAAACTCCTTCTCAATATTCGAAATGCAATACCAACTCTTGAAGATTGGAGGCTCATCATGTCAAGAACAACCTCATCCCTTTCACATGAAGACAATCATGCATTTTACCAGTGCACTCACTTGTACACAACTAATAGCTCTATTGCATTGCACAACAAACAAATGCTAAAACTCTTCAACATGCTAATTGCACATTGCTTTGTAGAGAAAAAGAAACAACATGTGCAAATCTCAATAGATGATGAACAACTTCCATTCAAGGTTATACTAGCAATTGGTCAACAAGTCATGTTGATAGCCAACTATATCAAGCAGAGAATGTCTTTACAATGAGCATATTATATCAAGCACCCCTAGTGCATTATCAGAGAGAAATAAAAAGCACCCCTGGTGCAATATCAAAGCAAGAGAGGATATGGAAGAATATAACTTAGAATAATATCTTTCACAAAGAAAAGCATATTTCCTTCAAGAGAGAAAATAATTCGCTCTCACATTGAATTCATCAATCTTGTATAAGATATATATATCATTCTTCTCATACTTCATCTTTTATTTTTATCTTATGACTTTAGGATGAACTCTCCCTTCATATAGATGCTAGGTCACTTAGTTAGGAGTCGAACTCAAGTGTCGTCATGCAAATTTCGTAACTGAAGTGTTGTCTTTTAGTTCAACTTAAGTGTCATCTTTGAGTTTAACTCAAGTGTTGATATGCAAAACACTTTAGTTAACTAGATATTCTTTATTAACACTTAGTTAAATCTTTTAATTGAAGTATTTATTGATAACATAACTGAAGTGAACAATTCAAATTCTCCTTTAATTACCTAAAGTCTTTATCATTACTGAGAAAATCAAGTTCTCTCTTATCTTATCACATCTTATCTTTATATATTTTCTTATCTGCATGGTCCACATGTGCCAACTTTAATTTATCTATCATATCGAATATATTAAGGAGATTTTTACAATGATGTGATCATCTTGTTCTACTATCGTTCCAAGTGGTCATATGCTAAAGTAATTCACTCTAGAGGTGGCTAGTTTCTAGAGGAGATTCAATGTCTCAACCATGGTTAGTAGTACATCGCACACCATTCATGCTTCGACATGCAATGCATTAACTCAACAGATGAGGAACCACCTCAACACATAAGGATCTGTCTTGACACACAAGACCTTAGCCTTTCCAAGTAATACTATACAACATCATCACTTTGTCATACAGAGAACTTACCTCAACACATGAGGTTTATTCATTCTTGAGTCCCACTCAAGATTCTTCTCCAAGTTTCTTGATTCCAACTCAGGATCATATAAGGAACTACCTCGACAAACAAGGCTCAATCTTGGAACACATGAATGAATTGGAGAATGACTCATGATGCTGCAAATTTAACAAAAGATGGCTCAAATCTGCAAGCAATAGGTGGCAATAAGCAAAATAAACAAGGAGTTTGAAAGTTAGAAGGACATGTACCTTATTTATGGATTTTAATCCTTGCTTTCATTGATCCTTTATCTGCTTTTAATCTAGGTCAACTTTCCCAAGTTTAGACCTACAAAATAAATAACCACATCCTTCCTCAAATACTTTTGACAATAGTAAATATTACTTATGAATTGAAAGTAAATGAAGAACATGAATCTAAAACTCAAATTTCAATCTAAAAACTAGCAATTTATTCATTTAAACATGAAATTGACTCAGAATTTGGGAATGGAAGGATGTCAAATCTCTATTGAATAGTAGAAACATGTACAATGTTACCTTATATATGCCCTAACACCTTGTGAAACCTTCATTCTGGATCTATTGCTTCTCTTCTCCAAGAATTTCAACCACAACTAAAATGCATAAGGGTTTGAAAGAAACTAGGGAATAAATGGCAAGGGAAAGAGAGTGATGATTCCTCCAGCATAACAATACTTGGGATGAGAGTCTCTTTCATGGCTAATATTCCTTTCTTTGATAGGAGAAGGACATGGTTAGATCCGAGGAGGGAGTAGTTGTAACTGATGGGGTGGTTATCCCAACCTCCCAAACCACCCAAATATCAATATTTTCATATTTGTTTAACATCTCTAAGCCACATGCAGGTGTGACAAGGGAAAGGTGTGTGCCACACACCCTTGGGCCAAGAGTAACTTGCGCTTTCAAGAAAAATCGGCTAAAAATGTGATTTGATGGATTTTTTAGGGGTGATTTGGTCTCCAATTGTGGTCACAAGTTTCCTAATTGTTGGAGAATCAATGAATACATTAAGGTCGCATTATTAAGCACCATTTTAGGGATTTTCCATCCATAGTGTCATTTTTTGTGAGAAACAATATCTTCATGAAGTGTCATCATGAGAGAATCATCGTGTAAGTGTCATCACATATGGAGAAGTGTTGATTTGCACTATAATAGGTGATGCATGCAAATGATGCAGATGCTAGATAGTCCAAATGAAAAAAAGGAGTAGGGCGGTTAATTTTGTGTAAGGGATGGAAATATTGCAAGACACATGCACATCCAAAGAGGATGGCTCTCTATGTGTGAAGAACGTAGCCATAATGGAACGTACCACTGAGTTCTAACATTAGGGAGGTTGGTGGGGGGATTCAAAGCCTCGATCCTTCGTTCTTGTCTCTCATTTTGATCCTAAGTTGAGGAAACCCGCAATTTGGAGTTAGAGATTCCCTGTAGTTCGAAGTTGGAGAGTTTTTCAAATGACCAAACTTAAGAGAAAGAGGCATTGCAATAAGAAGGGAATATTGGAAGAGAAGAAAAGGAAGGCGGTGAAGGGGAAGGAAAGAGACAAAGAACCTGGTCAATACAAGTAGCTATCGAAAGCCATGGAAGAAACCTGCTTCTACTTCAAGCACACCATGATTCTGATCAAACAAGAGATAGGAGAGGCGGATAAGAAAATGCAAGTTGGCTCCTCAACCTAAGCTAGAAAAAGGGAGTTCGAAGTTTTAGTAGTGGATACACTAGTACAAAATGGGTAATTAGTGACTAAAAATGACTAAAAATTGGCTACAAATGACTAATTTTGGTCACGTGACTGTTGGTGACAAATTAATAGTCACTTATCTCTCGACCAAATTGGTCATTTATCACTTGGTCATAAATTTCTTGAATTTCTTCAGGAAGTAGTCATATGTTGAGTCATTTATTTGTTCATTAATTGTTGTTATTTGGTCATTTATTTGGTAATTAATTATCGTTATTTGGTCATCAATTATTGTTGTTTGGTAGTACATTTAGTCGTATATTTAGTTATTGATTTTTGTCAGTTGGTCATTTATTTAATCATTGATTTCTATTAACTGGTCATTTATTTAGCCGCTGATTGTTGTTAACTAGTCATTTATTGTTGTTAACCAATCAATTAATTAGTTATTGATTTAGGTAGATAGTTAATGGAGGAATTGCACCACAAACCTCTTTCCTATAAGGCAGGTACTATTCCATTGAGCTAGCACCATTAAATATAATCAAAGTTCACAATGAATCAAAGTTCACACTAAAAATATATCACAAACTCTTACAAACATAACACACTACGATTCTAACTGTAACATAAAACATATCACAAACTCTTAAAAACCTTACACACTATCACAAAGGGTATCTATATGATATATAAATGTGGTCTCTAGAAGTCAATGGTTTTAATTTTTCATTTTTTTCATACTTTAAAAAATTGGTTGATTTGGCTTTGAAAACATTGCATGCTCTAATTAGAGCAACCCATTATTTGATGGTGAACTTTTCTACTAAAACTCTTAAACTACAACATTCAAGTGACACCTAAACAATGGGTCATAAAATTTAAGGACCCATGTTGATAATGATTCCATAACTATTAGCCGAAACAATTATAAATTGAAATTTAAAGTAAAATAATCATTATAACTTGAAATTAAAAAAAATAAAGTATAAAGAAACATATGAACAAAATAGTTTACTGAGTTAAAACTAGGAGATCTATTTTCAAAAATTTTGGTGATCCAACATCAAATTAATTATACATTACAAACCAATCATTTCTGAAATGACTAATGGGCAATTGACTTGAGGCACCCAAGGAAAAAAATTGAAAAGGCTAAAATTCTTCAAGCATGTACTTGAGGAAAAAATTTGAAAGGGAAAAAATGGTTGAGAAACATAAGGCAAATCCTCATGTATGGAAGGAAAAGGATTTGAATGAATTGGCTCTCTTGGAAAGTGTAGGTCTAAGTTGCATCTAAGTAAACAAACAATGATTTCTAAAAATGAGGATTAATTCTCTCTATAGCTGGTAGATATGACTGTAGCTTTCCCATACGATGGCTTTATTTGGTAGCAAATGACTCACTTCATGAACAAATTGACACATAAAATCCATGACGATCCTAGTAGCTTAATGTAACATACCCATTACCTAAATTTAGTCATTTGGGGACAGGCTATAAAAATTATCCTTTAAACTTTGGACAAGATAAGTTAACATTCTTAATTAGACTAAGACCCTTGATCCTTTTTTTAGAGTTGTTCATATTCATACAATAGGATATTATCAATAGTATTGAAATTCACCATGCTTATTTGTGCATAGAGGTCTTAGTCCTGAATTCACGGCCACTCTATACAATTTGCGTATAATATAGAATCATACTTATGTCACTTAAAACATTATTATAATAATGTTAAGTACCATTGTCAATCTTTCAAGCTATATGGGAAATACTATGATTTTCTCCATTGTCAATCTTTCAAGCTATATGGGAAATACTATGATTTTTTCCATATTTAGCCAAGGATCACTTAAATGCAACAATTAGATCTTTATGACTCACACATATTCACTTAGGTTTCTTAATTTGATCAACATATAAGATAAATTAGTTATTTAATGGCTATAAGTAGAGTTCCATTACTCAACAATACCACTCATAATATTCAATCCCCATGAAGAATATTAAAGGTTTCACAATGATTGATTCTATGTGAAAAGTCTACTTTCTTACCCAAGTATCATCTAATATCTCAATATAATTAATTATATCCATAACCAATTATGTCATTATAAATTTGGTTAATTACTAACTAATAACAACATCATTGAGAAAGCCCGCACGGGTGTGGCTCATTGGCGGTTCAGCTGTTATGAAGTCACATTTGGAAATGGAGGTCACGATTTCAAATCACACCCGGCTTTACCCGTGTCCCATGCTTGCGGGGTGTGTGGGGAACCTAGGGGTATAGTGATAGTGGGATTGGATCCCTGGACCCCGTGTCACGCGAGTACCAGCCCAATCTCCAGTTGTCGATTCCCCTAGTTACAAAAAAAAAACATCATTGAGAATTTGTTAACTTTTACTAATAAATACACAAAATGTAGTGATCCTTATTTTAGGAATCATGTACACAAAATCCAGTCAACCACTATCATCCATAAGTTAGATAGAGAAAAACAAGGTGTAAGAAATATTAGACACATAAAACAGTCGAATAGAACTTTAATGTTCTTTTAACTTTTTACTAGATTTTATTTAGGAGTCATCCCCTTTAATTTATTAGTAACCAAACACATTGGAAGCATTTACAATGGGGTTGGCTCCCACATAGAGGGATTGTCAATTTCATTTTTGATAGGAGTTCTATATCTACTCACAATAAAAAAACGTGTATCCATCCATCCTTATATTTTCGAATGTAGAAATATATAACTCTTTAAAAGGTGAGGGAGTCTATCTCCTTTCCAGGTTTATCCTTGATGTTTGATAGCCACAATATATAAAAGCATGGAGCCATGGGGTCGGTCCTCTTCGCATAGAGGCCACCCTTCTTCCATTAACATATACAAAAAACATTGTTGTCAAGAAAATAATAGATCATAACTACTATGCAACAACCAAAACATAATAATTACACAAATGTCAAGGGGCTTCCACTAATTATTTTGTAATAAACATTGTATAACAAGTTTAAAGTGGGTCGTTCTTTCTCTTGAGAATCTTCCTTTGTCCAGTATTTCACAACACAGTAGAGATCAAACAAATATTTATTTATATAGAAATATGATGGATTATTTTTTAGGGAAATGGAGGATACCAAGTGGAGGCGGATTCTCTCATAGGGAGATTGCATTCATAGGTTTCGTAGAACAAAGTCTACATCTACCTACTAAATGTGCCCAAATTAAATTATTATCAAAACACATGTTTATAGTTTTTATTCAGTTTTCATTGATTTATAAATTAGCAACTATCACTACGGTGACAGGATGTAAACCATGTACGCTTAATGTAATGTCCCCATCCAAATAAATCACTAGAAGGGAAAATTCCACCAATCTACTAGTTCCCTAGGTTGGGGTGGAATCATTTAGATTTGGAATAAGGGATATATAAAACCCCAAATGGACATTATCTTGACAAAATATATTAATAGGGGATAAATAAATATTTATAATAGGAAAATAAGTTGGCACTTGGTCATGAAGGCACATTGGTGGTGTGGGACCCACACAAAGCGAGATTCTCCATGCAACATGGCATCCTAATCTCACCCATTCCAATCCAAAGTGGAGTCCAACATTCTCGGGGGAGTTGGAAGGGAATTACACTTGGCATGAATCATTGAGTGTCGAATTTGAGTGGAAGAGTAACTCCCATGGAAGAGGAAGAGGCATCTTATAGGTATCGAGACACTTGGGCTAGATTCCCTAGCTTTTAGGACAACAATGATGAAGATGCTATGACACTTATGACAAATATCATACATGATTTCTTAAATGTGACCTATATCAAATGTCGGGTCTAAAAATAGCCTCCAATATGGTGCACAAGGGAGTTATGGCATCCAATATTCCCCCCATTCGAATTGATGGAAGAGGGAGGCCAGGAATTGTTGGACAAGTGGCACTCATTGGAATCTTTCCCCAACTTGAGTTGGAATTAAGCTCTTGGAAGGAATTCGAGCCATGGAGGACTTGGAAGGATTATAAAAGGCAAGAACAAATAAGGAGAGGTGATTTTAATCAATTCTCATTTGGTAATTTGGAGAGCATAGCTTGTCCATGCAAGTTGAGTGTTTATTCTACTTGCCTTAGCACTAATTTCAAGGGTGAAAGATTCTCATCCTAATTGGAAATTGGAGAGGCCATTCATAACTTTAATTTGGATCTGAAATGAATTAATTTGTTACAGGTTGAAGCTACAGGGCTGCTCATGATCATATCTTCTTCAACTTGTTCCCACATCTCTCTCACTCTTCTCTTCATATTCTTGCTCTAGCAGGAATGACACACATGGTGAGATGTTGATTTAAATGGGGAACTCCAAGGGGGCCCATTTATTTTTAATTTGATGTCTACACTTTTTATTTTTTTCTCATATTAACCTCATATTGAAACTCCAAGTGAAACTATGTATGAATGGTGCCATTTTCCCATATATCTTGTTGTAAGAGCTTGAAGTTGTTTGATATGGAATTCTTTCAGTAAATATCAGTATTTTTATTTATGTTTGGAGAGACATTAATGTATTTAATAAGTTTCATGAACCTTATGCAAGTATTTGGAACATTTCTCTCAAATTTCATAGCAAGTTATATCATTTTTCTCTCATTTCCCCCTATGTTAAGACATGTTTACAAATATCTAATTTATGGGAGTTTCAGCAACCTTTGGGAATTTATTAATGATGAATTTGGGTGACCATTGAATTCAGATAACTAATAAATGTCTCTATTCTGAAATTTTGGAGGTCCGTACTGCATTTGGGAAGCCATTAGTGACCTCTACCCTAGGGGGTTTGAACCTCGAAATTACTACTAAATTCCATATTTTCTCCTGATTGCAAATGAATGTTGTAGAAGTATTTTGAGAGTGTAAAATCACCTATCAACCTAATTTTTATGTCCTAATACCATTCAAGTACCTTTAGACCCAATTCCAAAGCCTTAAGAGCCATTTGGAAGCACTTGGGTCATCACTAGTCCAAGGTTCGAATTGACCAAAAAATTGTATTTTTTTCCAATTTTTACAAATTATTAAAAAGGGACACTACTAGTGGTATCAGAGCATGGTCCTTGAACCTAGTTTGGGTGACCATTTATTAGTTCAATCATTCATCCCCCACCATTAGAGATAGAAACTGAAAGTACCTTTGGTGAAGAGGAAGAAGAAGGAGAAGAAGTGCACTCTATTGAGACTATGGCTAAGGATGACAAAGGAAATTCAGATATGGAGGAGAAAGGTGGGAGAAAGATGAGTTTAGTAAATTCATGAAACCATTATTTGAAGACATGAAAAGTTAGATAATTCAATTGTTCGAATTGATGGCTAGTTAAATTGGTAGAAAATTGGCAATAGGAGGCAGCAGTAGTTCCCCTAGTGAGGAAAAGAAGGCATTTAGTGGAAGCATTTTCTCAAGGACAGGGCCTCATAATTGAACCAATGAATTTCAGATCTCAATAAGAGCCACCACACCCAAGTTTTTTGAGAATAAATAGGACCTTCATACCCAATATGAAATGCAAGAAGTTCTAGTAGAATGGCAGTAGTTGAGTGAAGATTGTGGGAGGACCCTATCGTTTGATCAATTCTTTACTGTCTCAAACAAGCTCAAGATGAGGGGAGGAAATAGAAATCCTTTCCAAAACAAAGAATCGAATTATGCCATAGTTAAAATGCCCCTTCCTACCTTTGATGGCTCATCTCAAAGTTCTGCAAATACTTGGATACAAAAGTTAGATGTATATTTTTAGTTGAGTCGAATGGTTGAAGAGGATGCTCTAAAAATGTCTATTTTGCATCTTGAAGGAGAAGCCAATGATTGGTGGTTCCATGGTATCAAAACCTTGGGACATTATCAGGTCACAACATATGAAGAATTTGTTAACAAGTTATTGGAAAGATGCGAGCAAAAAGACCCTGAAATCACTTTCAAGGAACTAATACAATTGAAGCAAATCGAAACCCCTTATGAGTACATGTTGGAATTTAAAAAACTATCAGTTAAGGTGGCTGATATATCTATGGTTCGATTGGTATTGCTAATTATTGAAGGTTTTTCTAAACATTTGAAGAGTTTAGTTAAAGCCCACAAACCTACTTCATTGAAAGATGCCATGAACTTGGTAAGAGATCTGCAAAATGTGCTACCCAAGACAAAGTATCCCCCCAAGCCCAACTTTCCTTCCAAGTTCAGAGTTGACAATAAGCCATGGAAAAAATATGCATTTGGAAAAGACAAGAAAGAGGGACCAAGAAAGGAAGAACTCAGAAGAAATAAACTATGTTGCACATGCTTCCAACCATGGTTACTAGGGCTTAAATGTGCTAAGGGGAAAGCACAAATCATTGAAGCATTTTATGATGATGATGAGGAAGGGAACATGGAGGAAGAAGAATATATTTCAACCCAATAAGAGGGATATGACACAACAGAAGAAGATCATCCATCACCTGAAAAGGGGATAATGGAAGTGCTTTCAGGAGTGGCTCGTTTTCACACCATTCGATGCAAGTCAATGGTACAAGGGAAAAGAGTTTCCGTATTAGTAGATGGATTAGCCACTCATAAATTCAATGATGAAGCCTTGGTGGAGAGGAGAAAGATACCTACTGAATCATTTGATGGTTTCATAGTCATCATTCCAGGAAACAATTCTATGGAATTCAAAACATGGATTCCAAAGCTACAACTCACCATAGGAAATTACACATTTTCTGATAGATTTTATGTGGTGGATGTTGCTGATACAAATGTGGTCTTGAGAGTGCAATGGTTGTACTCTATAGGGGAACATATACTGAACTACCAAATACCTGAAATGAAATTCAAATATTTGGAAGGAAAACAAAGGGTAGTGAGAGGAATGCACACCTATCCTAACCAAGTGGTGTCTTCCCATAGTATGAGGTCCATATTGAGGCATGGGGATATTGAATGCACTGCTGAATGTTTCATTACTTCCCCCAATACAAATATAAAAATCACAGAATATCCAAGGGAGATAAGGAAACTACTACAAAAATATGAAAAGGTTTTTGGAGATCTTCCTCCTGGAAGGCCACCTGAAAGAGGAGTTGAGCACACCCTTGTTTTGGAGGTGGGTACTTCACCTATACAAATACCGCCATATAGAAACCCAAATATGTTCAAAGATGATATTGAGAAGGCTATTCATGATATCTTGGTATTGGGACTCATTGTACCAAGCTCAAGTCCCTATGCTTCTTCAGTTGTTTTGGTGAAGAAAAAGGATGGAACCCTAAGGATGTGCATTGATTTTAGAGCTCCAAACAAGAAGACAATAAATAACATATATCCCATTCCTAGAATAGATGAGCTCATGGATGAGATATTTGGAGGAAATTTATTCTCCAAAATTGATCTTATATATCATTACCATCGGATTCGAATGAAGGAGGAGGATGTGTAGAAAATGCTTTCAGATGTCACTATGTTCATTTTTAATATCTTGTCATGACTTTTGGTTTGACCAATGCTCCAACCACATTCCAACCATGCATGAACAAAAAAATTTGCAGGTAGCTCCGTAAGTTTGTTTTGGTTTTATTTGATGATATTTTGATTTACAGTAAGACATAGGAGGAACATTTGCACCATTTAGAGGTTGTATTGAAAATCTTGCATGAACAATATTCGTTTGCTAAGTTGTCCAAGTGTGAATTTGGGTTGAAAGAAGTTTTGTATCTTGGGAACATCATTGAACAAGATGGAGTAAAGGTGCACTTGGAGAAAATAAAGGCTATTCTTTAATGGCCATCACCCAAGAACATCACTGAATTGAGAGGCTTCATTGGAATATGCACTTACTATATGAAGTTTGTGAAGGGGTTTTCCAAACTAACTGCTCCCCTTACTGATTTTAACAATAAGGATGATTTCAAATGGGATGAAGAGGCTGAAAAGGATTTCCAAATAATGAAAGATGTAATGAGTAGTTGTCCAATACTTGCATTGCCTGATTTTTTTAAACCATTTTTTTGGAATGTGATACATTAGGAGAAGGGATAGGGGCAGTCCTAAAGAAAAATAAACACCCCATAGCTTTTGAGAGCAGAAAATTGCATCCACATGAGAATATATACTATATATATGGCAAAGAAATGTTAGCCATCATGCATGCCTTGGCCAAGTATAGACAATATCTGGTGGGGAACAAGTTTGTGGTCAAAACTGATCATAACAGTTTAAAGCATTTCCTCACACAAAAGGATCTCAATGAAAGGAAACAAAAATGGGTAAGTAAGGTCCAATATTTTCATTTTGACATTGAATATGTAAAAGGGAATAATAATATTGTAGCATATGCATTGTCTAGGAGACCTTCATTTTCTCTTACGGACATTTCAAAAGATTGGAAATAAATGCTAATAGTAGAGTATGCTAAATATAGTTTTGTTTGTGATGTCTTAGATGGGGTCAAAAGATATCATAGATACAAGATATTGAATGTCCTAAACTACTGTAAGGACTGAATATGCTTGTTTCATGGTTCAAACCTAAAGCAGAAGATCTTGAAGGAAGTTCATGATTCTCCTTTAGCAGGCCATCCTGGTTTCTTTAAAACATATATGCAATTAAGACAAAGGTTCTCTTGTAAAGGGATCAAGGATTATGTTCTAAAGTATGTGAATGAATACAATATATGTCAGCAAAACAAAGTTGAACACACCCATCTTGCTGGTCTATTGCAACCATTGCCCATTCCAGAACAAAAATGGGGAAGCATCTCAATGGATTTCATCACAGGTTTGCCCAAGGCTTTGGGTAAGGATTGTATTTATGTTGTGGTGGATAGACTCACCAACTTTGATCATTTGTTTTCTATTACATCATCTTTTAATGTTGCACAAGTGGCTGATCTATTCTTTAGATATATTTTCAGATTGCATGGACCTCCAAAAAACATTGTGAGTGACAGGGATAACAGATTTCTGAGTGATTTTTGGCAAGAAATATTCAAGTTGGTGGGCACTAAATTGAATCTTATCACAAGATATCATCCTCAAACTGATGTCTAAACAGGAAGGGTGAACTAATGGTAGGAAGGATACTTGAGGAACTAGGTTGGTGAGCAACAGAAAGCATGGGTGAAATGGCTACACTTGGGTGAGTTTTGATACAATACTACTTTCCATATGTCCATTCGCATGTCACCTTTCACATCACTTTATGGTTATGAATCACTCAGCTTTTTTTATCACATTTTTGGTGATAATAGAGCCCCAAAAGGGAAATATTGGGTTGAGGAAAGTCAATATATTTTGAAGCTTCTAAAAGACAATTTGCAGGTTTCCCAAAATCAACAAAACCAGTATGTGGGTAACCATAGGGAGGAAAGAAATTTTCAAGTGAATGATTTGGTTTATTTGAGGATGCAACCATATAAGAAAACCTCCTTAAAATGAAAAGGATCAGAAAATATCAAACCAATGTATTATGGTCCATACAAGATAGTTCGAAAAGTTGGGGAGGTAGCTTATGAGTAAGAACTTCCAGAAGGTAGCAAAATCCACAATGTATTTCATGTTTCATTCTAGAAGAAGGATATTGGTAATCAAATTTCTATTTTAGAAACACTCCCTCCCTTAGATGATGAAGAACAACTCATACTTATTCCAAAAAAAAAATTGAAGACAAGAGAAAGGAAATCTAGGAGCAGAACCATAAGAGAATATTTTGTACAATGGAAATATTTTCCAAGTGAGTATGCCACATGGGAAGAGGAACAAATTTTGACGCATCCCAAAAGCAATATTGGGTGGGGAGTACTATAATTTCAACATCCAAATAAATCACTAGAAGGGAATATTCCACCAATTTGCTCGATCCCTAGGTTGGGGTGGAAACATTTAGATTTGGAATAAGGGAGCTATAAAAACCCAAATGGACATTAGCTTGAAAAAATATATTAAAAGGGGTAAAGAAATATTTATAATAGGAAAATAAGGTGGCACTTGGTTAGGGAGGCACATTGGTGGTGTGGGACCCACACAAAGCAAGATTCTACATTCCACGTGGAATGCTACTCTCACCCATTCGAATCCAAAGTGGATTTCAACGTTATTGGAGGAGTTGGAAGGGCATTACACTTGGAAAGACTCATTGAGGGTCGAATTTGAGTGGAAGAGTAACTCCCATGGAAGAGGAAGAGGCATCTTAGAGGTATTGAGACACTTGGGCTAGATTCCCTAGATTTTATGACAACAATGATGAAGATGCTATGACACTTATGACAAGGATCAGACCCGATTGCTGACATATGACCTATATGACATTTTAGGGCTAAAAATATCCTCGAATAGGGCACACAAGGGATTTATGGCTGCCAAGATTCCCCCCATTCGAATTATGCAATAGGGAGGCTAGGAATTGTTGGACAAGTGGTACTCATTGGAATCTTTCCCCAACTTGAGTTGGCATGAATATCTTGGAGGGAATTCGAGCCATGAAGGACTTCGAAGGATTATAAAATACAAGAACAAAGAAGGAGATGGGATTTTCATTTTTCCTGATTTGGTAATTTGGAGAGCATAGCTTGTCCATGCAAGTTGAGTGTTTATTCTACTTGCGTTAGCACCAATTTTGAAGGTGAAAGATTCCCATCCTAATTGGAAATTGGAGAGGCCATTCAGACATTTAATTTGGAGCTTCGATGAATTCATATAGGTTGAAGGTACAGGGATTCTCGTGATCATTTATTCTTCAACTTGTTCCCACATCTCTCTCACTCTTCTCTTCATATTCTTTCTCTTGGAGGAATGACGCACATGGTGAGATGATGATCTAATTGGGGAATTCCATTGGACCCCATTTATTTGCAATGTGATGTATACACTCTGTATTTTATTATCAGATGAACCTCAGATCTAAACTCCAAGTGAAACTATGTAAAAATTCCAAACTATGTATGAATGGTGCCATCTTCACATATATCTTGTTGTAAGAGCTTGAAGTTGTTTGATCTGGAATTTTTTCAGTCAATATCAGTGTTTTTGTTTCTTTTTGGAGAGCCATTAATGTATTGAATAAGTTTCATGAACCAAATGCAAGTATTTGGAACATTTCTCTCAAATTTCATAGCAAGTTATAGTGTTTTTCTCTCATTTCCCCCTATGTTAAGACATGTTTACAAATATCTAATTTATGGGAGTTGAAGAAGCCTTTAGGAACTTATTAATGATGTATTTGGGTTCCCATTGAAGTTATATAACTAATCCATTTCTCTGTTCTGAAATTTGGGAGGGTCGTACTTCATTTGGGAAGCCATTAGTGACCTCTACCCTAGGGAGTTTGAACTTCGAAATTACTAGTAAATTCCCTATTTTCTCTTGATTGCAAATGAATGTTGAAAAAGTATTTTGAGAATATACAAGAACCTATAAAACTCAATTTTATGTCATAATACCATTAAAGTAACTTTATACCCAATTCTTAATCCTTAGGATCCATTTGGAAGCACTTGGGTCATCACTACTCGAAGGTTTGAATTGACCAAAAAATTGCAATTTTTCCAAGTTTTCCAAATTATTAAAAAGAGACACTACACTTAAATATGTGTTATATATGTGTGTGTGTGTGTATGTATGTATCTATGCGATGATAACCTTTAACCAACATATGGACGATATCATTACTAATCAATTAGGGTTTAAATCATATACCAATCAAATATTATGGTACACCTTTGGGGGGTTAAATAATATTATGCAAGAGAAACACACAATGCATATTATTGTTAACAATAAGTATGGTAATCTCAGCTATATTATGGAAATATTTATATTAAAACGGTTCAGTTTTACACCACATAAAATCATAAATATCATTTATATGAGATGATATCGCTAGGGTTTAATCAACCCTTCGATATCTATGAAACTAATCAGAACTAAATGCTATCGTTTTATTGAAAATACAATCGCATTACATGAAAATGGGAACATATGTTCTTGTCGAAATCATTAATTTCATACACGAAAACCAAAACAAAAAACCCTATCTTAACTACCATGAAAACATTAAACAAATAGTTAATGGAAGAGACACATAACATTTTTCCTAGCTAAGCACAAAGGTTATTAGGACAAAAGGCATGGTAGTGGTGTAACCGGTCATAAACTCTGTGAGAAACATTTACTATTAGGTAGACCAAAAGGGGGTAGACCCTCATCACCCTTCGAATGAAAAATTACTATATAGTAAACCCTGGTAGACCCATCAAGGAGTGTGCATACCTGAACAATGGAATAATTCATTGTAGTGCTGCATCACTCAAACCCAGAATGGGTATTCCATTCACATGGTAAATCAAAAGATAAATAGGTAAGTACCTAGCACATCAATAATTCGATAATAATAACCTTTCTTGCTATATTTGTTGGAAGGGTGAAATTAATTACGGTTATAGAATGACCGTGTAAGCCAAATGAGAATCTTCCTATAGGGTTCTCTAGTGAAACAAATACCCTATTGAAGAATCACAATATCAAATTCATCTCATCTATATCCTCAATGGGATTAAATATTGAGATAAACACAAATTATGATAGAGAAGGGTTCCAACACAAACCTTTTTGCTCGAGGAAGTAGCAATAGAAACTATAGAATACAAATGAGTGACTAGAAGAGATCCACAATGAAGTCTTTTGTAGTAAGCTAATTCCAAGATGAGCACAAATAACTATGCCCTTTTTTACATCAATTCAACCTCTTTTGATCTTCATCATCCAATCATGATAATGATTTCTCTCTGTGGTGGAATTCCTACAGATCAAATTTATTAGAGTTTCCTTTTGAAAAATGCTCCATTTTTCCTACTATTTTCCCTCCCAATTTCTTTTCTAATTTACCAGTTTTTCCCGCTCATTCAATTTTCCCTCTTTTGTCTTCTTTTTTGTAATTTAGTTTCCCTCTCTTTATTATATTTATTTTTGTTTATATTTTTTTTTAATTTGTTAATTTATTAATATTAATATATTACATATATTAACTATATAAATATATATAATAACTATATATTATATTAATATATTAAATATATATAATAACTATATTATATTAATATATTAAATATATATAATAACTATATTATATTCATATGTATATAATATAGTAATATATTAATTTCATTTAGAGTATCGAGGCGCAGGTGCTCTACAACAAAGTAGATGGAGCATGCTAAATTTCATGGAGCATTCTTCCCTTTCAGGTAAATGAGAGTCTATGAATCCATTTGCAAATGGATTCAAACAATGGATAATTGCAATTTTGACATTAAAATTTTACAATCCCATGACTAAATTAGTCATATTTTTTATTCGGCGACTAAATTAGTCATTTAGTTTAGCCATTTTTCGTCGTGGTCACTTAAAATTGCTCAAACTTGATCATTTTCATTTAAAACCAATATGGTGACCAATTCTTTTGGTAGTTTAGTCATTTATTTTGCATGGTGACCAACATTTTTGGCCACCTAGTCATTTATGACCCATTTTTCTACTAGTGATAACAAACCTCATGGATACCATATCAAGGATGGATCTGTATCATAGGTACTTCACTTATACTAGACCATTAAGACCTTGTTGGGCATTTCAGTGGCTAAAACGAACAAGCAAATAACAAATCTGAAAGCGGAATTGGATCCACTAAAACATATGTGGTTGGATCTCAAGTTTGTGGAATCCAAATTGGGTATCATAGGAAGACTAATGGGGATCAAATTGGAGACCAAGAATCCTCTAGAATTAAGTACTCCAGATTCTACCCACATCATTAGTCAAGGAGACGAATACCCCCCCGAGGTTCCCTAAACTGGATAATTATGAAATTCCTGCGGTTTATTTTCATATCTCTTTTTTTGTTAACCTATATTTGCAATGGTCATAAAGCATTAGTGTACAATAGTATTCTAAGAAGGATAGCTAAGGATACAATCGTAGTGATTTTTTTTTCAAATAATTATCATAGCTTTAAACTATTTGAGGTTGGGTGTATTCATTGGGATCTTGGTTGACAAAACTATGTTTTATTTGGTGCTTATGGCCTGGCTTGTTTTCCATTCATTGAGGGTTAGCCCGAGCCACATTTTTTATTCTATGTAGATTATAAGTTATCAGTAATATATAAATACTCTTACTTACAAAAAAAAATTAAACTAGATATCAAACACATTAAAGTGGAAATGATTAGTTCATATATTGGACTATAATCATAACAAATGAGTCTTAAACTTCATGATTTTGGTTTAAAAGAGAGAGAAGTGGACACATGTACACCTAGTTAAGGAAAAGCTACTTTACAATTTACAAATTGAAATAACCCATCTCATAGAAGTAAAAATGTTAGAAATATACTTGAACATAAAGATAGCTTAAGACACGTGTTGATGTAATCTTTACTAACCATAAATATCACATACTTAGCAAAACACTGAGTCTAAAATGATCATGAATATTTATAAATGTGGATATGATTCCAACATATCAAGATGAATTACGAAAGGAAGTTCAAAATGTAAATAAAGACCAAGAGGAAGGAAAATTGATGATAATTAGAAATAGAAAAACAATTAGTAGAGATAAATACCAAAAAATAATACTAAACAAGAATTTGGCACATTGAGGATCATTTGGTGGAACTATTACGAATTTCCATAGAGTAAAGGTCCCAGGTTAAGTTGTATCTTAAGTGAAATTGATGTTATATTACTTGTTGAAACATGAGAACATGAAGAACTAGAATCCCTAATATAGAAGAATTTATATTGTGGTTAACATGGAATGTGATATCTTTCTATTTATATTGTGGTCAACATGGAATGAGATATACTCCCATTGAGGCATTAGATCCATAACTTGTTATATAAAAAAGAATATTTCTCCTTATATTATGCTTTCTAAGCATGACCCTTTCAGTCAGTACGCATGTATGGATATATCATACATTAATGCTTAAATAATAATTTGGAAATATGATTGTTTAATGCGTATAAATTCTACCTTTTATAAGAAAAAAATAGATAAAATTTGTCTATACAATGGCTAAAATTTAGGTTTTTTTTGGTCATTGAAATGAAGGTTGTATCATCTTGCTAAGGGAATTTAATGCCAAAATAACAAGTAACCAATATTTTATCCTAAGCAGTGTATCCCACCCTATTCCTTTATGGTTAGATGTTGATCTTGTTTTAGTTCACACATACAAAAGAAGATTTGAATATTTATGTGAAAAATTGTCCATTTTAAAACTATTCAAGCAATCTCAACTTGGCAGTCAAGAAGAACTTCCATAAGCCATGGACCCATTGCTTCATTGTTCCTATTTTTTAAAAGTGGGATAAAAATAACCCCTCATATTTTAGGACCATTATGATTACCCCTATTTTAGTTAAGTTAAATAGTGGAATTATTCCATAAAAGAAGATTAGCATTTGGTTAGAAATCCATGGCAAAAAAATAAAGACTAGACTATCTTTAGAAGCTATGATTCAACTGTAGACAACCTAGTTATGCTTAGGTGCTATTGAAGAATACTATAATAAAGAAAATATCCTATTTTGCTTAATTGACTTTAGGAGTGTTTTTTACATGGTGCCTAGATAGAACCTTTAAAATAGATTAGAAGAGCTAAATGTTCTTTTTGAGAAACAATAACTTGATTAACATTATATGATAATGTTATTTCTAAATTTACCATCACTAAGAGTTGGTCAAAAGAAATTAAATCTAATATTGTATGATAATGTTTTAAGTATGATTGTCCCCTATCGCCTATCCTTTCTTGGGCATTTACGTTAACAATTCAGAGGCATGCTTATACAAGATAGAGTGTGATGGCACTACTTTAGATAGAATAGGCTTCATCCTTCTTCTTTTAGATGAACGATATTATTCTTATGGTGGTGTGTCCATGTCATCTCGAAAAGCCACTAAGAATTCTCAAGGATACTTGTTCTAGCACAAGTATGTCAATAAACACTAATTAAAAAAAAATGATGACAATCAAATCCAAAAATATCACTTACACTAATTTTGCATATGACAATAATAACTTAGAGGGAGTTACTTCATACAAATATCTTGGAATTAACCTTCATCACAATCTTAATTGGAACTATAACATTGAGAAAATGATTAAGTAGGGTGGAAAGTCTATTTTGGTCTTGAAAATAATTGTAAATCAACAAATATATGGTTGTGGGAAAAAATAAAGTTCTCTTTGAGACTCTCGTCACTCATATTATCTTATATGGATGTGAAATTTAAGGTTGCATCATCTCTAGAGAATCATGGAAGAAGATCGAGAAAATCCAATAGCATTTTATAATTTATAATATTAAAATTAAAAGAAATACGTCCGATCATATTTTCCTTGTAGAAGTTAGTCTCCCCCTGATTAATAGTATGGCTATGACTAGATACCTAATGTACAAGCACATTCATTAACATTTTTTCCTTAAAATCCAATAAACCATTTTTTAGTTTTTTAAATATGTAACTAGGGAAATTGACAACTGGGCGCTCATACTCATTTGACACAGGTTTGATTCTGGTCTGCTACCACTATGCCTCTAGGTGTTCCAACAATGTCCCACACATGACCCAACTAAGTGAATCAAAGTTTGAACCCATAACACCACAAAAAGTGATACACCTTATTTCCAACTACTCTATAACCAAAACTTAAATAAGAATTGATATTGAAGAATTATCATCATTATCATAGTGCAACAACAAAGCTATTTATATTGGTATGCCTTATATTGAAGACATGCGTTAAAGAACATTGATAAACAAGCTAAACATCTTTGTTTTTTTAAAGAAACACGCTAAACAAAGAAGTAATAATACGAGGTGGGACCATTCAATTTGCCGACAGCAGTGAGATTGGATTTATAATTTTGGACGAGTCCGTATTAGAGATATTGTAATTCTGACTTCACATAATATTGGAAAGAGAAGGGAATGAAATAATGCCCATACGACATAAATTGATAAACTTTGCATAAAATAATTACTTCTTAAAATTATTTAGATTATTTTATAAATTTAGATTAATTTTTTTTTTATTTCGGAAACGTTATTCATTATTTCCTTATATCTAAGAAAAATAAACAAAGCTACAAATTTAGTATATAAATGGATTAATGCAATTCGATGACTAAAATGGTGAAGATAAATTTCTAAGAAAAACATCACGTCATTTGATTCACAATCTATATCATTAATTAATTTGGTGAGATAGTGATATTGTTCGAATCAATATGCATTCTAGAATGGACAATAGTATGCAAAGCACAACCCATTATAATATTAATAATAATAATAACAATATGGACTTTTTTAATATTGTGATATAGATTAAAAATAAAAAAACTATTTAATATTGTAAAATAGATTGGCCAAATTTCATGATATCAAAAGTTACATTTTTTAAAATCTATATTCTAACTTAGATGATCTGAAATTTTGTTTAATATTTTAATAAGTATTTTTAGGTTGTCCAAATCTGATGAGATAGAAAAGTTAATTTTTTATAATTTAAATCAATTAAAATTTTATTTCAGCATACATTATCATTTATTAGTTTAATTTATTAACCTTTTAATTAATAATTAAAAGAACATATTTTAACCACATATGATTCATATCATTGGACGACCAAAATATATATGTATATATATTTCAATGAAATTGTCAATGCAAACATAGAGCGAAGTGAAAGTGTGTAATTAAAAAAATTTAGTTACGTGATGTTTACTCTATGATTCTGAATGGCTAAAATTGATTTGACTTGATATTCTATTAAATTGGTAGGTGGAATCAATAAAATCCAAATCACTTTAAAACTCCCAACTTGTCATATCGCTCCAAAGAAAGAAGAATCCTCAAACCGAAAGACACACAAAAACCAGATCGAAAAATGTTCTTTTCTAATCATGCGAAGCGGGTTGAGGAGAGAAAAGCAATGTAATGGGAACTTTGGAATATGCATGTGATGAAGGAATATAATCGATGGGTTATTTGTCTGATCAGGAGTTTTATTACTTGGGATGGTTTATAATCCATATGTTTTTAAATCCAAACTAAGGCTGGCCCAAGTTTAGGTTTTACAATGTCCTTAAGAAATTTTATCCAATTTTGATGTCAATTTTTTTTTTTTTAATAGATTGTTCTTTCATTCAAACTAAAGCTAGTCCAAGCTCAAGTTTTACAACGTAGTTCAAAAATTTCATTTCATAGCAATTTTGATGACAATTCTATTTTTGTTCAGTGAATTGTTTCTTATATCCAAATTAAAGCTAGCCCAAGCTCAAGTTTTACAAAGTGGCTAAAAAATTTCATCTAGACCAGAGTTTATAACACCATTCTTCTATTATTTTTTTTAAGAGTTTATAACACCATTCTTCTATTATTTTTTTTAAGTCTGAGCAATTGTAATGATTTGGGCCCTTATACTTTATGGTTTCAGAAGTTCTTATATGAACCCAAATATGAAAAATTACTCTATATTTTTCATTAATCTTTCGGTCTTTGTGGAGGAGGCAGACATATTTGAGGTCGCTAGTGCAAAACATGAACCACTCCAAACGCAAACAATAAAAGTTATTGACTCACATACGCATGACAGATAACGATAGTCATGGCAAGATTAAAAAAAAAATTCCAAGTCATGATTTGATTTGATGACATTAACGGAGTTGTTTTGTTAGGTAGATGAACCAATGATATCATCTTGTGTAAAGATTATTTGTGTTTAGTCATGCTTCCTATTCGTGTTCAGTCATCTCTATTCAAATAATAGAGATGACTCACACTATATTTTCTTTGTTTATTCCTACTTTGTTGAAATTAAGTAGCTATGATTGTCTAGACCATGCTATTTTTGGAATCAATGATTAATAAATGATTGGTTTTTTTAATGTACTTGGGTGAGTGTTATGTATAAAGTTTTGTGAGTAGGAAATGAAGTTTTATGAAGATCATTTATCTAATTTGGTGAGTCCACCGACGAAACATAATTTTCTCATTTGGTGAGTTCACCAAGGAAACACAATTTCTTATTACTTGTAATGGTGAGAGCATGTAGTGGCAATGAGTTAAATATGTCATCTAGTGGCTACATAGAGTGGGATATGAATTTAAAATATGGCATGTGATGTTGATCCCCTTCATAAATAGCTTGAAAATGTATATTAAAGATGTTTAACTTTCACGTCATCCCAATTTTGGTGGGAGCATGTAGTGGTATGAAGTTAAAGAAGATCTTCTCGAATAATGACTCCACAATGTGGGATCTGGATTTAAAATATGGCATGGGATGTTGATCTCTTTTTAAATGGCTTGAAAATGTGTAAAAAGAGTGTGATAAATTGTTACGTCAACCTAATTTTCAATGGAAGAATGTTTAAAAATTCTAGAAAATCAAAATCAAGATAATAGGAAAATATTTGGATCATGATGAACCTCTTAGACCATGTTAATAACCACCTCCACATTTCAGAACGATGCTTATTTGTCGGATTCACTTTTCTGAAAAAATAGGTTGGATAGCTCCTCATATGGAAGATGGTTTGGGATGGGGATTTTCGAGCAAGTGGAATTTGGGTTTTCATATACGAAACTATATGCATTAATTATACGAAGTTACGATTGTTTTATAAATGAATTTTGGGATGGAACATGCAACAACATTGAAACCAATGTTGAAAAAATATGATAATGAAATGTCTGATTGGGGTTTGTTCGCTTTTCGTCTTAGTTTGTAATAGAACAGGAATTTGAATACATCATCGGTCATTCAAGGTATTAAATTTTGTTCTTACACAAAAGTTAGTGCGTAAGTTTAATGATATTTATGCTGTAGGCGTTTACCAACGAGAGGCGTGACCTTCCACATCGGATAGATTCCTCGTCTATAAATCTAATGGAAACCTACCGCGTGTTTTGCCGCTTTCGTGCAGGCCGACCAGATCACGCCGATCTTATTTGCATTACTTTTTCCCTTTCAAGCAAACCCCCGTCCATGTCGCAACAATTTGCAGACTTCAAAGTGTCCATCATTTCGACCAAATAGTTAAGAGGCGACCAATTTTTTAAGGCTCGACCAACTCGACTATCGACCAAACTCGCCAGCATTTGGGTTGATACAGTCTAGAAAGGCGGTGCAGCTCTGCATGGAAAAAGCTTACGAGATCTATATTTTTTATTAGAAACTTGAGCATTCAATGGCGGATTGGACATTGAACAACCTTCTATAAGGTTACCTACGTGAACATGGATTTCTTTGGGTTTAATCCATCACGGAGTTATGAACTTTGCTTCAGTAATACTGATCTCTACCTATCGACGTATATCTGAATTTGACGGATTGGACCTATTGGATATTCGTTGTTGTGGAGATACGAGAACAGATTTCAATGCAACAATGGTTAAATGTGATCAGACACCAATGCACCGCCTTTACTCTTGATCATTTATAAAATTCGATGGGTAAAGCCTCTCTCATTCTTTTGTTCTTCGATACTATTATTGTGACATAATCCCAGTTTTTTTTTTTCAGCATTCGAATCGCCTTCAATTTGTTGCTCTTTTACAGACCAGCAACCCTGTTAAGGAGCCAAATATTCTTGTTTTCTATTAAAAAAAAAGGTTCTCCTCTCAAACCAAAACTCATTTCACTTGCTATAATTATCCAATTCTAAATCATGTTCTTGTTTAATATATTTAAAGAAGATTTTACTATCTTTTTTTATGTTTTTTCTTGAAAACTAGAGTCTGTTTATGTCAATTATTTACTAGTTTCAGATAAAAGGTTACTTGACTGGTATATATTCATTTTTTGTCTCCTAGAAAAGTAATCTTTAATTTAGTCATCTGGTAAATGGACAATCCTATCTTCTTCTCACTGTTCCTGTTTAATATTTAAAAACAAGGTTCTCTGAGAAAATTTACCCAGAATTATGTTCCCTTTTTCTATGTTTTTTGTCGGAAAGTAGTTTATGTTTCTGCGGTCTTTTTGGGTGTTTTTTGTTCAAAACTAGGGTTTGTTTCAGTCAATGGATTGTCATTTATTTAATCCTATTACTTGTATGTTCAATCTTGAGACCAAGTATTTGATCATGTACGTGATTTATTTATTGGTTTCAAATGAAAGGTTACTTCACTGGTATATATTCATTTCCTTGTGCTTACCAATATATGTTTCCTACTAACTTTAGCAGATAATTGGTACTACTACAATCTTTGTTTCCTAGAAAAGTTGCCCTTCCAGAAAAATTATCTTTATCATTGTTCTTTGTCACTGTTCCTATTTAATATTTAAAAACAAGGTTTTAAGAAAAAATTTACCTAAAATTATGTTGTCTTTTTTGCTTTTTTTTGTTGAAAACCAGAGTCTATTTTTGTTGTCTTTGTCTCCTAGAAAAGTTTCCCTTATAGAAAAATAATCTTTATATGAGACATCTGGTATATGCACAATGCTATCTTATTGTCACTATTCATGTTTAATATTTAAAAACAAGATTCCGAGAGCAAATTTATCTAAATTATGCTGTTTTTTTTTGCTTTTTTTGCTTTTTTTTTGTTGAAAACTACACTATGTTTCTGCTGTCTTTTTTGGTGTTTTTTGTTGGAAACTAGAGTTTGTTTCTGCTGTCTTTTTTTGGTGTTTTTTGTTGGAAACTAGACTATGTTTCTGTCAATGGACCGTCATTTATTTACTATCAATGGACTGTCATCTGGTATATGCACAATGCTATCTTGTTGTCATTGTTCCTATTTAATATTTAAAAACAAGGTTCTAAGAGAAAATTCACCTAAAATTATACTGCCTTTTTTATTTCTTATTTTGTTGAAAACTAGAGTCTGTTTCTGCTGTCTTTTTTGGTGTTTTTTGTTGGAAACTAGACTCTGTTTCTGTCAATGGACTATCATTTATTTACTCCTATTACTTGAATGTTCAATCTTGAGAGTTAGTATTTGAGCATGTATGTGATTTATTGATTGGTTTCAGACGAAATGTTACTTGATTGGTATATATTCATTTCCTTGTGATTACCAATATATGTTTCCTACTAACTTGGGCAGATAATATGCACCACAACAATCTTTGTCTCCTAGAAAAGTTTCCCTTCTAGGAAAATAATCCCAAAATTGGAACCAATTTCAAGCCTTTCATTTCTGTATTCTTTCCATTGTTCCTATTTAATATTTAAAAACAAGGTTCTACTCTCTTTTTTGGTGTTTTTTTTAGAAACTAGAGTCTGTTTTTGTCAATGGACTATCATTTATTTACTCGTCTTACTTGTATGTTCAATTTTGAAAGTTAGTATTTGATCATGTATCTGATTTATTTACTGGTTTCAGATGAAAGGTTACTTGATTGGTATATATTCATTTCCGTGTGTTTACCAATATATGTTTCCTACTAACTTAGGCAGATAATTTGCACTGCAACAGTTTCTGTCTCCTATAAAAATTATCGTTCTAGGAAAATAATCCCAAAATTGAAACCAATTTCAAGCCCTTCTTTTCCGTTTCTTTCCACAAATATTGCTATGTATTGCATGAAATATCAAATGATCTTTTGTCATGTTCTCCTACATCTTCTATCTTTACACTTAATATCAATACCGCACCTTTTTCTCTAGCTTACTTTTGTAGTCCAACTATTCGCACTACCACGCTATGGACACTCTGTTGACCGAAAACGTTGTTTCACTTCTTATGCATGGTGTTGTTGACCTATGCCCACTTGTACAAGTTGTTTCTCTTGATCAACTAAGCTCTCTTAACTCAGCAACTGCCCGCTTTCGAATCTCTATCTATGATGGAATTCATAAGCACGATACATTGCTTCCAACTAGCTACAATAGCACTGTGGAAAACCACCAACTCCAAAAAGGTTCAATCATCAAAGTCAGCAAGTGTACATGCAACACTATACATGATGCAACATATGATTTGCTTTCCGCATCTTCCTTTTCACTTATTTTATTTTTCACTCCTCATAATTTTAACATATTTTTTACTTATACTTACTAATGTTCATTCTTCTTTCCAGGACTATCGCATTGGGCATATTCGAAATTGTCACCTTAGAAACATAAATTATTGGATACCCATCCCCTTTCAACTTCACAACTAGCTTTACAGCCCACAACAGTTCATCTATTTCATAAAACAACGCCCTTGACTCTGAAAACCCTTCACTTGCAATACCTTCTCCAATGCCAAACCTTGTTGCACCTACTCTTCTGTTCACATTGCTCAACCCTTCCAATAGAACTTGGACCATTCAAGGATGAATTACTGCAAATACAAGTATGAACACCTACACCAACCAAAAAGGATCTGGTCAACTCTTTGGGTTTGACCTTGTTAGTGCTACAAGAGATGAGATTCATATCTCCGCTTTCAATGAACTAGCTACCTCATTATATGACCAAATACAAGTTGGCATAGTCTACATAGTCTTAAATGGCACAATCAAACCGGTTAATCCAACATACAACCATTTGGAAAGTGCTAAATCGAGATTTTCCTTAACTCCTCCTCAACAATTCAACGATGCTTGGAAGAGTGCCCACTTATTCCTTTTCACTGCTTCAATTTTAAATCTATCCATGACATAAAAAATACACCCCTCAATTCCATGGTTGACCTTCTCGGAATTGTCATTTATGTTTCCCCTGCATCAACTACACGCAAAAGGGATGGCTCTTAAACCATTCGCCGAACAGTTGGGTTGAGGTACATGTCTGGGTATAGCATAGATATAACACTTTGGGGGGAGCATTGCACAATTGAGGGTTCCCAACTTGGAAACCTTCGAGGTTTAGATACTCCCTCTATCCTTGCAATAAAAGGTGTGCGTGTTACAGAATTCAATGGAAAAACCATTGGAACCATCTCAATCACCAACCTCATTATAAACCGAAATATCAAGAAAGCTCAAGTTCTCCAAGCATGGTTTGATGACAATGGATTCCATTCATCCTCCCCATCTTTGAGCAGAAAATCCAACTCGTCTTCTTCTACCTCCTGTAAATGCATTTCCATCTCTATGCTACAATCTCTCCAACCCTCTGAGAAGGAAACTTGGTATTCAACTATTGCTACAATCACCCATATTAACATCAATGACTTTCATTTCCTTGCATGCCCTCTATTTGTCGATGGAAAACAATGCATGAAAAAAATTTCCCACAAAGTTGGCAATGTTTGGCATTGTGCAAAATGTGATGGGGAGTTTATAGAGTGTGCTTACTGATACATACTCAAACTTGACATCACGGATGCTACTGGACAACTATACGGTATCATAGATTTTGATGATGTTGCGCAACAACTCACGGGGGTCTCTACAAAATATTTTTGTCTTCTATCAAATGATCCAACGTCTCTCTTGGAAAATGTTCAACATGTTTGTGCTCGACAGTACCTTCTAACCTTATCAGTAAAGACAGATACTTTTAATTCAAATGCTTGCTTGAAGGTGCTTCTTGTGATGTTAGAAGAGGTTTATCCATCATTGGCCCCTGTCGATACTCTTGATGAAATTGAACACACTGTGCTTAATAAACGTCCAATTGCTCACAAGCTTTGAACTCTACCTTTAAAAACACTTTCCCCAACATCATTCTACTCTTCAATTCTGATTTTTGTACTTTCTAGCTCGTATTTAGAAACTACACATTTTTGTATACACACTTATACATAGGTGGTACTTGAAACCAGCAATCAGCAATCTTGAATATTATATTGTTTAGTTTTGTTGTACTATTGTGTTAAATCACATCTTTTTTGTAGCTTATCTTGCAATTTTCAAATTTGTAGTTATAATTTACATTGCTTTGTCAAGTCTATATTTTTTTTCTTTATAAACATTGTTCAAGAGTGTCTTTATTTCTTTCTTGCAACAACTTCACATAAATTATGCACGTTCCATTTATCTTTTACAATATACCTTTGTTTACTCTTCGAATTATTACATATATATTATTTTTCTCTTCCACCAAAGGCACCATAAATGCAACATGGATAACCATTTATATTATACAATATAACTTTCTTTACTCTTGCAATGATTACATATATAGTATTTTTCTCTTCCACCAAATGCACCACAAAGTCCATAACCACTAAACACTTTTTTGTAGTCATGTCAACCAATGATAACAATGATCAAAAGAATGCACGTAGAAGACTTCTATATGCTCAAAAGAAAAATGAAAACAACAAGCAACAATGCCTTCTATATAGAGATGCTCATCAACTTATTCATATCCCTTCTTCGTTTCACGTTTCTCAACCTCCCCTTACACCCTCCACACCATCCGCATCCACAACAACGCATCCAACAAAAATCGACCTACATGGTGCACAACAACGATTCCGTACAAGATTGGACAAACTATCTCCCAGGAAAATATGCTCTATGTGCATGGAGTCATATCCTGGAATTAAAATAAAACACTTTTCTAGTGCATATGCATGTTCTCGGTGCAATGTGGAACAAAATGGCCACTGCTATTCCATTGTAAACAATATGGATCCTCGGATACAACCATCAGTTCTAGCAGCCCTAACTCAAGTTGAAGAAATGCTCATTTCTCGAGTTAGCCCAATTTTACAAGTCACTCATGCTCGTGGGGGATAATATACATATTCTAGCCACACTATAAGCTTCCCACAAAACATTACTAGCATTGCCACTTTCCTCCCTCATTTACTCTCAGACATTGACATCCTTATTGTTCGTAAATGCAATCCTACAAAAAAACCTTATGACTTCTTTGCTAGTCAAAAACGTGTTCTTGTTGCTCTCGAATACAAGTTTTCAAATGATCCATACTACAAAGATGTCCAAGTTAACTCAAATGCATTATCTTCTTTGCCTCTTGAACCAACTGAAATTTCATCCCTTCTTCGTCATGTCACACCCACTAAAACCCCATTTGCTGAACATAACTCAACTTCTACTATTCAATCACCCAGCTTTCTCGAACCCCATGAACAACAATCATCCTCCTTTATATCTACACAAACAAATTGTAGAACTGAGGTTGATGAAATCAAACGCTTCTTAGGCACAAGCGATGCAACCACTCTACCTTGCATTGACAGTCCCCCAATAGATATTTGTTGTATCAATGAGTATAACACAATAGGCCTCCTCTCAATGGCCTTCCCAACCTTATTTCCCACAGGAGTTGCAATGATTAAACAACCACACATTCAAGAGGTTGGTATGGACAATTATGCACTACACCTTCTTAGAGACCATGACAATAGATTTGGCCAACATCCTCGTTTTTGTTATTACATATATAACCTAATGATGCACCATCGTAGCCAATCTACTACTTCCGTGTTTATAAAATGTAACATTGAAGATACATTGCCTCCAACCATATCAAAAATTGTACAATAATTACAAGACTTGCCTGATGCTAAAATCGCTGAGCAAGTCATGTGCTTCGGCTCCACGCTTCGTGGGACACGCTCCTATTGGAACAAAAGCAGGGGTGAGCTAACTGACATGATCACTCAACAAGGGACACCTACATTCTTCTTCACGCTCAGTGCAGCTGACACAAAGTGGCCAGATTTGCATTCTTTGATTCCTAGACAAGATCCATCCACTTCAAATCAACAACACCAATGGAGAATTTTCAACCTTATATCCAATCCACATGTTGCATCTCAATACATGGATAATAGATTCAAAATATTCCTAGAAGAGGTTCTTAAAAAGGGCCTTTCTACAAAAGACTACTAGTGCAGGTTGGTAACAACTCATATTCCCGTGAAAGTTCAATGTATTTAAAACCTAAAATATTTGTTCCTAATATTTATAATTTACCTGTAGGTATGAATGGCAACACAGGGGATCTGCGCACATACATGTCTTCTTATGGCTAGAAAATGCACCCAATATGGACACGTTAGACTGGGAAGATGCTATCGAGGTTGAAGATGCCAAATTGTACTTTGACAAGTCTGTTACAGCATGGAATCCTTGTGTCAACCATTTTCAAACTCCAACCTTATAAGCCTCTACTATAAATGATCCATGCACCATTAAATCACATTCCATACTTGAAACTAATCACTTGGATGACTATGAAGAACTTGTTAATTGTGTCCAAAGGCACACAAAATGTTTAGAATCTTCTTTCCTACGTACAAAAGGATCATCACTTCAATGTAATTACGGGTTCCCCTTTGATCTACAACGTACCTCTTCCTTATTCATTGATGCAAAAGGTCGGAAAACATACAACCCTGCAAGGAATGATGTCCTTCTAAATATTCACAACCCTACGATGCTCTAAATTTGGCGAGCTAATGTTGATTTCCAACCTGTTCTCTCTAGACATGTTGTCCTCAAATATATTTCAAAATATGCAACAAAGGCAGAGCCTAAATCGGAAAGCAACCATGCACTTCTTTCTCGACTTGCACATGCAACTCCACATGATGCCCCCATCCTTCTACCAATAAGACGTTTTCTATCAAAAACTATTGCAGAGCAAGACATTGGTGCACAAGAGGCTTTCCACATGCTCCAAAAACTCCCTCTTTGTCTTTGCAATCGTTCCTTTCTATTGTTAAATGTTAACCAAATCATTTTTCACCGTATTTCCAATGACTCTCCTGACATCCCAACAATACCCACCTTCATTTCTGCATACATGCAACACCCACCTGCACTCGAACAACTTACCCTTCTTGAAGTTGCACGCTCTTGGTCATACTCACCTCGTAGAAAGCAATCGCAATGGAAACCAAACTACCCTCCCAAAATTGTTCATTTCTTTCCTCGCTTTACTACCATTCCACCCATTACTGCAGATTCCTTTTTTTCCTTTTGTTGGAGTGAGCTCCTCCTATACAAACCTTTTCACACCCTCCATAATGACATTGGATCCACAACATTTTCCATAACTTCTAATTGGATTTGCATTAAAGACACATATACTGCATGGCATGTTGATCGTTTTTCAAGAACCCCCCAGTACCCCTCCCTCTGATGACTCTACTTCTGCCTCAAACCACTTCCCCTTAGCCCCTTCCATGGATGAATGGGAACTCATTTCTCAACTCTGCCCTGGAAACAACCTCTATGTTGATACCCTTGACATGCTTGGCCATCGTGACTTTGACAAAGAGCACAATTGGACCAAAAACCATATTCCTTCACACATCCATGCAAGAGTTATATCATTCATTGAAGCCATTCAAATGTCTGCACATGTATAACCTAACACCTTCTCATCGGCATGTTCTCTTGCCTCCTTATCTCCCACACAATGCATGGCCTTTGACTTTATCATCGCACACTCCACAAATTCTACAACCCTTCCCCCACTCAAAATGGTCATCCTAGGCACTGCAGGAACATGAAAGTCTTTCTTGATTTCTTACCTTAGATATACACTTCAACATGCCTTTGGCGATAACCCTTCACCCTTGCTCCTCCTTGCTCCCACTGGTGTTGCTGCTTTTAACATACATGCGTTAACAATACATTCTTCCATCCGCATACCCATTATTGAGATGCATCCTCTTGAAGGACAATCCCTTTCAAGCTTCCAACAACAATTCTGCCATATCCGATACATAATCATTGACGAAATGAGTTTTGTTGGCCCAAAAATGTTAACCCGAATGGATGACCACTTACGAAAAGCCTTCCTATCCCAATGTACAACTCCGTTTGGTGGGTGATCCATCATCTTCCTTGGTGATTTTGGACAACTACCCCTTGTAAAGGACATCCCCATGTATGTTGGTGCATCACGAGGGAATGCTCTCTGGCATAATCTTGACACTTTTGTCACTGTTTCAACCATCTTTCGACAACAAGGAAAAACCCCTTCTCAAGTTTCCTTTTGGAAACTCCTTCTCAATCTTTGAAATGCAATACCAACTCTTGAAGATTGGAGGCTCCTCATGTCAAGAACAACCTCATCCCTTTCACATGAAGACAATCATGCATTTTACCAATGCACTCACTTGTACGCAACTAATAACTCTGTTGCATTGCACAACAAACAAATGCTAAAACTCCTCAACATGCTAATTGCACATTGCTTTGTAGAGCAAAAGAAAAAACATGTGCAAATCTCAATAGATGATGAACAACTTCCATTCAAGGTTATACTAGCAATTGGTCAACAAGTCATGTTGACAGCCAACTTGTGTGTCTCAGCAGGACTTGTGAACGGCTCACTTGGGAAAGTTATTGCAATTGTTTACAACTCCAACGATCAACCGCCTACATTGCCATCTTATGTTGTAATTGATTTTCTCCACTACAATGGCCCCCCATGGGATTCTTCCAATCCAAATTATGTCCCCATCCCTCCTATAACAAGGGGTTCACGAAAGCAAGTACCACTTCGCATGGCATGGGGTTTAACAATCCATAAAGCACAAGAGATGACCTTGCAAAATGCAACAATAGATATTGACAACACTGACCGACAAGGACTTACATTCACTGCAATATCAAGAGTAAAATCACTATTGGGCCTTCGCATATCTCCACCTTTTTCCTTTTGTAGGTATTCTCGAATGAAATATAGTCCCTATGTGCAGCGCAGAATAAAAGAAGAGAACTTACTTGCTTCAAAGTATTTGCAGCCACATGCTCCATAAAGTTGTACTCCTGCTCCTTTGCAGCTCTATTTTTTTCAGAACTTGTATTCCTATTGCTACCATCATTGAATATTTGCCTATGAAAGACAAGAAAATACTTCTCTATAAAGAAGACAAGAAATTTAATCTTCGTATCAACACTTTTCTTGTACTACTCTATCTTATTTACTTCAATGTGTTGTCATTACTTTTTTGAAAGCAAGCACATCAACACATTTCATCCCATCTTAGTCTTTTTTCCACTAAATATAAAATGTCACTATGCTGTCGAGGGTCTTCCCACAAAATGTGTGCATGGCCTAATGGAGTAATGTGATCGAAATGATAGTCAATTCTCTGTTTGAATAACACTCTCGGTCGTTATTTTCTATCTTCATAAAACTATTAAATACACATGGTTATTGTATCCAATTCGACAACTGACTAATTGTATTCCTTGTTGACCACCGACAGTTTCAATATACTTCTATCGACTTAATCATTGAATTATTTTTTTGGTCGCTCTTTTTATCTCAAACGAACCACTCTTAGTGGATTCTATTACTCGTCAAATTCCATAGTTGACATAAGCAAGAATATCATTCTGCTCGGCGATCAATGATCCTGGTCACTGCTCAAGCAAAAATATGTCGATCATCTTTACACAGTGACATACTTAAGAGTCGACCTATTTTTAAAGGCTCGACCAACTCGGACCATTTTGACTTCCAACCATTTTTCAGTTCCGACCATATCTTACAAATATTGTCAAAAACCAAAGTAAAAATTCTTATCAACTATTCAATATGTTGATAATGTTTACACAGTAACAATTTCAGGCCGACCAAAACTAATTGTCCATCAATTGAACCACATACTTAAGATTCGACCAATTTTCAAAGGTTCGACCACCTCGATCAATGCTTACCATTTACGAACCAAAAATAATGGTCAATGCTTAGCATTTACATTGCTTGGGTTGAGTTTTTAAAGTGATCATTTTTTTTAAAACAGTCGCATCTCTGACAACTAGTCGGACCTCAACTAAAGAAGAGCTCCATTGAAGTAATTGCTTTTTGTTGTATTCTTTCCATTTATAGTTGTATAACTTATATTGATTCAAGATTTCATTACTATTGTTTAAGCACAAAATGTACTATATCTTCTGCTTACAACGGCAAGATAAGTTTACAACTTATTTATGTTTAAGTTTACACATTTAAAGAAATAACACTGATTCCTCTATCTTCAATACTATGTACCTTGTAAACATTTAAATCAAGATTCCTCATTAGTCACACTGTATGTTTTTAAATCAGGTATGTTGCAAAAAACCGACAAAAGAAAGGCTGAACGGATGGACCTTGAAAAGGAAATGACTCAAAAAATACAAATGGAAACACTATTTAAAGACACTAAATCCATCATAGGCCACACCGCTGAGTTCAAATGGGGCGAGTTGTACATAGCCATCAGAGACAGAAAAATACCTAATTCGACCTTGGAGGAAACCATAATTTATTAAAACATCAAGAGGTCCAACCTTCACAAGGCAACTATGTGGCTAGAATTGTTTCACTGCTCAAAGGTTATTGCATGGATCTTGCCCCATGTAGATACTACAATAAGGATAATTTCAAACACCATTGGGGAACGGCTAGCATCCTTCCAACCAGCCCACCTTGTAGCCGCATACAAGATACCTACCTCCAAAGTATTCCTAACTGACGATTGGGTAAGATGTGCCAATATAGATAATGTTGAATGTGCAAGGGAAATGCTGCTACCAGACAAACAACTTAGACCCAAACATACCAAGAAATATGCCACCCAAAACTTAAGGACCCCCTATAGAATCATAGTCCTATTGTTGAGCAGACTCTTCAGTCTACCAAATGCCAACAACTATAAACTCAGTTGGGTTACATTCATATACCATGTTGCCACACATGGTACGATATTCAGTCGAGAAACTATTATTTCAGAAAGTATGGCGTCAACCATTTCTATAGCTCAAATCGGCCTTTCACAAGGGAAATCAAAATTCTTCATGTCTAGCTACCTTATCGATTGCATATTATTCAGCAACCCTTTCCCTAATTTGGGATGTACTTGGAATCAGAATTAAACTCCCATTCATGTAGCATATCATCTAACTTGGGCTCACCAATATGCAAGGTACTACAAATTACTATGCGAAGAACTAATCATGCCCCTTTATTCACTTGTCTTCAATAAAGAAGCAAATTGTATGTCAGATAATGCCTTGGATGTAATAGGTGAATATGGAGACTATTACTTCTCATCATAAGGCATAGACATTAGAATGTATGGGGGCACGAAACCTCCTTCTCTATTGCCCAAATATGCTATAGATTACATTGTGCATAAAGAAGCGATCAGACAAGTGTTCATCAATGGAATTGGTAACTATCTCCATTACAACAAAATAGCCTCTTACCCACTTGTACCATTCAACATTGGTGGATACAAATTTCATAGGATTAAGGCAGTGGAAACCTTTATTGCAGACTTGCAACCTTTTCACTTTGGAACAAAACTATTTGTAAGAAATGACAACAAAGGCAAGGTGGCTAAACATTGTGCTTCTTATAAAATCACTTTTGAGTACTCAAATCACTTTCTGAAAGAAGAACAAATATATAAAAGGGTACACAATATGACAGAGCTACAAAACAAACTATATCTGAAGATCGCATCTACTTCTACCCAAACTACAACCAAAGAAAAGCAACAAGAAATACATAGGAAAAAAGAAGAGCCAGTAACAGTTGGTCGAATTCCTCAATCACGCTCGACTAGCCACAGTCGACATTTTCTACAAGCAACAAGCAGTTGGGATCGCTGACCAATAGATGGGAAAAACCCACATTCACGTGAAAACGCACAGATAGGCTGTCACTCATAGTTAAATAGGTTGTCAAATCATTCTTTAATGCAGTCATCTACTTTTAATTCACATGCGCCAAGCGCTTCCTCCATAAATCCCGATCTAGAAGATTGTTGGATACTCCTTTTCCAAGCACTGGAGAACCAAAATTCAAAGAAAACATAAGCCTTTTGAGAACATGAGAGTTCTATAGAAACGATGGCGCCAAAGAAAGGTCAGACTACAACCCGTTCAGCCACAACTAAAGTTCGTTAATTGGAGATGGCCCAAACACCACTGGAAACCCGCTTACAGCTGGTTCGAAATGCTAAGGTACACGAGCCACACTGGCGAAAAACTTGGAAATATATTCTTGCATGGGGAAAGGAATCAAATGGCAATTGGAGGGAGATAGCCCAAAAACTGCAAACTGCTACCATTCTTCAATACATGAACGCACCTCTACTGCAACAGTTGGATGGACTCAAAGAAATTATTGCTCGATTCGTAGTAAGCAGATATCATAATGGAAAATTCTATTTTGATGTTCCAGTCAAAATAAATGGTGTGGTCATCCAAAAGATTACAAGGTTATCAAACAAAGGTGCAGATGTACCTAGTCGACAGAGACTAGAATTGATCAAGCAGTTTATAGACCACCCAACTGGAAAGAATTCTTGGGGGTTATTGGTGACCCAAATAAAATATGAAAATTATAAAATAGCTACATGAATCGTGTCGACCGCTTTGTCAAGCTCTGGTCGAGCATCCGACTTAAAAATTGAAATGCAAGAGCCTGTCTTGAGCATGGCAACAGACGGCAAAATATACAACTGTGCTAAGTACCTTGCCAAAATGATTAAGAACATATATTTGAAGTGCCAAGAGGATGGAGTGGCCATTCGCTACCCATATCTAATCATTTGGATAGAAATGACGCATATAAGACCAGCAGGAAATAAAGACTTTACTAAAGAAGTACCTGTGTTAATGCACAACTTCCGTTGCTTTACGAAAGGAGGCAGTAAACTTGGGCCATCAACAGTAAATATTTGGCTAGAATCCTGGTTCGAAGACTTAAAATTTCGGTCGACCAGATGGAGAGTATGTCAGAATGTTCGACGGAGTCTGCCTCTGTTCACTCACATTGAACTTGCTCTAGACCATACATTAGTTTGGTACTTGGAAGGAGCTACCAGACCTGCACAAACACTAGACTATTACCCTTCGGTCGAGGAAATCTTCAATGAGCTTAAAAGGAAATCCAACACAAAATTGATAATTCCTGCTATGGCACACCAAGTCGGCATTCCCATATTTGAACCTTTAATGGATCCAGAGAAATAATAAGCGTATGAAAGATGCCTATATATGGACAATTTTACATTTCAACCTCAGCCCGCGACCGGATCAGAACCTTTAGCACTTACGCTCATTCCACACCAAGATTCACTGGATGGAGCTAAACAATCAGATGAAGAGACCCTGTCGGACAATATTGAGTACACCTTGACAACCCACAACATGCAGCAGATGGCCAACCAATTATCCATAGCTCGACAAGCAAGAGATGTACAAATATAGGAAAAGGACAAAAGAAAAATGACCATTGACGAGCCAATAGTGGAAGATGAAACTGAATTATACGACAGTGCAACGCGGATATTGGAAGATGCAGCTAAGAACAAAATACCAGTTGATGAGCAATTCAAGAAATTTTTGGAAGCTAAGCACCCTCGACCCAAAAAGAACGTCAAGCTTATCATCGACGATGCTATCAACCTGACAGATAGCTCAGCTCCACCATTGCCGACCATTGTCATGGAGGATACTATTTTTTCTACACCTATGGTAAGTACCCCACTTGCACTTCAAGCTCCATCTCAAGTCTCGAATATTGTACAAACTCTTCCTTCCCCCCTTCAAGAAACATTTCAAAATGATAGCAACATTACCCAATTCATGACTCAACTCCCGGCTATGTTCCCAGATTGGAAAAAAATCATAACCAAGAAACCTATATTCGCAGACACTGGTTCACCGATAGATTCTGGCCCTCATGGTGTCATCCCAACTGAACTTTTGAATCCATGAGATACCTTAGCACCACAACCAATTGGCATGCACCATACCCATCTACAGCGCAATCCTGACACAAACAATCCAATTTTTGCTCAACAGACTTCTTCATTCATTCCTTTTCCAGTCAATCTGTCGATCGAAGCCCATTCACCTCCCCAACATGTCATTAAATCACCACAACATTTCCCCGACATTCAAGTTTTACATGTAGACACACCACTGATACTAGATGTCTTGTCCCTTGTGGTCAGTCGGGAACCGTCTTCCAGTTCAAATCCCAACCCTCCTCGTTCATAAGATGAAACACATGTGTCGTCGACAGTGAAATCGGTACTAGTGTACCATTCCACAATCCTGCCAACGCGACGACCACAACATCAGAAGCAATCCAACTTCAACAACAGGAAACACCACTTCCAAAATCCTTGAAAGCAGCAGTCGAGTCAGCAGCAGAAACAACTGATGCAGCAGTCGAGTTAGCAGAACAAACAAGTCACGCAGTAGTCGAGACAGTAGAGCAAGCAAAAAAAGTAACAATTGAATAAGTGCTCCTGACAAACATAGTTCAAATATTAAGCATCTCAATACAAGAAGAATAGTCTACTGAAGAAGCAGAAAAATAGATAGAACAACCATCAGCAATAGTCAAGACTCAAAAAGAATCAGAACAGCAATTAGCAGCCCCAAAATCTAAAGGAAAATACAAGAAAAAGGAACAAAACAAAAAACGAAGCGAAGAGAAAGATCTTCAGCAACAACAACAACATCTGCACCACATATCTCAATTGGGTCGCTTATCTGTAAATCTCGACCAATTTTGGCCGATCTCGACATACCATCCACAACAGGCACCACAAGAAGAGCTCGACGTACTGGCTGATGCAATCAACCGAGAACAACGACATAGACGACTAGAAGCAGAAGACCAGATTCACAAAGTGGAACAAGACCAAACTCTATTTTTGAAAAAGTGTCAATATTTAGTGTAATAGGTCATACTAATTCCAGTCACCTCCAACACGACAAGCACACTTGATAAATCATTTCGGTTGTTCGAATATGTCGTGTTGGCATTGTATGAACAACTCACCAAGGACCAAGAAGAACAAACCACAATAACAACGTCATTGATGTCGCAACAGTTTGAAGCATTCAACTCAGCACACGATCAACTCATACAGTATAGTGATGAAGCAGAGACAGCAAACAACGTTCTCCGTAATTGGTACAAACATTATGGCAACGTGTTTAGAGAAATGTGGGACACAAGCGAAACAATTGAGAGTCTTCATAACCAACACCAAGAAGTTGATGAAACCATGGACAGAACTATTGAGGAACAACTGATAATGGAAAATAGGAAACTGGAGAAATTGGAAAAAAGTGAAGCACAGTGGTTGAGCCAGGCCAGTCATAACCTTGACAGAGTAAAGAAACTCCAACCACGTCTTCAAACACTACTTTTAGCTGCAAACGAGAAAATAGAGCTCTTCAATTCTGACCTAATTCATCAATAGGGCAAAACTACTCAAGAACAAATAGCCCACTTGTCGGCTCTTACAACACTTATTATCGACATCTAGAACACACTGCGTCAATGGGAGAGCTTCCAGCACCAAATGTCTATTTTAGCTAAAGTAATTGTCGAGGTCTATCTGCAACAACCAACAACGCCCAGTTCCACTCTAGACAACTCATAACAGCTGCATTTATCACTTAAAGCACAGTTATACACAACTTTTGTTCAGTAATTTTGCACATGACCAGTCTGAATATGTCGGTCAATTGAACCGACAATACAGTTGTATAACTGAATGTAAACATCTATATATAGCCTGTTGAGCCAATATAATGGTTAACTAATATCTGTCTATGTATGGTTTTACCCTTGCTAAATAATAAAGACTAGTACTTGTCTCTCTCTTGTCTATTGTCTCTGTATGACTGTACATGCTTGTTTAAACTATAAAATTTTGAATATGTTAGTAAATCTCGTCAATATGGTGCTCGACATATACAATTTCTGGTTGATACTAAATCAATCGAGTCATTTATGGTCAATATGGTTGATATCCAAACTGGTCAATGTTGTTGTAGTCGATATCACTTGATGTCACTTTATTTTTAAAAAGGTCAAAAGTGTATATTGTCGAACTTGTAGTTTCAGCTGAACATCTTATTAGGTTCAAATTGATCTTGAGTATATGTTAGTAAATCTCGTCGATATGGTGGTCGACATATACAATTTCTGGTCGATACTAAATCAGTCAAGTCATTTATGGTCAATATGGTCGATATCCAAACTGGTCAATGTTGTTGTAGTCGATATCATTTGATGTCACTTTATTTTTAAAAAGGTCAAAACTGTATATGGTCGAACTTGTAGTTTCAACTCAACATCTTATATGGTCGAATTGTTGCAACATTGTTGGGTTTAGATTATGTTATCCTGCACATTTCCCAGTATAAATTTATTGTTTTTATTAGTTAAAAGATTTTTTATCTGGAATTTTTTCTCTCATTACAGTTATAATGCATTGAAGAAAGCTGGTACTAATAAACCTTCGAGTTATTCGATGCCTTTGATTACAGGAGTCTTCTATAATGTGAATAAACTACAGTACTGCTACAGGTTTGCATTTTATCTTCAGTTGAGAAAAATAGTAGGACTTATCTTTTTATGGTAGGTGTTAAATATCGAGTGATGAAATTTTATAAACATTAAGTGTTTATTCATCCCTATTCGTTTTCAAACTCACCAAGTCGAAAATATTAAACACTGACACAATTGCAAAAGTTCATCAACTTGATAAGGTTTTTGGACATGTCAAAATGAATTTGTGTTTAATGAAAATTAGGTCAGAGGACGCTGGATAGGTTGGACGAGGTCGAGGAGGTCAGAGGAGGCTGGAGAGGTCGGAGTAGGTCGAGGAGGTCGGAGGAGGTCAGAGAAGGTATTTGTTTTGTAAAGAGTAGTTAAAACTTCAATTTGGTCGGTCTCTTCAGTGGGTGGTAATATGGTCAATGACCAAATGTCATCGGTCGCCTTTGTTAAATATGGTAGAATCTTTTAATGAAGTCTAGAGTTAATTTTATATTTATACAATGTTTTTTCTAATTGAATATATAATTTCTAAAGGAAAAAAGTATGCTTTTAATAGTTACACGCACTTAAATTACAATTTCCTTAGCATTAAATATATAACGTCTTTGGGTTTATTGATTCGTTGTACACTGAAGGGAAAGAAAAACAATCTCTAACATTGTTACAAAATTTACTCTTTTCCTAGCGACATTCACTTTTGCCCCTCAAGGGACAAATGCTAGTTTGATCATGAAAAATTACATTTACAATTGATTTATAAAAAAATGTTATTATGTTTCAATATTTTTATTATTTTTCAATTTATATTTATATAAAATAATAGTATGTTAAGATAAAAAAAAATTATGAATATAAGAGTTTATAATTGATAGTAGAGAAAGATTGTTAATTTAATATTAAATACAAATTAAAAATAATTTTTGATTTAGCCAAATTCCTCTTAACATATTAAATTTATATTATAATATTTCCAATTTTAATAAAAAAAAATTAATAAGCAATTACTTCATCACTATTTTACTTTTAATCAAATTCAAAAAGCATAGCCAATAAAAATAACATTACAATATAAAAGAAAATAAAGTATAAAAAAATAAATTATAAATACTAAATAATTAATAAGTTTGAGAAATAAATATAAAAAAAAACTTAAGTCAAAAACAATAAATAAATGATAAATAAAACTTAACCATTATAATGAAATTGAATTAGAATATAATAAATAAATTGAAATTAAATAAATTGAAATTGAAATATGGTCAAAATTGTAGAATATTATAATATTGACTCTTCAAAGGCCAATAGTCTATGGTGATAGGTTTTAAAAATTAAAATAAATTTAATCCATTTTAATAGCCTAAAGTAATTGGATTTAAAATAAATTTTATATTAAAATAGGATATAAATTACAATATATAAAGGAAAAGAGTTAGAAAACTAATAACTTAAAACAACCTTTCAAACTAAGAATTTCATAAGAATAAAGGCTTGATGGAGCCACGCAACGACACATATGGTGAGGGGTTCACAAGTCTCCACATTCCAGGGGAAGGCCCAGGCTATCCTTGATTTCCAGGGATGTAATAGCACGGTAGTGTAAAAGAATTGAATAAAAAAGAATTTGATAAAAATAATAAAAATAGTTACATATGTGTGAATACAAATTTATTAAAAAATTGCATTGGGATTTATTATGATCACGATGTGTTTTCTTTTTTGCAATTTTTGGAATGTGAATACAAATTTATTAAAAAATTGCATTGGGATTTATTATGATCACGATGTGTTTTCTTTTTTGCAATTTTTGGAAGATGATAATGATTCAAAATAAGGTTATGGGAAGATGAGTCACCAATTAGATTTTTTAACTTAATAAAGGTAGATTCTATTTAGATTTTTTAACTTAATAAAGGTAGATTCTATTTGTTTGACACCTCATCTCATGTAGAAGTAGTGTTTGCAAAGCTTATAGATATCTCTTATTTTAATTTTTGGTGTGATAGAAGGAGGGAAAAGTATGAAGAAAGAGAGACAAAATAAATTTTTAAGAAAAAAAAAATCTCCTAGCAATTATTCCATCTACAATGATCATGCAAAATCAATAGATGATAGTTATATATTAGGCTTCAATGATAAGTATTTGGTAGAGGATTATCTTCATTCTTTGATTGTATATATAACATTTAATAGAAGGTTGAAGCTCATTATTAGGAAGATGAAAAAACAACAAACCTTAAATTAGCAGTTTTCCTTGGTTGTTGTTGCAAGTATGGATACAATGATAAAGATTTAGTAAAGGAAGAATTTTATGAGTTGTATGGTTTTAATGAAGATATTTTTTGTTTTTTAATGATCTCTTCTATTATGAGGAAGAAGAGAAGATGACTTTAGGATAATTTCTTTATCTAGAGGTGGGTATAATGAGGAATTATTTTGGGAAGAAAAATGTATATTTGAAGAAGAAAGTTATTACATGATAATTTATTTAATTAAAGGTGAGTGTAATAAGGAGTAATTATTTTTGGAAGAAAAATCTCCATTATATGAATTCTTGAAGGGACATGATTGGTTGTAGAATAGATTTGAGGAAGATGATAGTTTTGAATATCATTCAGGAGATTCATATTTTCTAATTTAGTAGGGAGACAAACATGAAATGATGATGGGAATGAGAAATTTGTGTGCTATGTTGGTGACTAAGATCTATGTCATTAACATGGTTAAATGTGAATAAGAGAAGATAATATTAAATTATGATATATTGACAGTTTTGTTGTAAGTAAGACTATAGATTTATAAATTTATATTGAAAACTTAGGTTACATAAATGCTAGGAGTTCAGTAAGTTTTGGAACTAACCTCCCAAATATTTCTAATATAAACCTCAGATCCTTTCTCATATTCATAATAAACAACATAAAAACTAATTTATAGTCAAAGAAGAAACTAAACCAAATAGTATTTAGGGATAGCATTTTTATAATATTAGTCTTTACAATATCATATGCAGTGTTACATATGCAAGTTGCATGAGAACTCCTAGTTTTCCTTGAATTAAAAAATGAATCTTAAAACTTATACCTAGACTTCCCATGAATAGAAATGTAATGTAAAAAGCAAGAAAACCCAAGCAATCATGCGACTCCATCTTGGCATCCTCATCATCAAATGAGATGGGGTGTTGCGGGGGTCTTTTGGATGTTAAAATTGGTTTCTCCTTTACTAATGAGTAGACACGTGCATGTTAACAAACCACGAAGAAAATTCTAGTGTATAGGCCCTTACTTTTATTCGAGAGAATCATTGATGGGCCTCAGTTTTTCCATCTTTTTGTCAACTCTTTCCCTCATTTTTATATTCCTCTTCCCCCATTTACCCTCATTATCAACATATCCTTATATTCTTTGGATTTTATCATGAAGGTATTCTTTTGATTCAATTAATGGCATTATATTGATATGTGTTAATCATTTTAGAGGAAATTTTGTACTTTGTATCTAACATATAGGATGATGCTAGATAACAGGTCATTGGAATCTTCTGTCAGCCAATTCATTGGATCTATGCTACAGAAAAAGGAATGATGTGAATCTGTTGTAGAATTTTATCTAATTTGGTGCGAAGCCAATCACCAATACTCAAAGATAGAAATTCCCTTTGTTGCAGATCTAATACTCGTTTGCAACTTTGTCGAATTCATCCTTATTGTGGACCTACTCTAGGTGGTCCCTTGCCACTTGTCTAGTCACCATAAGTGGTCATTATAATTATCGTTAATACAATACCATGGGTTGCAGATTCTATGTATCCACCATCTTAAAGAGACTTTAATCGAATGCTATAGAATTGGAGAAGGTCACCATAAACACATCAAAAAAACATGGACATCTGTCTTAAGATAGTTGTATGAGACATGATTCCATTATCAGAATCATTTAAGGAATTTATGAGTCAATCATTTGGTTTCTCTACTATGCCGTAGTTTCTATTTCATGTATTATGTTTCAGCAATGACTGGAGGATCTTTGATTCTCTAACATGCTTCCTTTAAACCTGTTTTTAATATGTTAAGAAATTCAACTTATAAAAGAGCCATGTACTATCTTGTAGACATATAGATAGAGAGAGATATATAGATATCCTTCATAAATTTATGTATTGTGACCGATTAAGATAAATAAAGGAAATTTTGTTTAGTCTATAATTTCTTGAGTTGAAGCATATTAGTGTAAATTGAGTTTTAGATATTCAAGCTCTCCTAGCACCCTTCTCTATAGAGGAAGGGCCCACTCCGAAGAAATAAGTGCTAGGTTTCATTTATGTTAATTTGTTTAGCTCATTTCTAGTTTTAGTTTTACAACAAGTGTGTTTAAGTTCACTAGTATAAATTAGCAACTAAATGACTACATGACTAAAAACGTTAGTCACGAGAGTGTTTTTAAGCTAAATATGACTAAATTTGAGCAAGACAACTAAAAATAACTAAATTAAATGACTAATTTAGTCATAAGATAAAAAAAATACAACTAAATAATAAGTCACACAAATAAAAATGACTAAAACAATGACTAACTTGCATTAGAGAGGTGGTCCAATGAAAACAAAAAATTGCAATTTTGATAATAAAATTTTACATTTTTGTAAATTTTAACACTTCAAAAGGATAGAGTATATTTGAATCTATATGTAGTGTTAAAATTTACTAAATTGGGTGTCTAAATCGATATGCTATGTTAAAATTTACTTAATTGTAAAATTTTATTGTCAAAGTTGCAATTTGCCATTGCACGATTTGGTCAAATAAATTAGCGAAAAAAGAAGAATTCACTGAAGAATGTGCATATTATACAAGAGTGTGCGGATTTGAACATGAGCCTCATCCAAGTAATCCCAACCAATTATAAATTCTTCTAAATTTAAAAATATATAATATAGTTCTTATATATATTATAGTTAATATATATTAGTAATATATAATATTTATATATACTTATAGAGTATTATATTTCAAAGTATAATATTATAATATGTTAATATATATTGTTATATATTTAATATATATATGGGTTTAGGATTATATATAATATGTTTTTAATATATAAATATTTATATAATAATATTAACAAATTTTAATGGGTTAGATGGAGTGAATGAAAAATTCGGGAGAAAGAAATTGGGGGAAAGAAAAATGTGGGGAGTTTTGCGGACATGTAAAGTAGTGCCACATAAATTCTTTGATAAATCTGCAGCATTGGGGCTCCCTCTGTGTGGCGCATAGAATATTGGCTAGGCAATGCGGTTTCAAACCATCTCTTGAAAAGTTCAGGTAAGTTCCAAGAAAATTGCATTAGATTTAGGGTTTTTATGAGTCCCTTCATTATACCCCAACCCAAAATCCCATTACTCTCTCATTCACTGCGTTTTTCATTTGTGAATGCTGTTACTACTACCATCCACTTTTTAAATCCATGGCGGTTTGAACCAGGAATTTTTAGGATCCAGGTTAAATGTTGCTTTTTAAATTTTTTAAGATTTGATTTTAACGCAACAAATTGGCATTGTTTTGACATTATTATGACATAAATATTCCTTATTCAGACCCATTCCATTTGGTTATGGAATTCTCTGAGGTGTCCCTTTTCTTTTAACTGGGGTTTTCATACTCAAGTATTTGCTCTGTGGTATCCATTATTAAGCAAGGTCTATACTAACTTACCCATCGCAGTGAATACGAGCCATCATCTGACTGGATAGTTATTCGTAGTTAATTCATTATTTTGCTTCATGCAATTCAATGTTTACTATTTGATGGAGCTTAGATATACATGTTTTTTTTCTTAACGCTTGGGTTTATGTGCATGTGATATTGAAGCAAAGAGAGTTGCGCTCTTCTTTCCATCTTGGAAAACTCTCAGCTTTTAAAATGATTGGTAAGTTTAACAATAATGGCTTGGGATATTATATAAGGTTTACCCATATGAGTTTTCTTTTCATTCTCTCTAACTGTTTAATGATGTTCATTGCTATATGAATGCGACCAACCCTTGGGGTTTCATTGCGGATCAACTTCATTGCACTCGGAGACCATCGACATGATAAAACATATGGTGGTATTCATTAATAGTATTTAAATGGATCATCCATATCTCGACCCAAATTGAGTTCATATGCCATCATTTATTGTAACATGTTATGGGGTTGTAGGCTTACTCCGAACTGTCAAATGATATGTCAAATCGAAAGATGCCAATTGGTAGTTATTGAAGACCAAGCTTGCCAAGCCTTGTAGTTGTATTATATGACTTAAAATTTTAATTAGCACTAAAATTATATCGATTTTAAACCAATATCACCTCAAAATTGTATTGTGGATGATTGGAGCAGTGGATTTCGACCTCCTGAGTTGCAGGTAAGATATTTAAGCTCACTCTTAATTTTTGCAAGATTCATTTTTTTTGTTTTAAGGCCCGTACAACCTATATGAAAACCTCTTATGGTTTCCAATGGTCACATGGGAATCAAATGAGCAACTACTCAATCTGCATCGTTGTGTTTGCGTTTTGCATGCTGCAGACATACCGATCGAGTGGTGAGAGAATGATTTTGATGAGCTCCAAGGAGAGTTAATGTATACCCCTATAACTTGTAAGTGGCTAGTATAAATGGGGATCCCAAGGTTGTTTATTTCAAGTGTGCCCTCATGCACTCCACTAAGGGGGCGTTGAATTATTCAGTTTGTATGTGGATGTGTAAGAAACCATGGAGTTGTTGAGTTCATTAGGTACAATTGGTTAGAATCTTCTTCATCTGGTATATAAGGTTAATTTTATTTTTCACACCATGGTGCTCCACGTTTTTTCTTTTGTTAGAGTTTTCTTTGTTTCCATTTGGAAAAAAAAAAATCTCTGTTACCTAAAGGAAAATAATTAGGGCTAGCCTCGAGTTTAGGTCCACCCAAACAATTAGTAGGTTGAGCATGTGAAGGGGAAGGCTCCTTCTTCAAAGGCACCAAACCATTTTCAAACAAATGGACTCCATTAATTCTGACACTTTCACAATAACTTCAACAAACTCAATACCAACGATAGTCTTAGAGGTTTGGATGGCATCCCTATTTGGAAGCAGTTCCTCCACTAATACAATACATCCCTCATCAATTGCATCGTAGCATCTGGGTCTCAGTATCTGCACTCAATCTAACAACCAACTCTACTTTTGATCCATCTAATTCCTTAACCCTGGTTGAGGGCACGATGAACACTCCTCACAAGTTTTGGAATCAATACTTTTAATACTTTCAATCATGGCATTCAATGGATGGACTACAACTGTATAAGCTAATATAGGCATTTAAATATCCACAATCTAGGCTGAGGTGATGGAGGAATCTCTCTCCATGTCTATATATCCAATTGTTGGAATATTCTCACCATCATCATTTGTATTTGCATGCATGCCACATGCGTGCATGCATCTAGTCATCAATATGGTAGTCTCCCAACACCTAGTCCTTACTTTTGGGCCCCTAGGAGCCCTTTTTGCTCAGTATTAGCCCTCCTAGCCACTGATGCGCCCTTGTTTCCATCACTGGAGTACAACTGTGCCCTCTTCCATTGATTTAGGAGTTCTATCAGTCAATTCCATGATTTGGGGGTCAGTTCCTTGATTTGAGGACTGATTGCTCAATTAACTGACTATATCTCTTAGATTGACGGCTACAAAGGCTAGAGTAGCTCTACTTGACCAATGACAGCTAGACTGCGCCCTCCTTGGAGTCTCCTTCCCTAGATTTGTGCGCACATGCATCAGTTAGACTCACATTGACTGATCTTTGACAATCAGTGGCCACTACTACTGATTGGGTGATGTTTCCAATGCAGTCCAAGCCATGCCTTGAGGAGAATTTGAATCACCTTCAATGATATCGAATTCATTCTATTGTATTGTCATATTTTTTCCAGCTCACAGCTGATGCATGTATCGACAACAGTTTCTCACATCTTTTGAGTTTCATGTATGAATTTTGATCACCTTCTCTATATTATTCTCTGCAATTATTGAGTGAAATTGTGAGGTTTGTTCAAGCTAAAGTGATCTCCATCTGTGTAATTTCACATGGTATCAGAGCTTGTTACAGTTGTTCGAACTGCAGCAGTTTATTGAACAACTATTTTTTAGTAGAGTACCAGAAGCCTCTGGATTTCCACAGCAAATCCTAGTGCCATTGCATTGAATTCACTGGAGAAATCCAGTGGGGTCTATCCAAGTATGAAGGATCCGGATAAAAGTTCCCACTATCCTAAAGCAGTGTTCTTTAGATTCTGCAACAAACCTCCAACTAAATTTCATTGTTTTATTGCAGCTTATTCCATCTTTAGAAGCAAAATCAGTAGCTACTATAGATCTCAAACTCACCTCCTTCAACTATTTCGAATGGAAAGAAAAAATGGAGATCTTCATGCTCAGCAAAAGTCTCTCCAGAGTGTTGAATGGGACAATAGTGGAACCCACTAGTGCTCCCAAGAAATCCAAATATCTTGATAGACTTGATGAAGCAGTTGGACTGCTACTCCTCAGTATTTCTCATGATCTATACTTTCATTTCATTGGTCTCAAAACTCCCAAAGAGGTGTGGACCAAGCTCAAAAATCTATTTGGGAAGAAGGATGATTTGAAAGGGAAGCAATTGGAAAATGATCTTATCTCTCTAAGCCCCAATAGTTTCAACTCTATCAATGATTTCTTCACAAGGTTCAAAAACTTGGTTTCACAGTTGAATTCATATGGAATAGAGAAAGAAGACAAGCAGCTTATCCTTGCCATTCTGTCAAAATTGGGTCCTGATTACTCAGTTTTTGTCTCCACCTTCCAATCAACGAAGCTATCCATTCCAAATTGGAAAATGCCTACTCTTGAAACCTTCATCCAGTATCTCAGTTAAGAACAAGACAAGTTGGTGCACATGGGAGTGATCAAACCAAGAATGGATTTAGCTCTTGTAGCTACAGAAGGGGAGAATGGGAATGGCAGAGGGAAGCACAAAGGAAAATAAAAAAAGTCAAATGAGCATAAGCCAAGAGAGGCTCCCTATCGGTCAGAAGGGGCTTTGAATTATAAGAGAAGCAAGCACAGTCAAAAGGAGAATAGCAAATGCCCCTATTGCAACAAGGGCTTGTTATACCAAAATCTCGTCATCATGAACCATGTATCAACTCAGTTCCTTAATCCCTGAAGTTTCCCTAGCTATAATATCATTGAGCAAGTTGTTGACCTTGTCTTCCACCTTCCCTAGTGATGTTGGCGTATCATGCCTCCCATCAAGGGGCGCCACACCTTGGTTGGCGCCTTATGTACACTGGCAGCCTGCATCGATCACTCTTGTTGCCCTCATGCAGATTGCGCATGACCCTTCCTAGCGAATGTTTTCTTCATGTAGAGTGCACTAGGGTTGGTTAGAGTGGATAATAAGGGGATTCGAGTGAATTATCGAAGTTGGGTGACATGGATACCTATCCCTAATTGGTAGGAACAGTTGGTATTCGGCTCCTAACCTAATGGGAAGATCCCTTATACCTCTCCCCCTAATCCTCAACCTACTCTATCCTTCTAGCCTTATAAATAAGACCTCTCTCTCCATTGAGAAGGGAAGAAGGACTATAGCACTTACATGCTGGTGGAATTACCCTAGGTGATCCCTATTTATCTCTTGGGAGGCACATACACACCCTTTGGAGGCTTGGTTTGGATTGTTGGAGGAATGTTACAGCGTTAAGGCTTGGGTTGTAATCATCACTCTTCTATGTATTTCCTATTTATTTACAATAATATAATCTCTTTCCATAAATTTCTTTGTGTTAATGGTATTTAGAGCTTTCTTCCTTAATTGCTAGTTTAGATCAGTTAGTGCTTAGATGTTCTTTTAATGTTTGTTTGTCTCTATATTCTGTATTCATTTGTTCTAGATCCACCTGAACTAGTGAGATCACACTCGCATCCGCTCGAGTAGATTATCTATAAACAAATCTGGCGACCATACTGGGGACAAAACATAGTTTTGATTTCAATTCTATTTGTTTTCATTGATTTATTTTGATTCATTTTCTAGCCACCTAAGCCCCTCCCACCTTTGATTTTTCACCATTTCAGAGTCTGTTGACTTTCCCTGACTTTTTCTGGGATCAAGATTAGACCTTCTACTTTATATTTTTTGAGATCTTTGCTTTCTTACTTCTTGTTATTCGCCCGATGCACCTAGGCTTTATATTCCCTGCGCTACTAGGATTCTGGCGCTCACTTTCCATGAGCATCCTGCACCATTAGCACCCTAAGCGTGAGTATAGCCTACGCCATTGGTGCCCTTAGCCAACACACAGCCTGCACCTGGCGCTCTGGTGCACAAGAATAGACTATGCCAACACTTGCTTCTTGGTGTTTATCACTTTTTCTCCATTTTTTATGATTTGTTATGATTGATTGAGCTATGTTTACAATATGATTCAGTCACAGAACCCCTAGGTCCGGCTTATTTGTGTTTGAAGTTTGATTTGGTTGATTTTGGGTCTTAATATAGTCAAGTGAGCAATTTGGTAGTGGCGGGAAATTACAATACCCCATCTATCCACTTGTTCTTGCGATCCTTGATCTCCTTTCCAGATCTATTCATCTTTTTAGGTCTAATTCCTAGACCCTTCCTACGTTCAATCATTGAGTTTTGATTGCGATTTTTGTTGTTTGATTTTGCATGTGTTTGAGTGATTTTTGAGTTTTGGGTGATCTATTCTCTTTGGCAATTTCCAGCGTACCATAGCTATTCGAGATATCATCTTTGGTTTTCTGAATGATAGATATGAAGAGCATTATAATTCTCAGATCCATTGTGAGCATTTGAGTAGGAAAACCAAACTTTTTATCATCTTCGTTTCAAGTCTTGTTCTTGGAATTGTTGGGAAGAATTTTCATACTTTGGGATAAAAATATTTTGAAAGCTTGAAAGATCAATCTTGTAGTTTCTTAGTTATGACAACTTGTTCATTTCTTAGAAAGTTATGAGCATATTTGAGTTTTTTTAAAAGCATCTTTGAATATTGAAAATTATCATCTTTCGATTTTCCTTCATCTTTTAGGTCATTATTTTTAAAATTAGAGATTGTTACATTTGAAAGCTTGAAATTCTTCTTTGGTCGTAGATTCGATTAAATTGAAAAGAGAAGAAAGAAAAGCATTTAGATTTTTGGTGCTTGTTAGTTTTTATGATTTTGTTGGCATGTTGAAAAGAGTACTTCATTGTCTATTTCATTGATTTTGAGCTTTAGGGGTACTTGTTTATTTTTTCTTATATCGGAAACAAAGGAATTTCTCCCTACCTCAGATAGACTTCATCGAATCGGAAAAGAAAACAATTGCATTTTGCATATAGATTAAGTTGCATTTGTTTAAATTCCTGTCTATACTCCATGCATTCACTCAGACGCTCAAGATAAAATTAACGGTAGTGTTAGGTTAAAACTTGCTAGTAACTTGTGTGATAAGTTAGTGACGTTTCCCTAAATCATTAAGCTAGGCAGTTGTCGTTATCTACCTGCACTGCATCTCGGAGGCCTGGAGCTCTTCCACGTAACAACCGGTATATCGAACGACCTTTATTGTACCCTTGGGTATATCGAAAGGTACTTCACATACTCGGTAGTATATCAGAAGGCTCTTGTTGTAAGGTTGTGCATTAGAACACATCACTACGGATTTGAGCTCCCACGTACCATGCGTATATCGGAAGACCCTTCTAGGATTCCTATACCAACTAGGTTAACCTATTGGTCGTCTTGGCGTGGAAATACACCGAGAATAGAACTCAGGGAGATGCTACACACATGCTTCAGTTAGTCAGGTTATACAGTTAGGGGTACAGTCCTAATCCTCCCTGGTTAGTGCTCTTAAATATTGGGCTGAGTATAACTATTGGACACTGTGGTATATTGCGAGTTGCACTGCCTTGACAATCTTATGAGGTTCCAGACCTGTAAATCCCCACCTGTCACATAAGTTTGCTTGCGGATTTAGCTTCCGTAGATATTGGATTGGTTTTTTATTTTGTATAGGTTACATTTAGGAGAAATTTTGATATGGCCATCCTGGCCGATCAACCTCTGAGAAGATCCAGAAGGATTCTCAATTTACCACCTGAATAGCCCCTTAACCAGGAGGAGAAATCAGGAGTAAGAATAGATTAATCGATCACATCCGTTCCATACGAGGAAGATGCCTCTACCCTAGATTCAACAATGAACTACTCGTCTCACATAAACATACCTATCTCTGATCCAGAAGGACCTTTGATAGGAGCACCATCTACCTCATATGACACATCCTTCCATCGTTCGATGGAAGGACATCCTGGAGCTGTGGATTGGATTTTCAGTCAGCCCCAAGATGAATCTGTATCAATAGCATTTGGTCTATTTGCATCCTTTTTGGATATGTATCTAGGCCGACATGTCGCCGATTTTGGGTCAATTACCATGGAAGAAACTATACCACATCGTTGGATTCCCAACTATGAACTTTTTGCACCAATTCACGATCAGATAAACCATTTATGTATGACTGGTGAACAACTGAGATGTGAGAGTCTCTCACAACGAGAAAATTTTCAACATCACCCTATACACTCTTTATCATTTGCTTCACATGAAACATCTGTTTCTAATGCGACCACTTACAAACCAAGTCAACCCTCGTTTCCAACGAGTACACCTCTAATTCAACCGACCAGTTCTATACCTACTTGTCAAAATCCTCATAGCAGATCTAAGAGATGATGTATACCTCACAAGAGTAATTATGATTAAGCAGGAAAATAGAAGAAGAGTGATCAATACAGTATAATGAGCAACAAAATAATATTGTACAGTAGAACTCAAATAGAAGCAATAATACTTCACACACACTAATTAATTAATCACCGTATGGACAAATAAATAGTACAATGGTAGAGAGGATTCGAATGCCTAAGGTGGCAATTCGAATTAGCCTCCCAGAGTGATCATAAGATCAATAGAGTGTCATCGGAGCAAAACTAGGTGTCCTCATGAGCGCAACTGGAGGTCTTCATCATCATCAGTGGAGTCATCAATGCTCAAGTAACTATCAACCATCAGTCAAACTAACTCTAGTAGGTGTAACTCAATGTAACTAAGTGTAACTGAGTGTAATTGACTGTAACTGACTATAACTGAGTGTAACTGACTGTAACTGAGTGACAAATGGACTGGTAGGTGAAGAAGGACAAGTTGCTCCCTAAAATCAAGGAAGAAGGGCGCATTAAGCAACTAGAGGGCTAAAACTAAATAGTGAGAAGCTCCTAGGGGCTGGCTAACTTAGGGATAGGTGTTGGACTAATGATTGGGATGCATGCAAACCCTAGAATGCATGCAAACCCTAGAATGCATGCAAACCCTAAAGGTGCATGCATGACTAAAAATGTAAATGATCAAAATACTGGTGGGACTAGGATGGAGTATAGGAATATCCTGACACCCCCCCTTAATCCATCCTGGGCATTGGTAACTAAGACCAAAGGTCACCCAATACAATGAATAATAACAATCAATAAACCAAGGAAGTGGGAAAATTTCATGGGAAACATACCCCCTCCTAAAAAAATAGACTGTAAGGCACACATAAAAATAAATGCTCCAAACTCAAGCATGTGTGATGCTTGGTCATATGTATGAAGGTATCTTCTTCTTGGGAAGAAGTGGATCATGCTCAAAAAGCATGTGCTTGTACTTGCTCTTCAGATCGAATGTGATGAGAACAAATCCAACAGTATGAGAATGATCCTTGAACCTGTGATTCGAATCAGCCGAGGTAGGATCAAATCTGTGAAAGTGCATATAGTCTTTTGTCTTCTCCTTCAAACCACCATGGGTGAGATTATGCCAAAAATAACTATTACATGTTTGCTTAAAATCGAAATCAAATTTAAGACTTAAAAACCAGTTTCTTGAGATCTCCTTTGAACCAGCAGGGGTGAGATCAAAACTATGATATGCATGAGAAATTATCCCAAGTAGTAATTTCTTAGAATACAAATGAGATCCAAGACTTGAATCATGGTTTCTTGAGATCTCCTTTGAACCATGAGAGGTGAGATAAAAACCAATAGATGCATGAGAAATTATACCAAGCGAATGGCAATGGCCATATTCTTCAATGACCTTCTGAAAGCATGGAATTATGATCATATAGTAGTATAAAAGAGGAGATAGATGGATAGGAGCGAATGCATTACCTTCAAAAGATGTTTTGACCTCTGAAATAATCATGTGATCATGATGCAAACCAACAGACTCTGGTGCAAGAGAGGATTTAGGACCTTCTGCAATATCTAAAGTGTGAGCTAGCACAGAAAGAGAAGAAAGTTTGAGCATGAGTGGAGAATCTGCAAGTTCTTTGTCAACAAATTCAATATGAGATGATACTGGTTCATGATCTGAGAGATCATCAAGGGGAGCGAATGCAACATGATTTGAGAGACCATCAGGAGGAGCGAATGCATCATGATCTGAGAGACCATCAAGTGGAGCGAATGCATCACCTTGCTTGCTTTTGAAGGGATTTGGACCAAATCCATCATTCTTTTTGCCGAATCTTTCATCCAGACGAGCCCATAACTCTTTTGGAGTTTCAATATCAATGATGGTCGGGTACAATATGTAATCAGTCATAGTAAGCTTCATTCTTCCAATGTGCATGTCACCTTTATTCAACCATTTAATCTTCTTTGTAGGGGATTCAAACTCTCTTTCAAAATAGCAATCAAAGAGATCATGGCTCTTTAAATATGCTATTATTTTTGGTTTCCATTCGTCATAGTTGAATAGAGAAAGAGGAGTGATTTCTTCTAATTCAGCATACATTGAAGCTGTAGAAGACCTGCAAAAACAATATAGAATAACTGCAACTGCTACTGCTGCAAAAATGCAGAAACTGATGCAACTGCTGCACTCAAAATCTTGGTAATAACCTGCAAAAAACTCTCAAGAATGGAGACAAACAATACTCTCAACATGCTCTGATACCATGTGAAAATCCTCACAGTAGATCTAAGAGATCATGTATACCTCACAAGAGTAATTATGATTAAGCAGGAAAATAGAAGAAGAGTGATCAATACAGTATAATGAGCAACAGAATAATATGGTACAGTAGAACTCAGATAGAAGCAATAATACTTCACACACACTAATTAATTAATCATAGTATGGAAAAATAAATAGTACAATGGTAGAGAGGATTCAAATGCCTAAGGTGGCAATTCGAATTAGCCTCTCAGAGTAATCATAAGATCAATAGAGTGTCATCGGAGCAAAACTAGGTGTTCTCGTGATCATCGGAGCGCAACTGGAAGTCTTCATCATCATCAGTGGAGTCATCAATGCTCAAGTAACTATCAACCATCATTCAAACTAACTCTGGTAGGTGTAATTGAGTGTAACTCAATGTAACTGAGTGTAAGTAAGTGTAACTGAGTGTAACTGAGTGACAATTGGACTAGTAGGTCTAGAAGGGCGAGTTGCTCCCTAAAATCAAGGAAGAAGGGCGCATTAAGAAACTGGAGAGCTAAAATTGAATAGTGAGAAGCTCCTGGGGGCTGGCTAACTGAGGGCTAGGTGCTGGACTAATGACTGGGATGCATGCAAACCCTAGAATGCATGCAAACCCTAAAGGTGCATACATGACTAAAAATGTAAATTATCAAAATACTGGTGGGACTAGGATGGAGTATAGGAATATCCTAACACTACTATGACTCCTAGCATGGCACCCTCTGAAGGGAAACCTTCAACCTCTGCTAACTATTGAACGCTACCTCCACCTCCCCAACCTCAAAAATCGAGGGGAGGATACAATTTTCCTATTAGTCTACTATCAGGTGGAAGTAATCCCTTTTTAGCACTCAACCCTTGGTCATGAGTCAACCTATCATCAGTGGTCATCATTTGGTTACCAGGCATATTCCAGTACGTGGAAAAATTTCGACAGGGGGGAACCCCTAGTTGGTGGACCTAACCTGACTGGGGGAAATAACCTAGCCAACAGTCATATCATGAGTGGAGGATACACTTCTCATCCGAGTTTTAGTATGGTTAGCAATCCTCTTCCAACCATCGGACAACCCATGTGGACACATCATGCAGGGGGGGCCATCCATTTGGACCCAACCCCCATGGGGACACATTACTTTGGTACATCATAACATCAATATTGGACAAAACTATCCAGGAAATATTTTTCCCAGATTACCCTACCATGGAAACCCTAATACCCCATGGGACACCATAATGTTCGACCAACCAAACCTCCGGCCAGCAGGGCACCCCCACGACCTCCACCACCTGTCCCACCACCTCCACCACCATCTGGTCCACCACCACCACCTCCACCCCATTCTGGAGGAGGCATACCCCATCCTTATGGCAGCGTCCCACCCCACTTTGGAGGAGGAGTACCCCCACCTTAGAGGATGAGGACCCCCACCTTCCAATGGAGGACCACCTTACTCTGGAGGGGGAGTACACCCACCTTTTGGTGGAGGATCACCTTACCTGAGAGGCCCCCCTCATTTTGGGGGAGGCATACCTCTTTCCGGTCCCCCTCCTAACCCTGGCAACCCACCCCCATATGGCCAATTTTCCATGGGAGGACCCTACAGACAATCCGTTCATGGTCCTACTGGAACACAGATTCCATATCAGTATTACCTTTATCTGCAATCCAACCAACAATTACCCATTCTGGCAACATTAGATCTGCTAGATTTATCATGGTTGACCAATGATCCCATCTATCACGGCACTAATTGGCCATCTATTCCAATGAAGCTTCCATTGGACATCCCGAAGTTTGACGGAAACCTGGATGAGGACCCTAAAAACCATGTAATGACCTATCATTTATGGTGTTCATCTAATTCTCTAATGGATGATTCCATTCGTTTATGGCTATTTCAGTGAGCCCTCACTGGCCCTATTGCCAAGTGGTATATCAAACTACCACCCCACTCTTCTCATGACTTTCGATCCTTGGCCATGTCCTCTTTCACACATTTTCAGTTACCAATCTGGTACGAAACTAGTACAGATATTTTGACCTCTCTCCGATCACATCCATGAGTGGAGGCAAAGACGACTTTTGATTAAAGCTCCCATTCCGAACGAACTCCTTGCGGATTGCCTTACGAAGTCACTCTTAACCATCGTGGCCAAAGATGTTTCCATGGGTGGGCCATCACCAAAGAGAAAGCTATAACATGTGCCTAGTACTTAGACTTGGTCTATGCTCAATATGGCACCCTATATGATATTGTCCTTGACACACCTCACTCTACTTATGACCCAGCAAAACCACCATCAGGACCTCATGCCGACGGCATCATAGGTTTCGTCCAAAACCATACCGTTTCTCAATCCAATACCCATGTTGGTTCCACTCCATGCCCATCATAGTCTGTGAACAACACCAATCGATCACCCAACCCTGCTACCACCAAAGAAGTGAATTCAATTCAATCTGATTCACCTCAGAAATCCAGTGGAAAAAAGAAGAACAAGGGGAAAACCAAAAAACCTTCTAATCAGCAGGAACCAAAATAGAATAATCTTGATAACACTAAAGTTACCTAAGCGGAAGGCTAAGTTTCCATATTTACTATGCGATGACGACCACTTTACCAAAGAGTTCCCACATCGGGACGAGGTCCAAAATTTCCTCAAAGGGAACCCCACACCCACAGTTCTAACCAATCCCTTCCGCACACAATAGCAACAAATGATCGTGCACCAACCCTCTCCCTCTCAAGGAGAGTCATCCTCTACCACTCATGTTCTCATGATACGTAGTGAAACCGTCAAATTGAACATACGATCACGTTCTTATGACTCGATCCCACCGAAGGAACCTACCTGAAGTAATAATGAAAAATATTTCGTTTCTACACCAGATATTCTTGCACCCAGATATTTCGTTTCTCTTACTATTGAGAAACCTTCTTTTGATTTAGTACTACGTCCGCCCAAGAGCACGATTCAAAAATATGTTTTCAATCCCAATGCTTGGGCTAATCATAATTACAACATTGTAGAGGACTTAGCACAAGCCCCTTGTGCTATGTCGATGTTGGAAGTCTTTCAAAACTTCCCTAATCAGCGCAAGACTCTCCTCACTGCTATAGGCGCCGTAGGCCCCGATTCCTTGAACACTATCATGTTTCAACTAGAGTACTTTAAACCGATACTTTCCCACCAGCTAGTGTTCCAAATTGTTACCAATGTTGTTGGGAAGAGTATCCATCATTCTGTGTTAGACGAAGGAGCATCCACCTCGGTGATGTCGTTATCCTGTTGGAGAAACACTGGTTCTCCGAAGTTGAACCGTTCCCCTACCACGTTGAAAGAATTTGACATTCGTGGATTCCAACCACATGGGTTGTTACAATATTTTTCTATAGAGATGGGGGAAAAGACCATTTCCATCAATGTGGAAGTAGTCACTGCCCGATTGGATTATAACCTACTCCTTGGTCGTAATTGGTTTTATGCCATGACTGCAGTCTCATCATCTGTATTCTACATCATGCAATTTCCCCACCAAGGGAAAATTGTTACTATCGACCAACTGGATTTCTGTACACCAGCCACCACTACTCATCCTAGTGAAAATGTACCCCTCTTAGGTCATTTGCACCATATATATGAGAGTGTGGGGGTTGGAATCCTTAAGGACTCATCCCGTATGGGAGTCTTTCCATCATCGGATCCCCCTTCCCATGTTTCCATGGTGAACATGATTTCCTTTATGATCCCATCATCATCCAACTCTAATGACCAATGGCTCGTGCCCACGCTTGATACATTGGACTCGATTGGAGACTTTATGCCTCTCACACCAGCGGATGCTACATACAAGGCTATCCAATCATCATCTGATGACTACTCTTCAGTGGCATCTACATTATATTCTCCACCACTATAGTAGTCTTCATCCCTCCCCGATTCTCTCCTCTAGACTTTCCATTCGAATGAGTCCATTATGGAAGTTATGAGTGTGGATGAACCCCCATGGGAAGACCTCTACCATCGGTTGACTTTCCTACCACCGCTTGATTCCATGGAGATCATATTGAAACCCTGATCCCGCTGGATGTCGTTCCTTATCCCCAATATCCTATCCTCACTTGTGATACGGTAACCGAGGGTAACTTGGATAACATCAAACCTACCGTACCGATCAACATCTCGAAAACACCTAGAGTCGTGGAACATATTCGTATAGGCCACAAGTGCTCTCCTGAAGAGATTACATCCTAAACGGCCTTATTCAAACAATTCCATGACGTATTTGCATGGAGCTACAAGGAAATGCTCGGGATTGATCCTGCCATCATTGTTCATGATATCAAAACATATCCCGAGGAAAAACCCGTCTAACAAAAGTTACGTCCAGCGCACCCTAGAGATACTGCGGCTATAAAGGTTGAGATTGAAAAGATGTTAAAGGCTGGCTTCATTTATCATGTCCCCTTGACAAACTGGGTCTCTAATGTCGTCCTTGTTGCCAAAAAATAGGGCACCATTAGGGTTTGCATCAATTACAGGGATCTTAATAAGGCTTGTCCCAAGGACAACTACCCTACCCCATTTATCAACCAAATCATTAACAATTGTCCCGGGAGTGTCATCTTCTCATTCATGGATGGATTTTCCGGCTACAATATGATTGAGATACACCCGACCGACCAACACAAAATTGCTTTCATCTTCCCGTGGGGTACATTTGAGTATCATAAACTACCTTTTGGCCTTAAATATGTTGGTGCCATGTTCTAGTGGGCTATTTCGTATGCCTTTCATGACGTGAAGTACTTTGTAGAACGATATCTCGACGAACTTCCTGCTCAATCGCAACATCGAGAGTTCCACATTGACCATCTAACGATAGTATTCCACAGATGCAGGCGGTATAATATCCGTTTGAACCCTCACAAGTGCATATTCTGTGTCGAGTCCGGACGCCTCTTAGGCTTCATTGTTTCTAAATATGGGATCCACATAGATCCTTTGATCGTGGAAGCCATCGTTTCTCTTCCACCCCCTAATGATATACCAAAACTACAAAGTTTGTAGGGGAAGGAAAACTACATAAGGCGTTTTGTGTGTAATTTCACCGAGAAAACGTAGGGATACATGTGGTTGTTGAAGAAGGATGTACCATTCAATTGGGATGACTCTTCTCAGTGATCCTTCAATAAATTAAAACACGCTATTATCCATGCCCTTGTGCTTCAACCTCCTAACTACCACAAGGACTACATCCTCTATCTTTATGCTTCCACTACCACCATTGCTTTGGTCTTGCTTTAGGAAGATAGCGATGCCCAAGAACATGTGATATACTACCTGATTAAGGGTCTCATTGAATCCAAAACACACTATTTACATGTCAAGAAACTCGCTCTCGCAGCGGTCATCATTGTCCAAACGTTTTGTCACTACATTCTCCTCCACACAACCACCATAATTGTCGACTCTAACCCTATGTACAATGTTCTAATGCGTCAAGTACTAGTGGGAAGTATTCGCGCTGGATCATCATTCTACAAGAATTTGACCTCGATTTTGAGAAGGTTAAGTCTAAAAAATATCTCATATTTGCGGAGATTATATGCAATATTCCCCGTACTGATATAGAATCTAAACCCATGGACTCTTTCCCCGATGAGTCCTTGTTTCTGATTAGTACTTCTAAACCATGGTATGGGGATATTACTTGTATCTCCAAACCCAATGGTTCAGTCCTCAGCTATCTCACGATGACCGTCGCCGTGTGTGTCTCCACGCCAAGTACTACCTGATCATTGGTGATACCTTATACCACCGTGGTGTTGATTCAATCCTCTAATGTCGTCTAACCTACGAGGAGGCTGAACATGCTCTGAATGACTGTCACTCTAGGGCTTGTGGTAGTCATCTTTCTGGGATGGCTACAACTTAGAAGATATTGCACATTGGATACTATTGGCCTTCTATCTTTAAAGATTGTATCGAATTCATCAAGAACTGTCCTCCCTGTCAATTGTTTCATTATAAACAATGCTCGCATTCAGCCCCACTACATTTCGTTATTGTCGTCAGCCGCTTTGAAAATGGGGCATAGATTTCGTGCATTGTAAGCCTACCTCGGCTGGGGGGCATGGTTACGTCATTGTTGCTGTTGACTATTTTACCAAGTGGGTCGAGGCTATGCCTACATACAAAGAAGACGAAAAAATGCCCCACTCTTCGTGTTTAATCACATTATTGCATGATTTGGATTCCCACAATCCATAGTTACTGATCATGGATCCCATGTTTAGAATTAGCTGGCGGATGAGTTGAGCACCAAATTGGGTTTTCGCCATGAGAACTCAGCTACATATTACCCACAGTCCAATGGACAAGTAGAGGCCATCAACAAGGTCTTGAAAACCATGATCCAATGGATGGTGGGGACACATAAGTCGAACAGACACACTATGATTTTCGAGTAGCGGGGACTAAGTCCCACCACCAGGAAACCAAGGCTCATATTTTTTGTACCATAGCATGCATGGAACCTACTGTTTTTAATTGGTGTGAGAGTCTCCTAAGAATCATGAAATATAAACTAACCAAGTGTCATACAAGTAGAACTAAATAGTTTAGTTATGGGTTTATCTTGGTATCCTTCTTTATGGAGCGGGTTTCTCACTTCTGTCCTAAGCATATAGAGATAGCTAGCCCGTATCCATGGGATCCACGTATGAGGAGTTGGGTTGACTTGTTTAGCCGTCATGGTGGTCTAATTCATAGCTATGGGCCATCCTTCTTTCGATGGATGTGCAAGAAGCTTCTGATTGTAGAAGATTATGCTTATGTTTGCATGGATTTTCGAGGAGACCCTGACCTGCCACTACTAGAAGGGTCTGCGTGGTGTGATGTAGGTAAAAAAGAATAATCATGGTCTTTCAAGTGTTTTTCTATTTTTCATATAAACGATTTTTTTGGTGTACTAATAATTCTTGTGTTTTACCAATACAGAGAGGCCACCTGGAGCTTCCCCTATATAGCAGCAAGGAGGGGGTAGGGTCGTTTCTTCCCATGACCGAGAGGTGAGCAACATACTTGCAAAGACCGAGGATAACTTAGAGAGGTTGACTGTTGATATCTCGAACATATCACTAGATTATTTGCCTCGTCTATACCAACGCCACATAGTGGGAGTTTCCATGAGTATCGGATGTCTGCTCTGTCGGGTAGCTTGGGAGGTGATATTCTATCATGAACGCAAAGAATAGCCCTATTATCTATATGTAGCAATGTGTTGAAAGCTATGAGATTCATAATCTTTCATTGATGATGTACTGAAATCTATGAGCTTTAGATTTTGTCTTAGTACTTTTTGTGGAACTTTTATCATACTTAATATAACAACGGTTTTATATACAATGTGTGTATGGAAAATATGGATCTCATATATGCTACGTATGTATGAATAATTTACATGTTATGCTTGTTAATAAAATGTTTAAGAATGCGAGACATACCAATCTAAAATGAAATTGGCCAAAGAATCAACAACTATATTCATATGTCTCGGAATATGTAGGTATTGAACAAACTCAAAAGACCTCTCCAAGAGACGTACTCGTCGAAAAATACAAAGTAGTGTAGGGTTGTGAACACCGTAGACTCAGTTTAGATGGGATAACACAAGTTGGGAATCCAAATATATGACAATGTGGTCCACAGCAAGGGAATGTTATAGATTGAAATGACACCTCTCCGTCCGTGATAACACTTGCTTCCCTTGGTCGCATGACGACACTTCTTGAGATCAAGTTCAGTCACACAATAGGAAATTTGTGGATGGAGGAGTCATTTGGGACACTAAAAATGGTTGAAATTACCTCATTCTTTACCCATTTGATGTATATGACCCTTAGGAACATTTTTCCAGACCAAACCATCTCCTGAAAATGAGCAGAAAAGCATGTTTTTGGCCATTTTTTAACATGAGCGTGACTCCACTGTTGAAATAGTAGTGCTCAAACCCTTCTAAGCGTGACTCCACTATTGAAATAGTAGTGCTCAACTCCATGTGTACGCTACTTTGTCTACTATAGAGTAGCATACACCCCTATTTTGGTCAAAAATCTCGAAACTCAAGTAAGTTAAGTTGGTTGGGAAACCTCTTGAGCGGTTATAACTTCTTTTCCTATCCTTCATTGACTGCATAAGGAGGGGTCCCTGATTACCCTAGGTGTAATTTAAACCACTGTAAGTGGTCTCCCATCCTTGTACTAATCCTACATTCATGATTTGAACCTCTTTTGATCAATTTGGGCTTGTTTGGAAAGTTTTGGGGTTTGTTGACCCAAGTTGGGGGGTTGTGGACCTGTTTGGTGTTTTGTACCCTAAGTTGAGTCTGATTGAACTTGCTTGCCCCATTTCCACTGGATTTGAAATTTCTTGAGTCTTCTTGACCCTGTTTGTATCTATTTGAGTGAAATTTCTCTTTTAGGTTGGTTTCTTATCCTCCCTTATGCTTTTAGTTTTTCTTTTGTAGTGAAAGCTCAAGTGTTTTGGCTGTTGTTCAAGACCTTGTTTGCATTGTTTATGCGCAGACCTGACTTTACCAAACCATACTTCTTCCTAGGTCATTTGCTTCATTTGGGTCTAAAAGTAGTTTTTGTACTCTTTTCCCAATGGTTGGCATGCTTACATCAATAAGAATTTGAAATTCATATTTGGTAGCTTTTACTGTTTCATAAAGAGAACTTGAAAGTTTCTTTGCTTTTGTTTTGATAGTAGGGTAGTTTCAATTTTGTTTCTTACCTTTGAAAATCATAAAGAATTTTGATTCATTTTCTGAATAGAGTACCTTGCAAGTGGCTTAAAAGATTTTAGAGCGCTTTGCATAAAAAAGAACAGTTTTCTTTTGCATACCTATTTGTTTGAGTAGCTGCATTCTTAGGTTTTTACATTTAGACTTTATTTTTACCTTTTTTGCATTCGAAAGATTAAAAATTGCATTTGCACATGCATTCTAGATTAGAATTTTAAGACTTGCATTGAAAAGAAAAAGATTTGTTTGGTGGTAAATAGTTAATTTCCAGTACTCTATCTCTATTATAACCACTCTCACACACCCACTATCCTTTTTGAGTAAACAAGTAACCTTTAAAATGAACTCTAATAAAATGTACTAGAAAAATTTTCTTTTCTAGGTTACACTACACCAACTAGTCTTGGTTAGGATCTTGGGTTTAATACACCTTAAACCACCCAAGATCACACATTACGCAAAAATCATAGTTCGAATATCACAGGTAAACCCACTTCATTCAAAGCTTGCCTGGGATCTATGCAGTAGGTCTTGTGAAATCAGATTGTTGGGAATACTCCTCCTACTTTATTTTTCGAGCATATACCAAGATTGGCTCGCGTTTGGGGACTCTTTTGAGTTTCGGGTTCAGTCACCCTGACCACGCCTTCTGATTCGACCAGCGACTATTCCCCCAGGAGTTTTTGGTTTTGTGGTATCCTTAGTATCTGACCATAGGTTCATACACAGGTGACAGCGGAGGGTATATCTACTGTACCTAGGACAGACGTGGGAGGAAATCTCTTGCAGGTCTTTGGGAGGGCGGTTGGGTGATTCCAGTGCTTGCACCCTTAGTCATTGTATTGTGGACCCCAGGTAACTGTTCTTCATCCTTCATTGATCTGTTCTGGGCCCTCATCATCCCAGACTCTTCTCCGGAAGGAATCTGTTTGCCCGGTTTGATTTACATAGGACCTTTTTTAGTGGTGTGCTCTTTGTGTTACCTGTTTTAGTTTTCCTTAGAGAACTTCTTGTTCATTCGAGCAGGAAACTATGTCTAGCATTCCGACGAGTGCCAATCAAGGTACCCTTGTTCTAGGGGATCCTTGTGTTGTTCCATTCATTGGAAACATTGGTGCTCCCTTAATGGCTACTCTGAATCTTCCTGGATTCACTATTGGGTTGCCGGTTTGGTTGTTTTCCACTCTGAATGCCTTGCATTCTCCTGACGCTTCTTTTGTGAGCACCTCAAATCAAGAGCATCAGAACCCTTTGCCTCCCTTTCCAGTAACATCTTCTCCTCCTCCTTCTACCTCATGTGGTGAAAGTAGCAATACTAGTAGCCAGCGGTCTTAAAGGAATAGACGGAGGAAGAATAGGAAGAAGATGCCAAAACAAGGGGGGCAGCAACCCAGCCTCTGTAAGTCATGCTGGGGGCAAGCACCCTTCCTCTGCAAGTCATGCAGGGGGCACCTACCCAGCCTCTGGAGGTCATGCTGTGAGAAAAATTTTAGTCACTGAAAATCATACTGAAAGTTTGTCTTCAACCACTGTCAGTCATGTTGAGGACACATCATTGATCACTGCTAGTCATATTAATGACAAGTCACCAGTTCCTATGAGTCATACTGGAGACACCAGATCAGCCACTGCAAGTCATGCTGAGGGAGTTGACATTGTCGACAAACCAAACAAACAGAAGCTTAAGTTCCCTTGTATGTTTTGCGAGGGAGATCACCTTACTTACTTGTGACCTGTACTTCCAGAAGTGTAAAAAGTGTGGTCCTTAGTTCAAAAGTCTGATGCTTCTGAGCAACCAGCCTCTGTGAGTCATGCTGGGGTCAAGCTATCAGCCAATACTAGTCATGTTGAGAGTACTAACGTTGTAAAGGAGTCTAAACCTATAGGATGGAAACCAAAGTTCCCTTGTAAACTTTGTAAGGGAGATCACCTTACTCACCGATGCCCTGCCATTCCAGAGGCACGAAGAGTGTGCTCCATGCCTGAAGGAACCTCTGTTCTTGAGTTGTCTATAGATTCCCTGTAGTCAAATCAACCTTTGGTTGATAAAATGGTTGAACCAATGCAATCTTTGGTCGACCCCACTCTTCCTTCGGAGAGTGAAGTGATCGAATCGATGCAATCTTCGACCGATCCCATCAGTCCTTCGGAGATTGATGCACCTACTGCTGAAGTCTTCTGCATTACCAGTTTCAATATTCCTGAAAAAGGGGGCACTTCATCTATGCCATGTGAACCCCTACCAAGCCCTAGGATTGTTTCCTTTGATTGGAATAGTCTAGCCGAGCCTCGTCTTCCTTCTTCGACACCTTTCCAGATAAAGGTTGATATTGGGAACCATACGGTTGATCAATGCATTGTTGATGAAGGTGCTTCTGTTCATATCTTGTCCACTTATGCTTGGAGATATTTGGGTTTCCCTAATGTTATTCCAGCTGTTAATTGGTCGTTGACCTTCGATAGAAGACCTAGCGAAGCGATCGGATTCCTCCGTCAGGCACCTGTTACATTGGGTGGAAAAATAGTCTTAGTTGATTTTATGGTTTTGAAGTACCCTATGGACTTTGATATGATCCTCGGGCGTGATTACATTTATGCTATGCATGCTATGGTGTCTACGCTCTTTCGTGTGATGCATTTTCCTCATAACGAAAGCATCGTCACTATCGAACAACTTGCATTCGTTGATCCTCCTTATTACCCAACTGTAGACCAGTCAGATCCCTCATCATTAGGCACTACTATGTCACATGGGACTTATGTGGCATATTGTTCCTTGAGTTCAACTGCTACTGAGAAGAAGTCTCTGATTTTATGCTTACCTTCTCGGGACTTGGTCCCATCTTTTGACCAAGTGACACCTCCATATGAATGTTTAGATATGTGTTCTATCTGGGATGATATACTTCCTTCCGATGAAGTTTTCCTGGAGTCCATAGTACAGTATGCCATTCATTTGGATGTTGATCCAGTCGCAGTTATGTCTAGCCCCGGTTTGACCTTAAAGTTTAATCTTCCTACTATTGAGTCTTTGGACTCTCCTATAGATCCGCAAATCGGTGTTCCTGCTGAGTTTGATTCTGCTTCTAGAATTTTTAACTCCCGTGATGATGAATTTGTTTCTGCTAATTCAATCATGTCCTTCAACTTTGATCTTCATCCTGAAGTCGATCTTGTTGATTGTAAGTCCTCGGGCTTGGGTACCATAGAGTCTTCATTCGAAAACTCTGCCTTGTTTATGCCTGTTGTTGATGATAGTGAAGTTGAAAGTATTTCTACCACAGTGACTTGTATCGGGTATTTCCTTACATATGTTTTAGATATGATCCTGGTACTAATGTTTCTTGGAGACAGGATTCTTAGTTGGATGTATACTTGCTTACTGGTCATTTTTTATGCCTTGTGCGACCATGTCAGGTATATTCGGAACCTTGCATATAGGTTTAGGCTTCCCTTCTGTTATGTTGCATTTGAACCTTTTTCCATCCGAATTCGCCATAGGGTCGAACCTATTGGATATTGGTGTGTTAGCCATCTCTTTATGCATCGTGCACTTTTCCGACAGTAGAGCCTACCTAACATGGGTCACCCTAGTCAACACCCTTATGCCATTCTGGTGCCCATGCTGAGTTTTTCTCATAGGCTTGGGAGCCTTTTTAGATTTACCATGACTTTGAGAAGAAGACTCATATCATTCTTCCTCATCTATTTCTGGCCATCCCTGATAAGTCTCCCATCTTTATGTTCAAGTTGTATGTGCATCTATTATGATCTCGCTTGCGCTAATGAGCTTGATGTCGGCTTCCACGCTTTTAGCCTGTTGTATAAGCCTCCATCTCTGATCTCATTTCCATTAAGCCCTGTATCATTTTTCCCTCACAATTTGACACCTTTTACCTAGAGGAGACACACCCTGAGTGTACTTATCTTGTTCATGTTCCTTGCATTAGGCATAGCTTTGTTCCATGCGCTTGGAGCTAGTTTCGCATGTTCCTGACACTCGTCTCCTCCCATGTCGAGCATTCTTCTTTTACTTCGAGCTCGTTAAAAACAGTAAGTAGGTTATGAGCATTCTTCTGCCTTCACTTCGAGCTCATTAAAAACAGTAAGTAGGTTTCGAGCATTCTTCTACCTTTACTTCGAGCTCGTTAAAAAAAGTAAGTAGGTTACGAGCATTTCTTCCACCTTTCCTTCAAGCTCGTTAAAAACAGTAAGTAGGTTACAAGCATTCTTCTGCCTTCACTTCGAGCTCATTAAAAACAGTAAGTAGGTTTCGAGCATTCTTCTACCTTTACTTCGAGCTTGTTAAAAACAGTAAGTAGGTTACGAGCATTTCTTCCACCTTTCCTTCGAGCTCGTTAAAAACAGTAGGGAGGCTCTAAGCATTCTTCTGCCTTCACTTCGAGCTCGTTAAAAATAGTAAGTAGGTTACGAGCATTCTTCTTTTACTTCGAGCTCGTTAAAAACAGTAAGTAGGTTATGAGCATTTCTTCCACCTTCACTTCGAGCTTTTTAAAAACACTAAGGAAGTTGTGAGCATTTTCTGTATCTCCTTTGAGCTCTTTAAAAACATAAAGGAGGTCATGAGTTTACTTTTTCGGAATCGTTAAACCTTTACGGAAAAGATCCCTATGGAGTTCTTTTAATCCCTTTTCAGACTCCTTAAATAGGAAACGTTTGCCGAGCATAGTTTTCCTTTCGGGCTCGTTAAAATAACTGAAACAACATCCACTTATGTATAGAATTACCCCTTTTCCGGGCCTTGGTGGATAATTTACGGAAAAGGTATACTCTAGGTATACTCTTGTATGCACTAGAAGAGTTCTTCTTCCATCATTTTACACTTTTTCGGGGAAGGAGACTAACTTTATGAAAAAGGACCTTTAGAGTTGTCTTTAGGGTTTTCAGACTCTCAAAATGTGAAAACACCAAGCGAGCATTCACCTACTCGGGCTCGATGTGAAATCCACGAAATGGTGTATAGAGGACTGTTTAAGTTTTTCAACTCTAGAAACAAGAAAACACCGCCGAGCACATACCAATCCGGGCTCGATATAAAATCCACGGATAGGTGTATAGAGGACTATTTAAGTTTTTCAACTCTATAAGCAAGAAAACACCGCCGAGCACAGACCAATCCGGGCTCAATATAAAATCCACGGATAGGTGTATGGAGTTTTCTTCTAGGTTTTTCAGACTCCTTAAATATGAAAATACCGTCAAGCATGCTTTAGTTCTTTGTCAAGCTCATTAAAAAATGAAAAAGGAAAGGGAAGGGAAGAATGTCAAAATATCTTTCAATATAATGGAAGCAAGTCAACTATTTCCTTGAGCAAAGCACCTGTTTTGATTTATCAAACAAGTTGGGTACTAGTGTTGGCCTTAGGGTAAACTTGATCTCATATTTCTTACTCCTCCGTTTGGTTAGTCTTCCAATCATATGGAGAATTTGTTAATGTCTCCTATATTGCAGATTTGCATCATGGTCTCTTTGTGTTCAAAGCTTCCTAAGTCACTCTTGTGTCGTGCTCACTGTTCAAGGATATAACCTGTGTCGGCCATTCTGTAGTTGCCTTGACCTCATGTGTCGGCCATTCCTTGGTGTTAGTATGTTTCATCATGTGTTTAGTCCTACTCCAAATCAGTTCATATCTTTTGAGTGTCCCTCGTGTTGGATGATGGAGGATGCATTAAGGCCTCCCTTCCAACGGACTTCTTCCCATCGACTTCAACTCATTGTAATCTGGGAATGAAGTTTAGAGTTTCGGTTAGTACCTTGGGGATTGCAGTCATTAGTGGCAGTTTCCCTCACTATTGGATAGATGGGAATACATCAATGTCTCCTATCCGATGGATTCTTCAAGTGTTCGACGGTAAGACCACTTTTTCGCACTTGCTTGAATGTACTATGTACCTTGGGTTCCATTTTCATTATTGGTGGACACCCTCGCATTTGTTAACAGTATACATCAATGACCGGTAATCAAACGATACCTCCCATGTTCGACATCAACTCATTTATTTGCATGGATAGGTTTGTACCTTGGGTTGTTTTTGGATGAAGACCTTGGGATCCTCGATAGCATCACCTCATATATGTTATCGCCCAAGTTGTGCAAGACTGAGCCACACTTTTTTGGGCTCTTGATGAGACATAGATCCAGCTTGTTCTCTATGGCTATGTTCTCAAGTTTTGACATAGATCCACTGTGTATTTATGTGGATATGTTTACACTTATGTTCCTCATGGATCCATGCTTGTATTATAGTTCCCATGATATATGCATCAGTGTTTGGATCATTATTGTATCCTCTTGGAGATCATGTTCCACCATTTGAACATGGATAGTTACCCCAAGGATAAGTTTTTCTGACATTGCCTTTGCTTTCAGGTACTTCATTTGAGCCTATGATTCTTGGTTTCTCTGTTCCTCCATGATTCAACTCTTTGTTATTTATAATTTCTTTCGGCCATCGTTTCCCGCACTCCCTCTGACCTCATACATTAGGGGGCATCTGTTATAGATTGAAATGACACCTCTCCATCCGTGACGACACTTGCTTCCCTTGGTCGCATGACGACACTTCTTGAGATCAAGTTCAGTCACACAATAGAACATTTTTGGATGGAGGAGTCATTTGGGACACTAAAAATGGTTGAAATTACCTCATTATTGACCCATTTGATGTATATGACCCTTAGGAATATTTTTTCAGACCAAACCATCTCCTGAAAATGAGCAGAAAAGCCTGTTTTTGGCCATTTTTTAACGTGAGCGCGACTCCACTGTTGAAATAGTAATGGTCAAACCCTTCTGAGCATGACTCCATTGTTGAAATAGTAGCGCTCAACTCCATGTGTACGCTACTTTGTCTACTGTAGAGTAGCGTACACCCTTGTTTTGGTAAAAACTATCGAAATTCTAGTAAGTTAAGTTGGTTGGGAAACCTCTTGAGCGGTTATAACTTCTTTTCCTATCCTTCACTGACTATATAAGGAGGGTAGAAGGGCCATGTGAGAGGACGAAGCCCAATTACAAAGTTATGCTGGAGGAATGGAGACCCTCATCCCCCTCTCTTAAGCTTCAGTTTTGGTAAACCCTAGCACAATTGATTAGAGGATGGAATCCTTGGAGAACAGACGCAGGAGACCTTGAATCTAGGTTTTGTGAAGTGCCAAGCTTGAAGGAAGGTATAAATTTATGTACTTGCTTTCATTCATCAATAAAGATCATACGTTCTTCTCTTTCCAAATATGACCTATTAATGTGTCTCAGATTTGATTACAGTTTTCTTACAATCTGATGTCTTCTTCTATTATGAATGTCAGTCTTATATATGTAGTCAAATGTGTTTGAGAAAGGTATCAAGTTGTTTTGCAGGTCTGGGCATTGTGATGCTGGATAAGCATTGAAGAGCGATGGAGGCAAAGCTAGGATCAACCATCTGAATGAGGTGCCTACATCTCTAAACCCTAATCTCTTCATTTATTTGTTGTACTTGCAGAATGCTTGTAAGTCTATCTTTATCACCGTAAGTTGGTAGTTTCTCCCCTGAACTATAGGTGCATTTTCCCCACAACAGGGAAGATGCATTAGTTAACAATCCAATCACCTTGTGATACTCATCGGTATTATTAGTTGCAGGACCTAGGAAAATTCCTCTAGAGTTTATAAGTTTTTTGGCAGGGGAATATAGTACCCAAGCTGTAGAGGCAAGGTTTTGACTATTCAATCTAGTATCATATTCAAGTCCTGAATAGGTTGTCATCTGCACATTCAAGTAGAACATGGTATAAGAATTCATGATCGAGATGAGGCCCTAACCTATATAAGAAAAAATTCACACCATATTAAACATACAGCATATACATTCACCGGTTCTAATCCCGCGGATACCAAAAAAATCCAACCATGTTAAGGGTTGGTGCGGTCTAGGCTGGGTGCGATCCCCGGGTGATTTTGATGGCTTAGATGCCCCTCGTTCATGGTAACTTAGCCAAAGGAAAACTTTCTAGTCAAGGAGGTTCCACCACTTTGCCAACAAAAAAAAAAACATACACGATATACAAAGTGTACAAGGTACTTATGCATGATTTCCCTAAGCGTAATACCTCTTGAGGTAGAGCCCATTTCTAGGATCCACCAAGGGTATCCCATCATAATCAACTAACTTGTAGAACTCTTTTTCTAAAACATGTTTCATGATGTAGGGTCCATGCCACATGGAATCGAACTTACCTACCCCCAATTTGTCATTATTTTGGTCATATGTCAAAACCAAATTACCTTCATTGAAGATGTGAGGTTCAATATGTTTGTCATAATGGGTTTGATGCACTTTTGATGTGATTCATTAGCGAGACCAACATCACAATGGGTTTCATCCATTTTGGCTAAATATGGGAAGCATTCCTCTTCAACCGCAGTGTTTGGAAAGAGTTCAATGTCTAGTTTCAAAGACGGGATCTCAGACTCTATAGGCAATGTTGCTTCTATTTCGTATACCAATTGAAAAGGTGTGAATATGGTATAGTCATTTTGATGGAGGTTTTATATTCCCCAATGGATGAAAAGAGGATTAACTACCAATTTGATCTATGGGTCCCTACCATGCATTGTATCATGGTCTTCAAGACCTTATTGATGGCCTCTACGTTACCATTCTCTTGTGGGTATTAGGGGGTTGAGTGTTGATGGAGAAAACCCAATTTGGCGCTCAATTCAGTTACCATTTGGTTCTGGAAATGTGATCCATGCTTTGTGACAATGGCTCGTGGAACCCCGAATTTGGAAATAACATGATTGAACATGAAGAGTGAGGCAATTTTGTCATCTTCTTTATATGTAGGCATAGCCTCAGCCCATTTTGTAAGTAATAAAAAGCTACAATAACATAGTTGTTCCCCCCAGGTGAGGTAGGATTATAGTGAATGAAATCTATGCCCCATTTTGTGAGGGGCCGACGACAATAACTGGGTGTAAAGAGGCAGGATGAGTGCGCTTTTTGGAATGAAAAAACTAGCAGGGATTACACTTCTTAATGGCTTCCATACAATATTTAAAAATGGATGACCATAAGTATCTAGCGCATAAGATATTCTAGGTTGTAGCCATCCCAGAGAGGTGACCTCCACATGCCCCTGAGTGGAAGTCATTCAGAACATGCTCATCCTCCTCCTTATTCAAACATCATTGATGAGTCCACAATATAGGTATCAAGTGCATTCCGTTTTTCCTTTAAGGAGCAGGAAACCAAGCCAAAATCACCCGTCTCTATAGGATATGATGTGATTTGATTGATTATGAAATAATATGATAAGTAGTTATATTTTTTTGTGTTTATCATGTTTTTAATCAGCTAATCAAGTGGATGAGGAATATGTATGAATAAGCGCAGGTCTAAAAATAATTATGAATATTGAAAAATTCAAGCTCAGGTTAAACTCTAGAGAAGGACACGAAGATCATTTTTTTCCTGATTTATAGGGGAGAATATAAAGAGATTGAGGTCTTGATTTCCAATTTAGGGACTGGGGTTGAAACATTGTAATAAGTAGAGGCACATGGATAGCATTGGGCCTAATGCATATTTGGGATTATTCTATGTTTTTCAGAATTTGTTATACATAACTTAAGATTTACAATTGTTATGGATTCGATGGCATTTTAATGAAGAAACTGTGTTCTTTATCACATGTTAGTTCATAAGTTTTAATTAGCTCCTGTAATATGCATTGAGGAGGCCCCCCTCATTACGTAGAACAAGAGTTATGTGTTTTATTTTCATATTGATTTATGCATCTTGTGGTTTATAATTGAACAAATACTTGTGGATTATTCAAAACATTGATTCTTATATCAAAGTTAAATTCTGAACATGAGTGTTTTTATCTATAGTTCGATATTACAACATCCATAGTTCCAATGTATGGAATTTGTAGTTATGTAGCTATGTTCCTCAAGGGAAGTTTCCAGATCTACGTTATTATTTCCCAAACAATATTTCTTGACTATATTAGATTCAATATTATAGTTAGATGTCTTTGGATTTCAGTTACATAAATTCATGCTTTCAATAGATAGATCCATGCTTTCAAATTTCATTTAAAATATTTATGCTTTAAAAGCATATAGGTTTATGCCTTGGATTTCAGTTAAATAGATTCTTGTTTTCAATAGATAGTTATATGTTCATGCTTTAGATTTTAGTTTAATAGATCCATGCTTTTAATAGGTTCATTTATGCTTTCTATTTCATCGGATCAAGATCTATGCCTTCATCCGATTAGACATTTTATCTCTTCAGAATAGGTTTATACCTTTTAATATTTCTACCCAAAATATGACCACCCAAAGATAAGATTCTCTCAATAGTGCACATACAGTGCAGATTTCCTCTGAAGTTTGTGCCTTCCCTGGTCGATATTTAAAGTGAGGTTCTTGAACTAATACCTATAAAAAGGTAGGAATTTATGAACAACACCACTTTTTTGTGCCGCTTATGGGCCATGCTAGGTAATTATTTCCTATTCAAATCAGGAAATGACAATCTCATGAGTTTTTCGTATTCACCCAATATATTCATATCATTCAATAAACATCGCAAGGAATGATGAAGAAATAAGGTGGAGATAGCAAGGAATGATGGAGAAGACAAAGGTGGAATGGAAATAAGTAAACACGTTTGACAAGAAATAATTTAAACCTATAGGCCTCAAGAGAAGCGAATACAACAAAGAGAAGATATGAGTTCAGACAACAAGATGGCTCTTGACTCAGTAACACGCAAGTAAGTCCATTTGGTCCTTCACCCTGACTATATATTTTTCACCTATACAGTAGTTCTTGGAGATAATGACCATCGGGTTTAAGAAAAGTGAGTTGGAGGATAATTCCCCTACTTATGATCAAGAGGTGCTAAACATCCTATGATTTAGGTGTAGCCCTCAAATTTGCCAAAAAATTGAAGCATTCGAAAGAAGAAGAGTATGTTACAGGGGTAAAGGGGTTACATATTCTCCTGAATGAAGAAAGGATATCAGCATACACTGGAATGGCTGAGGGTTTCCACTAGGAAAAGGATGAAAGGGAACCCAACATAAAGGAAAAGAATAATTTCTTTGTAGAAGGTGAACATTATGATGAAGATAAAAACGATGTGAAAAGGGAAACCATGCCGAAACCTTGGGATGAAGTTGCTTATGTCGTCCTAAAGTACATCACTTGTACTGGGAGACTTAGCTACATACCAACATTTCATTTCCAAATATTGGATCTCTTAAGTAACATAGGGCATATTAATCTAAACAATAACATCAACATTCATTTTTACTTATTACAGACCATATGGGAAATGAGCAAGAAGGTGACACAAGGGAAAGAGGATGCACTAGCACATCATGGGTTAATTAAGTTAATTGTTTCTGAAAAGTTGACAACGCATCCCCCTGAACTTTATGTTAAGATTTAATATGCTAAGACAGAAAATATCATCATTACATTACATTTCACAACAATAGCATATACAGGATCACTGAAAGAACAACAAGCACAGCATAAACACAAGAGACACATAATTATCCTAGGAAACCGTCATGGGGAAGAAAACCCAGCAAATATTCCTCAATATAGATGACCAGCAAATACAAAGATGTAATCCACAACCATGAGCTCCTTCTCCTCCATAGCAGATCTCTCTCTCACATATGCGCTAATCACACGTGAGTGCAACGTGTGTTAAATGAGGAACACACCTCCTCTATTTATACACAACTCCAACTTGTCTTTTACACAAGCTAGGTCGGTCCCAACTTAACCACTTTACATAATGTGACAGGGCTGACCCCACTAGGGTTGTCTAGTTACCCTTTAACCCACATAACACATACAGGGTCGACCCCCACTGGGGAAGTCTAATAACCCAAGTTACCATGGAGATATAAACATCTCTGAAATAATAAAATACAAATATAATATTCTTAGAATCTACAATATTTCAACACTCCCCCTTAACAAGAAGGATATTATAACAACATCTACAGGAGCAAGGAGTCATCAACATCATACATGATACATCTATAAATCATTGGAAGCTTTCTCAACATCATCAGTAACTCAAGCAGTTAGTGGAACATCTTCAATATTGGAACATCAACGTCTTCAGTACTGAGTCTTCATCTTCTGCACCACTCAAACAACTACAGCAATATCAACATCAACATCTGGATCCTTACGATCATCAGCATCGTCATCACACGATCATCACCATCGTCATCACACGATCATCACCATCGTCATCACACGATCATCAAGATCATCATCTAGATCATCAAAACCAGCATCATCATCATCTAGATCATCACAATTAGTAGCATCGTCATCTAGATCATCACGGTCAACAACATCGTCATCTAGATCATCACGATCAGCAGCATCGTCATCTAGATCATCACAATCAGCAGCATCATCATCTAGATCATCATGATCAGCAACATCATCATATAGATCATCACGATCAGCAGCATCGTCATCACAAAATCAGCATCATCATTATCACAATAGCATCAACTAGATCCTCACGATCATCAACATCGTCATCACATGATCATCAGCATTGTCATCACATGATCATCAACATCGTCATCTAGATCATCAAAACTAGCAGCATTTTCATCTAGATCATCACAATCAGTAGCATCGTCATCTAGATCATCACGATCAGTAGCATCGTCATATATACCATCACGATTAGCAGCATTGTCATCTAGATCATCACGATCAAGAACATCGTCATCTAGATCATCACGATCAATAGCATTGTCATCTAGATCATCACGATCAGCAGCATCGTCATCACAAAATCAGCATCATCGTTATCACAATAGCATCAACTGGATCCTCTTGATCAACAACACAATGGAAGCATACCCTGCAACACACATGATCTATTTAAGACACCATATCATGTCTAGGGATGATGGAGTCCACTCGTCAACTTAGACAAAGTCTAAGGACCACTCTTGGAGACATCTGTTTGCGGATTAGTTTAGGACTGAGGTCAAGGGATGATACAATCCTCTCACTCTTGGAGACATCTTTCTGCGGATCAATTTAGGACTGAAGTCCAGGGATGATACAATCCCCTCACTCTCGGAGACATCTTTCTATGGATCAATTTAGGACTAAAGTCTAGGGATGATACAATCCCCTCACTCTCGGAGACATCTGTCTGCGGATCAATTTAGGACTGAAGTCCAGGGATGATACAATCCTCTCACTCTCGGAGACATATTTATATGGATCAATTTAGGACTGAAGTCCAGGGATGATACAATCCTCTCACTCTCGAAGACATTTGTCTGTGTATCAATTTAGGACTGAAGTCTAGGGATGATACAATCCCCTCACTCTCGGAGACATCTGTCAGTGGATCAATTTAGGACTAAAGTCCAAGGATGATACAATCCTCTCACTCTCGGAGACATTTGTCTATGGATCAATTTACGATTGAAGTCCAGGGATGATACAATCCCCTCACTCTCGGAGACATCTGTCTGCGGATCAATTTAGGACTGAAGTCCAGGGATGATACAATCCTCTCACTCTCAGAGACATCTGTCTGTGGATCAATTTAGGACTGAAGTCCAGGGATGATAAAATCCTCTCACTCTTGGAGACATCTGTATGCGGATCAATTTAGGACTGAAGTCCAAGGATGATACAATCCTCTCACTCTCGGAGACATCTGTCTGTGGATCAATTTAGGATTGAAGTCGAGGGATGATATAATCCTTTCACTCTCGGAGACATCTGTCTACGGATCAATTTAGGACTGAAGTCCAGGGATGATACAATCCCCTCACTCTCGGAGACATATGTCTGTGGATCAATTTAGGACTGAAATCCAGCAATGATACAATCCCCTCACGTCCACTAGGGACCATACAATGACCTCATTGTCAGAACAGGTAGCCTCATCATCAATACAAGTATCCACATCAATACAGTATCAAAATCATCGACACAAGTATCCTTATCATCAATACAAGTATCCATATCATCGACACATGTATCCTCATCATCGATACAAGTATCCTCATCATTGACCTTATCGTCAATATAGGCAATCTCATCATCGATATAAGTATCCACATCAATACCAATATCCAAATATCATCATCGACCACATAACTCCCCCTTTCGAGGAGGGTCCTTCTGAACTACACCAAGCTTGTCTCGAAAATACTCAAACTCTTCTCGAGGCATAGGTTTGGTCAATACATCAGCAACTTATTCGTTAGTGCTCACATACTTGAGCTTGATAGCTCCTTTCTGCACCATATTCTGTATATAGAAATATCAGATCTTTATGTGCTTTGACTTATCATGGAACACTGGATTCTCTGTCATGTTGATACAACTTTGGTTGTCACACAGGATCACAGTGGGGTCCATCTCTAAGTCAAACAGTCCTGATAATAACTTTTGAAGCCATACCGCTTCACAACTAGCAGAGCAAGCAACTGTATATTCTGCTTTAGCTGTGCTGAGAGCCACACTAGACTGCTTCCTGCTATACCATGAGATCATGGCAGATCCCAGACAATAACATCCTCCCGATTTACTCTTTATGTCTGATACGCTTCCTGCCAAATCAACATCTGTGTAGCCATACAATCCGAAGTAATGATCTCTAAGGTAATGTAGACCAAAATCTATTGTACCCTTTAGGTACCTCATCACATGCTTTGCAGCTATCATGTGAACGCATCTAGGTTCCACTAGATATTGACTCAAGGTGTTTATAGCAAAGCAGATATCTGGCCTAGTGTTCATCAGATACATTAATGACCCAATAATCTATCTGTACAGAGTTACATCCACTAACTCTGATGAGTCATCTGCTAATAGCTTCAGGTTGGAATCCATGGGAGTCGCCATGGCTTTACATTCCAACATATCAAATCTTTTCAAGATTTCCATAGCATACTTTCCCTGGTTGATAAAGATTCCTTCTGAGTCTTGCCATACTTCCAGTCTTAGGAAGTAATTCATCAATCCGAGATGTTTCATCTCAAACTCTGTAGCTAGCTGAACTTCTTGCTTTCCATGATTTGTTTTTCATTCCCTATTAGAAAGAGATCATCCAAATATAATAATAGTATCATCCATAACCTTAATGTAAAGGTTAGGATCAGCTTTACTTTTGGTAAAGCCCAAGCTTGTCAAGAAGCTATCAATTCTCCTCTATGACTAAACATCATTCCTACTCTGAGTGGTTTTCTGCATATCTATCTGTGCCATCTCTCGTCATATGGGTCTACTGATATGATCCTCAAGATCATTCGAAATTTGTGATGAGTTCCTTCTTTCATCCATGTCATTTGTATAAAGAACCCATCTTCAACCTTGTAGCAAGGGTTGAAATCCACATTACCCATGGTGATCATTAAGCTCATCAAATGACTATCGATCCTGCGTACCCGTACAGAGCTTTCTTCAATTGAATCCTGGGAGTTTGCTCAATTCACATTTCTTCTTCAATTACACCATTAAGAGAATGGTCTTAGCTAGCCACTTGGAGCAAACATCTTGTCATGATCCTCTTCCTCTTTCTAAGAGAATCTTCTAGCCACGAGCCTTCTATAGTATGTTTGTTTTGTAAATCTTTTTGTTGAACATCTATCACTTGTTCTGTATTCATCATTCTTCATGATATTTCCTACAAAACAAAGTCAATTGCATGATTAGTAATACTTCATAATCATCAAATCATGTTGACATGATAACCTATTATGCATATAGATATGATTCACGTAGTTATGCAACTATCTTGACCAGGACTTTGGCACAATACTTTTCCATATCCTGTATGCATACAGTGGCTATCTAGATGCCTTCCATCTCTACTAGAACATACTATCAAAAGCGTGCACAGCTCTGGGCATGTCAACAAAGAGGTTTCATTCTAGACAAGCAACAATGGAATGTTTGTCCAACTTACCAATCATATGCATATTAGAGTATACTATTCAATGCTATATGAATGCTTACACTCAACATGATATATTCTAGGAATTCAAATATGCATACAAATATCATTTACTATTTCAGAGATTCAAATAACAACTGAAATACTTATCTTTTATGTTTGTGTGGTTGCCTCCCGCTTGATCTTATATTTTCTATGTACCACTATGCATGGTCAAGTGTGCATTAGTGTCATCCTCATGATCTCATACACAAACATACATTCATTAGTATAATCTCAATATTATCAAAACATTATAATTCTAAATAATCTTAAGTATGTATGGTCATGATTATTTCATACACAGGTATAATTACCTAAGATGCTAACAAAGTAGGATTCTAACTTGATATAGGAAAACATACCTAGATTATCAAGCTTGGTTATGTCTTAACATACCCAAACAATATCTTCTTTGCTCTCTTCAATGATTTAGAGACCTTGTGCTAGAACCTACATATCTCATAAGTTAAGCATAGTAGAACAAAGTCATACATACCTCGCAAGTAGAGATTCTATATGGTCCAACATTATGGATGATTCTTTGTCTTCATGTCATCATGGTCATAGAACTTGATTTGTATTTCTTGATGTACCTGTATCTTGTTAGCAGACAACATCATCCTCATAGAACACCACAGTTCCATTAGTACAATCATAAGTGTCATAACCCTAATCAATAAATGTATTCTATCATTCCAATGCATTCTTACTTTTACTAGGGTAACAAGACAAGTCTAACATTAATCAATATTGTACTAACCTAAATAATATGAAGACAAACATAAACTTAATCATGAACATATTTAAACACATACCTGTATCTTCTCAAATCATACTTGTCAGGATTTCTTTTAACCCAATCCACTTTGATTTGCTGAAACTGGATATGGAGCTGGATTAGGGTTTGTTAGAGAAACCCTAAAAATTCAAACTTTGAATTTCAAACTTTTGAATGGATGGAAAGATGTGCCTTGTTGAGCTGATCAAGCTAGCATACTTCAATTTTGAAATCTCCAAAATTTGTCCCCTCAAAATTGCCTCTCAAACTTGTGGATTTCTAGAAAGGATCTGGTGAAGTCCACCCTTGTGACCAATCAAAATTTTCGATCCAAATATATAAGTTTCGATTTTTCTGATGAGCTTCCAGCCGTGGTCACAAACTTCAAAAATTCCAACTTTTGCAGAAGCCCTAATTTTCCATCTTTCCTATCAAAATCCCGAACTAGGGTTTGATCAAGCCCACCCTTCTAACCAACCAAAAATTTCGATCTTGATCTCTAAATTCTGATTTTGATGAGGAGCATTCAGCCTTCGAATCCAATTCCAAAAATTCCAACTTTCTCTGAAACCCTAATTTCCCACAGCAGTGACGATTCAAGAATGAAGGTGCTCAAAATCCAAATCTGTTTTGACAAAAATATGCACCTGATTGTTTCTAGTGTGACTCTGAAATTACAAATCCAAAGGGTCTAAAACTGCAATATCTGGTAGCCCGACCTGTCCTCTTTCCATCCCCATAGGTCTAACCTCAATTGGATTCTCCGAGACAGAGTTATGCGAAGTGTCGCAACGTGACCTGTTTATGAGATAAAACAGGAGAGAAAACTTGTACGGCATGCCACGTGTCACTGGTTCGACTTCGGCCTCTGGAAACGTTTCTTGAGAAACTACAGTCCGTTCTCTACCTGTCACTTCTTACGAAATTTCATTTGGAGCTTCCTAGCCCAAGTTGTGACATTTTTTCCTAGGTCACCTGTTTATGACTGAGATCTGGAAGACGCAGAAACCCTAACTTGTACTAATCCTAAATCACAAAGTAAAACGAATTAGAGGTTTTCCTTTGGAAGCAAGGTACAGGGGGATGTAATCTACGACCTGCAAAGGTTTCAAATCCTGAACCTTCTCCAAAACGGATTTATAGCGGAAGTTCCATGATGACTGGTTTTTGCTATACAAAACCCTAACCTTCAAATTGTTGCAAGTGAAGTAAGTGTCGTAAGTGCCATACATTTCCTTCCTTTAGCTTAGCTCTGATACCATGTTAAGATTTAATATTCTAAGATAGAAAATATCAGCATTCCATTCCATTTCACAACAATAGAATATACAAGATCACTGAAAGAAGAACAAGCACAGCATAAACACAAGAGACACATATTTATCCTGGGAAACCCTCATGGGGAAGAAAATCCAGCAAAGCTTCCTCAATATAGATGACCAGCAAATACAAAGATGTAATCCACAACCATGAGATCCTTCTCCTCCATAGCATATCTCTCTCTCTCACTTATGCGCTAATCACAAGTGAGTGCAATGTGTGTTAAATGAGGAACACATCTCCTCTATTTATACACAACTCCGACTTGTCTTTTACACAAGCTAGGTCGGCCCCAACTTAACCAGTTTACATAATGTGATAAGGCCGACCCCACTAGGGTGGTCTAATAACCCTTTAACCCACATAACACATACAGGGCTGACCCCCACTAGGGAAGTCTAATAACCCAAGTTACCACAGAGGAATAAACATCTTCGGATACATGACAAAGTCCCATCAGAGGAATGAAACATCTCCGGAATAATAAAATACAAATATAATATTCTTAGAAGTTACAATATATTGGGAGGAATTCATACATATATCTACAAAGTATATACATAGAATGAGGGGCACCCCAAATTCACTCCCAAATCCCATGTTGTAATAGAAAGGGAAGAATATGGCCACCCAATAAGGGGCCAAGAGAAAAATTGACCTAAAAATTGACAATAATGAAGTCATGGATGAAACCCTGATGAAAATAAAGCATTCTAGGGACGCCTTTGGTAAAAAACCGACAACATCATATTCCAGAGCATATGAATTCAAGTGGAAAAAAGGCTTAAAAAGGAGTAAAAAATTAGGGAAGAGAGGGGAACACAAAAGAAATAAAAATATGAAGACAAGTTAGAACCAATACCCCTGGATCAGCAAGACTCTAAGGACTTTGAAACAAAATAAGGGGATCCTTTTATACCAGCCGAAGAAGAGACGTAGACAAAAGAGGATTGTAACATCCCATATTTTCATAAAAATTAAATTTTTTTGAATGCAGCAATAATTATGATAATTTAGGATTTGCGGAATAATAATGTTGATTGTTACAGTATTTCATTTAACACCTATTAGTACTAAACATGCTTTTGTTTTCTGTTTTAACATCATAATGATAATGTCAGTTTAACATATAATCAGTACACATGATTTTGATAACAAAAAGTATTAAACGATCGGTAAATTTATGCGACACTGTTTTCTTTGCAAGGATACTGACAGTTTGACTTTTAATGCATAAGGGGGTCCTATGAGGTACCCTGGAGCTTACTTAGCTGCAATGCTAAAGCAATTACATGTCCTACTATGCAGACGACAGGTAAGAAGTTTTCATGGCTACAAAGTTTTAAAAGTATGAGTGTAATTCAATTCAGCGTCAAAATTTAAGTAAGAAGTTAGAAAATCTGTTGCGACTCATCAAGTACGCAGGTATGAATTCTATAGTTAGAATTTTTGTCTTTCAGATGTAAGTCTTATGATTTCATAATATTACAAACGGAGTCCTATATGTATGTCATCCTACTGGTGATTTTGTTACTGTAATTCTAGTCGTGGTTATAACTGGCTTATCGTTGTCTTTGTCTTTCCATTGCTGGAATAACAATGTGTTGCATAAAATCATTAAAATGTTTGAAAAGAGATAATACACTTATCATTCAATTAGCTAAAAGATGATCAGAATATCATTGAGTTCATTCAATGTCTTACCAAAATAAACTATCTATAGCAGCGATAAAAGAATTTATATTAATACGACCAAATTGTAAATATAATATTAACGTCTTCTCTAGTATGATCTATATGATCGGGATTCTATGAGTTCTATGTGATAAATTTTATGAAGAGTATCCACATAAGGTATGAATTATGTGTGAATGAAAACCATGCCACTTATGGCTATAGTCATCCTATCATCCATTACAAAACTCATAAATCAAATATTTTAGAATTATAAAACTTACCTTTTGAAAAACTGTAACTTGAAACTTGTTATTCTATAAGAGTCTAATATGTAACTTAGACTTGATACTATAAGAATCTATGCATCATAGTGGTCTAACCAACACCATAACATATGGTATGCGATATAACTTAGAACTCAATGAAACTTGGGATTCGACTTAACAAATTCTATAATGATATAAAGTTATATGTTGATATTTGAAACTCGTCGTTGGAATACGAAAGCTGACAACCATTTAATGTGATGGACAGGTTGATGATTCACCATTGATACGATATCGCCATTGTTTGTTGTGAATCGGGCCTACATTAATGGTTTGAGTCAATACCCTAGCTGACAGGGATTTCCAACGATCCACGTAATGAGAGTTTGACGTAGTTGTTCCTGCAGTTGCCAATGTGTAATAGTTTAAATGTTCTGATATGTCTCTGAACTAGTTGTTTGATCGATTCACCATTGCCAAGGTGGCATTACCGAGCCTATACTGTATAGTGGTATTAAATGCCATAGTTGCACATTCCAAAGCTAACTTGCTGGAAAAATGGTGATCGTTGATGGTGTGGAGTTTGGACAGTAGATTTGAAACCCTCGTTGTTGTCGTATGAGTTGGGTTTTGAGATTGAATTTTGGTCATTTGTTCCTATTGTTTCGGCCTGTGGTCGACAGGCTGCTGAATTTTTCTAAGGTTAGCAAGGAATAGCAGGAGGTCTCAAAATCGAATCCTGTAGGTAGAAGTTGCAGGTTTTAAGCCTTTGTATTAGCATTGTAATAAGTGGTCAGTCTCTGGTTTGAGTTGTTTTAAGTGTTGATGGTTTTAAAACCCTCCATGAGAGTTCAAATGAGACATCCCAACTGTAATGTAAAGGAAATTCCTCTTCTCGTTTCCTAGTGGCTATCTCGACATCTTGTTTGGATTTTGGCAAAGAACTCGGTCTTCATTTAAAAGGGTAAGCTCTTGAACGTAAGTGATAATGCTTTGTTTTTAATTTTCGATTCGTTTGTTGAAATCTGTTGTTAACAAATTCTAAGCTGTGGTTCTTCGTCAAGATGCAGGTGTTGAGGACCGAAATGTGGACAAGGGTTCTTGAAGAGAGAACACGAGCTTCCATCCCTAGTAAGATCCGATCCTTTTGATACCTTCGTAGGTACTCCTTTATTCTCAGATGATGTGGTTGGTTTCAACAGAGAGAATTCGGTATTTTCCAAGGCGTCGTCTATCACTGGTCTTTTGATAAGAGTTTTGTTTTAAAACTAGAGCTTCTATGCCTAGAGACCTTCGTCTCTATCCACTGTGCTTGTTTCGAAGCTTTAGATTTTGTCTAAGAGGAAAGTGTAAAAGTCAAGTTTATGGATTTAATGGTGAAGGGAATAAAACCCTATTTTAAATTTCATTTGAACACAATGTAAGGTTTTGAGGTTGGGAACGATCGATTCCTCGTTCAAGTGTAAGGAAACTTATAATAATGAAAACGTTTTGACATTTCACTTATTCATATGCATAAATGTGGAATGTAACAAAGCCGAGACTCGTCTATCCTGAGAGATACATTCGGCCTCTAAATGTTATACTATCATTTTTACATAGTGCTAAATGGTTTATTTTCTAGATAGTAAGTCATACCTGTTGCATTGTTTTGTTGATTTCGAAACTATAATAATCGGGAAACGATAGAATAGGTCTTAACTTTGTTAAGAAAAGAAAGATAATGGCTATGTCAAAAATAATGATTCTCATTGATTGGAAACAAAAAGTTAAACTGAAATCTAAGAGTAAGAAATGTATGTCGAAAACTGTGTTAGCTACTAAATGTCGTAGGTAGATGTTGTAATTGTTTTGTTTAGGTTTTATGTACTCTATCAGAGGTAGTAATTGTATAATGTAAGATGCTTTGAAGGTAATAAATCTGATTGTAATAAAAACAATAGGTCCAACCCTAATGTTGTGTTCTACTATTCTGAGAAGTAAATTAAATGTTTATAAAAGAACTTTTAAGGAACTATGGTTTGATCCGAAAAACTTGTGTATAAAATGCAATGTGAAAACTGTATATAATGATTGTTTTGAACATTCATGATATGATGATTTCAACCATATGTTTTGCAGTTCTATTATTGTATGGAAAAACATAATATGATATCGAGAGAGATGTGTTCTACCTAAATTCTATGTTCATAATGTTGATAAGAAAGATGTAATGCGACTATACAGAAATTATGCTTTGCTTGCTTTTCATATGATTTAAGAAAACATTTCATACATATAATAATATTATACATAACACTTTACATTTAGTACTTATAAAACAGAGAACAATAAACGTATGAATTACTATTCTTAAGTATCGAATTTCATAATGGCAATTTGCTTATCCTTTAATCTATCTTTAATTTGCATATCTCTACTAGAGTATGATGCTTAGAAACAACATGTGGAAAAATAGAGGTATTGGTTTATCAATTCAACTTCAACATTAAACTTAAACATTCAAACTTAAAACAATTCTAGAATCAGATTCTTTTTTTTGAAAACAGAAAAACAAAAAATACTAGTTAAACAGAACAAAATCAGTTACTCGGAATAAGTTAGAAAATCTGTAGAACCTGAGAAAATCTGTAGGGCAACAAACAACCCAAGAAGACTGTTCCACCCAACCAACTCCTGAAAACAGTCAAGCGTTGTCTTAGGACCCCCGAGCCTATTCACCAAACCACCAGGAGGAAGAAACTCAGGAATTAGGACTTCTTCTTGTTGTAGCAATTAACTTCTAAATATTCAATGAGTAGCAGTCCAAAGACTTGCCCCAGCAACTCTGCTTCTTCTCAACAATATGCAGACTTAAGATTGCAGTCACCACTAACCTCCCTATTCGAATCTCTCGTGTAATCACCTGATTCACAAGAGGAAAATATTCTACAGAAAATATTGATTAAGAGCTGCCTACCCAATTCGAATTTTCCTTGATAGGCTGCCTAGGCCTTTTCAGATGTTACTGGGTCATTAAATGAGCTGCTTGCTCACTCCCTCCACCTAGGGGATAATTCCCTATTTTTAGGGGTAGTTGTCCCATAACCAACAGTTAGTGGTGTGATGCAACTACTGCCATGTGTCCCATACCTTCCAACAGCTTCCATTCCTCCTAGTGAGTCAATGAACACTCATTCAACAATCCTCTTGGGTGTTTGTCTCTTAATTAATTTATTTAAATAATAACATTCAGTAATTACGTTAATCCATGATCAAAACTGATCATAATTACAAAACTTTGTAATTAAATTTAACATAAAGTATTTTGCAAATAAAATAATTATTCTCAGAAATTTGGGTAGGTGACAAGAATGGTCGTCTAGATGAAGCATTGTCTAAATTACCAAAATTTAGGGAAGAATTGGCAGCACTAAATATAGCGGCTCAATACCATATGAACCAGGTCACGAAATTGACACCATCCCCAATCATGCATGAGAAAATTCAAATCTTAAAAGTGCAGCATGTTGGCCAAAAAAGCAATTGGAACATCAAAACCGAAAACTACAGGAAGAATTGAGTAAAGCTCAGGAGAGGGTGGCACAAAAAGACCAACAAATTTTACAATTGGAAACTACCCTGGACACTACTTACAAACTCTATGAAGAAATCATCGTGTATAGGCCCCCATCCATAATTTACACTGTGTATCTCATAGAAAAATGGTGTCGTTTTCAGCTGCACATATTGAAAAATAATTTACTATTGGAAGTTGCCACCCCAAAACATTTTGTGGATGCTTCAATGGATAGCACAGAGCTTGAAAAGGACTCGCTATGTGATTTTTTCCTCCACAGCTTGGTCATGCCCCATTCACCTAACTGGTCACCAAACCCATATGTTGGTGATTTTCAGCTAAGGGCATTTTTCTAATCTATATCAATCGAAAGAATGGGTAATGCATTATGGGTAAGAGCAGATGCCACACACCTAGAGAAAGTGATCCAATATTATTGTACCATAACCGCTAATGAGGACCTAATTCCTATCCTTGAGGAAAAGCAACATGAAGCCATAGAGCACTTTGACAAAATTAACCATAAAGAGCACCCTTGGGGAAGTACAATAGGTCATAAGGGATAAATGGAAAATGATTTTAGGAGACCTGAAAAAGAGAGATCCACATGCCCCCCACAGGTTGGAACTCGTGCTAATCAAGGAAAAAATGTACAAAGAATCGTTAATGAAGACCAAGCTCAAATGGATTGGAATCAATCTAATTCCACCATTCTTCCTTCCCCTAATAGTCAAGGAAAACATCGATGAGAAAGAAGAAAGAAGGGCTTGGACCAAGGAAGAACAAAGTCAAGGGTACTATCGGAAGCAAGGAGCATATCGGGTCATTGCTTGGGACATTAGAGAAGTCGTTAAACAACAATATAGGTTACACAAGGATGTGTAACTTCTTCAAGTTCGGGAGAGATGATGAGTCCACAATATAGGTATCAATTGGTTTCCTTTTTTCCTTTAAGGAGCAGGAAACCAATCCAAAATCACCCCTTTCTGTAGGATAGGACGTGAATTGATTGATTATGAAATAATGTGATTAAGTAGTTATATTTTTCTCTGTTTAGCATTTTTTTAATCAACTAATCAAGTGGATGAGCACTATGTGTGAATAAGAGTACAGGTCTAAAGATAATTATGAATATTGGCAAAGTCAAGCTCCAGTTAAAATCTAGAGAAGGACACGAAGATCAATTTTTTCCTAATTTATAGGGGAGAATCTAAATAGATTGAGGTCGTGATTTCCATTGTAGGGAGTGGGGTTGAAACACTGTAATAAGTAGAGGCACATGGATAACATGGGGCCTAACACATTTTTGGGATTATTCTCTATTATACAGTACTTAAGCTTTACGATTGTTATGGATTCGATGGCATTTTAATGAAGAAACTGTGTTCTTTATCGCCTGTGATTTCATAAGTTTTAATTAGCTCCTCTAATACACATTGAGGAGGGCCCCCTCATTGCGTAGAACATGAGTTTTGTGTTTTATTTTCATATATATTTATGCATCTTGTGGTTTATAATTGAACAATAAATCCATGTGTGAACTAGGATTTATCAACCGACATGATGAACTCAGAAATGACCATTCGTTTGAGGGAAATTTCTCAAATCCTAGCAATAGCTAGAATTTCTTCTTTTCAAGAGGAACATATTTTGGCAGCAGCCAAAATTTTATCAACCTCTTTGGAAAGACTAGAAGAATCAAGATCCTATGAGATACAAAAATAATTTCCTTGTCAAACTATGGAGGACGCTGAAAAAATAAGGACCACATCCGAAGGAGAGTGACCATGCAACCCTGAAAATGAAGAGTGCCCTACATGCACCTCAACATATCCTTCATGTACTAGAAAGATCAATCATTTACAAGAGGAGGACCTATATCAATATTACATAGAAATGTGGTTCCAAGAGGTAATTAGGTCACAATTCCATTCTTTCATTCAATACTTCTTGTCGCCAAATGAAACAGGCCGGTTGATTCTGCATACCTAGGTAATTATTCAAGTAACTTGTTCCCATGTAAATATGGGTATATTTCTCATCTTGCTTCGCACTTGGTTACATTGGAAAAGTTCATATACTTGAATAAAAAAAAATATTTCTTCTTAGGTAGAATAGGAACATATGTACATAAATAAAAAGTTGCATGTGATTAGTTAGATTTTCATACAGCTTCACTTTTTCTTTTCTTTTTGATTAAAAGATCCGAGAAAAGAATTATTAAATGATTTCAAATCAAAAAAACTTTAAACTTCATTTCTCTTATTACATACATAATTCAACTTACTCTTTATAACAGTTGCTCAAGACCAACTTTATAACATCATGGGGATTTACCATAACTTTAGGGTCTATCTAATACCTATAGGTCACTTGTACATTCTAGCTTCATTGTCAAAATTTGTTATTTAAGCATCTCATCAAACAGTAGAAGGAGAGTGAATGAACCCTTTACCTGTGAGGGAACACTACTGAAATCACACATGGACAAGATAGACCTAGGGACTAGAGAACAAATTTAAGTTGTTCTCTTTTGACATGCTATAATTTTTAGTTATTTTAATGTTATTCATGGGTTAAATTTGAAATTTTGAATTATGTGTTTAGAAAATCTAAAACACTCTTGTACCAACTGGCTTTTGTATACTTTATAAACCGCAAATAAGAAATATATATTAAAAATAATTACAAGGAAAACGCACCAGGTACTAAACAAGCCTACTGGCAGCAGGTCCATGCCAAGTAAAATTAGACATAAGGAAGCTCGGTAAATACAATCAAACCCACTGGGGTACTGAACAGGCTCGCTGGTAGTGGGGCCATGCTTGCATGGTACTAAGGTAAACCCGTCGGGGTACTCAACATGCTCGCTAGCAATGGGGCTATGTTGGGTAAAAGAGACATTATAAACCTATTGCTATGCATATGACTCAATCGAGTGAAGGCCCCGAGTGCACATATATATGGTAAATCCAATCATTTGCTTATTCAGCATTTAAGAATGACCATAAGTTGAACTTAAGACCATGTCATCAGATTCATACTATATCTAGGATGTCATTGTCCTAGAAGTGGGACTCATAAGTGTAGAAGCCTAAAACGCTAAAATGTGAACTTTATCAATATTACTTGAATGACAATACACCTTTGAGAAGTGGCAGGGATGATTGGTTTCTCATGGGATTTACAGACCATCTATACCCTCATATTTTCTTTCTATGGACAGGAGGAAAATATCCTACTATAACTCATATAGTCTTTGTGGGCATAAACTATTACTAATTGATTGAATTGTATGTATTAGGGAATTGAAATCAATATGGTATTGTTTTAATCCTATCACAACATGGCATTAACACTTATTTTTCTTAAAAGTTCTAGTTTTTCTTAGAATAAATCATGTTGGCCTACTTTTCCGGAAAACTGTTGTAAACAATACTTGGGTGTCGAAATGAAAAAATGTCAAAATTCAATTTATTGGCCCGAGGATGTGCCATATCTTCAGTTTGGGGGGGATGACATGGGCTCTAAAAATTATGCTTTTCATATCTTTATTTCGTTAATTTCCTAGCTCATTCACCTGCAATTTAGTACATCTATATTTAAAACGACTATCTCTTACTTTATTTTATTAATTAAATCTCATAAACATAAAATATGTCTAAATTATTACTTTTGATGTATTAAATACAATTTTGACATTGATTAACTGATCCTCGAGTTATCAACTACTACACTCTGAAAAATGATCTCCTAGATTTTATTGGTCTCGTAATACCTCCATGTGTATATCAAAATCTTGGGCTAATAATGAACTTTGAATTACATTGTTTTAAATTTAAAATAAATAAATAATAAATGACATTGTTTTAAATTTAAAATAAATAAATAATTTAAAACCAAAAAGAAAAATTATTAATAAAAAATGTGAAAAAAGAAAAGAAAAATAAAAAGTGAATTATGGTCATTTTAATAAATGTGAACCATGGAAACTTTAAACATCAATGCATATGAATTATTTTAATGAGTCTACTGTGTTTTATGTGCAGGTTGTAATGTAACATTCACGTGGAGGGTCAAAGGAGGAGGCATTGAACGTGGACATGGAGATAGCAACGAAGTTAATTAACACTTAACTAATATCATCGAATGTGGAGACCATCACTATGGTATTTTTAGAATCACTGTATTAAATCCTTAACAGCTCGAATCTCCAAGGGTATTCGATTGGTTCTCCTTCCTCTGGTGAAAATGATTTTATATATGGACATCGATCAGAGGGTATTTGATTGATTTTCATATTATGTGGCCTGACTATTAGATTAGATATTTCACCTGTAGGTTTAGTTTTCTAGCTCACGAACTCATTAAAATTCCTCCTTCAACGTTGACTCATGAATTAGAATTCTTGGTATATTGTTTGAAACATCACTTTATTAAGTTGTATGATAATTATATTTCACACGTTGTTGTTGTAAACTTTATATCAAATCAACTACTTCCCAGCTTAGAAAGGGTTGTTTCAGATTTTGGTATATTGTAATTAATAGATTTGTTTCATATTTCAAAGTAAGTGTAATTAAAAATACTGTGTAGTTTGGAATTTTGTAAATAATGGTGTGTAATTCGATGTGGCATATTAAACATATTGAATGGAATATTGTATAATTGGTATTTTGTATTATGTCTCATAATTGGTTTATTTTGCAATATATTTATAATTTATAATTTGTATATATAAATAATACATTTTAATATCTTTTAAGATGGATAAAATCTTGTGCATTCTTATATGATGAAATTTTGTATTTTATAATTCATTTAATAAATTTTGTATATTTTGTAATTTGTAAATAAAATTTTGTGTATTTTATCTTTTTGCATTTTGTTATTGTTGAAAAGAATGGATTCTAGTTTAGAAGGATTTTGACATAAGCTTGTTGGTGTAGTTTAGTTTCTTGTAGTTTTTATTGTGTGTAGTTTCGTTCCATTTTCATTATTTAATTCTTTGCATTTAGTTTTTTAGTTTAATTTTTGCACTATAGGTTCTAGTAAATTAATTTCTCGCATTGCAATATTTTCATTTGTTAGTGAGTGTTGTCGACAAATTATGCTTCGATCCTGTGCATACAGTGCTAGCACCTTGAAGCTTACTAGCTCTAGTTGATAATTTAATGTCGAAATAGATAGCATATATTTTAATCGACAAAGATAAAGTTCTCTTACTACTAGTAACTCTATTAACTGGTACTGTCACGGGATCAATAGAAAAAGCACAAGTAGCATTGTGATAATGACAATAATATAGTGCAAATAGTTTCTACAAACTAGTATCAACCACTATTTTATCATCTTCGTAAAGGTTGACTGGAATCAAAGCTAAAAATGGGAAAAGCCTTTTCAGATATGGAATTGAGCGATCAAAACATAAATATCTTGGTAGATTGGACAATTCCTCCATGTGTAAGGCATAATTCCTCCTTGTTTTCTTCTTTCTCATGGGCTAGTGGTAAGGTGTTATCCCTTTGGAGAAAAAGAGTAGGTTCAAATTCCTTTTTGTCAAGATGATCCCAGTCTTTAATCCAAAAATTTGCAAATCTGACATTAAATTGCTATCCTTATTTCAGAAGAGAGTTCTAGGGAGACCTCTCACGGTTTCTATTAAACAAAAATAGGTTACCATGTCTTGCAATTTTTCTTGAAGATGATTCTAACGGTAATAAAGAAGTAGCAATAGGAAACATGTTGGCCATCCTCGTAGCAATAAACTCATTGTTTTTTTAATAAAGTATGAATTAATCACTCCCAACGATTATAGAAATAGTCAAGAGTAGCACTTCATATGCAAAGGAAAATGTAGTTAGAGCTATAATCACTTATGTACTAATATGATTACTATGATGATCGATAGTGAGGGAAAAGATGTAACATCTAAGACACAACGAGGAAGCAGGGTGTTGGTAATTCAATTCCCAAAATGTGAAGAGGCCCTAGCGTTACACAATGATGAATAATGAGGGAAAAGATGTAGCATTTAAGGTACAGTGAGGCAGTAGGGTGTCGAGAGTACCTAGGGTTTGATCCAACTACTCTGATACCATATTTAACTCCCTAAATCTATTAGGGATAAAACATAGAGATTTAATCCATTTCCTTCATCAACATCTCTATTGTAGTAATATAACTAAAAATACGTTTTAATTACTTTACATCTTAATCACTAAACATGGAACATTTACAGAATTTGAACAAGCTAGAACATTAAATTATTTGGATAGGTAGGAAATTGCGTACTAGTATTAATCAAATTTACTTACAAATGTACCCTGCTCAAAGATTCACATGGAAAAACCATGTGCGCGGGACCACTCTCCTCCTAACCAACCTCCTATTCATAAACTGGGATCCCCTAATTCCTCACTCAATAATACCAAAGTCAAATAACTAGCCATCATGACAATCCTACCCTCAACCACCAAAAAACCCATCTCCTCTTGCCCCCCAAGAACAACTGAAGATAGGAAGAAGGAGAGACCTTTCCCCCTTCTCTTTTCCCTCTTTTAATATTTCTCAAGCTCTCCCAAAATGGACACATTTCCACATGCAAAAATCCCCCCATAATCAGATAAGTAGGTAATATTTCTTATTTTATGCAATTTCCCCAATAATCCCCTCTTATACTTAATTAAAGGTTAACTTAATTTATGAAATTATGCAATTTTATTTTTTCATGAATTCCCATGTACGTAGTATAATACTATCATTATAGGTATATGAACCTACATAATCTAATACTATTGTGTAGGGGTAGAACCCACTCATGTGACCATCACGAGTGTGTCCTGTACCTACACTATAACCCGAGTATTGCCCCCCAAAACTAATGTAAATATGTAATGGAGGGGTGTTACACCACATGTATGGCTAATGAGATTTGATGTTGAATCCACTCAATACCATGTTGGATAACTAGATAGGTCAAGTTGTGGGAGGCATAAATTCCTCATACAAACTCCAATTGAGGTGCTCTTTCCACCATTAGAAAGGTCTTAGAGTGTAGAATAACTTCGAGGGGATCACAAATCAATAGCCTATGAATTTTTAACCCCAAAAAAACACTCTTTAAACCCTCAAACAAGACCCTAAAGGCTATGGACCTGGAAAATTTGCAAAGTAAGACATGCCCCTAAAATGGGCCTACAAGCCAATTCATCCAATCGTTCCACCCATAAAACACCAAAGTTGATGACAGGTTATATATTGATCCAATTCGAATCGTAAATGAACTTTCTAGTAAGCATTCTTAGTAAAGATAATAGGTGGAACCTTCGAGTGAATCTTCAAGTACAAATATTACTTTCACACTATATCTACTTTATTGGCCTTATTTAATATAGATGGCCTCGATACATAACAACATATCTATTAAGAGAGTTAAGGTAGGACCCTAAAAATTTTACACTTGTTATCCCTCCATTACTCCTCTTCAATTGAAGATACAAAGGTGGTGTGTAAAGAAGAGGCCAAGATAGTGGATGCAGATAGTTTGAAAGAGAGCAATTTATACATGGTCCTTCTAGAAAATGTATCTATGTTTCTACAAAGAGTATGTGACCTTGTAGAATTCAAACCAATGTTACCTTCAAAGTTCTTGCTTTCCAAGAGGTCGCGTTTAGTGTCTGTTTTTGCCCTCATTTTGAAAACAATGCTATTGGTAGCATCTTTTGGTGGGGGGGGTTAAAATTATAACATTTTGCAACCATGACATTAATAATCTCATAGTGATGTTAAACGAAACCTTAAATCAACCCTTGAATTGAAAAGTGATGCTACTAATAGTATTTGTTTTTCTTCCTTGAGGTTAAAATTAGCACTTCTTGTTTTCCTTGACAATTGGCACTATTGCAACCAAAATCTTAAAATGAGACCCGTCGAATAGAAAGTGGCAGTAGTAGTGGCATCCCCATTTTTTTCAAGGTAAAAATTACAAATGACTACTAAAATCCTAAATGAGAACCTTCACATCTCCCACCAATAACACCCCATTATTTTTTTAACTTAAAATTACAACATGTTTGAAACCATGACCTACAAAATTGATAGTGTTGAGAAAAACAAATTGTAAAAATGAAAAAAAAAAGATTTTTTTTTTAATAAAAAATGTTTATTTACATTGATGTTAAAAAAAATTATATAATAGCTTAATGCTTCATTGATTCATATAAATTAGAAAAAGCAAGTTTTTTATTTGGTGAAAAAAATATAACATTAAAAAAATAGCAAAAACTTTAAAAATATTAAAAAAAAAACTTAAAACACAAATTTTCTTTAGTAATTTCACTTTGATAATTATTTTTATCTAAAAATATAAGATTCTAAAACTAGAATTATCATTTTAAATCAATAGCTATATTCTAATCATAAAATACAATTACGTCGCATCTATAACCACCGGCATTTTTGTCACGGTCTTCGGTTCAAAAGCGATAGGACGATACTTTTTCCACCCTTGGCAACATTTTCCCTTCAACTTGTGTTGGAGAAAGGACGACGACGTTTTAAATGTGTTAATGAGGCGCTGTCAAGGCGGTGACCCAGGTCTACCTCTCAAATTTTACGGTGGAGCGTAACCGCACATGCACATTGACTTACCGGCAATAATACCGACAATGGTGGAAAGTTATAGGTTCTTTTAATCCATCCATCATCTTTATAAATAATTTGAAAAACCATCTCCATATAGTCGAATTCCTGACCATGGTGTTGGTAGGATTTGACACCCTGCATAGTCATGGATCATGCCCAAGGTCGAGGATAAGTTCAAATATAAAATCGTTTTCATATCATGGTTTAATATTTTTTAGGTTGTTTTTATTCCTATGATAAATTGAGTGATTCTAGAAAATACTAGATGTAAAGATAATAGCGTTTTTTACTTTTTGTTGAAATATTTCTTTAATTATAATTTATATTCAATTTTCATTCATTCCATAATGGTTAATATACTAAAATTGAACAAATATTGAATTTTGTTGTAAGACATAAATAAATTGGTTCAAAGGTTGTGTTTTATTTAAAAAAGTCATGAATTAAAGGGATAAGGATAAGGATGAGTGCATCCATATTATCAAATAAAACTAAGGATGATGAGTCAATCAGCATTAGCAAATAATAATTCATAATCCGTATTCTCTTATCTCATTTAGTATTAAACACAAACTGCCATAAAATAATTTATAAAAAGCAAACGTTTGAATATAAACACTGAATGGCATACGACGTTGATTGATACTATGTCCATTCGTGTGTGAAAGAGGATCTGGAAACGGAATCTACTGATCTTCTCTGTTTTCTCTGAACTTTTCACATCAAATTATCGTCGAAAATATTTCAATACATACAGAATGATGGTGAACGTCATAAAGAAATCAAACCAAAAGTAGTAATAGAGTACCACAATTACCGGTCCAACCTGTGCGTATGCATGACTAAAAGAAGATAGAGACTCATTTTCTAGAAAAGTATACCTTGAATAAAGGAAAGAAGAGTTGGAAATTTATGAAGGGCATGCCATGGATAATATCAAAAAGATGGCATGCCCTCATCAAATATCCTCTATCTACATCCGTGTTAATCCAAACCGTTGAGAAAGGACTGTTAGCTTAAATTTCCGATTCTGAAAAATGCGGAATAAAACTCTGAAATATAATCGAAATAGGAATACCGAATAGATCATACCTCCAGCCATTGATGCTACTTGACTTGCTGTAGAAGATTTCCCTGTTCCACAAGATTTAGCTTCCTGTATGGCACTTCCAAGCTCTGCTTTCTTTTTCTTGATGGTGTAAAACTGAAGGGGATTGAGTTAGCGAGTTTGGCGACCAAACAGAAGTCTTTATAGCCCAACTTCCATCAAGCTTCTATTGGCTATGTGTCAATTGTTCCACAGATCAAGATAGAGAACCTTTGAGGGAGTTACGTACCATTCTCGAAGCTCTCAACGAGAAATCAGTTATTTCCTTAATTAGTTGAAGAGTTGTCAATATTTGTTAAGAGTGCTTACATTCTCCCACTTGGTCCATACTTCCAGACTTAATGTCTCATCTTAAAACCTATTGACAATCTGTATTAAGTAATAGATACAAGAATCATGGCGATAAGTCCTCTTATGACAAGTATTACCTTCCATGTATTACTATGTATTTATTGCTATTTTACTTTATGTGGCAACAATTTCTTAATGAATAAACCTTATGTTTATTCTTGGTCCTCATAGATGAATTTCCTCAAATTAAATTAAGGTGCACATATGTATGAGAAAAAACAGCACATTAATTAAGAATTTCATTAAAAATAACATTGTCCGTACAATGAGAAACTACATAATGAAACCAAGTCCCATATTCATTACATGATCCTTAAATTTAAACGGTGGCATGCCCTTAGTCAAAGGATCAACGATCATAAACTCAGTGTTGACGTGCTCAATGACCACTTTCTTTTCTTTAACACGTTCCCTTATGGATAAATACTTAATGTCGATGAGTTTATTTCGACTCCCACTTTTGTTGTTTTTAGCCATAAAAACAACAGCTGAATTGTCACAATACATTCTCAATGGCTTAGAGATAGAATCCATAATTCTAAGCCTAGAAATGAAACTCTTAAGCCATACACCATGTAAAGTAGCCTCAAAACAGGAGACGAACTCGGCTTCCATAGTGGAAGTGGCAATCAAGGTCTGCTTGGCACTCCTCCATGATACGGCTCCACCGCCCATCATAAAAACGTATCCTGATGTTGATTTGCGTGAATCAACACATCCAACAAAGTTAGAATCTGAGTAGCCAATTATTTCTAGATTGTCCATCCGTTTATACATAAGCATGTAGTTTTTGGTTCCTTGAAGGTACCTCATTACTTTCTTTGTAGCTCTCTAGTGGTCTATACCTGGATTACTTTGATATCGTCCCAACATTCCCACAACAAATGCAATGTTAGGTCTTCTGCAAACCTAAGCATACATTAGGCTTCCGACAGCAGAAGCATATGGAATGTTCTTCATTTGTTCCCTTTCAAAATCGTTCTTCGGGCATTGGTTCAAATTGAACCTATCACCCTTCAAAATGGGCGCTATACTTGGTGAACAATCCTTCATCCGAAATCTCTCTAAAATTTTATTAATATAGGTTTCCTGAGACAAACCCAAGATGCCTTGAAATCTGTCTCTATGGATCTTAATGCCAATGACATAAGATGCCTCACCCATATCCTTCATATCGAAATTTTTAGAGAGAAATTGTTTCACCTTATGCAGCAAACCCTTATCATTGGTTGCCAGCAAAATGTCATCCACATATAAAACAAGAAAACAAATTTTGCTCCCACTAACTATCAGGTATATACAATTATCCATAATGTTTTCTACAAAACCGAAAGAAGAAATTACATTATGGAATTTCAAATACCATTGGCGGGAAGCTTGTTTTAAACCATATAAGGATTTCTTGAGCTTGCAAACCAATTGCTCACCATCACTAGAGGGGAATCCTTCAGGTTGTTTCATGTAAACCTCCTCCTCTAGATCTCCATTTAGAAAAGCCGTTTTCACATCCATTTGATGCAACTCCAAGTTGAAATGGGCTACTAATGCCATAATAATGCGCAAGGAATATTTCTTAGATACACGAGAGAAAGTCTTCGTGTAGTCGATTCCTTCTTTCTGAGTGAATCCTTTAGCAACAAGTCTAGCCTTGTATCTCTCAATGTTGCCCAATGAGTCTTTCTTTGTCTTAAAGACCCATTTACATCCAATGGCTTTTGCACCACTAGGCAACTCAACAAGATCCTAGACTTCGTTACTCTTTATAGAATTCATCTCTTCTTTCATGGCATCGTACCATAATTCTGATTCTTTGCAATTCATGGCTTGTGAAAATGACTCGGGATCATTTTCGGCTCCAGCATTATAGTTAGATTCTTGCAAATACACAACACAATCATCAGGAATTGCTGATCTCTTTGTTCTAGTAGATCTTCTTAATGTTGTATCACTATCTTCTTGAGAAGTATGTGGTTCAACTCGTTGTTCAAAAGTTCTTGGAAACTCTTGAACTACCTGATCTACTAGAATGTCGTCAGCAACTTGTGGAACTTCAACAATTGGTTGTTCAACACCAGTTTGTACTTGAGAGGTGTTGTGAACAATAACCAATCTATCACTTGAGGTGGAAGGTTGAGATTCTGAATGATCCTTCTTGGAAACTATGTTCCTGGTTAGATCGCTCCCACTGATCAAGTCATTTTCAAGAAATTTTGCATTTCTTGATTCAACAATTCTAGTGCCGTGAGATGGACAATAAAATCTGTAACCTTTAGACCTTTTAGCATATCCAATGAAATACCCACTAATGGTCCTTGGGTCCAGCTTCTTTTATTGTGTATTATATATTCTCACTTCAGACGGGCATCCCCAAATGCGCATATGTCGCAAACTCAGTTTCCAACCTTTCAATAATTCAAATGGCATTTTAGGAACGGCCTTGGTTGGAACTCGGTTTAATATATACACTGCCGTATTAATTGCTTCAGTCCACAAGGATTTAGGAAGATTGGAGCTGCTAAGCATACTCCGCACCATGTCCAATAAAGTTCGGTTTCTTCTTTCTGCTACACCATTCTGGTCGGGTGAATTAGGCATGGTGTATTGGGCAACAATCCCATGCTCTTGAAGAAATTTTGTGAATGACCCAGGTGCTTGTCCATCTTCAGTGTATCTACCATAATATTCTCCACCTCTATCTGATCTCACGATCTTAAATTGCTTGTCGCATTGTTTCTCTAGTTCAACCTTAAATATCTTAAAGACATCTAATGCTTCGTTCTTATTATGAAGCATGTAGAGATACATATATCATGAGTAATCATCTATAAAAGAGATGAAGTATCTCTGACCATGTGAGTCCATGTCTGGACTACATATATCAGTATGTATGATCTCTAATATGTCTGAACTCCTATTGGCACCTTTCTTCGACTTGTTGGTCTGCTTTCCTTTTATGCAATCCACACAAGTCTCAAAATCAGTAAAATCCAGAGTATTAAGTACACCTTCATTTACCAATCTTTTAATTCTTTATATGGAGATATGACCTAGTCTCCGGTGCCATAATTTAGAGGAATCATCATTAATAACACATCTATTAGTGTCAGTGTTTACATGCATTGAATCATAAGTGACATTGTTTTGTAAATTAATGCAGTAAAGACCATCAGACAAAATACCATTCCCAACATAATCAAATTTATAAAATAAATTGAAAGATATTTCTGAAAAGTTGAAGGAATATCCAAAAGGTGCAAGCCTTGAAACTGAAATCAAGTTTCTAGAAAAACTTGGAACATAAAAGGTCTTTTCTAATTCTAAAACAAAACCACTACTTAAAGTTAAGCAACATGTTCCTATAGCTTCCACATGCGATCCCATGTTGTTTCCTGATAAGATGCTTTGCTCACTTCCCACTGGCTTCCTTAGGCTTTGCAAACCCTGCAAGGAATTCGAAATGTGAATTGTTGATCCAAAATCAATCCACCAAGTGTTAATATTGACATTGACCATATTAGATTCATAACAAACAAGCAAGATTGCATTACCTTTGTCTGCAAGCCATTTCTGAAATTTGGCGCATTCCTTCTTCATGTGTCCCTTCTTTTTACAGAAGAAATACTTGGAAACTTTCTTAATATCAGCTTGGGAGGTACTTTACCTTTCCCTTTCTTATTGGCTTGAGATTTGCCCTTCCTATACATTGCCAGCGTTGCACTTTCTCCCAGTTCCATCACCAGTCTTTCTTCCTCTTGAACACACATGGACATGAGTTCATTAATTGACCATTTATCCTTATGTGTGTTGTATGAGATTTTGAAAGGTCCATATTGGTGCGGAAGGGTATTCAGGATGTAGTGCACCAGGAAAGACTCTGATATTTCAACCTCGAGTTTCTTCAATTGAGCCACGGTGTCCCTCATCTACATGATGTGCTCGCGCACACCTTTCACACTGGTGAGTCTTAGGGATGAGAACTTCATGATTAGGGTGCTTGCTAGTGCCTTGTCTGAAGTGACGAATTGATCATCAATGGCCTTCAACAAGTCTCGGACCTTTTCATGCTGATCAACAGAACCACGAATACCAGCTGAAATTTTAGTCTTAATGAACATCATGCTTAAACGATTAGATCGCTCCCATCACTCATAAAGCGTGATGTCCGCTGCAGTGCTAGTATTGGTGAGTGTTGGTGGTTCATCTTTCCTAATAGCATAATCTATGTCCGTCCATCCCAAATGAAGGAGAATTCTCTCCTTCCAGACCTTATAGTTATCTCCCTTAAGTTCAGGGATATCAAAACAAATTTCAGAGAAATTTGTAGGTTGTACAACTGCATAAAAAATAAAGATCACATGCTTACGTTAAAATTTGAGACCAAATAAAATTTCATGTTTTACCAATGTAAATTCATGCTTAAAATTAAATCTAATGACATAAAAATTGCCTGTGGGCTAAATTTTCAATTCAAACAGATTCAATGATTCTTTATGATAGAATTGAACTTCATGATAAAACTATTAATTCATAATTCATGTGGGTAAGTTATGAATAATTTAATATTTTATCCTAATTAATTATATAAATATAATAAAAATTCCCGTGGGATAAAATTTATTATATTGAGTATAATTAATTACAATTAATGTCTAAATATTATTTATGTGATCCTAATCAATCATAATATATAACAATATTTAATTAGAGATGCTATGGCTATTCTCTAATCAATAAAAATTATATGGATCACTAGACATTACTAAAATTAACTTGATACTAATCATGCAAATGAAATATATATTCAAGTTGATTTCAATTCATGAAAAAATCCTAATAGCACCCTATTATAAAACTTTATCTAACATCATGAACTATTAGAAAAATGGCTAACTGATCTCGACGGAGATTCAAATAATAGTTTCTTGATTTCAATTCTTTTATACATGTGCATAAAACTCAGATAGAAATGAAATAAAGATTCGAACTTGTGCGCACTTGATAATCTACTACGCATAGGCAGAGGTTACATTCCGGCTCTATATCAAACAAAAAATGCAGCGATTACTAATCTTTACTGCGTATGAGCAGAGTTCGTATCACACAAAGGAATGCAGAGATACTGGATGAATAGATCTATTATCCCGGAGGGATCACTAAGAAAAATAAACCAGACATCGCTTTGTCATAAGAGACGTTGTTGACAAAAACAAGCAACACACAGGAAAACTATTCAACGTTCTAGCTAGTAAACTTTCCCTACTTTGTGATGCTGGAAACATCTAATATAAGACAGAGAATCAATACATTCACCAAAATCGAAAACTAGCTATGCGGATCTCAAATCTCCACAATTATCAATATTGTCAAATATGCATAAAAAACTTTAAAATGCAAATCGCACTTGATAATATAAAACAGAGTGCAAGTTGCAAATAATCCAAATAGGCTATCACGATGTGATTCCATTCCTACAAGTTTATCAATATAACCCGAGATCTTCTTATTTTACAGAAAATGTCTTCCTCATTCGCTATAACATTCAAAACTATAAAACAAAGTGCAAATTGCAACAATCCAAATCAGAATAGAGAACTTCAGCAGAGAATACGACCTCTAAATAAATCCTTCGTGTTTTCCCTATGAATATAGATCTACAATACATTCACACAATTCAGAGATGCATTTTTCATTTATCCACGGGCAAAATAGGAAAACGATTTACATCAATAGTGGCAATCCTGGATCTATCTGCATTCACACAATACAAACTATAAAATATTACGCATAAAGAATGGGGAATCCAGCCCACGACTGTCCCTTTTCCCCTTATAGAACCAACTCGGTGTAGATCCATAGATCGCAGCATAAAAGAAGGGAACAAAAATAAAACACAGACCCTGAGATCACCCCAATGGACGTACAACAGGTAGGATGGACTCACGAGTGGTTGGACAGAGCTCCAAGGCTCACGGTTTAGTAAAATATGGAAATAGCAGACGTATAAACAACAGCAATCCAAACATCAAGGCAGAGATAAAATTATGCTCTGATACCAACTGTTAGCTTAAATTTCCGATTCTGAAAAATGCGGAATAAAACTCTGAAATAAAATCGAAATAGGAATACCGAATAGATCATACCTCCAGCCATTGATGCTACTTGACTTGCTGTAGAATATTTCCCTGTTCCACAAGATTTATCTTCCTGTACAGCACTTCCAAGCTCTGCTTTCTCTTTCTTGATGGTGTAAAACTGAAGGGGATTGAGTTAGCGAGTTTGGGGACCAAACATAAGTCTTTATAGCCCAGCTTCCATCAAGCTTCTATTGGCTATGTGTCAATTGTTCCACAGATCAAGATAGAGAACCGTTGAGGGAGTTATCGACCATTCCCAAAGCTCTCAACGAGAAATCAGTTATTTCCTTAATTAGTTGAAGAGTTGTCAATATTAATTAAGAGAGCTTACAAGGACTGTTAATTCAAACCGTTGAAAAAATATCTAACATAGATCCAATTGACATTAAAAGTGAGAAAATGTTATATTGAAATCTTATGATCAAATAACTTAAAAGAAACAAAATACACCTACTAAGAAAAAAAAGAAAGCACTCCCATCATTACCAAATGAATCGAATCAAACTTTCATATGTTAAGTTGTGCATTAACTACACATTAACTCATCCATTAACTACAGCATATAGAAGAATATCATAAAAAAAAGAAACTAAAGGAGAGAAAACAATGTGGACTACTTATGGTGAAGTGCTCTGAACCGTACAACAATGACTCCATGCTATTTTTTGATCCTTTGCTCGTTTCTTTTCTGTCTAGTATATCAGTGTGAAGGAGTTTTAATTTTCTTAGAGTTTAGTAATTTACTCTTTTTATTCTTACTCAATTTTCTTCTTATTTAATAAGTATTTAATAAGTTTGAGGATTTAGTATTTTATTTAATAAATTTAAATTTTGTGTGCTTCAAATCTGTTTTTAAATGCATTAATGGATTCTGTAACTTCAAATACCCTGAAAACACCTAAACTATACAAATTTAAACACTATTTTTTTATTTTTTATTTTTAAAAATTTCTTCAAAAATTTTACCCATTAACCATCGTGACAAAAATGCTCTTGGAAAAAGCGAAATTGTGGAACGTTTAAGCTATATGCAAATAACTGCGTTTAAGCTATTCAATCTATGTCCGTTTGTTTTTAATTTAAACCGGTCAAACGGTACTCCCCTCCCTCGTTTTCTTTGTATTTAAACAGGTACAACCGCACCCAGGTAGGAATTTGGTAAAAATCTTATTTGTCAAAAATGAATTTCCAACACTAAATATTATTGTTTTCTTAGTTTTTCCTAAGTATTAGTATGAACTAACAAACCATATTAATATTAATAATATGGTTTATATACGTCGATCAACATATATAAACCATATTATTAATACTAGCAATTGCCCCAGAAGGTGCAAAGAAACCCCTAAAGAGAAAAAAAGAAGAAGAAAAAACTAGATGTGATGAAGTGGAGAAAATAGTGGTAAAAATGAAACAATTTTACAAATGTAGTTATGAAAGGATTGAAATATATAGTATATAATTAATTCATTGCATTGCTACATAAAGTTGCGAAATGATTGTCCTTGATGAGGGCAGAGTGGTTTGAAGGATCTAGGATGTTACCTAATGGAACGATGTAGCAGGCAAAACCAAGAAGGCAAATTGCATTCTAGAATTGTTGGAGCATAGAGAGTTTCTACTTGTCCTTCATATAATTTCCATCCATATAAAATAATTCTATATGAAGCATTATGGAAATGGAAATATTAGATGAAACATTTAAAACCCATAAGAAAATGTAATAAAAATGATAGTTGACATATTAAAATTATTAATGTTGTTGTTAATTATATCTAATAATAATATAAATTTAGCATATTAATAGATAATTGTTGTATGTATCTAATACTAATAAATTAAATACTAATTTTCATTTTATTGTAAAGGATAAATGATATACTAATTAACACACATGTGAATGTAAATTGCAATGAAAATATATTGTAACAAAAAGAAAAAACACAATAAATAAAATTTAATTATTTTATTTTAGGATTTAAGAAATGTAATATATGTTATTTCTCTATTTTCAAGTTCGTAACTTTAATATTAAAGAAATTAGTTCACAAAAAAACATAATAAAATTTGTTTATGAGTTTATAATTTATGGAAGAAATTATTTGTTTATGAGACCAGGCATCCTGAAAATCTTCTTGGAAAGTCTTTTTTGCACAATAACGGGAAATGATCGTTGGAGAACTTTCAATGCTCCATTAATATCTGATAGATATCGAGCTCTATAGTTGCTTCACATTCATTTGTCCTTGGAATTCATATTCATTAGGGTGTGCTAAAAGAATAAAAGCAATATATCAAGGGACTTATGAACAATCTCAAAGGCCAAGACTCATTTCTGTGTTGAAAGATTGGAAGCCCGAAGAATTTGAAAAATACTTTAAGCCACTACTACCAACGAGCCTTTCATATCTACCAAAATCTTATATAAGAGAAATGGGGTGATTCTTACTCGGGCTACAAAAGATTTGTGGGTGAGCACATAGAGTACACAAGATTTCCCCTTCATTGTAAAGTCTCAAAGAGTTCGCAATTTTGTTCCATACTTTCGGAAATAATTATATTCAAACTAAATTCTTTACAATTATATTTTGACTCCTTTACTTATAGTTCCTTCAGGGAATTTCGATGTTCATTAAGTTTATGACCATATTCAAGGTTCATTTAGGGGTAAGGATTAAGTTTCCTTTCCCAGTTACGTTGAAGGCCCCAAGACCCATACTTAGTGCTCAAAATCTCCTAATGGTACTCATATCCCAACTCAATGGCGAAAGATCCCTCCAAGAGGTGATCTATGGTGGTTTAAAGGTGTCATCCATGGGTGTTGAGACCTAGAAGCTACCTTTAAAGAAAAATTTTTGAGATTCCTTTGTTGGTAATGGTTAACACCCATACTTAATATTCAAAAACTCCTAATGGTCCACATATCCCCACTTTGAGGCTATTGACACCCTTAAGAAATCATGTGTGATTGTTTAAGGTGACGTTATTGGTTGTGAATGCATAAAATATTTGATTAGGGCCCAAGGCTTGGGTTTCCTACCTTAGACATGCTTAGGACCCCATGACCCATGCTTAATACTGAAATATTTCTAATGGAGCTCACATCCTCTCTCATATGATATATATCTCATGGAGAATACCATTTGTGGCAATTTGAGCATTTTTTCATGGCCATTTTCCCTTGGAATCTACCTTTAATTCCTAAGTCCTAAGTTCCTCCCTTAATCATGGCTAGAGAATCGAGACCTATACCTAGTGCTATTTTTTTTTTAATGGTGTTGATATCCCAACTTAGAGGTAAATGATATTCAAGGGAGGTTAGATGTGATATTTCAAGGCATTGTTCTTGGAGTGGGATCGATAAGCTTATTTTAGGTCCTAATGCTTGAGTCTCCTCCCTCAGTCATGTTTTTGGACCCATCAATCATGTTTGCAGACCCATCCTTGGTCCATATAGGTGTATATATAGGTGTATATAGATGTAAATAATCTATCCCCCTTTGGATTTAAACCTTTGATCTACAAAGAGGAAATACGTGTTCTTAGTTGTTTAATATATATAATCCCCTCTTATGTTATAAATGCTAAGTCATAGTTCATCACTAAATTAGTCTAATTGTGTATCAAACTTCATTCTAGTAAGTCAAAGTTCCCATCAATCTAGAACTAATTTTTGATGAATTGGGTATTCGGAAAAACACTAGAGGATATCATTCCCAGTCAGTTTGAAATATCCATTTTCATAATAGGTTCATTTTATTTTCAATATTTATATCACTTTAAAGAAATAATATGTGGATAATAAATTGAAAACAATGTTTATATACCACTTTAAACAAATAATATGTGGATGATAAAATGGAAACAATGTTTATACTAATTTAGATCTATCTTATCTTTTTATTTATTAAATATGGAAAAATATATTTAAAAGACTAAAATGCAAATCTCTGAATATGTAATATGTTTTTATTATTATTATATATATATATATTTCTTGTAAGCATAAATTTAAATAACAACCAACATAGTGTATATATTTCTTGTAAGAATAAATTTAAATAAGAGCCAACATAGTGTCTCACTCTAAAATAATGTTAATAATTATTTTTGAAAGATTTTTTTTATCTTTCATTTTATTAGTAACTAAAATAAAAATTAATGTTAGTTTTATATATATATATATATATATATATATATATATATATATATATATATATTAAAAACAAGTCCAATAAAATTATAGAGGTTGATTCATATATTGCATGAAAAAAAATTACATGATGCGAGTAATGAAAAATGTGAAATCAAAGTTTAGAATTAAATCAGCATAGTCCTTCTCTCTAACCTCTTGACAACATAAATTGCATTAACCTCATAATTTATATGTGAAATCAAAGTCTGAAATTTAAATCAATTTTAATAAAGGTTAAATCATTTTTTAAAAATGAGGAAGAGAAAACAAATGAAATAAAAATTTAATTTAAGTTTTATATAAATAAGAAAAAGAGACACACCCTATTGCTTTAATTCTCTAATAGCTTAATTTCTTTTCTTATGAAAATATATATTTAAAATTTTGTTTACTAACTAACTCTGATAATCTACCTTATTTTTCTTTTACAGGTGAAAGACACAGGTTTATGGAGGCATGTGAGAGTTTCCCTTCTCAAGGGTTTTCTCCTCTATTACCACGAGGTTATGTTTTTGTTTTCTCCTTCTCTAAGATGTAATGTGGAACCTAGTTCCATTCAAAAGTTTTATAATCTTAGGGTATTTTCTGGCAGCCTCTTCAGCTTGCCTACCAAATTCTTAGAAGGATGGACAATTTATTGCAAATCCAACTTAGAAGTTTTTATTCAAGATTTACTTTGAAATATCTAACTAAAAAGAAATTCTACAAAAAATAGGCTATAGAGATTAGTATACAAAAACTATTTGGCTACCAAAGTACAAGGATATGTTTGATAATAATGTGGAACAATGAAATGCAGTTCTACCTTCTCTTTGATCTGGCATATACTTAACAATCTGATATTTCTGCAAATAAAAAACATGTTCAAATTATTCCAGAAAAGGACCAATGAATCAAATAAATTCCAAGAAATGCAAAAAAAAGGCCGAAATCAATGTCTCAATACCAAACCTATGAGTGGCTTTTCACATGATATATTTTCAAGCCCTTGACATCCATAAGCTTTAAAACATGTTTTGGAGTTGCTTCTAGATGTCAATGAGGATTTTAAAAGCAGGTAAATTACAAACTAAGTAACAGAAAAAAACATTTTAACATACAACTGTTTACTCCTTTGGAGTGGACTTTGAATGCCAAGAACAATTTCATAAGTAGGTTAGCTATGATTTGATTTGCAGGGAAATCAGAAACAATTTTGAACAAAAATGATGAACAAAAAACTGACATCATATAGCACTCACGAGTTCAAAATGCATTTCTTTGTAAGATAGAAATCGAAATACCTTTCCAAAGCCAACTTGATCCAGGATAGCACGAACATTTTCAGACATGAAATCAACTCTGAGGACTGTGATAAACTTACAACCAAATTATGCCATTTTCACAACTCGGTTAGCCATCACCAACGAATCAGAAATGTGGATATGTGGCCACTGATGTTTGGCATCTACCAGAACACCCCGAACCTCTGAATCCATGTAAACGTGAGCCACCACTCCGATTTGCTTTTCCTTCAATACATTAACAAGTTCTGCAACCTTGGATGCATCGGGTGACAAATATTTTGCCTACAAAGTCATAAAGCGCAATCTAAAAAGTTAAAACTCTAGGAACAAGTGCACATCATTGATTCTTGCTCATGATGCTTAGGCCAAATATTGGAAATTTTGACATAGAAAGATAAAAGCATCTGATGAAGTAAATTGCAAAAAGAATAAACACAAAATATCCTTAGTAGCAATCCCAATGCAGAGTGCTTAAACTGAGACTCACCATTAAATTATAAGCAGTCAGATAGATAAGCCTCCATGGAGGAGATAAATTGGAAAAAATTCCTAATATGTAGAATAGTTTTTACTTTCACAAGAAACAAAACTCAACTACATCTCAGTGATTATTGGTTGTTGTTCAGGATGATCTTTCCTTTTATTTAGGTTGTATACTAAGTTTTTTTGTCAACACAAATGATTTCACTTCAAAGTAGCTGAGAAGTATGATGGGACAGTTAAAAAATTGAAACCCCATCTCGCTTGAACAACGCAGCTCTTGTACCCTTCCCACACAAATGAGAAAATCAGGACTTTAGTATGGAGAGTTTTCGTAACAGTTTACATAGCCTACTCAAGGTGATCAATTTACTAGAAAAGTGATAGGATGTGAAACTGCAATTATTTCAGGTAAATATGTCAAACATTTGCAACAACCTGAAAAACAACAAAAAGGAAAATTTTATCACCTGAGCTTTTGCGAAAGTCCCTTGTGCAGTGATGTCTTCTGTCGTTATCAGCAAGGACGGGAAAGGATCAACAGGAGGCTTTCCTGCATTCTTTGCCAGTATACATTTAATTCTCTTGTGCATGCTAATCAAGATATTATGCTAGGTATTGGCCCTTGACTTTGCTCCTCCTGCCACGCCAATATTTAAACTGGACAAATCCTCTATTTTGACTTGAAGCACCTCTTCTGGCAAAGCTCCGTTGATAGAATTAATCAAGCATGAACAAAAACCCCAAGTAATGTCATAATCACTCTCCGCACTAAAACACATTCTTCCATTCTTGCTGCGACGTGTTTTCCAGCCCCTACTAGCCATCTGTGCAAGGCTTGCTAGGCTACGACTTCAAACTTTAGGGGTTGGTGCTGAATCCACCGGCAATAGAAATGATGAGATTAGAAGACTCATAGAAATCCTTCTAAAGGTGAAGAATAAGAATTTGGTTCTTATAGGGGAGAAAGAGCCCAAAGCTGTAATAAAACTTGTGTAGAGAATAGAAAAAGGTGAAACCCTAGTGCAACAGATTTATAAAGTGCTTTCCTGCAGAATGTCGAGAGAACGCACCAATCCCACCTCGTTCCAAAGAGACTGAAGAAAGTTAATTTCCGTAAAAAGTCTTCTAATGATGATCAAGTGCAACAATCACCCAAAAGATCAGAATTGAAACATATTGGCAGCAAGAAAAGAAAGCCCTCTAAATCTACTGCTGAAATGGAAGAGATGTGGAAGTATGTTGCTGCACACAATAAGGAGAATGATGACTATAACCTTCCATCATAATTGAAACATGCAGGCAGCAAGAAAATAGGGCCCCTCTAGATATTTCCTCACATTCGGAGGAATTCTCCCTGCAATGGACGTTTTGATATGATCTGAGTGAGCTTAGGAAGTACTCTGAGTTTGTTGATGATCGCCATAGATTGCCTGTTCAACTCTGTGTCTTCTCCTCAGTCCAGGCACATCTCCACGCAAAGCCTATGCAAATGCCTGGCCTACTTCAACCTTGTTTCCATAGAGATGGGCACAATCGAGATGGCGGTACCCAACCTTCAGCGTAGACCTAACAGCCTCAGTTTAGGAAAAAATGCTTAATTAGACAACGGTGTGATTCAGACAGAACTAAACCATGCTTATATACAAGATCATAAAATAGCTGCAAATGTTTTAAGTGTTCTTGCAAATTTTTTAGAACAAATAAGGATATCATCTATGAACACTGCTAACCATGGAATATCTCTAAATATATCCTCCATCCTTTTCTGAAATTATGATGGTGCATTATTAATGCCAAAAGGGAGGACCTTCCACTAATACTGACCATGGGGAACTACAAATGCTGTTTTATATCTATCCTTAGCCTCTATCCCAATTTGGTAGAACCCTGATTTTAATTTTTGGGTTTGCACATCAAAGTTGGTTAGGTAGTGTTGCATAATCATGTTTTGTAGTATTTCAAGCACTTTCCTGATAAGATTCTAGAGAAAACCCAACTGCAAAGGTTTTTAGGCTATTTGAATTACATTAGGCCATTTTATCGTGGACAAGCTGTTGATATCCATTGTTTGCAGCAAAGTCTTAAAAAGAAACCAGTGCCATGGTCTGATGAGATGACACTAGCAGTACAGAAAATCAAAGATAGAGTCAAACAGCTACCAGCTCTCAGTCTTCCACAGGGAGTTGGAAAATTGATTATTGAAACAGATGCATCAAACACTACATGGGGTGGTGTTTTATTGGAAGAAAGAGATGGAAAAGAATTCATCTGTGGTTATGCATATGGATCTTTTAAGAATGCAGAATTAAACTATCCCAGCAGTCACAAGGAGATTTTGGCTGTCAAGAAGACCGCCAGTCATTTTATTTTGTATTTGAAACCTGTCAGGTTTACAATAAGAACTGATCTGAAAATAATGCCAGGCATATTCAAGAACGAAAACCTCATGGCTGAAAATAGTAGCCATATCTTAAAATGGTTTATATGGTTAAGCAATTTTGATTATGATATTGTTTATAAACCAGGCTATCTTAATTGTCTTGTTGATATGCTTACTCGTGAGAATGTGTAGAGTGAAGCACCAAGCTTAAATATGTTTTTCAGCAGGATCGGGATGAGGATCAGGTTCCAAAGATAAGGGTAAAGCACCCATGACTGAAGAAGATTTGCAGGTGCCAAAAGATGCTTTATTTTTAAAGCCCTGGGATAAGAAATATAACAGAAGAAGAACGCCAGCAGTTGCTGGATTATGCAGATCAGCATGAAGCCGAAAAATACCTCAGCTTGACATTGATCAAACAGATTCAAGCCAACCCTTGCAAGTTGCAGATATTGGAGCGCTGGGGAGAAGAAAGCTTTCAACAGCTTTCAGAAAGCAGGAGAGAAGCTGAGAAGATTCCAAGAAATCTGTGTAGATTGCAATGACGAGAAAGAAGGTCCTATTTGGTACGTTAATCTAGGTGAAGGTAATTTAACCTGGACAACTTACAATTTAATCTTGCAATTCTGTAGAGAGCATACCTCCATAGTGATCTGCGCTAACCCAGGAAATTTGAGGAACAGAAAGTGGTCTGGGTGGACGAAAGTCTTCCTAGATAAGTTTTGTCCAAGGACAGATTGGCTGGAAAGAAGAGCCAATTTTATCTTACATCTTGAAGTTGATATGCAGACTGATGACCAGCATAATCAGTGGTTTAAATTCAGGCTGCGACACCATGGTGGTTGCTATACTCCACTTGAGCATGCAATGACTATTACCCAGAAATTTATTAAAAGAGACAGTCAGGGGTAATAGGTTAGATACAAAGATTCACTGCAGAACTTTGCCATTGAATTACAGGGTAGAGTCACTGTTTGCCTCTGAATTTGTCTTTGGCCCAAATGAAGCCTTGAAAGGATCCGATGTGGAGCAGTGCTTCGGAGATTTACTATACCCTGACATGGATGAAGAGTTTCCCGAAAATGAATATTGGGGTTATGCAGAAACTCAGTCGTCCATAGAAGATGAGTTGGCAAGGCGTGAACTGGAATAACACCTTTACAATGAAGGTGTGCTGGATTGTGTATGTGGCGGTGTCCCTGGTGGAGATGATGATAATGGTGTACATTGTGTTTGCGGATCAGGCTACGGAACCGAATGAAAGATGTTGTGCACGGAAGGAGCCAGCTGGTCCGAAATACATGTGATTTAGAATCTTGTACATATTTGCTTTTGTAAGGAAGCCGTTGGTGGGCCTTCCAAGTTGTAATTCTGTCGGCCATGTTTTAGCCGCTTATTTGCTTTAAGCCTCGGTATGCTTTTCCCTGAAGTATTGTAATAATGACTGATGTAATGGGCCAGTATTGTCGCCCAGTAGAATCTACTTTTGGTTAGTGGTTTTCAGTCAGTCAGTGTCTTAGTACCGGGTCCCCATATGGCCGAACCTCTAAGGGACGAGATAACATGGTACTGTCCCACCATGCCCCAGGAATCTAGCTTTTTGAACTGGCTGGTGTATGTTTTAGTTTACCGGTTCACTGTTTAGCAAGCTATAAATAAAGAGCGTGAGGCTCATTTGATTCATTCGAAAGTCTTCATTCAAAAATCACGAGTCGCATGAGCAAGTAGTCCGCTCTGCAAGTAGGAGTCGCATGAGCAAGTAGTCCGCTCTGCAAGTGTCTAGGAGTTGTGTGAGAGCCGAATCTGTATGCTCTGTGAGTTGCCCTGCGTGGTATAACATCGCACTAGAAAGCTGAGACTCGCTCTGTAAATTTGAGTCTGTTGTAAGGGTGTGCTAGTGAGCATATCTTGGGACTCCCAGGAGCCTCCAAGTAGCTTCATGCCTTCGGGAAGTTGCGAAAGCTAAACGAACCCAAGACATTGTGTTCAGGCACAAGTCAGAGTGTGTGGTGACGAACTTCGCAGTCCGAAGTCGATCCACAAAAGAGTGTAATAAAGTTGCAAAAGTTGCTAAAGTTTAATGAAGATGGAGATCTTGGTGTAGTTGGTATCAGAGCCAGTGACTATTCAGTTCAGATTGTTCTTATACGTGATTTCTAGTAACATCAAATACTTTAATCTTTTATGAATGTTGTTCTGCTGCAATATCATCTCTATATGTTATTTCATGGTTGATCTTTATTTCCAAACACTCTAGAGAACTAAAAGTGTCCAGTAGACGGTGGAAATGACCGTTGAGGAAATTGTGTTAATCCAAAAGGTGTAAGCGTAGTTCGGAATTCGTAGCGGTAAGGCCCGTAAGAGTGGAAGGGGAGTAAGTCTACAAGTTTCCCAAAGCGTAGAAGTCATCCCTCACCTTTTAGAAATGGATCCCACAATGGATGTTGTTCTGCTGACATTAGAGTGCGAATCAACCAATGATACAGAAGTTTGCCTTGCAAAACGTAGAAGCCAATCATTCAATCCCTCCACTTCTGGAGAAGATGCTTCTTACATTACTATTCATGACCAGAATCCCAGTGAGAACTGGAAGTTACCTCAAGTTCTCCCTCGTGATGTTTACAGACTTAAATGGTGGAATCTTTATTCAGCCACACAGATAAAAGTGTCAAGCATAGATGTTTCATTTACTGATAATCAAGAACCCATCCACATTACTTTGCTTGATAAAGAACAAATTGATTGGGCTAAGCGTTGTAATTTCAAATATGCACATTTTGGTGCTGTAAAGCTTGGTCTTGGTCCATTAGTACGCCCGTGTCTTGCTATTTCTTCTTTATGCTGTGTTGTAGATATGCGTCATAATAAGTTTTCTGATGCTGTCATAGGTGGTTTTACTGCCCCTTTGCATGATGGTCTCGCATTCGGTACTATCTATCCTATATTTTCTGTTAGTTTGGATGATCCCCATATCTATAATATCCTGAAAGCATATATCTCGCCGAAAGCCTTCGACATGCAGAATGGATCTAGAATAATCCAGTTAAAAGGCATTTTCTGTGTCCGCTTTGGTAATGATACCTTGCCCCAATTGAGGTCCCACGTCCATCAGAGTCCTGCAGACTGCAGCGTGGTGAAAACACCAAATTCTAAATCCAAAAATGCGACCCCAATTACATTCAACTGGACTGGTATTCAATATCCATAATCTTGGGAAATGAAGTACACCGAGTTAAGACATCAAGAAAGGGTAGCAGCTACAATGAATCCAAAACCCCTTGTCTATGATGAGTCTACAAGTTCTTTCCGATCGCCCCAAGATGAGCCTATTCCTAGATTTGGTCCTCCTTTGATCAGATCTACTTCCATGTCAAGTTATCAAAATGCTAAGCATCAAGCTCAGTCGGATCAATTGTCCAAAAAGTCTTTAGATGAGTATTCCTCGGTACAGAAACCCTCTGTTGTAAATACTGAGTCTTTTTCTGGTTTGTCAGATTTTGAACATAGAGGTCAGCATGCAGATTGTCCTGCATGTAGAAAAATAAAAACAAAATTAATGCAAAAATACAAACAAAAATCTTTGCATGAGTTCCCCAGTTTGGGAATGTTTTTCGCCCTTCCTAGATCTGGTGCCTCTGCTGAAACAACAAATTCTCAAGGTCAAAGATCCTTCTACCCTGGAAGAAATCTTACTGAAACTGCCTTCCGTCAGTACTCTCAAGATGGGACAACCTTAAGAGAGTTTTTGCCAACCAAGTCTTCATCCTCTGACCAATTTGTTTTTGATGAAGTAAAGTTAGCCAATTGGAGTAACTTGCAGCAACTCCATACTGCAAGAAATATTGATGATATGGCTAATGATATCCTGATGCTTAAACAAAGCTGTGTTGTTCAGAAAGAACAGTTAGATAAGGTCATCACAAAGTTAGAACTTCTAGATCATCTGTTGCATGATACCACTGAAATAGAAAGAGCCATAGCAGTAGCTTCTATTAAGCTACAAAGGAGAATGGATGTTCTAGCAGATCTCACTACTAGAACACAGGAACTAAAAAAGAAAGAATATGTAGTTCCTGATCACACTTTAAAATTGGCTAGAAAAGGTCATACCAAGGCAGCCTCTCTTGGTATTTTCAGTAGTATTCCAGATCATGAAAAGCCTGAATGGGACTTTGGAGAAAGTGATGCACAGAAAAAGGATATTGAAGAATGGATTGATGCATTCAAAGGTTTTAGACCTGTACTTAATCCCAAGTACATAGGAGATTTGAACATGATGGCAGAATCTTCTAATTTGAGAAGGATAGAAGGTCCTAGTCACCAAGAAGAGTTTGATACCCACATGCCTGATGCACAAGCTGTATCAAATCCTCCAAAAGTTTTTAACTTTGGTATCAACTCTATGAATAATTTATTTCTCAAATGCCAGAACAACCTGTTCTGAACATCCAGTGCCAATCTCGCGAAGAGATTAAAAATGCAATTCAGTTACTGACACACTGGATACTGTACAAAAAGCAGCAAGATCATAATCTTACTGGTCAAATGATCGGTGCACAATTGATTGCTGGCTTATAAGGTTTGGCATATGAATGGTGGCTATGGTTGCCACAAGATACTAGAAATGAGTTGTTAGCTGCTAATGACTCAGATGAACAAATTCTCTCTGCCCTTGGTAGAGAATTCTATGGTCCTGAAGATCAAGAAGACTATGATCACCTTGCCTCACTGTTTATGTCTGCCCATTTGTGTGATCTTAGTAAAGCAGAAGAGTATTTCTGCTATATGCAGAAATTATTAATTTCTTCAGGAAAGTCAGGCGATCCAGCCTACTTGAAACATTATCTGAGGAGTTACCCTGGTCATGTTCCAGATGCTGTGGAACAAGATCTTAAAGAGAAAAAGATACAACTCAGATCACTCTCACTAGCACAGTTACACAACCACATTCTTGAAACTTGGCAAGAGCACTGTCTAGATAAGAGAGTAAGTAAAGATTTTAAAAGGCATCAACAAATGTTTTCAACATATTTTTGTAAAGATGTTGCGAGAATTCCCGATTGGGGGTGTGGTGCCCATAACCGTGGTCACTTTGGAAAAGGAGGTTGCCATTGTGAAGGTAAGAAAAAGAAGAAGAAGTTCTATACCTCTGAATCAAGGTATCATCCTGATCGTCCCTATAAACAAAAATCTAAGTATAAGGATTTCAGAGTAAAGAAACATCATAAGAAAAACAAATAATCTGCAAAAATATTTGTGAAAAGAAGGAAAGAAAAAGGTAGAGGTGATACATGTTTTATTTGTGGAAAAACAGGACATTGGGCAAGCAAATGTCCAGAAAGGATATCCCATCCCAGGCTTGCAGCTCTCTGCATATCATTGGATCCAGCCTGGTGGGATTTGTATAAAGTTTCTTCTACTTCTCCAGATCCATCTGAAGAGGTAATTTATTTACCAAAGTCCGAATCTTCTTCATGTACAGAGTCCGAAGAAGAAGTCCCTCAGTTTGCTAAATGTGGTCAGTCCTCATCTTTGTCTTCCTCATCCTCAGATTCAGACAGTGAGCCACATTTAGGGGGGTGTGAGTTTCCAGAGTTTGATTTCAATTTGTATATGTTTTCAAGAGTTATTTCTCCATTTCAGATAGAAAAGCAAATAGCTTCAATTGATTTGCAATTATCTTCCATTCCTGTTTTTAGACATCATGAAAGAACAACGCTAAGGGAAGAAAAGAAAGTATTGCAAGATCAGTTGCAAGTTTTGACAAAAGAAAAAGGAAAAGAGAAAGTTAGTGTAGCTTTCAATCCAGCAGAGCTTTACCAAGAATACCCCAGTGGTCATGCAGATAGACAAGCTCACAGAGCTGACAGAGAAAAATTGATCTCCATCTTCATTAAAATTTAGCAACTTTATTACAGACTCTTTCGTGGATCGACTTCGGACTGCGAAGTTCATCACCACACACTCTGACTTGTGCCTGAACACAATGTCTTGGGTCCGTTTAGCTTTCGCAACTTCCCGAAGGCATGAAGCTACTTGAAGGCTCCTAGGAGTCCCAAGATATGCTCACTAGCACACCCTTACAACAAACTTGAATTTACAGAGCGAGTTTCAGCTTTCTGGTGCGATGTTATACCACGCAGGGAAACCTACAGAGCATACAGCTTCGGCTCTCACACAACTCCTAGACACTTGTAGAGCGGACTACTTGCTCATGCGAATCCTACTTGCAGAGCAGACTACTTTCTCATGCGACTCGAGACTCTCGAATGAAGACTTTCGAATATATCAAATGAGCCTCAAGCTCTTTATTTATAGCTTGCTAAACGGTGAACCGGTAAACTAAAACATACACCAGCTGGTTCAAAAAGCTAGATTCCCGGGGCATGGTGGGACAACACCATGTTATCTCGTCCCTTAGAGGCTCGGCCATATGGGGACCCGGTACTACGACACTGACTGACTGACATCCACTAACCAAAAGCAGATTCTACTGGCCGACAATACTGGCCCATTAAATTAGTCATTATTACAATACTTCAGGGAAAAGCATCCCGAGGCTTAAAGCAAATAAGCGGCTAAAACATGGCCGACAGCATATTACAAATTGGAAGGCCCACCAACGGATTCCTTACAAAAGAAAATATGTACAAGATTCTAAATCACATGTCTTTCGAACCAGCTGGCTTTATTCCCGTGCACAACATCTTTCAGTCGGTTTCGTAGCCTGATCTGCAAGCACAATGTACACCATTATCATCATCTCCACCAGGGACACCGCCACACACACAATCCAGCACACCTTCATTGTAAAGGTGTTCTTCCAGCTCACGCCTTGCCAACTCATCTTCTATGGACGACTGAGTTTCTGCATAACCCCAAAATTCATTTTCGAGAAACTCTTCATCCATGTCTGGGTATAGCAAATCACCAAAGCACTGTTCCACATCGGAACCTTTCAATGTTTTATTTGGGCCAAATACAAATTCAAAGGCAAATAGTGATTCTACCCTGTAATTTAATGGCAAAGTTCTGCGGTGAATCTTTGTATCTAACCTATTACCCTGATTGTCTCTTTTAATAAATTTTTGGGTAATAGTCATTGTATGCTCAAGTGGAGTATAGCGACCACCATGGTGTCGCATCCTGAATTTAAACCACTGATTATGCTGGTCAGCGGCCTGCATATCAGCTTCAAGATGCAAGATAAAATTGGCTCTTCTTTCTAGCCAATCTGTCCTTGGACAAAAATTATCTAGAAAGACTTCCGTCCACCCGGACCATTTCCTGTTCCTCATATTTGCTGGGTCAGCACAGATCACTATGGAGGTCTACTCTCTACAGAATTGCAAGATTAAATTGTAAGTTGTCCAGGTTAAAATAGCTTCTCCTAGATCAACGTACCAAACAAGACTTTCTTTCTCGTCATGCAATCTACCCAAGTTTCTTGGCATCTTCTCAGCTTCTCTCCTGCTTTATGAAAGCTGTTGAAATCTTTCTTCTCCCAGCACTCCAATATCTGCAACTTGCAAGGGCTAGCTTGAATCTTTTTTATCAATGTCAAGCTGAGGTAGTTTTCGACTTCATGCCGATCTACATAATCCAGCAACTGCTGGCGTTCTTCTTCTGTTATATTCTTATCCCAAGGCTTTAAAAATAAAGCATATTTTGGCACCTGCAAATCTTCTTCAGTCATGGGTGCTTTACCCTTATCCTTGGAACCTGATCCTGATCATGCTGAAAACATGTTTAAGCTTGGTGCTTCACTCTGCACATTCTCACAAGTAAGCATATCAGCAAGACAATTAAGATAGCCTGGTTTATAAACAATATCATAATCAAAATTGCTTAACCATATAAACGATTTTAAGATACGGCTACTATTTTCAGCCATGAGGTTTTTGTTTTTGAATATGCCTGGCATTATTTTTAGATCAGTTCTTATTGTAAACTTGACAGGTTTCAAATACAAAATAAAATGACTGACGGTCTTCTTGACAGCCAAAATCTCCTTATGACTGCTGGGATAGTTTAATTCTGCATTCTTAAAAGATCCAGATGCATAACCACAAATGAATTCTTTTCCATCTCTTTCTTCCAATAAAACACCACCCCATGTAGTGTTTGATGCACCTGTTTCAATAATCAATTTTCCAACTCCCTGTGGAAGACTGAGAGCTGGTAGTTGTTTCACTCTATCTTTGATTTTCTGTACTGCTAGAGTCATCTCATCAGACCATGGCACTGGTTTCTTTTTAAGCCTTTGCTGCAAACAATGGATATCAGCAGCTTGTCCACGATAAAATGGCCTAATGTAATTCAAACAGCCTAAAAACCTTTGCAGTTGGGTTTTCTCTAGAATCTTATCAGGTAAGTGCTCGAAAGACTGCAAAACATGATTCTGCAACACTACCTTACCAGCTTTGATGTGCAAACCTAAAAATTCAATATTAGTTCTGCCTATTTCCATTTTTGACTCAGACAGAACTAAACCATGCTTATATACAAGATCATAAAACAGCTGCAAATGTTTTAAGTGTTCTTGCAAATTTTTAGAACAAATAAGGATATCATCTATGAACATTGCTAACCATGGAATATCTCTAAATATATCCTCCATCCTTTTCTGGAACTCTGATGGTGCATTATTAATGCCAAAAGGGAGGACCTTCCACTGATACTCACCATGGGGTACTACAAATGTTGTTTTATATCTATCCTTAGCCTCTATCCCAATTTGGTAGAACCCTGATTTTAAATCAAACTTACTAAAGATAGTGCAACCTGTAATCTTTTGCAGTAAGCTTTCCTTCTTAGGCAATGGGTACCTGATTTTCTGAAGAATTGCATTCATGGGCTTGAAATTGACTACCAATCTTGGCTTACCTCGTTTCTGCTCAGAATGCTTATTTACAACAAATGCTTTACAAGCCCAAGGGCTCTTCAGTGGCTCAATTAAACCTTTCTTAAGCAAATATTGAATTTCTTTGGAGCAGAATTCCCTTTTTGAGGGACTCATCAATCTGGCTGAGGCTTTCATGGGTTTTATCTTTTGCAGTGGATCAAAGGGCAGAGAAACAAAATATTTCTCTCTAGTCCATAAAGCATTTGGGCTTTCAGAACAACAATCTTTCTTGATTTTCTCAGAGATCCCTGCAAGAAAATTATCACTATGTACCTCTGCAAATGAGATACATCTTTCCATTTTATTTAATGACTTTGGGGATTGTATAGAATGACTTTGACCAGAAGGTAATGGTTTACATCTTTGCACAAATTTATGACTTAAAGGAAAATTAACAGACTGGCCATTAACTGTACAGGCAAATAGCATTTTCTGAGTATCTATTGAGAAAGGACTAACTTTCAACAAAAACTCAGAACCTAAAACAAAATCCTCTCGAACTGCATCCAATCTAAACAAAGACACTGAACTCTTTACATTAGACAAAGCAATGGGAAAATCTTTGACTTTACCAGTTAAATATACAGGGGTACCTTGGATTGCAGATCCAAATTCTTTGGTCTTTTCCCAATAAAATTCAGGAATAGCATTACCTCTTGCAATATTAAACTGACATCCAGAATCTATGAGACATTGAACTGGATATGACTTAAACTCATCTGGATAGAATTGTAAGGTAATGAATAACTTGGGACCAGACACTGCTCCTAAAAGACTGACACTTTGAGACTGAGGGGAAGGAGATCATTCAGGGGAATGTTCAGGAGATGTTTCGGGAGATTCTTCTTTGTATTGAGGGCGGCCACAAACTCTTTCAATCTCTTTTGAGAGATCTTCACTAGAAGACTGATCTTTTTCCTAAATCAAAATAACTAAAGCATTCTTTATCTCATCTGCTTATTTTAGAAATGCTTTAATCTGCGACTGTTTCTCCTTTAATCTCATCCTTAACAATTTTTTTTTCTGTCAGCTCTGTGACCTTGTCTATCAGCATGACCATTGGGTTATTCCTAGTAAATCTCTGCTCGATTGAAAGCTACACTAACTTTCTCCTTTCCTTTTTCCTTTGTCAAAACTTGCAACTGAGCTTGCAATGCTTTCTTTTCTTCCCTTAGCGTTGTTCTTTCCTGATGTCTAAAAACAGGAATGGAATATAATTGCAAATCAATTGAAGCTATTTGCTTTTCTATCTGAAATGGAGAAATAACTCTTGAAAACATATACAAATTGAAATCAAACTCAGGCAACTCACACCCCCCTAAATATGGATCACTGTCGGAATCTGAGGATGAAGAAGACGAAGATGAGGACTGACCACATTTAGAAAACTGAGGGACTTCTTCTTCGGACTCTGTACATGAAGAAGATTCAGAATCTGGTAAATAAATTACCTCTTCAGATGGATCTGGAGAAGTAGAAGAAACTTTATACAGATCCCACCAGGCTGGATCCAATGATGTGCAGAGAGCTACAAGCCTGGGACAGGATTTCCTTTCAAGGCACTTGCTTGCCCAATGTCCTGTTTTTCCACATATAAAACATGTATCACCTCTACCTTTTTCTTTTCTTCTTTTCACAAATCTTTTTGTAGAGTATTTGTTTTTCTTATGATGTTTCTTTACTCTGTAATCCTTATACTTAGATTTTTGTTTATAAGGACGATCAGGATGATACCTTGATTTAGAGGTATAGAATTTCTTCTTCTTTTTCTTACCTTCACAATGGCAACCCCTTTTTCCAAAGTGACCACGGTTATGGGCACCACACCCCCAATCGGGAATTCTTGCAACATCTTTACAAAACGATGCTGAAAACATTTGTTGATGCCTTTTAAAATCTTTACTTACACTCTTATCTAGACAGTGCTCTTGCCAAGTTTCAAGAATGTAATTGGGGTCGCATTTTTGGATTTAGAATTTGGTGTTTCCACCACGCTGCAGTCTGCAGGACTCTGATGGACGTGGGACCTCAATTGGGGAAGGGTATCATTACCAAAGCGGACACAAACACTGCCTTTTAACTGGATTTTTCTGGAGCCATTCTGCATGTCGAAGCCTTTCGGCAAGATATATGCTTTCAGAATATTATAAATATGCGGATCATCTAGACTAACAGAAAATATAGGATAAATGGTATCGAATGCGAGACCATCATGTAAAGGGGCAGTAAAACCACCTATGACTGCATCAAAAAACTTATTATGACGCGTATCTACAACACAGCATAAAGAAGAAATAACAAGATGAGGGCGTACTAATGGACCAAGACCAAGCTTTACAGCACCAAAATGTGCATATTTGAAATTACAACGCTTAGCCCAATCAATTTGTTCTTTATCAAGCAAAGTAATGTGGATGGGTTCTTGATTATCAATAAAAGAAACATCTATGCTTGACACTTTTATTTGTGTGGCTGAATAAAGGTTCCACCATTTAAGTCTGTAAACATCATGAGGGAGAACTTGAGGTAACTGCAAGTTCTCACTGGGATTCTGGTCATGAATAGTAATGTAAGAAGCATCTTCTCCAGAACTGGAGGGATTGAATGATTGGCTTCTACGTTCTGCAAGGGAAACTTCTGTATCATTGGCTGATTAGCACTCTAATGTCAGCAGAACAGCATCCATTGTGGGATCCATTTCTAAAAAGGTGAGGGATGACTTCTATGCTTCGGGCAACTTGTAGACTTACTCCCCTTCCACTCTTACGGGCCTTACCGCTACAACTTCCGAACTATGCTTACACCTTTTGGATTCACACAATTTCCTCAACGGTCATTTCCACCGTCTACTAGACACTTTTAGTTCTCTAGAGTGTTTGGAAATAAAGATCAACCATGAAATAACATACAGAGATGATATTGCAGCAGAACAACATTCATAAAAGATTTAAAGCTTTTGATATTACCAGAATTCAGAACATAACAGAAATTTGCACTGGAACTGAACAGTCACTGGCTCTGATACCAACTACGCCAGGATCTCCATCTTCATTAAACTTTAGCAACTTTATTACAGACTCTTTCATGGATCGACTTTGGACTGCGAAGTTCGTCACCACACACTCTGACTCGTGCCTGAAGTTCGTCACTGGCTCTGATACCAACTACGCCAGGATCTCCATCTTCATTAAACTTTAGCAAATTTATTACAGACTCTTTCGTGGATCGACTTCGTACTGCGAAGTTCGTCACCACACACTCTGAATTGTGCCTAAACACAATGTCTTCGGTCCGTTTAGCTTTCGCAACTTCCCGAAGGCATGAAGCTACTTGTAGGCTTCTGGGATTCCCAAGATATGCTCACTAGCACACCCTTACAACAGACTCAAATTTATAGAGCAAGTCTCAGCTTTCTGGTGCGATGTTATACCACGCAGGGCAACCCGTAGAGCATACAGCTTTGGCTCTCACACAACTCCTAGACACTTGCAGAGCAGACTACTTGCTCATGCAACTCCTACTTGCAAAGCGGACTACTTGCTCATGCAACTCGAGACTCTCGAATGAAGACTTTCGAATGAGGCAAATGAGCCTCAAGCTCTTTATTTATAGCTTGCTAAACGGTGAACCGGTAAACTAGAACATACACCAGCCATTTCAAAAAGCTAGATTCTCGGGCCATGGTGGGACAGCACCATGTTATCTCGTCCCTTAGAGGCTCGGCCATATGGGGACCCGGTACTACGACACTGACTAATTAACATCCACTAACCAAAAGCAGATTCTACTGGCCGACAATACTGGCCCATTACATCACTCATTATTACAATACTTCAGGGAAAAGCATCCTGAGGCTTAAAGCAAAAAAGCGGCTAAAACATGGCCGACAGAATAATAAAACTTGGAAGGCCCACCAAAGTCTTCCTTACAAAAGCAAAAATGTACAAGATTCTAAATCACATGTATTTCGGACCAGCTAGCTTCATTCCCGTGCACAACATCTTTCAGTCGGTTCCATAACCTGATCCACAAACACAATGTACACATTGTCATCATCTCCACCAAGGACACCGCCACATACACAATCCAACACACCTTCATTGTAAAGGTGTTCTTCCAGTTCACGCCTTGCCAACTCATCTTCTATGGACGGCTGAGTTTCAGCATAACCCCAATATTCATTTTCGGGAAACTCTTCATCCATGTTAGGGTACAGTAAATCTCCGAAGGACTGCTCAACATCGGATCCTTTCAAGGCTTCATTCGGGCCAAAGACAAATCCAGAGGCAAACAGTGACTCTACCCTGTAATTCAATGGCAAAGTTCTGCGGTGAATCTTTGTATCTAACCTATTACCCTGACTGTCTCTTTTAATAAGTTTCTGGGTAATAGTCATTGCATGCTCAAGTGGAGTATAGAGACCACCATGGTGTCACAGCTTGAATTTAAACCACTGATTATGCTGGTCAGCGGCCTGCATATCAGCTTCAAGATGTAAGATAAAATTGGCTCTTCTTTCCAGCCAATCTGTCCTTGGACAAAACTTATCTAGGAAGACTTCCGTCCACCCAAACCACTTTCTGTTCCTCAAATTTCCTGGGTCAGCGTAGATCACTATGGAGGTCTTCTCTCTACAGAATTGCAAGATTAAATTGTAAGTTGTCCAGGTTAAATTACCTTCACCTAGATTAACGTACCAAACAGGACCTTCTTTCTCGTCATTGCAATCTACCAAGATTTCTTGGCATCTTCTCAGCTTCTCTCCTGCTTTCTGAAAGCTGTTGAAATCTTTCTTCTCCCAGCGCTCCAATATCTACAACTTGCAAGGGCTAGCTTGAATCTGTTTGATCAATGTCAAGCTAAGGTATTTTTCGGCTTCATGCCGATCTGCATAATCCAGCAATTGTTGGCGTTCTTCTTCTGTTATATTCTTATCCCAGGGCTTTAAAAATAAAGCATCTTTTGGCACCTGCAAATCTTCTTCAGTCATGGGTGCTTTACCCTTATCTTTGGAACCTGATCCTGATCCCGATCCTGATGAAAACATATTTAGGCTTGGTGCTTCACTCTGCACATTCTCACGAGTAAGCATATCAGCAATACAATTAAGATAGCCTGGTTTATAAACAATATCATAATCAAAATTGCTTAACCATATAAACGATTTTAAGATACGGCTACTATTTTCAGCCATGAGGTTTTTGTTCTTGAATATGCCTGGCATTATTTTCAGATCAGTTCTTATTGTAAACCTGACAGGTTTCAAATACAAAACAAAATGACTGACGGTCTTCTTGACAGCCAAAACCTCCTTGTGATTGCTGGGATAGTTTAATTCTGCATTCTTAAAAGATCCAGATGCATAACCACAGATGAATTCTTTTCCATATCTTTCTTCCAATAAAACACCACCCCATGTAGTGTTTGATGCATCTGTTTCAATAATCAATTTTCCAACTCCTTGTGGAAGACTGAGAGCTGGTAGCTGTTTGACTCTATCTTTGATTTTCTGTACTGCTAGAGTCATCTCATCAGACCATGGCACTGGTTTCTTTTTAAGCCTTTGCTGCAAACAATGGATATCAGTAGCTTGTCCATGATAAAATGGCCTAATGTAATTCAAACAGCCTAAAAACCTTTGTTGTTGGGTTTTCTCTAGAATCTTATTAGGAAAGTGCTCGAAAGACTGCAAAACATGATTCTGCAACACTACCTAGCTAGCTTTGATGTGCAAACCCAAAAATTCAATATCAGTTCTGCCTATTTCCATTTTTGACTCGGACAGAACTAAACCATGCTTATATTCAAGATCATAAAACAGCTGCAAATGTTTTACGTGTTCTTGCAAATTTTTAGAACAAACAAGGATATCATCTATGAACACTGCTAACCATGGAATATCTCTAAATATATCCTCCATCCTTTTCTGGAACTCTGATGGTGCATTATTAATGCCAAAAGGGAGGAACTTCCACTGACACTGACCATGGGGTACTACAAATGCTGTTTTATATCTATCTTTAGCCTCTATCCCAATTTGGGAGAACCCTGATTTTAAATCAAACTTACTAAAGATAGTGCAACCTGTAATCTTTTGCAGTAAGCTTGCCTTATCAGGCAATGGATACCTGATCTTCTAGAGAACTGCATTCAGGGGCTTGAAATTTACTACCAATCTTGGCTTACCTCGTTTCTGCTTAGAATGCTTATTTACAACAAAATCTCTACAAGCCCAAGGGCTCTTCAAGGGCTCAATTAAACCTTTCTTAAGCAAATCTTGAATTTCCTTGGAGCAGAATTCCCTTTCTGAGGGGCTCATCAATCTGGCTGAGGCTTTCATGGGTTTTATCTTTTGCAGTGGATCGAAGGGCAGAGAAACAAAGTATTTCTCTCTGGTCCAGAAAGCATTAGGGCTTTCGGAACAACAATCTTTCTTGATTTTCTCAGAGATCCCTACAAGAAACTTATCACTATGTACCTCTGCAAATGAGATACATCTTTCCATTTTATTCAAAGACTTTGGGGACTGTACAGACTGACTTTGACCAGAAGGTAATGGTTTACATCTTTGTACAAATTTATGACTTAAAGGCAAAGTAACAGACTGACCATTAACTGTATAGGAAAATAACATTTTCTGAGTATCTATTGAGAAAGAACTAACTTTCAACAAAAACTCAGAACCTAAAACACAATCCTCACGGACTGCATCCAATCTAAACAAAGACACTGAACTCTTTACAAAAGATAAAGCAATGGGAAAATATTTAACTTTACCGGTTAAATATACAGGGGTACCTTGGATTGCAGAACCGAACTCTTTGGTCTTTTCCCAATAAAATTCAGGAATAGCATTACCTCTTGCAAGATTAAACTGACATCCAGAATCTATGAGACATTGAACTGGATATGACTTAAACTCATCTGGACAGAACTGTAAGGTAATGAATAACTTGGGACCAGACACTGCTCCTAAAAGACTGACACTTTGAGACTGAGGGGAAGGATATCTTTCAGGATGGCCATAAACTCTTTCAATCTCTTTTGAGAGATCTTCATCAGAAGACTGATCTTTTTCCTGAATCAAAATAACTAAATCATTCTTTATCTCATCTGCTTCTTTTAGCAATGCTTTAATCTGAGACTGTTTCTCCTTTAATCTCATCCTTAACAATTTTTTTTTCTGTCAGCTCTATGAGCTTGTCTATCTGCATGACCACTGGTGTGATCTTAGTAAAGCGGAAGAGTATTTCTGCTATATGCAGAAATTATTAATTTCTTCAGGAAAGTCAGGCGATCCAGCCTACTTGAAACATTATCTGAGGAGTTACCCTGGTCATGTTCCAGATGCTGTGGAACAAGCTCTTAAAGAGAAAAAGATACAACTCAGATCGCTCTCTCTAGCACAGCTTCACAATCACATTCTTGAAACTTGGCAAGAGCACTGTCTAGATAAGAGAGTAAGTAAAGATTTTAAAAGGCATCAACAAATGTTTTCAGCATATTTTTGTAAAGATGTTGCGAGAATGCCCGATTGGGGGTGTGGTTCCCATAACCGTGGTCACTTTGGCAAAGGAGGTTGCGATTGTGAAGGTAAGAAAAAGAAGAAGAAGTTCTATACCTCTGAATCAAGGTATCATCCTGATCGTCCTTACAAACACAAATCTAAATATAAGGATTTCAGAGTAAAGAAACATCATAAGAAAAACAGATACTCTGCAAAAAGATTTGTGAAAAGAAGAAAAGAAAAAGGTAGAGGTGATACATGTTTTATTTGTGGCAAAACAGGTCACTGGGAAAGCAAGTGCCCTGAAAGGAAATCCCGTCCTAGGCTTGCAGCTCTCTGCACATCATTGGATCCAGCGTGGTGGGATCTATATAAAGTTTCTTCTACTTCTCCAGATCCATCTGAAGAGGTAATTTATTTACCAGAGTCCGAATCTTCTTCATGTACAGAGTCCGAAGAAGAAGTCCCTCAGTTTGCTAAATGTTGTCAGTCCTCATCTTCGTCTTCTTCATCCTCAGATTCAGATAGTGAGCCACATTTAGGGGGGTGTGAGTTACCGGTGTTTGATTTCAATTTGTATATGTTTTCAAGAGTTATTTCTCCATTTCAGATAGAAAATCAAATAGCTTCAATTGATTTGCATATATCTTCCATTCCTGTTTTTAGACATCATGAAAGAACAACGCTAAGGGAAGAAAAGAAAGCATTGCAAGCTCAGTTGCAAGCTTTGACAAAGGAAAAACGAAAAGAGAAAGTTACTGTAGATTTCAATCCAGCAGAGCTCTTTTTCCTGAATCAAAATAACTAAAGCATTCTTTATCTCATCTGCTTCTTTTAGCAATGCTTTAATCTGAGACTGTTTCTCCTTTAATCTCATTCTTAAAAAAATTTCTCAGTCAGCTCTGTGAGCTTGTCTATCTGCATGACCACTAGGGTATTCTTGGTAAAGCTCTGCTGGATTGAAAGCTACAGTAACTTTCTCTTTTCCTTTTTCCTTTGTCAAGACTTGCAACTGAGCTTGCAATGCTTTCTTTTCTTCCCTTAGCGTTGTTCTTTCATGATGTCTAAAAACATGAATGGAAGATAATTGCAAATCAATTGAAGCTATTTGCTTTTCTATCTGAAATGGAGAAATAACTCTTGAAAACATATACAAATTGAAATCAAACTCTGGTAACTCACACCTCCCTAAATTTGGCTCACTGTCTGAATCTAAGGATGAAGAAGACAAAGATGAATCTCCCAAAACATCTCCTGAACATTCCCCTGAAAGATATCCTTCCCCTCAGTCTCAAAGTGTCAGTCTTTTAGGAGCAGTGTCTGGTCCCAAGTTATTCGTTACCTTACAGTTCTGTCCAGATGAGTTTAAGTCATACCCAGTTCAATGTTTGATAGATTCTGGATGTCAGTTTAATCTTGCAAGAGGTAATGCTATTCCTAAATTTTATTGGGAAAAGACCAAAGAGTTCGGTTCTGCAATCCAAGGTACCCCTGTATATTTAACCGATAAAGTTAAAGATTTTCCCATTTCTTTATCTTTTGTAAAGAGTTATGTGTCTTTGTTTAGATTGGATGCATTCCGTGAGGATTGTGTTTTAGGTTCTGAGTTTTTGTTGAAAGTTAGTCCTTTCTCGATAGATACCCAAAAAATGTTATTTTCCTGTACAGTTAATGGTCAATCTATTACTTTGCCTTTAAGTCATAAATTTGTACAACGATGTAAACCATTACCTTCTGGTCAAAGTCAGTCTGTAACGTCCCCAAAGTCTTTGAATAAAATGGAAAGATGTATCTCATTTGCAGAGGTACATAGTGATAAGTTTCTTGCAAGGATCTCTGAGAAAATCAAGAAAGATTGTTGTTCTGAAAGCCCAAATGCTTTCTGGACCAGAGAGAAATATTTTGTTTCTCTGCCTTTAGATCCACTGCAAAAGATAAAACCCATGAAAGCCTCAGCCAGATTAATGAGTCCCTCAGAGAGAGAATTCTTCTCCAAGGAAATACAAGATTTTCTTAACAAAGATTTAATTGAGCCCTCGAAGAGCCCTTGGGCTTGTAGAGCTTTTGTTGTAAATAAGCATTATGAGCAGAAACGAGGTAAGCCAAGATTGGTAGTAAATTTCAAGCCCCTGAATGCAGTTCTCTAGAAGATCAGGTATCCATTTCCTGATAAGGCAAGCTTACTGCAAAAGATTACAGGTTGCACTATCTTTAGTAAGTTTGATTTAAAATCAGGGTTCTACCAAATTGGGATAGAGGCTAAGGATAGATATAAAACAACATTTGTAGTACCCCATGGTCAGTGTCAGTGGAAGGTCCTCCCTTTTGGCATTAATAATGCACCATCAGAGTTCCAGAAAAGGATGGAGGATATATTTAGAGATATTCCATGGTTAGCAGTGTTCATAGATGATATCCTTATTTGTTCTAAAAATTTGCAAGAACACGTAAAACATTTGCAGCTGTTTTATGATCTTGTATATAAGCATGGTTTAGTTCTGTCCGAGTCAAAAATGGAAATAGAAAAAACTGATATTGAATTTTTGGGTTTGCACATCAAAGCTAGCCAGGTAGTGTTGCAGAATCATGTTTTGTAGTCTTTCGAGCACTTTCCTAATAATATTCTAGAGAAAACCCAACTGCAAAGGTTTTTAGGCTGTTTGAATTACATTAGGCCATTTTATCGTGGACAAGCTACTGATATCCATTGTTTGCAGCAAAGGCTTAAATAGAAACCAGTGTCATTATCTGATGAGATGACTCTAGCAGTACAGAAAATCAAAGATAGAGTCAAACAGCTACCAGCTCTCAGTCTTCCATAGGGAGTTGGAAAATTGATTATTGAAACAGATGCATCAAACACTACATGGGGTGGTGTTTTATTGGAAGAAAGATATGGAAAAGAATTCATCTGTGGTTATGCATCTGGATCTTTTAAGAATGCAGAATTAAACTATCCCAGCAGTCACAAGGAGGTTTTGGCTGTCAAGAAGACCGTTAGTCATTTTGTTTTGTATTTGAAACCTGTCTGGTTTACAATAAGAACTGATCTGAAAATAATGCCAGGCATATTTAAGAACGAAAACCTCATGGCTGAAAATAGTAGCCGTATCTTAAAATGGTTTATATGGTTAAGCAATTTTGATTATGATATTGTTTATAAACCAGGCTATCTTAATTGGCTTGCTGATATGCTTACTCGTGAGAATGTGTAGAGTGAAGCACCAAGCTTAAATATGTTTTCATCAGGATCGGGATCAAGATCAGGTTCCAAAGATAAGGGTAAAGCACCCATGACTGAAGAAGATTTGCAGGTGCCAAAAGATGCTTTATTTTTAAAGCCCCAGGATAAGAATATAACAGAAGAAGAACGCCAGCAGTTGCTGGATTATGCAGATCGGCATGAAGCCGAAAAATACCTCAGCTTGACATTGATCAAACAGATTCAAGCCAGCCCTTGCAAGTTGTAGATATTGGAGCGTTGGGAGAAGAAAGCTTTCAACAACTTTCAGAAAGCAGGAGAAAAGCTGAGAAGATGCCAAGAAATGTGGGTAGATTGCAACGACGAGAAAGAAGGTCCTGTTTGGTATGTTGATCTAGGTGAAGGTAATTTAACCTAGACAACTTACAATTTAATCTTACAATTCTGTAGAGAGCAGACCTCCATAGTAATCTGCGCTGACCCATGAAATATGAGGAACAGGAAATGGTCTGGGTGGACAGAAGTCTTCCTAGATAAGTTTATTCCAAGGACAGATTGGCTGGAAAGAAGGGCCAATTTTATCTTACATCTTGAAGCTGATATGCAGGTCGCTAACCAGCATAATTAGTGGTTTAAATTCAGGCTGCGACACCATGGTGGTCGCTATACTCCACTTGAGCATACAATGACTATTACCCAGAAATCTATTAAAAGAGACAGTCAGGGTAATAGGTTAGATACAAAGATTCACCGCAAAACTTTGCCATTGAATTACAGAGTAGAGTCACTGTTTTCCTCTGAATTTGTATTTGGCCCAAATGAAGCCTTGAAAGGAACCGATGTGGAACAGTGCTTCAAGGTGATTTACTGTACCCAGATATGGATGAAGAGTTTCCAGAAAATGAATATTGGCGTTATGCAGAAACTCAGCTGTCCATAGAAGATGAGTTGGCAAGGCGTGAGCTGGAAGAACACCCTTACAATGAAGGTGTGCTGGATTGTGTATGTGGCGGTGTCCCTGGTGGAGATGATGATAATGGTGTACATTGTGTTTGCGGATCAGGCTACGGAACCGACTGAAAGATGTTGTGCACGGGAATGAAGCCAGTTCGTCCGAAATACATGTGATTTAGAATCTTGTACATTTTTGCTTTTGTAAGGAAGACTTTGGTGGGCCTTCCAAGTTTTATTATTCTGTCGGCCATGTTTTAGCTGCTTATTTGCTTTAAGCCTCAAGATGCTTTTCCCCGAAGTATTGTAATAATGAGTGATGTAATGGGCCAGTATTGTCGGCCAGTAGAATCTGCTTTTGGTTAGTGGATGTCAATTAGTCAGTGTCGTAGTACCGGGTCCCCATATGGCCGAGCCTCTAAGGGATGAGATAACATGGTGCTGTCCCACCATGCCGAGAGAATCTAGCTTTTTGAACTGGCTGGTGTATGTTTTAGTTTACCGGTTCACCGTTTAGCAAGCTATAAATAAAGAGCTTGAGGTTCATTTGATGCATTTGAAAGTCTTCATTCGAGAGTCTTGACTCGCATGAGCAAGTAGTCCGCTCTGCAAGTGTCTAGGAGTTGTGTGAGAGTCGAAGCTGTATGCTCTGCAAGTTTCCTTGCGTGGTATAACATCGCACCAGAAGGCTGAGACTCGCTCTGTAAATTTGAGTCTGTTGTAAGGGTGTGCTAGTGAGCATATCTTGGGACTCCCAGGAGCCTACAAGTAGCTTCATGCCTTCGGGAAGTTGCGAAAGCTAAATGGACCCAAGACATTGTGTTCAGGCACAAGTCAGAGTGTGTGGTGACGAACTTCGCAGTCCGAAGTCAATCCACGAAAGAGTCTGTAATAAAGTTTCTAAAGTTTAATGAAGATGGAGATCCTGGCGTAGTTGGTATCAGAGCCAGTGACTGTTTAGTTCCAGTGCAAAAAAAAAGAAAAGTTGAACCGAGAATCCTCCACACAATGCAGAACCGAGAAGATGTATGTCGAACTGGGCACCGTCGAACTGTAGGTAACCAATAACCATAAATGCAAGGCCGGACATCTTTGACGTTTAAATGATCATCGAGAGAGGCTGACAAGGTTCAAGCGACGGTCTTACAGGGAGGACTCAGGAGATAGCGACAGTGAAGAAACTTCTCTCACACGTGATGAATAACTTTATTACACGCGGCGTTTTCTCATTGAACGGGTAGACGAGGAATCTCAAAATAGTGTCAAGGAACAACTTCTCATAGAATGAACGCCTTTGGCGTAATTAATATGGCTTGTTAATTGACGGTTGACCAACGAGAAATATTTTGTGATTTTTAATATTAATATTATAAGTATGAAAATATTATTAATAATAAGTATTACGATTTTAAAATTATAACTATTTTTATTTATAAAAATAGTTATTTTATAATTATAATTAATAAATGGCAAATAATTTATAGTACTAATTAAATAGTTAATAACAAATATTATTTTCAAAATTTTATTAAAATAATTAGTTTATAATAAAGATTAATAAATTATAATCAATTTAGAGTAATGATTAAATATTTGTAATAATAATTATTTAATTATAATAATAATAACATCTATGATTATTATTATTATTATTATAATTACAATTACAATTATTATTATTATAGTTATAACTACTATTATTATTATTATTATCATAAAATAACAAATATTGAAATATCTAATAATAATAATAAGGTAAAAATAAGTATTATTATTTACATATATACTCTTCTTGTAAACAATACATTTCTTATAAACAATACATTGCAATGTGGCATATGTTTTTATAATAATAATATTATTATTATTATTGTTATTAAAAAAGTTACTAATTCTTCTTATAAATTATTTTTATTTATTATTGTTATAATTATATTTTTTTTATTTTCCTTTTCATTTACAATTATTTTTATGAGGAATGAATATTAAATATTTAATTAATATTAATTTTTTTTTATTTTTTATTTATTAATTACCTAAAATAATAAATAAGAAAATAAGAATATTTTTTTATTATTATCCTTATTATAAAATATTTTAGAAAATATAAGAAAATTATAAAACAACAAGGAAAATAAAAATTGTTTTATTATTTTTATTTTTATTATTATAAATAAGAAAATATAATTATGTTCAAATAAGAAAAAAAAAATGAAAATAATTTATAATGAAGATTGACCATTATAATTATAATGAGAATAATAATAATAATAATAATTTATATTCTTTTTTTTTATTATTATTTATAATAACAATAATTATTATTATTATTTATAATAATAATAATAATAATTATTATTATTATTAAAAAATAACAATTTTTTAAATATTTTATAGTAATAAAATTAATTATAAATAAAAAATGATAATTATAATAATCATAAATGAAAATAAGAAATTAATTAAAATAATAATAATAAATAATAATTATTAATTACTAAGGGAATAACAAAATATAATTATAACAATAATAAATGAAAATAATCTATAATCAGGATTGAATAATAATAATTCTTTTAATAATAATAGAAATAATAAAATATATTATTTTTATTAATATTAATATTAATATTATTACTATAAAAACATATGTCACATTGCGATGTATTATTATAAAAAATATGTCACATTTAGTTTACTATGGTTTAATTTGGTTGACTTTAGATGAATTTGGCTCACTTGGTTGAATTTGCTTGAGTATGGTTTACTTTGGTTGAATAATTGACTTCTTGGATTACCATGGTTGAGTTTGGTTGACTTGTGATGAACATAGTTGAATTCGGTTGAATATGGTTGACTTTGGTTTACCATGGTTACCTTTGGTTGACTTTTGTTGACCATGGATTACTTTGGTTGACTTTGGTTGACCTCGGTTGATAATAATTGATTGTGGTTTAGCATGGTTAATTATGGTTGAACATGGTTGACCATGGTAGACTCAGGTTGACCATGGTCGACTATGGTTGACCATGATTGACTATTGTTGGCTAAAGTTAACCATGGTTGACAATGTTTAACTTTGAGTGACCATGGTTGAATTTGGTTGATTTTTTGTTGAACATGGTTGACTTTGGTTTAACATGGTTGAGTTTTGGTTGATTTTGGTTTACTTAAATTTGGTTGTCCATGGTTGACTTTAGATAACTTTCATTGATTATGATTGATCAGGGTTTACTTTGGTTGACTTTTTGTTTCCCTAGGTTGAATATGGTTGACTTTAGCTGACCATGGTTGACTTTAGATAATTATGGTTGAATTAAGTTGACTTTCATTGACTTATGGTTGAATTTACTTTACCATGGTCGACTTTAGTTGATTATGGTTCACTATGGCTTACTATGGTTGACCTTTGTTAACTAGGGTTGACCTTTGTTTGGATTTATTCAACTATGCTTGTTGATGGTTGACTTTTTGGTGACCATTATTGACATTAGTTTACCATGGTTGACTTTAGTTTACCATGAATGGATTTGGTTGGATTTTGTTTGAACATGGTTGACTTTGGTTGACCATGGTTGACTTTGGTTGACTTTAGTTGAGCATGGTTAAATTTTGACTGGCTTTGGTTGACTATGGTTAACCATAATTTACCATGGCTCACCTTGGTTGAACACTGATCGCTGACCATGGGTGACTTTAGTTGACCATGGTTAATTTTATTTGACTTTGGTGACTATATTTGACTATTGTTGAGATTGGTTGACTTGCTTTAATACGGTTGAATGTGGTCACACATGGTCAACCAAAGTCAAACATGTTCAACCATGCTGGACCATTATTGACTTTGGTTGACTTTTGATTCACCATGGTTGCATTTGGTTTACCATTGTTGACTTTGGTTGAGCATGGTTAGGCTTGGTTGACTTTCATTTACCATGGTGAGCTATGGTTGGTTATGGTTGACCATGGGTAACTTTGGTTGATATTGGTTGACCATAATTGATTTTTTGTTTAATATGGTTGACTTTTTATACCATGGTTTACTTATGGGTGACTTTGGTTGACCAAAGTCAACTATGGTTGACTTTGATTTACTATGGGTGACTTTGACTGACTTTTGGTTGACATTGGTTGCCTTTGGCTCACTATGGTTGGATTTGGTTTGCTTTGGTTAACCATGGTTGGTTATGGTTGGTTAAGGTTTACCATAGTTGAATTTGGTTGACTTTGATTGACAATGGTTCACTTTTGGTTGACTATGGTTAAATTCGGTTGATTATGGTTGACTTTTGGTTAATGAAAGTAGACTTTTGGTTAACTAAAGTCAACCATGGTCGACTCAAGTTGACCATGGTCGACATTGGTTGACTTTTACTTGACCACGATTGACTTTGGCTAACCATGGTTGGCTTTGGTAGACTTTGGTTTGCCATGTTTGGCTATGGTTGGTTATGATTGACTATATTTGACCATCGTTGAATTTTCGTTGACTATGGTTGGGCATGGTTCACTATTGTTAACTATGGTTGTCCATGGTTTACTATGCTTGACTATGGTTCACCATGGTTAGCTTTGGTTGACCATGGTTAACTATAGTTGACCATGGTTGACTATGGTTAAACATGCTTGACTTTGGTTGACGATGGTTGACTTTTGGTTGATCATGGTTGACTTTAGATTATGATGGTTTACTTTGGTTAACATTTGGTTGACAATGCTTGACTTTTGGTTGACCATGTTTGACTTTTGGTTGACCATGGTTGAATTTTTGTTTACCATGGTTAACTTTGGTTAACCATTACTGACTTTGGTTGACCATGGTCGACCATGGTTAAATTTGGTCAACCATGGTTTAATTTGGTTGACCATGGTTGACTCTTCGTTTACCATGGTTGGCTTTGGTTGAATATGGTTAACTTTCGCTAACCATGAGTCAACTGTGAGTCTGGTTGAACATGATTGACTTTGGTTAACGATGGATGACTTTGGTTTGCCATGGTTGAATTTTGGTTGACTTTAGTTGACTATGGTCGGCCATGGTTGATCATGCTTGACTTTGGTTAACCATGGTCGACTTTGGTAACCATGGTCAATTAAAGTCAACAACGGGCAACTATGGTAGACTTAGGTTGACTCTTCGTTAACCATGGTTGACAATGGTTTACCCTGGTTGACTTTGGTTGAATATGGTTCACTTTCTCTAACTTTTGTTAAGCATGGTTGACTTTTGGTTGAATTTTTGTTAACCATGACTTTGGTTGACCATGGTTGACTTTTAGTTGACCATGGTACAGTTAGGTTGACTTTTGGTTGATCATGGTTAACTTTGCTAAACTATTGTTGAGCATGGTTGATCACGGTTGAGCATGGTTGACTTTGGCTAACAATGGTTGACTTTTAATTGACTTCAATTGACTTGGTTTACTATGGTTAACCATAGTTTACAATGGTTGACCATAGAAGGCGATGGTTGACCATTGTTGATGTTGGCTGGCCATGGTTGAATTTTGGTTGAGCATGGTTGACTTTGGTTGGCCATGGTTGAATATTGGTTGAAAATGTTGGACTTCGGTTGACCTTGGTTGACTTTTGTTTGACATGGTTGACTCTGGTTGACTTTTGTTGACTTTGGTCAACCATGGTTGACTTTTGGTTGACCGTGGGTGACTTTGTGTTGACCTTGGTTAAATTTTAGCTAACCATGGTTCAATATGGTTGACTTTTCATTGACCATGGTTTACTTTGGTTGACCATGGTTGACTATGGTTGACCATGGCTCGCTTACAATGATTGACTATAATCCTCTTTGGTTGACCATTGTTGACTTTGGCTAACTATGGTTGAATTTGATTGACTTTCTGTTTCTCATGGTTGACTTTAATTGACTTTGGTTGACCATGGTTGAATCTCGTTCACCATGGTTGAATTTTGTTGACCATGGTTGACTTTGGTTAACCATTGTTGACTATGCTTGACTTTGGTAACCATGGACATTGAAAGTCAACCATGGTCAACTATGTTTGACCATGGTTGACTTCGGTTAACTTTGGTTAACCATGGTTATTTTTTGGATTTCCATGGTTGACATTGGTTTAACATGACTTTGCTTAACCATGAATTTGGTTGACGATATTTAACTATGGTTGACTATGCTTGATTATGGTTGAGCATGGTTGAGAGTGGATGGTTATGGTTGACTTTTGGTTCACCATGGTTGATGTTGGTTGACTGTGGTTGACTTTCATTGACTCTCACCGACCATGGTTGACTTTTGGTTGACCATCGTCGGCTTTCACTGACCATGGTTTATTATTGTTGATTTTGTCCAACCATGATTGATTATGGTTGATGAACGTTGACCATGGTTGACTTTGGTTGACTATGATTGACCATCATTGACTTTGTTGGATGAATTTGGTTGACCATACTTAACTCTTGGTAAACATGGTTGAAAATTGCTAGGAAATGTGAAAATTGCTATGATTTAAAATCACATTTATTATAATTTTTTCATAATTTTTTTTATATAAATATATATACTATATTTGTTCTAAACCATCTGAAGGTATTAGCTTTGAATTGAAAATTGAAATCTCTTTTAGTATTGTTAATTTAAATTATTCCTTGTTCATACACATTAGTGGATATAAGCATATTCAAATTGGGTGCTATACCTTAATATTATTTAAATGTTATATTGAATGTTTCAATGTTAATTTGAATTACTATTACTATAATTTAAGTTGATATGATTTAAAAACACATACATATATACATTTTATATTATGTTTACATATATTTTTATAACTAAAATTGGTGTAATTTAAAACTAAAATTGAGAAGAAAAATGAAAATGATATGATTTAAAAAAAATAAGTTTACACATTTCTTGTCATGGTTAGAATTTTTTTTAAATATATATAGATATATATTTATAAATTTTTTAAATATATATATATATATATATATATATATAAAATTCTAACCATGACAAGAAATGTGTAAACTTATTTTTTTTAAATCATATCATTTTCATTTTTCTTCTCAATTTTAGTTATAAAAATATATGTAAACATAATATAAAATGTATATATGTATGTGTTTTTAAATCATATCAATTTAAATTATAGTAATAGTAATTCAATAGTATTTTTGCTGAACCATGTGAAAATATTAACATTGAATTAAATTGAAATTCTTTTTAATATTTTCAAATTAAAATAGTTTAGTGGTGAATATAATCCATATTGAAATGTAACATTGTATACTTTTAGTATAATTTAAATGTTATATTAAATATTTCAATGTAAATTTAAATTACTTATAATATAATATTAATGTAAATTGGAAAACACGCATGTGTTATAATGTTTACATAATTTTTTATATAATTCTATATACTATACTTTTTTTCTTACAACGTTTACATAATTTTTTTTACAATGCTTACATTTTTTAAAAAAATCTATATACTATAAATTTATATACTACAATATAAATCTATATACTATAATAATATATATAAATCTATATATTATAAATGTATAAATGTTTCTTACAATATTTATATAATTTTTTTATAAATCTATATCATATAAATTTTTCTTTCCATATTTACATAATTTTATTATAAATTTATATATTATAATTTTTCTAAATTTTATTACCTTATTAACTTTGTATTAAAAATCAAAATTCCTTTTTTAATTTTATCAAATCCAAATTCAAATACTTCATGGTGTAACACCCTACTATTTTTAATATAATTTAAATGTTATGGTGTAACATCCTACTATTTTTAATATAATTTAAATGTTATATTAGCTATTCCAATGTAAAATTGAATTACTTTTGTTATAATTCAAATTAATAGAATTGATTGTAAATTTTAATTTACCATAGAATTGATTTTAATATTTTTATTCAAAATGTTTATTTAATTAAAAGTAAAAAACCTAAATCCTTGAGATACAAATCATTGCTATAAATTGTGTTGGATAGTGATCCAATTTTTTTTTTGATATTTATAGTTTTACATTGACATAAATACCTTGATGAAGATTGTCTTTAAAACGTTTATTTTATTAAAATAAAATAAAACCTAAATCTTTAAATACAAATCATTACTCTACATTGTATTGGATAGTGATCCAATTTATTTTTTGTTATTTATACCTTTTGCATTGACATAGATATTTTGATGGAGAATGTCTTAGTTATTTATGCCTATGCATTTTGTGAGATTAAATATTACATAAAGCAATCGAGACAAGCTTCAATTAAGACAAGCTTCAAACACATAAATAATTTGAAACATAAATAACCCTAATTATCTCATAAGAGATATAATCATTTTATCTATTAAGAAATCTGAAATTTAAATTGAACAATAATTTTTATAAATTGTAGGGATTTCTTCTACATTTAAATGGTTAATTCAAATAATACTTTAAGTGAGTTTTATATGGTGCACCATTCTTTCATATATAGTAGGAAAAACTCATTTTTTTACTTATATGAAGCTTGGACTCAACCACTCTTATTAAAAAATACCTAGATTGAAAAAACACAGCTAACCCATTCAAGACATAAAAAAAATTCAAAAAAATAACGGCTATATACATGGTAGTGGTTGGGTGGATGGTGAGTTTTAAAAGTAAAAGATTATGCACTTCTTAGTGAAACAATATCATCTGGGCCAGTCTCGTTTTCCACATGAATGTGTATAATTTTCCTATCTAGCCTCCATTGTTTCAAACATATTATTTTGAGACAAAGCTAGACAATCTTTGTCATAATTAACCAGCATTCAAGATATTGGTGGTGGCCTAAAGGAGTCAAAATTCCAGTCCCCTTCGCACATAAAATGGAATTATTGAATTAAGACATAAGTAATTGCTCCTGCTACAGATTTTTATTCGGATTTGGCCGTAAGAGGCATTCAATCACATAAAATGGAATTATTGAATTAAGACATAAGTAATTGCTCCTGCTACAGTTTTTTATTCGGATTTGGCCGTAAGAGGCATTCAAACTCATTATTAGATCTGAACAGCTTATATCATTGTCCTTTTTCTTCAATTTTCCTGTGTTGGACTTTGATAGAAGCTCCTTTTAATCTCACATACACAGTCAATCATACCAGTTGCTAAAACCCTATAAAAAAACATTAAGACAGATGAATTGCAAAATTGAAGCTGATCATTAACTCACATATGAAATTGATACAATTTGCTTGGTATGAACATTCGGTAGAGTGATGATAGCCAAGAAATGAGAATGCCATTAGAAAAACTAAGAATAATTCAAAATTCTATTGATCTTCATGGAAAACGGGGAATTGAATGGAATGGTTTCCGTTTAATCAAAGTACATATGAGGGTTTACGCAATATATGACAATCTACCCATATTTGCATATTCATGTACATCCAATATTCAAAAATAACAAGCATGACCACTAAAAACCTAATGGAAGAAAGGTTTAAAACACAAAAATGGAGCATGAGAGCCTTCTTTCTGATGTTAAGGTTATAATTGGATTGGAAAACACAGATGCCGAATTGATTATTCCCACATCGTTTAGCAGAGCTGTGTTCGAGGATTTCCCCTGGGGAGCTTTGGGAAGTTGCAAGCTTTAGGGGCTGTTGAAATCAAACCTGAACCTCTACCATCTGAGGAAGCAGAACAGACAAAATTTATGTGACCTACATTATGAATATAGACACCTTTATACGAGAACCTTGGCATCCATTCATGGTGCATAGGCTGTGGATTTAGAACCTTAGCTGTCACATTTCATTTTTAAAAAAGTAGCAAGTGAATGTATTGTATAAATTAATTAAAGTATGAAACCCTAAAATTTCATAGTGAACACTATAAGAAGGCGCCTATCAGTCAATTAAAGAGAAGGAGCCTGTATGAAGCCCAATTAAATAACCAATTAGGTGCGATAGCCTCAATAAATATAACAGGTCAATCAATCCAATCCTGGGCACTTCTAAGTAACAGCGAGGATCGACCACATCTGGGAAAAACTAACATTCTTCTACAGCTTTCATTTTTTGTCTACAAAAGCTTCTGCCATTTAAGATTATTTGCACACGATTCACATCACATTTAAAGGAAAGACAAGGGAAGAACATATAAATAAAATCATAGAAATATATAAAGACTGATGTAATATAAGAGATGAGGGGTTTGTGGAAAGAAGAAAAACATAGAACTATTACCTTGAATCTGTCCTGCGCATCTCTGTTGGTCTTCTCTGACTGGTTGACCAATGCGGTGGTTTCCTTTCCCGGCATCAATATGCTGTGATTCTTTATGATCTCCCTTGCCATCTCTTTGTCAAACCACCCAATTTCGAAAGCAACGATCTTCCAGAAAATTACATTCTCAAAAGGCGGAGATGGGGTTGGACACTACATTTTTCAATGGTATGGAAACTACAAAGCCTCAAGAATATAGAGTGGGTTTAACGAACGACCATCCCATTCACCGGAGAGACACACGCTGAGAATGGACCCTTTGTAATTTGGAATAGCTATCAGATAGCATGGAACAGATCTGTATACTCACATTGCATGCATTAGACTCACAGGGTCGCTGGCAATGAATAATTAGCAACCGATCTCTAGCAACGAATTGCAGATCAATAGCTTGTCGCGACATTCAAGGTAGCATGAAATAGATCATATTTGCATGTAGAGACCAGATCGCTAGCACCAGATCTCTAGCTAACACTATAAAATCAATGCACTCATTTTCATAAAGATGCCTATCGGCTATGGATCGAAAGCACACTGAAAGCACCACAGAATTAGCATAGCCATTGACAGAAAGCAGAATTAGCAGAATCAGAAGGTCGCGGAAAGCACTACAAAATTACATGCAGCAAGCAAACCCATGGATCCATTAGCACACCTGTGAAGGTCGCTAGTCTTCTTTGTGTGACTACGTTCAGGCTCCCTCCAGCCAAACGTTACAGCTACCATAGTTCCAGCGACTCCACTCCTCTTCTGCCTGAGTGCTTTATTTCATTCCATCACACCACATCAAATGCCTGCGTGCCTGGGGTAATTTATGCCATCACACTCCACTCCTCTGCTTTTCTACCTGCGTGATTTAATTTATGCCAGCACATCACATCATCTTTAATTAATCCCTAATTATTTATGGAATAAACGCTCATTTGACCCCTAATACCTGCACGAAAGTTATCAAACTGAATCTACACCGTCAAATTGATGGAAACGAGATGAATATTCCCAATTATAAAATTAAAACCACAGAATTCTTAGATGCAATTAAAAAACTGCAACCAAGGTCTTGTGTCAACATTAAGATGCCTATCGGCGTAAATAAAGGTTGTATTTGAGGACTAAAATGAAGATCATTTTGCTGGTCAAATTCGATCCTTAACGACACCCTTAAGCCGGCAAAATGACCCATAAAGATAATTTTGCCCATCAAATTCCTAAAAATAATTTTTCCCATCAAATTCTATCCCTGACGGCACCGCTCACTCGCCCGGGAAGCGCGACGAGTCTATCCGAAAAGAGATTGCCCTTGGATAGGGAAAAGGATAGTGGGACCATGGTTCTCGTGAATTGACAAAGGAAGTGAACATTTAACTTCATGAAAGAGTTCAAGTGTAACTTGATGACTGTTTACTCTACTGAGTGAAATTAATGATCTCGAGGAAAAAGAAAGAGCACTATAGGAAAAGATAATTCATTCACGGATAGGAAAAATCTCAAGAGTTTAATAATTGTGTAAAAACCTTAGATAGAAGGTTGGGGTTGACGACAATGATGAGGAGGTAAATATGAAATCATTGAGTTGTTGAGAGCATAGTAGTATAATTCGAATATTAATACGATTCGATTTATTACGTAATCAAAATATCTAGTAGGAATAAAATATGGAAATAGCTTGCTTATATATAATATTTTTAATCAAATATTTACAAATATATCATAAATATACATAGACATTTATATAATAAAATATAACATATATTTAAAAACCACAAAATATAAAATCTTAACAACTTTGGATATGGAAGTGTGAAACTTTAATTGTTATTTTAATAAGAAAGTATGAAAATAATGATATTTTTGTTTTATAGTGTTTAAATAATTAAAGTTTGTTTTTTATTAAATTGGTTTTAAAAATTTAATTGTCCACTAATAATCCTTATCCATATTACATCTATACCGAATATTCCACAAATTTGAATTTATTCCAAATTTTCGTACAGGAAGTACCAATACAGCCGAATTATGCTACTATGGTTGAGAGCTATATTTATCATGATAGATGCTATGGATGTGATGATGCATAGAAGGGGTGTTGTAATGAATATTTATGGTGTGTGATGATGAATGTGAATGAGAAATTCCAAGGAAAGACATTGGAAAAAATAACCTCCTAAAGAGAAAAGTGAGAAAAGGTCACTCCTACTTAATTAGAAACTTGAAATCAAAAGAACTCGTAGATTAGATTGGGGGGAATAATTATTCAAAGTCAAGCAAATCAAAGACCCTAAGAAATTGAATCTTATATGTACCAAGTTCAAAGGTCATCCATCCTTGTAGTGGGATCATCTACAATTGGACTCATTAAGAAGGACTTAGAAAAAAATAAGTCTCATTCCATGGAGTTGTGAAATGTAAGATAGTCACAACCTACGATAGAAGGATATGATAGTGAAGGAAAACACCAAGAAATTCTATAGCTTGCTCTTCATATCTTAGCAAAGAGATGGTGATGAACATGTAGTTTCTAGATAGATTAGCAATGCCAAATATGCTATCGAAGATGAGATTATCACGGTGAGAAATCAAGGGGTTTCTAAAGACTACTAACTAGTCTTGAAGGACGAAGACAAATTGTTTAGAATATTGACGATTTCTGGAGATAAAGGAATGAGATGTAAAGGCATAACCATGTATAGTAGGTGGTGAACAAGTGGAATCAAAAGAGAAGAAACCAACACTTGAGTGATGCAAACTATGTTTTTTTAGGAAATTATGGGACAAATTGTTTAGAATATTGACGATTTCTAGAGGTAAAGGAATGAGACGTAAAGGCATAACCATGTATAGTAGGTGGTGAACAAGTGGAATCAAAAGAGAAGAAACCAACACTTGAGTGATGCAAACTATGTTTTTTGAGGAAATTATGAAGTGCCTTAAGGTTGAGAATCGAGAAGAGGAAGAGACACATAATTCAATGGAACTTGCTTCAAGTGTGGAGCACAAGGGTATTAGGGTTATGAGTGTCTAAAAAATATAAATGTCGGTAAAGGACAAGAAAGTGGAAAAAATATTGATCAAGGAGTAGGAATTGCAATTGGGTCTGTTGTGAGAGACCACAGAGATGAAGTTTGGCGAGAACATGGAGAGAATCTCATGTTCCAAAGAACATCATTATCAAGGGAAAAGCACACTGCACAGTGAATAAGTTTTAACTGCGCAGTAGATGAATATCTTCTTTTTCTTCGCTTCAGACTTCGCCGATCATACAATAGGGAACCCCAAATTTTACTTCACGGAACACTTGCTTCACTAAGAATTAACTTCACAGATTAACTGCATGGCGGTTAACTACGCAGATTCCAACTTTTTTACTGCGCAGTTGAACTTTGTCGTGATGCACAATTAACTTCGCAATACTTTACTTTGCGGACTTCACAAATACTTCGCGGATCACTTAAACAAACTTTATCATGAAATATATTTTCTAAGGCATAACAACTAAAACATCTTACGTGAAGTTACTCGTTAAAATAGAACTTTCACTGCGGTGAACTATTTGTAAATCTTGATTTCTTTTAGTGAGTGTAAATGTAAACAACATTCAAGGAGAAGATATGCGACTTGCAATATTCAACATTCTTGAGAATGAACCATAAAAATATAGACTTACGTATATTACCAAAGTAAACTGCGCAACTCCTCAGTACATGAAATTGAGTTTCTACTTTAATCTTTTACTTTCACAGAGCTTGGGCTCTTGGTACAATCTTCACGGATATTCACTTCTACTCTTCTCCTCTTCACATATCTCTCTGAGTTTCAAATGTCTACTTCTACTTATAGAATTTCATAACAACCGACTTAAGATCGCTTCACTTGGAAGCTACAGGATTTCATTAAACACTGTAATTACTTCTTACCTAAGAATTCTTAACATGCGAACTACTAACGCGGTTACATTAATACAAACTTGACGTACATTGGATTGACTGCGAACTTACTGATAGACTGACATTGCAGACTCTGCACACTGACACAAAACGACTGACAGGGTGACTGACAGAGCCGGTGCAGTAGATACGTGATCAGTTCATAAATACATATTTTCCAACACTTCCCCTTAATTATGAGCGGATGGGGATCATAAAACAAAATTAAAATTGTACAAAAATGTTTTAGAGCTGAAACATGCTCTATGCATGAAAAAGTTCACTGCGCAGAACTTGTCACTCCCAAACAAATTCACAGAAATTGGAATGGGTCCTTTGCTAATAGTTTTATAAATATGTCTGATACCTGATCTTCAGACCTGCAAAATTCTAAACAATTTTTTTTGTTGTTTATCAATTCTCTAATGAAATCATACCTTGTGTCGATGTGCTTGGTTCTCTTTTGGAACACATGATTCTTTGATAGTGTGATAATTGAATTATTGTTGCAGGAAATTGACTGTGGGTTCTTGCTGGTTCTGCGACAGATCACTTAACATCATATGCATCCAAACTGCTTGACATGCAGCGCTTGTTGCTGTGACGTACTCTACTTCTGCTGAAGAAAGAGTTACTATGGGTTGTTTCTTTGAAGCCCATGATACAACACATGTTCCTAAATGAAATGTATTTCCAAACGTGCTTTTTCGGTCATCTATGTTTCCTCCATTGTCACTGTCAGTGTATCCAATGAGTTCAAAATTTTCTGAGGTTGAATACAAAATACCAAAGTCTTTTGTTCCACTTACATACCTCTGAATTCTTTTACCTGCTTGCCAATGCGATTCTTTTGGTGACTCCATCAATTCTGAGATTAAGTTGACTCCATACATCATATACAGCCTTCTTGCTGTAAGATACATAAGGCTTCCAACAAGCCTTTTAAATAATGTAGGATCTACATTGGATCCAACATCATCCTTGCTCAATTTCAAACCTGTTATCATTGGTGTAGGAGCTATCTTATAGTTTAACATATTAAATCTATTCAAGACATCACTTGCATCTTTAACTGAGATTAAATTTACCTCTTTCAGATTATTGGACTTCAATGCCTAGAAAATACTTCATAAGCCCCAAATTAGTCTTTTCGAATTCACTTTCCATGAATGATCTAAATTTTTCTATGCCAAAATCACCAGTAAATATTAAATCATCTACATATAGGAAGACAATTAGCTTATTACCTTGTTGATTGATTTTTGTGTACAACGTTGGCTCACATTTACTTCTGTGAAATCCATTCTCAATGAGGTAAGATTCAATGCGACTGTACCAAGCTCTAAGAGCTTGCTTCAAACCATAGAGCGCCTTCTTCAACTTGTATACTCTATGTCTTTGTCCAAGAACTTCATAGCCTTGTGTTTGCTCCACATATACTTCCTCTTCCAAATAACCATTTAAAAATGCAGACTTTACATCCATTTGGTAAACAGGCCATGTCTTATGTGTTGCGATGGCCAAAATTGTTCTGATAGTGTCCATTCGTGCTACAGGTGCAAAGGTTTCATTGAAGTCTATGATAGGCTTCTCTGTGAATCCTCTTGCTACCAATCTTGCCTTGTGCTTCTGCACATTTCCATCAGCATCTTGCTTGGTCTTATAAATCCATTTCACACTTATCACATCCTTGTCCTTAGGAACATCAACTAGTTGCCATGTTTGATTATTCTCAATGAATTCTATTTCTTCATCCATGGCTTGTGCCCAAACTTTATCTTCAACCGATTCTTCAAATGTTAGAGGATCATTAACTTGGAAAAATAATGAAAAACATGAGAATGAATTAGGTGTACCAGTCTCATATATCTCATGCAGAATTCTTGTCTTTGGTGGAGCTGCTAGTGTTGAACTATGCAAACTGCTTGCTGGAGTTTGTTGCGCACTTGGTGTGCTTGTCAGAGTTACTTGAACTGTGACTTGTGTCGGAGTTCCTTGTGCTGAACCATGCTGCGTTGTCCTTGGAGTAGGTGGAGCTGCAAAGTTCTGATTCACATGTGGAGTCTCAACCACATCTTCTTCGATGTCATAATGTTCAACATGTGACATGATTTTAACATTTTTCTCTACAGTTCCATCCCATGTTTCATTTTAGACAAACTAAACATCACGACTGATAATAACGTTTCTTGCAACATGATCATACAACTTGTATGCTTTTGTGTCTTTAGAATACCCAATAAAAATTCATTTTTGTCTTTTATTGTCTGATTTCCTTCTTAGCTGATCTGGAACATGTGCGTATGGTACACAACCAAAAAATTTTAAATGTGAAACACTATGTTTCATACCTATCCATGCCTCATGTGGAACTTTGTTCTTCACGCTCTTTGTCGAACATCGATTCATGATGTAACTCAGCAGTTGCCACTGCTTCAACCCAGTATTCATTTGACATATGCATGGATGCCAACATATTGTGCCCCATTTCCATAATGGTTCTGTTCTTCCTCTCCGCGATACCATTTTGTTGCGGTGTATACCTCACAGTGAATTGCTTCTATATGCCATGATTTTTACAAAAGTTTAAGAAATCATTTGAAACATACTTACCATCTCTATCTGTTCTTAAGATCTTGATGTTGTAACCACTCTGCTTCTCCACAAGTGCTTTGAACTGTTGAAAACAACTAAATGCGTCAGATTTATGTTTTAGAAAATAAAACCATGTTTTTCTTGTGAAATCATCAATAAATGTGAGAAGATAAGTGCATCCTCCCATGGACGGTGTTTGCATCGGTCCACAAATATCGGAGTGCACAATTTCAAGTGGTGTGCAAGCTCTATGTGACTTTCCGACTAGAAAAGTCTCTTTGTGTTGTTTGCCAAAAATATAGCCTTCACAAATTCTCTCTGGCTTTTCAATCAAAGGCAATCCTTTCACCATATCCTTCATGTGCAGACGCTTCAGCCCACCAAAATTTAGATGTCCAAATTTGAAGTGCCATAACCAAGATTCATCCCGATTTTTTTTTTGAAATGTAGCTTGCATTGCATTGTCTTTTTCTTCCTTTGCGCAGTGAATGTCTGCTCCTTTGCTCTCTGCGCTAAGCGTAGTTCCATAATTTTCATTCCGACTTCCATGAACAACTTGAGTTGTTTTTCCTTTTATGATTGGTATAATTCTCAAAGGAAAGAAACGATTGCTTGTCATATGGACTTCAACAATTAACTAATAGCTTTGATATATGTCTTTAATCACACATTGCTTTCCTATCATGTGAACTCTGTAACCTTTTTCCATAAGCTGTCCAATGCTCGTCAAATTATGCTTCAAACCTTGAACATAATAAACATCAGGCATAAATTTATGCTCCCCCTATTTTGTTAGAATATATTTAGTACCCTTACCCAAAACAATGACTTGAATATTATTTCCAAGTGCGACATCAGTTTGAACTGATTTAACTAGACTAGAAAATAGATTTAAACTACTAGTCATATGATTGATACAGCCTGAGTCTAAATACCATATGTCATTTGGACTTTCTTGGACCACATTGCATTCAAGTGGAGATGCACATGCCAAGAACAATGATCTGTTCGAAGTACTATTTTTGTTTGACTACGTTTGGCCTTGCTTTCCTTGGTCATACTGCTTCTCCCTACATTCATATGCGAAGTGTCCATACTTCTTACAGTAATGACATTGAATTTTTTTATTTATCATACCTTTGTCCACTTGGCTGACTGGGGCACTGATTCTGACTTCTTCCCGCAACATGTGCAGGGCTGCTCCTGCTGTAAAATTAGTGACAATAGATCTAATGAACAAGTAAATCAATCACAACAGATGAACATAGAAAATATGGTGTAAAACTGTGTAAAACATGCACAATGCTTAATATCCTAGTAAGGGTGAATGATTACAATAGAATATAGTAACAATGACTGAGCAATTCGAATTGCCTAAGGAGGTCATTCGAATCACTGAAGGAGTCCTCATCATCAATCGGTGGTGGTCATCAATGTACAAGAACTAGTCATCCAGGTGTCAATCTGAGTCTAACTGAGTGTAACAAGTGTAACTGAAGTGTGTAGCACTGATTAAGGGAAGGAGGCTCAGTGGAGGGCGCATTGGAGGCTAACTGAAGTCAGAACAAGTCATCTAGTCAATCTGGAGGTCCAACGGAAGTGAAACAGTCAGTCGGGAGTGAAACTAGCCTCAAATCAGGGAGAATCAGAGCTAACTGAGTGTAACTGAAGTGGAACTGCAGTGGTAGGTGAAGAAGTGCGCCCTTCTCTGGCAGTAGGTGAGAAGTGGGTGACTTCCTGACTAGGAGGGCTAAAACTCGGAAGTAAGTGGCTCCCAGGTGTTAGAATAAGGTGGCTAAGGTGCTGGAGGCATCAACCTGGTGATTGGGATGCATGCAAAATGCATGCAAACCCTAATTGCATGCAAGATCCTGAAAAAGATGATGTGGATATCCAAACACCCCCCCTCAAGCTAGACTATGATGTGCAAAAAATAATGTGGGGCCCTGGTAACTAAGACCAAAGGTCACCCCAATACAATAATCCAAAAAAAAATGCTGAAAATAAACTAAGTGAGGAAAGAAGGAAAACCCAGTGGGAAGAAAGCCCCTCCTCAAGCTAAAGCATAATAATGGATCAATCTATCTCCACCATGATGGAAATCACCCCCAACAGTGAACAGAGGTAAGAGAACTTCTTCTCAATGAAGCTCTTGGTGAAGATGTCTGCAATTTGCTCATCAGTAGGGCAATATTGCAGAATGATGGTGTGATCATGCACCAACTGTCGAATGTAATGCATATGAATCTCAATGTGTTTGGTCCTTTGCCGCTAAACTGGATCTGTGGAGATCTTGATAGCACTTTGATTGTCACAAAATAGGACAGTCGAAGTAGTGCCACCAAAACCAAACTCGGAAAGAATACCCTGCAACCAAACTGCCTGAATGCAGGCATTGACTGCCCCTCGATACTCTGCCTCTGCTGAAGAAAGTGCAATGGCTGCTTGCTTTTTGCTGGACCAGCAAATAGCACCATGACCAATCATGAAAACATAACCGAAAGTGGACTTCCGATCAATGCTATCACCTGACCAATTTGAATCAGTAAAACCAATGAAATCAAGCTCAGAATCTAGAGCATAATGTATGCCAAACTGTCTCGTACCTTGCACATACTGCAAGATCCGCTTGGCTACTCACCAATGAAGCTCATGTGGATTCTGCATATACCTTGACACGGCACTCACAGCATATGAAATATCATTCCTTGAGTGTGTCAAATAAAGTAGTGAACCAATCAACTGTCGATACAAACTGCAATCTGCAAGCGGTGTAAAATATCCCTCCTCAAGAATGATTCCTGAGAGGAATGGGAATGGGGATACCTTACATTCAGCCATATTAAACTTCAATAATAGGTCAGAAGCATATTTTTGCTGATATATAGTGATCCCATCAAAATTTTGAGCTATCTCCAAGCCCAAAAAGTGACTCAACAAGCCCAAATCGCTCATGTCAAAAGCTAGATTTAAGGCAGTTTTTAGCTTGTTTATTGAAGTAAGAGTGCTACCAGTAATGAGAAGATCATCAACATAAAGTACAATAACCAAAAAATTACCTTTAACTCGCTGAGGATAAACATTCAGATCAGATTTGCATCTTTGGAAATTTTGAGAAAGAAGGAAGGAGTCCATATTTGCGGACCAAGCTCTTGGGGCCTGTTTTAACCCATACAAAGATTTCTTCAATCTGCAAACTAATGATGGATCTGATGTGTAGCCCTCTGGCTGCTGCATATATACCTCTTCAGCAAGGTCTCCATGTAGAAATGAACTCTTCACATCCATGTGGTGCACTTCCCAGTGCTTGGATGCGGAAATAGCCAAAACAAGGCGGATGGAATCCATCTTTGCAACCAGTGCAAAAGTCTCAGTGTAGTCCACTCCTTGGACTTGGGATGATCCAGATTTATGTGGGAACGAAACAAAATATAGCATATACAGAATGATATACAGAGATATATTGCAAATAACACAGTGATACAGTAAACACATATTCTATTAAATAGCGGAAATAGAACAGACTGTAAAATACAATAGCTAGAATGGTGGTAGCTATCTCTGAGAAGAGATGTGGCCGCTATGCTCATTCGTGCCAAGATGAATACAAAGAGAGGCCGAAAGGGCCTATTTATCATAAGCATGAGGGAAAGAATCCCAATCATCCAAAAACCTAACCCTAGAAGATGAACCGTCATAAAGTTTGCGGCCCCAAGGTGGTTAGTTGAACAGTCAACTTCCCGGGGTCATAACTTTTGCATACGATCTCCGTTTAGGGCGCTCGGTAGCCCGTTGGAAAGGTCTAACCGAGATTTACAACTTTCAGCTGGGCCCTAATGTATGCCGGGGGCATCCATTTGGTCCCCCAAATCGCCAAAAAATGTCGTTTAGGGCCTCAAAATGGCTCCGAAAGTTCAGGACCCGAAAAACTGCTAAAAATAGTAATTTACCAAAATTGCCAGAAGACTGTTTTGAGCCAGTTGGAAGAGGTGGGCCGCCACCGATATCCACCTGGATCATGGGAGAAACCTTTTTCCACCAACCTTGCTATGTATTTGCTGATAGATCCATCAACAGCAACTTTTGTGTGGTAGACCCATTTACACTTCACTCATTTTCTTCCAGGTGGAAGAAAAACTAGCTCCCATGTGTTGTTCTTTTGAAGAGAACTGTACTCTTCATCCATGGCACTTTGCCATCTCGGATCTCGGTGGGCAGAATAGTATGATGTGGGATATGAACCAGCCATCAAATAAAAAATCTCAGGAAGTAATGGATCAACAATAGAAAGAGCCATACCTGCTCTTTGAAAGTCTACTCTTGTTCGTCTTAGATCAGCAGGATTTCCAAGGTTCAAACCAGCAGATTGAAGAGTGTTTTGGGCCCACTTTGGTAACTGAGGAGGATCAGAATGGCCGGATTCTGAACCTGATATGTCATGATCATCATATGCTGCTAAAATATCATAAATATCATAACTCATACCTTCATTATCGCCGCACGGATCTTCTTATGGTGAAGGCGGTGAATCGGCAGTCTCTTCCTCGACTAGTTGCAATTCTTGAAGCGGTTCTTCAAATTGCACACTGCTCTCTATGAATATATTTTTAGATCTGATATCCATGAGTTTATATGATTTTGATTCTTCCCCATATCCTATCAGTATGCACTCAATACTTTGTGGATCCAAAGCTCGTCTCTTCTTGGAAGGAATTCTAGCCCATGCAGTAGAGCCAAAAACTCTCAAATTTGACACATCTGGTTTGTGACCAAAGAATGTTTCGAAAGGAGTCATACCTTTCACGGATGAATGTGGAACACAGTTCTGTATGTATGCAGTAACATTGATTGCTTCAGCCCAAAGATTTGCAACCAAACCTTTTGATTCAATCATGCATGTAGCCATCTCTTTCAGCGACCGATTTTTCCTTTCCGCTACACCGTTTTGCTGAGGTGTGTAGGGAACTGTATGTTGGATCTGAATCCCGCTTTGGGCACAAAGTTACAGCAACTCAGACTTGATATATTCTCCACCATTATCATATCTAAGAGCTTTGATCTTGCTCTCAGTGGCGGTCTCAACCGAAGCCTTAAAATCCTTGAATTTTCCAAGCACTTCTGACTTGTTTTTGAGAAAGAATACCCATGTAAAGTGGGAAAAATCATCAATAAATGTCAAAACATACCTTGAACCATTTAATGACGTATGGGGCAGCGGACCACTGATATCAGAATGTATCAACCCCAAAACTATAGAAGCTCTGCTAGCTTTTCCGCGGTCGAATCTGTGCTCAGGGTGCTTCCCAATAATGCAACCAGTGCATATTCCCTTCGAGGAATGGAGTTGTGGAAGACCATCTACCATGGATTTGTTTGATAGCAGCAGCAAATACTTATAATTAAGATGTCCAAATATTTCATGCCAAATCCTACTAACCTCATTACCATGTGTGCGAAGAGCAGTGGGCTTTGCAAGCGGAATAAAGTGTGAAAACTCGTAGCATTTTGCAGTGTGGTTTGCCTTTCCGACTGCAACAAGTCTTCCACTTTTGATATCAAAAATTTCAACTGTATTAGGGATGAATGTAACTTGCTTCGGTTCACCAGTGTGTGTCATTTGATACACAGAAAGAAGATTTGAAGCCAAGGAAGGCACATAGAGAACATTCTGAAAGCTTCCATGATCTACATGAATCGTACCTTTGCCCTTTGAAGAAATTTTTGAGTCATCTCCCAAATGGATGGGGATGGAACTGTTTGGATCGAATGAAGAAAAAGAATCAATATTTGTATCCATATGATTCGATGCACCCGAATCTATCAAGAGAGTAGTGGGCTTCGAAACAGTTGCCATGAGTGCTTGTCCTCTTTCATGATCATCATTCATATCCTTCTTCCTTGCACCGTTAGGAAGAGTTATGTTGTTCTTTTCCAAAAGGAGGGCCATTTGATCTATATTATTCTTCATACATGAACTTTCGAGATGAAAGCCATGGTTGCAATAAGTACATTTAGATTTTTGGTTAACTTCTTTGCCCTTTTACTTGAACTTTGAACTGGATGGTGCATTCGTTTGATTGCCTTTCTCTCTTTGCTTGTGAGGCTCAAATTTGGGCTTCTCCTTCTTTTGTTTTCCTTTACCATTCAAGATCTTGGGTCCTTGAACATATAGGGCTGAATCTTTGGAGCTTATGGACCCCATTTGAATCAACTTGTCATGCTCTTTTGTGACAGACTCAATGAAGGCATTCAAGGTAGGCATCTTCCAATTCGGGGTAGTTAGCCGACCGAAATTGAAAGTAGAGACAAATACCGAATAATCTTTACCAAGCTTGCTGAGAATGGAGAGGATCAATTGCTTATCCTCTTTGATAACTCCACTGTTCTTCAACTGCAAGTTCAAGTTCTTGAGTTTTGTGAAGAATTCATTAATGGTCTCAAAATTCTCAGGACTAAGGGCAATCAATTCATTCTCTAATTGAAAATCCCTAAGCTCGTCCTTCTTGCCAAATAGTGTTTCAAGTTGCTCCCATATAGCTTTTGGAGTCTTCAATCCGCTGAGATGGAAGTGAAGATCTTTGGAGATGGAGAGACAAAGAAGACCATAAGCTTCATCAAGTTTGTTGTGGTGTTTGGTTCTATCTAACAAGTTGTTTGGCTCCAATTCAAGACCAAGAGTGACTCGGTAATAACCTTTTGAACGTAATATGATCTCCATATCATCTTTCCAATCAAAATAATTGAATGGGGTGAGGATAGGCTTTGAAGAAGAGTATTCCATTGCTAGGAGTGAGTGCACACTGATTTAGAGAAGCTTGCAAGGGCAGAGTAGCGAATGCAAATGATGGAGACAATAACCTGCAAATCACAATAAACCAAGAACAATGAGGTCGAACAATCCACCCTTTTAGAGTTGCATCACACCTCGGATTGGAGATCAAACAATGTTCAATGGGTCCAATGTATCAGATCCAGGAATTATGTGGAAACTCAAGCTTCTGGAGTGGTATTAGATATATTTTCAAGCTTTGCATGCACATGAGCGAATGCCCTTGAGATATTTCATGCCAAATTTTTTTGCAATTTTTGAGCAATTCACTCAAATCTTCTTGTAGAAACACCTGTAGAAAAGAGATCTTGTCCCTGTAATGGCTCTGATACCATGTAAAATTAGTCACAGCAGATCTAATGAACAAGTAAATGAATCACAACAGATGAACATAGAAAATATGGTGTAAAACTATGTAAAACATGCACAGTGCTCAATATCCTAGTAAGGGTGAATGATTACAATAGAATACAATAACAATGACTGAGCAATTCGAATTGCCTAAGGAGGTCATTCGAATCACTGAATGGAGTAGCTTGACTCCAACTAGGATTCCTCATCATCAATCGGTGGTGGTCATCAATGTACAAGAACCAGTCATCCAGGTGTCAATCTGAGTCTAACTGAGTGTAACAAGTGTAACTGAAGTGTGTAGCACTGATTAAGGGAAGGAGGATCAGTGGAGGGCGCATGGGAGGCTAACTGAAGTCAGAACAAGTCATCTAGTCAATATGGAGGTCCAACGGAAGTGAAATAGTCAGTCGAGAGTGAAACTAGCCTCAAATCAGGGAGAATTGGAGCTAACTGAGTGTAACTTAAGTGGTAGGTGAAGAAGTGTGCCCTTCTCTGGCAGTAGGTGAGAAGTGGGCGCCTACCTGACTAGGACAGATAAAACTATGAAGTAAGTGGCTCCCAGGTGCTGGAATAAAGTGGATAAGGTGCTGGAGGCATCAACCTCGTGACTGGGATGCATGCAAACCCTAGAATTTGCATGCAAACCCTAATTGCATGCAAGATCCTGAAAAAGATGATGTGAATATCCGAACACCTGCGACCTCCTCTGAAAGAACTTCTTCCTCTGCCTCTAGAGTTTGACCTTCTTCTACCTCTTCCACGATTTGTGGATGACTGTGCTACAAATACATCTTCCAGTGATGTATCTGAACCATTGATTCTATGTTCATGATTGAGTAATGAGGCTTGCAACTCATCAATAGTAAATTGGGAAATATCTTTGTTTTCTTCCAGTGTTACAACTAAAGATTCAAATTTCTTTGGAAGAACTCTAAGAAAATTTTCAACAACTCTTTGGTCACCTAGATTTTCTCCATGAGACTTTATTTGATTAACCAGACAAATAACACGAGTATAGAATGATTCTACTGAATCTATATCTTTCATTGACAGAGATTCAAAATCTCTTCTAAGAATTTGAAGTTTCACAGTCTTTACCTTGTTCAAACCTTGATAGGAAGTTTCGAGTGTGTCCCACACTTCCTTAGCTGACTGCGCTGCTAGTACTATTGGGAGTATGGATTCATGTCTTACTTGATGTATGTGGAACAATACCTTTCCATCTTTCTTCCTCTATTCCCTCAAAACATCATTCTCAGCTTGTGTAAGATTGTTGTATGCTGCTAGATCTGTTGGTTCTGCATAACCATGTTGGACTATTTCCCATACATATGGACCTCTAAACAAAGCTTTCATAGTTAAAGACTAATACTCATAATTTTTACCAGAAAATATTGGAGTTGGAAAATTACCCTAAGTGAAAGCCATTGCATTTTCCTTATAGATAGAATTCTTACTTTCCGTAAACCAGGCTCTGATACCAGATCAAGGGAAAAGCACACCGCGTAGTGAATAATTTTTAACTGCGCAGTAGATGAATATCTTCTTTTTATTTTCTTCGGAATTCGCCGATCATACAATAGGGAACACCAAATTTTACTTCGCGGAACACTTGCTTCACTAAGAATTAACTTCGCAGATTAACTGCGCGATGATTAACTGCGCGGCGGTTAACTGCGTAGATATCAACTTTTTTACTGTGCAGTTGAACTTCGCAGTGATGCATGGTTAGCTTTTCAATACTTTACTTCACGGACTTCACAAATACTTCGTGGATCACTTAAACAAACTTTATCATGAAATATATTTTCTAAGGCATAACAACTAAAACATCTTACGTGAAGTTACTCGTAAAAATAGAACTTTCATTGTGGTGAACTATTTGTAAATCTTGATTTCTTTTACTGAGTGTAAATGTAAAAAACATTCAAGGAGAAGATGTGCGACTTGCAATAATCAACATTCTTGAGAATGAAACATAAAACTATAGACATATGTATATTACCAAAGTAAACTACGCAACTCCTCAATACATGAAAATGAGTTTCTACTTTTATCTTTTACTTGCACAAAGCCTGGGATCTTGGTACAATCTTCATGGATCTTAACTTCTACTATTCTCCTCTTCACATCTCTCTCTTGAGTTTCAACTTTCTAATTCTACTTATAGAATTTCATAACAACCGACTTAAGATCGCTTCACTTGGAAGCTACAGGATTGCATTAAACATTGTAATTACTTCTTACCTAAGAATTCTTGACATGCGAACTACTAACGCGGTTACATTAATACAAACTTGATGTGCGCCAGATTGGTTGCGAACTTAATTACAGACTGACATTGCAGACTCCGTGCACTGACACAAAACGACTGATAGGGTGACTGACAGAGCCAGTGTAGTAGATACGTGATCATCTCATAAATATATATTTTTTAACACGTTGAAGTTGGAGAGACAACATGAAAATGATTCAAAACAACTATAGACTTACCTTCACAATCAAATGTAAGATTGGAGCTAAGTGTTGTTATCTCATTATTGATAGAGGTCATTCATAATATGAATTTGAAACGCACACCTCATCATAATGTATATAGAGTCTCTTGGCTGCAAAATGGACATCGTATCGATGTATTTGAGCAATGCATAGTAAGATACTAATTTTCTACATAGGCATTTAAAGGTGTAGTTTTATGTGATGGATGCATGTCAAATTTTGACAAGAACACAATCGTAATTCAATACTTGTAGTGAATTCATGATAGAAAGTATAACTCCTTTCAAATTGAGAAGAGTAGGGAGGTTTAGATTATTGCTCGTGAAGCAAGAAAAAGGGGGAAACAACAACAACAATGGTAGTACAGTGATGTTATGTACAATGAAACAATTTTAGTGCCATTTGTGCACCACTATCAATGTGTGTGTGAAAGGAAGAGTTCCAGTGGAATACATGAACTTCATAATAAGGTTTTGTGATGTAGAATACAAAGATTACAAGGATTTGGCAAAGTGTTCAAAGTGCAGTGTCATCCCAATAGAACAACAATTCAAGAACTGCTTAGATGGGATGTTAAGAGGATTTCCTAAATAATTTGTCTTTTACATTAATCATTAAGTAATGGAATACATAAAAAACAAAACGAAACTAGGATGAGAAGTTGAAAGATACTCATTTGTGTTGAAGCATGGATCTAAAAGATCAAATAAGGTTGTTGATGGGTTGAGTAGAAACACACAACTATTGGATAAAGTTACTAAGCAGATTGTAGTTCATGTTAAAACACAATTTAGATGCGAAATCAAAAATCAAGGTACACCAACGGTTCATTAGCTATTATGCAACGACACAAACCCTAGGAAAAGGGATAGAGTGAATGAATTCATCCTCTAAAGGTGTCATTTTTTAAAATATGAAATGCATCTTCCTTGTACTACTAGTTGGCTTCTGTAAAAAAAATGAATTTCAAAATCCACGGAGTGAGGGTTGGAAACCATACACGTTTGAAAAGATGGACAGACTCTTCATAATTGTTGTCAAGGAACTCACATATGGCATGTTGATATCATCTATGGGTTGTGCACCATGAATATGAAGTACTGTATATATTTTGTAGGTGGTAGAGAAAGAAAAACGTTTGTATGGGAATTTAAGACTGCTAAAGAGTCCACTACAGTGGCATATATGAACCATTTCACCCTGAACTTGGCTTCGTTTGAACATATTCCAAAGGTAGTTAGGTCAATTGGCTACATTGATTTAATATGGGAAACTTAAAACATAGTAATATAATCAAATAAATGTGGTGGCTTCCAATAGTGATAGCTCCACAGCTAATCTCGATTGTTGGTGTCCAACAATGACAGTGCCACAACTAATCTCGATCGTTAGTTTGCAACAGTGACTGTGCAGCATAATGGCTAAGGCGATTACATCATATTCGTTATAAATTAATTCTTATTGTTTTAAGACAAATTCCAATGTATTTTACCTGTACATTTGAAATATATTTCCTTCAATATTTCTTTGCAGGTATGCCATTTCTTCCTCCACGCCATCCTATCCATTAATTCTAATGGAACGATGACACAATGCTACTGAAATCCTCCACCATCACATTGAGTTCTAATGGAACACTGACACAATGCTACTGAAATCCTCCACTCTCACATTGAGTTCTTACACAATCTGCTTAAATTCTCCTCTGTCACATTAATTCCTTGAAGAAGTATCAAAAGTACTCAAGATTGAATTATAAAGAGTCGGGGATATTTATACAAGTGAAATATTCCTAGTGATAGCTGCCACAGCTAGGAAAATGAGAGTTCCTATGTGAGATTACAACTCACAATAGCTGGTTGCGTTGGAAATACCAACACCAACACTTGCCATAACCGAAACATAGGGAGGAAACAAAATAAAACAAAGATGGTTCCCAACAATGAGGCATGATAAGGTTGTTGTGGAAGAGATTGCACAAGTGCACTCTTACACTTACTGAGGGCCTAAGCCTTGTAGGTGGCCACAAGGCCTCAGTGCTTGGAACCCCTTTTGTTGGTTTGGTTGGTATTCCTCAAGTGATCCTGCAAGAGATTGTTAGTGTAATTTTCATTCAAAGAAAGAAATAAGGATGAAAACAAAATGAAAGGGATGGGGGAAGAATGCAAACTCCAATAACAATTATAGATATGATAAACCACTCATGTATTTCTCAATGGAATAGTTGTACAACATCTAGGAGGTGTGGGATTCAAGGGAAACCAACAATATCCCTTAGGGAGGCCTTTCTTCTCCAAACTAAATGCTACGTAGATGGTGGAACAATGGAGAAAATCAATTGCACCTTGAAGGAAGGTGTCACGTCCCCGTTTGCCTTGGTGTCCTTTAGAGGTGATGGGAGACCACCTGATCCATTTTTTTTCTTTCGACTCATCCATTTTTCAACACAGTCGCAATGGATTTCTATCTGCAGTCCGTTCTTTTACAATCCGCATTGCGGGATTCAGAAATCGGATTGCCGAACTTACTTCTCCGAAGAAATCCCGCTCCCGACTTCCACATTGCAGGATTCAGAAATCGGATTGCCGAACTTACTGCCGCAAAGATATCCCGCTCCCGACTTCCGCAATCTACAATGGGAAAGTCAGAAGTAGGAATCCAACTTCACAGTCTCAATGGATTCCTCGCCTGCAATCCATAATCCGCATTATGGAATTCAAGAACACGGAAACCACAATTTACCTGCTCTAGAAAAACTTCACCTTTGCAATCCGCATTACAGGATTCAGAACTGTGGGATTCCAAAATCACCACTCCATCAAAACACCCTTCTACAATCCGCAATCCCAAATCCACATTGCAGGATTCAAAATTGCGGAAGTCCAAAATCAACACTTTGTCAAAACACCCTTCCGTAATCCGCAATCTGCATTGCGGGATTCAAAACTGCGGAAGTCCAAAATCACCACTCTGCCAAAACACCCTTCTGCAATCCGCAATCTGCATTGCAAGATTAAAAATTGTGGAAGTCCAAAATCACCACTCCGTCAAAACATCTTTCCACAATCCGCAATCCGCATTGCGGGATTCAGAACTATGGAAGTCCAAATTTATTGTCACAGAGAATTTTCCCTTCCGACTTCCACAATCTGCAATCCGTATGTGGAACGCGGAAAGGCGAAAGTCCAATGTGCTAATCCCATGGAAATATCCCTTCTAAATTTTGCAATCCACAATCCGCTTTGCGGGTTTGGAAAGGAGGAAGTCTAACCATGTGAATCCCAGGTTGATCCCTGGCCTTTGCAATCTACATTCTGTATTGCAGATGCAGAAACACACCTCCTGCAACTGTAAACTTCCTAGTATTATAACTTCCTCATCCTTAATCCAAATGGGGAAAGTCTGGTACTGTTGGAAAGATCTTCAAGAGATCTATCCCCTAGTGTAATTTACCACCATGGCTAAGCTCCGTAACCTTGTCAATTTTGGAATTGAATTATTGTCTATAACCCCCTCTTCATGCCTTCAACCTTCTGCAAGGAACTCTGTCTTCCTCTTGTCATGACTTAATCGTTTCCTCTAAACCATAGAAAGGTTATGAACACCATAGGGGCCATCTAAATCCTTCCCCTTGTCTAGGTGTGGCCAAGAATTCCATCCTAAAGGTGAATGCAATTCTTTACAAAACACATATAATGAGACTAAAACTAGTCAATGCAACTACAACCTAGAGGGTTAGCAATACATTAAACTCATGTAATGAAGCATTCAAACATGCACTTGGCCTCATACTCAGCCTCATACCTAGATCCCTATTGATCAATTTAATTTAATCATCCATGCAATGACTTGAACATAACCCGCATAACATAACACATGAAATGACATCATTTTAACACGAAAAGGAGAACTTATCTTTGAAAATCAAGATGTCGAAGAAACTAGCTAAGTGTGAACAACGTTCCACCCAACCTTAGGTCTCTGTCCAACATGTACTCTTTCAGCTCAGATACCACCCTCTGTCTGGGTTGTGTATCCACTAAGGAGGGATAATAGTCTCTCTCATAGTCAAGGTCCTACCCCAATGCTAATCCAACCTACAGTTGGGTTTATCAAGCATACAAGGGCACATACCCATGCTAAGCTAACATGCAGTTGGGTTTATCAAGCATACTAGGGCATAGGGAGGATGATTCTAAGACAGTGAGCTCAACCATAGAGCTGCATGCATCTCAACAGGAAGTAGACATGGAACCCACAATACCTATCTCACTCAACACAAGGAAGACCCCATTCTCTACTACATAGTCCCTCAAGCCTCCTTCCCTTCCAGTGTTATTCAGGGTGGGCATAGAAAGTTCCAACAACTAGTTCTATGATATTACAACCTTCACTAGGTTTATCAAGCAATCTAAACCTAATTTGACCTTCTACCTCTGTTAATCAAGCTAGGTTCTTCTCAGGGTTGCGGACTAAGCTCTGTCTGCAACTCAACTCTCTCCAAATAAAAATCCAAGTATTCTCATGACTCCACTAAGATTCCCATACTCTGTAATTCATATCAGGTTTTTCTTTCATGTATTTCCCTAATAGATGAGGCCTTCACATAGGGTTTCTATGGGCATCCAACTTTGTAATTTCTACTTACACAGAAATTGTGTTTTTTCCTTCCTTTCCCACCACCTTGCTCTGCAAAAAAATGATGAATGATGTTCCGAGTCAATAATGGATAGTTCCCCCCGGGTCTGTGAATTACCAGGTGGTTAAGTGTCTTAAGGGATGAGTAAACATAGGCCATACCCTTCCATATGGATCGCAGTGCTGCTCCATACTCGATCGACCTCATGTACAAGCCTTCTCAACCACCATCTGTAACAGAATTAAATGACAGCATGGGGAGTCAAATGGGTTCATAAATGGACAAGTGGCAGCATGGGTTCCCATCCCATAACCCTCTCAAATCTCCCTAGTGGATACACATGGCACCTTATCATTGGTTTCCTCCTTATCCATTCTGTTGGTGTTTCATTGCAATATTTAATAATTACATCATTTACAATACCCCATGGCTTCATAGCACATGGGTAGCAGAATTGTCAAATACTTTCGTATGAAAATAAACCTAAGCATCCACTAGTGGGGCCTTGGCCTTGACCTCCACACTAGGGAAAACACACATTGCATGTACAGTATTTACATTGAATCCAATAAACCCTAAGGGTCAAAATGGGGACATTACAATTCCCTCTCCCTTAGAATAACATCGTCCTTGGTGTTCTCAAAACTGAAAAAAATGAGAATGCCTCTCTAATGGCACCCTCCAACTCCCATGTAGCCTCTTCGGGACTAAGGTGCTTCCATTACACCTTCACTTGTCCGATGGCTCTGTTCCAGAGAAATGTGACCTTCCCTTTGAGGATGTGCATAGGCTCTACTTGGAACTCTCCCTCGGGTTCCACTTATATCACATGCTAATCAATTATATGATTAGGATCATGTACATATTTCTTAACCAAAGAGACATGGAAAACATTATGAGCTCTCATGTTAGCAGGCAATGCAATCCTATATCTAACTGGTCCTATCCTATCAAGGACTTCAAATGTCCCACAATATTTGGGTGCCAACTTGGAACAACTTCCCAACTTCATGGAAATTTTCCTTACCTTCACTCTCAAGTAAACATGATCCCCAATCTGAAATTCTTTGCGCACTCTCTTCCAATCTGCATAACTCTTATGCATGTCCTGAGATACCTTCAAATTCTGACTGATCTTAAGAACTTATTGTTCCATCTCCTTGATCATTTCTTATCCAAGCAATACCTTGTTCACTGGGTTGTCCCAATTCACTAGAGTTCTGTATCCTCTACGATACAATACTTCAAAAAGGCTCATCTTTAATGATGCTTGATATCCATTGTTCTAGGCAAATTCTACCAAGTGTAGGTAGTCTTCCCACTTGGATGGTTTGTCCATCACATACATCCTCAACATGCCTTCAATAATTTGGTTTACTCTCTCTGTCTGACCATTTGTTTGAGGATGATATGCTGTACTAAATCTGAGCTGAGTTCCCAATATCTGAAACAATCCCTTCCAAAAATTGGAAGTGAATTTTGTATCACGGTCTGAAACTATTGCCTTAGTAAATCCACGCAACATGAATATCTCCTTTATGAAGATATTTGCAATGTCAATTGCCTTGTAAGTTGACTTGACGGGAATGAAGTGATCTACCTTTGATAGTTTGTCCACCACTAACATGATGGAATCATGCTTCCTTATACTCATGGGAAAACCTGTTATAAAATCCATAGAAATAACTTCCCACTTCCATTCTGGAATGGGTAAGGGCTGCAACAATCTTGCTAGATGTTGATGTTCTTCCTTGAATTGCTGGCACTTTTGACATCTAGATATGTACTCTGCTATGTCCTTCTTCATCCCATGCCAAAAGTACTGCTTCCTTTCTGTTGTTATAGTCTTCTGATATCCTAGGTGGCCAGAATATTGCATTTGATGTATCTCATCAATCACTAACTTCTTCAAATCTACACAATTTGGAATGTACAGCCTGGTACCTTGATACATGAGAACATCATCTTCACCAATTTGATAACATGCACACTTTTCATCCACATTTCCCTGCTACAACTTCTCTTTGATTGGAAGGTAAGCTTCATCACTAGCTTGAGCTTCAAGGACTCTTGCCTTCAAATCTGATTTACAAATACTCACTGTTGCAATATGAAATCTCTTGCTAAATGCATCTGCAACTTTTTTCTCCTTATCTTTGACATGTTTAATCTCCAAGTCAAATTCAAAAATAAACTTCATCCACCTATTTTTCCTAGCATTCATATTTGACAGGTCAAACAAATATTTTAAAATCATATGATCAGTCATGAGCTCAAATCTTCTTCGCAAGAGATAATGTCTCCACCTCTTGAGTGCATGAACTATCGCTGCTAGATCTAAGTCATGTGTGGCATAGTTCTTCTCATGTTCCTTTAACTTCCTTGACTCATAACAAATTATAAATCCTTCTTGCATGGGCACTCCACTGATCCCTTCGATGCAAGCATCTATAAACACTACAAAATATTTATTTGGATATGCAATCTTCAAAATAGGAGCACTGGTAAGCAATATTTTTAACTGCTGAAAGCTTCTGTCACATTTTTCAGATCATATAAATTTGATATTCTTCCTCTTCAATAAAGTGACTGGATGGGATATCTTGGAGAAGCCTTGAATGAACCCTCTGTAATAACCAACGAGACCCATAAAATACCTTACATTTGCAACATTCTTTGGAGTAGGCTAATCCATTATGGCCTCAATATTTTCTGGATCCACTGCAATACCTTCTTCTGAGATGACATGACCTAAGTATTGCACCTTCTTTTCAAATAATTCACACTTACTCATATTTGCATAAAGTTGGTGTTCTTTAAGGACTTGCAACACCATCCTTAGATGCTCTTCATGCTCTTCTACATTCCTTGAATAGAAAGGAATGTCATCCAAGAATACAATTACAAACTTATCCAAGTATTTGTTGAAGACACTATTCATGAGGCACATGAATGTAGCTGGTGCATGGGTAAGACCAAATGGCACCATAGTGAACTTATAATGGCCATATCTAGTTATGAAAGATGTCTTGTGAATGTCTTCTCCCTTTATCCTTGCTTGATGGTAACCAGACCTCGAGTCAATCTTGGAAAACACCCTAGCTCCCTTCATTTGATCAAACAATTCATCAATTCTAGGCAATGGATGCTTGTTCTTGACTATTACCTTATTCAGCTGCATGTAATCTATACGCAGTCTCAAAGTTCCATCGTTCTTCTTGACAAACAATACAAGTGCACCCCAAGGAGATACACTCGGTCTGACATATTCTTTGTCCATTAATTCGTGCAGCTGCATCTTCAATTCTATCAATTTTGGTGTGCTCATTCTGTAAGGAGCTTTGGAGATGGGTGTTTATCCTGGAACAAGATTAATGGAGAAATCAATATCTCGCTTGGGTGGAAGTCCCGACACTTCATTAAGGAACACATCATAGAATTCTTGTAACATCTAAAAGTATTATATTCTTGTTCCCTTATCCTATGATGAATTTGATATGTGGATTGCATACAATTGACAACCTTTCTTATAAACATTTCACAACTATATGGCTGAAATCTGCCTTACTGAAACTTGCCTGGGAATTCATCTTACCAACCTTGGTCTTCCCTCTTCATCAAGGCATTCAATTACCTTCTCATAGAAGTCAATCTTGGCTCTATGTCTTTCCAACCAGTCCATACCTATTAGCGCATCATAGGAGCCTAATCGTAAAAAATTTAATTTTTCTTGTGTGAGGATCCCATTCAACTCTATTGGTCACTCCTTTACCACCTCACTCACCTTTCTCTTGGTACCTGTGGCTAACTGAACTAGCCAAGGCTTACCATGATTTACCTTACCAAGAGAACAACCTTCAAATATCTTAGGAGACACATAGATATGAGTAGATGCTGGATCAATTAAAATTGAAATAGATTGCTTAACAATCTTACCTTCAACTTCTACCACTGCTGATTGGTGGTATGCTTGATGATCACTTGATGCTGCATAGATTCTAGGTGTTTACCTTTCCATATCTTCCGTTGTAGTTGCTTCTTCGAAGTTGTGGAAGCTTCTGGAATTCTCTCTTCGATGTGGACAATATATAAGCATGTGGTTTCCTCCACATCCCCAACACTAAAGTGCGCCCTTTGATGCTTTTTCTGTTGCTACTGTCGGTTTGAACCCATTCCTTGCTTGTTGTCCCTGTGGAAAAGTTCTGGGCTGATTTCTGATTGGTGGTTTGAACCCAATTGTTTTTTGTTCAAACCTCCCTCTTGGCTTTCCTTTCCATGCTGGATGAAATTTTGGCTTACCTTTTATTTGCTCATAGCATTGCATTTCCATTATAATGGATTCATCAAGGCTTGGTGGATTGAAAAACTCAATCCTATCTCTGAAATTCTGACGTAGACTACCAAGGAAACATTGGATCTTGACTCTTTCATCCTTGATGTAGTCTACATATCTCAATAACTCCAAAAACTTCTGGACATGCTCTTCTATGGAACTTTGTCCCAACTTGAGTTCATTGAACTCTTTCCTCTTGCTATCATAATACCTAGATGATAGGTATTTGTACTTGAAGCACCTTTGGAACCTCTCTAGTCAAATCTCCTTTCACTGATATTTCTCACTTGCATGAGGTGTTCCCACCAAATTGAAGCACTGGCATTTAGATTGTAAATGGAAACCTTGGCCTTTTCCTTCCCTGAGTAGTCATACATTCTGAAGAAATTCTTCATTCCAAGAATCCATGCCTTAGCCTCTTGACCAGTTTTACCTTCTCCCTCAAATGTGGGAGGTATTGTATTCCTAAATTCTCCCTATGGGACACCTCTGCACTTATTTCTTCCTTCAAACCTGCTGGAAGTGTGCCTTGGGCTTCTGTAACATCCCAAGAATTCGTAAAAATTTAAAATTTTCTAAGTGGCCTTTTAGCCATTAAATGTTATGCGGAAGTAAGAGTTTCAACATTTATACTTCTTTTTTACACAAATATGACATTGATGCATCTTCATAGATTTTCATTAATTATTTAATTGTCTAGTCATCCATTAAATAGATAGTGCCAAATCACTTAAGTTCAGAATAATTATAAAAGTATGTTGTAATGACATTGGATGGAATCTAATCTTACGTGTGCGAGATATAATGATGTTTATTTTATCATGTTACGCTTATTGAATTCCATAAGTATCCGTGACTTCATTTGACCCCATCATTCTAGGTGTCGACATGTATTTAAATCATTCTATGCTGCTAGTACCATGGTTATTCTGTTTATACTCATGTATATGGTTATGAGTCAAGATCTATTTGAGAAATTATGTAGTTGTTTCACATTAATGTGTTTCACAACATAATTATGTTCATTTGTACTTAGTTTATAAAATGTATGTTGAGTTTATCACCTTATAAATTAATAGATGCGACTTCCAAAGCTTGGCATGAGATGAACTGGCTTAATCCTAGGACTTACTTAGCTTAAATGCTAACGCATGAAATACTTCTATCCTGTTCCAGGTCACAGGTTTACTTTGGCAAGTGTTAGATAGTTTGCATGTTTAAAGTTCATCATCCAAGGCAAGGATACGTACCAAGAATCATAAAAGTTTTAAGTTGTAAATGCTAGTGTTGATTATGTTTTAGCCTACTCCATGCTTGGGATCCTAGACTTATATACTAACGTTATCACTCCAATGTCATGGCTTAATGGAATATGGGCGCACCGACTCTATGATATACATATCGTGTAGGCTCAATGATTAACAAGGTTATCATTTAGGAATTATGCAATATGTAAAAGTGTGTACCAACTATGGACTTTGTATAAAGTGTGGATTGTATTCCAAACAAGGTCAACTATTAAATCTACGCATTATTTGCAATCCTAAACTATAGGGTGATGGGTTTATGAATCAGATAGTGAATGACAATGCTTGGACTTAAATGCCTTCATGTGATCGTCTTTAATGGTGTCTTGGGAAATAAAAAACCTATGCAAAGCTTCAGGGTTTGGTCATTTGGCAGTTTGTTTGGTTTGTAGGGTGTTGACGAGATGAGCCTCTCCTCATTTCGACTACCATGGTTATTGAGCACCACTCCTCGAGTTGGTTAAGACCGTAAGGGTTTCCATCATGGGTCTTTATCGTGCCTATCATGTGCAGGAGTTCATCGACTCGAGTTTGAACCTTGCACATAACATTCTCCTCTAGGATTCGTTTTTAAAGGTTTACAGTCTAGCTCCTGGTTTTGATAATTTAAGTATTCATATTTTAATATCTATTATCGTTTTGTTGACAGGAGGCAGTTTATGGCCTCGGAGATGGCACAAAGAGAGGAATGCTCGGTTACTGTGGACTATGAGTCCGGGTAAGTCTCGGGCTCAATCCAGGATTCTTCTGTCATTGTTTCTAAGGTTTTTAAGTTGGTCTTATCATTCTTCAGTTTAGATTGAGTTTTTAAGAGGGATATGAAAAGTTTAAGCAGCACTACTGCAGTAGAAGGATTTTACTTTGGCACTCCTGAGTTGGGGTTTTACCTGCCCAGTTGATGTGTCAGTCTATTTGATACTAAGGTTGCCATTTTGGTTTTTACTAAGAAGCTAGTCTGCGATGTAAGGTTTTCTTTATAAATAAAACAATGGTTCACTTTGTTTCTTAGATTCTCTGTGTTGATAAACTTGTTCTCGGCTTTGTCAGTTTTGTTTAAAGTATAATAATCTTTTATAGAAATGATGGCTCAGTAATGGATGTTTAATGGGCTTGAACCCTACCCTTGTTTCGATAAATATAAAATGTTTGCATTGTAATTTACTTTACTTCGAAAGTGGTTTCGGTGTTCGATAAATTTGCTTTAAGCCTAGTACTATTCTGAGTTTATATTTGATATTTTTGGGCATTACGTTTTGTTGTAGGGGCAAGTTCTCCAATTGGAGGCTCGAATCCTTGATTCACAACTGCATTCTGTGTAAAGAGAAATGTAGGGAAACTGGTAGTTATTTAAAGTTTTAATGTAGTAAAAGAAAATGTGGGATTTGTATTAAAACTTCAAATGAGCCTCTACAGGTCTTGATTCTGTAAGCTATTATTTTCCTTATTATTTTTATGTATGTGGAAACCGGCCTGGGCATGTGTTGGCATAGGATAGATCCACAGGAAGTGCGGAAGCCGACAGGTGCAAAAGCGTCATTCCACGGAAGAAGGACCTTTCGCCATGTTTTGTGGAAATATAAGAGTTGTTAGATTAGTTGAGTCGGTCATATGGACCAAATTGCAATAAGATAAAAACATATAAATAGAGCAAGATTGCAAGCCTAAGGGCATCTAAGTTTTGGATATTAATGCGATCTTTTGGATTTTGTTGACTATTCTCTGTGAGGTTTGTTCCGCAGATGTTAATGAATGAAGATGTTCGGTTATGAATTCTGTTGTTATGCGATGATGGGTTATTTAAATGTTTTCTGTTGATTTGTGTTGATACATGTTGTTGGTTAACATGAATGTGATGTCTAATATGATTTGAAATAAATATGCGAGTGATTGGTTAAATAGACTGTGGTAAATATTGTAATATCTAGTTAACTTGCACATATCTTCTTCGCAACTGCGGAAGCTTGGTTCCTGCAGCACCCTTATTCACTTCGGGTGAGACCTCTCCTGCTTCGCATGCGTTGCTTGAAGGGTAACTCCTTTCCAGGATAGTGCATAAGGGCTGCTGGTGTTTGTTGACGACAGAGTGAACCCCTCTCGAGAAGAATTGTGTCAACAAATGGTTCTATTGCTGGGACCCTAAGCTAGAAAAGAAGGGGATATGTTGTGGCACTCGAAAAAACTAGAGATCCAAGAGTGGTTCGACAAGAAAGCGAAAGAATTCACAGGAAGTGATAAGAGGGACCCTAAACAGATAGTAACCGAGTGATTACAGAAATACGTCTATCCAGATATTCATGAAATATTCTTCTGTGAATTCCTGGTGGTACTACATGAGTGGCTAGCACAGTTGACGTATCGCGAAAATCAATTCCAGAAGACTGACCTGAGTGTTGAACCCTGGAGTTAGTGCGACAACTGAAACAGGTCAACAACAAAGTATCACGGGCTGTTGATTTTTGGGTAGATAGTATCCTCAAGGGGTACATAACTAAGTTCACGGTAGATACTATTAATTCATACAGCGATGCCGAAAGAAATTTCTTCAGAGGACCAAGGGGAAGGTTCTTGTCATCACTGAAGCCGTGGATTAAAATGTTGGTCTATGAAAAAGGAATATTGATGATGTCCATTGATGAGTAGAAGAATCGGTGTGCAAGGATGAAGGTATCGCGTAAATGTGAGCCTGACGAAAAGATGTGGTAGACGGACATGAGTGACGATGAATTTGAAAGGGAAGCTAACGGAGAGTGTGGTCTCTTGAGGAGTGGAGCAATATTCCAGCATCCTGAGAAGAAGAGGAAGACTGAGAGAGAGTCTCCTGAGAGGACCATAACAGAGAATCACGAGGTAGGACCACAAGGAAGGTAGCGCCCTTATTGCGAGGAAGATGTTGACCAGGATACCCTAGAGGTAGAACAAGGTCATATTGTAAGTAAGCATGTACCTTCGACCCCGCACACTACAAATTTTATAGGAAGAAACCAAAACTACTCGCGAAGTTTCCCTACTTGCAGTGTTAAGAGTAGCTCTTCCGTATACAACAATACTGGCAGTGTTAGGATGGAAGACGAGGAAAATATGCCCACATTCCAAGGAAACGGGAGTGAGGATATTGAACAGTATTGGTTTGTATTGGAAGCAGTCTGGACCGTGAAGCAAGTCCAAGGTGATGCGATAAAGTTGGGACAACTAGCGATGACCTTGAGGGGCCGTGAGCTAGACTGGTACATGAAATTCATAAAATTTTTGGTGGGGACAACAGTGAAAACATTGGTTGAGATGAGAGCTGCAATGATTGACGAGTTTAAAAAACCAAAATATGAGTCGCAATATGTCACGGAGCTTAAATAAATTAAGCAATTTCCGAATGAATTGGTGTGGGAATTCGATCAGTGTTACAAAATGCTGATAACGAAAGTGAGCTTTCCAGTAAATGAGTTACAACATAAAGAGTGGTTTATCATGGGACTAGTACCGCATATACAAGGACTGTTGATGCAGTAAAAGGTCGCAACACAAGTGGAGGCGTTGGAAATTGTAATGAAACTAGAGGTTTCACCGATTGGTGACGCGGGGATGGGAATGGACAGGGTATAGGCACAATTGGCCAATCTAACGCTCCAATTGGAGGACATCAAGAAGGGTAAGGAGACTCGTAGAGACATCTGGTGTACCTGATGTTGGAACGAAGGACACCATAAGGAAAATTGCCCAGAATTTCAGGAGTATTTGCAGTTAGGGGCACCAAACCCCCTTCGGCAAGGAGGCATGCCATGGTGTACCGTATGTCAGAACAGAGGACACCGACCGAAGGAGTGCATATACTTGAAAAATATGGTATTGAAACCAATGAATTTATACTGCAAGTTCTGTCGGTCGGTGGGCCATGATTAGAAGGACTGCAGGGCCTATGACTTGCTGCAGGAGCGAACAACTGACACATACTTTATGAAAAGGCAGGAATCGCCGGTGATGCAGTAGCAATCGCAATATAGTCAGCCACAACAATTTGACCAGGGGTAGTACAGGCACCCGCAATATCCCCCATCACAGTGTGGAAAACCGCAGTATGGGCCACAGCAGTGTCAACAACCATAGTACGGGAAATGACAGTATCAACAATATGGGCCACCGCAGAGAGGCTATGGTGGAGGATTCCACGGAGGACGAGGTCATGGAGGAGCTGCCGGAAGGGGACAAGGCTCGATTACCTATTTTAACTGTGGCCAGCAGGGGCACTACCAAAAGAGACTGTCTGAATCTTGTGCCGCAATGTACATATTGCAGCACTGTGGACCACAGTATAGAGGACTGCCCCCAACTTATTGTGAAATGGAAAACCAAAAACCCACTCTAGAATCAGAACAATGAGAACGCACCATCAGCCGTACAGAGGATATCGACGGAAGCCAGAAGTAGTCATGCGACGGTGGGTATAATAACCAGAGGAGGGGAGGCGATAGGTCGCACCGCAATATCAGACCTACATGGCGTAAGAAAATCACCTTCGATGTCGTTACCGAAAAAGAGGTTTTCTTAAAGACGCAAGAGGAAATAAGAAATCAGGGATAGTTACCTTTTGAGGAAGAAACCTACGATATGCCGCCAACGTTTGATTCAATGAAGACACGACGGAGGGCAAACACATTGGAGGCCTTTCAAGAAAGTTGTCTGGATTTGGCCAAAGATTCTGCTGCACTAGAAGAAATAGCTCGCATACTGCGATGATGCGGAGGGTCATGATTGGAACAAAGAGTCAATCGCATACATAAAATAAAAACAGGCTGGGAGATGCGGATGTTAGCTCAAATCGGAGAGTTTGATGTCGACTCCATCATCCTAGACTTAGGGTCAGATGTCAATATCATGACAAAATAAACATGGGAGACAATGGGGAAACCACAGATGACCTTGTCACTGGTACAGCTGTGATTGGATAACCAAAGCAAAGTCACTCCGCTTGGATGGATCTATCAACTTTCGGTTGAAATTGAGGGGCTCACAACATATGCAGGCTTCAATGTCATTGAGATTGTGGACAACACAAGTCCCTATCCGGTACTGCTAGGTATAGACTAGGATTTGGAGAATCAAGCAATCATTAAATTCAAGAAAATAATAATGTCATTCGAAAATCAATAAATAAGAGTCATTGCACCACTGGATCCCATAGAAGGACAACGCTATATAGAGTCAACCAGAAATGAGTTTACAGAAGGAGACAATTTATACAACATCTCAGAGGATTATACTAAACCCACCATGGATGGAGACTTAGAATGACACAGCACTAGTTTGGTACTCTCCGACCCGAATGAGGTCCTGGAGAACTGGAAGAACAAGATCCATGAAGTGTCCTTTCGAAGATGTGCACAGACTACACAATCCTTGCGAAGGATAGCCACAGAGGAGTATGAAAACATGGCGGAACCACGAACAGCTGAAACAGAGCCAGCTGTCCCAGAAATAATGATCGAAGAATATAGCATCAATTCAGAAGATAATGGTCTCAAGACCACAGCGACACCTGAACCCAAAGACAATCAAAACAATGTGACACTCGAAAGACCAGCCGACAAATTTCAACGACCTTTAGAAACCGAGGAAGTAAACATTGGATTCGAGGAAAATCCAGAATTCATGAATGTAACGTCCCCAATTTAACCCCATGGAATTAAAATTGTAAATGATGTAATATTTGTTAGAAATCATGGTGAGGAGATCAAGGCCAAGGCCCCACCATCGATTTATTGATGCATATGGTTTACGTGCTAGCCAGGCACAGTGGAATTGCGGATATTATGTAAATATGCATTTTAATACAATACCCACAACTAGCTATGAAATGCAACAAAAAGATGGGGGCATGATTTTACAAGGAATTAGGAGGGAAATATTCAAACCCTTGGAGCCAATCAGGTCAAGCCAAGTGTCAATGAGAGAACCAATCAAACCCTCAACTACCCATGTTGACTTTTGTACCTAATCATTGATTTCTCCCAAGAGTTGGTTGAGGTAGTTAATTCCTTGGGGAATGGGAGGTATGGCTGTCCAAATTCGAGTATGGTCAAGCCACCCTGCATGGGAAATCACGTTTTGCTTCTTGGGCAAGAAAAGAGCCATGGATTTCTCCCCCAAGCCATTATCCATCAACTGGTCTTCCTCCCTCATGAGTTGGGAGCTACCTGGGTGTTTTCCAGCCATGTTTGATGTGTCTTCCTTCATTCTCCCAGCTGAAAAAGGGAGTTACTGTATTGTATACTAGTGGGGGGAAGAAGGGGAATGGAATTGGGGTGCCATAGGGACCGTTTTTGCTGTTAAATGCTGAGAGAGTTGGGGAGGAGACGTTTTCCTCCCTGTGAATGTTTTTCCCCATCCCATAATTTGTTTTTGGATGGAAACGATTTGGGGAAAGACCAAACCCATGGCCATCCTGTTGGTAAATCCATTGCTTTGGCTTGATCTTGAGTGTAAGCCTCTAGGGTTCAAATGTAGCTTGATAAACCCAACTATGGACTGGCTTAGCTGAGATGAAATTAGTAATTGGCTGTGAATAAGCTGAATGTCCCCTTTTCCTTGTAAGAATCATGCCCAGCTTAGGGGTGGCAGTTGTGTTGAGAGATTGATGAACGCAACTAGCCTATGGTTGGGTGGAACATTGCAGCAACATAGCTAGTTGTTTGGGACTAATGCATAAGGGAGATAAATGTTTTTATGTTTATGTATTTACTTCTGCACTGTATTAATTTAATGACTGTTGATATGCTGTATGCATGAGTAATGTGTGTGGATAGTTTAATTCCACTATGCATAATTGATTTGTTTTGCATCTACACACAATTATTTATTCATATGATTCTAATGAGTGGGCTGAAAGCCCCATGAGATTGGCACTGAGTTCCCCTCACGAATTAGGTTCCCAGGTGGGTACGTTACAATGAACATTGGTGACCATCAGGATGAGCCGCTCATTACAAAAATAACTGTCCTACCACATGAGTTTCAGGACCTGTTTCCAACAGAATCATTAGAAGTGAAGGAACCCTCCGATAGTTCAGGCGACATAACACCTTTCTCGGAAAATAAGTCGAAGTGGATCCAGCAACGACCACCAATCACGATAATTGGACGAATAGTAGCAGAATCACAGACTCATAGCATTTCAAAGTACACAACAATGACCCACCGAAATATGCGAAGGATAATCACAGTAGAGAAACCAAATGTGCGACAACGTATCACCATAGCAGCACTTGCCGCGCCATTTAAAAAAAAATAAAAAAAATACGGGGGGTATCACACGAGTCACAATAAATGAGAAGCTAAAAACACAAGACGGAAACCGCCACAATAAGAGATAGTCCAATCCGACATTAAAAGCAATAAAGGCCACATTTATACCACATGGCACAATGTCAAACCCAAGGCACCAGGAGCTACTACCCAGCGCACGCAAAAGATTTGACAAATCCTGGTGAGAATTGGCAATGATAGCCTCGAATGGACAAACACCACCAACCGGTATATAAAAAGCAATGGGCAAACAGGTTCAGCCATTGTAGTATTCTAGGAGATGAATGGAAGTGTATGTGTCTAGCACCAGCACTGAACGACCATAGGCCACATCGATTGTTCAGGAGCATCCCGAAGTTATGTCATCAATCCCACATAAGAAAAAGAGGAGTGCGACTCAACCCCCTGACTCTGGTTGGGAGACAAATAAGGCCACTAGGGCATCCACCGGGCATAAGAATGGCACTGCAGGATCCTCATCCATTGAAGATTTACAGGAGGGATATGATGGTCCCATGCTTGCAGAATATGTTCTGCCTCATCGGGTAGGGGCACCCACGCTGGGGATCAACAAAAATGACAAATATACTATTGCAGTCGCACCGGTACCCATAGGGGTTAAAACAAGTGGGGATATCACCATCACGTTGCAGAGATCACAATACACCGACCATGATCTAGATATGTTTAAAGAGTATGCAGAAGCTTACAAGGAAGTCCCCCATGCAGGCCGCCCAACCATGAAGGAACCAAGGAGTGGGAATAGGGATTGGCACAATCAGGATTGCTGGGAATCACTCTTCTACCACATTTTGGGCGCCTATCATAGGTCAATGCGTGCATCAAGCAACTCCTTGCATGCTTCCATGAAATCTCCCTGTGGCTACATAAGAGAATCCCAGTTACCGTCGACCTCATCGCCATAGTCACCGGCCTACCACAAGAGGGATCTGACCCATCACAATTTTTTCAGGGAAAGGATAGTGATAAGAAAGTATCCGAGTAGTTGGCTACAAAGTATGGGGTACAAAAGGATTCCTGAGGCTACCTGATCCACACAATCAACAACCAAGTGGTCTGAGTCACAACAAAAATATTGGCGGTCAAAGTAACAAGGAAAAATCGACCGATGCAATGCAATTCAAGGGCCATTGCAGCAGTAGAATGATGCACCACATGAGAAAGGGTGAATTGGGATCAATTTTTACTGCACGAATTGACTGAGGAGGCATACGATGCCTAGGAACACGGATCACCCTTTACATACTCGTGGTTACTCCTCCTGATCGCCTTAAAAGCATGGAGGGAACCAGATGACTACCAAGGGGTGGCCCTCACACAACCGCGAGTATGCGACGGTGCGTGGTACCAGAACTTGTGGACAGCTACTGATAAGGCCCGGGTAGCAGGAGAACATTATCCATTTCTACATTTGGCTCGAAAGTATGTGGATGGATGCAATCCTGATACCACGGATCACACTACAGGCTACGATGAAGTATCAGTCCATCACCCAAATATCTGTCGAAATACACACGATTTACATCCGAACACATGCAGATCCGACCAAGCAATGGGTGAGAACACAGTACAAAATCAATGAATCCGAGCTTGAAAATATCATCGCCCACTAGTCTGAGGAATGGAAAGTCCCTGCAGATCTAAAGGACATTGAAGTGGCACAAACAGCAGGATGACAGGACCCGACCAAGAAGGAAGCGGCTTCCGCCAACCAGAAGGAGGAATAAGAGACTGATGTGAAGGATCAAACGGTCGACTCTAGTCACAATGGGGCCTCACTAGCTAACACCCCAACGAAACCAGAGCTCAACCTCTAGGGATGAATCTTTGGAGTTTATGGACCCCATTTGAATCAACTTATCATGCTCTTTTGTGACGGAGTCAATGAAGGCATTCAAGGTAGGCATCTTCCAAATCGAGGTAGTTAGCCGACCAAAATTGAAAGTAGAGACGAATACCGAGTATTCTTTCCCAAGCTTTGTGAGAATAGAGAGGATCAATTGCTTATCCTCTTTCACAACACCACTGTTCTTCAACTGCAATTCCAAGTGCTTGAATCTTGTGAAAAAATCATTGATGGCCTCGAAATTCTCAGGACTAAGGGAAATCAATTCATTTTCCAATTGAAAAGGCCTAATCTCGTCCTGCTTGCCATAGAGATTGTCAAGTTGCTCCCATACTGCTTTTGGAGTGTTTAATCCACTGAGATGGAAATGAAGATCCTTGGAAATAGAGAGGCGAAGGATACCATAAGATTTATCAAGCTTATTGTAGTGTTTGGTTCTTTTCAACAATGTGCTTGGCTCCAATTTGAGGCCAACAATGACTCTATAGAACCCTTTTGAGCGCAATATAATCTCCATATCATCTTTCCATTCAAAATAATTGAAAGGAGTATGAACTGGCTTGGAAGAAGAGTATTCCATCACAAATAACGAGTGCACTTGATGTAGAAGAACTTGTCAGATAGAAGAGAGCGAATGCAATTGATGGAGATGATTAACCTGCAAATCACAATCAAAACAAGAACAATAAGGTTGAACAATCCACCCTTTTAGAGTTGCATCACACCTAGAATTGGAGATCAAGCAAGTTGAATGGGTCCAATGTATCAAATCCAAGAATTATGTGGAAAACACAAGCTTCTGGAGTGGATTGGAGTGTATTTTTCTACTTTGCATGCACATGAGATCTTTCATGCCAAAACTTCAGTAATTTTGAGCGATTCACTCAAATCTTCTTGTAGAACACCTGTAGAAAAGATATTTTGTCCCTGCAATGGCTCTGATAGCCTGTAAAATTATTCACAACAAATCTAATGAACAAGTAAATCAATCACAATAGATGAAACTCAGAAAATATGGTGTAAACTATGCAAAAGCTTGCATCAGTGCTCTATATCCCAATAAGGGTGAAAATACAATACAATACTATCACAATGAGTGAGCAATTTGAATTAACCAAGGTGGTCATTCGAATATCTGCATGGTGTAGCTTGGCTCCAACTAGGAGTCCTCATAATCAATCAGTGGTGGTCATCAATGCACAAGTCACTGTCAAACAAGTGTCAAACTGAGTCTAACTGAGTCTAACTAAGTGTAATAAGTGTAACTGATGGTAAGTGGAACTAATCTAGGGATAGAGGCTCAGTGGAGGGTGCATGAGGAGTTAACTGCACTCAAAATAGGTAGTCATGTCTCATTGGAGTGATAACAACAGTGAGGAGTCAGTTTAGCCTCAAATTAAGGAAAGAATGGTGGCTAACTGAAGTAAACTGAACTAGTAGGTGAGAAAGGTGCCCTTCTGCAGTGGAAGGTGATAAGTGGGCGCATGACTAGATAGGAGGGCTAACTCTGAGTGGAAAGTATCTCTCGAGTGCTGGAAGACTAGGGACTAGGTGCTGGAGGCATCATACTGGTGACTGGGCAGCATGCGGGTGCAAGCAATGCATGCAAAGTACAAAAGTGAATGATGAGATATCCTAACACCCACCCTCAAGCTATACTATGATGTAAAAAATATAATGTAGGGCCCTGGTTACTAAGACCAAAGGTCACCCCAATACAATAATCCAAAAAATGTTGAAAATAAGCTAAGTGAAGAAAGAGGGAAAACCCAGCGGGAAGAAAGCCCCCCCTCAAGCTAAACATAAAAATGGATCTAATATATCTCCACCATGATGGAACTCACCCCCAACAGTTAATGGAGGTAAGAGAACTTCTTCTTAGTGAAGTTCTTGGTGAAGATGTTTGCAATTTGCTCATTAGTAGGGCAATATTGCAGAATGATAGTACGATCATGCACCAACTCTCGAATGTAGTGCATATGAATCTCAATGTGTTTGGTCCTCTGCCACTGAACATGATCTGTGGAGATATTAATAGCACTTTTATTGTCACAAAATATGAGAGTCAAAGTAGTGCTACCAAAATCAAACTCAGAAAGAATACCCTGCAACCAAACTGCTTGAATGCAGGCATTGACTGCCCTCGATACTCTGCCTTTACTGAAGAAAGTGCAATGGATTCCTGCTTTTTTCTTGACCAAAAAATAGGCCCATGTCCAATCATGAAAACATATCTAGAAGAGGACTTTCGATCTATGCTATCACTTGCCCAATCTGAATCAGTAAAACCAATGAAATCTAGCTCAAAATCGGCAGCATAATGTATGCCAAAATGCTTCGTACCTTGCACATACTGCAAGATCCACTTGGATTCCCATCAATGAAGCTCATGGGGCTGCTACATATACCTTGATACAACACTTACGGCATAATATATATTAGGCCTTGAGTGAGTCAAGTAAAGCAGTGAACCAATCAACTGTCGATACATAGTGCAATCTGCAAGCGGTGTGGAATTTCCCTCTTCAAGACTGATTCCTGAGAGGAATGGAAACGGAGAAGCCTTACATTCTTCCATATTAAACTTTTATAGCAGGTATTTGGCATACTTTTTCTGAGATAATGTGATCCCATCAAATTTTTGAGCTATCTCCAAGCCCAAAAATGGCTTAAGCAAGCCCAAATCGCTCATATGTAAAGCTAGATTTAAAGCGGTTTTCAGCTTGTTAATTGTAAGGAGAGTGCTACCAGTAATGAGAATATCATCAACATATAAAACAACAATCAGCAAATTACCTTTAACTTGTTGTAGGTACACATTCGGATCAGATTTGCATCTTTTGAAATTCCGAGAAAGAAGGAAGGAGTCCATCTTTGCGTACCAAGCTCTTGGGGCCTGTTGCAATCAATACAAAGATTTCTTCAACCTGCAAACTAATGATGGATCTGATATGTATCCTTCTGATTGCTTCATGTATTATTCTTCATCAAGGTCTCCATGTAAAAAATCACTCTTCACATCCATATGGTGCACTTCCCAGTGCTTGGATGCGGAAATGGCCAAAACTAGGTGGATGGAATCCATCTTTGTAACCAGTGCAAAAGTATCAGTGTAGTATACACCTTGGACTTGGGAGAAACCTTTTTCCACCAACCTAGCTTTGTATTTTTTGATAGAGCCATCAGAAGCAACTTTCGTGTAGTAGATCCACTTGCATTGAACTAATTTTCTTCCAGGTGGAAGAGAAACTAGCTCCCATGTATTGTTCTTTTGAAGAGAACTGTACTCTTCATCCATGGCGGTTTGCCATAGTGGATCTTGGTGGGAATGATAGTATGATTTGGGATCTAAACCAATCATTAAATGAAATTTATAAGATAATAATGGATCAGAAAAAGAAAGATCCATACCTTCTCTTTGATAGTCTTCTCTTGTTCTCCTTGGATTAGCAGGATTTATAATGTTTGGAGCAGCAGAATGTAGAGTGTTTTGGGCCCACTTTGGTAACTGAGGAGGATCCTTACGGTAGGATTTCAAACCTGATATTTCATGGCCATCATAGTCCGATAAAATATCAGATATATCAGATCTAATTCTTTCTTCATATTCTCTCGAATTTTCATCTTGTGGAGGCTGCAGATCAGCAGTGTTTTCCTCTACTAGTTTCATATTTTGCAGCGGTTCTTCAAACTTCACACTTTATTCTATGAATATCTTTTTGGATCTGATATTCATGATTTTGTATTTCTTTGATTCTTCTCCATATCCTATTAGGATGCATTCATTACTTTGTGGATCCAAATCTTTTCTCTTTTCGGAAGGAATTCTAGCCCATGCAGTGGAGCCAAAAACCCTCAAATTGGACACATCCAATTTGTGAACAAAGAATGCTTCGAAAGGTGTTTTTCCTTTCATGGATGAATGTGGAACTCAGTTCTGAATGTATGCAGCAACATTAATGGCTTCAGCCCAAATTTTTACAGCCAAACCTTTTGACTCAAGCATGCAGGTAGCCATCTCTTTCAGTGACCAATTCTTCCTTTCCGCTACACCGTTCTGCTGGGGTGTGTAGGGAACTTTATGTTGGATCTGAATTCCACTTTCGGAACAAAGTTGCAGCAACTCAGTCTTGATATATTCTTTGCCATTATTAGGTCTAAGATCCTTGATATTTCTCTCAGATGCATTCTCAACAGAAGCCTTAAAATACTTGAATTTTCCAAGCACTTATGATTTGTGTTTGAGAAAGTAGACCCAAGTAAAGCAGGAGAAGTCATCTATGAATGTCAAGATGTACCTCCACCCATTCATGGACATGTTGGGAAGCGGACCACTGATATTAGAATGTATGAGGCCCAAAATTGTAGAATCTCTACTAGCTTTTCTGTGGTTGAACTTGTGCTCAGGGTGCTTCCCAACAAGGCAACCGGGGAAAATTCCCTTCGAGGAACGGAGTTGCGGAAGGCCTTCAACCATGGAATTATTTTGTAACAAAATAAAATACTTGTAGTTAAGGTGTCCAAACCATTCAAGCTAAATCCTACTAAATTCGTTTCTATGAGTGAGGAGAGCAGTGGGATTTTCGAGTGGCATAAAGTGAGAAAACTCATAGTATTTTGCAGTGTGATTGGCCTTTCCGACTGCAATAAGTCTTCCACTTTCAATATCAGAAATTTCAACTTTGTTAGGTCTGAATGTAATTTGCTTCGGTTCACCAGTGTGTGTCATTTGATACACAGAAAGTAGATTTGAAGCCAAGGAAGGCACATAGAGAACATTCTGGAAGCTTCCATGCTCTACATGGATGGTACCTTTACCCTTTGATGAAATTTTTGAGTCATCTCCCAAATGGATGGGGATGGAGCTGCTTGGATCAAATGAAGAGAAGGAGTCAATGTCTGCAACCATATGATTCAAGGCATTGGACTCTATCAGTAGAGTGTTGGGTTTCGAAACAGCTGCCATGAATGCTTGACATCTTTCATGATCATCATTTCTATCCTTCTTCCGTGCACCGTCGAGAAGACATATGTTATTCTTTTCCAAAAGGAGGGACATTTGATCTATTGTTTTCTTCATGCATGAAATTTCAAGATGAAAGCCACGGTGGCAATATGAACATTTAGATTTTTCCTTTCCCTCTTTACCCTTCTGCTTGTTCCTCAAACCGGACGGTGCTTCCGACTGCTTGCCTTTATCTCTTTACTTGGTAGGCTCGAATTTGGGCTTCTCTTTCCTTTGATTTCCTTTACCATTAGAACTCTTGGATCCTTGAGCAAAGAGGGATGAATCTTTGGAGTTTATGGACCCCATTTGAATCAACTTATCATGCTCTTTTGTGATGGACTCAATGAAGGCATTCAAGGTAGGCATCTTCCAATTCGGGGTAGTTAGCCGACCGGAATTGAAAGTAGAGACAAATACCGAGTAATATTTCCCAAGCTTTGTGAGAATGGAGAGGATCAATTGCTTATCCTCTTTCACAACACCATGGTTCTTCAATTTCAATGGAAAGTGTTTGAATCTTGTGAAAAACTCATTGATGGTCTCAAAATTCTCAGGACTAAGGTCAATCAATTCATTTTCCAATTGAAAAGACCTAGCTCATCCTGCTTGCCAAAGAGATTGTCAAGTTGCTCCCATACTGCTTTTGGAGTGTTCAATCTGCTGAGATGGAAATGAAGATCCTTGGAAAAAGAGAGGCAAAGGAGACCATAAGCTTCATCAAGCTTATTATAGTGTTTGGTTCTTTTTGACAATGTGCTTGGCTCCAATTCGAGGCCAACAATGACTCTATAGAACCCTTTTAAGCACAATATAATCTCCATATCATCTTTCCATTCAAAATAATTGAAAGGAGTATGAACTGGCTTGGAAGAAGAGTATTCCATCACAAATAGTGAGTGCACTTTATGTAGAATAACTTGTCAAACACAAGAGAGCGAATGCAATTGATGGAGATGATTAAGCTGCAAATCACAATCAAAACAAGAAAAATAAGGTCGAACAATCCACCCTTTTAGAGTTGCATCACACCTGGGATTGGAGATCAAGCAAGTTGAATGGGTCCAATGTATCAAATCCAGTAATTATGTGGAAAACTCAAGCTTCTGGAGTGGATTGGAATGTATTTTTCTGCTTTGCATGCACATGAGATCTGTCATGCCAAAACTTCAGTAATTTTGAGCAAATTCACTCAAATATTCTTGTAGAACACCTATAGAAAAGAGATCTTGTCCCTGCAATGGATCTGATACCATGTAAAGTTAGTCACAGTAGATCTAATGAACAAGTAAATCAATCATTATAGATGAAACTCAGAAAATATGGTGTAAACTGTGCAAAATCTTGCATCCATGCTCTATATCCCAATAAGGGTGAAAATAAAATCCAATACTGTCACAATGAATGAGCAATTCGAATTAACCAAGGAGGTCATTTGAATATCTGCATGGTGTAGCTTGGCTCCAACAAGGATTCCTCATCATCAATCAGTGGTGGTCATCAATGCATAAGTCACTGTCAGACAGGTGTCAAACTGAGTCTAACTGAGTCTAACTGAGTGTAATAAGTGTAACTGATGGTAAGTGGCACTAATATAGGGATGGAGGCTCATCCAGAGCCCAAATGGTCAGACTTTTGCCAGCTCCTTTTGCAATGATTTGGTCCTAGTGCTTTTGATGACTTCACCGGAGCCCTCACTAAACTTCGCCAAATTGGCACTGTGAGAGAGTATCAAACCGAATTTGAGAACCTAGCCAACCACATCGAAGGATTGTCTGATGACTTTTACCGGAGTTGTTTTATCAGTGGTCTAAAGGATTCCATCCGCTCTGAGGTCAAAATGTTCTGTCCCACCACAATGATGGAATCCCTAGGGTTGGCTAAGTTGGCAGAAGACAAGATTGCAACCCAACAATGCTCCAAGCCCACTTTTGTTCCCTTCCGAAATATGGGTTCACAGTGACCACCTATACCGCAGGCTCCTCGACCGACTCCTCTCAAGTGTTTGTCTGAAACAAAGATGCAAGCATGCAGAGAAAAGGGGCTTTGCTATAATTGTGATGAGAAATTCACTCGGGGACATAGATGTGTTTAGCAAAAGCTCTATCTCTTGGATGTGGAGTCTCCGCCTGCCTTTGAAATTGGTGACGAAGATCCAGAAACACTGGATGCTCCGGTCGACATTTAGGAACCTCCTATTGACCCTCCATCTTAGGATGACCAGCCAGAGATATCTCTCCATGCTTTAGTTGGAATCACCACCCCCCAAAGAATGTGGGTCGGGGGTTACTTCAAGAAGCTTCCTCTTACAATACTCATTGATTTTGGTAGCACTCATAATTTCATTGACCCTCGGATCACCAAACAAGCTGATTGTTTTATCCATCCTTGCTCCAACTTTGAAGTCATGGTTGCCAATGGGGGCACCTTACCTTGCAAAGGGAAGTGTTGAAATGTGCGTATCTCTATGGGAGATTATACTTTGCGCTCTGACATGTTTGCCTTTCCCTTAGGCGGATGTGATGTGGTTTTGGGCGCTCAATGGCTATGCACACTTGGCCCTATCTTATGGAATTTTGCTGAACTTTGGATGCAGTTTTCCCTCAATGGACAAAATCACACATTGACAGGATTACAACCAGGTTCTCTCAGCATCATCAGTTCACATCGCATGGAAAAAATCCTCAAGAAGAATTCACATGGTGTCATCGCTCATATCCATTCCATTCAGATGCAACCATCAGCGGTCTCCACTACTCCTTTGGATCTACAACAAATTTTGGATCGATATACAGGTGTCTTTGATGAACCAGTGGGATTTCCACCTTCCAGGCCAGAAGACCATCGGATTTAACTCCTTCCTGGAAGCATTCCTCCCAACATTCGGCCCTATCGCTACCCATTTCACCAAAAAACAGAGATTGAAATGCTCGTTCGGGACTTATTGAAGCAAGGTATTATTCGCCCAAGCACTAGTTCCTTTTCTTCTCCAGTTATTCTTGTCCACAAAAAAGATGGGTCATGGCACCTCTGCATTGACTTCCGAGCACTTAATCACCTCACCATCAAGGATAAGTTTCCAATTCATGTTGTTGATGAGCTTCTTGATGAGCTTCATGGGGCTCACTTTTTCTCCAAGTTGGATCTTCGTTCTAGGTATCATCAAATTTGGGTTCATGAGGATGATATCCCTAAAATAGCTTTCCACACACATGATGGCCATTATGAGTTTTTGGTCATGCCCTTTGGCCTCACTAATGCTCCTTCCACATTCCAGGCCTTAATGAATAAAATATTTCGACCCTACTTGCGGAAATTCATTCTGGTATTCTTTGATGATATCCTCATCTACAGTAAAACATGGGATGAACATCTCCAGCATCTGGATCTTGTCATGCAACTTTTCTCTGACCATCATCTCCATGCCAAGTGGTCTAAATGTGTTTTTGGACAGAAGGAAGTTGAGTATCTCGGGCACATTATCTCAGCACAAGGGGTTCGCGTGGATCCTTCCAAAATCGATGCCATGAACAATTGGCCGCATCCTCAGACACTCAAGAGCTTTCGTGGTTTTTTGGGGTTGACTGGCTACTACCGCAAGTTTGTCAAGGATTATGGGAAGATTGCAGCTCCATTAACTGCTCTATTGAAAAAGGATGCTTTTACATGGACACCTGCTGCTCAGTGTGCATTTGACAAACTTAAACAAGCTATGTGTACTACACCTGTGCTAGCCATGCCCAATTTTTCCAAGCCCTTCACTATTGAGAGTGATGCTTGCAGCAATGGACTTGGTACTGTTCTCCTTCAAGATGAACACCCCATTGTGTTCACTAGCAAATCCCTTTCAAGTAATAATTTAGCTGCCTCTACCTATGAGAAGGAAATGATGGCTATTTTGCATGCAGTACAGAAGTGGCACCCATACCTATTAGGGAATCATTTCTGCATCAAGACTGATCACCAGAGTCTGAAATATTTCTTGGACCAGCGTGTCTCCTCCCCAACACAACAGAAATGGGTTAGCAAACTCATGGGTTATGACTATGAGATCATTTACAAGAAGGGTAAAGACAATATTGTGGAAGATGCTCTTTATCTCACATTTGAAGCCCAAGGTTCTCTTTCAGCTATTTCTATGCCTGTTCCAAATTGGTTGCAATCTGTTCAACGAGGTTATGTCAATGACTCTTCCTTATCTCAAATCATCCAACGCTTGACCAAAAACCCTTCTTCTGTACCACATTACTCTTGGGATGGTGCTTCTCTGCGATACAAGGGTCATCTGGTGCTTCCCCAGAGCACAAATCTTCAACAGGATGTCTTCTATGAACTCCATGCTTCTCCATCGGCAGGGCACTCCGGGTTCCTCAAAATGTATGAACGAGCACGGTGTAACTTCTTTTGGTAGGGCATGAAAAGGAAAATTCAACAGATGGTGGCCGAATGTGATACCTTCCAGCGTAATAAGGGTGAAACAACACTCCTTCTAGGATTGCTTGAACCCTTTCCCATACCTAAAAGGATTTGGACAGATATTTCTATGGATTTCATTGAAGGGCTCTCCAAATCTGGTGGGAAGACAGTGATTCTCATTGTGGTTGATCACCTCTCCAAATATAGCCATTTTTGTGCTCTCAGCCATCCCTATACAGCCTCCTCCGTCGCTCAAATTTTCCTAGACCAGATATTTCGTCTTCATGGCATCCCTTCTTCCATTGTCTCGGATCGTGATGCGACTTTCACCAGTCATTTTTGGACAGAAGTATTTCGCCACACTGGCACCAAACTGAAGATGAGTTCAGGGTATCACCCACAAACAGAAGGTCAGACTGAAATTATCAATAAATTCTTGGAAACTTATCTTCGTTGCTTCACCTCGGAACAACAACATCAGTGGGAAAAGTGGCTCCCTCTTGCTGGATGGTGGTACAATACCTCTTACCACACTGCCTCTAAAATGACCCCATATGAAGCAGTCTATGGTCAGGCACCTCCAGCTCTTCTTCCATACACCCCCACCAGTTCACCAGTTCAGGAATTTGACACGGTCCTTCGAAACCGCGATCAGATTCTTCGCATTTTGCGGGACAATCTTCACATGGCAAGAAATCGCATGAAGCAACAAGCTGATCAACACCGTTCTGAGCGCACTTTTCAAGTCGGCGATATGGTTTTTCTTCGTCTCCAGCCATACAAAAAATCCTCTTTGAAACTTAAAGGGTGTCATAAGCTCGCTCCAAAGTTCTATGGGCCATATCGGATTCTTCAGAATATTGGGTCCGTTGCTTATAAATTGGAACTTCCTCCTTCTTCTTGCATTCATCCAGTCTTTCATGTCTCTTGTCTGAAGAAAGTTCTTGGCACCAACATTAGTGGAAAAATGATTTTACCCAAATTGGATAATGAAGGATCCATCCTTTTGGAGTTAGAGGCCATCCTCAATCGGCGCACGCGTCAGCTTCGCTCTCGCTCTATCACATAGGTCTTAATTCAGTCGCACGACATGCAACTAGAGGATGCTACATGGGAACCACTCCTTCAGATTCAACAACAATTTCCACATCTAAAGCTTTGAGGACAAAGATTTTTTTAAGGGGGAGGGGATGTTAGGAACCCATGTCTTTACTTTGTTAGTATGTTGTTATTGGACGCATATGCTTTGTAAGTCGTCCCGTAGTATTTGTTGATCAATAGTTTGTGTTATTGTTGTTGGCGCATATGCTTTGTAAGTCGCCCATAGTATTGTTGATCCATAGTTTGTAGAGGCCCATGGTTTTGACCCATAGTATTGGTTCCTAGACTTAGTATATAAGTGTGTGTTGAGACCTATGAAGGCACCGTGAAGTTATTTGTATTGAGCTTGCCCCCTCAAAGTGGCCTGTGATCAATATAAAAGTGATTCTGAGTTCTGTCATTTCTTCTATTTCACATATTCGCATTAATTAACTGTTGCAGGTGCATCATAGATTGATCCATTATTATTCTTTAGCTTGAGGGGGGGCTTTCTTCCCACTGGGTTTTCCCTCTTTCCTCACTTAGTTTATTTTCAACATTTTTTGGATTATTGTATTGGGGTGACCTTTGGTCTTTGTTACTAGGGCCCCACATTATTTTTTTTGCACATCATAGTCTAGCTTGAGGGGAGTTGTTCAGATATCCACATCATCTTTTTTAGGATCTTGCATGCAATTAGGGTTTGCATGCAAATTCTAGGGTTTGCATGCATCCCAGTCACCAAGTTGATGCCTCCAGCACCCTAGCCACCTTATTCTAGCACCCGGGAGCTTCTTACATCCGTTCATTAGCACTCATAGTCAGGAAGGCGCCCACTTATCACCTAATGCCAGAGAAGGGTGCACTTGTTCACCTACCACTGCAGTTCCACTTTAGTTACACTAGTTATCTTTGATTCTCTCTTATTTGAGGCTAGTTTCACTTCCAACTGATTGTTTCACTCCGTTGGACCTCCAGATTGACTAGATGACTTGTTCTAACTTCAATTAGCCTCCCATGCACCCTCCACTAAGCCCACTTTCCTATATCAGTGCTACACACTTCAGTTACACATGTTACACTCAGTTAGACTCAGAATAACACCTGGATAACTGGTTCTTGTGCATTGATGACCACCACTGATTGATGATGAGGACTCCTAGTTGGAGTCAAGATACTCCATTCAGTGATTCAAATGAACTCCTTAGTCAATTCTAATTGCTCAGTCATTGTTACTGTATTTTATTGTAATCATTCACCCTTACTGGGATATTGAGCACTGATGCATGTTTTGCACAGTTTTACACCATTTTTCTGAGTTTCATCTATTGTGATTGATTTACTTGTTCATTAGATCTGTTGTGACTAATTTTACACTGAACCCCTGTCGAGAAGAGTTGTGTCAATAGTGTGCCCCTTATCATGGCTCGAACCCATGACCTCAACGTTAATCGTGCTGAGAATTATTATTGTTCTATGAAACTTATATTTTTAAGTTATACATTACCTTACAGTCTTATGACTTAGTAGGGAGATGAGGTTTTCAGGTTTTCATATTATATGTATTACAGTAGCTTACTTTTAATTATTTTTATAAATCCCTCAAGGATGCCGTGACCTAGAGTATGAATATAATGTTGGCTGAAAACCTAGGTTGTGTCACCTGTTCTCTTTGGACTCGAGATGAGTCACTTAGGGTTTAACTTTTGTTATGAGTCTGCATAGGTTTAAATATTTACAATGTTTAAAAAGATGAATGCAAGAAGGTTAATGTTGTAATAGATAATGTCGATGAAATTTGACATGATAATGTAATCTTTGATATAATGTGTTTTAGTTATCAAATTTGTAGTGAATATTATTGTATACTTTATCAAAGCTATTCTATTAGCACTAATGTTCTTACCTTATACTTGGTTTATGAAGAACGATTATATTATTTCTATTTTGCTTTCATAAATAAATATGAGATATATATATTTCATTCATTTTGTGAATAATAATCTATTAGATGTACAGGTATTAATACTGCATAAATGCATAATGTTTACATATTTGAATGTTTAGCTATCTAGGGTTAATGTTTGAATTCTGATTATAAAATAAATTATTTTGGTTGAGTATGAACTCTAGTTTCAATTTATGAAAGCTTATACTACTTTTATAGATATAAATTAAACATAGGCTAACCATATATAATGTTTTTCCTGATTTGTACTATTTATTCTATGAATTCCGCTAGTTAGAAAAATAAACCTAGTTGACTTAATGAGCTATTTATGTAGCCACAATAATGACTTTAGATAACATCATAAGCATAAAATACATTTACTTTTCATCAGTATCTAGAGATCATATCTAATCTATTTTAATTAACTCTCTCCCTGTACAAGAGTACATCGCTAAATGCGAAAAGAAAAATATAGGGAGACATTTATATTCATTCTACACATTCATTACTCATAATATGATCATTCATTTGATTTATAAAGATAATACTCATAAAAAATTCATATGTTTAAAACAGTCTATAAATAAACAAATAGTTTCAACATAATTCAACAGTTCAGAAAATAAATAGAATATAACAAGTAGAACCTGATAACTTGATAGGGTGGATAAACACCCAAAGAGGCCCGTTCCTCCCAACCTTCTCCAGAAGAAACATCCAAATCACTTTCTCCCTTGGACCCCCGAGCTTGTTTACTGAACCACTAGGAAGAAGTCTCCATGTAGCAGCAAGGCATTCAGGTTGTACTTCAGCAATCAATGGAGACTTGCATACACCTCACATATGTACTTCAACAATCAATGGAGACTTACTCTACACTCAGCAAGAAACCTCTACACTCAACATGAATAAGACAGTATTAATCTGCAACTCAAAACATAGCTTCCCCTCATCGAATCTCTTGTGTGCATATAGCAGAAACACAAGGTAAATTTTCTTGTCAGAAAAAGTGTGAGCATCTGCTCAAATTTGATGGCTTATAAAATATGCCTAGGTCTTTTGGTGGTCAGTTTTCAATAAATGAGCCATAAGCTCTAGTTCCACATTCTAGGGAACTTGAGCACAATTTAAGGGAGTTGACCCATAACAACAACTACTTACTGAGTTCATGATGCTGCCACTTGTCCATTTCCTTCTACCCCAGATTCCATTCCTCCTAGTGGGTCAATAAACACTCTTTCAACAGTCTCTTTGGGTGAGTGTCTCTTGTTTTATTTTATTTTACTAAATAATAATATTATTCACTTACAGTCATCCTTGACCACTTGGTCAAATATAAAACTTTACAATAAAAGTTAAGACAATGTTTTTCCACAAACATAAAATGTCTTAAGTATTGGGTATGTTACAAACACCCCCACTTAAGCTCAACATCGTCCTCAATGTTGCTTATTCTTCATCAGAGCCTCCCTGGAATAGAATTGGATATGTTGCCCGCATATTACTTTCCAATTTCTAGGTAGCTTCATCAAGGATAAGGTGCTTCCATTACACCTTTACCTACCTAATGATGCCCCGAAAATCCCAGCATCAATCAGCAAGGGATTCTCCCCGGTAGAAAATCCCAATTAGATCGCTCACCGTTTGGTGTGGGGAATCCATGCGGTTAACGGTTCAGGCTACCGTGTAAGATTTAAAGATTTGTTTTGTTCTTTACCGGTTGCGGCCCGATCCACCATTTATGTGTTTTAAATTTATGTATGAGATGCAAGTGTTGTAAACTAATTTAATCTAAATGCAAAACTAAAACAAATATTAATCTAAAACTGTGATAAGCAAATCTATTCTATCCTCGCGAGGAGCCAAAATAAGAGAATGAGTAGCGTGCTGTAGATACACAAATAGATCTCGCAGATAGCTGTTTGAACCATTTTAAATGTGAATTACAACAGAAAGGGAGATACATTCAAGATAGCTCAAATGAATTAAAACGATTTAACCACTCATAGTACATAGCATAATACACAGAAAATGAGAAACATTCACAGCAATGGAGTAATCCACAATGAGTTAGAACGATCTCACAATAAACCAGTGGTAAGAGAGTCGAAATAGTTCCACGTCCCTTTACATAGATCCCAAGCAAATGCCGTGCAGGCTTTCAATAGACAAAAACAAACTCCTGTATCTTTATATATGGAAAATAGTTCCCATACATAGCGCAGTCCTTTTTTCTTTGCCTTTCAAAAGTCCTCATTATCTCCTTCGTTCACCTATTTATAGATTTTACAACGCTTCTCATTTTCCTAAAAACCTAAACCTAAACCTAGGAGGGAACAAAATTTGATGTCTTCTAGTGGTTAATAAGACAAAGCCCAAAACACAACTGTCTTTTACAAAATTAAAACAAAACAGAAATAAAGTTTTCTTTTCTTGAAAAAGACAAAATAACAGCTATCTTTCGTTTTAGAATAGGTCAAGCCACGGATGGCCCGACTGCATTCGCTGACTGCGATGCTTCTGCTGCTGCGCCTACTTCCCCAAGGATGTTAGCTGGTGCTGAATTATCCTTGACTTCGGCATGCGTGGGTGGCTCGATTTACTGGATATAACCAGCCCAATTTCCACTTTCTTAACCGATCTACCAATAATAGCCTTCTTCCTTTCATGAAAATAAACGGAATCTAGGTTGGCCACTTAGCACTGCTGCTTGGGTTTGTACGGGGTTAGTGCTAATTCATCAGTAGGAACAACTCCAGTATCAGCTATTTTTGGTGGGTCTTTCTTTGGCAGATCTAAGTCCATGGGTCGTAGATCATATGGACCTTGTTATTTTTCCTTTCTGACTTCTTCTTCTGCTTGCAGCCATGCCACCTCTGCCAATTTGGCTGCCTCCTTTTATGCTTGTAGTCTTGCTAATTCTTCCTTTTCAGCTGCATTGGCCTCCTGTTTCTACTTGGCTTCTTGTTTTATTTCTACGTCTGATTCCGACTCCACGAGCTTAGCTTTGTGCCAGGAGGATTTCCTAAGCATGTCAAAACCTACAACGCGCAAGGTAGCACAAATAAGGGATCCGGTGAATTTCAAAAAGAAACTATTAAATGCGAAGGCTGGCGAGTTGGTGAGCATGGGGCTCGAGACCTTCCGCAATTAAAATAACACTAGGATCTATTGATGGCCCAACCAAATCCGTGGGTGCACAAAAACCAAAAAAGATCTTCGCGCCAAGCGACAAGCATAAGGTTAAACTTTGCGCTAAGGCGGCGACTGTAACTTTAAGTTATGCGCTAAGCGGTGAGTTAAAGGTTAAGTTTTGTGCCCAAGCAGTGATCATGATATTAAATTCTGCGCTGATAGAGCTGTGCCGATAGAGCTACACCAGCATTAGACTTCGAGGGAAGCTGAGGCGCATCTATGGGGGCAGGAGCTATATGGATAAGCCTTGTGCCTTTGTCGCAAGTCTTAGTCACAAAATTTGTGCTAACAGGAACCACGCCAATGAGTCATGGAAAAGACTTAAGGGATTTTGCATCGGTGCTCATCTAAGGATAGGTTTGGGGCCAATGGTGGTCGAGATATGGTTACAATTCGCGCTAAAAGGGCAGCCGACTTATATTTAAAAATTGCGCGCCAAATGGTAAAAGGCCTAAGATTTGCAAATGGGGTGGCCGACTTATAGTCAACGTATGCGCCAAGCGGAAGACCTATGGTTAAAAAATGCACCAAGCAACAGAATTATAGTTAGCAATTGCGCCAAAGGATGGCTGAGTTATGCTCAACATTTGCGCTAAAGAGGATGAGTTAAGGCTAAAAAATGCGCTAAAGAGAAAAGGTGACTTTTCCTTAGAAAAAATAATTGATAAAACTTTTGGGAAGCAAGTGTTGAAATTTTGCAAAGTTAGAGAGAAAAATAAATCTAAAAGACAAGGAAAACACTTGTTACAAAATGTGTAGAAGGAGGGGCCCCAAATATCTTTAAAATTTTGGGGAAGGATGTTGTAGCAACAACAATTGGCGAATCGCTAGCGAACATAGATCTTTGAAAAACTCTCTCTCGTCCACAGGAAATTTTAAAAGCTGCTCACCTTATGTGCAACAGTCGGCTTGAGCGTTCGAATTTCCGCAAACGAAGTGATCACTTCATCCATTGGTCATTAGGAAAGGGGAGCTTCAATAAATACATCCTTAAAACTCTCCAAGGGACAAAATATTCGGTTCATTTTTAGAAGATCCATCTTTCAGACGACCACTGTCATCGGACTCCACAAGATTGTAAAAACATCTCGTAGAAAATATTCTCTTGTTCCTCATTCCCCTGCTGCTTGCATCCTTTTGGATGTTCTTTAATTAGCGACTTTTGTCATGTGAGTATTCTAGAAAAAATTCTTCAAGACTTAGCCATTTTTGTGATTTCTTCAATCCATTGATGTCCTTTTGTGTGAGCAAGATATTTTCTTGGTTTCTAGTGCTCACGGATGGAGAAGAACTCTATTGGGCATTTTGGTGTGGCTGCTTAATCTAAAATTCTTTATTGTTCTCAGCTGTGCTTTAATGGAGGCGAGATTTTCTGGAAAACAGACTCTTAATTATAAGCTCTTTTGGCTTTAGATTCGCAGCATGGAGTCATTTTAATACCCTATTCCTTCGAGATGTGCTTCCTTTCCGTGGTTCTAACTACAACAATCTTCTTGAGATGCTTATAAATGTGAGGGTGGATGGAGCCCAAGGATAATGATAAGGTAATCATAGATTTCAGCTATTAAACAAGGGTTAATGCGACCAACAGAACATGATCTCTTCATTCTGCAAAACGATTAGCAAAATCCAAAATGCATAGATAAAATTTCTTTTTAGGATACATTTCAACTTCATGAGTGGTGAGATTTCTTGAGGGATCTATCTTCACGAAAGTCCCAATTTCAAGGATAGTGGGAAAAAACAATACAAAGGAAAAGGGAAAGGGAAAACTCAAAAAATTAGAAAAAGAGAGCAACTTGGCTGAAACAAACAGAAATCAAGAGACTAAAGTAAAAAGTAGAAGAAAAAGAACAAAACCTTTATTTATGTACAAAGGTTCTCTTAGAGACTTTAAGCAAAAGACTATTTCAAAGCCAGGCCATTGAGGGGAATATTAACTTCCTCTCCCTGAAGGATTCTTAACTTGTACGTTGATGGGCCAAGCTTTTGAGAAATTTGGTAAGGGCCAACCCATAAGTGTTGAAATTTTGTATGGATTCCCTTACCATCATGTTGATGATCCCACTTCAGAACTAAATCTCCTACTTCAAAACTTCTTTTTCCATATTTCTTCTTATCAAACCATCTTTTTACTATGTCTTTATGATGATGGAATTGCTCTTTGGCCTTTTGCCATGACTCTTCGAGTTTAAGCAGGGTATCGATTCTTGATTGAAGAACTTGACTACTGGAACCTCAGGAGGCTTGGGACAGCTGCAAGGACGGGAGTAATACATTCGGGGAAAGGATGGCTTCCTTACCATAAACCAAGGTAAATGGGGACGCACCTAAGTCAATCTTGGGGGTAACCTTGTCTTCGCATAGAGCATTTGGAATGGCTAGGTGCCAGCTTCTCTGATTTTCAATTACAGTTTTCTTAAAAATTCGGATGAGGTTTTTATTAGTCGACTCAGCTAATCCATTTCCCTAGGGATAATAATTTGCTGAATAGTGTAGTTTGATCCCTTTCTCATAAACAAATTCATTGATCTTAAAAGACGAAAAATAAGTTGCATTATCAAAGACTAGGGAATTTGGAACCCCAAACCTAGCTATGATGCTTTCTTCCAAGAATTTGATAATTGCATCTTCGTTGACTATGCGCAGCGGAATGGCTTTAGCCCATCTCATAAAATAATCAGTAGCTGTCAGGATGTACCGGTGCTGCAACGAGGGATTTGGGTTTATCTCTCTGATAACATCTATGCCCCATTGCTCGAATGGTTCATAAATGATAACCGGCTGCAACGGTCCCACTACTTTTGGCAATTTCCTGGCACTTCTTTGGCAAACATCACAGTTCCTTGCATATGCATGAGCATCCCTGAAAATAGAGGGCCAATAATACCCGGCTCTAAGAATTTAATGAGCTGTGGTATCCCCTGAATAATGTCCCCCAACAGGGCCATCGTGTAATTCTTCGACTACCTTCCTTGCATTTTCTTTCTCCAAACATCTGAGGAAAATTCCATCATAATTCTTTCTAAAAAGGATTCCGTCAATGATTTGGTACACCGATGATTTCAGACAGAGTGCCCTTCTTTGCTTTGCTCCCCATTGTTTTGGCAAGTAACCTGACTGCAAATAATGCACTAAGTCTCTGTACCAGGACTCAGGATCAGTGAAGATGGGACAAACCTCAATTACATTTAGTTTAGCCTCATTTTTCCAATCTATCCCTTCGTCAACTGGATTTTGCATGAGCAACTTGCACAAATATTGACCCTTTATGATGGTAGATGGCTTGAATTCCAAGTCATATTCTTGAAGAGCCGTAACCCAGTTTCCTCGCATTTCTCCCATCTTGTTTTGAACAAATAGAGATCTAATGATAGGCTGAGGAACTATGACTTTAGTTCTGTTTTTTAGAATATATGGCCTGAACTGCTTAACCGCTTTGAATACTGCATATGCTTGTTTATCTATGACAAGGTAATTCAGTTCAGCACCCTGCAGACCAGTGCTCATAAAAGAAATTGGGTATTCATCCCCTGATTCTACCTTTTGAGTAAGTACTGCTGCGAGAGAGTCATCCGAAGCAAAGGTATACATTATAAAATCTTTATTGAAGTCCGGTCTCCTCAGAGACGGTACATTAGCTATGGCTGCTTTGATTTCTTTGAACGCCATTTTCTCCAAGTTTGTCCATTTGAACTACACACTCTGCTTAATCATTTGTTGCAATGGCTTGACGATTTGAGCAAAATAACAAACCTTCGAACAAAATTAATTGTGCCCATAAATGATTGCATAGATTTCTTGCTATGGGGCATGGGCATATTGTTGATAGCTTCAACTCGTTCTTGATCTATTGAGATTCCCTTCTTCAAAATGATATGACCGAGAAGTTTTCCTTCAAGAACAACAAACACACTTTTCTTAGGGTTCAAAAAGATACCATATTTCCTACAGCGATAAAAAATTTGCTTCAAGTGGAAAACATGATCTTCCCTCTTCTTTGAGAAAATTGTCACATCATCCAAGTAAACTACTACACACTAACCGCCCAGTCCTAGAAAGGCAGTGTCCATGGCTCGCTAAAAAGTTGCTCCTGCATTTATCAAACCGTATGTCATCCTTCGGTATGCAAAGGTCCCCCACTTTGTACAAAAATTGGTTTTGAGTCGGCCTCTTCCGCTCCGAGCACTTGATTATATCTAGAAAAACTGTTTAGCAGCAAGAACAATTCTGATCCTGATACCATATGCAAAATCTACTCCATTGGGGGTACAGGATAAATGTCTTTATCGGAATCCCTGTTCAAATTCCAGAAATCCACACACAGTCTAATATCCCCTGACTTCTTTCGTACGGGGACTAAGTTAGCAACCCATTCAAAATGTCTGACTTTAAAAATGATCTTTGCATCAAGCAATTTCTTTAATTCCTTTTGAATTAGAGGCTTGAGAGTCGGATGCATTCTCCTTAGCTGTTGCTGAAAAGGTTTGACACCTTCTTTCATTGGTATTACATGCTGAATGATACAAGTATCATACGTTTTCAGATCACCGTAAGTCCATGCGAAGACATCTTTATACTACTTGAAAAGTTTGATAAACTTTTCTCTTTCTCCCGGCGAGCAACACTTACTAAGATTAACATATTTCGGTTCTGCCTCTGTTCCCATATTAATCGATTCGTGCATCATAGAGGAGCTATGAGTTTTAGCATTTACTGGTCTCTTGAACTTGATCTGTAAATCAAACAAAGCTTCGAGAGTCCTCACTCCTTTAGGAATACAATTTCCTTTAACATCGTGTTTGCTTTGAAGGTCTGAGTCATGCTTCTCTTAATCTATTATGGCTTCATGGAAGGTATCTTCATTTGTCAAGAAGCTGATGATTTGATCATCATCATCAAATACTCTGAGATTCATAATGTTATCTAGAACAGATGGCCTGAAAATCAATTCAATAGAACATTTATTATTTGTAGGAACTAATCTGGAAGCGGAAGTAGCCAATAAATCAGCTGCAACATTTTGCAATCTAGGAATGGAATTTATATTGAAAGCATCAAAACACAAAACCAAATTACAAATCTCAGATTGGTAGCCTTTTAAATGAGGAGAAAGGCAGTGAATTGTATCTCTCACCTGCCTAACGACTATTTTAGAATCACCAAAGACTTTCAAATATTTGACACTTAAAGCAATATCCTTCTTTAACCCGTGGACTAGAGCTTCGTACTCAACAATATTGTTAGTACATTCAAATTCTAATCTACAAGATAAAAAGTGTTTATTCCTATTGGGGTCAATCAAAGCACAACCGGCTCCTGATCCTTCTTAGGTTTTGGAGCCATCAAAGTAAAGAATCCAAAACACATTTTCTTCTTTAGCTAAACTAGCATCATTAACAACTACGTCAGTGAATAATTCTTCTATATTACAATCAATATCACCAGTCCGAGAAAACTGAAGGAGATCGGACTGTTCATCTGGATTATGGCTAGCATCTTGTGCTTGATAATTTCCTAGTTCAATATCCAAGAAATAGTTTCCCAAAATTGAAGATGAGAAAGCAAGAGCTTCGTTCTTTTCTTCAAATTGAGTTACATTTTGTTTTATGTGAGGTTCTCTCAGTATCTTGATTTGGTTTTTCCTATTCTGATAAGGTAGCCATAGATGAAACCAGTATGTAGCAAAATAGCCATTCAGTTTCATAGACCAGTCCCTACTCAAAATGAAACCGTAAGCCTCTGGGATATAAACCACCATTATATCAACAAACTGACACACCCTAGGGTCTGCTGACAGCCTAATGAGAACATCTTTCATTTCCCCAATTACCTTAACAATGGTCCTATCCAATTGTATAATTTGAGATGGACAAGGGATAGGCTGCCCATTAATCTTTGCGCAAATTGATAGAGGCATGACATTTGAACTAGCACCTGAATCTACCAAATAGTTATGAACATTGTGGTTGAAGATTTCAAAAGTTAGGAGGAAAGGCAGAGTTTGTGATATGGATTTCCCACCGATGCTGGCTTCGTTTATCTCAGGGTCATTTTCTATGTTTTCAGATGAAGGACTAGCTTGTGGGTTAAAAACCTCTAGCAACTTTTGTCTTTGCTGGGGTAAACTGCACATGTCAAATATGGAAATGTTGGCTTTAGTCTTCTTAATGTCTTCAATTATATCGTAACCCATATCGCATACCTTAGAAATCTTGGGTTGAGTTTCTGTTTTGTTTGGAGTAATATTTGGTTGTTTGGCCTTTTCAACAATTGATTCTTTTATAGGTGTCAGAAATACCTTGGGCTGTTGTGGGATAATTGTTATATGCCACCTTGGAAATTCCCTTGAGGATTTCACTTTAGGAATATCTAAAGTTTGATCAGGTAAAGGGACTTTACTTCTAGTGGAAAAATTTATGGATGTTGCTTGAGACTCATCAGCGAGCTCTTCAAGAGAAGGTTCCTGAGTTGGTGACCAATCCCAAAGAACCATGGTGGTGTCTAGGGCAGTTTCCTCTTGATCAAAAAATTGTTCCTCTTGAGGATCTTTTTGTTCCGATAATTGCACATCAAGCATTTGATTCATCACTAAACTCATTGAATTAATCCACTGCGGACAACTTTTTTTCAGAATGTTGTTCTTGATGGAAAGTACAGAAATGATCCATACCTACTTCATTTAAATTTAAAACAACGAAATTGTTTATGGGCAGAGTTGGCTGTCCATTTTCTTCTCTTTTCTTATAATAAGGTTTGAACGGTTGCCTAGAGGTACTGGCTGCTTTATCCTTTTCTAAAGCCACAATTTTGTTTGAAAGCTTTTGCATCATTTTGACAATGTTTTCCATATCAGTTGATGGCTCTTCCTTGTTTTTGGTTAAAAGAAAAGGTTTCTTAGTAGGCTGCTTTGTTTCCAGATCTAGAGCATGTTTACCAATGTTGTCTACCTCTTCTTCTACCTTCTTTGCTTCGTCAAAGTTTTCTATTAAGGTAGCTTTCTTTGCTCTTTTAACAAACATGGCTATCAGAGAGTCAAGAGATGTTGTATAGTACTCAACTAATGATTCCTCAGCAGGCCTTGCAGCATCACGAAAATTATTCAGTAGGGTAGTGAATCTTTGGTTAAACTCTTGGACTTTCTCCTTCTTCTCCATTATCATGGACAAAAATTCTTTCATTAGGGTAGCTACCGTTTTCTAGTTTCCATACTTCTTTAAAAAACATTTTTCGAAGTCTTCCTAATCGGATATTGAACTAGCTTGAAGGCTAAAATACCATGAAGAAACTTTAGGTTCAAATGTGTAGGGAAACAATCGGCAAACCACATCTTTGTGTTCTACATTTAAAAGATTCAAGGCAAGGTAAAAACTCTTAAGATGATCCCCTGTAGTGATCCCTTTACCTGGTTCATATTTAGGAAAAAAAATCTTAGGGTTCTTAGGCAGATTATGGAAAGGACTTGCCAGATTCAGAGCTCCTGCTTCTCTCCAAGCCATGATTCTCGGAGTACGTGGTGGAGAGCTACATGGAATATGAGGTGGAGAATTTTGTGGAGTATGCAACTTTGGAGGAGTTTCAAATCCAAATTCTCCCAATGGCTCAGTAATTTCTTCTAACGATAGATCTACCAGATCTTCTAATTTTTTAACCAATACCGTGTCTCTGGTATATTGTGGTTCTCTCTTAGGAGCTGCTCGTCTGGGAAGTAACGGGACTGCGTTCAAACCACAGAGTTGACTAACATAAGAATGGGTATGCCTTCTTAAATCTATTATTTCAGCAAAAGGAACAACATACACTGTTTCTTGTTGTTCACCTTCAGGATTTGGATTTTCTTGATTTATGGATTCCAGATCTAAATCTTCTGGAACGACTGTTTCAAATGGGTCTTCAGTGGGATTTCTTCTAATGAAGGGATCTCTTCTGTCAGCCATGCACTGGTGGCCCTCCTTCTAGCGCCAAAAAGTGTTTATGCCCCGAAAATTGCAGCATCAATCACCAAGGGATTCTCCCCAGTAGGAAATCCCAATTAGATCGCTCACCATTTGGTGTGGGAAATCCATCCAGTTAACGGTTCCGGTGACCGTAAGTTTAAGTTATGTGCTAAGCGGCGAGTTAAAGGTTAAGTCATGTGCCCAAGCGGCGATCATGACCTTAAATCCTATGCTGATAAAGCTGCACCAGCATTAGACTTCGAGGGAAGACGAGGCACATCTATGGGGGAGAGAGCTATATGGATAAGCCTTGCACCTTTGCCTCAAGTTTTAGTCACAAAATGTGCGCTAATGGGAACCGCACCAATGAGTCATGAAAAAGACTTAAGGGATTTTGCATCGGTGCTCATCTAAGGATAGGTTTGGTGCTAATGGCATTCAAGATATGGTTACAATTCACGCTAAAAGTGTGGCCGACTTATATTTAAAAATTGCATGCCAAATGGTAAAATGCATAAGTTTTGCAAACGGGGCGACCGACTTATAGTTAATGTATGCACCAAGCAGAAGACCTATGGTTAACAAATGCGCTAAGCGGCAACCTTATAGTTAGAAATTGCGCCAAAGGGCGGCCGAGTTATGCTCCACATTTGCGCTAAAGCGGATGAGTTAAGGCTAAAAAATGCGTTGAAGAGAAAATGTGACTTTTCCTTAGAAAAAATAATTGAGAAAATTTTTGGGAAGCAAGTGTTGAAATTTTTCCAAGTTAGAGAGAAAAATAAATCTGAAAGACAAGGAAAACACTTGTTACAAAATGTGTATAAGGAGGGGCCCCAAATATCTTTAAAATTTTGGGGAAGGATGTTGCAGCAACAACACTACCTTCTGGTATGATTTCGGAGCATAATTTCCCTCCTGTTAATGATACAGTCTGGTTCCACCTGAAAATCTCCTTCGGGCTCCACCTGTATGTCATTCCAATTCAACACATGAGTAGCATTGTGCATATACTTTTTCAAAACAAAAATATGGAAAATGTTATGTATCCTCAAATTAGTTGGTAAAGCCAACTGATATGCAATTGGTTTGATTCTTGATAGGATTTCGAACGGTCCACAATACATGGGTGCTAGTTTAGCACAACTCCCAAGCTTAAAAGAACTTTTCTTGGGTTTTACCTTAACAAAAACATGATCTCCTACTTGAAATTCCTTTTCAGTTTGTTTTAGATCTACATAACATTTTTGTCTCTCTTGTGCAATTTTTAAATTGCCTTGTACCTGTTTCACAGTTAGCTCCATTTCTTTTAACAAATATGGTTCTAACATCAATCTGTCAACAGGATTACTCCAAGAAATAAGAGTATTGACTTTCCTTCCATACAGAATCTCAAATGGACTAATTCTAGCAGAAGCTTGATAGTAATTATTGTAAGCAAACTCAACTAAATGTAAATAATCTTCCCATTTAATTGGTTGATCCTTAACATACATTCTTAACATGTCTTCTAAAATCTTATTTACTCTTTCATTTTTCCAATCAGTTTGTGGGTGAAATGATGTACTGAAAATTAATTTAGTATCTAAACCTTTAAACAATGTTGTCCAAAAATTTCCAATAAACTTAGAATCGCGATAAGAAATTATTACCTTAGGAATTTCATGTAAACAAAACATTTGCTTGATAAACACATCAACAATGTTAGCAGCTTTAAAAGTAGTTTTAACAGGAATAAAATGAGCTACTTTACTAAGCTTATCCACAACTACCATTATTGAGTCATTTTGTTTTTTATTTCTAGGCAAACTAGTTATAAAATCAATACTTATAATTTCTCACTTCCATTCCAGAATTGGCAATGGCTGTAATAGGCCAGCTTGGTGTTGATGCTCAGCTTTAATATGCTGACATTCAAAACACCTGGCTATAAATTCAGCCACTTCGTTTTTCATGTTTGGCCAAAAGTAATCCTTTCTTAGCATAGTTATCACTTTCTGATAACCAGGGTGTCCCGAATAAGGACATTTTATGAATTTCATCTAAAAACAACAACTTAACTTTTGACACATTGGGCACAAAAAGTTTGTTTTTATAGGTCATTAATACTTTTTCCTTCATGCTCCAATCTGTTGTTAAATTTTCAGATAAATTTTCAGCAACTTTTTCTTGTAAGTTCTGATAATTTTCATCTTCTTTAATTCCTTCTTCAAGTTGATTTTGTAGATCTGTTTTATAAGTGTTGATTGCCGCCACATAATTTTAATTTAGCATTTCTTCTTAATGCATCAACAACTTTATTTTTATTTTCTCTTAATGTGTTGAATCTCGAAATCGTATTCGCTAAGGAAAGCTAACCACCTAGCTTGCCTTGCCTTTAGATTTGGTTGATCCAACAAGTACTTTAAGCCTTTATTATCTGTCATTAGTGAAAACTTCCTACCAATGAATTGATGGTGCCATATCTTTAAGGCATGTATCACGGCTGCCAACTCTAAATCGTAGGTTGCGTAGTTCTTTTCGTGAATTTTTAACTTCCTGGACTCGTAGGCTATTACATGACCTTCTTGAGTTAAGACCCCACCAAGTCCATCGTTGCATGCATCAATACATACAATGAAGTCCTTATTTGGATCTACAATTTTTAATATAGGTGTTGTTGTTAATAATTATTTTAATTTCTTAAAACTCTCTTCACACTTTTGATCCCAGATGAATTTCTTTCTCTTTTTATGCAAAAAAGTTATGGGATTCGCAATTCTGGAGAATCCTTCAATAAATTTTCTGTAGTAACTTGTGATTCTCATAAATGACCGTATGTCAATTACGTCCTTAGGGATAGGCCATTCATTAATTGAACTTATTTTATCTGGATCGACTGCGATCCCATCTTTAGATATTACATGACATATGTACTGTATTTTATCTTTATAAAAGTCACATTTACTGAATTTAGCATAAATTTGATGTTCCTTTAAAACTTGCAGAATTATCCTTAAGTGTTCGTAGTGTTCTTCTTTAGTCTTAAAATAAATTAAGATATCATCAATGAAAAAAATTACAAATTTATCTAGATACGTATGTAGAACATTATTCATTAGACACATGAAGACTGTTGGAGCGTTAGTTATCCCAAAATGCACAACTACGAACTCGTAATTCCCATAACAGGTCCTGAAAAGCAGTTTTAAAACTGTCTTCATCTTTTATCCTGACTTGATGGTATCTTGACCTCAAGTCTATTTTAGAAAATATCGTCCCTCCATGTACTTGATCAATTAGATCATCGATGTAAGGTAGAGGATATTGATTTTTAATAGTCATTTTATTTAGTTGATGGTAATCTATGCATAAATGCATAGTATCATCCTTCTTTTTAACAAAGATAACCGGTGCTCCTCAAGGAGACACACTTGGCCTTATGTAGTTTTTATCAATTAGTTCCTTCGACTGTGATTTTAATTCATTAAGTTCCAAAATGTTCATTTCGTAAGGAGCCTTCAAGTTTGGTACCGCACCCGGTACTAACTCAATGGTGAAATCTAATTCCCTTTCGGAGGTAGTCCTGGAATTTATTCCGGGAATACATCAGAAAAGTCCTTTAGAATTGGTATGTCTTCAAGTTTTAATGTATCTTTCTCAGTTGTGTGTTCGTTATTAATTACATTCATAGCAAACATTTTACACCCTTTCCTTACATCCTTTTTAACTTGTAAATCCGAAATTTGTCTAACAGAAGTTTTTCTAGGAATTCCCTTTACTGTCTCAGTTTCTCCATCATTATTTAAACAAGTAAAATACTTTTCATTATAGTTCAACACTACTCTATGCTTTTCCATCTAGTCCATGCCTATTAATACATCATGAGACCCCAAAGGTAAAATATTCAATTTAACTTGCGTCTTTAACTAGCTCATAAGTAAATCACAAATTTTAACAAATTCTACAACCTTTCTTTTTGTTCCTGTTGCTAACTGAACTAGCCATGACTTATCAAAATTTTCTACTTTTAACTTGTAACCTTTTACTAAATCAGGTGATATGTAGCTCAAACTTGAACCTGGGTGGATTAGAATAGAAATAGGTTTGTTTTGTAGCATACCTTCAATCTCGACCATTGAAGTTTGATGGTTTGCTTGTCAGTTTTCCAACGCTGCATTGATTCTGGGCATTCCCCTTGCTAGATCACCAACTGTTGGTTCTGTTTACAATCTATGAATGTTGTTGATTGTCTTTCTCCTGAGTGGACAGTGTGCTCTAGTATGCGGTCCCTGAAAGTCATAACATTTTAAAGGTGGTCTTTGTTCATTAATCTTGGCATTATTATTATGATTATTATTGTTATTAGACATATTTCTTGTAGCTGTGTAATTCTGTAGTGCATTACCTCTATATTTATTACTTTGAAAATTTATGTTATTAAAAATTTTCTTAATATTTCCACAATTCTAATTAAAATGTTTCTTTTTATGCTTGAATTTACTAGATTTTTTATTCCTCTAGCTAGATATTCCTTCTCTTTTTCCGTTTTGTTCAAAATAAAAGTTAGCCTTTCTCATGGTTTCTTCAAAAGTTGAAGGGTTGTCATACTCAATTTTGTCCTTTATGTTGAAAGGTAGACAACTCAGAAACCTTTGTACCTTAGGTTTCTCTTCAACTAAGTATGGTACATACGTTAAATGACTGAGAAATTTTCTACTTAACTCCTTCATACGCATAGAACCCAATTTTAATTCATAAAACTATTTTTCCTTCTCTTCATAATACTATTCGGACAAAAACTTTTTCTAAAAATGTTTCTTAAATACACTCCAAGTTATAGTCTTTTCTTTAATGCATTTAACCCTCTTAACATCCTGCCACCAAATATCTGCCTTTCCGATCAGATTGCAAACGGCTATTTTAGCTTTTAACTGAGATGAATAATCATAAATTTAAAGATATTTCTTCATACTGGATAGCCATGATTTGGCTGCCTCACCCTTTTCATTTTCACGATTAAATGTTTGGGGTTTTATCTTCTTAAATTCCCTTGAAATTTGTTCATAACACTTATGCTTTCTTTTCTTAGGACCACAGTCACTATCACTGCTGTCTTGATCATAATTATATTTTCTTCTATAAGTTTTATCATCATATTCGGAAGAAGAGTCACTATCACTTTTATAGTATTTTACTTTCTTATCTCTGTGTTTATAGGACATAATTCAAGACCCAGATTTTACTTTTGTTCCCTTATCTTTTTCATCATTATGATATTTTTCCAGTAAAATCTAGTTCAGCTCTTCATGTGCTCTTAGAATCCTTTCGTTTTCTTCTTTAACATTTCTTATCTCTGTTTTTAAATCTTTAACCACACGTAAAAGTTCAGATGATTGATCATTCAATTCTACATAGATTTCTTCGCTAATATTCTCATGTTCATTATTATTACGTTCACTATGATGAGATCTGTCTTCAGTAGAATCTTCTAGTCCTTCCATACCTACAATTTAATATAAAAAACTGTTCTATACAGAAAGAAAATTAAAACAAAAATTAGTAACTATGTTTTCTGTTTTTATTTTTTGTTGTGCGCGTTGAGCCAATTTCAGGCCTAGAGTTTGAACTCTCGCTCTGATACCACATGTAACATCCAAAAAATTTGTAAAAATTGAAAATTTTCTAAGTGGCCTTTTAGCCATTAAATGCTATGTGGAAGTAAGAGTTTCAACATTTATATTTACTGTTTACAAAAATATGACATTAATGCATCTTCATAGATTTTCATTAATTATTTAATTGTCTAGTTGTCCATTAAATAGATAGTGCCAAATCACTTAAGTTCAGAACAATTATAAAAGTATGTTGTAATGACATTGGATGTAATCTAATCTTACGTGTGGAAGATATAATGATGCTTATTTTATCATGTTACACTTACCGAATTCCATAAGTATCCATGACTTCATTTGACCCTAGCATTCTAGGTGTCAATATGTATTTAAATTAATCTATGCGGCTCGTACCGTGGTGGTTTTGTTTATACTTACGTATACGGTTATGAGTCAAGATCTATTTGATAAATTATGTATTTGTTTCACATTAATGTGTTTTATGACATAATTATGTTCATTTGTACTTAGTTTATAAAATGTATGTTGAGTTTATCACCTTATAAGTTAATAGATGCGAGTTCCAAAGCTTGGCATGAGATGAACTGGCGTAAGCCTGGGACTTAGTTACCTTAAATGCTAACGCATGAAATCCTTCTATCTTGTTCCAGGTCACAGGTTTACTTTGGCAAGTGTTAGATAGTTTGCTTGTTTAAGGTTCATCATCCAAGGCAAGGATACGTACCAAGAATCATTAAAGTTTTAAGTTGTAAATGCTAGTGTTGATTATGTTTTAGCCTACTCCATGCTTGGGATCCTAGACTTACATACCAATGTTATCACTCCAATGTTATGGATTAATGGAAAATGGGTGCACCAACTCTATGATATACATATCGTGGTGGCTCAATGATTAACAAGGTTATCATTTATGAATTATGCAATATGTACAAGTGTGTACCAACTATGGACTTTGTATAAAGTGTAGATCGTATTCCAAACAAGGTCAACTATGAAATATACATAATATTTGAAATCCTAAACTATAGGGTGATGGGTTTATCGATCGGATAGTGGATGACAATTCTTGGACTTAAATGCCTTCACGTGATCGTCATTAAGGGTGTCTTAGGAAATCAAAACCCTATGAGAAGCTTCAAGGTTTGGTCATTTGGTAGTTTGTTTGGTTTGTAGGGTGTTGACTAGATGAGCCTCTCCTCCTTTCGACTGCCATGGTTATTGAGCACCACTCCTTGAGTTGGTTGTGACCATAAGGGTTTTCATCGTGGGTCTTTATCGTGCCTATTGTGTGTAGGAGTTCATCGACCCAAGTTCGAACCTTGTAGGTAACATTCTCCTCCAGGATTTGTTCTTTAAAGGTTGACAGTCTAGCCCTGGTTTTGATCATTTAAGTATTCATCTTTTAATCTCTGTTATGGTTTTGTTGACAGGAGGCAGTTTATGGCCTTCAAGATGGCACAAAGAGAGGAGTGATCGGTTCCTGTGGACTATAAATCTGGGTAAGTCTTGGGCTCAATCCAAGATGCCTCTATCATCGTTTATAAGGGTTTTAAGTTGGTCTTATCGTTCTTCAGTTTAGACTGAGTTTTTAAGAGGGATATGAAAAGTGTAAGCAGCATTGCTACAGTAGAAAGATTTTACTTTGGCACTCCCAAGTTGGGGTTTCACTGCCTAGTTGATGTATCGGTCTATTTGATACTAAGGTTGTCATTTTGGTTTTTCCTAAGCAGCTAGTCTACGATGTAAGGTTTTCTTTATAAATAAAACAATGGTTCGCTTTGTTTCTTAGATTCTCTGTGTTGATAAACTTGTTCGGCTCTGTCAGTTTTGTTTTAAGTATAATTGTTCGGATATCCACATCATCTATTTCGGGATAAATCATCTATTTCAGGATCTTGCATGATCTATTTCAGGATATGATCTATTTCAGGATCTTGCATGCACAGGCATGCATCCCAGTCACCAGTTTGATGCCTCCAGCACCTTATCCACCTTCTTCTAGCACCCGGGAGCCACTTACCACAGAGTTTTAGCCCTCCTAAGATGAAAGGCACCCTCTTCTCACCTACTGCCAGAGAAGGGCGCACTTGTTCACCTACCACTGCAGATTCACTTCAGTTACATTCAGTTAGCTCCGATTCTCCCTGATTTGAGGCTAGTTTCACTCCCGACTGACTGTATCACTTCCGTTTGACCTCCAGTTTGATTAGGTGACTTGTTCTGACTTCAGTTAGCCTCCCATGCGCCCCCACTGAGCCTCCAGATCCTATATCAGTGCTACACACTTTAGTTACATTTATTATACTCAGTTAGACTCAGATTGACACCTGGATGACTGGTTGTTGTGATTGATGAGCACCACCGATGATTTATGAGGACTCCTAGATAGAGTCAAGCTACTCCATTCAGTGATTCGAATGACCTCCTTAGGCAATTCGAATTTCTCAGTCATTGTTACAGTTTGTATTGTAATTCATTCACCCTTATTGGGATATTGAGCACTGCTGCATGTTTTGCAAAGTTTTGCACCATATTTTCTATGTTCATCTGTTGTGATTGATTTACTTGTTCATTAGATCTGCTGTGACTAATTTTACATGGTATCAGAGCCATTGCAGGGACAAGATCTCTTTTCTACAGGTGTTTATACAAGAAGATTTGACTGAATTGCTAAAAATTGCAAAAAGTTTGGCATGAGATATCTCAAGGGCATTCGCTCCTGTGCATGCAAAGCTTGAAAAATATTCCAATACCACTCCAGAAGCTTGAGTTACCACATAATTCCTGGATCTTATACATTGGACCTATTCAACATTGCTTGAAATCCAATCCCAGGTGTGATGCAACTCTCAAAGGGTGGATTGTTCGACCTTATTGTGGTTGTTTTGATGTGATTTGCAGGTTTATTGTCTCCTCCAATTGCACTCGCTACCTTCTGCATGCAAGCCTTTCTACAGCAATTGCATTCGCTATAGTCTGCAGGCAAGCTTCCTCTTCATCAGTTGACTCAATCCTTGCAATGGAATACTCTTCTTCAAAGCCTATCCTCACCCCATTCAATTATTTTGATTGGAAAGATGATATGGAGATCATATTACGTTCAAAAGGTTACCACCGAGTCACTCTTGGTCTTGAATTGGAGCCAAACAATGTAGCAGAAAGAACCAAACACTACAACAAGCTTGATGAAGCTTACGGTCTTCTTTGTCTCTCCATCTCCAAGGATCTTCACTTCCATCTCAGCGGATTGAAGACTCCAAAAGCCATATGGGAGCAACTTGAAACACTATTCGGCAAGCAGGATGAGCTTAGGGCTTTTCAATTAGAGAATGAATTGATTGGCCTTAATCCTGAGAATTTCGAGACCATCAATGAATTCTTCACAAAATTCAAGAACTTGAACTTGCAATTGAAGAACAGTGGTGTTATCAAAGAGGATAAACAGTTGATCCTCTCCATTCTAAGCAAGCTTGGGAAAGATTATTCGGTATTTGTCTCCACTTTCAATTCCGGTCGGCTAACTACCCCGAATTGGAAGATGCCTACCTTGAATGCCTTCATTGAGTCCGTTACGAAAGAGCATGACAAGTTGATTCAAATGGGGTCCATAAGCTCCAAATATTCAGCCCTATTTGTTCAAGGACCCAAGATCTCGAATGGTAAAGGAAAGCTAAAGAAGGAGAAGCCCAAATTCGAGCCTCACAAGCAAAAAGACAAAGGCAAGCAAACGGATGCACCATCCAGTTCGAAATCCAAGCAAAAGGGCAAAGAAGGTAACCAAAAATCTAAATGTACTTATTGTAACCGTGGCTTTCATCCCGAAAGTTCATGTATGAAGAAGACTATAGATCAAATGGCCCTCCTTTTGGAAAAGAACAACATAACCCTTCCTGACGATGCAAGGAAGAAGGATCGGAATGACGATCATGAAAGAGGACAAGCACTCATGGCAACGGTTTCGAAGCCCACTCTCTTGATAGATTCGGGTGCATCAAATCATATGGATGCAAATATTGATTCTTTTTCCTCATTCGATCCAAACAGCTCCATCCCCATCCATTTGGGAGATGACTCAAAAATTTCTTCAAAGGGCAAAGGTACGATTCATGTAGAACATGGATGCTTTCAGAATGTTCTCTATGTACCTTCCTTAGCTTCGAATCTCCTTTCTGTGTATCAAATGACACATACTGGTGATCCAAAGAAAGTCACATTCATCCCTAATACAGTTGAAATTTCTGATATCAAAAGTGGAAGACTAGTTGCGGTTGGGAAGGCAAACCACACTGCAAAATGTTATGAGTTTTCGCACTTTATACCGCTTGCAAAGCCCACCGCTCTTCGCACACATGGTAATGAGGTTAGTAGGATTTGGCATGAAATATTTGGACATCTAAATTATAAGTATTTGCTGCTACTATCAAATAAATCCATGGTAGATGGGCTTCCACAACTCCGTTCCTCGAAGGGAATATGCACCGGTTGCATTATTGGGAAGCACCCCGAGCACAGATTCGACCGCGGCAAGGCTAGCAGAGCCTCTACTATTTTGGGATTGATCCATTCTGATATCAGTGGTCCACTGCCCCATATGTCATTAAATGGTTCAAGGTATGTTTTGACATTTATTGACGATTTTTCCCGCTTTACATGGGTATTCTTTCTAAAAAACAAGTCAGAAGTGCTTGGAAAATTCAAGGATTTTAAGGCTTCTGTTGAGACCACCACTGAGAGCAAGATCAAAGCTCTTAGATCTGATAATGGTGGGGAATATATCAAGTCCGAGTTGCTGCAACTTTGTGCCCAAAGCGGAATCAAGATCCAACATACAGTTCCCTACACACCCCAGCAGAACGGTGTAGCGGAAAGGAAAAACCGGTCACTGAAAGAGATGGCTACATGCATGATTGAATCGAAAGGTTTGGCTGAAAATATTTGGGTTGAAGCAATCAATGTTGCTGCATATATACAGAACCATGTTCCACATTCATCCGTGAAAGGTATGACTCCTTTCGAAGCATTCTTTGGTCACAAACCGGATGTGTCAAATTTGAGAGTTTTTGGCTCTACTGCATGGGCTAGAATTCCTTCTGAGAAGAGACGAGCTTTGGATCCACAAAGTATCGAGTGCATATTGATAGGATATGGGGAAGAATCAAAAGCATATAAACTCATGGATATCAGATCTAAAAAGATATTCATAGAGCGCAGTGTGCAGTTTGAAGAACCGCTTCAAGAATTGCAACTAGTTGAGGAGAAAACTGCCGATTCACCGCCTTCACCAGAAGAAGATTCGAGCAGCGATAATGAAGGTATGAGTTCTGATATTTCTGATATTGTAGCAGAATATGATGATCATGACATATCAGGTTCGGAATCCGACCATTCAGATCCCCCTCAGTTACCAAAGTGGGCCCAAAACACTCTACAATCTGCTGGTTCTAGTCTTGGAAATCCTGCTGATCCGAGATGAACAAGAGGAGACTTTCAAAGGGCAGGTATGGCTCTTTCTATTGCTGATCCATTTCTTCGAGAGATTTGTTATTTGATGGCTGGTTTAGATCCCCAATCATACTATTCATCCCATCGAGATCCGAGATGGAAAAGTGCCATGGATGAAGAGTACAGTTCTCTTCAAAAGAACAATACATGGGAGCTAGTTTGTCTTCCACCTGGAAGAAAATTAGTGAAGTGTAAATGGGTCTACCGTACTAAAGTTGCTGCTGATGGAACTATCAGCAAATATAAAGCAAGGTTGGTGGCAAAAGGTTTTTCCCAAGTCCAAGGAGTGGACTACACAGAGACCTTTGCACCGGTTGCAAAGATGGATTCCATCCGCCTTGTTTTAGCTATTGCCGCATCCAAGCATTGGGAAGTGCATCACATGGATGTGAAGAGTGCATTTTTACATGGAGACCTTGCTGAAGAGGTCTATATGCAGCAGCCAGAGGGTTATACATCAGATCCATCATTGGTTTGTAGATTGAAGAAATCTTTGTACGGGTTAAAACAGGCCCCAAGAGCTTGGTACGCAAAGATGGACTCCTTCCTTCTTTCTCAGAATTTCCAAAGATGCAAATCTGATCCGAATGTCTATCTTCAGTGAGTTAAAGGTAATTTGTTGGTTATTGTACTTTATGTTGATGATCTGCTTATTACTGGTAGCACACTTACTTCAATAAACAAGCTAAAATCTGCCTTAAATCTAGCTTTTGACATGAGCGATTTGGGCTTGCTGAGTCACTTTTTGGGCTTGGAGATAGCTCAAAATTTCGATGGGATCACTATATCTCAGAAAAAATATGCTTCCGACCTGTTATTGAAGTTTAATATGGATGAATGTAAGGCAGCCCCGTTCCCATTCCTCTCAGGAATCAGTCTTGAGGAGGGAGATTCCACACCGCTTGCAGATTGCAGTATGTATCGACAGTTGATTGGTTCACTACTTTATTTGACACATTCACGGCCTGATATCTCATATGCCGTGAGTGCCATGTCAAGATATATGCAGCAGCCACATGAGCTTCATTGGCGAGCAGCCAAGCGGATCTTGCAGTATGTGCAAGGTACGAGACAGTTTGGCATACATTATGCTGCAGATTCTGAGCTAGATTTCATTGGTTTTACTGATTCAGATTGGGCAGGTGATAGCATTGATCGGAAGTCCACTTCCGGTTATGTTTTCATGATTGGTCATGGTGCTATTTGCTGGTCCAGCAAAAAGCAAGCAGCCATTGCACTTTCTTCAGCAGAGGCAGAGTATCGAGGGGCAGTCAATGCCTGCATTCAGGCAGTTTGGTTGCAGGGTATTCTTTCCGAGTTTGGTTTTGGTGGCACTACTTCGACTGTCCTATTTTGTGACAATCAAAGTGCTATCAAGATCTCCATAGATCCAGTTCAGCGGCAGAGGACCAAACACATTGAGATTCATATGCATTACATTCGACAGTTGGTGCATGACCGCACCATCATTCTGCAATATTGCCCTACTGATGAGCAAATTGCAGACATCTTCACCAAGAGCTTCACTGAGAAGAAGTTCTCTTACCTACGTTCACTGTTGGGGGTGAGTTCCATCATGGTGGAGACAGATTGATTCATTATTATGCTTTAGCTTGAGGGGGGGCTTTCTTCCCACTGGGTTTTCCCTCTTTCCTCACTTAGTTTATTTTCAGCATTTTTTTTTGGATTATTGTATTGGGGTGACCTTTGGTCTTAGTTACCAGGGCCCCACATTATTTAGTTGGCACATCATAGTCTAGCTTGAGGGGGGGTGTTCGGATATCCACATCATCTATTTCGGGATACATCATCTATTTCAGGATCTTGCATGATCTATTTCAGGATATGATCTATTTCAGGATCTTGCATGCACAGGCATTCATCCCAGTCACCAGTTTGATGCCTCCAGCACCTTATCCACCTTCTTCTAGCACCCGGGAGCCACTTACCACAGAGTTTTAGCCCTCCTAAGCTGAAAGGCGCCCTCTTCTCACCTACTGCCAGAGAAGGGCGCACTTGTTCACCTACCACTGCAGATTCACTTCAGTTACATTCAGTTAGCTCCGATTCTCCCTGATTTGAGGCTAGTTTCACTCCCGACTGACTGTATCACTTCCGTTTGACCACCAGTTTGATTAGGTGACTTGTTCTGACTTCAGTTAGCCTCCCATGCGCCCCCACTGAGCCTCCAGATCCTATATCAATGCTACACACTTCAGTTACATTTATTATACTCAGTTAGACTCAGATTGACACCTGGATGACTGGTTGTTGTGATTGATGAGCACCACCGATGATTTATGAGGACTCCTAGATAGAGTCAAGCTACTCCATTCAGTGATTCGAATGACCTCCTTAGGCAATTCGAATTGCTCAGTCATTGTTACAGTTTGTATTGTAATTCATTCACCCTTATTGGGATATTGAGCACTGCTGCATGTTTTGCACAGTTTTGCACCATATTTTCTATGTTCATCTGTTGTGATTGATTTACTTGTTCATTAGATCTGCTGTGACTAATTTTACAATAATAAGATTTTATAGAAATATTGTCTTAGTAATGGATGTTTAACGGGATTGAACCCTACCCTTGTTTCGATAAATATAACATGTTTGCACTGTAATTTACTATACTTCGAAAGCGGTTTCGGTGTTCGATAAATTTGATTTTAATGACATGGGTCTTAAGCCTGCTACTATTCTGAGTTTATATTTGATATTTTTTGGCATTATGTTTTGTTGTAGGGGTGTGTTCTCCAATTGGAGGCTCGAACCCTCCATTCACGACTGCATTCTGTGTAAAGAGAAATGTAGGGAAACTGGTAGTTATTTAAAGTTTTAATGTTGTAAAAGAAAATGTGGGATTTGTATTAAAAATTTGAATGAGCCTATACAGGTCTTGATTTTGTAAGCTATTAGTTTCCTTATTATTTTTATGTATGTGGAATCCGGCCTGGGCGTGTCCCTTATCGTGGCTAGAACCCATGACCTCAACATTACTCGTGCTGAGAATTATTATTGTTCTATGAAACTTATATTTTTAAGTTATACATTACCTTACAGTCTCATGACTTAATAAGGAGATGAGGTTTTCGGGTTTTCATATTATATGTCATACAATAGCTTACTTTTAATTATTTTTATAAATCCCTGAAGGATGCCGAGACCTAGAGTATGAATATAATGCTGGCTAAAAACCTAGGTTGTATCACTTGTTATCTTTGGACTCGAGATGAAGAATGATTATATTATTTCTATTTTGCTTACATAAATAAATGTGAGATATGTATATTTCATTCATTTTGTGAATAATAATCTATTAGATGTACATGTATTAATACTGCATAAATGCACAATGTTTGCATATTTGAATGTTCAGTTATCTAGGGTTAACGTTTGAATTTTGATTATAAAATCAATTATTTTGGCTGAGTATGAACTCTAGTTTTAGTTTATGAAAGCTTATACTACTTTTATAGATATAAATTAAACATAGGCTAACCATATATAATGTTTTTCCTGATCTATACTATTTATTCTATTTATTCCGCTACTTAGAAAAATAAACCTAGTTGACTTAATGAGTTATTTATGTAGCCATAGTAATGACTTTAGATAACATCATAAACATAAAATACATTTACTTTTCATAAGTATCTAGAGATCATATATAATCTATGTTAATTAACTCTCTCTCTATACTAGAGTACATCACTAAATGCAAAAGAAAAAATATAGGGAGACATTTATATTCATTCTACACATTCATTACTCATAATTTGATAATTCATTTGATTTTTAGAGATAATACTCAGAAGAGAATTCATACGTTCAAAACTATCTATAAATAAACAATCAGTTTCAACATAATTCAACAGTTCAGAAAATAAATAGAATATAACAAGTAGAACCTGATAACTTGATAGGGTGGACAAACACCGAAAGAGGCCTGTTCCTCCCAACCTTTGCCAGAAGAAGTAACCAAATCACTTTCTCCCTTGGAGCCCCGATTCTTTTTACTGAACCACTAGGAAGAAGTCTCTGTGTAGAAGCAAGGCACTCGGGTTGTACTTCAGCAATCAATGGAGACTTGCATACACCTCACATATGTACTTCAGCAATCAATGGAGACTTGCAGACATATCCAAAACTCTGCACTCAACAGTAATAAGACAGTATTACTATGCAACTCAAAAGATAGATTACCCTCATCAAATCTCTTGTGTGCATATAGTAGAACCACAAGGTAAATTTTCGTGTCAGAAAAAGTGTGATCCTCTGCTCAATTTCAATGGCTTATAAAAGATGCCTACGTCTTTTGGTGGCCATTTTTCAGTAAATGAGCCATAAGCTCAAGTTCCACATTCCAGGGAACTTGACCACAATTTAAGAGAGTTGTCCCATAACAACAGATAGTTACTGAGTTCATGATGGTTCCACTTGTCCATTGCCTTCTACCCCAGATTCCATTCCTCCAAGTGGGTCAGTAAACACTTTTTCAACAGCCTCTTTGGGTGAGTATCTCCTATTTTATTTTATTAAATAATAGTATTATTCATTTACAGTCATGCTTGACCACTTGGTCAAATATAAAACTTTGCAATAAAAGTTAAGACAATGTTTTTCCATAAATATAAAATAGCTCAATTATTGGGTATGTTACAAACACCCCCGCTTAATCTCAACATCGTCCTCGATGTTGCTTATTTTTCATCAGAGCCTCCCTAGAATATAATTGGATATGCTGCTTGCATATTACTTTCCAATTCCTAGGTAGCTTCATAGAGGATAAGGTTCTTCCATTACATCTTTACCTGCCCTATGGTATGATTCCGGAGCATAATTTCCCTCCTATCGAGGATACAGTCCAGTTCCACCTGTATGTCATTCCAATTTAGCACATGAGTAGCATCGTGCACATACTTTTTCAAAACAGAAATATGGAAAATGTTATGTATCCTTAAATAAGATGGTAAAACCAACTGATATGCGACTGGTACGATTCTTGATAGGATTTTGAACGGTCCACAATACTTGGGTGCTAGTTTAGCACAAATCCCAAGCTTAAAAGAACTTTTCTTGGGTTTTACCTTAACAAAAACATGATCTCCTACCTGAAATTCCTTTTCAGGTCATTTCAGATCTGCATAACTTTTTTGTCTGTCTTGTGTAATTTTTAAATTGCCTTGTACCTATTCACAGTTAGTTCCATTTCTTTTAACAAATATGGTCTTAATATCAATCTGTCAACAAGATTACTCCAAGAAATAGGAGTATTGCATTTATTTCCATACAAAATATCAAATGGACTAATTCTAGCAGAAGTTTGATAGTGATTATTGTAAGCAAACTCAACTAAATGTAAATAATATTCCCATTTAGTTTGTTGATCCTTAACATATATTCTTAACATGTATTCTAAAATTTGATTTACTCTTTCAGTGTTCCCATCAGTTTGCGAGTGAAAAGATGTACTGAAATTTAATTTAGTATCTAAACCTTTAAACAATGTTGTCCAAAAATTTCTAGTAAACTTAGAATCGCGATTAGAAATTATTACCTTAGGAATTCCGTCTAAACAAAATATTTGCTTCATAAACACATCAGCAATGTTAGCAGCTTTAATAGGAATAAAATGAGCTGATTTACTAAGCTTATCCACAACTACCATTATCAAGCCATTTTGTTTTTTATTTCTAGAAAAACTAGTTATAAAATCAATACATATAATTTCCCACTTCCATTCTGGAATTGGCAATGGCTGTAATAGGCCAGTTGGGTGTTGATGCTCAGCTTTAATCTGCTGACATTCAAAGCACCTAGCTATGTATTCAGCGACTTCATTTTTCATGTTTGGCCAAAATTAATCCTTTCTTAGCATAGTTATCATTTTCTAATAACCAGGGTGTCCCGAATAAGGACTTTTATGAATTTCATCTAAAATCAGCAACTTAACTTTTGACACATTGGGCACAAAAAGTTTGTTTTTATAGGTCATTAATACTTTTTTCCTTCATGCTGTAATTTGTTATTAAATTTTCAAATAAATTTTCAGCAACATTTTCTCGTAAATTCTGATAATTTTCATCTTCCTTAATTCCTTCTTCAAGCTGATTTTCTAGATCTGTTTTATAAGTGTTGATTGCCACCACATAATTTAATTTAGCATTTCTTCTTAATGCATCAACAACTTTATTTTCTCTATCCTTAATGTGTTGAATATCAAAATCATATTCGCTAAGGAAGGCTAACCACCTAGCTTGCCTTGCCTTTAAATTTGGTTGATCCAATAAGTACTTTAAGCCTTTATTATCTATCATTAGTGAAAACTTCCTACCAATCAAGTGATGGCGCCACATCTTTAAGGCATGTATCACGGCTACCAAATCTAAATCGTAGGTTGTGTAGTTCTTACATAACCTTCTTGAGTTAAGAACCCACCAAGTCCATCGTTGCATACATCAGTACATACAATGAAGTCCTTATTTGGATCTGCAATTTTTAATATAGGTGTTGCTGTTAATACTTCTTTTAATTTCTTAAAACTCTCTTCACACTTTTGATCCCGGACGAATTTATTTCCCTTTTTTTGCAAAGAAGTTATGGGATTCACAATTATGGAGAATCCTTCAATACGTTTTCTGTAGTAACCTGTGACTCCAATAAATGACCGTACATCAGTTACGTCCTTAGGGACAAGCCATTCATTAATTGCTCTTATTTTATATGGATCGACTGCGATCCCATGTTTAGATATTACATGACCTAAGTACTGTATTTTATCTTTATAAAAGTCACATTTACTGAATTTAGCATAAAGTTGATGTTCTCTTAAAACTTGCAGAATTATCCTTAAGTGTTCATAGTGTTCTTCTTTAGTATTAGAATAAATTAAGATATCATCAATGAAAACAATTACAAACTTATTTAGATACTTATGTAGAACATTATTAATTAGACACATGAAGACTGTTGGAGCATTAGTTACCCCAAAAGGCATAACTATGAACTCGTAATGCCCATAATGGGTCCTGAAAGCAGTTTTAAAAATGTCTTCGTATTTTATCCTGACTTGATGGTATCTTGACCTCAAGTCTATTTTAGAAAATATCGTCGCTCCGCGTACTTGATCAATTAGATCATCGATGCGGGGCAGAGGATATCGATTTTTAATACTCATTTTATTTAGTTAATGGTAATCTATGAATAAACGCATAGTACCGTCCTTCTTTTTAACAAAGATAACTGCTCCTCCCCGAGGAGACACACTTGGACTTATGTAGTTTTTAACAATTAGTTCCTTCAGCTGTGTTTTTAATTCATTAAGTTCCAAAATGTTCATTATGTAAGGAGCCTTCAAGTTTGGTACCGCACCCGGTACTAACTCAATGGTGAAATCTAATTCTGTTTTCGGAGATAGTCCTGCAATTTCTTCCGGGAAAACATCAGAAAAGTGCTTTAGAATTGGTATGTCTTCAAGTTTTAACGTATCTTTCTTAGTTGTGTGTTTGTTATTAATTGCATTCACAACAAACATTTTACACCCTTTCCTTATAGCCGTTTTAACTTGTAAAGCCAAAATTTGTCTAACATAAGTTTTTCTAAGAATTCCCTTTACTGTTTCAATTTCTCCATCATTGTTTAAACAAGTAAAAGACTTTTCATAATAGTTCAACTCTACTCTATTCTTTTCCAGCCACTCCATGCCTATTAATACATCATAAGACCCCAAAGGTAAAATATTCAATTTAACTTGCATCTTTAACTAGCTCATAAGTAAATCACAACTTTTCTCAAATTCTACAACCTTTCTTTTTGTTCCTGTTTCTAACTGAACTAGCCATGACTTATCAAACTTTTCGACTTTTAACTTGCAACCTTTTACTAAATTAGGTGATATGTATCTCAAAGTTGCACCTGGGTCGAATAGAATAGAAATAGGTTTGTTTTGTAGCATACCTTCGATCTCGACCATTGAAGTTTGATGGTCTGCTTGTCGGTTTTCCAACGCTGCATTGATTCTGGGCATTTTCCTTGCTAAATCACTAACCGTTGGTTCTGTCTGCATTGTATGAATGTTGTTGACTGTCTTTCTCCTAAATGGATAGTGTGCTCTAGTATGCGGTCCCTGACAGTCATAACATTTTAAAGGTGGTCTTTGTTCATTAATCCAGGCATTATTAATATTAATATTATTATTATTGTTATTAGACATATTTCTTGCAGCTGTGTAATTCTTTGGTGCATTACCTCTGTATTTATTACTTTGAAAATTTACGTTATTGAAATTTTTCTTAATATTTCCAGAATTCTGATTAAAACTTTTCTTTTTATGCTCGAAATTACTAGATTTGTTATTCCTCTAGCCAGATATTCCTTCTCTTTTTCTGTTTTGTTCAAAAGAAAAGTTAGCCTTTCTCATGGCTTCTTCAAGGGTTGAAGGGTTTTCATACTCAATTTTGTCCTTTATGTTGAAAGGTAGACAACTTAGAAACCTTTTTACCTTAGGTTTCTCTTCAAATAAGTAAGGCCACATACCTTAACTGACTGAGAAATTTGCTACTTAACTCCTTCATACTCATAGAACCCAATTTTAAGTCATAAAACTATTTTTCCTTCTCTTCGTAATACTATTCGGACAAAAACATTTTCTTAAAATGTTTCTTAAATACACTCCAAGTTATAGTCTTTTCTTAAGTGCCTTTAACCCTCTTAATATCCTGCCACTTCGATCATATTGCAAATGGCCATTTTAGCTTTTACCTGAGATGAATAATCATAAATCTGAAAATATTTCTTCATACCGGACAACCATTCTTCGACTGCCTCACCCTTTTCATTTTCACCATTAAATGTTGGGGTTTTATCTTCTTAAATTCCCTTGAAATTTGTTCATAAGACTTATGCTTTCTTTTCTTAGGACAATAGTCACTATCACTGTTATCTTGATCATATTTATGTTTTCTTCTATACGTTTTATCATCAGATTCAGAAGAAGAGTCACTATCACTTTTATAGTATTTTACTTTCTTATCTCTGTGTTTATAGGACATAGTTCCAGACTCAGATTTTACCTCTATTCCCTTATCTTTTTCATCGTTATGATATTTTTCCAATAAAATCTGGTTTAACTCTTCTTATTCTCTTAGAATCCTTTTGTTTTCTTGTTTAACATTTATTATTTCGGTTTTTAAATCTTTAACAGTACGTAAAAGTTCAGATGATTGATCATTCAATTCTACATAGATTTCTTCATTAGTATTCTCATGATCGTTATTATTTTGTTCACTATGATGAGATTTGTGTTCAGTAGATTATTCCAGTCCTTCCATACCTGCAATTTAAAATAAAAAAGTGTTCTATACATAAACAAAATTAAAACAAAAATTAGTAACTATATTTTCTGTTGCTCATGTTTAGCCAATTTTAGGCTTGGAGTTTGAACTCGCACTCTGATACCACATGTAACATCCCAAAATTTGTAAAAATTTAAAATTTTCTAAGTGGCCTTTTAGCCATTAAATACTATGCGGAAGTAAGAGTTTCAGCATTTATATTTACGGTTTACACAAATATGACATTCATTAGAGGAAATTTCAATCTAAAATGGGCCTTCCAAAAATAATACAAATTCCATGTCATCATGTATTAGCTAATCAAAATGCTTTAAAATTAAAAAAGGGAGCACCTAAAAAAATTTGAGAGAAAAAATAAAAACTACTTTTTGGATCGTATTTTCAACTTATCTCCTTGTAGGTTTACTCAAATTTCAAGTGGGAGGACTCGCTGGATGCATAATTTAATTATGCATCCAACAAGTACCCATGTTGCATACTTTTAACAACATACACACAATGAAAAATAGAAAATACATTAAAAACATGTTTTCTCTCACCAGAAACATGTTTCTTTAATGTATTTTCAACTTTTCATGGTGTGGATGTTGTTAAAAGTATGCAACATGGGTACTCGTTGGATGCATAATTTAATTATGTATCCAATGAGTCCCCCCGCTTGAAATTTAGTAAACCTACAAGACGATAAGTTGAAAATACGATCCAAAGAAGTAGTTTTTTTACTTTCTCTACTATTATTTTATTATTTTCTTATTATTTTCATTGGGAGGCCCATTTTTTACCCAAATTTCCTCTAATGAATGCATCTTCATAGATTTTCATTAATTATTTAATTGTCTAGTCGTCCATTAAATACATATTGCCAAATCACTTAAGTTCAGAATAATTATAAAAATATGTTCTAACGACATTGGATGGAATCTAATCTTATGTGTACAAGATATAATGATGCTTATTTTATCATGTTACGCTTACCAAATTCCATAATTATAAATGACTTCATTTGACCCTAGCATTCTATGCTGCTAGTACCGTGGTGGTTCTGTTTATACTTATGTTTATGGTTATGAGTCAAGATCTATTTGTGAAATTATGTATTTGTTTCACATTAATGTGTTTTATGACATAATTATGTTCATTTGTACTTAGTTTATAAACTGTATGTTGAGTATATCACCTTATAAATTAATAGATGTGAGTTCCAAAGCTTGGAAAGAGATGAACTGGCATAAGCTTGGGCTTACTTAGCTTAAATGCTAACGCATGAAATCCTTCTATCATGTTCCAGGTCACAGGTTTAATTTGGCAAGTGTTAGATAGTTTGCATGTTTAAGGTTCATCATCCAAGGCAAGGATACGTACCAAGAATCATTAAAGTTTTAAGTTGTAAATGCTAGTGTTGATTATGTTTTTGTTAAGTTTAAACCAAATAACCAAGCAAGATCACTGAAAGAAGCATAATCACAAGATAGACACACAATATATCCTGGGAAACCCTCATGGGGTAGAAAACCCAGCAAAGCTTTCCTCAATAAGATGATCAACCAAAATACAAGATGTGCTCCTCCTTCCTTTGTCTCCTTAGCTGATCTCCCAGACAAGTGCGCACTCTTCCACAAGTGAGTGAGTGATCTAATGAGGAGTTCACCTCCTCTATTTATACTTGACTCTCAACTGACTAAAAGACCTGTTGGGGCCGACCTCACCTGGAGAAGTCTAATAACCCCTAAAATATAACTACAGGGCTGACCCACACATGGTGGGTCTAACAACCCTAGTTAATATCAAACCCTGGAGGAATAAACATCTCCAGATACATAGTGGGATTACCTCGGAGGAATGAAACATCTCCGGAATAAATAATGTACAATTATAATATTCTTAGAAGTTACAATATTCAACACTCCCCCTTAACGAGAAGGATATTATAACAACATCTGTAGGAGTAAGGAGTCATTTACTACATCATCTATATATCATCGGAAGCTTTCTTCATTTCATCATCATCAGTAACTTGACTAGTTACTGGAACATCAACATCGTCATCAGCATTGTCATACGATCATTAGCATCGTCATCACACGATCATCATCATCATCGCCACACGATCATCATCATCGTCATCACACGATCATCAGCATCGTCATCACACGATCATCAGCATCATCGCCACACGATCATCAACATCGTCATCACACGATCATCAGCATCGTCATCACACGATCATCGGCATCGTCATCACACGATCATCAGCATCGCCATCACACGATCATCAGTATCGTCATCACACGATCATCAGCATCATCATCACACGGTCATCAGCATCGTCATCACACGATCATCAGCATCGTCATCACACGGTCATCAGCATCGTCATCACACGATCATCAGCATCGTCATTACACGATCATCAGCATCGTCATCACACGATCATCGTCATCGTCAAGGAATGATGTAAACCAGTCATGTACCTTTTTGAACCGAAGTCCAGGGACGATCCAGTCCTATCATGTTCTCGGAGACCTCACGTCTACGGCTCAGTTTACAGGACTAAAGTCCAAGGATGATCCAATCCTTCACCGTGCTTTTAGGACCTACGTCCAAGGATGACTTAATCCTCAATCGTCCACCAAGGACTTCATTCTTGAAGACATACGTCTACGGCTCTTCTTTCGGACTGAAGTCCAGGAATGATCCAATCCCTTCATTATCGAAGACATACGTCTACGGCTCTTCTTTCGGACTAAATTCTAGGAATGATCCAATCCCTTCATTATCGAAGACATACGTCTACGGCTCTTCTTTCGGACTGAAGTCCAGGAATGATCCAATCCCTTCATTATCGAAGACATACGTCTACGGCTCTTCTTTCGGACTGAAGTCCAGGAATGATCCAATCCCTTCATTATCGAAGACATACGTCTACGGCTCTTCTTTCGGACTGAAGTCCAGGAATGATCCAATCCCTTCATTCTCGAAGACATACGTCTACGGCTCTTATTTCGGACTGAAGTCCAGGAATGATCCAATCCCTTCATTATCGAAGACATACGTCTACGGCTCTTCTTTCGGACTGAAGTCCAGGAATGATCCAATCCCTTCATTCTCGAAGACATACGTCTACGGATCTTCTTTCGGACTGAAGTCCAGGAATGATCCAATCCCTTCATTCTCGAAGACATACGTCTACGGCTCTTCTTTCGGACTGAAGTCCAGGAATGATCCAATCCCTTCATTCTCGAAGACATACGTCTACGGCTCTTCTTTCGGACTGAAGTCCAGGAATGATCCAATCCCTTCATTCTCGAAGACATACGTCTACGGCTCTTCTTTCGGACTGAAGTCCAGGAATGATCCAATCCCTTCATTCTCGAAGACATACGTCGACGGCTCTTCTTTAGGACTGAAAGTCCAGGGATGATCCAATCCCCTCAACTGTCCACTAAGGACTTCATTCTCGGAGACCTCACGTCTACGGCTCTCTTTAGGACTGAAAGTCCAGGGATGATCCAATCCCCTCAACTGTCCACTAAGGACTTCATTCTCGGAGACCTCACGTCTACGGCTCTCTTTAGGACTGAAAGTCCAGGGATGATCCAATCCCCTCAACTGTCCACTAAGGACTTCATTCTCGGAGACCTCACGTCTACGGCTCTCTTTAGGACTGAAAGTCCAGGGATGATCCAATCCCCTCAACTGTCCACTAAGGACTTCATTCTCGGAGACCTCACATCTATGGCTCTCTTTAGGACTGAAAGTCCAGGGATGATCCAATCCCCTCAACTGTCCACTAAGGACTTCATTCTCGGAGACCTCACGTCTACGGCTCTCTTTAGGACTGAAAGTCCAGGGATGATCCAATCCCCTCACATGTTCATCAAGAACATGTATCCTCATCATCATAACATGTATCACCACAACATGTATCATCAATATCAAAACATGTATAACCACAACATGTATCATCATCATCAAAACATGTATAATCACAACATGTATCATCATCATCAAAACATGTATAACCATAACATGTATCATCATCATCAAAACATGTGTAACCACAACATGTAGAACATGTATAACCACAACATGTATCATCAACATCAAAACATGTATAATCACAACATGTATCATCAAAAGTATCTAACATCAAAAGCATGTATACATCTATCATCAAAAGTATGTATACATCTAATCATAAAAATAAAGAATATAAGAGTCCTAAATCTAAATAATTCTAGGTGATTAAGTGCAAAGAAAAAATAAGTAACCTCATCATTGATGAGATAGGCTTGTCTGTCTCATACTGTGCTACTCCCCCTTTCGAGGAGGGTTCTTCTGAACTACACCAAGCTTGTCTCGGAAGTGTTCAAACTTTACTCGAGACAGAGGCTTGGTCAGGATATCAGCAATTTGATCCTCAGTGCTTATATACTCTAGCTTGATAGCTCCTTTCTGCACCATATCTCGAATATAAAAGTAACGAATCTCTATGTGTTTTGACTTATCATGAAACACAGGATTTTCAGTCATCTTGATGCAGCTTTGATTATCACACATAATCACAGTGGGTTCCATTTCTAAGTCAAACACTCTAGATAAAAGTTTCCAAAGCCATATTGCTTCACAGCTAGCAGAACAGGCAGCTATGTATTCAGCTTCAGCAGTACTGAGGGCCACACTTGATTGTTTCTTGCTGAACCATGAGATCATGGAAGATCCAAGACCATAACATCCACCTGAGGTACTTTTTCTATCTGAGACACTACCTGCCCAATCAGAATCTGAGTAACCATGTAATCTGAGTTCATGACCTCCAAGATAAAATAGGCCAAAATCTAATGTACCTTTTAGGTACCTCATTATATGCTTTGCAGCTATTAAATGAACCTTTCTAGGTTCTACTAGATACTGACTTAGGGTATTTACAGCAAAGCATATATCAGGTCTAGTATTTGTTAAATACATCAATGATCCAATGATTTGTCTATATAGAGTTATGTCCACTAGTTCTGATGAATCATTAGCTAATAACTTTAAGTTGGAGTCCATGGGAGTGGCCATGGCTTTACACTCCAACATATCAAATCTTTTGAGAATCTCCACAGTGTACTTACCTTGATTTAGAAAAATCCCTTTTGGTTCTTGCCATACTTCTAGACCTAAGAAGTAGTGCATTAGTCCGAGATCCTTCATCTCGAATTATGAAGAAAGCTTCTTCTTGCTTTCAATAATCTGTTTCTCATCTCCAGTTAGGAAAAGATCATCTACATACAACAGCAATATAACTGGTTCATCATCCATCACCTTGAGATAAAGATTTGGGTCAGCTTTACTTTTGGTAAAGCCCATGCTAGTTAAGAAATTGTCAATCCTTTCGTACCAAGCCCTTGGAGCTTGTTTTAAACCATATAATGCCTTCTTTAATTTGCATACATGAGTTCTTCCATCATTAACCTCAAACCCTTGAGGTTGCTCTATGTATACTTCTTCTTCAATTACTCCATTCAGAAAAGCTGTCTTAACATCCATTTGGTGTAATTTCCACTTCATCATGGATGCAAGAGCCATAATAGTTCTAATTGAAGTATACCTGGCAACTGGTGCAAATGTTTCTTCGTAGTCAATTCCCTCCTTCTGAGAGAATCCTCTGGCTACAAATCTTGCTTTGTATTTTTCAATGCTTCCATCTGTGGCATGTTTTATTTTGAAGATCCATTTGGAAGAAACCACACTTTTATCTTTTGGCTTGGGAACTATATCCCAAACATCATTTTTCATTATTGACTGATATTCTTCTGTCATTGCTTCTACCCATTCTTTCTTCTGAGCTGCCTCTTCATAGCTAGTAGGTAGTTGATCCACAAGGTCACACATTAAGGCCATATAGTTGGATACTAGCTTTGGTTTCTTTCTTTCTCTAGTGGAGCCTTCAGGAGCTCCATATCTTTCAGCTCCTTGAATAATATCTCTATCCCATGATGGTCTTCTTTTCCTGGATAGTTCTGTAACAGGGGGTTCTTGAGGTTCCAGCATGTCATGATCCTCTGGTGTAGCTTCTTCAGGGATGTGAGCAGTCTCTGAATTTCTGGGTGATGAATCTTCTTCATAAACTTCTTCAAGTTGACACTTTCTGGATTTCTTGAGAGCTGCTTCCTCATCAAAGGTTACATCTCTACTTATTTCTATATGATGGAAACCTGGTATGTAGATTCTGAAGGCTTTGGAAGTTTCACAATAACCAACAAACATTCCCTTCTTACCTGAGGGATCCAACTTGGTTCTCTTTTCTTTTGGAATGTGGATATACACAGGACACCCAAATATTTTAAGATGACTTACCTCAGGCTTCTTACCTGTAAACACTTCTTCTGGAGTTTTGAATTCAAGAGCACTGTGAGATAATCTATTTTGCACATAAACTGTTGTCTTGGCTGCTTCAGCCCATAAGTACATGGGAAGATCTTGGTCATGTATCATGGTCTTCACAGCTTCCATGATTGTTCTATTTTTCCTTTCAGCCACCCCATTCTGTTGGGGATTGTAGGGAGTAGTTAGTTCCCTTTTAATTCCAGCTTCTTTGCAAAAGTCCTCAAATTCCTTTGAGGTGAATTCTCCGCCATTATCTGTTCTGAGAGTTTTGATTTTCTTGTCTGATAGATTTTCTATTAGAGCCTTGAACTCTTTGAATTTTCCAAAGACTTCATTCTTCCCTTTTAGGAAGTATATCCAAGTTTTCCTTGAATAGTCATCTATGAATGAAAGATAGTATTCAAACCCACTTAAGGAAGTGGTGGGCATTGGACCACATACATCTGAGTGTATAAGCTCTAAAATGTTCTTAGTCTTTGTTTCACTCTTTGAAAAGGGGTTCTTGATATCTTTCCCTTTCTTACATCCTTTACATGAGCCATCATGATCGGCTTTTAAATCTGGTAATCCTATGACTACCTTGCTTACATAGGGTAAGGCTTTAAAGTTGATGTGGGCTAATATTCTATGCCATAGCTCACTGGGGCTAGAGATCTCATGTGCAAGGGCAGCTTCTGGATGACCCTTGAGTTTATAGAGACCTCCTTCTTCTTCACCAATAACAACTGCATCTTTAATTGTCTTCCCTTTGGACCACATGAGTACTTGTCCATCTATGAAGGCTACTCTGAAGCCTTTCTTATCTAGAGCTGAAATGGAGAGAAGGTTCTTCTTTAAACCTGGGACATATAAGATGTCTTTCATCTTCAAGGGTGTTCCAGAATCTAGCTTATAGCTAGCTTCACCAATTCCTTTGATAGGATATTGGTAGTCATCTCCTAGAGATACTTTCTGTGAAGAAGACTTTTCTTCAAGATTTGAGAAGGTCTTCCTTTGACCTGTCATGTGCTTGGAAGCACCACTATCAATGAGCCATGTATCTTCTCCAGGAGATACAGATCCAGAGAGTGCAGAGAATAGAACATATTCTTCTGGATCTTCTTTCTTCACCTTACATCTTTTCCTTTTGGGTTTTACCTCTACCTCTTCTTCTTCTTCATCTTCTTCCTCTTCTTCTTCTTCACTTTCATTTTCTGCCATATATGCATGATGTCTTTTGTGGAAGACTTTCTTCTTTTGAGAAGGACAAAATCTGGAGATGTGTCCCAATTTATGACAACTGTAGCATTCTACCGTAGAAAGATCTCTTGCTGAATTGGGTCCTCTTCTCTTGTTAGATCTAGAGAAGTGTTGAGATCCTTTGTGGTCAACTCTCTTGAAATGACTCATTCTTCTTCTTTTGGTATGAGTGGCTAAGGCTTGGTCATCCTCTTTGAGAAGGGCTTCTCTATTTGCAACCCTAGCTTCTTCTTGAACACAATCCTCCCATACTACATCAAACTTCATGCTCTCTTTCCTGGCACACATGGTTTGTATAAATGACTCCCAAGATCTAGTGAGACCATTGAGGGCAGTCATCACAAGTTCATCCTCATCAAGGGTATCACCAATTGCATCTAGTTGTTCCTTGATTTGTGAAACCCTTGAGAAGTAGTCTTGAATGGATTCTCCTTTGTGCATCTTGGTGCTCTTCAATTTAGACCTCAGATTCATCTTCCTATTGATGTTCTTCCCTTCATACATTCTTCCTAGGGCATCATACATTTCCTTTGGAGTCTTCTTGGAGGCCACTTGGGGAATCAAGTGGTCTTTGATGGAATCAGCTATGATTCTCTTTGCCCTAATCAAATCTTTCCTATGTTTCTCTTTGGCTTCATCTCCTTCTGGTTCTGCAACTTCTTCCTTGATAAGCTAAGCAAGATCATTCTCTTCAAGAATGAGACCAATTCTGTATTTCCATGCCCGGAAATTCTCTATGCCTTCTAGCTTGTCTTCAAGCTTAGTATTTGGAGCCATCTTCTCTTGGGGGAGTCCAAGAGACAGAGTAGACTTACTTGGAAAGTTCCTTTTCACTTTTCCGGAAACTGAAACAGAATTTTATCGCACTTTTGGTAGAATTAGTGTTTGACTTTCCCGGAGTTCTACTTAACCAAAAAGTTCGATCTATAGCTTAAAAGAATGCTCTTGATAAGGGCTATCCAACCATGTAATCAGAAATAAAAAATTCCAACTTTTTTCTGAAACCAAAATCTGACGTATCGCACTTTTGGTAGAATTAGGGTTTGCAATTCCTGGAGTTCTACCCAACCAAAAAGTTCGATCTAGGGCTTAAAAGAAAGGTATTGAGGAGGGCTATCCATCCATGCAACCAAAAATCAATAATACCAACTTTGGGCTGAAACCCTAACTTCACCAAAGAGAGAGAGAGAGATAATCTTACCTTGTGAAAGATGTCCTATTCAGTCTAGCTCTGATACCATGTTAAGTTTAAACCAAATAACCAAGCAAGATCACTGAAAGAAGCATAATCACAAGATAGACACACAATATATCCTGGGAAACCCTCATGGGGTAGAAAACCCAGCAAAGCTTCCTCAATAAGATGATCAACCAAAATACAAGATGTGCTCCTCCTTCCTTTGTCTCCTTAGCTGATCTCCCAGACAAGTGCGCACTCTTCCACAAGTGAGTGAGTGATCTAATGAGGAGTTCACCTCCTCTATTTATACTTGACTCTCAACTGACTAAAAGACCTGTTGGGGCCGACCTCACCTGGAGAAGTCTAATAACCCCTAAAATATAACTACAGGGCCGACCCACACATGGTGGGTCTAACAACCCTAGTTAATATCAAACCCTGGAGGAATAAACATCTCCAGATACATAGTGGGATTACCTCGGAGGAATGAAACATCTCCGGAATAAATAATGTACAATTATAATATTCTTAGAAGTTACAATATTCAACAGTTTTAGCCTACTCCATGCTTGGGATCCTAGACTTATATACCAATGTTATCACTCCAATGTTATGGATTAATGGAATATGGGCGCACCAACTCTATGATATACATATCGTGGTGGCTCAATCATTAACAAGGTTATCATTTAGGAATTATGCAATATGTACAAGCGTGTACCAACTATGGACTTTGTATAAAGTGTGGATCATATTCCAAACAAGGTCAACTATTAAATCTACGTAATATTTGCAATCCTAAACTATAGGGTGATGAGTTTATCAATCGGATAGTGGACGGCAATGCTTGGACTTAAATGCCTTCACGTGATCGTCATTAAGGGTTTCTCGGGAAATCAAAACCCTACGCGAAGCTTCAGGGTTTGGTCATTTGGCAGTTTGTTTGGTCTATAGGGTGTTGACTAGCTCAGCCTCTCCTCCTTTCGGCCGCCATGGTTATTGAGCACCACTCCTCGAGTTGGTTGTGACCATAAGGGTTTTCATCGTGGGTCTTTATCGTGCCTATCGTGTGCAGGAGTTCATCGACCCGAGTTCGAACCTTGTAGGTAACATTCTCCTCTAGGATTCATTCTTTAAAGGTTGACAGTCTAGCCCTGGTTTTGATATTTAAGTATTCATCTTTTAATCTCTGTTATGGTTTTGTTGACAGGAGGCATTTTATGGCCTTCGAGATGGCACAAAGAGAGGAGTGCTCAGTTCCTGTCGACTATGAGTCTGGGTAAGTCTCGGGCTCAATCCAGCATGCCTCTGTCATTGTTTATAAGGGTTTTAAGTTGGTCTTATCGTTCTTCAGTTTAGACTGAGTTTTTAAGAAGGATATGAAAAGTGTAAGCAACATTACTGCAGTAAAAGTATTTTACTTCGGCACTCCCGAGTTGGGGTTTCACCTGCCTAGTTGATGTATTGGTCTATTTGATACTAAGGTTGTAATTTTGGTTTTTCCTAAGCAGCTAGTCTGCGATGTAAGGTTTTCTTTATAAATAAAACAATGGTTCGCTTTGTTTCTTAGATTCTCTGTGTTGATAAACTTGTTCTCGGCTCTGTCAGTTTTGTTTTAAGTATAATAAGCTTTTATAGAAATGTTGGCTTAGTAATGGATGTTTAACGGGCTTGAACCCTACCCTTGTTTTGATAAATATAAAATGTTTGCACTGTAATTTACTGTACTTCGAAAGCGGTTTCGGTGTTTGATAAATTTGATTTTAATGACACGGGTTTTAAGCCTGCTACTATTTTGAGTTTATATTTGATATTTTTTGGCATTACGTTTTGTTGTAGGGGTGCGTTCTCCAATTGGAAGCTCGAACCCTCCATTCACGACTGCATTCTGTGTAAAGAGAAATGTAGGGAAACTGGTAGTTATTTAAAGTTTTAATGCTGTAAAAGAAAATGTGGGATTTGTATTAAAACTTTGAATGAGCCTATACAGGTTTCGATTCTGTAAGCTATTATTTTCCTTATTATTTTTATGTATGTGGAAACTGGCCTGGGCGTGCCTCTTATTGTGGATGGAAGCCATGACCTCAACGTTACTCGTGCTGAGAATTATTATTGTTCTATTAAACTTATATTTTTAAGTTATACATTACCTTACAATCTCATGACTTAGTAAGGAGATGAGGTTTTCAGGTTTTCATATTATATGTCATATAGTAGCTTACTTTTAATTATTTTTATAAATCCCTGAAGGATGTCGAGACCTAGAGCATGAATATAATGCTGGCTGAAAACCTAGGTTGTATCACCTGTTCTCTTTGGACTCGACATGAGTCACTTAGGGTTTAACTTTTGTTATGAGTCTGCATAGGTTTCAATATTTACATTGTTTAAAAAGATGAATGTAGGAAGGTTAATGTTGTAATAGATAATGTCGATGACATTTGACATGATAATGTACTCTTTGATATAATGTGTTTTAGTTATCAAATTGGTAGCGAATATTATTGTATAGTTTATCAAAGATATTCTATTAGCACTAATGTTCTTACCATATACTTAGTTTATGAAGAACGATTATATTATTTCTATTTTGCTTACAGAAATAAATATGAGATATGGATATTTCATTCATTTTGTGAATAATAATCTATTAGATGTAGATGTATTAATATTGCATAAATGCATATGTTTACATATTTGAATGTTCATTTATCTAGGGTTAATGTTTGAATTCTAATTATAAAATAAATTATTTTGGCTGAGTATGAACTCTAGTTTTAGTTTATGAAAGCTTATACTACTTTTATAGAGATAAATTAAACATAGGCTAACCATATATAATGTTTTTCTTGATCCGTACTATTTAATCTATGAATTTCGCTACTTTGAAAAATAAACCTAGTTGACTTAATGAGCTATTTATGTAGCCATAGTAATGACTTTAGATAACATCATAAACATAAAATACATTTACTTTTTATAAGTATCTAGAGATCATATCTAATATATGTTAATTAACTCTCTCCCTGTACTAGATTACATCACTAAATGCGAAAGGAAAAATACAGGGAGACATTTATATTCATTCTACACATTCATTACTCATAATCTGATCATTCATTTGATTTATAAAGATAATACTCAGAACAAAATTCAGACATTTAAAACTGTCTATAAATAAACAAACAGTTTCAACATAATTCAACATTTCAGAAAATAAATAGAATATAACAAGTAGAACCTGATAACTTGATAGGGTGGACAAACACCCAAAGAGGCTTGTTCCTCCCAACCTTCTCCAGAAGAAGCAGTCAAATCACTTTATCCCTTGGACCACCGAGCCTATTTACTGAACCACTAGGAAGAAGTCTCTGTGTAGAAGCAAGGCACTCAGGTTGTACTTTAGCAATCAATGGAGACTTGTATACACCTCACATATGTACTTCAACAATCAATTGAGACTTGCATACATATCCAAAACTATGCACTTAGTTGGAAACCTCTACAATAAGCATGAATAAGACAGTCTTACTCTGCAACTCAAAACGAAGCTTCCCCTCATCGAATCTCTTGTGTGCATATAGCAGAACCACAAGGTAAATTTTCTCGTCAGAAAAAGTGTGAGCCTATGCTCAAATTCGATGGCTTATAAAAGATGCCTAGCTCTTTTGGTGGTCAGTTTTCAATAATAGAGCCATAAGCTCCTGTTCCACATTCCAGGGAACTTGAACACAATTTAAGGGAGTTGTCCCATAACAATAGCTAGTTATTGAGTTCATGATGCTGCGACTTTTCCATTTCCTTCTACCGCAGATTCCATTCCTCCTAGTGGGTCAGTAAACACTCTTTCAACAGTCTCTTTGGGTGAGTGTCTCCTATTTTATTTTATTAAATGATAATATTATTCATTTACAATCATTCTTGACTAGTTTTTCAAATATAAAACTTTACAATAAAAGTTAAGACAAATTTTTTCCACAAACATAAAATGTCTCAAGTATTGGGTATGTTACAGCTTCCTTGGCAATCCCTGGAGTCATCTGACCTGCTGGAAAGTGATCTCGAGGAGTGTGTTCTATTCTTTCTACTCACAAAAATCATTCTAGGGCTTGGAGGCCTCCTCTTGGATCGGTCTCTAGAATGACTACCTACATCTCTTTCTTATATGCCCACATTGCTTGGGTTAGACCCAAGATTTATTCTCTGGTGCATGTCAGTAAGGCTCTGCAAAATGACAGTGTTGAGTTGGTGTTGTTCTTATTGAGCCTTCATCATTCTCTCATTAAAGCTCACCATTGTTTCAACCAAGTTATGGGGATTTATCTGCTCCATTCTTCCGTTATATTATGTGTTAGTATGTGCTTCTTGCACATTCTCACCTAACACATCTTCCTCATGCTCATAAGAATGCTCATAAGGATCCTGGGCATCGTTTATGGTCACCATTCTTGTTTTCCTGTACACAACCTTTGTTGTACAATTCAACTATTACTACTGGAATCATTGTGCATGATGGAAACATTTATCAGGCATCATAAGAATGCATAGAAACACAAAAAACACACGCAATCTGGAAATCATTCATTGGGAAACAACAAGAATAATTTTTTTATTAAAACAAGGTCATGGGTGCTTCTTATTAATTTTTCAGAATTTACTTCAATCTGATCTAGGATATTAACTGAGAGAAAAACATGTACAGCATATCAATCACGGACACAATAATGCAAGCACACAAGAGGCACGAAGTTTACTAGGGGAAAACCATAAAGGTGAAAAACCCCAATAACTTCCTCAGAGATAGATAGAGCAATGATACAACCCAAGCATAAGAGATATACATCTCCTAGCATCATCTTCTACTCCTCCACAAGTGCACCACTCTCCAAAGAGTGTGTGTGAGAATAGAATGATGAAATAGAGTGCCTCCCACACTCTATTTATACTTGACTTGACTTGCCTAATAACCTTTACTAGGTCGGCCTCAACTTAACCACATAACACAATGCTGACTGGGCTGACACCCAATAGGGTGGTCTAATAACCCTTTGACCCACATGGTCGACCCCCAATAGGGTGGTCTAATAACCCTTTGACCCACATGACTTAGACAGGGCCGACCCCAACAAGGTGGTCTAATAACCCATCAAGTATAAGTTACAACTTTTACAATATAAATGATGACACTTCCATATAGAGGAATAATAACATCTCTATAGGAATACAAACACTTCCGTATAGAGGAATAATAACATCTCTATAGGAATACAATACACATGGGTAAAATACATTCCGAAGTTACATATACATCAACATTCCCTCTTAACTAGGAAGGTATTTCTCGACACAGATCTGCTAGCACAAGTCTTCTTCTTTGGATCATCATGATCGAATCATCATCCTCGAATCATCGTCATCGTCACGGCTGCTGCTATCTCAATCAATCTCTGAATCTACTCATCATAGGAAGTTCTGCAGAGCCAGTCCTTTTTCATACTGGATGTAGGCCCACCACCTGCAGGTCTTCATCATCACTGGCCATACTGTGGAATCCTCAGGACTTATTACGTGCGTCAACAAAACCTAGTAAGAGCATCCCAAGACTGATTACGAGCACACTGCTCAACCTATCGGATCTCCCAGGGATCTATTACATGTGACCAAGCAAAACCTAGCAAGAGCATCTCAGGACTGATTACGTTCCCAACACAACCTACAAGATCTCACAGGGAGACATTTAATGCTCCCAAGCAAAACCTAGCAAGAGCATCTCAGGACTAATTACGTGCCCAGCACAACCTACAAGATCTCCCAAGGAGAAATTATATGCCATGGACAAAACCTAGCAAGAGAATTTTCTAGATCTCCTAGGGAGCTATTATATGCCAGCAGCAAAACCTAGCAAGAGCAGCTACAAATCTCCCAGTGTGCTATTATATGTCCCTCCAAGCAAAACATTGAAAGAGCATTTGCCAGATCTCCCAAGGAGCTATTATATGCTAGTGACAAAACCTAGCAAGAGCATCTGCAAATCTCCCAGGGCTAGATTATAAGCTTATCTACACAACCTATTCCATGGCCACAAAGTATCAACCTGATACTCACCATACATCTACCTTATGTACATCATCACATGATCAACCTGATCATCATCACTTCATCATCCTGATGCATGTCATCTGGAGCAACATCCTGAAGCTCATCATCCATGATCATATAATGCATCCAACTGATGCATACCAAGTATCTACCTGATACATATCATTACACATGATCCACCTAATCATACAATGTATCCACCTGATACATACATAGATACATGATCTACCTGATCATACAAAGTATGCACCTGATACATATACAGATACATGGTCCAAGCATCCAACATGATGCAAACATACATAAAAATGATCCAACTGATCATATCTAACATGATGCATGTACATATTGTTAAATTTCAATATGCTAAGACAGAAAATAGCAGCATTACATTCCATTTCATAATAATAGCATATACAGGATCACTGAAGAAACAACAAGCATAGCATAAACACAAGAGACAGAGATTTATCCTGGGAAACCCTCATGGGGTAGAAAACCCAGCAAAGCTTCCTCAATATAGATGACCAGCAATATACAAAGATGCAAACCCTGAGCATAAGCTCCTTCTCCTCCATAGCAGACCTCTCCTCCACAAGTGCGCCTTTCTCAAGTGAGTGAGTGAGTGTATATAATGAGGAACACACCTCCTCTATTTATACACTACTCTGATGTGTATTTTACACAAGTACACGTAGGCTCGTATTTAACCAATAGGTTAAATACCCCACTACAACTAACTGGGCCGACCCCTCTAGGGTGGTCTAATAACCCTTTGACCCACATAACACATACAGGGCCGACCCCTACTAGGGAAGTCTAATAACCCGAGTTACCACATTCCAATGGAGGAATAAACATCTCCGGATATACAATAAGATCTGCACGGAGGAATGAAACATCTCCGGAATAATAAAGTACAAATATAATATTCTTTGAAGTTACAATATCTCAACACTCCCCCTTAACGAGAAGGATATTATAACAACATCTGCTCGAGCAAGGAGTCATCAACATCATACATGATACATCTATAAATCATTGGAAGCTTTCTTCAATTTTTCTTCATCAGTAACTCAAACAGTTACTGGTACATCAATGTCAACATCAACATCAACATCACGATCAACAGTATCATCATCACACGATCGGCAGCATCGTTATCACACGATCAGCAGCATCGTCATCACACGATCAGCAGCATCGTCATCACACGATCAGCAGCATCGTCATCACACGATCAGCAGCATCGTCATCACACGATCAGCAGCATCGTCATCACACAATCAGCAGCATCGTCATCACACGATCAGCAGCATCGTCATCTCACGATCAGCAGCATCGTCATCACACGATCAGCAGCATCGTCATCACACGATCAGCAGCATCGTCATCTCACGATCAGCAGCATCGTCATCACACGATCAGCAGCATCGTCATCTCACGATCAGCAGCATCGTCATCACACGATCAGCAGCATCGTCATCACACGATCAGCAGCATCGTCATCTCACGATCAGCAGCATCGTCATCACACGATCAGCAGCATCGTCATCACACGATCATCAGCATCGTCATCAGCACGATCATCAGCATCGTCATCACACGATCATCAGCATCGTCATATCAGCATCGTCATCACACGATCATCAGCATCGTCATCAGCACGATCATCAGCATAGTCATATCAGCATCGTCATCACACGATCATCAGCATCGTCATCAGCACGATCATCAGCATAGTCATCAGCACGATCATCAACATCGTCATCACACGATCATCAGCATCGTCATCAACACGATCATCAGCATCGTCATCACACGATCATCAGCATCGTCATCACTATCATCATCATACGATCATATTCCTAGGATGATCAATCCTGCTCCTTTTAGGACATAGGTCCATGGATGATACAATCCAATCTTCAGTTCTCGGAGACTTCAGTCTACGGATCAATTCTGGGACCTCAGTCCGGGGACGATGCAATCCCCTGCCTGTTCATTCAGGACTTCATTTTTCGAAGACCCAGTCTACGGTTCTATTCTGGGACCTCAGTCCGGGGATGATACAATCCCCTACCTGTTCATTCAGGACTTCATTATCGGAGACCCAGTCTACGGTTCTATTCTGGGACCTCAGTCCGGGGACGATACAATCCCCTACCTGTTCATTCAGGATTTCATTATCGGAGACCCAGTCTACGGTTCTATTCTGGGACCTCAGTCCGGGGACGATACAATCCCCTACCTGTTCATTCAGGATTTCATTATCGGAGACCCAGTCTACGGTTCTATTCTGGGACATCAGTCCGGGGACGATGCAATCCCCTACCTGTTAATTCAGGATTTCATTTATCGGAGACATACATCTACGGCTCTCTTTAGAACAGATGTTCAAGGATGATACAATCCCTTTTCTTTCTCGGAGACACCTGTCTACGGCTCACTTTAGAACATGTGTTCAAGGATGATACAATCCCTCTTATTTCTCGGAGACACCTGTCTACGGCTCTCTTTAGGACTGAAGTCCAGGGATGATCCAATCCCCTCATGTCCACCAAGGACTTCATTCTCGAAGACATACGTCTACGGCTCTCTTGAGGATGATGCAATCCTATCATGTCCACTAAGGACTTCATTCTCGGAGACCTCACGTCTACGGCTCTCTTTAGGACTGAAAGTCCAGGGATGATTCAATCCCCTCAACTGTCCACTAAGGACTTCATTCTCGGAGACCTCACGTCTACGGCTCTCTTTGGGACTGAAAGTCCAGGGATGATTCAATCCCCTCAATCTGTATTCTCATCAATACAAGTACAAGTATCCTCATCCATACAAGTACATAATCAATATCTAGCATCAACAGCATGTATACGTCATATATCAAAAGCATGTATTCTTACTAATACATCTAAAATCATGTATACATCTGTCATCAAAAGCATGTATTCTCACTAATACATCTATCATCAAATCATATATACATCTAACATCAGAAGCATGTATATATCTAGCATGTATTCTCACTAATACATCTATCATCAAAATCATGTATACATCTAACATCAAAAGCATGTATACATCTAGCATGTATTCTCACTAATACATCTATCATCAAAATCATGTATACATCTAACATCAAAAGCATGTATACATCTAGCATGTATTCTCACTAATACATCTATCATCAAAATCATGTATACATCTAACATCAAAAGCATGTATATATCTAGCATGTATTCTCACTAATACATCTAACATCATGTATACATCTAACATCAAAAGCATGTATACCTCTAGCATGTATTCTCACCAATACATCTAACATCAAAATCATGTATACATCTAACATCAAAAGTATGTATACATCTAGCATGTATTCTCACTAATACATCTAACATCATGTATACATCTAACATCAAAAGCATGTATACCTCTAGCATGTATTCTCACCAATACATCTAACATCAAAAATCATGTATGAGTAAAACTAAACAGAAATAAAAAATAGTCCTAAATCTAACTATTTCTAAGTGACTAGGTGTAGAGAGCAGGTTACCTCATCAACGATCTTGTTGTTTGATGAGACAATCTCATCAGTAGTGACTATACTACTCCCCCTTTCGAGGAGGGTCCTTTTGAACTACACCAAGCTTGTCTCGGAAGTATTCAAGCTTCACTCGAGACAGAGGTTTGGTTGGTAACTTCTTCACTTGACGTAGAGGCTTGGTTAGTACAACGGTAACCTGTTACAAATTCAAACTTTTAGAGTTCCTTTCTGTGTCATATCTTGTTAGTTCCCTATGTTCTTTGACTTATCATGGAACACTAGATTCTATGTCATCTTGATACAACTCTAATTATCACATAGGATCTCAGTTGGTTCTATCTCTAAGTCAAACAATCCTAAAGCCAAACTTCTTCACAACTAGCAGAGCAAGCAACCATATATTCCGCTTGTGCTGATAGCCACACTAGACTGCTTCCAGCTAAACCACGAGATCATGGCTAATCCTAGACAATAACATCCTCTCGATGTGTTCTTCTTGTCTGAAACACTTCCTGCCCAAACAGAATCTGAATAGCCATCTGAAGTCATGATCTTCAAGATAGCATAGATCAAATTCTATCGTGTCCTTTATGTGCCTCATCACATGCTTTGCAACTATCAGGTAAACACATCTAGTTTCCACTAGATACTAACTCAAGGTGTTCATAACAAAGCATATATATATAACCTAGTATATGTTAGATATATCAAAGACCCAATAAATTGACTGTACAGAGTTATATCCCCTAACAGCTTCAAGTTGGAATCCATAAGAGTGGCCATTCCAACACCTCAAGTCATATTTCTCATCATACTTTCCCTGGTTGAGAAATATTCCTTCTGAGCCTTGCCATACTTCCAGACCTAGGAAGTAAAGCATCAAATTGAGATCTTTCATTTTCATTTCTGCATTGAATGATCTTCTGCATATCTATCTGTGCCATCTCTCGTTAGATGGGTCTACTGATATGAGCCTCAATATCATTCGAACTCTGTGGTGAGTTCCTTCTTGCATCCATGTCATATGTGTATCATATTCAACCTTGTAGCAAAGGTTGAGATCCACATCACCCATGGTGATCATTAAGCTTATCAAATTATTATCGATCCTAGGTACCTATACAGAACCTGATTCATACTTCTTCTTTAATTACACCATACTTGGAGCAAACATCTTGTCGTGATTCTCTTCCTCTTTCTAAGAGAATCTTCTAGCCATGAGCCTTCTATATTTTGTTTGATTTGTAAATCTTCTTGTTTGAACATCCACCACTTGTACGGTGTCCATCATTCTTCATGACCTTTCCTACAAATCAAAATTAAGTACATGATTAGTAATACTTCATAATCATCAAAAGATAACCCATTATGCATACAGATATCATTTACATAGTGATGCAACTATTTTGACCAATACTTTGGCACAACACTTTCCCATATCCTGTATGCATACAGTGGCTATCTAGATGCCTTCCATCTCTACCAGAACATACTATCGAGAGTGTGCACAACTCTCAGCATGTCAGCAAAGAGGTTTCATTCTAGACAAGCAATAATGGAATGTTTGTCCAACTTGTCAATCATATGCACATTAGTAGTATACTGTTCAATGCTCTATGAATGTTTACACTCAGCATTATATATTATGGGAATACAAATATGCATACAACCTATTGTAGGCAATATTATTACTATTTCAAATAACAACTCAAATACTTATCTTTTATGTTTGTGTGGTTGCCTCCCGCTTGATCTTCTGTATGTCTTTTGAACTTCTATTCATTCTGTACCACTGTGCATGCTCAAGAGTCATCCTCATGATCTCATACACAAACATACACTCATTAGTATATTCTAAATGCTATCAAAACATTATAGTACTAAATAATCTTGAAAACGTATAGTCATGATTATAGTTAATAAACATTAGTATTCAAGATTTCAAGGAAGTCTTCTTTTACTCATGCATATCATTGATAAAAGATATAATATGCATAATCCCTTGATTACTAACTTTATGAATAAGCATAACCAATCATTCCAAGTATACGTATATAAGGGATCCTAACACAAGGTAAGATTCATGGGAAACATACCTGGATTAGTATACCTACTTGGTTATGTACAACATACCTAAACAATCTCTTCAATGATTTAGAGATCCTGAGCTAGAACCTGCATGTCTCATAGGTTAAGCATAATATAACAAAGTCATACATACCTCGTAAGTAGAACAGAGATTATGGATGACTCTTTGTCTTCATGTTTTCATGGTCATGGAGCCTGATTTGTCTTTTGTGATGTACCTGTATCTTGTTAGCAGACAACCTCAACCTCACACAACACCATAATGCATTAGTACAATCATAAGTGTCAACCCCCTAACCAATGAATATCTTCTATCATGCATTCATAATTTTGTTAAGGTGATACAACAAATCTAAAATCAAGATTGTACTAACTGTAATAACATGAAGACAAACATACCATAAACTTAATCATGAACAAATCTCAAAACATACCTCGATGAGTCATACCTGTCGAGATCACTTGTAATCTCCTTATGTAAAGCCTTAGCCTCATCTCCCTCTGAAACATGAACTCCTTCACTTATGTAGGTGACCAATCCATCTTCTTCTAGGATTAACCCTATCCACTTGATTTGCAAGAACTGGACCTGGAGCTGGATATGGGTTTGTCAGAGAAACCCCAAAAATTCAAACTTTGAATTTCAAACTTCCGAAAGGATAGAGATATGCGCCTTGATGAGCTGATCAAACTGATATATTCAGAATTTGAAAACTGCAAAGTTTTACTCCTCAATTTTGCCTTTGAAACTTTCGGATTCACTGGACGTGACCCTGAACTGGGGTTTGATGAAGCCCACTCTTTTGCCCCATCAAAAAGTTTGATTCAAAGCTCTAAGCTTCTAATTTTCTGAGGAGCTTCCAGCCGTGGTCACAGATTTCAAAAATTCCCATTTTTACAGAAGCCCTAATTTTCCGCTTTTCTGATCAAAGTCCCGAACTAGGGTCTAATCAAGCCCGGCCTTCTGCCCAACCAAAAATTCTGATCTTGGTCTCTAAATTTCTATTTTGATGAGTAGCATCCAGCCGTGGTCTCTGATTACAAAAATTCCAACTTTCTCCAAAGCCCTAAATTCCGGAAGTCATGAATGAAGGTACCAAAAAATAATTCTGTTTTGACAGAAATATGTACCTGATTGTTTCTGGTGTAACTCTGAAATTTTTTGATCCACAGGGTCTGAAAAAGTTTCCTGAGATAGCCTGACCTGCTATCTTTCTATCCTGACAGGTCTGACCTCAATTGGATTCTCTGAGAGAGAGTTATTCCAAATGTCGCAACGTGACCTGTTTTGGGAAAATACAGGAGAGCGAACTTGTACGGCGTGCCACGTGTCACTGTTTGACCTTCGGCCTCTGAAAAAGTTTTCTGAGATAGCTCGGCCTGTTATCTTTCCATCCTGACAGGTCTGACCTCAATTGGATTTTCTGAGAGAGAGTTATGTCAAGTGTCGCAACGTGACCTGTTTATGGGATAATACAGGAGAGCGCACTTGTACGGAGTGACACGTGTCACTGGTTCAACTTCGGCCTCTGAAAACGTTTTCTGAGATAGTGCAGACTGTGTACTACCTGTCACTTTTTACGAAATTTCATTTGGAGCTTCCTAGCCCAAGATATGACCTTTTTCCCAAGGTCACCTGATTTTGACTCAGATCTGGAAGAGGCAGAAACCCTATATTGTACAGATCATAAATCACAAAGTACAACGAATTAGAGGTTTTCCTTTGGACACAAGGTACCTGGAGATTTTATCTTCGTCCTGTAACAATTTCAGATCCGAAAAATTCGCCAAAACGGATTTATAGCGAAAGTGCTACGATGACTGGTTTTTGCTATGTAAAACCCTAACCTTCAAATTGTCGTAAGTAGAGCAAGTGTCTTTAGTGCCATACCTTGTCTTCCTTCAGGTTAGCTCTGATACCATGTTAAATTTCAATATGCTAAGACAGAAAATAGCAGCATTACATTCCATTTCATAATAATAGCATATACAGGATCACTGAAGAAACAACAAGCATAGCATAAACACAAGAGACAGAGATTTATCCTGGGAAACCCTCATGGGGTAGAAAACCCAGCAAAGCTTCCTCAATATAGATGACCAGCAATATACAAAGATGCAAACCCTGAGCATAAGCTCCTTCTCCTCCATAGCAGACCTCTCCTCCACAAGTGCGCCTTTCTCAAGTGAGTGAGTGAGTGTATATAATGAGGAACACACCTCCTCTATTTATACACTAATCTGATGTGTATTTTACACAAGTACACGTAGGCTCGTATTTAACCAATAGGTTAAATACCCCACTACAACTAACTGGGCCGACCCCTCTAGGGTGGTCTAATAACCCTTTGACCCACATAACACATACAGGGCCGACCCCTACTAGGGAAGTCTAATAACCCGAGTTACCACATTCCAACGGAGGAATAAACATCTCCGGATATACAATAAGATCTGCACGGAGGAATGAAACATCTCCGGAATAATAAAGTACAAATATAATATTCTTTGAAGTTACAATATCTCAACACATATAAATGATCCAACCGATCATATCCAAGCATCCAACATGATGCATATACAGAGCAGTAACTGGAGCATCATCCTGATGCTCATCATCCAACGCTTATATCCACATCCATGGGAAGGATCCTCCTCTCACCATGCTTGGAATGGCTCCAGCAAATGTCTCCATCACTTCTTCCTCGAAGTGTCGTCAATCTAAAGAACACCAAGCCTCTCTCTGAAGTACTTGAACTTCACTATGGCTAGTGGTTTCGTCAACACATCTACAACCTGCTCATTTGTCACAACATACAGGAGCTTCACTGCTCCCCTCTACACCATATCCCTGATATAGTGATATTTGATCTTAATGTGTTTCGACCTAACGTGGAACACCGAGTTCTCAGATAGTTTCACACAACTCTGGTTGTCCCAAAATATACTAGTAGCCTCCAGCGGGAGATCAAATAACTTAGACAGTAGCTTCTAGAGCCATACTGCCTCACAACCAGCTGAACATGCTACAACATACTCTACCTCGGCTGTACTCAGTGATACCCAGGACTGCTTCTTGTTAAACCAGGAGATCACACCTGATCCCATACTGAAGTAGCACCCAGATGTGCTCTTCCTATCTGTAGCACTTCCTGCCCAATCTCAATCAACATAACCTCGCAGGTTAAACTTTTAATTCGCATCATAATTGAGCCCATAATTAACCATACCCTTTAGGTACCTCAGAATACGATTTATAGCAACCAGGTGAACACATCTCGGATTCGTCAGGAACTAGCTCAATGTGTTCACTGCAAAGCAAATATCTGGTCGTGTATTCATCTGTTACATCAAGGACCCAATCATCTGACGATACATTGTGACATCAACCGGATCAGATGAAACATCACACAGAAGCTTCAGGTTCGATGCCATAGGTGTGGATCGTCATCCCGAACCTCTTCAGGATCTCTACAACAAACTTCCCTTGTCCAAGGAAGATTCCATCTGCACTCTGCCACACCTCCATGCTTATAAAGTAGTGCATCATCCCCAAGTTCTTCATCTCGAACTCGGCAGGAAGCTTCCACTGCATGTCGACAATCAATCTATCCTCACCTGTAACAAGCAGGTTACATACAAAAGTAGTATCACTGGATTTCCTTCCTCAACCTTGTAGTAAAGGTTGGAATCCGCTTTACTCTTGGTAAAGCCCAAACTAGATAGAAATCCATCTATCCTTCCATATCAGGTCCTGGCTTCCTGTTTCAAACCATACAGGGATTTCTTCAGTTTGCACACATGTGACTCTTAGTCATGTATCTCAAACCCAAGTGGCTACTCCATATACACTTCCTCTTCAACTACACCATTCAAGAAAGCTGTCTTGACATCCATCTGGTGTGTCTTCCATTTCATCACTGCAGCCAGAGCAAGTACTGATCTAATGGAAGTGTGCCTAGCTATACGTGTAGAATTCTCTTCATACTCAATCCCTCTTCTGGGAGAAGTCACGAGCTACAAACCTCGCTTTGTATTTCTTCATGCTACCATCTGCAACATGCTTGATCGTATAGATCCATTTGGAAGTCACAACAGACTTCCCTTCAGGTCTTGGGACTGCATCCCAAACATCATTCTTCATGATCGACTGGTACTCCTCGATCATGGCATTCTTCACAAATCCTGGGAACTTCAATATATTCAATAGATAACTTTGTTGCTAAAACAAATGTTGTAGTCCTTCTTTTGTAGGTGCTCGTATACGATCTTTCCTACCAAACAAGTTAAATTGCATGATTAGAAACTTATCATAGTTTTCAGAACAAATTCTTACACATAAATAAATATGTCATACAGTCATGCAATTATTTTAGCCAATGCTTCAATACAACATTCATCCATATCCTGTAACTTTCTAGATGCCTTCCAATATCTACCAGAACATTGTTAAGAGTTTGCACTACTCCCAACATGTCAGCAAAGAGGTTTCATTCTAGATAAGTAGCAATGGAATGTTGTACAGTTGCATAGGCCACTTACCCATTACATGCATATTAGTAGTATGTTGTTCATTAATGCAATTATTCTAATATGCCAAAATACACAGCCTAATTCTAGGAACATCAGTATATACATCATTGAACAGTATTATTTAAACAATCAAATATGCAAGAAATGATAATTAAAATACTTATCTTTTTTTGGTTGTAGGGTTGACTCCCTCTCAGTCTTTGGTTCCTTTCTGTAACTCCATTCTGATGTGGTTTGTGAGAAGTGGTCAACTCCCTCTGAATATCTGCATCCTTGCAGAAACTACTGAAGTGTGCTTCTCTTGATTTTGCTTCCTGGATTACCTGTCCTTGAACTTATATCCATCCTTAATAACTATGCATGCTTATTAGTATCATCATTGTGTTATCCTCGAGGTCTCATACATAATCACACATTCATTAGTATAATATTAATACTCTCAAATCACAATAATCTTAAACATGTAAAGTCATGATCATTTTAAACACAAATAATAAAAATTAGTATTCAAGGATTCTTATGGTTAGTCATATCATAAATTAAAGTGAGAAACATAATATGCCTAAACCCGTGATTACTCAAACCTATACTTTCATGACTCTTCTAGTTAGTCATATCATCAATTAAGGTAAGAAACATAATATGCATACAACCATGATTATTCAAACCTATGAATAATCATTATCAATCATGCCATGTATACTTATATAAGAGATCCTATCACAAGGTAGGATTCTAACTTGATATAGAAAAAAACATACCTGGATTAGTATGTTAGCTATTTATGTCTAACATACCCACATGATGTCTTCTTGTTCTCTTCAATGACTTGTGCTAGTAACTTGCATATCTCATAAGTTAACCATTATAGAACCAAGTTATACATACCTCGTAAATAGATCTTCTAAGTGATCCATGACAATGGATGAATCTTTGTCTTCATGTCACCATGATCATATGTTCTTGAACTAGAACATGATTTGTCTTTCTTGGTGTACCTTTCATGTTAGCGGACAACATAAACCTCATACAACACCATAATGCATTAGTACAATCATAAGTGTCAACACCCTAATCAATGAATGAATATCTTATATCATGCATTCATAATTTTATTAAGGTGATATGACAAGTCTAAATTTAATCAAGATTGTACTAACCATAATAATATGAAGACAAACATACCATAAACTTAATCATGAAGAAATCTTGAAACATACCTGGACAAGTCATACCTATCGAGATTTCTTGTAATCTTCTTATGTAAGGCCTTAGCCTCATCTCCCTCTAAAACAGGAACTTCTTCACTTATGCAGGTGACCAATCCATTCTCTTCTATGATTAACCCAATCCACTTGATTTGTGGGAACTGGATCTGGAGCTGGATTAGGGTTTGTTAGAGAAACCCTAAAAATTCAAACTTTGAATTTCAAACTTCTGAAAGGATAGAAAGATGCGCCTTGATGAGATGATCAATCCAGTATAGTCAGAATTTGAAAACTACAAAGTTTCACCCCTCAAAATTTCCTTTGAAACTTTCGGATCTTCTGGACATGATCCCGAACTAGGGTTTGATAAATACCACCCTTTTTCCCAACCAAAAGCTTCTATCCAAAGCTCTAAACTTTTATTTTTCTGAGGAGCTTCCAGCCATGGTCACAGACTTAAAAAATTCCAACTTTTGCAGAAGCCCTAATTTTCTATTTTTCCAATCAAAGTCTCGAACTAGGGTTTGATCAAGCCCGGCCTTCTACCCAAACAAAAAAATTGATCTTGGTCTCTAAATTTCAATTTTGATGAGTAGCATTTAGCTGTGGTCTTTGATTACTAAAATACCAACTTTCTCCGAAACCCTAATTCCCAGAGCCATGAATGAAGGTGCTCAAAAATAATTATGTTTTGACAGAAATATGCACCTGATTGTTTCTGGTGTAATTCCAAACTTTCTGATCCACAAGGTTTGAAAAGTTTTTCTGTGGTATCTTGACCTGTCATATTTCCAACCCCATAGGTCTGACCTCAAATGTATTCTTTTCGAGAGAGTTATGCCAAGTGTCGCAACGTGACCTGTTTATGGGATAAAACAGGAGAGCACACTTGTACAGAGTTACATGTGTCACTGGTTCAGTTTCAGCCTCTGAAAACGTTACCTGCGAACGTACAGTCCATGCACTACCTGTCACTTTTTACGAAATTGCATTTGGAACTTCCTAGCCCAAGTTATGACCTTTTTTCCTAGGTCAGTTGTTTATGACTCAAATCTGGAAGAGGAAGAAACCGTAGATTGTACAGATCATAAACCACAAAGTACAATGAATTAGAATTTGTCCTTTGGACCCAAGGTACATGGGGATCTGATCTTCGAACTTTAAAAGTTTCAGATCCGAAAACTTCACCAAAATGTATTTATAGCGAAAGTGCTACGATGAATGATTTTTGCTATATCAAGCCCTAACATTGCAAGTGCAACAAGTGTCATACATGCCATACCATGCTTTCTTTCAGGCTAGCTCTAATACCATGTTCATTTTTTAGAATTTACTTCAATCTGATCTAGGATCTGAACTGAGAGAACAACATGTACAACATATCAATCATGGACACAATAATGCAAGCACACAAGAGACACAAAGTTTACTTGGGGGAAACCATAAAGGTGAAAAACACCAATAACTTCCTCAGAGATAGATAGAGCAATGATACAACCCAAGCATAAGAGATAGAAATCTCCTAGAAGTAGCTTCCCCTCCTCCATAGGTGCGCCACTCTCCAAAGAGTGTGTGTGAGAATAGAATGATGAAATAGAGTGCCTCCCGCACTCTATTTATTCTTGACTTGACTTGCCTAATAACCTTTACGAGGTCGGCCTCAACTTAACCACATAACACAATGCTGGCAGGGCCAACACCCAATACGGTGGTCTAATAACCCTTTGACCCACATGACTTATACAGGGCCGACCGCAACAAGGCAGTTTAATAACCCATCAAGTATAAGTTATGACACTTACAATATAAATGACGACACTTCCGTATAGAGGAATAATAACATCTCTATAGGAATACAAACACTTCCGTATAGAGGAATAATAACATCTCTATAGGAATACAATACACATGGGTAAAATACATTCCAAAGTTACATATACATCAACACTTCTCTGCATGAAAATCCATTCACAATTCATCCCAAACAGCCCCAGTGTTGTAACTTGAGCTGTGATACCACTCTGTAACATCCCCAGTCTCCTTAGTGTCCTTCAGAGGTGATGGGAGACCACCTGATCCATTTGTTTTCTCTTGATTCATCCATTTTTCCACACATCCACAACGACTTTCGATCCACAGTTCGTCATTCCGCAATCCACAATCCACATTGCAAGATTTGGAAATTGGATTGCTAAACTTACTTCTCTGAATAAATCCCGCTTCTGAATTGCACAATCTACAATGCAGAATTTAGAAGTCGAAAGCCAACTTCACAGTCTCAAAGGATTGCTCTCTCACAATCCGCAATCTGCATTGCAAAATTTGGGGATGTGGAAACCACAATTTACCTACTCTGGAAAAACTTCACCTCGTCAATCCACATTGCGGGATTCAGAACTGCGGGAGTCCAAAATCATCACTCAGTCAAAACACCCTTTCGTAATCCATAATTCGCATTGCGGGATTCGGAACTGCGGAAATCCAAAATTACCACTTCGTCAAAACACCCTTCTCCAATCCGCAATCCGCATTGCGGGATTCGGAACTGCGGAAGTCCAAAATCACCACTGCGTAAAAAAACCCTTCCACAATATGCAATCCACATTGCGAGATTCAAAACTGTGGAATTCCAAAATCACCACTCTGTCAAAACAACCTTCCATAATCCGCAATCTGCATTGCGGGATTCAGAACTGTGGAAGTGTAAATTCATCGTCCCGGAGAATTTTCCCTTCTGACTTTTGCAATCCGCAGTCTGCATGCGGAACACAGAAAGGAAGAATTCCAACGCGCCAATCCCATGGAAATATCCCTTCTGACTTCCACAATCTGAAATCCGCTTTGTAGGTGCAGAAAGGCGGAAGTCTGAGCATGTGAATCCCAAGTTGATCCCTAGCCTCCGCAATCTGTAATCTGCATTGCGGATGCAAAAATGCAGAAACACACATCCTGCAACTGTAAACTTCCAAGAATTATAACTTCCTCATCCTTAATCCAAATGGGGCAAGTTTAGTACCGTTGGAAAGCTATTAGAGAGAATTATCCCCTGTTGTAATCCTCTTCCACAGTTGAGGTCCATAAACTTTTCAATTTTCCAACCGAATTATTGTCTATAGCCCCCTCTTCATGCCTTCAACCTTCTGTAAGGAACTATGTTTTCCTCATGTCAAGAATTCATCCTTTCCTATTACCCACAAAGAGGGTGTGAACACCATAAGGGCCATCTAAATCCTTCCCCGTGTCTAGGTGAGGCCAAGTAGTCCATCCTAAAGGTGAATGCAATACTTAACAAAACATATATAATGAGACTAAAACTAGTCAATGCATCTACAACCTACAGGGCTAGCAATACATTAAACTCATGTAATTATGAAGCATTCATACATGCACTCAATGTCATACTTAGGATCATACCTAGATAACTATTGATGAATTTCACTTAATCATCGCTGCAATGACTTGAACATAACAAGCATAACATAACACATGAAATATCATCATTTTAACACCACAAGGAGTACTTATCTTTGAAAATCAAGTTCTCTAAGCAACTGGCTAAGTGAGAGCAACATTCCACCCAACCTTAGGTATCTGTCCTTCCTGTACTCTTTCAGCTGAGAGACCAACCCTCGATATGGGTTGTGTATCCTCTGAGGAGGGATAATAAGCTCTCTCACAGTCAAGTTCCTACCCCAATGCTAAGCCAACCTACAATTGGGTTTATCAAGCATACAAGGGCACATACCCATGCAAAGCCAACATGCAGTTGGGTTTATCAAGCATACTAGGTCACATGGAGGATGATCCTAGGACAGTGATCTCAACCAAGGAGCTGCAGGAATCTCAACACTCAGCAGACATGGAACCCACAATACCTAACTCACCCAACACAAGGAAGACCCCCTTATGTGTTGTACAGTCCCTCAAGGCCCCTTCCCTTCCAGTTCTATTTAGGGTGGGCATAGAAAAGCTCCAACTACTAGTTATATTATATTACAACTTTCACTGGGTTTATCAAGCAATCCAACCCTAATTTGACCTTCTACTTCTGTTTATCAAGTTGGGTTCTTCTCAGGGTTACAAACTAAGCTCTGTCCGGAGCTCAACTCTCTTTAAATTAAAATCTAGGTATTATCACAACTCCACTAAACTTCCCATACTCTGTAATTCATATCAGGGTTTTCTTTCATGGATTTCCCTAACATATGAGGCTTACATGCAGGGTTTCTATGGGAATCCATCTCTGTAATTTTCGCTTACATAGAAATCACGATTTTTCCTTCCTTGACCACCGCTTGGCTCTGCAAAAAAATGTTGAATTATGTTACGGGTCAACAATGGAGAGTCCCCCCTGATGCGAATTACTAGGTGGTTAAGTGTCTTAAAGGACAAGTAAAAATAGGCCATACCTTTCCATATGGATCACAGGGTTGCTCCATACTCAATCAACCTCATGAATAGGCCTTATCAACCATCCTCTGTAACATAATTAAATGTCATCATGGAGAGTCAAATGGGTTCATAAATGGACAAGTGGCAGCATGGTTTCCCATCCCATAACCCTCTCACCTCTCTGTAGTGGATATACATGGCCCCTTCTCATTAGTTTCCTCCTTATCCATATTCTTGGTGTTTCATTGTAATATTTAATAATTACATCATTTACAATACCCCATGGCTTCATAGCACATGGGTAATAGAATTTTCAAATACTTTCCTATGCAAATAAACCTAAGCATCCACTAGTGGGGCCTTGTCCTTGAGCTCCGCACTAGGGAAAACACACATTGCATGTACAGTATTTACATTGAAGCCAATAAACCCTAAGGGTCAAAATGGGGACATTACAGAAGGTGGCAAGGGAGCTTGAGAATGCCACAATGGTGGGAAATGGTGGGCTATGAGGAAGATCCAACTCAAATCCAGCAGCATAGCCTTGCTATAATTTCTCCCTACAAAATACATGCCAATGGATTCCTTTTATAGGCCAAGAGGTAGCCAACAAACAACTAGATCGAAATGTGAACTCTCCTCTCCCATGGACTAGTTCCAAGGTACACAAGGGGGGGTGATTAATACCACCAAGTATGTGAGGAGCCGAATTCATATCCTTGGAGAGGATTGAACCTTTAATGTGCCGTTGGTAATTAGTGGTCCCACCTTTTTTACAGTAGTGCAGATATCGAAGGAAAAGCCACACGGATGTAGCACAAGATTGTTTCAGTAAACCTGCGTTATAGCCCAAGTCATCAGTGTATTACCCGTGCTACCCTTTCTTTTGACTGGTTTTTGGCACTTATGGGATCATGCTATGTTTTGGATTTGTTGAGGATGCCTATGGTGAGATGCATTCTTTATGTTGATGACACTTTACTGGATGAATCGCCAAAATATCGCATGTGTTCGACTTTTAGGAATTAACAGATACCCGTTGATGTACGAGGTTCGAAGGGCACTATAGAGCCAATAATGCATCATGTTTCTTGCGATTTCTCTCCTGTTCTGTAGGACGAAGCATATGTGGAAAAAATAGGGTTATCTCATGGGGGGGAATTATTTGTGACAATCGTTGGAGTTGTAGTAAAGAATAGTTTTTATACAAACGAGGAGGGCATACCCATACTCGTGAAATGTTTTCAAAGCGATTGCAATGAGAGAGGACTAAGGTAATGACTCTATTATACTACTAGGACATGGATGGAGGCAGCTTCAATCCATGTTTGAGTAAATTCCCCAGGACATACTGCGGAATATTTGAAGAAGTGAAACTACGGTGACCATGATAAATCCACTGGATTGGGGGACCAAACTAGTATGTAGATATGCCTAAGAGCTTCACTACACCAAATAGACTACTACCATGATTTCCAAATGTGAACACTACTACCTTCAAAAGTACATTTCCCCCTGGTGTGATGATGTGCTGACATCAAGCATAGGGGAAACCAATTACTTAGGGAGAACTAATGACTCTCCCTACTAATTTCAAGGTGATCCCTTATAGTGATTGAAAGGGATCCCAACGTACAACTATAAATCCTGCAACTCTCGAAATGTATTGTTGTGACGTCTATGAGAGTTGAAGTACATGATAAAACGAGAGTCTTATCCTGAGAGGTGAGATCATATTGTAACCAACTGGTGGACGGACATGCTTGACACAAGACTAGTTGATAAGTGTGGGGCTCATAACTTCCTTTAATTGATGAAAACATGGGTAGAAGGGACAACATATTTCCTTTCGGAATGACACAGATTGAAATGGGCGGAAACAAACTGCAAGTGAAAAGGATTTGATGGAGATGCAAAATGAAGGGTAATGGTGATTAGAAAAACAAATACTATTGAACATGTGGAGAATCAAATACATCGATCAAAGGCAACCATGGGTTGCTGCCAAAATAATATGGTGTTCTCGCAATGAGAGGTGATAGGGTAATTGTTTGTACATAAAGAATGTTGGTGGGGTCCCCACAGTTTTGGGTTTGTCTGGGGACCAATTTGATGATGTTTGGAGTCTGCATGGTTTTGAGTGGGTCGGGGGACACTTTCCAATGATGGAGTAAGGGATAACTTGTAGACACAAAAATGGGTGCCCCATGAAACAATGTCATGCAGTGTATACCTGTGGGATAATTGAATAGGACTGATTTCTTCTGAGGTTGGGGGCCCCAAAGATTTCTTTGCAGAGGTGATGATATGAGGGGAATTGTGAAGGGTAAAGTGTTCATGGAGGCATGAGTGGGATTTTTTAAATTTTTTATAACATGTGCCGAGGGATATGATGAGTGTCTACTTAGTGGAGTAAATGCTCAACTATGAAATGATACTCTAAGGCGAGATCTTTGTAAGATGGGTCAGATTCCTCGGACATGTGGGGGGTCGACATAATGGGTGTTAACTAATGACTAGAATGGAAATGGTGCACAAAACCATGCGGCAACATGCTATTCATGGTAACGAGGTTGATGGCACATCATGTTGGTTGTCAAGCCTAACATTCCTTATTGAGAGGTCATGTTTCAGACGTGTCTGGATCCTAGCCCATAACGAGAGGGTTTGGGGGGCCTTTCCCCCCCAAAATAGTTGCCATGGGAGGTCCGGGGGGTGACGACTACTTTGGGATCACCTCCATGGCTCAGGTTTGGGGGCAGCGCCCCCGTAGCGAAAATTTTAGGAAAAAAAAGGTGCCCCAAAATAGTCGCCATGGGAGGTTTGGGGGGGCGACGACTCCTTTTGGATGTTCAAGTTTGGGGGTAGTGCCCCCGTAGCGAAAATTTCAGAGAAAAAAAAAAAGAGAGAGAGAAGAAGTGCCTTGTAAAATGTTGTAATTTCACAGTCATGACATGGTCGATAATGGGTGATTTATGGGCCCATGGTATTGGATGTTCCATAGTATTTTCTCATGGTAATCACTCTTTAAAAGGAAGGCATTGTAATATGGCTTGGTATTGTAGCATTGTAAAGATCTCTATGATTATATGAGAGAGACTATGAGATAGTGAAGAGGAAGTTGTAGCGTATGTGCTGCAGGTTGTATCCCTTCATTTGTTGGATGGTATAATAATAAGGACTGGCAATTTTTGTGTGGACATAGACCATATTGGATGAACCATATTATACTGGTGTTTCTCTTGTAATGTGTTTTATGTGATTTCTATTTGCATCTTGTTTAGTGCTATTTCTCTACGATCCTATTTTTTTCTAACAATTGTTATCAGAGCCAAAGGTCTATTTGGCAGATAAACTTGCAGGAAAGAAGGGTTCCTGGTTCAAGTGGGAACAATGGTAGAAGAAGGAAATTTTAAGGTCTAGAAATTTAATAGCCAAAAATACCAGTTATGGAAGATGCAAATGGAGGTCTATATGTACTAGAAGAATCTATTCCTACCATTGAGAGGAAAAGAAAAACAATCGACGACTATGAAGGAGAAGAATGGAAAGTTCTTGACAGAGACACACTGGGAACAATCTGGTTATGCATAGCTTCATCGGTGGCTTCAATATTTCAAAAGCAAATACAACCAAGGGTATGATGAACGCATTGGGTAAGCTGTATGAAAAACTCTCAGCCTCCAAAAATGTATTTCTAATGAAGCGTTTATTTAATATGAAGATGTCAGAACGCGGATTTGTTGTTGATCATTTAAAGGAATTTAATACGATTACAAATCAGCTAAGTTATGTGAAAGTGAAATTTGATGATGAGGTTAGGGCTCTTATAATCTTATGCTCATTGCTAGAAAGTTTGAATGGCTTGGTCATGGCTGCAAGTAAATCTGTCTCTGGTTCAAACACTTTGAAATTTGATTATGTTGTTGGTGTTATTCTTATCGAAGAAATGCGAAGGAAAAGCATAGGTGAGACATCAGGTAATGAATTGACCATGGAGAGCAGGGGAAGACCAAGGGAGAGAGGAAAGAGACCAAGTAATCACAACAAGTCCAGGAAGGGTAGATCCAAGTCCAGTTTGATAAAGATAGATTGCTGTAACTATGGAAAGAAATGACATCTAAAGAAAGACTATAGATCTCTAAAGAGGAAAGGAGATGGACAACATGAGACTACTTAGGAAGCAAATGTAGAAGGTGATTTGTTACAAGATGCTTTGATTATTGCATTAGATAATACTAGTGATTACTGGGTAGTAGATTCAAGGGATTCATTTCATGCTACACCCCATAGGAAATTCTTTCATGATTATGTTCTAGGCGATTTTGGACATGTTTTATTGGGTGATGATGAACCATGTAAAATTGTTGGAATGGGTAAGGTATAGATAAAGTTAAAGAATGGTGAATTGCTGTTTAAATATGTAAAGCATATTCCTGCTATGAAAATAAATATGATCTCAACAGGGTAGTTGGAAGATGAAGGTTATGTATTTATGTTTGGAGAAACGAGGTGGATGATCACTAAAGGATCAATCGTGATAGAAAAATGAGACATGATAGGTACATTTTTTTATGTCCTCATAATACTGGTTGTTCTATCTCTTTAGCTTCAATAGGAACATATACAACATTGTGGCATCATAGGCTTTCCCACATGAGTGAGAAGGGAATACAAATTCTCCACTCAAGAAATTTGTTTTCATATATTCAAAGCAGGTAAGTTCATAATTCTGTAAAAACTATGTTTATGGAAAAAGAAGAGAGTCATATTTCTTAGGGTTTGGAAACATAAGAAGAGTGAAAAGTTAGAGCTTGTACATACAAATATATGGGGACCGGTTCAGGTACAATATCTTGCTGGCTCTTGTTATTATGTTACTTTTATTGATGTTGTAACTAGAAAAACTTGGGTTTATTGCAATAGACAGAAATATAATGTGTTTGATACTTTTAAGAAATGGAAAGATTTGGTTAAGAATGAGACGGAAAAAAGGTTGAAGTGTCTCAGATTTGATAATGGAGGTGAGTATTGCGGCAAGGAGTTTGATAGTTGATGTTCATACCATGGGATTCATAGAGAGAATACAGTCCCAGGAACACCACAAGAAAATGGTGTGTCAGAAAGGATGAACAGAACAATCATGGAGTGTGCAAGGCATATGAGATTGCATGTACGGTTTCCCTTATAGTTTTGGGAAGATGTTGTAGATATTGTTGTTTACTTAATAAACATAGGGCCTTCAAGTGTTTTGGATGGTGGTATTCCAGAGGAGTCATGGATAGGTAAAAAGGTAAACTACTCTTTTATGAGAACTTTTGGTTGTAAAGCATTTGTCTATATTGATAAATAAAATATAACAAAGCTTGAAGCTAAATCCAAGAAATGTACCTTTATTGGATACAGGGTTGATGATTTTGGTTATTGCTTATGGCATTATGAAAATAAAAAAAAATCATTAGGATTAGAGATGTGGTATTGATTGAAAAAGGTCATGTATAAAAATCAGTTGCAGGGAAAGAAATAGGAAAAGAAAACACAGAGTTCATAGTCGTTGATGAAATCAAAGAAAATGAAGTTCCAAATGTACCGAAAAATCAAGAACATCAGTAGGTACCTTAAATTCTTGCAAGTGTTAGAATATCTACAAGGTTAAGTAGACCCCCTGAACAATACTCTCATTTAAAGTATTATTTATTGATGACTAACTCTGGTGAACCATAATGTTATGAAGAAGCAATGCAGGTGGAAACTAGAAAGAAGTGGGACCAAGGTATGAATGAGGAGATGGACTCATTGGTAAGAAACTATACTTGGGATTTGGTTCAATTTCCTACAAGTAAAAGAGCATTGCAGAATAAATGGGTTTACATGTTGAAGGAAGAAGATGGAGGAAAGAAGCAGTACAAGTCCAAACTTGTTGTAAAGGGGTTTGTACAGAAGAAAGGTATAGATTTTGATGAAATATTTTCTCATGTTGTTAAAATGACTTCAATTAGAACTATTTTAAGTCTAGTGATGGTAGAATATTTGCATCTTGAACAGTTAGATGTAAAAACAGTTTTTCTCCATGGGGTTTGGAGGAAGATATTTATATGCAGCAGCCACATGGTTATGAGTTCAAAGGGAAGAAGAATTTGATATGCAGGTTGAAAAAGAGATTGTATGGCTTAAAGCAAGATCCAAGGCAGTGGTATTTGAAATTTGACAGGTTTATGAAAGAACAAGCTTATAGTAGATGTCATACTGACCAATGTGTTTATTTTGAGAGGCTAGATAATGGAAGATATAATATCTTGTTATTGTATGTGGATGATATGCTTGTTGCAGGTTCTAACATGTAGGATATAAATGTCCTCAAAATGAAGTTAACTAATTCATTTGCGATAGAGGATTTGGGTGCTACAAAGCAAATCCTTCGTATGAGAATAACAAGAGACAAAAAATGGCAAATTGACATTGTCTCGGGGTGACTACGTACAAAAGGTGTTGGAGAGGTTTAAAATGAAGAATGCGAAATCAATTAGTACACCTTTGTCCATCCATTTCAAACTAAGTAAGGAGATGTGTCCCAAGACACATGAAGAGATAAAATTACATGTACAGGGGTACAGGGTTCCCTATTCATCAACAATTGGCAGCTTGATGTATGCCATGGTGTGTACAAGACCAAATATTGCACACGCAATGGGAGTTGTGAGCAGGTATATGAACAATCCAGGTAAATAACATTGGAAAGCAATACAGTGAATTCTCAGGTATTTGAGAGGTACTACCACTCATGCATTATGTTTTGTAGGTTTAGACACTATTCTAGAGGGATATGTTGATGCACATATGGTAGGTGATAAAGATAGTAGGAGGAGCACCAAATGATATGTTTTTACTATAGGTGGAATAACATTAAGTTCTATTTCAAAACTATGAAAGGTTGTTGCACTTTCAACAATAGAAGCAGAGTATGTTGCTGCTACAGAGGCTAGCAAAGAGATGATTTTGTTACATAGGTTTGTGGAGGAATTGGGTAAGAAGCAGGAGAATAGAAGGTTTTACGGTGATAGCCAGAATTACATTCATCTTGCAAAGAACTCATCCTTCCATTCTAAGACTAAACATATATAGCTCAAGTACCATCTCATATGGTCTGTTCTGGAAGATGAACTCTTGTACCGAATTATTGTCTATAAACCCCTCTTCATGCCTTCAACCTTCTGCAAGGAACTCTGTTTGCCTCCTGCCATGAATTCATCCTTTCCTATTACCCACAGAGAGGGTATGAACACCATAGGGGCCATCTAAATCCTTCCCCATGTCTAGGTGAGGCCAAGTAGTCCATCCTAAAGGTGAATGCAATACTTAACAAAGCATATATTATGAGACTAAAACTAGTCAATGCATCTACAACCTACAGGGCTAGCAATACATTAAACTCATGTGATGATGAAGCATTCATACATTGCCTCAATGTCATACTCAGGATCATACCTAGATACCTATTAATGAATTTCACTTAATCATCATTGCAATGACTTGAACATAACAAGCATAACATAACACATGAAATATCATCATTTTAACACCACAAGGAGTACTTATCTTTGAAAATCAAGTTCTCCAAGCAACTAGCTAAGTGAGAGCAACATTCCACCCAACCTTAGGTATATGTCCTTCCTGTACTCTTTTAGCTGAGAGACCACCCCTCGATATGGGTTGTGTATCCACTGAGGAGGGATAATAGGCTCTCTCACAGTCAAGTTCCTACCCCAATGCTAAGCCAACCTACAGTTGGGTTTATCAAGCATACAAGGGAACATACCCATGCTAAGCCAACATGCAATTGGGTTTATCAAGCATACTAGGTCACAGGGAGGATGATCTCAACCAAGGAGCTACAGGAATCTCAACACTCAGTAGACATGGAACCCATAATACCTAACTCACCCAACACAAAGAAGACCCCCTTATCTGTTGCACAGTCCCTCAAGGCCCCTTCCCTTCCAGTTTTATTTAGGGTGGGCATAGAAAGGTCCAACTGCTAGTTATATGATATTACAACTTTCACTGGGTTTATCAAGCAATCCAACCCTAATTTGACCTTACACTTCTATTTATCAAGTTGGGTTCTTCTCAGGGTTGCAAACTAAGATCTGTCCGAAGTTGTAGCGTATGTGCTGCAGGTTGTATCCCTTAATTTGCTGGATGGTATAATAATAAGGACTACAAATTTTTGTGTGGACGTAGACCATATTGGATGAACCATGTTATACTGGTGTTTCTCTTGTAATGTGTTTTATGTGATTTATATTTGTATCTTGTTTAGTGCTATTTCTCTACGATCCTGTTTTTTTCTAACAATTGGTATCAGAGCCAAAGGTCTATTTGGCAGATAAACTTGCAGGAAAGAAGGGTTCCTTGTTCAAGTGGGAACAATGTTAGAAGAAGGAAATTTTAAGGTCTAGAAATTTAACAGCCAAAACTACCAGTTATGAAAGAAGAAAATGGAGGACTATATGTACTAGCAGGATCTATTCCCACCATTGAGAGGAAAAGCAAAACAATCGACGACTATGAAGAATGAAGAATGGAAAGTTCTTGACAGAAACACAATGGGAACAATCTGGTTATGCATAGCTTCGTCGGTGGCTTCAATATTTCAAAAGAAAATACAACTGACGGTATGATGAGCGCATTGGGTAAGCTGTATGAAAAACTCTCAGCCTCCAAAAATGTATTTCTAATGAAGCATTTATTTAATATGAAGATGTCAGAAGGCGGATTTATTATTGATCATTTAAAGGAATTTAATACGATTACAAATCAGCTAAGTTATGTGAAAGTGAAATTTGATGATGAGGTTAGGGATCTTATAATCTTATGCTCATTGCTAGAAAGTTAGAATGGCTTGGTCATGGCTGTAAGTAAATCTATCTCTGGTTCAAACACTTTGAAATTTGATTATGTTGTTGGTGTTATTCTTATCGAAGAAATGCGAAGGAAAAGAACGGCTGAGACATCAGGTAATGAATTGACCATGGGGAGCAGGGGAAGACCAAGGGAGAGAGGAAGGACACCAGGTAATCACAACAATTCCAAGAAGAGTAGATCCAAGTCCAGATTGAGAAAGATAGATTATTGGAACTGTGGAAAGAAATGACATCTAAAGAAAGACTACAGATCTCTAAAGAAGAAAGGAGATGGACAATAGGAGACTTCTTAGGAAGCAAATGTAGAACGTGATTTGTTACAAGATGCTTTGATTATTGCATTAGATAATACTAGTGATTACTGGTTAGTAGATTCAAGGGCTTCATTTTATGCTACACCCCATAGGAAATTCTTTCATGATTATGTTCTAGGTGATTTTGGACATGTTTTATTGGGTGATGATGAACCATGTAAAATTGTTGGAATGGGTAAGGTACAGATAAAGTTAAAGAATGGTGAATTGTTGTTGAAATATGGAAAGCATACTCCTGCTATGAAAATAAATCTGATCTCAACAGGGCAGTTGGGAGATGGTGATTGTGTATTTATGTTTGGAGAAACGAGGTGGAAGATCACTAAAGGATCAATCGTGATAGAAAAAGGAGACATAATAGGTACATTTTTTTTATGTCTTCATAATACTGGTTGTTCTATCTCTTTAGCTTCAATAGGAACATATACAACATTGTGGCATCATAGGCTTTCCCACATGAGTGAGAAGGGGATACAAATTGTCCACTCAAGGAAGTTGTTTTCATATATTCAAAGCAGGTAAGTTCGGAATTCTGTAAAAACTGTGTTTATGGAAAAAGAAGAGAGTCATATTTCTTAGGGTTTGGAAACATAAGAAGAGTGAAAAGTTAGAGCTTGTACATAAAAATATATGGGGATCGGTTCAGGTACAATATCTTGTTAGCTCTTGTTATTATGTTACTTTTATTGATGTTGTAACTAGAAAAACTTGGGTTTATTGCAATAGATAGAAATATAATGTGTTTGCTACTTTTAAGAAATGGAAAGATTTGATTAATAATGAGACGGTAAAAAGGTTGAAGTGTCTCAGATTTGATAATGGAGGTGAGTATTGCGGCAAGGAGTTTGATAGTTACTGTTCATACCATGGGATTCATAGAGAGAATACAGTCCCAGGAACACCACAAGAAAATGATGTGTCAGAAAGGATGAACAGAACAATCATGGAGTGTGCAAGGTGTATGAGATTGCATGTATGGTTTCCCTTATAGTTTTGTGTAGATGTTGTAGATATTGTTGTTTACTTAATAAACATAGGGCCTTCAAATGTTTTGGATGGTGGTATTCCAGAGGAGTCATGGACAGGTAAAAAGGTAAACTACTGTTTTCTGAGAACTTTTGGTTGTAAATCATTTGTCTATATTGATAAATAAAATATAACAAAGCTTGAAGCTAAATCCAAGAAATGTATCTTTATTGGATACGAGGTTGATGATTTTGGTTATTGCTTATGGGATTATGAAAATAAAAAAAATCATTAGGAGTGGATATGTGGTATTGATTGAAAAGTTCATGTATAAAGATAAGTTGCAGGGAAAGAAATAGGAAAAGAAAACATAGAGTACACAGTAGTTGATGAAATAAAAGAAAATGAAGTTCCAAAGGTGCCGAAAAATCAAGAACATCAGTAGGTACCTTAAAGTCTTGCAAGTGTTAGAATATCTACCAGGTTAAGTAGACCCCCTGAACAATACTCTCATTTAATGTATTATTTATTGATGACTACCTCTGGTGAACCATAATGTTATGAAGAAGCAATGCAGGTGGAAACTAGAAAGAAGTGGGACCAAGGTATGAATGAAGAGATGGACTCATTGGTAAGAAACTATACTTGGGATTTGGTTCAATTTCCTGCAAGTAAAAGAGCATTACATAATAAATGGGTTTACATGTTGAAGGAAGATGGAGGAAAGAAGCGGTACAAGTCCAAACTTGTTGTAAAGGGGTTTGCACTGAAGAAAGGTATAGATTTTGATGAAATATTTTCTCATGTTGTTAAAATGACTTCAATTAGAACTATTTTAAGTCTAGTGATGGTAGAATATTTGCATCTTGAACAGTTAGATTTAAAAACAGTTTTTCTCCATGGGGTTTGGAGGAAGATATTTATATGCAGCAGCCACATGGATATGAATTCAAAGGGAAGAAGAATTTGATATGCAGGTTGAAAAAGAGATTGTTTGGCTTGAAGCAAGATCCAAGGCAGTGGTATTTGAAATTTGACAGGTTTATGATAGAACAAGCTTATAGTAGATGTCATACTAACCAATGTGTTTATTTTGAGAGGCTAGATAATGGAAGATATATTATCTTGTTATTGTATGTGGATGATATGCTTGTTGCAGGTTCTAACATGAAGGATATAAATGTGCTCAAAAGGAACTTAGCTAATTCATTTGCGATAGAGGATTTGGGTGCTGCAAAGCAAATCCTTGGTATTAGAATAATAAGAGACAAAAAATGGCAAATTGACATTGTCTGAGGGTGAGTGCATACAAAAGTTGTTGGAGAGGTTTAAAATGAAGAATGCGAAATCAGTTAGTACACCTTTGTCCATCCATTTCAAACTAAGTAAGGAGATGTGTCCCAAGACACATGAAGAGATAAAACTACATGTACAGGTTTCCCTATTCATCAACAGTTGGCAGCTTGATGTATGCCATGGTGTGCACAAGACCAAATATTGCACATGCAATGGGAATTGTGAGCAGGTATATGAACAATCCAGGTAAAGAACATTGGAAGGAAATACAATGAATTCTCAGGTATTTGAGACGTACTACCACTCATGCATTATGTTTTGTAGGTTTAGACACTATTCTAGAGGGATATGTTGATGCAAATATGGCATGTGATAAATATAGTAGGAGGAACACCAAATTATATGTCTTTACTATAGGTGGAACAACATTAAGTTCTATTTCAAAACTATGAAAGGTTGTTGCACTTTCAACAATAGAAGCAGAGTATGTTGCTGCTACAGAGGCTAGCAAAGAGATGATTTTGTTACATAGGTTCGTGGAGGAATTGGGTAAGAAGCAGGTGAATAGAAGGTTTTACAGTGACAGCTAGAATTACATTCATCTTGCAAAGAACTCATCCTTCCATTCTAAGACTAAACATATACAGCTCAAGTACCATTTCATATGGTCTGTTATGGAAGATGAACTCTTGAAGTTGGAAAATATACACACTAGCCAGAATCCTAAAGACATGTTGAAAAAGGTAGTAACTAGAGAGAAACTGAATTCTTTCTCATTTTCAGTTGGCCTTCAAGCATGAAGGTTAAGATGAGAAATTTTTTAGATGCAAGGTTCAGATCATTGTCTAACAAGTGCAGCAGGGGTGGATTTGTTGTGATTAGTCTCCAAGTGGGAGATTGTTGGTTGTGGAGCCTAATATTCCTTATTGAGAGGTTGTGTTTCAGCCGTTTCTGGATCCTAGCCTATGACGGGGTGTTTAGGGGGGCTTTCCCCCCCAAAATAGTCGCCATGCCCCCATAGTGAAAATTTTAGAAAAAAAAAATGCCTTGTAAAATGTTATAATTTCATAGTCACGACTTGGTAAAAAATGGGTGATTTATGGGCCCATGGTATTGGTTGTGACATAGTATTTTCCCATAGTAATTGCTCTTTAAAATGGGGAAATTGTAATACGATTGGGTATTGTAGAATTGTAAAGATCTCTTTGATTGTGTGAGAGATCCTGTGAGAGAGTGAAGAGGAAGTTGTAACGGATGTGCTGCAAGTTGTATCCCTTCATTTGTTGGATGGTATAATAATAAGGACTAAAAATTTCTATGTGGATGTAGCCCATTTTGGGTGAACCACGTTATATTGATGTCTCTCTTGTAATGTGTTTTATGTGATTTATATTTCCATTTTGTTTATTGTTATTGCTTTGCGATCTTGTTTTTTTCTAACACATTAAGGCCATGAATGAGGTTCCTATGGTTATTAGAGATAATACTAGGAGATGCATTATAAACAGAGGGTAAATAGTGTCTATATGCCAATTTCAGAATGATACCTATGGTAGAAGTCCGACACCATTGTGAGGGATGCAATCCTATTTTTATAATGGAAAAACAAGATCTCCTGCATGTCTCGGTTTTAATCCTTCACATATGGCACACATACCTAAGTGTAGTAAAGAACATGACCAAGGTATTGACAATGCATAAATAACATAAAGAAACATCTCGTACATGTGGGGTACTAGATAGAAAAAATAGGGTCCTGATGACACTCGTGAGAAATTGGATTGGTCGGCTCCATGTTGAAGAGCTTGAAGCACTGATCGTGGCGATGCAAACAGTTTTGGAAACAGATTTACAGTTTGTCTGTGGCATTAATTGGGAGTTTGGGTCAAATGAATATAAAATATGGGTGGGGCCCACTTTTTGAAATTATTTGTGCTTTTTGTCGCCAACCTCCTAGGGCACCTTTTGAGCAATTTTGGGAGACGCAGGGTACCTATCGACGAATCATGAGAGCCAAGTATGCCTTGACCTTGTACCTTTTAATTTTTTCCGTGTAGACTTAGGTTTAGGGGTCCCTTGGGTGGCCAGGGGTCCTTTTCTAGTGTTTTAGGACTACTGCACGTGATTTTGAGAAAATACCGCGCACTATCACAAGATTTTTTATGAATCTAGCACTACAATAGTGTGAGATTTTCCAAAAATCATGCGAGGTGTAGTGCGCATACATAGTGCAGAAAAAATGTACTATATCGCGGGTAGCATGGTACAGTAACGCTTCAGTTGTGTGCTAGTTTAGCGCAATTGTTACTTGATCAATCACACAGCCAACGAGACTGAGCGTTATAACTCCCACACATTGGTTCCTCTTGGATGAATAATGTTTCAACCACGCTGCATTCAAATATCTTGTGTATAGTCATGCTACGGACATACCTTTTTAGGGAAGGCTGCACTTATGATTTTCCAATTCTAATGGGTGGTCATTTCCTTATGTTGGTGGTTTCTTATTACTGATGGCTCATGTCAAATATGTCGAGTGGAGAGAGAGGGAGTATGATTCCCTCTAAGACTAGGTGATAGTTGACCAACCAGTGATAGAATCTTTGAGTGATGCAGGGATCTTAAAGTTCTTCAAGTGCCCCTTGATGCGATCGACGGACTACCTGTTGTGGAGGTTACTCGACATGTGAGTCCCTGACCAAGGGTTTTTTTGGGTTGGCGATGAGGACTTGAGCATCATGAATCAACACATCTACTTCCTAACGAGGTTGACGTAATGATGGGTGAGAGATCCATTCCCTCCACAGATGGTGGGGGAGATGATCCACACTCTAGTGGATCGATATTGTAATGGTGACCAGAGTTCACAGAAATATGGTGGAGTTCTTGCGATACATTTGAGGGATCTTCCAGTGTAGAATATTGTGACAATCGTTGTGCAAGTGCTGGGGGTGACATCCCCCAACTAGATTACAGGGGGGAAGCTCCAACTAGTGGAGAGAGTTATGGATGGTCAGACCGTGGCATGGGGTCCATTGTTGGTGTAGTCTATGATGCTATAGATGTCGAATTTGCATCGGCATGGGGATGGAAGCACCTTTTTCTGTGGCAGTGTGTTGTGATCCTATTTTTTCGAGCACTACCCGTCCCTGAGACCGTAGCTAGTAGTTTGACCTAGGGGACCATAGAAGCCTTAGATGGCGTTTTAGGGGCACATTATGCCTCATGCTGGTGGTGGGCCTGTAAGGGACTATTATACGCCCCAGGTGATGGATGTCTAGGAGGGTCGCATTGGCCAGGTAGAGAGGTATATATGGAGTGACATGGACTACTAGGAATATCTAGAGTTGCTCGTTCCTGGTAGAGGTTTTGACACTTCAGTTATGTTTTATGGTTTGTACCTTTTGCATATATATGTGTGCATACTTTTATTTATGCACATTTATGATATACATATTTATTAGGTACTAATGATGGTTTCCTCATCTTTGATGTAGATATAGGTCTTGTGAGGCCACCTCGGAGGGAGAGACCGATGAGAGATCATCTGGCCATTGGGTTTTGATAGGACATTGGAGGAGAAGGTGCATCAAAGGATGGGGTTGTCGGAGCAAGAAGAGATGGTGTTGGAGGAGCTGCGGCAGGGGTGAAGCTATCAGGGACTAGATGGAAACTATCATAGTAGACTTGGAGTGACGGTTCGATGGGATATCTGTTTGGGTTGATGACCGGGATTGGGTTGACCTTGAGGATGATGAGATGGACTTAACACTTCACCTGCCAGCTAACTGTGGACCAGCTTGGAGGCACATCATGTGGTGGGTATTAGTAGCGTGCCATGTGGCATCGGAGGTGCAGGGAGGAGCATGCCCTCCTCCATGATAGAGGTTGAAACAGGGATTAGAGCTGGAAAGAGGGGAGGATGTATGACCACTAGCCATTTTGGGACCCCGGGATCCACCAGCTGGCGGGGCAGCTTGATATTTTTTGTATAAGGATTATGAGCCCCAATTTTGTATACACATATTTTTTTATGAGCCTATGTGAGGTGATTTTTTTATGTATCCCCTATAAGGCTACTTTGTATATGCCCCAAGAAGGCCATTTCTGTACATGACACACATTTTTTGATAATATATATATATATATATATATATAATACCATAGTTTTGTAGCAAATGATGTATGCATATCTTTATGTATGTGATGCATATGTATTTTGCTTTATGTTTCCTTTTTGTTGATGTGATGCATATGTGGTAGATGATACTGACATATTTTTGTTAGGCATGTTTTATCGACTTAGGGCTTATGATGATGATATACATGTATCTGTAGTCATAGGTGAAACACATAGGCATATTTATGTATGCTTGATATGCAGGGTTATGCAGTTGGGTTATGTACTAGGTGCCAATTCAATACCTCATTGGAGACAAAGTCGACAAATGCATTGACATTTCCCGGTATATGTGTGAAAGTTGCGGTTTCAAATTGTCAAATGAGAAGGTGAAAGCGAATTTTTTTTCGAAAGGGGAGCAATTTGCGGACATGAAATGCCTTATTCAATTGTGATATGACAAGTTGTGAGTCGAGGTGTACTTGTATATGGTGGAACCCCAGATGCAGGGCATCTCCTAATAGACCTATTATGGCATCGTACTCTGCTTGGTTGTTTGTAAGTGCCCCCAAGCACATCCTTCCGGTGTGGTGGAGTGTATGGGAGGGGGAATATATAAACCAGGAAATGGATGCTAGATGTTTGTACCATCAACTATAATCATCCACATATCCTATGTAGATGTCCAACTGGGAGGCCATATGCATTTAAGAAGATAGGTAGTTTACTTTCTAATTCGAGATAATGGGAGATGAAAGTAAATTTTTGACACAAATAAGAATACCAATGATTGGTGTTGGATGTCTTGTTTGTGTTTCGGGGGTAAAACCCTTGTCGATTTGTTACTTTTTTTGGAATGCTTGCAAGTGATCTGTGTCTTCATTAGAAGACAAGCAATGACTGCAAGCGAGGACAACGGCTAAAGGAGATTCATCATCGATGGTATCTGGTAAGGTCTGTATTACTTCCTCGGTTGGTGACCTTTGTGTGGTTATATGAAGGGATTGTAATTGACCTTGCATTATCATCAGTTGGAGACGAGCTTGTTGTTCGGCACGCAAAATGGGGCATTGAAAGGAGAAGTGGGTGGTCTCTCCACAAGATCAACAAGGTATTGGTATGTGTGGATAGAAGCAGTCTTGGTCTTTCTGAATGTTGATTTGCACCATTATGCATATAGTGGTTCTAGGAGGGATCATAGGGGTGGAGTTCCCACATGAAGAGAATTCATTATGTGATGATATTGTTGTAAGTTTAGATGCGTCTTGCAACATTGTAGGCTCTACCACATTTTCTACAAGTGGCGCAACTTATGTGGGAGGTGTGACTGACAATGTCACTGATGTGGTGATCACATTAATGGATGCTACTTCCTGTGTTAGAAAGGGAGGTTCCTCAGTCGTAACTTGAGTGAGATGAACGGTTTCCAACGCCTCTCGGTATCCAAGGTGTTCGGGGAAATGGTGCATATAGTGCCCATACTAAGCGCATATGAAATATGCATGATTTGTACGCAATGTTTTGGACTTATATATGGGTGAGGGAGGTATGCCCCCTTTCACTGTTGTTGCAGTGTGGGTGATGCTAACAAGGGTGTTGATAAAATTCCTTACCTCTAGTAGAGTAGGACATAGGTTTGTTGCATGGTCTTGTTTCCTGCAAAGAGAACACATCGGTGTGACCCTTTGATTGGGACTATTGATCATAACTGGGGATATTTACTCATGTTGGTTGATGCCCCCTACTTTAGGCTTAGCGGTTTCTACTGAATTGGAAGTTGGATTGGGTAATAGGGGACCTTTCAACTTTGGTTGCTTGGTGTTTCCATTGGTAGTCTTAGCGACGAATGAATTTGGTTTAGTGGTGGATGTCATAGGTTGGGTTATCATAACTGAATTTGTTATGGGCCTTGTAGGCATAGCATCCAAAACAGGGACAAACTCGTAATGGGTGATGGGCTTGGAAGCCATCTATGGGTAGGGTTGTGTAAGGTACCATACTGGTATTCCCAAAGTTAGCCCAGGTAGAGTTAAATGATCCATAATCGGTCTCCCTTGTACACCTGTGGGGGATTACAAGAATGGGATTTGAAAAATTGGAGGGACCAATGGGATCAACGTTTGGTCAATTCCATGACTCGGTGGTGGTGTTGATGATGATGTTGAGGTAGAGGTGGTACCATTTTTCAGGAGTGAAAATTGTGCACATTAGGCCATCAATCCATATAGGGATTTTAGGTGGTGGTCTTGAATATGCTCCTAACAAATTGGAGTCCTTGTACATGTCAGGGTAAATTTCAACATACAGTTGAACATCGCCAAGTACATTCAGTAGGACATTGTCGGGATTTCTTGTGGTGTTGGGATCATAATAGTTAATCTAGTCAAGAGCAAGTACTTTCACATTTAAGGGAAACATCATGATATGGAATACTGGGTAGGCTACCGCCTTCATGGCGTACATGTAACTATTCCCCAAGTGGATGTTGTAGTCGAGTTCTGCATCGACTAATTCGATATAAATCATAACCATCTTGCCCACAAGATCTATGGATACATTTTGGTACAATCCTCTTGGTTGGGATGGTCTCCCATCATATGTGTGAAGAGCGATAAACAAGGGGGCCAACTTAGGAGACCCTAATCATTTCCATACTTTGGCAGACACAATGCAAGTGGATGTGACTTCATCGATAATACAACAATGAATCGTGATGTTCTTTACCATAACTAGAACTTGAAATGCGACAGATGACGGTAGTCACAGATCACTTTTGTTGAGATCAAAGGTCATGAGGTGAGATTCGGAAAGATCAATGACACCAAGTGCATTGAGTAATTTCTTTCTCTATGTTGGGAAAGATAGTAACAATTCTAATGTGTGTTAGAAAAACAGGATCGCAGAGAAACAACAATAAACAAGATGCAAATATAAACCACATAAACACAATACAAGAGAGACACCAATATAATGTAGTTCACCCAATCTAGGCTATGTCCACGAACAAATTTCCAGTCCTTTTATTATTATACCATCCAACAAATGAAGGGATACAACCTGGAGCACATCCGCTGCAACTTCCTCTTCAATCTCTCTCAATCTCTCTTACATAATCAAAGAGATATTTTCAATGCTATAATACATTACATAGTTGTATTACAATGTCTTCATTTTAAAGGGAATTAGCATGGTAAAATACTATAGGCTACCCAATACCATGGGCTCGTAAACTATTGGCCAACAAAACATTAACCCATAAAATTTATTTCGGTGGATTCACCCTGAACCACCGTCGGGGGCCCACTAAACCCCGGAACCCTGCGGGGGGCGATTCCCCCCGAATTGGATGAGTGTACAATCCACCTGCATATCATATAAAACTAGGGTATAAACATGGGTAAAACAACAACATATCTAAATTAAGAAGATCAAGCTCCACAACCAACAATATCCCACTTGGAGACTGATCACAACAACTCCCCTACTGCTGCATTTGCTAGACTATGCTTTGAATCTTGGATTTGGAAAATTTCTCATCTTCACATTCATGCTAGAAAGGCCAACTGAAACTGAGCAGGAACTCAGTTTCTCTCTGGTTAGTACCTTTGTCAACATGTCTGCAGGATTCTGGCTAGTGTGTATCTATTCCAGCTTCAACAGTTCATCTTCTAGAACAACCAGTATGAAATGGTACTTTAGTTGTATATTTTTATTCGTAGAATGGAAGACTGTGTTCATTGCAAGATGAATGGAACTTTGTTTATCACTTTACAACATTTTATCCCCCTGCTTCTTACCCAATTCCTCCATGAACCTCTACAACCAAATCATTTGTTTACTAGCCTCTATAGCAAAAACATGCTCTACTTTTGTTGCTGAAAGTGCAACAACCTTTTGCAGCTTTGAAATCCAACTTATTGTTGTTCCACCTATAGTAAACACATACCTTGTAGTTCTCCTCCTATTATCTTTATCACCTAGAATATCTACATCAACATATCCCTATAGAACAATGTATGAACCTCCAAATCATAATACATGAGTGGTAGTACCTGTTAAATACCTGAGAATCCATTGTACTACCTTCCAATTTTCTTTAACTAGATTATTCTTATACATGCTCACAACTCCCACTGCATGTGCATTATCTGGTCTTGTGCACACCATGGCATACAACAAGCTGCCAACTGATGATGAATGGGGAACCCTGGACATGTAATCTAACTCTTCATGTGTCTTGGGACACATCTCCTTACTTAGTTTGAAATGGCTGGCCAAAGGTGTACTAACTAGTTTTTCATTCTGCATTCTAAACCTCTCCAACATATTTTGTATGTACTCACCCTGAGACAGTGCCAGCCAATTTGCGATTTTTCCTCTCTCTTGTTATTCTCATACCAAGGATATGCTTTGCAGCAACCAAATCCTTATATCCACATTGGCTAACTTCCTCTTGAGCACATTTGTATCATGCATGTTAGACCCTACAACAAGCCTATCATCCACATACAATAACAAGATAATATATCTTCCATTATCTAGCCTCTTGAAATAAACACAGTGGTTAGAATGACATCTACTATAACCTTCTTCTATCATAAACCTATCAAATTTCAAATACCATTTCCTTGGATCTTGCTTCAAGCCATACAAGCTCTTCTTCAACCTGCATACTAAATTCTCCTTCCCTTTGACCCCATACCCTTGTGGCAGCTGCATATAAATATCTTCATCAAAATCCACTAGACTTAAAATAGTCCTAATTGAATTCATTTTAACAACATGAGAAAATACTTCATCAAAATCTATACCTTTCTTCTATGCAAACCCCTTTACAACAAGCATGGCCTTGTACCGTTTCTTTCCTCCATCTTTTTCCTTCAACCTATAAACCCATTTTTTTTGAAATGCTCTTTTATTTGCAAGAAATTGAACCAAATCCCAAGTTTGGTTTATTACCAATGAGTCCATCTTCTCATTCATGGCTTACTCCCACTTCTTTCTACTTTCCACCTGCATTGATTCTTCATAACATTCTAGTTCACTATAATCAGTCATCAATAAATAATACATTGAAGGAGAGTATCGTTTAGGAGGTCTACTTAACCTAGAATATATTCTAAGACTTGTAGGAGTTTGAGGTAGTTGTTGTTGTTCTTGATTTTCTGGCACCTTTGGAACTTCATTTTCTTTTATTTCATCAAGCACTATGTACTCTGTGTTTTTGTTTTCCTATTTCTTTCCCTGCAACTTATCGTTATACATGACCTTTTTATTGAATACCACATCTCTACTCCTAATGATCTTATTACTTTCATAATCCCATAAGAGATAACAAAAATCATCAACCCCGTATCTAATAAAGGTACATTTACTGGATTTAGCCTCAACATTTGTTCTATTTTCTTTATCAATATGGAAAAATGATTCACAACCAAAAGTTCTCATCAATGAGTAGTTTACCCTTTTACCTGACCATGCCTCCTCTGGAATCCCACCATCCAAAGCACTTGAAGGTCCTTTGTTTATTAAGTAAATAGAAGTATCTATAGCATCTACCAATTGTAAGGGAAACCCTACATGCAATCTCATACACCTTGCATAATCCATGATCCTCTTATTCATCCTTTCTGACACACCATGTTCTTGTGGTGTTCCTAGGACTGTCTTCTTTCTGCAAATCTCATGGTATGAAAAGTAACTATCAAACTCCTTCCCGTAAGACTCACCTCCATTATCCGATCTGAGACACTTCAACCTTTTCATGTCTCTTTTTCAACCAAATATTTCCATTTCTTAAAAGTAGCAAACACATCAAATTCCTATCTAATGAAATAAACCCAAGTTTTTCTTGTTGCATCATCAATAAAAGTAACATAATAATGAGATCCACTAAGAGATTTTACCTGAGCGATTCCCATACATCTATATGTAAAAACTCTAAATTTTCACTCTTCCTATGTTTCCTAACCTTGATAAATATGACTCTATACTTATTTCCATAAACACAGTTCGCATAGAATTCCAAACTTACCTGCTTCATATCTGAAAGCAACTTCCTTTAGTGGAGAATATGCATCCCCTTCTCACTCATGTGGCCAAGCCTTTGATGCCACAATCTTGTATATGTTCTTGTGGAATTTAAAGAGATAGAACAGTTAGTTTTATGAGAACATAAATACAACGTACCTATTTTGTTCTCTTTTGCTATCACCATCGATCCTTTAGTGATATTCCACCACATTTCTTCAAACATAGATAAATAAACACCATCTCCCAACTACCTTGTTGAGATCAGATTTCTTTTCATAGCAGGAATATTCCTTACATATTTCAACAACCATTCGGTTCCATTCTTTAATTTTATCTGTACCTTACCCATTCTAACAATTTTACATGGCTCATCATCACCTAATAAAACATGTCCAAAATCGCCTGGAACATAATCATGAAAACATTTCCTATGGGGTGTAGAATGACATGAAGCCCTTGAATCTACTACCCATTAATAACTAGTATTATCTAATACAAGAATCAATGCATCTTGTAACACATCACCTACTACATTTGCTTCCTAAGTAGTCTCATAATATCCATCTCTTTTCTTCTTTAGAGATTTGCATTATTTCTTCCAATGTCCTTTCTTTCCATAGTTCTAACACTCTATATTTCCTAGTTTGGACTTGGATCTACCCTTCTTGGACTTGTTCTGATTACCTGGGATCTTTCCTCTCTCCCTTTATCTTCCCCTCCCCTCCATGGTCAATGCATTACCTGATCTCTCACTTGTGCTTTTCCTTCGCATTTTCTCACTAAGAATAACACCAACAACATCATCGAATTTCAAGGTGTTCAAACCAAATATAGAGTTACTTAAAGCCATGACCAAGCCGTTCGAGCTTTCTAGAAATGAACACAAGATTATAAAAGCCCTAACCTCATCATTAAAGTTCACTTTTACAAAACTTAGCTAATTTGTAATTGTTGACACATTTTTGTCTATAGTGGTTCACTTCACACTACTGTCAACAAACATCGACACAGAATCCCATAGACATCGGGCCAGAAAGGTTTTATCCTTTCCAGCAACTCCCATGAAGCAAGTGAATTCTCACCCAAGATATCTAAGGGGGCTACAGGAACTGTTATATTTTAATATTAGGATCACTCAGCAGTAGCAGACCTCACTAGACTTCACTCAAGAAGTGCAAAAAAAAGAAGAAGAAATGTTGAATCAATAATCACTCATTACACAGAAAATGGAGAAAAACTGTTGTATCATACATCAGTTGTTAGCTGGCACTCTGTAAAGTGAATAATAACTGAATAGAATCAAATGAATTCGAATACCACTAAGGTCATTCGAATTCTCCTCAAAGTGTGGCTTGGATACCATTGGAGACATCATCCAAACTAGTGGCAGTAGTCACAATAGTCAAATAGTCAGTCAAATGAGTCTAAATGAGCCTAACTGAGTGCATGGGAATTGATCTAGGGAAGGAGACTCCAAAGTGGGCGCATGAGGAGCTGTCAATATAGCTGATATAGCCTCTCTATAGGTTTATCTAAGTGGTTCAGTTAGTTAAACTAGTAATCAATCCCCAAAACAAGGAACATATATACTAATCATGGAACTAACTAAAGTAACTCCTAAATAGGTGGAAGAGAGCGCACTTGTACTCCAGTGATGAAAACAACGGCGCATTAGTGGCTAGGAGGGATAGAACTGAGCAGAAACAGGCTCCTGGGGGATGCAAAATAAGGAATAGGTGCTGGGAGACTACCATACGGATGAATGGATGCATGCAAATGACTGGATGCATGCAGGCATGCAAAATATAAAAATGATGGTGAGAATATTCCAACAGGAACCAAGTTTCCGCAGTTTTAAGAAGACATGCACCATTCTAAACTTAGTCGCAGCATAGACCATAGATTCATATGCACATCAAAATATCATATTGTCGAACTAACAACTAGATCTAATCAACTCAAAGATCGACATAACCCTCATTCACATTAAACATAATTATCTCACAATTGACAAGTTAACTAGATCGACAAACTGACAATTTATCAAAGCATAATCAAGAGATATGAGATACATCACATAACCATAATTTCATTCATACAACACATTGAGCCATCAAATACTAGAATAATTCATATTCAATCGCACTGTGACATAAAAGAGAGAGATAGAGATATAGCATAATAGATCATTTTCATTCATCGACTCGTCTCATACATCATGGAATACACCTCGCAGAACCAATTCCAAACTCAGACAAAACTAAGACTCAACTCAAGTTCGCATATATAGATCAAAACTTACAAAGGAAGACAAAGATTTCCAAAAAATTACCCTTAGGCTTACAATCGTACTTCTATTTATAGGCACACATAGCCGTTACAAAATGGTCCAAATGACCCATTTCTAACTAACTTAACCAAATATTCCTCTTTTTCCGGCTCTTTTATCCTTCACGATCGATCCTTTGCTTCCATCGATGACCCTTCCATCACTGTCAGTTCCGCACTTTATGCGCTCTAGACCCATGCCAATAGGCCCCCAACACAAACTTGTGTCTCTCCCTCAAGCCACCTCAACTGGAAATTGCTGGTGCGTTTACCTGCAGCTTGAAGTCATCATATGCTACATTGACCTGGTCAGCAGCATCCTTTGCTGACACCTTGAGTACTACGCAATCTTCTACTTCCTGTTTTGTTGGGTTTTCACCACCCATATGTTTCACTTTCTCCAATTCTTGCTTAACCTGGGTCATCCCTTCCATTGCTTTCATCACCAACTGCTCCGCTTTTGTTTGTAGGTCGTCCAAGTGCGTCATTCTTCTTTATTGTTGTGTGTGCGCCTTGCTGACACGATGCTGCAGTTCTTTCATCTATGTTTCCTTTGTCATATGCACTAGTAGGGGAATCGCCTTAAGCAATCCCCTCAATGCTTCGAGTTACGTCTCTGCTTCATCGAGTTGCACATTCAGCTAGTGCAACTGTTAATCCTACACTAAGCTGCCCCAAAATTTTGTTACCTCTTCTATGATCATCTAGGTTGTTTTCTCCAATTCTGTGATATCTGTAGCATCTTCCTCGATCAAACCCTTCCTTTCTTCAATCTGTTCCAGCAATGTGATTGGAACCGCCCTTGTTTGTAGTTCCTTGTTCTCTTTTCGCAAGTCTGCAAAGACTACACCTAACCTTATTGGCTTTGCCTCCGCCTGTATATCCTTGTTGACTTATGGCGCCCCTTCGCATGCCATGGAGATGGAATGTTCCAATAGTTTTCTATATTCAATTGTATTTTCTCTTTCATCAATGATCTTCTCCGTCTCTTCTTGTATTTTTTCAACCTCCTCTTCAATGCTTTGCACTTTTCGTTTGTATCCAACCATTTGATAGTGCATTGTTTCTTCCCTTTTGTTGATTTCTTCACTCGTTGTAGTATGAATGTGATGCAGCATCAACGAAACCATTTGTTGACATAGATCTATCGATAGGGGTTCACTTCGCACTGTTGTCAACAAACATCGACCCAGAAAGATTTTATCCTTTCCAGCGACACTCGTGAAGCAAGTGAAGTCTCACTCGAGATATCTAAGTGCGTTGCAAGAACCAAGTTTCCGAGTTTTAAGAAGACATGCAACATTCTACACTTAGTCGCAGCATAGACCAGAGATTCATATGCACATCAAAACATCATATTTTCGAACTAACAACGAGATTCACATAACTCAAAGATCGACATAATCCTCATTCACATCAAACATAATTATCTCACAATCAACAAGTTAACCAAATCGACAAAATGACAGTTTATCAAAGCATAATCAATATATCTGAGATAAATCACATAACCACGATTTCATTCATACAACACATTGAGCCATCAAATACTAGAATAATTCATTATCAATCGCAATGCTACATAAAAGAGAGAGATAGAGAGATAGCATAATCGATCATTTTCATTCATAAACTCATCTCATACATCATGGAATACACCTCGCAGAACCAGTTCCAAACTCAGACAAAACTACGACTCAACTCAAGTTCACATATATAGATCAAAACTTACAAAGGAAGACAAAGATGCCCAAGAAGTTACCATTAGGCTTACAAGCGTACTTCTATTTATAGACACACCTAGCAGTTACAAAATGGTCCAAATGACCTATTGCTAACTAACTTGACCAAATTTTTCACTTTTGTCGCCTCTTTTATCCTTCGTGACCGGTCCTTTACTTTTGTTGATGACCCTTCCGTCACTATCGGTTTTGCACTTTGTGCACTCTGTACCTGTGCCAACAGGCCCCCAACACAAACTTGTGGATCTCCCTCAATCCACCTTAGATGGACACTACTGGTGTGTTTACCTACAGCTTGAAGTCGTCATATGTTGCCTTGACCTAGTTGGCAGCTTCCTTTGCTGACGCCTTGAGCACTGTGCAATCTTCTACTTCCTGTTCTATTGGGTGTTCAACACCCATCTGTTGCACTTTCTTCAATTCTTGCTTAACCTGATTCATCCCTTCCATTGCTTTCACTTCCAATTGCTCCGCTTTTGTCTGTAGGTCATCCAAGTGCATCGTTCTTCTTTTCTATCTTGTGCGCGCCTTGTTGACACGATGCTACAGTTATTTCAATTTTGTTTCATTTTTCATATGCACTACTAGGGGCATCTCCTCAATGCTTCGATTTGCGCCTATTCTTCACGGAGTTGCACATTTAGCTGGAGCAACTAGTCATCCTACACTAAGCTTTCCCAAAATTGTGTTACCTCTTCTACGATCATCTGGTTTTTTTTCTCCAGTTCTGTGGTCTTTTTCGCAGCTTCCTTAATCACACCCTTCCTTTATTCAATCTGTTTCGGCAATATTCTTGGCACTTCCTTTGTTTTTAGTTCCTTGTTCTCTTTTTGCAAGTCTGCAATGACCGTGCCTAACCTTATTACCTTTGCCTCCTCCTGTATATCTTTGTCGACTTCTGGTGCCTCTTTGCATGCCATGGAGATTGCATGTGTGACCTACCCAATTTTTGAGAATAATTATTTTCTACTATTATCCCTTTTGCAAAAATACTTTGTGTTAAATTATAATTACAAGTTTTGTAATTATGACCAATTAGTTCAAAGATGAATGTAATGACTCATTATTATTATTTAATAAATAAAAATGGGAGACAAACACTCAAGAAAGTTGTTATAAGAGTGTCCACTGGCCCATTAGGAGGAATGGAAGCTGCTAGAAGGATTGGGACAGATAGCAGCATTTGCACTCTACCATTAGCTGTTGGTATGGGACAACTCCCCCTAATTTTGTGGCATTTCCCCCTCCAGGTGGAGGGAGGTGAGCAGGTAGCTCACTAATGACAAGTTAATTACAAAAGACCTAGGTAGCCTATAAAGGGCAATTCGAATTGAGCAGGGAGCTCTTACAATGTTTTCTGCAGAAACATTCATCATGCTCATCAGGTGATGGCTGAGAGATTCGAATAGGGAGGTTGTGGAGAGTGCAAGTATAATTCTACAAATATTATGAGAAGGACAGACCAAAGGTGTTGGTGCTGGTCCAATTACTTAATAAGCCTGTAAGGATGGATAAATTTCTTGCTGTTGCAAGTAGAGGTCCTAAGCTGCAGAACCTTCTTCCTCCTGGTGGATCAGTGGACAAGCTCAGGGGTCCTAAGGCAGACATCTTGGCTGCTTGGGAGCAGGTTGGGTGGAACAGGCTTCTTGAGTGATTTGTTCCTCCCATCACACTCAGGTTCTATTCTTTTGTGTTTCCTTGTCAATCATATGAATGCTCTCAGAAAATGGCTTAGTAATGTTATTAAGGATCAATAGCAGTAAAATTTTAGATCCTAATTAGCTTAGATTTGTTGACCTGATAAAATGACTCCTTTGCATTTTCCCCCATGCATGGAGCTGCATCGTACTCCAGTACAGAGAGGTAGCATTAAATCTATCCTGTTAAAAGTGAAACCTAACATGCATCTAAATATCTAAACCAAAAAGACCACCCATGCACAGACTTATGTTCCTCATGCATCGTATATTTTAGCAGCTGTAGATTAGATCCTTGCATGCAATGTTTTTACTGTTCAAATCTGTATACTGAACAACCTACCAAAAACTAATCATAGTAGTAGGTTCTTTTCTCACTTCTGAAGGTGGACATTGTGTTAACAACTAGGGTTTAGTGGTCTTCAGTTATTTCTTAAAAAAAAAACAATATCATGCATTCTGTTTAACCATATTCTGACTTTTCTATTTTCTTATTGTTTTTAGAATCTGATCGATTTTATAGAAAATATTGTCTTCACTATATTATCTTGTGCAGAAAGAAGGAAAGATACTGTGTTATTCTATGCTTTCATCAGAGGTCCAAATTGGATGAATACAGGAATATAGAATTAAAATAGAAAAACTGTTATATTCATAAGCATTCAAATTAACTGACGAATGCAATATTATTTTCTTGTTTCCCTTATTACCCACTGTACGTGGCAGAATTTACATTGCAGAATATCATGTTATTAAAAGCAAGAAGAACATAGAATTATTGAATTGACAGAGCATGTTACAGTATCTCTACACCCAAACCAGGGTTGACCTATCTCCTCACATTATTATTTACAAAAATTTAAACAGCTGCCAAATCAAATGTTTCATTACCATAGATGATCTAACTGTAGAATCAAGAGTTATTATTCTTGTTCCTTTAAACATCATTACAGACAAGCAGACTTCATTAACATCGACAGCTAGGGTTTAGCATTATCACTTATGTTTCCAAGCAAAACCAATTCCTTTCTATTCTCAGCTTAATCCATGTATGCACAGATGCAATGTAAGCCAAGTAGATCACTTTCAGCTTATAGCCATTATTTAAATAAACAACTTAAAACAGGCTTCCATTTATAGATTCGAAAACGAGAGTTTGAAAACACCATACATAGCCATTAAACCCTAAATAATTATCATTTCCATTTAAATTAATGCGGGTTTCATCCTACAGATTGCCGCATTCTTGTACTAAGGGTTCCATTCAAAACCCAATGTTATTTACACACACAACCAATGCCGAAACAAAATTATAGTCAATGTATCTCTTCCCTTTAGCTTCACACTTGATCTTCCATCAACACAGAAGTACCAAAATGACAGACATAAAATGTTAAAGATGTAAGACTCTTTGCAAACATGAGGGTTCAACCCTACCAAGCTTGTCGAGCCAAGGAATGGTTGGCCATACGTTTTAAACATTTACATCATCTACACTATCAAAAAAGCTTAAAACAGTAACGTTTCCCCAAATGCTGGAGGAGAGACAAAAGCCACTGCTGTGAAGGCATGCTACCAACACTCTACTCATCAAGTCTGATTCGAGGAGAACCACTAGGGAGGGATACCACCGAAGCTTACCAGTGGATTCGCTATAGTTCTTCTCCCCATCAACTATTCCGGCACCCTGTTGTTCATCGAGAGTTACCTACCAAACAACCATACACTGAGTGAAATATCAAATCATGAGATAGTAATGCATGCAACAAAGAAAAATTTGAAAACCCTTGCAAACTTTACGATACCTAAGTTGTGACAGAGGCTTGATGAAGCCAACATCCATCCACTATTAAGGAGAAGCACCTAGCTCGAAGGCCATACTGTGTGATACCTGCTGAAAACTTACAACCCGATTGATCCCCAGACTTGCAAGCTACTACAATGCCAAACAAACGCACTCATCCAACCTGTGGATTGCCACACCATTCAACTCCAAACTCGGCCTCCATTGATGGATTTCACCTACAGTTTGAGGACTGATGCTGGTCTCAGGATCGAGCCTGAGAATGGCTAAAAAAAAATCAAAACCCTAAGTGCCTCTTGGCTGGTTGGCCTCACCTCCCAAACCCTACCATCAAAACAATGACCAAGAAAACGTTACAAGAATCCATAAGTTACGTTAGGGTTCATCACAATCCCAATGCACAATGATCAACGACGGAGATCCATTTTCATCAAGCCATGATGGAGGGTGGTAGATGCGGTATTAACTCACCCATCCACCTCCTAGGTCATGTAGATGCCAACTCTGTTGACACTAGGGCAGGAGGCCCATTACAACTTAGCATTGGTGAGCCTCCTCTCATGCTGAACACCCATTACAACAAGCACGTAGTATTTCCATTAACACGGTGGCCAGGAAACCTTATTACAAAGCCAATCATTTACGATACCCTTGGTTTCATACACATACCTTTTTATAATGCCATCATTCCTCTTGCCAACCATACGGATCAATGTTTATTGCATCAACTTTATAAATCATACCAAGGTTAAAAACATTCATCGGTAGTATGTATAAAAGATTTGGTATGTTCCATACAAGTCGACACCAATGCACTCATATCATCACGGTAACCTAGGCCATATTCGATCTAAGGTATGGGTAGATTCCGCCCCAACTTGATATAAAAATTATCATAAAGTTTATTATAAAGCACTTCAAGCTTTGCTCGTATCATAACTTGTATGGGGATACCCTTTAGGGTATAGTTTCTACCCATGAACCATCATATAATTGCAAAGGTAAGGTATTAATGTATATCACATCCCATTATAATTGCTTAGAACCTTGAACCAGCTTGCCACTCTCTCTGTGGCGACCATAGGACCATGTTCCTTTACCTTAGATTTGTCACAAGTTGAATTTTATGTAAAGATTGTTTTAAAAACAAAATAGCAAGTCATTCATGGTCTGAAACTGGGAACGATGAACATGAAAGAACTGAAGAGCAAGTTTTTAAGTTTGCTAAGATATGTGTCGTATATGGTGGAAGAAAAATCAAAGGTCCAGAGGTACCTAAGTTGTCTACCTTTCCACATCAAGGACAGGATAGAGTACGATAACCGTAAGACACTAGAGGAAGCCATGAGGAAAGCCACTTTTTGCTTTGACCAGAATAAGAAAAGAGAAGGGGTACCTAGCTGAAAAAACCCAAAACCCAGTAACTTTGAACATAAAGAAGAATTTTAGATATGGTGGCAATTCCAAATTCCAGAAGAGAAATTTTCAAAATCAAAAATTTCAGCATAACATAAATAATCAACAGCAGAAATTTATAGCACCCAAAAATGTCCCCAATGTTACCAGGACCAATGAATAGAAGCCACTTATAAAATGCTTTGAGTGCCAAGGGACCCATTATGCCTTAGACTGTCCCCTCAAGAAACGGGCGGCCAACCATATTCACTCCATACAGTCTGAAGCTACTGTAGGAGATGTGGCAAGAGAAGTACCCAAAATTATTGCAGCATTAGACAACTGGCAAGCAGAACACCAAGTCTCAATGGTGCAGGTCTAAGGTATGCTGCAAAACCACCCAGTTTTTATTTTAATTGACCCCAGTGCTAGTCTAAGTTATATATCACCAGTTGTTGTAGAAAGAATTGATTGGAAAATAGAGAAATTCGATAAATTCTGGTTAGTTAGATTAGCGACAGGAACAAAAAGAAGGGTTTCTGATTTTGTGGAAAATTGTGCTTTATCTATGAATCAACTAAAAACGCAGGTTAAGCTAAATATTATGCCATTAGGGTCATATGAAATCCTAATCGGTATGGACTGGTTAGAAACCCATCATGTCATTCTGAATTGTTATGAAAAAAGTTTCGTTTTCCTGGATGATGAAGGAAAGACAATAGAGGTAAAAGGCATCCCTAGAAAAACATCTATTCGACATATTTTAGCCATGCAAGTGAAAAAGGAAATCAGAAAAGGGTGTCAGATGTTTGCTGTGAATGCGATGCATGATGAGATAAGTACTAAGGAGGAAAAACTGAAAATGGAAGACATACCTGTCTTACAGGATTTCCAAGATTTTTTCCTGAAGAGATCCCATATTTACCTCCCAAAGGGGACTTGGATTTTACTATCGAATTAATACCTGGTGTTGTACCCAGTTCTAAAGCTCCATACCAGATGAATATACTAGAGCTGAATGAGTTAAAATCTCAGCTGAAGGAGCTGACTGATAAAAAATATATAAGACCCAGTGTGTCCCCTTGAGGGGCACCGATCATTTTTGTTAAGAATAAAGATGGTACCTAAGACTCTGCATAGATTATCGTCAACTGAATAAAATGACGATCAAGATTAGGTACTCACTGCCCTGCATTGACGATCTTCTTGACCAGCTACGCGGAGCAACAATGTTCTCGAATATCGATTTACGACCAGGATATCATCAGGTCCGTGTGAAGGATGAAGACATTTTCAAAACAACCTTTAGAAGTCGTTATGGACACTATGAGTGCGTTGTCATGCCATTTGGATTAACTAATGCACCTGTTGTATTTATGTGCTTAATGAACAAAATTCTGCACAAATACTTATATAAGTTTGCAGTTGTGTTCATCGATGACATTTTGGTATATTCTAAGAACAAGGAAGAGCATGATGAACATCTATGTATCATTCTGCAAGTTCTGAGGGAGCACCAGTTGTATGCAGAATTTAGCAAATGTGATTTTTACAAAGACAAGATTCAGTACTTGGGACACATAACCTCCGAGGAAGGGATTTCGGTTGATCCCACCAAGATAAAGGCCATTAATGAATGGTCGGTTCCTAAAGATGTGACGGATGTGCGATCATTTATGGGCATCACTGGTTATTATAGAAAATTCATTGAGGGGTTTTCCAAGATTGCAAACCCCATAACATCGCTGCAGAAAAAGGGAAAGAATTTTGTCTGGGATCAAAAGTGTGTGGATAGTTTTGCAAAGTTAAAAGAATTACTGACTTCAGCGCCTATTTTGAGGATTGTAGATCCTAATAAAGATTTTGTAGTATGCACAAACGCGTGCAATGATGGACTGGGAGAAGTCCTAATGCAGGAGGGACATGCTGTAGCATACGAATCAAGAAAACTGAAAATACATGAGAAGAACAGTTCCACCTACGACCTAGAATTGTTAGCAGTGATTCATGCCTTAAAAATGTGGCGTCACCACCTTATCCGCAGAAAATTTACTTTGATGATGGATAATATGGGGCTGAAATATTTGTTATATCAAACAAATTTGAATGCTAGGAAATCTAGATGGCTAACTTTTCTGAGTGGGTATGATTTTGAAATTCAACACATTAATGGGAAGGAGAATAAAGTTGCCGAAGCATTAAGTCGTAATGCAAGGAAACATTTTGTTTCATCTATCAGCACATACGCAACAGATTTGGAGGAACATATTTTTGAAGGAATTAAGGAGGATGAGGAATACAGAAAATTATAGGAAAGGACAGCAGAAAACAACTCTAAAAATTCTGTAACAAATTTCAGTTTGAAGGAAAATGGCTTACTGCTGTACAAAAACAGGTTGTACATACTAAATGTACCAGTAGTAAAAATTCTGATTTTGGATGAGATGCACAAAAGCCACTATTCGAGCCATCCAGGTTACCAGAAAACCATCACAATGCTAAGGAAGGAGTACTACTGGCCCAGAATGAAGGATGAAATAGCAAAGTATATAGCTAAGTGTTTTGACTGTCAAAAAGTGAAGGCATAACATCAACATCCTGCTGGGTTGCTGCAGCCCTTGCCTATACCTAGCTGGAAATGGGAAGTCATAAGTATAGATTTCATCACTGGGTTACCAAAGAATCAAAAACAGCATGACTCCATCATGGTGGTAGTAGACAAACTTAGCAAGGCAGCCCATTTTATCCCTGTCAAAACTACCCATAAAGCCCCTGATATCGCATAAATTTTTATGAAGCAGGTTTTCTGGCTACATGGCATACCCAAGGTAATAGTTTCAGACCGAGATTCAAAGTTCACAGGTAACTTTTGGAGGTCTTTGTTCAATGGGTTAAACACCACCTTAAATTTCAGCACTACGTTCCATCTGCAAACAGACGGACAGACTGAAAGGGTGAACCAGATATTGGAATATATGCTCAGAATGTATGTTAAGGATCATCCTGGTAAGTGGCAAGACTACTTGCATTTAGCAGAGTTTGCATATAATAATCACTACCATGCTTTAGCCAAACTTAGCCCATTTGAGATCCTTTACAGAATAAGTGTAACACACCGATGTCATGGAGTGATCCAGATAGCAGGGTCACCTTAGGGACCGAATTGTTGCAGGAATTAGAACTAATCATGAAGCAAGTACAAGGGAATATTAAAGCTACCTAGGATAGACAGAAAAGTCAAGCAGACCTTAAAAGAACTCATAAAGAGTTCCAGGTTGGTGAACATGTTTTTCTTAAGGTAAGGCTGAAAAAGAGTTCCTTAAATTGGGAAGCTGTGCCAAACTGGCACCCAGATATTGTGGCCCTTTCGAAATCTTGTCCAGGGTTGGACCTGTGGCATATCAATTAGGTTTACCTTCAAACCTCAAAGTCCATAATTTTTTTCACATTTTATTTTTAAAGAAATATGTGCATGATCCTACTCATGTTGTAAATTGGAATAATGTTCAGGTGGAATAAGGTGGTGATTTTCCGGTGGAACCGGACTGTATTATCACAAGAAAAGAAACTCTACTCCGGAACCGCACAGTTGGCCAAGTAAAAGTGCAATGGAAGCACTATAGTCCAGCAGAGGCTACTTGGGAGTTGGAGAGTAGTATGCGGGCTGCATACCCAACTCTGTTCCAGGAACACTCAAGGAGTGAATAAGCAACATCGAGGACGATGTTGAGGCTTATGGGGGGGTGTATGTCACCTACCCAATTTTTTAGAATAATTATTTTCTACTATTATCCTTTTTGCAAAAATACTTTGTGTTAAATTATAATTACAAGTTTTGTAATTATGACCAATTAGTTCAAAGATGAATGTAATGACTCATTATTATTATTTAATAAATAAAAATGGGAGACAAACACTCAAGAAAGCTGTTACAAGAGTGTCCACTGGCCCACTAGGAGGAATGGAAGCTATTGGAAGGATTGGGACATATGGCAGCATTTGCACTCTACCATTAGCTGTTGGTATGGGACAACTCCCCCTAATTTTGTGGCATTTCCCCCTCTAGGTGGAGGGAGGTGAGCAGGTATCTCACTAATGACCAGTTAATTACAAAAGACCTAGGCAGCCTATAAAGGGCAATTCGAATTGAGCAGGGAACTCTTACAATGTTTTCTGCAGAAACATTCCTCATGCTCATTAGGTGATGGTTGATAGATTCGAATAGGGAGGCTGTGGAGAGTGCAAGTATAAGTCTGCAAATATTATGAGAAGGATAGGCTAGAGGTGCTGGTGCTGGTCCAATTACTTACTAAGCCTGTCAGGATGGATAAATTTCTTGCTGCTACAAGTAGAGGTCCTAAGCTTTAGAACCTTCTTCCTCCTGGTGGATCAGTGGACAGGCTCGGGGGTCCTAAGGCAGACATCTTGGCTACTTGGGAGCAGGTTGGGTGGAACAAGCTTCTTGAGTGATTTGTTCCTCCCATCACACTCAGGTTATATTCTTTTGTGTTTCCTTGTCAATCATATGAATGCTCTCATAAAATGGCTTAGTAATGTTATTAAGGATCAATAGCAGTAAAATGTTAGATTCTAATTAGTTTAGATTTGTTGAACTGATAAAATGACTCCTCTTCATTTTTCCCCATGTGTGGAGCTGCATCGTACTCCAGTACAGAGAGGTAGCATTAAATCTGTCTAGTTAAAAGTGAAACCTAGCATGCATCTAAATATCTAAACCAAAAAGACCACCCATGCACAGACTTATGTTCCCCATGCATATTATATTTTAGCAGTTGTGGATTAGATCCTTGCATGCAATGTTTTTACTGTTCAAATCTGTATACTGAACAACCTATTAGAAACTAGTCATAGTAGTAGGTTCTTTTCTGACTTCTGAAGGTGGACATTGTGTTAACAACTAGGGTTTACTGGTCTTCAGTTATTTCTTCAAAAAGAAAACAATATCATGCATTATGTTTAACCATATTCTGACTTTTCTATTTTCTTATTGTTTTTAGAATCTGATCGATTTTATAGAAAATATTGTCTTCACTGTATTATCTTGTGTAGAAAGAAAGAAAGATATTGTGTTATTCTATCCTTTCATCAGAGGTCCCAATTGGACGAATACAGGAATATAGAATTAAAATAGAAAAACTATTATATTCATAAGCAATCAAATTAACTAACGAATACACTGTCATTTTCTTGTTTCTTGTATTATCCATTGTACGTGGTAGAATTTACGTCGCAAAATATCATGTTATTAAAAGCAAGAAGAACATAGCATTATTGAATTGACAGAGCATGTTACATTATCTCTACACCCAAACCAAGGTTGACCTGTCTCATCACATTATTATTTACAAACATTTAAACAGTTTCCAAATCAAATGTTTCATTACCATAGATGATATAACTGTAGAAGCAAGAGTTATTATTCGTGTTCCTTTAAACATCATTACAGACAAGCAGACTTCATTAACATCGACATCTAGGGTTTAGCATTATAACTTATTTTTCCAAACAAAACCAATTCCTTTCTATTCTCGGCTTAATCCATGTATGTACAGATGCAATGTAAGCCAAGTAGATTGCTTTCGGCTTATAGCCACTATTTAAATAAACAACTTAAAACAGGCTTCCATTTATAGATTCGAGAACAAGAGTTTGAAAACACCATACATAGCCATTAAACCCTAAATAATTATCATTTCCATTTAAATTAACACGAGTTGCATCCTACAGATTGCCACATTCTTGTACTGAAGGTTCCCTTCAAAACCCAATGCTATTTACACACATAGCTAATGCCGAAACAAAATTTCAGTCAATGTATCTCTTTCCTTTAGCTTCACACTTGATCTTCCATCAACACATAAGTACCAAAACAACAGACATAAAACATTAAAGCTATAAGAATCTTTGCAAACACGAGGGTTCAACCTTACCAAGCTCGTCGAGCCAAGGAATGGCCGGCCATACGTTTTAAACATTTATATCATCTACACTATCCACAAAGCTTAAAACAGTAACGTTTCCCCAAATGCTGCAGGCGAGACAAAAGCCACTGCCGTGAAGGCATGCTACCAACACTCTGCTCATCAAGTCCGATTCCAGGAGAACCACTAGGGAGGGATAACACCGAAGCTTACCGGTGGATTCGCTATAGTTCTTCTCCCCATCAACTTTTTCGGCACCCTGTTGTTCGCTGAGAGTTACCTTCCAAACAACCATACACTGAGTTAAATATCAAATCATGAGATAGTAATGAATGCAACAAAGAAAAATTTGAAAACCCTTGCAAACGTTACGATACCTGAGTCGTGATAGAGGCTTGACGAAGCCAGCATCCATCCACTGCGAAGGAGAAGCACCCAGGTCAAGGGCCATATTGTGTGATACCTTCCGAAAACTTACAACCCGATTGAGCCCCAGACTTGAAAGCTACTACAACGCCAAACTGACGCACTCATCCAACTTGTGGATTGCCACACCGTTCAACTCCAAACTCAGCCTCCATTGATGGTTTTCACCTACAATTTGAGGACTGATGCCAGTCTCAGGATCGAGCCCGAGAGAGGATAAAAAAAATCAAAACCCTAAGTGCCTCTCGGTCGGTTGGCCTCACCTCCCAAACCCTACCACTGAAACAATGACCAAGAAAACGTTACAAGAATCTGTAAGTTACATTAGGGTTCATCACAATCCCAACGCACAACGATCAACGGCGGAGATCCATTTTCATCAAGGCATGATGGAGGGTGGTTGATGTGGTATTAACTCACCCATCCACCTCCCAGGTCACGTAGATTCCAACTCTGTTGACACCGAGGCAGGAGGCCCATTACAACTCAGCATTGGTGAACCTCCTCGCATGTCGAACACCCATTACAACGAGCACGCAGTATTACCATTAACACGGTGGCCAGGCAACCTTATTACAAAGCCAATCATTTACGATACCCTTGGTTTCATACGCAGACCTTTTTATAACACCATCATTCCTCATGCCAACCATACGGATCAATGTTTATTGCATCAACTTTATAAATCATACCAAGGTTAAAAACATTCATCAGTAGTATGTATAAAAGATTTGGTATGTTCCATGCAAGTCGACACCAATGCACTCATATCATCACAGTAACCTAGGCCATATTCGATCTAAGGTATGGGTAGATTCCGCCCCAACCTGATATAAAAATTATCATAAAGTTTATTATAAATCACTTCAAGCTTTGCTCGTATCATAACTTGTATGGAGATACCCTTTAGGGTATAGTTGCTACCCATGAACCATCATATAATTGCAAAGGTAAGGTATTAATGTATATCACGTCCCATTATAATTGCTCAGAACCTTGAACCACCTTACTACTCTCTCTATGGCGACCACAGGACCATGTTCCTTTGCCTTAGATTTGTCACAAGTTGAATTTTATGCAAATATTGTTTAAAAAAAAAATAGCAAGTCATTCGTGGAATGTCATCAGAGAAGCCATAAACGCTTAGTACGGAAAACTGATAACAATCACACTCTGAGATTGACGTTTTCTGCAATTTTTGAAATAGCCAGGTTCATCTTACAAAATTGGAAGGAAACCATACCTGTAGTGTCGAAAATCATAAGCAGTTTTTATTGATATCACGGTTATTAAACACTCTGAATTTTAACGCTATCTCTTACCTGCGAATCTGCGCATGGAGGATGAGTACAATGCTTTAGCTGAGTAGCTAAGTAAGCCTCGGGGCACCTCGTGGGACCTCTTTCATCATCATCTAGAAAATTTAAACTGTCAGTACTTGTCAAGAAGAATTATGTTTTCCAAATGCATCACAATTTTCAATCATTCCAGCATATAAATAAAAAAACATAATCATTAATTGGATTCATGAAGTGTCGCCGACACGATACACCATCAGAAGACAAAAAGACATAGCCACTAAATTGTTTCCTACCAAACATCGCATTTATTAATTACTACTTTATTAATTATTATTATTTCCGCATATTAGCTTTTTATGGCGATTTAAATTTTTTTTTATTTTTATGAAAATATCGGGATGTTATAGCATGTCCCAGCCTTTTTCTATCTTCAATTACCTTCGCTCTTTCATCCATGATCTTCTTCTTCTCTTCTCGGAGTTTTTCAACCTCCGCTTCGATGCTCTACAATTGTCGTTTGTATCCGACCATTTGATCTTGCATTTTTGCTTCCCTATTGTTGATTTCTTCACTCGCTACAGTATGAATGCAGTGCAACATCAACGGAACCATTTGTTGACACAGTTCTTTCGAAAGGGGTTCAATTCGCACTACTATCAACAAACATCGACATAGATTCCCATAGACATCAGACCAGAAAGGTTTTATCCTTTCTAGGAACACCCGTGAAGCGAGTGAAATCTCACCCGAGATATCTAAGGGGGCTGCAGGAAACAATTTTCCGGAGTTTTAAGAAGACATGTACCATTCTAACTTAGTTGCAACATAGACCAAAGATTCATATGCACATCAAAACATCATATTGTCGAACTAACAACTAGATCCACTTAACTCAGAGATCGACATAATCCTCACTCGCACCAAACATAATTATCTCACAATCAACAAGTTAACCAAATCAAAAAAATGATATCCTATCAAAGCATAATCAAGAGATATGAGATACATCACATAACCATGATTTCATTCATACAACACAATGAACCATCAAATCCTACAATAATTCATATTCAATCGCACTGCGACATAAAAGAGAGAGATAGAGATATAGCATAATCGATTCTTTTCATTCATCAACTCGTCTCATACATCACAGAATACACCTCATAGAACCAATTCCAAACTCAGAAAAAACTATGACTCAACTCAAGTTGGCATATACAGATCAAAACTTACAAACAAAGACAAAGATGCCCAAAAAGTGACCCTTAGGCTTACAGTCGTACTTCTATTTATAGTAACACATAGCCGTTACAAAATGGTCCAAATAACCCATTAGTAACTAACTTAACCAAATCTTCTGATTATATCAGCTCTTTTATCCTTCCCGACCGGTCCTTTGCTTCCATCAATGATCCTTCCATCACTATCGGTTCTGCACTTTGTGCGCTCTGGACCCATGCCAACAGTAATCGTATTAAATTCATTTAAATGATCAACAATATATCCACCTTTTGATATCTTCATATTAAATAAACGCTTCATTAGAAATACCTTGTTGGAGGCCGAGGGTTTTTCATATAACTTACCCAATGCACTTTGCAAACCCTTCATTGTCTTTTCATTTGAAATATTAAAATCCACCAATGAAGCTAGGAAAAGTCGTATTGTTTCCCATTCCCTTCTGTCAAGAACCTCCCATTCTTCGTCCTTCAAAGTCGTTGGTTGTTTTTCTTTTCCTCCTAATGGTAGGAATAGATCCTTTTGATATAGATAGTCCTCCATTGCATCTTCCATAACTGATAGTTTTGTCCTTTAAATTTCTCGACCTTAAAATTTCCTTCTTTCGACATTGCTCCCACTCGAACCTAGAACCTTTCTTTCCTGCTAGTTTATAGGCCAAATAGACCTTTGGTTATGATACCAATTCTTAGAAAAACATGATCATAGATCAACAACAATAAATAAGATGCAAATATAAATCACATAAACACAATACAAGAGAGACACCAATATAATGTGGTTCACCCAATCTAGGATACATCCACAGATAAATTGCAAGCCCTTTTATTATTATACCATCCAAAAAATGAAGGGATGCAACCTGCAGCACATCCGCTGCAACTTCCTCTTCAATCTCTCTTAGACTCTCTTACACAATTACATAGATATTTTCAATGCTACAATACATTACACAATCATATTACAATGTCTTCCTTTTAAAGGGAATTACCATGGTAAAATACTACAGGCTACCCAATACCATGGGCTCATAAACTATTGGCCAACAAAACAACCCATAAATTTTCTTTCCAGGGCTTCACCCCCGAATCCTCGTCGGGGGGGGAGGGTCCCCTCCAGACCCCCATGGGTGGATGATTTCCCACACACACCCCCTCTAGGATGAGGGTACAGTCCATTGGCATATCATATAAAATTGGGGTACAAACACTGCTGAAACAACATCTCTGAATTAAGAATATTAGGCTCCACAACCAACAATGTGGACATAGTTGTAGAGGGTTGAGCCAAGTCATCCACAATACTGTAATTGTGGGTAGCTTTCATGTGAAGGTTATTATGGGTACGCCGAAGTGGAAATTTTGGAATCTGTGGGATTTTTTCGGTATTCGGGCGTGGTATCTCTAAAGGCCCCCCCAAGGGGATAGGAACGTATTCCACTTAAGTGGTGGAAGGTCCATCATAACCTTTGGCTCATTTCTGAAGGTTTACATCCAATGTATAAATATTTTGGAAGGGGCCATCGTCGGGTGAGTGAGGGTCATACTATTGTGTAACTACCCCTTGATTCGTGAAGGGTTGTTGTAACACAATGGTTTGTGGTTAGGGAGGATTTGATTCCCAAGGAGGGTTCATCACTATCTTATTTTTGGTTTCCACTAACTGTTGATAGTCAGGGATAACAGGAAAATGATGCGTGTAATGACCATAATCATCACAAATGGAGCAACAATAATTGGTTCTTAGGGTGGGATTCTTCCCTTCATTGGGGGGAGTGTTCATCCCTTCAGTTTCGTTATGTGTATTCTGGTTTTGCTGGGGAAGGGGGTTTCCCCCTTACCCCTACTACTGATTTGGATTGTTCTTCCCTTTCTTCTTCCCCCGAGTCTATGGATTTTGGGGGTTTGTGGTGTTCAATTGCTCAAATTGTTGAGCTTATTGGATGTAAGAAGGATGAAATAGGTTGACCCCCATGTGGGGGGTAGGTTGTTGACTAATTGTGCATGGGAAAGGATAATAAGGGCTGCACCCCATGTGGTGGGATAAATGTGGTTTGGGTTCCATAAGAGGTGGACATAGGAATGGCTTGTGCCATTGGCGATGTAGGGACCATCATCGCTCGGCTAACATTCGGGTACGTAGGACTATATGGTCCATACTGAAATTGACCAACTGGTGGGTTGGTACTGGTGTAGGGGGTACCAACGTAGGTGGCATAGATGGGTAATACAGAACCATATTAAATGGTGTTGATGTGCTAGGAGGAACCTTTCCTAGATGGGGAATTGACCCAATAAGCCCATCCTCCGAATGTGACAATCCCAAAAGTGTAGGATCCAACGACCGATGTTGAAGGGAATTAGAGAGGATAGTGTAAAGGTAGCCAGATTGTGCATATATAAGATCGAAATGTTGCACTTTCATAATAGCCTCTTCCTCACTTTACGAGATGGAGGTGGCGACATCTTTAGCTATTATGGGCTGGAGATATTTGATAAACTAATCCAGCAAAAAGGGTGGTTGTATATCAATCTTGCACAATGTACGATGCCTACACCACTCATGGATGTGATCCACGATGTGGGTAGATGTGTTTTTCCAAAACTCTATGATAATTTCAAGGCCAAGGTCATGTCGAATCGGGAGCTGGAAGTAAGTAAGAAACGTAGTGGCCAATGTTGTGAATGTGGCATGGGTTGTGCTTGCTAAATTGACATACCATTTGGTTGTCATTCCTATGAGAATACATTGAAAGAGGTGAAGCCTCATAGGATCGTCTACTATGTTGTTAGATGAACACCATAAGTGAAAAGACATGACATGGTTGGAAGCAGCATCCCCCTACTTTCCTTCGAATTTAGGGATATCATGGGAAATTTTATCTAGCATAGTCGACCATGTGGAATCATGAGCCATAGGATCATTGATCAATTTGGCCAAATCCAGTAGATTTAAACTAGCCATGAATGGTAACTTAGGAACCAATAGTCTTGCCATTGTGTGTGGGATCTGATTTCCATGAGGGGGATACATAGGTGGTGTTGTAAACAAGGGTGATCTCCTACGAGAGAGGATGGGTCAAAAGGAACCGATGGATATCCAAGGGGAGAAGTTAGAGGGGTACCTCCTCCGATGGGGGAAGAAGTGGTGTAATAATAGTTTCTCCGAGAGGAGAGAATGAACCTAGAAAGGCTTAGCCTTGACTAGATGACCCTATCGATGTATCCTAGGAATGACCCCAGCTAGGGTACCTTCCTTGTGAACCATAAGAGGAACGTGTAAAAAAAACCATCGAGAGAGTAGATAGGCCTTGCAATCTATGAGATTGTCTTAGGATGTTGTTTTGTTCCTCAATGGTGAAAGCTTTGTGTCAGATGAGAGCGATATTGGAATTTAAACACAATTTAATAAATGCAAAATGGTGCGATAAGTGAGTGATATGTGAAATGTCAGTTTTAGTGTATGAGTTCCCACATGTAGGTTCTTTTTTATTACGAATTTAGTGAACTTGTAGTTAAAAAAAATGTAAATTCCCTAACAAGACCTAATGTCCTTCCTCTCAAATGTAACTAGGCCTCCCAAAAGCACAATTAATGGTGATAATGGTATCCATTCACCAATAGACTAGTGGAGGTAACAAAGATTTAGTTCTATCGGAAATGGGGACAACGTTCCAATCAAGAAGACTTGGAAACACCTCCCAAAGGAAATAGCTAACTTCATAAGTCAATTGCACTCACAATTGCTACTTGGTGATATCCTAAGTTGGGCCACTAAGAAACTTTGTGTCGAGTGTGGAATCTGGATAAGTGGTTCGGCCTGCACAGTATAGTGTCATCTCCCTACGACAAGCTGAGTGGCTTGTAGGGGAGAGAAAGGAAGCTATACTTTGACTTTCACCTCCTTGGTCACGGTGCACTTCTGATCTGGGTTTTCTTTTAACACTTGCTTATAGCATGATTTTGTAAGTACCTTATGAGACAACAATGTTATGTTTCAAAATATTGCTAATGAAACTAGATTGATGGGAATTAATGGATTCCTAGCCCAATCAATCCTACCTAACTAAAATATTGTTTTGTGACCTCTTGTGGAGGATTTTAGTTGGTTAAGACAATTACAATGTTGATTTTAAGGGGTTTTGAGTGTTCTCTTATGGAGTGTAAGAGAGGTATTTCACAATCCCTACCTTTCTAATTCACCAAGCTCACATGGAGTGTGAGATGAAGAGCATACTTGGATCGGAAGAGTCTTTAGGTCTCTTAGTGTGTACTATTGGTGCAAACACATGTGATAAAATCAAATTGATATCGGTAAATTAACTAGAAAAGCATATCAAGTAATACGTACTTTTAACTCTAAAAGTAGCTAATGATGCTTTGCAAATCAAAGATGCTGACTAAGTGTGCAATGGAGGTATTTCACACTTCACACCCTTTTCTTATTCACCAAGCTCACATGAAGTGCAAGGTGAAGAGCATACTTCGAGGGATAGGGCTCTTTAGGTCCTTGCTTGTGTGCAAAAAGTGTATTCTACACTAGCATTGATACAAAAAACATCTCAATTGGTGCATAAACAAGAAATGGTCTTGAATACTAGTGACAACAATGGGGCTCATTGAAAGCCTCAATTTTTTTTACCTAGGTAAGTTTCAAGAGATATGAACTCTTTCATTTCTAATATTGGTCTAGGTGAACTAATTACTAAAAAATTAAGTAATTATGCGAACTAGCCTTAATTTAAGCTCATTAGTAAGCAATATTTGGATTGCTAAACTAATCTATGCAGATAAAAATCAAATAAACAACAATAGCGTAGCAAAACCATACTATGCCATGCAGACCATGTGGGTTAATTCAAAACATATGCACTGAGCATCACGGGCAGTGCACTAACCTTCTGCATGGATGACCTTGGCGGGGTAGCGTCGGTCTAACACTATTAACCCACGCTCTGTGCACGACTGTGTGAGTTGTTTCTGTGTTGTCAATGCAACAGAGACGCTGGGATCCACGCTACTGTGTGAAAATAAATTGGGGCCATGACGAGGTCAAATTCTAGAAGCAATAGGTGGAATACCTAATATCCTGCAAGTGATAAATACTGATAATTATATACTTATCATATAACAATCTAGTTTAATGAGAGCTGAACAAAAATAAGTATGGTTTCCATTAAAACTATTGTGGAAAAAATTGCACAAGTACACTCTTCAACTTGGTGAGGGGCTAAGCCTTGTAGGTTTCTGCAAGGCCTCAGTCCTTAGAGCCCCTTTTGTTGGTTTGGTTGGTATTACTCCAAGTGGTCCTACAAGATATTGTTAGTGTAATTCACATTCAAAGAAATAAATAAGGATAAAAACAAAATGAAATGGATGGGGGCGAGAATGCAAACTCCAATAACAATTATAGATATGATAAACCACTCTTATATTTCCCAATGGAATAGTTGTACAACACCTGGGAGGTGTGGGATTCAAGGGAAGCCAAAAATCTCTCTTAGGGAGGCCTTTCTTGTCCAAAGTAAATGCTAAGTAGATGGTGGAACAATGGAGAGAAACACTTACCCCTTGAAGGAAGGTGACAAGGGAGATTGGGAATGCTCATAATGGTAGGAAATGGTGCGCTATGAGGAAGCTCCAACTCAAATCCAACAACATAACCTTGCTTTGATTTCTCCCTAAAAAATGCATGCAAATGGATTCCTTTTATAGGCCAAGAGGTGGCCAACAAACAACTAGTCCAAATGTGAACTCTCTTCTCCGATGAACTGGTTCCAAGATACACAAGGGGGGATGATTAATGCCACCAAGTGTGTGAGGAGACGAATTCAGATTCTTGGAGAGGATTGAGCCTTTAATGCGCCACTGGGAGTTAGTGGTCCCACCTTTTTTATAGTAGCGTGGATATTGAAGGAAAATCCACACGGATGTAGCCTAGGCATTGTATAGTTAACCTGTGCTATAGCGTGGGTCATCAATGTATTACCCATGCTACCCTTTCTTCTGACTGCTTTTTGGCACTGATGGGCTCATGCTGTGTTTTGGATCTATTCAGGATGCCTATGATGAGATGCATTCTTTATGTTGATGATGCCTTACTGGATGAATCATTGAAATGTCGCATGTGTGCAACTTTTAGGCGTTAACAAAGGTACCCATGTACAAACTACTCTCATATACGAAGAAAAGGAGAAAACCTCATGGGAAAAACTCCTCCCCAAAAGAGAGAAAAACAAAAGATCCAATTAGGAAATGTCAAAATTTTGAATGCATGATCCAAACTATTGATGCACACCACCCCAAGGAAGCATTGCATACCACCCCCCCCACAATGTTTAACTGAGTGAAACAGATGGTAGCAATGAATGTCACAATTCATGGAAAAGGGATGAAGGTAATAGTTGAAGACGATGCTGATGTCCAACAAAACACTCCATTGTAGAAAGCTCCAAGACACTATGAAACAAAGAAATACAGGGAGACGAAAGACTGGTGACAGTCCAACAAACTATCTGCACAAGTGGTGCGAAATCCACTACTAAAAAGTGTAGAACGAAAGGTATCATAAAAAATGCCATCACGGACAATAATCCTCGTTATGGGTTCCAGCAAAAAAATTCATTTTAGATACCCATTTTCAAGTGAGGAAACAATACATCTCATTGAGATTTGATTAGAAAACCAATCTCAAAGAGCCAAACTAATATGGTGTGCAAGCACTCTTTGGAAAGATAGCGCCCATCGCAATGCTACAAACAAAGGAAATAAAATGAAGGCTCCAAGAGGATTGATGGAAAACATACAACCAATAACCCCTGTATACAATAAAATTGGCAAAAGAAAGTGATCCCAAAAAACCTCCAAATATTCAATTCCCCCCCATTAAACATAATTGAGGGATATCACCAATAGAAAAATGTAACAATAGATATCGATCAAATCGACAAAGCAAACCATTTGAAGCTTCAGTCGACTTCCACCATTGGTTAAACATTAGTGGACCACTCAAAGGAAATCACTTGTAAGAGGAATTCTATATGATTGTACAGTTAAAGATACACATCAATATGAAGTCATCAAACATCTATGAAAATGATTCGATGACCATTCATCAATCCAACCACATTAAATAGTCGAAACTATTCCATGGTTCAGTCTTTCACATCTTCTTTGGAATGTTTGGAAAGAAGAGGTGCCATTCTTCCAAGAATTTTGTTTCTTCAGAACATTTCGATGATTCTTTTGAGAACGTCTATATGGCACATATTTATGTTTTGGTTGAACATAACAGGAAGGTTGAGGTTCGGGTTCACTGATATAAGCAACAACAACATTCTCTATTTTTTGCTTGTTATGGACAACCAACTCAACAACACATTCATCAACAGGGTTCTCTTCACTCTGAATTCCACTAGTAAAAATACAACATTCCTTTACTCGAAAAGGTCAGATGAAGACAAAGAGGGAGTAACAACATCATATATAAGACCTGCTCTTGATGTTTTCAACTTAGGGGCAATAGAAACAACAATACCCTGTCCATTCTTCCCAAGTCCTCCTCCGGTATAACTCATTTTGCTTAGTAGGTGAGACCCAATACCTGTAGTGTGTTTTTCAAATCTAAAAGAAACAAACATATTAGTAGGAAATAAAGCATGTGATGAAATAGAGACATCAACATTCTTACAAATGGGCGGGCTACAATCATCAATAGGTGAGTTGGGTAGCTCAACAGTTTTCATCTTAGCATTTTGAATTCAAGACTTTTTCGTCAAGGTCCTGCCTGCAAACCACTAATCCTTGAATTGTCTCATCCTTCTTAGTGAGCTGCAACAACAAGGAGTCATGATCTTCTTTCAAATCTTGATACTCATCAAACATCTTATGATCATTTGCTTGAAGCTCATCAATAGAGGCCTGTAAGTGAGCATCGTCATTAGTTAGTTGGGCCTTAGTCTCTTCCATCCTACAAATATGCTCCTTTAAGGCATCATTTTCTGTTGTTGAGAGAGCTTTTACTTCGTATTCCAAATTATTGAGAAGATCGATCTTTTCCGGGTAATTGTATTCAAGGTCTCCAAAGAAATTTTCCATGTTTCTTTGCAAGATATCAACCTTTTGGTATTTTTCAGTCAAAGAAATCCTCAATTGATTATTTAGGTCAACATTCTCTATCTGCAACAAGGAAACAATAGATTGCAAATAAATTAACTCTTTATGAATTTGATCAACAACCTTCTTCTGACGTAATTCCTGCAATCTCCTACCCATCTTGAATAGCTAAAATCAACAGTGATCTCCTTGAATTTATAGTAATTTGACAAAACTTCCAAGTGAAAATCGATCAACGTGGAACACGGTGAAAAAAAAGAGTGGCATGTCGATCAATATGCCCATATATCTGTGTTCTCTTTGTGTGCACAGTCGTCTCAATTGCACTAGATAATCGTCACCCGCGATATTCAATCCCTCGAACAAGCCAAAGATGGTTCTAGAAACAACGTCAAGGCAGTACCTATTGCCAATCACCATAGGAGAAAACTATAGATGCAGAACCCTTCGTTGACAAGGTCATTGTCACGTCCCCTCCCGTCATCCCAATGCAGGGGAGAGAACATGAACCAACATACCGGGCTTATTGGCAATCTCAGCCCCATTCGAAATGTTTAAGAAATGCATAGTTAAATAAAAACTTGTGCATACATATTCGTACTCAACAAGCAAAACGGAATTAAACACTATAGATGCACATAGTTTCATCAAGCATTCAACATATAAACAACAGTCACTAATTACGACATTATAGAACATAGAATTAACACAACTCATTTAATAAACACAGTTGAATAATCATAATAACATACAAGCAGAAGGAGATGCATCAACCTATTTCTTCTAGGCAGAATGATGAAACAGTCATACAGTAATCCATCCCATTCTCATGCTATACACAGGCATCATGGAAACTAACTTAAGATAATCATTTCATCCAAGTAACATGAGTAATTTAACATACAGGATTAACACATTGTTGAACACATAATGCAAATAAATTAATCCACAGAGAATACTTATCTTGAAATGAAAATGTCCAAACAACTGGCTACGTGAGAGCAACGTTCCACCCAACCATAGATCTCTATCCAACCTGTATTTTTTCAACTGAGAGATTACCCCCCGAGCTGGGCTGTGTATCCACTAAGGAGGAACTAGATAGGCTCACTCACAGTCGTGGATTCACTCAAACGGTCATGCTAAGCCAGTACACAGCTGGGTTTATCAAGCATGCAATAAGGAAAATGAGGAGGATGCTAAGCCAGTGAGCTCAACCACAGAGCTACATACATCTCAAGCTAAATTCAAGCAATCCCATCCTCTATGCAAACATCCACACTTGGATTCCTCACCATTTTGGCAACAAAATAACTCAATCCCGTCACTGGGTTTTTGGGCTATCAAAACTGGGTTTTCCAATGGATTTCAAGGTAGCTAATGCTCCCAAATTCACCCCAAAGTTCATACCTATGGATCCCCCATTGAATTTTTCTGTCCAATACCAAATCTGGGCGTTTTTTGCTCTTCAAAACGTAGGTTCTTGCAAAGTTGCGATTTCTGGTTTTTCTCTCTGCTGGGAATTCGTGGGTGATGAGAATTGATGTTGGGTGATCAACAATGGAATGGGAATGAGATTGGAAGGATTTCCAAGAGGTAGAGTGACTTGTGGGTCAAGCAAAACAAATCCCATACCCTGCCATACGAATTTATGGGATGCCCATGCTCCATTGAAGCCATGGACTGTTTTCTTCAACCACTTCCTTACAACAGAATTAAATGTCAGCAAGGGAAGTCAAATGGGTTCTCAAGGTGACATATGGTAGCCTATGGTTCAATCCCATAGCCCCCTCACCACTCCCAAGTGGATACACATGGCCCCTTCTCATTCGTTGCCTCCATAGCCAGTTTTGGTATTTTATTGCATGATGTTTATTTACATCATTTTTACAATGTTCCATGGCTAAATAGCACATGGGAAACATAATGTCTAATACTTTCCTTTAAATAAAATTTGAGCTTCCACGAGCGGGGCCTTGGCCTTGATATCCACGCTAGGAAAACATACATCACATGTATATAATATTTACATTAAAAGCTAATATATCCTAAGGGTCAAAATGGGGTATTACAGTCATCAAGTGAAAACGAAGACGTTCATGCCAGAACAACATTCCAAATTTTGTTGAAGGACAGGCCTGATCATGAATGCCCACTTCAAAATAAGTGAGTAGACATAGCCATGCACCAAAAGAAGAGAGCTGCAATCTAGCCATGCCTTGGCCCAAAACAGAAGAGTCACAACAATGAGCATGTATTGGTATCCAAAATAAAACAATTATTTTTGTATGAAAACATGATCTGCATAATGAAGAAAACCATTCCCACACAAGATGGCTCTATGACCGAGGTTGAACTCTGATGCACAGTGTAAAGACTTGTCGATCTCAGCAAATCTTGAAGAATTTGCTTATAGAAATCCGAGATTAAAGAAGGCTTGTCATAGATTTGAAGCAACGGTTTCTATACCCAAAAGGATACAGATCCAAAGAAATATCTACCACATCCAAGCAACAAATGCACAACAATGAGATATCAACCCGGATTGAATTAGACTCGTGGCCAACTTGGTAAAATAAAACCCACAAATACAAGGACAATTTGTTGATGCTGATTGATGCCTCCACAGATCCATAATAGGATCCAGCCAAAACAATCCACATTAATAAGCTATAGATACAATCCCAGGATATTACGACATTTCCACAACAAAAATGACCAACCATCCTTTCGAAAATATTGAATACAAAGTCACACAAAGTGTGTGAATAGATTTTAGTCAAATGGAAAAGAGGGATTAGAGCTCAGTAGAGCTCAGATTTACAAATTTTGTGGGTCTAGAATGCCCATCAATATCGAACACCAAAAAATAGATCTTTGAACAAGCTTGTTCTCCAATCAATCTGGAGATCATGGAGAACGTGAAGGAAGTCCAAGGTGGTGAGATTCGTTAGAGCAAGATGCGATGTCCCAAGGTGATCATATTCGATTCCCGATCATAAATAATACACCATATCCATTGAACACAATTGAGGGATATCACCAATAGAAAAATACATCAATAGATATCGATCGAATCAACAATGAAAACTAGTCAAAGCTCAGTCGACTGCCACCATTGGTTAAACATCAGTGGACCACTCAAAGGAAATCACCTGTAAGAGGAAATCTGTACGATTGTATAATCAAAGATACACATCAATATGAAGTCCTCAAACATCTATGAAAATGATTCCATGACCATTCATCAGTACCACCACAATGAATAGTCAACACCGGTCCATGGTTATGTCTTTCACATATTTTCTGGAAATTTTGAAAAGTAGAGTTGCCATTCTTGCAAGAAATTTGTTTCATGGGAACATTCCTCTGATTCTATGAGAATGTCTATATGGAACATATTTCTATTTTGATTGAACAGAAGAGGCAGGATTAGGTTTTGGTTCACTGAAAGAAGGAGCAACAACATTCTCAAGCTTTGGCTTGTTATGGGAAGCCAACTCGGAAACACATTCATCAACAGGGTGCTCTTCACTCTGAATTCCACCAGTAACAAATACAACATTCCATGAATTGGAAAGGCTAGATGAAGACAAAGAGGGAGAAACAACATCATATCCAAGACCTTCTCTTGATGTATGCAACTCAAGTGCAATAGGAACAACAATACCCTGTCCATTCTTCCGAAGTCCTCCTCTGATATATCCCATTTTGCTCAATAGGTGAGACCCAATACCTGTAGTGTGTTTTTCAAAGCTAGGAGAAACACAACTATTAGTAGACAATAAAGCATGTGATGAAATAGAGACATCAACATTCTTACAAATAGGTGGGATACAATCATCAATAGGTGAGTTGGGTAGCTCAACATTTTTCATTTCAGCATTTTGAATTCGAGAGACTTTTTCCTCAAGGTCCTGTTTGCAAACAAGTAATCCTTGAATTTTGTCATCCTTCTCAGTGAGTTGTAGTAACAAGGTGTTTTGTTGGATGCCATCATCGTCTTCAACAAGAACCTTCATCCTTTTGCCATTAGTTGTGACATTCATTGTTACCTTCTTTTTCACTTAGTTCGGCATTGTGGGGAGGTGGTATGCAATGCTTCCTTGGGGTGGTGTGCATCAGATGTTTGGATCGTCCATTCAGAAGTTTGACATTTCCTTATTGGATGTTTTTTTTTCTCTCTTTTGGTGAGGAGTTTTTCCCATGAGGTTTTCTCCTTTTCTTTGTTTATGAGAGTAGTTTGTACATGGGTACCTTATTAGGCCTTGTTGTTAGGACCCATCTTTGTTTTCTTTTGTTTCTTCCCTATGTTTTGCTTATGGGGGGTTGTTGGTGTTGGTATTTCCAATGTAGCCATATTTTGTGAGTTGTAAGCTCACATAGGAACTCTCATTTTCCCAATTCTGACAGCTATTGATAGGCCTATTTCACTTGTATAAATATCCCTGATTATTTATAATTCAATCAAGTACTTCTGATACTTATTCTGATGTGTGAGTACATGAAGAATCATATCCATTTATAGTGATGGAGAGAACTAAAAATAGATACAATGATTCACCTACATGCTAGCTTACAACCTGCATACCTTGGAAACACAAAAACATCTAAACACATCGAAAAAGACAATCATTAGCACCAACAACATTTTAAAATCATTGGAGCTGTCACAGCCAGATCTAGGATCACATTGAACTTGATGACGGAAGTTTGAGATTTTCTTATTCCTTCTACACTTTTTGCAATTTTAAAGTCATCATGGAGATCTAAACCACGACAATGGTTGGATGACCCACATGAGAGAGAAGGAAGGCCTCCCACCAACAGATCCACACTAGTAGGTAATCTGAGTCGAGGCTAAACCCATGCTAGTAGGTGATAAATTTATGGGATGTAAAACCAGATCCAATGAGTGATCCAACAAAACAATCACCTTGCGATCCTGATGGAAAATTAATGGAGGTTCAAAAACATCCACAATGTACCCAAATATCTTTAATTAAAAAAGAGATGGCCCAACTAACATTGTTGCAAAAAATTTACAAATCTATGGAAACATGTATAATGCATGAAGTCTATCCTTCCAAGGGATTTCAAGTTCCTTCAATGTGTTGTCACTGCAATAGACCAGATTTATTTTTTTAAGTGCCAATCAATGTCAGAAGTTCACTCACATGTCTCTTCAATCATTCAAAATGGATAGAACCCACTTTTAACGTAGAAATATGGGGTTCTGGAAGAACATTTAAATACCCATATTAGAACACAAATTTTGATATCGCTGACAAATAAACTAATTTATCTACAAACTTGATTCTGCTATAGAGAAATCAACACCAAAAGGTTTCACCTTAATATATGTGTAGTCACATTTTCCATCCACCCATCCAATGAGCAATGTGATTTGACAAATGAATTCGAGCTTGAGATTAATTGCTGAAAATTCAAATTGAATTGCTGGAATAAATTGGCCAAGAAAGCCACGATTGATCGTAAATGACTCTCAAATCAATCCAGACAAGATCTAAGAAAGTTTCCAGAAGGCGAGTGCTAATCATCCTGCAACAGAGCCTTTAAGGCTCGTAATACCCCCTCCATGCATGCATCCAGGGCATCCATGTCCCTTGTCCCTCACATGCTGCATCCCAAGCCCCATCCCTGCCGCCATGCAATGGTAGGCTATAAGGAGATATCAAAAACCGAGCCATGACATCAATATCTGGTGATCCTTATGCACCAGATGAGCCTGTCAGGTGTCAAGAACCATCGGTTCCACCATGGCATGAATATGGGCATCCATGGATAGTCGTCGGGACTCAGCTGTAGCTAGCGGATCCGGTGATGGGAAACCTGCTATCAAATCGACAGTTTTGTAAACCTCCCATCACATCTCATGATCTGTTGTATCTTCCAGTTCCTCTTTAATCTCCTAGTATGTTATTTAGTGTGTATGGCCACATCTGGCCTATCAATTTTTGTAGGCACAATTTTTTTAGGTTTATTCGAATTTCAGTATGCGAGGCAAATTTGAATTTAAATTTGAATATGCGAGGAAAATTTAAATTTGAATTCATTCTAATAAACTAGTAATTTTTTGATGGAATGAGATATGAGGTCGTTTAGTGGCAGGGATGATGGCCACAACCTTGGAGACAAGAGTAAGTGACATGTGTTGTTAGATTCTTGTTAAGTTTGCATGATCCAACTGCATGGCTAGGGATGCCACAATGTTTTCATGGAAGGTAAATTCATCATTTTAGGTGGGAGGAAAATTTGATAGTAGTGGAGAAATTCTCGATCCAGGCACGGGAACATGGAGAAGGTGGTTGGTATATGGAGTTTCCACGAGGATCTATGGAGCAGTTGTGAGGTGGCTTCTTATTCTGGCAACATGTACGTGTTCAGTCGAAAAAATTGGACTCTTCTTGCTTCTCTTCCACAATGTGTATACTTCTTAATGTCTACTACACAGTGGGTGCGACCGGATTTTGAAAGCATATCTCTTATCTGTTTAACCCATTAGCCAGTCGATGGATTAAAGTTAACGGTGATGGCGGTGATGAGGAAGGCTTTGTGGGCATGGTCGTATCTACAACAACCATGTAGATTTGAATATGATTAGCTATCATGTTTCTCTGTAGTTATTTTTTTGTGTGATTTAAAGATGTCCTGCACAGTTTTCGTAACATTTGTGTCATCTATAATTTTCAATATAATAAACTCTCATACATTTGTGTCTGGATGTTGTATTTAAGCTAATTCATTATTAACACTCTGCAGTCTCTCTCTCTAGTAATTGGTGGTCATGAAATTGTTTCATATTAATACTTTGCAGTTAATAGATATGCAAACCACAACAAACTGAAATGAAATAATGTTAATAGAAATTGAAAAAAGCTAGAAAGTTGTAGGGTTCTTTTCTAAATAATATGCAATCTCCAAATTCTTGCAAGCCAACAATCTATCGAGGAATGGACCTTGGAAATAGGTCAAAGGCAGTATCAGGGAATGGTCATTGGAAATAGTTCAAAGGCAATATCAGCTCAAATTATGAAGGCCACATATAGAAGAAGTCAAGCATCCTGCAATGGAAGTGTTCGAGAGATTAACTTTAGTAACAACATTGAATCCATTACAAAATACTCCATTCCAACCACTTTGGTTTTCATGAGATGCATTCCAGTTGCAAAAAGAATTATGCGTGTCATTCCATTCCATCTCTCTTTTATCCGAAGGAGGACTCTTCCTTCGTCACAGAACACATTGCACTAAAACGCAATTAGCAAGAAGCTTAACAAGTGGAGGTGACTTCACAATAATTAATTTGGATTCGAAGGATGGAAGCATGCATAAAACAAGCCATCGTTACTTGGTATTTTGGTTAGGTTTCGCTTGGCTTTAACTTTTAACTTTGTGGAGGATCTTAATCATAGATATTAATCAATATATAAAGAAACAAAAACAAGCCACGGTTACTTAATCTCAAGATGGTTTTCTCTTGACATGGGATTTTAGATAGTAATGAAATAATCCCTAGTTCATCTCAAAGCCATGAACTTAATTTCGGAAGTCGAGGTTAACCTTGATTTTTAAAAGTTTGTGCACTTCAAGCTCATGTGATTGATAACAATATTGATAAGGTTGTGTATTTCATTCTTATATGTATATATATGCTTAAAAGATTAAAAGAACTTCTTTTAATGGTGTAAATTGTAACATAAATAAAGATTAAATTAACAATTTTAATTTGATGAGGTTGTCCAAGAGTATCCCATGGCATTCTCTCTTTGCGTCACAATATTAATTTACATTCCAAACCCCTATGTATTTGAACATGAAGCAACCACGATAATTTTCCTTACAAGGAAAGAATCCGTCTTCATGACCATATTCCTCTTTTGAAATTGAGCTAGAAAGTGAAAAGGTTTCCTAGTAGGAGAAAAAATAGTCCATTTTACTGTTTCTTCATTTTCCTTTTCCAAACCCTCAAAATTGTTCTTTGATAGATATAGTATGTACTATATTGCATGGTTTAGGAAATTTCATTAATGGATCATGGAAAAATGTGATCAGTGGATAGTTATGTTTATGGTTTAGGAAATTTCATTAATGGATCATGGAAAAATGTGATCAGTGGATAGTTATGTTTGGCATTTAAAATCAACTTTTTGGCATCTCAAACTATATGGTGCATGGATTGTGAAAGTTTTGTTTGGCATTTAAAATGGTATGGTGCACCCGTAAACATTGGATGGCTCATGGATTTTATAATTAAATGGTGTACATTGGATGAAATAAAATAATCCAACCTCTGGTTTAGCGAACCCATCGACATTATTGATTGTTGTCGTGTGTACTATAGTGCATTGTTGTAGGAAAATCTTATTAATGCAGCAGTTGACAGTAATCATCATTTCAAATGAAATAATTGTCTTTTAAAATATATGGTTGACTGTGGATAATGGATGGATCATGACATTTCTAATAATCATTTACGACGAGCATTAATCAGCCAGCGGCAGAGCCTTTAAGGCTCCTAAGACCCCCCTCCATGCCTCCATCCATGGAATCCATGTCCCTTGTCCCTCACATGCCGCATCCCATGCCCCATCCCTCCCACCATGCAATGGTAGGAATCAAGGATGGAGATATATCGAAAACCGAGCCATGACTCCCACCTCGTTCTCCATTAGAAGGCGTTCTCCGTTAGCATGGCTGGCAGTATGATGGGATGGAGACCCCACCATCTGATGCTAGATTTTTCATGCATTTAGATCGCCCTTGATCGCAGGACCTGATTCGGTGCTAGATTTCGCATGCATTTCGATTGCCCTCGATCGTAGGACCTGATCCGATGTTAGATTTCGTATGTATTTCGATCACCCTCAATCGCAGGACCTGATCTGGCGTGGTGGAGTTATGCCTGGCAATATTGTTTCCCTGTATCCAGCTGTTCTCCCTGTATCGAGAGGCTTTCTCTTGGAATTTTATTTGGATTTTGCTCACTCTGAAGCTACTTCCCAATTTTTGTTTCTGAAATTGCTACTTTTATCCAACAGTTGCTCCGGGTGCTCGTGCTAGATCTCCAGGTAGTTGCTTGATTCTGTCCAACTTCAATTCCTGGTTCTGTCCAACTTCAATTCCTTCCTCAAGTAGCCATTTGAAAATCTATAAATGTGTGCCCTTACAGGTAATGTAGCATCATGGAAACATAGTTATTGGAAAATTAGACCTACATCAATGTATGTAGCCGAGGATCAAAACCAATTCCACCAGCAAATCACTTTGAGAATTAGGATGAAACATAATCATTGATCCATCTGAAGAGCTATGGCAAGATAGAATGAACTCTACACTGTGATCAACAACAGAGAAAAACCAACCAATTTCCTTGCGCCACTTATCTTTCCTTTCCACGGCCAAGGGCTCCAATCGCCATAACTCACCAGAAATGCAGGTTGCATTCCTTCAACGGTTGGATCAATTTGTCTATTTACTTAATGAATATATACTTTCATGAAATTCCATGGATTCACAAAAAAACAGGTCTTTCATTGTAACATTTTACTCTCTCCCAAATCTAAATAAAAGCCTTATATGCTATGTATCTAAGGATTGGGAATCATCCATGTCAAAATCCTCCAACTTGAATAAGCCTTTTCCAAATGCAGTGAAGGTAGGCATATGTACTTCTTCCACGGATCGAGATCATGAATTCCTTCTCGATCTTCCTGCGGTACCTTCCATTCAAAAACCCTATTGAAAAAACTAATCAGAAATTCCCATATAGCATATCATATTTGTTCGAATGATATTGTTTGTCATACTTCTGCAAAAAAATATAATCTATTAAAAGTGCGATTTTGTTCTTGGATTGTGAATTGAACAAGATATGGTCTGGTTTTCCAACGATTACACAAACTTCCTAACCGATTCAACAAACTAAAGCTTGAAGTCTCAGTTTATTACCTCCAAAATCAAGGAACTTTAGAGACATCGCTACAATACAAATATGAAAGACTCGGATCAAGTCTTTCACATGCAGAAAAGCGCAGAGTGGCATTATGTTTTCAATTTACTAGATATAATGATCAATTGCTCCTGTCCATCTACTATGATGTCATTCACCATTGTGGTCTCAACCCTTTCTAATTGACTGGAAGTAAAGAGAATAGTAGCTTTCTTCAAAATATATTGTACCAACCAATAGCAACTTTTTTTTTGGTTGGTTGTCTGGGTTACTAGATTCACCACCCTGCCACTCCTCTGCCTTTTGTCTGGTCCTATGTAACCTCGATATACATGAAAAAGGGATATATTGTGTGTATATGCTTTCACTAACTTGACTTCCCTACAAAAACAACTAGCTTCTTCACCATCCTTTCAAAGCCGCGTAACCCTAGACTAAACATTATGAACATCCCTCCCTCCATTAGGGTTACCCTCATTGATAGGGATAAAGCTTAATTAAAACCATTTTCCCCCATTTTTAGATGCTTCATCCTCTCTTTTTTTGTGGGAGTTTAAGATATAAAATTTTATCATAAAAAAACTGTAATCATATAGATTTATGAATAGACAATCTAAACAACCGATTGATCATAATACTAATTTTGACATTTTAACTAACGTTTAGAGGACAACGGAAAATTGGAGTTGCAATGTAGGCCACTCTACGTTTTCCAATACAGTTGAAAACCATTTCCCGTGCTCTGATGTACATAGTAGACAGCCATGGATGGAGTTACACATGCAAAACATGTCCCCACAAGAATTTTTTATTCATCACCTCTTGGGCAAATTTGTATTGGCAGTAAAACCCTAAGAAGAGCATGGGTTTATATGTATGAGTAGAATGCTTGAAGTCCAAGGCCAAAATGAAATGAGTGAGGAGAATTAAAATAGTACCTCAGTTCCCCTGAGGTATTGAGGAGAATTAAACTAGTACCTCTTCTTGCTTCACTATATATACATCACAATCAATTTCACTTAAAGGAACGTTGTCACAACCATAGGGAAAGCACCCTTGCATGACCATGAATATGGAATTTTCTTTAAAATATGACCATGAAGATGGAGGATAGGGGTAGGGAATATATATTGATATAAATATCAAGATATTCATAATAACAACAATAGTAGAAAGGATAAATATTTTTGTTGGAATAGTTGATAAAGTCGATTCAGAGTCTTAATGTTCCTTGGTAAATGTGGAATTGATGATGAAGTTGATGATGATACCTTAAGATATGGAGAAAAAAAAGATAGAGGAGTCAGAGTGACTATTCAAAGTTATGGGATGGGTCAGTGTAATATCCCCTCCTGTGGACACAATTCCTAGAAGGGAACATGATGCCAATCTGGGGATTTTACATAAACCCAGCCCATTAAATTCACAGCAATTAAAATCAAATGTGTGCAGATGCAATTTAAAGCAAACATGCACAGCATAATAACATCATCCACACACATTACATGATGCCATTCAATTTAACACAGTCAACAAATTAATAAATTTGCAGAAGTAATTCCATATAAGAAAATACTCATCTTGTTGTAATGCTATCCCAAACAACTAGCTATGTCGCTGCAACGTTCCACCCAACCATAGGCCAATTGTGCTCATCAATTCTCTCAACACAACTGCCACCCCTGAGCTGGGCATGATTCTTACAAGGAAAAGGGAACATTCCAGCTCATGCACAACCAAAGCAATAGAAACCCATCTCAAGCCCAACCTTCTTTTACACACAGCAACTCCAACTGGGCATGGATACCCATTTTCAGCAATGGGATTTGCAAATACGATCGCCATAGGTTTTCCCAAAAACGTGGGCACACCAAAAATGGATTGGGGGTGAGAAAATCGTCCAAAGGGAACCAACCTGATTTTCCATCGGTATTTTGGGCATCTAAATGGCCAAAACGGCCCCAATGAAACCCCAAATCAAGCTCCCATACTCCCAACCACTTTGCAACACAAAAACGCCCTCTTTTTCCACTGAAAACCAGGAAGACACAAGAAAAACATGGAGGAAAAACACCCAGCAGTCCCAAAAACGTGAGAGAGGCAAAACTGGTTCATGGGTAATGGCTTGGGGAGCAATTCATGACTGTTTTCTTGCCCAAGAAGCAAAAAACGTTTTTCCATAAAGGGTGGCTCGCCCATACTCGAATTTGGACAGCCATACCTCCCATTCCCAAGGCACTAATTGCCTCAACCAATTCTTGGGAGGAATGAATGATTGGGTACAAATTCAACATGGGTAGTTGAGTGTTTGATGGGTTATCTCATTGACACTTGGCTTGACTTGATTGGCTCAAGGGTTTGAATGTTTTCCCTCCCAATTCCTTGTAAAATCATGCCCGCATCTCTTGTTGCATTGCAGAGCTAATTGTGGGTATTTTATTAAAATGCATATTTGCATTAGCATGTAAACCATATGCACCAATAAAATCGATGGCGGGGCCTTGGCCTTGAGTTCCTCACCACGATTTTATAACAATTTTACATCATTTACATTTTAATCTAATGGGGTGAAACTTGGGATATTACACTCGGAATTTGGAGTCAAACTTGAAACTCAATCATGAGGCCATGCTTTCTTGTTACTTGGGGATTCTGATGCAATATCTCTATCACATTCCTCCATCAATTGATTTGGCTTGGCAAATCAACATCCTCATTTCATTCTGGAGGCTAGTATATATAGCCAGGGCAAGTGTTTTCTTATGCAATACATCCAATAAGGGCCTCACAAATCAACGACATACAAAAGGTGTGCAGGGAAAGTTACACAATGAGGGCATCGACCATTGACCTCTATAATCTATGTCCACCATTAGACCTTTGAATCCTCTTCCAACAGTCCTTAGTTCCTATGTGTTTGTACATGCATGTTACCATCTAAGTTCATCCACCCTTTCTCTAGAACATGAAATTAAATGGTTTAGGTGACAGTTAATAAAAAACTAAGGATGGGTGTACGTGTTATGGTAAGCTAAGGCTGTGTGGCATTGTTTTCTGCAAGGCCACCTAATTTAGTTAAGAGTCATGAATGTATGTGGAAAGTGATAATCTTTGGGGGTGTATAGTTTAACGAGGGGATTTTTTGTTATTATGAAAGGAGTCTCATGATAGGAAGAAGATAAAAAGTATCGAATGAAGAGAGAAGAAGAAAAGATAGATAGAGAATATGGGGAAGCCTTTTTGATTAAAAAATACACAAGAAATAAAAGAGAAAGATGAGATGAAGGGAATAATAGATCTTTGGAAGAAAGAATGAGGAGATAGGAAAGAAGGAATGGACAAAGGATGGAAAAGAGACAGAGTAAAAACAAAGTAGACCACACTCATAGAGAAAAAGAAGAATATAGGGAAGGAAGGAGGAGAACAAACAAGAATAAGGATGGACAAGTCAAAGGCCATGAAAACTAGATTTCTTTCAGTTTACACAATTAAAATAAGTTCTTTTAATTTTTTAAGAATATATATAAATATAAGAATGAAATACACAACCTTATCAATATTGTTATCAATCCCATGAGTTTGAAGTGCACAAACTTTTAAAAATCAAGGTTTACCTTGACTGCCGAAATTAAGTTGATGGCTTTGATACGAACTAGGGATTATTTCATTACTACGTAAAAGCCCCTACCGAGAGACAAAACCATCTTGAGATTAAGTAACCGTGGCTTGTTTTTGTTTTTGTATATATTGATTAATATCTATGATTAAGATCCTATACAAAGTTAAAAGTTAAAGCCAAGCGAAACCTAACCGAAATACCAAGTGACGATGTCTTGTTTTATGCATGTTTCCATCCTTCGAATCCAAATTAATTGTCGTGAACTCTCCTACACTTGTTAAGCTTATTGCTAATTGTGTTTTAGTGCAATGTGTTATGTGACGAAGGAAGAGTCCTCCTGCAGATAAAATAGAGATGGAATGGAATGACACGCGTAATTCTTTTAGCAACTGGAATGCATCTCATGAAAACCCATGTGGTTGGAATGGAGTATTTTGTAATGGATTCAATGTTGTTACTAAAGTTAATCTCTCCAACACTTCCATTGCAAAATGCTTGACTTCTTCTATACGTGGCCTTCATAATCTGAGCGGATACTGCCTTTGAACTATTTCAAAGGCCCATTCCCTGATACTTCCCTTGAACTATTTCCAAGGTCCATTCCTTATAGATTGTTGGCTTGCAAGCATTTGGAGATTGCATATTATTTAGAAAAGAACCCTGCAACTTGCTAGCTTTTTGCAATTTCTGTTAACGGTTTTTTCATTTCAGTTTGTTGTGGTTTGCATATCTATTAACTGTAGAGTATTAATATGAAACAATTTCATGACCGCTAAATACTAGAGAGAGACTGCAGAGTATTAATAATGAATTAGCTTAAATACAACATCCAGACACAAATGTATGAGAGTTTATTATATTGAAAATTATCGATGACACAAATGTTACGAAAACTGTGCAGGACATCTTTAAATCACACAAAAAAAATAACTACAGATAAACATGACAGCTAATCATATTCAAATCTACATGGTTGTTGCAGATACGATCGTGCCCACAAAGCCTTCCTCATCACCGCCATCACCTTTAACTTTAATCCACTGACTGGCTGACGGGTTAAATAGATAAGAGATATGCTTTCAAAATCTAGTCGTGCCCACTGTGTAGCAGACATTAAGAAGTATATACGTTGTGGAAGAGAAGCCAGAAGAGTCCAATGTTGTCCATTGAGCACGTACAAGTTTCCAGAATAAGAAGCCGCCTCACAACTGCTCCATAGATCGTCTTGGAAACTCCATATACCTTCCCACCTTCTCCACCTTCTCGTGCATGGATCGACAACTTCTCCACTACTGTCAAATTTTCCTCCCACCTCAAACCATGAATTTACGTTCCATGAAAACATCGTGGCATCCTTGGTCGTGCAGTTGGATCATGCAAACTTAACAAGAATCTAACAGCACATGTCAGTCACACTTTGCCAAAAAAATCAAGGAATCTGATGTTGCTTCAGGTAGCATAAGCAACAACTGTGGCGTAAGCTAAAATAAAGACCGGAATCGCACAGCAGAACCCAAGCAATTGCACCTCTTGTCTCCAAGGTCGTGGCCATCATCCCTGCCACTAAACGACCTCATATCTCATTCCATCCAACAACTACTAGTTTATTAGCATGAATTCAAATTTAAATTCGCCTCACATCCTCAAATTTAAATTCAAATTCAAATTTAAATTTGCCTCGCATACTGAAATTCAAATAAACCTAGAAAAATTGTGCCTGCAAAAATTGATAGGCGAGATGTGACCATACGCAATAAATAACATAATGGGAGATTAAAGAGGAACTGGCGGATACAACAGATCGTGAGCAGGTTTCCCGTCACCGGAGCTGGTAGCTACAGTTGAGTCACGACGACTATCCATGGATGCCCATATTCATGCCATGGTGGAACCGATGGTGCCTGACACCTGACAGGCTCGTCTGGTGCATAAGGCTCACCAGATATTGATGTTATGGCTCGGTTTTCGATATCTCCTTGATGCCTACGATTACATGGAGGAATGGATGGGGCTTGGGATGCAACATGCAAGGGAAGGGATAAGGGACATGGATGCCCCGGATGGATGCATGGAAGGGGTCTTAGGAGACTTAAAGGCTCTATTGCAGTCTGATTAGCGCTCTCCCTTTCAAAACTGGCATCTCGGGATTCATGCGATCCGTAGCATGCATTACCCAGTAGCGATGACGAACTCATATTGCTAGGGGGTTACGATTGCACAGTTCACACTAAAAAACAATATATACAGAACCATGTTTTCTCAGATGCAAGCAGAGATCTGCAACAAAATTATGAGATCAAAATCCATTACTCCACCAAACATAACCGTACCAAATAACTGAAAACACTCATAAGAAAACTGGATGACAGCCCCTCTCGTGAAAAAGTCAGGGTTGAACTTGGCTCTAATACCATCCAGAAGTATCAAAAATACTTAATTGAAATACAAAAAATCACAAATATTTATACAAGTGAAATAGGCCTAGTAATAATTGTCACGACCACTGGGAAAATAAGAAATGTGATCTTACAACTCACAATAATTGGTTGTGTTAGAAATACCAACACCAAAAGTTCTTACCCAATATGCTTAAATCCTCCACTGTCACATTCCTCTACTGTCACATTGTGTTGTTGCAATTTTATTAGCTAGGCGAGCTAGTAATGCAATTCTTTATTTTTTTGCATTGTCATCGATTTCCATTGGATCACTGTGAGGGATGCGTCAGCCATCCATCCATCAAAAGATAGTGGGAAAGAGTTCTTCCATCTATTCAACCTTTAGTGCCATCCACGAGTCAACCAAGAACATCCATCCATCAAATCCTAGCCTCCAGCCAACACAATCTGACATAGGATGAGCATTAATGCAAATAGTGGTGCTACTTGTTATAATTTGATTTGTTGTTCGTCCTGCATGTCCTTCACGTGAGAAGAAAACCATGGGAAAAATGCCACCACAAAATTCATGCGGAGGACAACAATTTGCAAAGGGAGGACAATGGGCCACATCCTTAAACGACGGTCGGTTCATGGATGGTTGTGGATCCCCGATCTCCTGCTTGTTATCTTCGGTATGTCTGCCTCTCTTTCTCTTTCTTGCACTGGCCTCCAGCCAACACAATCTGACATAGGATGAGCATTAATGCAAATAGTGGGGCTACTTGTTATAATTTGATTTGTTGTTCGTCCGGCATGTCCTTCATGTGAGAAGAAAACCATGGGAAAAATGCCACCACAAAATTCATGCGGAGGACAACAATTTGCAAAGGGAGGACAATGGGCCATATCCTTAAACGACGGTCGGTTCATGGATGGTTGTGAATCCCCGATCTCCTGCTTGTTATCTTCTGTATGTCTGCCTCTCTTTCTCTTTCTTGCACTGGCATATTCCTCGTCTGTCACGACACACACACAATACCACATACAATGATGCAAATCCCATCCCAATTAAACATTAAATCGCCTTTCATAAGGTGAAGGATGAGTGATTATGCCATGTTTAATGTGAGAGAATGGGTTTATGGTCTGGTCAATTCATTATGTACACCTTGTTACACCAATAGGTGTTTATATCTTAGAATTTGGTGTCGACTACCTTCTATGCTTTTCTTAGATTGAAAGAGGATGGGAAAGTATACTGTACATATTGATTTTATGGGGGTCGTTCAAAATTTCAAATAAACAATATATATATATATATATATATATATATATAATATATATAATAATTGATAGATAGATGATGATGCATGGATAACTGGTAACTCATGCAAGGATAACAAGTAGTGATAGACAACCCATTTAACTAAAGAAGGTAAAAGGTAATTGAGAGATAGACAACAAGTCATTGCAACTACACATGGAGAACAAGTAAGAGATAACTTGTTCATGGCACTTAACTTGTGACCTATCGATGTTCACCGGACACAAGTTAAGTGGATGTGTTAATTGCTAGGTTAACATACAATCGACAATCCAAGTTTGTTATAAATCCAGGTTTGCTATAAATTCATGTGATCTCTCTATATTGTACAAAAAGATAGTAATATACACTTTTATTATTGCCTGGGATTTCTACATGATATCATCAGAGCGAACATTTTGTGCCTTGTTGTTTACTCAGCTACTTATAACTTGTTGTCCACTATCACTAACCACAATCACATATTTCATGGAGTGGAGTTGGAACATGATTTGTGCTTGGTAGAGAACCAATGTCTTATTCCCTAGGTTGCCATTTGAAGGAGGAGATCTAAAAAGCAATCCCCTCTCTTTGTCACAAAGCATATGTCTCTTTAACATGATCAAATTTGTTTTGTTTTCATTTGGAGTTAGGCACTCTGAAGTGTTTCCTGTTTAGGTTACTTTCTCCATCATTTGTGATATTTATTGTTATTATTTATGTCAACCGAGTTCAACTTTGTTTAGGGATGGTGTGCAATGCTTCCTCAAGTGATTGTTTTCACCATTTTGATCAAGAAAAACTTTTTTTAGAGTGATCCTCATACATAGCTTGGATTCCTATTTTGACTTAACCATTGATGCCCATGTACTCTAGCAAGATGGATTGGCATCCATAGGGACACTAATTTTGTGGTGTTTTTTCTCGATTGTACACTAGTACCTAATCAACACTTTGTACCTAGACTTTCCACGTTTCTTATAATTAAACCTATCTTTCTCTTGCAATAAACAACAAGACACCAATATATAATTATATTTTGTGGGGATGGTGTGCATTTGATTTCCATTGCCTTGGGATTTTGAAATTTGCTCCTTGGAGTTCTTTGTGAGATCTTCTCCAATTTCAACTTTAGTGCGCTTTCAATTTTGGTGTTTGTCTCTCCTTTGGGGAGGAGTTTTCATCCTATGGGTTTTTCTCATTTTCTCCATTTATGAGATGTTTGCACTTTGGTACCTAGGCAAGCTTCATTGTTGGGATCCAAAGTTTCTTATGTTAACTCTCTAAGTTTCTCTTAAAAAGGGAAATTAGTGTTTGTATAGTTGGTTGAGCTTACATAAGCTAACTTATCTGCTAAGCTAGTATGCTTATATGCTAGCTTGGTACACCTTGTTGCTTAATTAGCATATCATCAACCTCAACTTCTGAGCGAAGACATTCTAAGTTTGTTATAAATTTGGGTGATCACATTATAGTAACAATATACACTTTTATTATTTTCTTCTTCATTATATTAAGGCTCACTTACTTATGATACATGTTTATCCGTGATAACAATATACACTTTTATTATTGTCTTCTTCATTATGTTAAGGCTCACTTACTTATGGTAAAGTTGAACCCTTAGCGTGATCCCATAAGAATGTCTTCAAAGAAAATGACACCACCTCACAATACAAATCGAATTACAACTGAAACCTTCCATAAATATCTTAAACACATAGATTCCGAAGATTGAACGTAAAAAATTGACCCTTACTACTTTTGTAAGGCGTGCTGCCACCATTTTTGTCACTTGGAATGAGTATTTGTATTATAAATTTTAACCTTTGGCATAACATTTGAGTGAGAAGATCGAGATACTATAGTGTCTCGAAGATAGAGACATCATTTAAGCAAATTGAAGACATTTATGAATTGTTCCTTGAATGATGGACAACCATAGCATAGCAAAGCGATAGTAAGTTTTACATCATAATAGTCAAAGTACATGTGTTTTGCATTCACTATATAATATTTGTTTAAAGTACATTTCATTTGAAATGGCTATCCCATTAATCTTTTGCAAAATAACGATGACCATTATCATTATTTCTTTGTCTTGTACACTTAAATCATTTTTAGAAGGACTTTTTTCAAGTACAAGAGTAATTGGTTTGCAAAATCTCCTCAAATAGCATGTGGACTTGAGATTCAACTTTTTTCCATGTGTTAAATGAAATGAGGACGATGACAAGAATAAACTATTTACTCTTGTTAATAGGGCATTTAATTTAACAATCTTTTAATAAAAAATTTATTTTTCAACTAAATGTGTTTGTAAAAATGCAACTTCTAATCATAAACTTTAAGCTCTATTGTGTTAACAAATCTTTAATTTACATACAATTCAAAGGTTTCATTGGTGCAAAAAAACTATTTCTTAAACGTTTTGAACCTTTTCGCATCGATTGCAAACAATGGCATCTTTATCATATTAGATCTACTCACTAGATGTGTTCATTGTCAAGCAAACAAGCCATATTTCCATGACCATAGTTTGAAATGCACACTAGAAACCATGAGTTCACAAAGATCATTTGCATCCAAAACAGCCCGCAATTGCAACAAGTGTTACCAAAATTAATATAAACGTCTTTAATTTGAACAATACCAAAATGATATTAGTCAAACATTGATATAACTTTGAAAATTTCTCCTACAATTATCTTTTACACTTTCAACCAACAATATTATTATTACATGTACCCAAATTAGTGAGTTGCCATCTTTAATGTTCTATTGTACTCATGTGACAAAAATCAAATGCATTATATAGCTATTTTTGAAAAAAATAATTTAAGAAATTTAGCATGCTACACTCTTTGCATATCATTGCATGTGTAAAATGAAGAAAAAAAATTCTAGAATGTTTGTTTAATTAAATCATCACTAAGCATAGATCTATGATTAGAAGCTTGTTGCATATTGTAATATCCTTAGTTTTGACTTGGAATCTGTTTAACCAAAACTATGTAAATGATGTAAATATGCTAATGTGGATTCCTAGTGTGGGCTCAAGGCCAAGGTTGGACTAGTGAATGGATAGGGATGTATGATGCATATATTTTTATTTGGACTATGTGGTTGGCTTGTCATGTTGATTTAGAATATACGTAAATATTTTGTGCATAAATAATAAAATGGTCCAAGAATGGTTTTGTAAAGAGCACCAAAGGGGCTATGATTCCACCATAGGGGAAGAGGAAAGGAGCTCTATGGGAGACTAAATCATTGCTACCAAATGTCAACCTTAGAACTCACCCAAATTTTGCACATGATTTGAATAAGCCAATTATTTCCTTTTTTACTATTCTTCAATCATTGAATGCATGTGTGAGATTGGTGGGAAAAGTCACCTCATGCAGTTATTGAAGCATGGGGCTTACTGCACTTTTGTGATATGTCATGTTCCCAAATTTTGACAAGGTCTATGTCACTAGGTCATAAGCATTAAAATATTTAATCAATGATGTCAATAGTACAAGGAAAAGAATTAAAGTATTCCAAGGGATTAATTTTGGTTTGGAGACATTTAATTAATTAAATTCCAGAATATGCACTTTGGAATAATTAATTAGTTGGTTTGAGTAATTTTATTTCTAATTACTAATATTTGGACTATAAATAATGAGCTAATCTAAGGAGGGTGAATTAGAGAGGCCAAGTGGACCAAGGAGGAGGAAATTACGAAAAATGGTCAAAAACATGCTAAAAGCAGCAAATCAGGATAAAATCGGGAAAAACGACATAAAGTAGGAAAGTCAGAAAAGAAGGAAAGTTCAGAAAAAAGAAGAAAAGGTCAAAGAAGAAAGTGGAAAGGCAATCAGAAAAATAAAAAGAAGGAAAGCAAAGCAAAAAAGGGGAAAAGAAGGAAAACAAGCTTTCCTCATCCACTCAAGGAAGGCGCATTAGCTATGGAGACTTACTCCTCGAGTAATCCAATATTATAAATAAACTAGTGTGCGCCACATTCACATCTTTTGTCAGTGTAATGTTTTGATTGAGAGCAATTGTGCCTCAGAGACTTGGGGGATGTACCTCTAGTCCAAGCTGGGAGATGTTCCCCTGCTTTCTATGAGAGGATGATGGTATTAAACCATTATAACTGAGTTTATTTGGAAGTCCTATAGCTGATCAAGTCGAATTTGAAGTTCATAAGAAGCATCATCCAGTTCAGAGTTCAAATGTCCAGGATTCCTATGAATTTCTAGAGCTAGATTCTTGTGTAGAAGAAGAGAGATATTTCTATAATGTTTTGAGAGGCCTATTGGGCCATATCTAATTTCATGTATTTGATCAAGTCGAATTTGAATTTCATAAGAAGAATCATCCAGTTCAAAGTTCAAATCTCTAGGTTTCCTATGAATTTCAAGACCTAGATTCTTGTGTAGAAGAAGAGAGATTTTTCTATAATGTTTTGAGAGGCATATTGGACCATATATGATGTAATTACAATGAATGTAAACCTATGATATCATTCATTCCAATTAAAATTACATAAGTCTGAATTATTCTCACATTTATCCACCCTCTCTAGATTTGCATAGAAATTGATTAGTTTTCAGATTATGTTGAATAAATGAATGAGTAGATGTCCAAATGAGTTTCTTTCTATTACTATAGTTATTTAACATGTTATATGACACCATACATATCTTATTTTAAGAATTTGTGAGCCCTCATTGACTGTTTTGGATCTCCTCAAAATTACTAGCTATGCAATCCTAGAGTGTCTATTTACTAGTATTTTTGTGATACTTGCTTTGAACTTCATATAAATTTCTAGAATTTCATTTGACTATGTAATGACTGTAATTTAATTTTATTTAGCATATTTAAGTTAGAAACACCCACGCCTATCCTCCAGTCAAGTTTACACCCATACTAGTCTGCATATGTTGAGGGGCCCATGAGTGTTGGGGTAGATTGAAACTTAGATACTCTTGAACATCAATGGTATCAATACTTTGTACATAGGTATCAACAAATATCAAATCCTTCCTTCTACCCAAATCTTTTTATCTTGTCCAACCATAGTCAATCTAGCTTCCCCAAGCAGTGTTTTAATTCATTATGTGAAGTAGAGAGTTTTATATTAGTAATCCTAGTTGGTACATTATAGTGGTATCATAGCACTTTCCTCCATCCCAGTGGAAATAAATAAGCTCACTGTTGAAGAATATTTCAGATCATAACTCAAATTTGCAGCTATAAGACTAGTTCCAGTCATTGAAGATGAAGAGTTCGAGCCATATGAGGAAGCAAAAATACTCTACATAGATTGAGGCCTCCCTCGAGATGAATATGGTTACTTTAGAGACCATATATTTGATGAGTACATCAGGCCTTCTCCACCAAGGTTTAAATTTACTGGGGATTGAAAGAAACCTAGAGGATCCAAAATAGATGACTATACATGGGATTCAGCTACCTCCTATACTCCTATACTCCATCATAGTCCTTCTATATTCCTATACTCCATCCTAGTCCTTCTAACATTCCTGTCATTTACATTTTTCAGTCCTGCATGCAAAATTAGGGTTTGCATGCATCTTACATGCATCCTAGTCATCAGCACCAACACCTAGCCCTCAGCAAACTAGCCCCAGGAGCTTCTCTCGGATCAGTCTTAGCTCTCCTAGAGCTTAGTGCGCCCTCTTTTCAGTTATTGCATGAGAAGGGCACCTTTCTTCATCTTCCAGTCTAGTTTAGTTCAGTTATCTTCAGTTCTTCCTTGATTTAAGGATTAACTGACTCCTAAATGACCTTATCACTCTTTTGGACCTCCAGTGTGACTAGATAGATTGTTTTGACTCCAGTTAGCTCCATGAGCGCCCTCCACTGAGTCTCCTTCACTATATTAGTGCTTCCATGTGCCAGTTACACCAAACACACTCAGTTAGACTCAGTTTGACTTCCGGTTGATCACTACTTGTGCATTGATGACTTCACTGATGATGAGATAGACTCCTAGTTTGGCACTGATGACTCTCCACTAATTATGGATCTGTGCATGAAGGATAATTCGAATTACACCTAGTGACTTCGAATCCTCATACTCAGCATTGTATATTTACCTAGTTACTATTCTAATTAATGTAGTGTGTGTAATTATTCTGCCTCTATTGGATCTATGTTCTATTGCTTCTCTCTTCTTCCTTAATTCCTTAATTCTTTCACTATGAGGTTACATTGTCTCTTTGGATCTTATGTTGGCAATCTAACAATATCAAATCCTTCCTTCTACCCAAATCTTTTTATCTTGTCCAACCATAGTCAATCTAGCTTCCCCAAGCAGTGTTTTAATTCATTATGTGAAGTAGAGAGTTTTATATTAGTAATCCTAGTTGGTACATTATAGTGGTATCATAGCACTTTCATCCATCCCGGTGGAAATAAATAAGCTCACTGTTGAAGAATATTTCAGATCATAACTCAAATTTGCAGCTATGAGACTAGTTCCAGTCATTGAAGATGAAGAGTTCGAGCCATATGAGGAAGCATAAATCCTCTACATAGATTGAGGCCTCCCTCGAGATGAATATGGTTACTTTAGTGACCATATATTTGATGAGTACATCAGGCCTTGTCCACCAAGGTTTAAATTTACTGGGGATTGAAAGAAACATAGAGGATCCAAAATAGATGACTATACATGGGATTCAACTACCTCCTACTTGATGAGAATTTTTGGATCGCCTTCAGGACGATTCTCTAAGAATTTTGATACCAAGGAAGATAAGGAGGAAACTTCATCAGTTTGATTAGAAAATCAAGATCCAAAAGAAGAACATAATACATATTCACATTCATTACTTGAGCTACCAAAGGAAGCAGAATACAAGCACACATCAATTGGATGTGAACCATAAGATTTGGTGGAAGAATGAGCCACCATAGCTCCACCACATGAATAGAAAGACATGACGAAAAGGTATTTCTACATTTCTGATCTGTGTATTCCTTTGTTTCAATTTGATATGGAAGCCACTTACAGTGAGAAGGTTGGCATGGTTGAGTCCTTCTGTATGGAGGTCCAAATTTTCGGTGTTAACTATGAAGGCAATAATGGAGATGAACCATTGGAGGAGAATGAGTCACTGCAATGTGATATCCATGGGAAAGATACAACCATTCATGTGGAGAAGCAAGAGGAAAGTACATATCATCCATTGCCAATCATTGAGAGGAGTAGTGAACTACCGAGATCCATTGGTAGTGAAGAAAGAGCTATGGTTCTTGAAAAGGAATCCAAGTACACAATTCTTACTGATGAGGGTTGTGCATCATATGATGAAACCCCCACTTGTATTGTTGATGATCATTCAAAGACACTGAACATGGATGAAACATAAACTATTGATGGTTTCTCTAGTACCTATGGAACATCAACTTGTGGATGTTCAAATTTTGTTGGAGTACCTGCTGATGGGTGCGCACATCTATATGTTGGTGACATAGAGATCAGATTTGAAGATGTTGTTGCAAGACAAAGTATCATTGATCATGATGATGGAGTTCTTGCAATAGTGGAAGCAAACCAATGATCAATTTCACCTTAACCACTTGAATTTTAAGAGGGTGATCCAATGAAGTTTGAAGAAGAGAAGGTTCTATCTCATGAACTTTCCTACTTTGATAAAGGTGTTGCAAATATACTTTCGTTTGAGCATGAAGATGATGAATTTGCATCCATTGATGAGGATAAAATAGTAACTTCACCATCACCACATAAGCTTCATGAAGTTAATCCAAGGAAAATTAAAGAAGAGGATGTTCACTGTCATGAACCATCCTTCCTTGAAGGGACATTAAAGATGAACACATTGAAGATCCAAGAGACCCTTGGCATTCTCCATATCACTCATGCTTTAGTGTCACAATATTGTTGGAGAGCTGCATCAATGGAAAATCCACTTTCCATTGAAGACATGGAGAAGATTAAGAAGTCAATGACAAACATCAAAGGTAAATTTTCACAACTGCTTTCTGACAGAGATTATTTGTTTGATATTTTAGGATTGTATCATGATGCATTATTGAAGAATCAAGAAGACCTTGAAAAGATCTCATATGAGTTGGAATCCACCCAATATTCTTTGACAGGTACTCAAAGTAATCCCTTAGAATCTCAGATGCAAGTAGAGCAACTTCAACAACCGTTTCTATGATCTCTTATTCCATCCTATGTTCCAATCATCCATTCCCTTTTGGTTGATGATTTTTAGATTTCTATGGAGCAATCTCATGTAATGGTGGAACATGAGGAGCATGCCGATTTGAATGTGCTTGAGAGGGATGAAATCAAGGAAGAAGGTAACTAAGAACTTGCCTTGTCTCAAAGCGATTATGAGTTACCTCATGATGAGAGATGCATAATTTTGGAGGAGACACATGGTATCACATTTGATGGATCATCCCATGATGATGAGGTACAAAGATCCACATGCTTGGTGAATAATTGTTGCAAAGATTTGATTCATTCTCTTTCACCCCGCACTTTTGTTTCAGTCACATCACTTGAAGATGAGAAATGGGTGAAAGGATTTTTCTTGATAGTACCCCAAGAGCAGCATGAGGCTCCCAAAGTCATTCTGGATGACTTGATTGTTGATGTATATGTAACTTCGGAATGTATTTCATCTATATATTTTATTGTACTCCTATAGAAATGTATTATTCGTCTATACGGAAGTGTTGTCATTTGTATTGACAAGCGTCGAAAGTCTCGTAACTTGCCGATGGGTTATTATACCACCATGTGTGGGGTCGGCCCTGATTAAGTTACCCTGGGGTTATTAAAATGAGTTAGACAAGTCGGCCCCATAGGTTTATTAGGCTGCTCAGAACAAGTATAAATAGAGAGCGGGGTCTTTCTATTTGATCACTTCACTTACTCACTTATCCATCACTCGAAAAGTGGCGCACATGTGAGGAGGAGGATCAACTGCTAGGAGGAGTCTATCTCTGTGTACTTGGGTAGTACTTTGGTTGTGCTATTTCTCTATCTATCTATGAGGAAGTTGTGGGGTTTTTCACCTTAGGGTTTTCCCCACGGAAACTCTGTGTGTCTATTGTCTCTTATGATTGAATCTTGTGATGATTGATATGCTTGCTATGATTGACATGCATTGATACACTGTACATGTTATTCTCTCAGTAAAGATCCTAGAGTATTGTGAATTAATGCTAAAAAATTAACATCGTATCAGAGCTAACCTGAGAAGAAGACACTGTCTAGTTGCAGAGGCTAGGGATTCTTGTTTTTGGGTTTCTCTCCACATATTTTGGAAAAGAAATATGATAGATTGACTCTCCTCAGTATGGTGAATCTTTCTGTCCAATCAAAATTCAATTCTGAGCACTTTTAGTTTTGGCCCAAAAAAAAAATTAGGGTTTTCGCAAAAATAGGAATTTTTGAAATCTAAAGACATAGCTGGAAGATCCTTGGAAAAATCAAATTTTAGAGCTTTGGATAGAGATTTTTGGCTGGGTAAATCTCTGGGAAACTCAAACCCTAATTCAGGGTCCTCCCTAGTGAACCCAGGAAGACTAAAAGGCATTTCTGAAGGGTGAAGCTTTGCAGATCTCAAATTCTGAATACACCAGGTTGATCAGTTCATCAAGGCGCATCTTTCTGTCCTTTCAGAAAGTTGAAATTCACATTTTGAATTTTTAGGGTTTCTCTAACAAACCCTAATCCGGGACCAAATCCAGTTTTTAGCAAATCAAGTTGTAAGACCTAAATCTTTCTATTTCCATTTGAAGTACTCTTTAAGATGTCTCACCACACCAAGCTTGAGGATAAGCTTGAAGGGGCTGATAACTTCCGAGCTTGGAAGTATGGGATTGGGTTAATCCTGGAAGAAAATGAATTGGATACTTACATAAGGGAAGAGGTCCCTGTCCCAGAGGGAGAAGAGGCTAAAGCCCTCCACAAGAAGAACCTGATCAAGGAAAAGAGAATCATTGTTGATTCTATCAAGGACCATCGCATCCCCCATGTGTCATCTTTGAAGACACCCAAAGAGATGTTTGATTCCCTATCCAAGCTATTTGAAGGGAAGAACATAATTTGGAAGATGACTCTGTGGAACCAATTGAAAGACGTAAAGCTTCACAATGGAGAATCCATTCAATCTTATTTTTCTAGGGTCTCTCAGATCAAGGAACAACTAGAAGTAGTGGATGAAATGGTGGAGACTGGTGAAGTTGTCATGAGCACTCTGAATGGCCTACCTAGGTCATGGGATTCCTTTATCCAAGGAATCTGTGCAAGAAAGAAGTTGGTATCCTTTAGCAGACTGTGGGAAGAATGCTCACAAGAAGAAGCAAGGCTTGTGGCACAAGAAGAAAAGATGAGGAATGAAGATCAAGCTCTCACAACTCACACCAAGGGAAGCAAGTTTAAGGGGGAGAAATATCATAACAATAAACATTCTCATCCTCATCACAAGAAGAAAGATCTATCTCATGTTCGATGTTACGAATGTAATGAAATGGGACACTTTGCTTCAAATTGCCCCAAGAAGAAGAAATACAACAACTTCAACAAGAAGAAGAAGAATAACAAAAGAAGATATCATGCTCATGCTGCTGAGGATGATGAACCTTTCAGGAAGAAAGCTAGAGCAGAAAGTGATGATGATGACTCATTAATCAAATAAGAGTATGTTCTAATATATACTCTCACAGGTACTATTTCTCATGGTTTTAATGATTGGTTAATTGACAGTGGGGCTTCTAAACACATGACTGGGTTTAAAGAATCTTTTGTAAATCTGTCTGAACATGAATAACCTCATAAAGTGAAGCTTGGGGATGATTATTAATACCCTATCAAAGGAAGTGGGGAAGCCTCCTACAACCTAGAATCTGGAAAATCCTTGAAGATGAAAGATGTGTTATTTGTACCTGGACTCAGGAAGAACTTACTCTCCATCTCTGCATTGGATGCAAAAGGCATGAGGGTTGCATTTGTAGATGGCCAAGTCCTAATGTGGCCAAAGGGTAAAACTATTGATGATGCAGTGGTGATTGGAGAGCAAGAGGGAGTATTGTACAAATTGAAGGGACAACCTAAACATGCCATGGTACATGAATCCATGGAGCCAAGTGAACTATGGCATCGAAGGCCTGCACATGTGCACTACAAAGCACTACCAATTGTAAGTAAAGTTGTAGAAGGTCTTCCTGAAATCAAGTCAAAGCATGAAGGTGTTTACAAAGGATGTGCAAAAGGAAAGAACATTAAGAAGGCATTTCCAAGCAGTGAAAGCAAGGCATAAGGAATTTTGGAAACTATCCACTCCGATATATGTAGTCTAGTGTCATCCAGCTATCTGAGTGGGTATGTGCACTATGGTTCTTTCATTGATGATTTCTATAGGAAGACTTGGACTTATTTCTTGAAGAACAAAGATGAAGTATTTGATAAGTTCAAGAAATTAAAGACCTTGATAGAAAATCAAACCGATAAGAAGATCAAGACTTTCAGATCCGACAATAGTGGAGAATTCACTTCAGAAGACTTCAAGAAGCTATGCAGTGATTCAGGGATTAAGAGGGAGTTGACCACTCTTTACAATCCACAACAGAAAGGAGTAGAAGAAGCTACTTCAAAGTTGAACTCCAACAGCTCCTGCAAGGAGGCAAAGATTCAGAGGGAGTCCACCCAACAAACAAACAAAGATAAGTTTTTTGAATTTCCATTTCTTGTATATTCTGTTTGTTTAATTAATGCTGCTCAATGATGTATATACTTATGTTCCTAGACTTAGGGTGTTGATTATGTATATTAGAATAATTGTATTAATGAACAATATACTACTAATATGCATGTGATGGGTAAGTGGCCTATGGCACTATACAACATTCCATTGCTACTTATCTAGAATGAAACCTCTTTGCTGACATGTTGGAAGTTGTGCACACTCTTAACAATGTTCTGGTAGAGATTGGAAGGCATCTAGAAAGTTATGGGATATGGATAAATGTTGTATTGAAGCATTGGCTAAGATAGTTGCATGACTGTATGACATATTTATTTATGTGTAATAATTTGTTCTGAAAACTATGAGATGTTTCTAATCATGCAATTTAACTTGTTTTGTAGGAAAGATCGTATACCATCACCTACAAAAGAAGGACTACAACATTTGTTCAGCAACAAAGTTATCTATTGAAGATATTGAAGTTCCCAGGGTTTGGGAAGAATGCCATGATCGAGGAGTATCAGTCAATCATGAAGAATTATGTTTGGGATGTGGTCCCAAGACCTGAAGGGAAGTCGGTTATGACTTCCAAATGGATCTATAAGATCAAGCATGCTGCAGATGGTAGCATCGAGAAATACAAAACGAGGTTTGTAGCTCGTGGCTTCTCCCAAAAAAAGGGATTGAGTATGAAGAGACTTGTACACCTATAGCCAGGCACACTTCCATCATATCAGTACTTGCTCTAGCTATAGTGATGAAATGGAAGATACACCAGATGGATGTCAAGACAGCTTTCTTGAATGGTGTAGTCAAAGAGGAAGTGTATGTGGAGCAGCCACTTAGTTTTAAGACACACGACGGGAATTCATATGTGTGCATACTGAAGAAAGCCTTGTATGGCTTGAAGCAAGCTCCTCGGACTTGGTATGGTAGGATGGACAGTTTCCTATCCAGTTTGGGCTTTACCAAGAGTAAAGTAGATTCCAACCTTTATTACAAGGTTGAGGAAGGCAATCTAGTGATACTACTTCTGTATGTGGATGAGCTGTTTGTAACAGGTAATGATAGTTTGATTGCAGATACCAAGAGGAATCTTGCAGCCGAATTCGAGATGAAGGACTTGGGGATGATGCACTATTTTCTAGGCATGGAGGTGTGGCAGAGTGAAGATACTATCTTCCTTGGAAAAGGGAAGTATGAAGTAGAGATCCTGAAGAGGTTCGAGATGATGGACTGCAAGGCCATGGCCACACCTATGGCATTGAACCTGAAGCCTATGTGTGATGCTTCATCTGATCCAGTTGATGTCACTATGTATCATCATATGATTGGGTCCTTGATGTACCTGACGAACACTAGACCAGATATTTGCTTTGCGGTTAACACATTGAGCCAGTTCCTAACGGATCCCAGAGGTGTTCACCTAGTTGCTGTAAAACATATTCTGAGGTACCTGAAGGGTACAGGGATCAAGTATGATGAGAATCAAAAGTTTAACCTATAGGGTTATGTTGATTCAGATTGGGTAGAGAGTGCTGCAAATAGGAAGAGCACATCTAGGTGCTACTTCAGTATGGGATCAGGTGTGATATCTTGGTTTAGTAGGAAGCAATCCTGCGTAGCACTGAGTACAGCCGAAGCAGAGTATGTTGTAGCATGTTCGACTAGTTGTGAATCAGTATGGATCCGGAAGCTACTGTCTGAGTTATTTGATCTCCCATTGGAGGCTACTGGTATCTTTTATGACAACCAGAGTTGTGTGAAGCTGTCTAAGAACCCAGTGTTCCACAATAGGTCGAAACACATAGAGGTCAAATATCACTATAACAGGGATATGGTGTAGAGAGGAGCAGTGAAGCTTCTGTATGTTGCGAAAGATGAGTAGATTGCAATTGTGCTGACGAAGCCACTAGCTAGAGTGAAGTTCGAGTACTTCAGACAGAGGCTTGGTGTCCTTCAGATCGATGACACTTCGAGGAAGAAGTGATGGAGACATTTGCTGAAGCCATTCCAAGCATGGTGGAAGGAGGATCTTTCACACGGCTATGGATATAAGCGCTGGATGATGAGCATCAGGACGATGCTCTAGTTACTCCTCTATATATGCATTCTGTTGGATGCTGGATATGATTAGTTGGATCATTTCTATGTATATGTATGTATGAATCATGTTGGATGTTGATATGATCAGTTGGATCATTTATATGTATATGTATGTACGCATCATGTTGGATGCTGGATATGATTAGTTGGATCATTTATATTTATATGTATGTATGCATCATGTTGGATGCTTTGATCAGTGTGATCATGTATTTGTATATGCATCATGTTGTATTCTTGATATGATCAATTGGATCATAGATTTGTATCAGGTGGATACTTGTATGATCAGGTAGATCATGTATTTGTATATGTATCAGGTGGATACTCGTATGATCAGGTAGATCATGTACTTATGTATGTATTATGTAGATACATTATGTATATCAGGTGGATGCATTATATGATTAGGTAGATCATGTATGATGATATGTATCAGGTAGATACTTTGTATGCATCAGATGGATATATTGTTTGATCAAGATGATCACAGATGACGAGCTTCAGGATGTTGCTCCATCTGATATGCATCAGGTTGATGCTATGATGATGATCAGGTTGATCATGTGATGATGTACATCAGGATGATGTATGGTGAGTATCGGTTTGATAGTCTGTGGTCGTGGACAGGCTGTGCAGGTAGCATAGAAAATATCCTTTCAAAAATGGACAGGTAGAGCGGTGTGCTCATAACAGCCTAGGTTGCTCTATCGAGATTCGGACAGGTAGAGTGGTGTGCTTGTAACATCCTGGGATGCTCTGAGTAGGTTTTGCTACAGTTTTGCATAGAAAAGATCCTTTAAAATCTGGACAGGTAGAGCGGTGTGCTCGTAACATCCCGGGATTCTCCATCGAGATCCAGACAGGTAGAGTGGTTTTCTCGTAACATCCTGGGATGCTCTGAGTAGGTTTTGCGAAAGTTCAGATAGAAAAGATCCTTTAAAATCCGGACAAGTAGAGCTGTGTGCTCATAATAGCCTGGGATGCTCTATCGAGATCCAGACAGGTAGAGCGGTTTGCTCATAACATCCTGGGATGCTCTGAGTAGGTTTTGTGAAGGTCAACATGTAAAATATCTTGGGAGATCCGATAGGTTGAGCAGTGTGCTCGTAATCAGTCCTGGGACTCTCTTTCGAGGTTTTGTTGAGGCACGTAATCAATCCTGAGTATTCCACAGTATGGCTAGTGATGATGAAGACCTACAGGTGGTGGGCCTACATCTAGTATGAAAAAGGGCTTGCTCTGTAGAACTTCCTATGACGAGTAGATCAGAGATTGATTGAGATAGCAGAAACAGTGATGATGACAATGATTCGAGGATGATGATTCGTTGATGATGATCCAGAGAAGAAGACTTGTGTTAGCAAATCTGTGTCGAGAAATACCTTCCTAGTTAAGAGGGAGTGTTGATGTATATGTAACTTCAGAATTTATTTCATCTATGTATGTTATTGTACTCCTATAGAGATGTATTATCATCTATATGAAATTTTCATCATTTGTATTGACAAGTGTCGCAAGTGTCGCAACTTGCCGTTGGGTTATTAGACCACCATGTGTGGGGTCGGCCCTGATTAAGTTAACCTAGGGTTATTAGGATGAGTTAGACAAGTCGGCCCTATAGGTTTATTAGGTTGCTCAGAACAAGTATAAATAGAGAGCGGGATCTCTCTATTTGATCACTTCACTTACTCACTTATCCATCACTCGGAAAGTGGTGCACATGTGAGGAGGATCAACTTCTAGGAGGAGTCTATCTCTGTGTACTTGGCTAGTACTTTGGTTGTGCTATTGCTCTATCTATCTCTGAGGAAGTTGTGCAGGTTTTCACCTTAGGGTTTTCCCCATGGAAACTCCGTGTGTCTATTGTCTCTTATGATTGAATCTTGTGATGATTGATATGCTTGCTATGATTGACATGCATTGATATACTGTACATGTTATTCTCTTAGTAAAGATCCTAGAGTATTGTGAATTAATGCTCGAAAATTAACATTTATGGTCAATCCATGGGGTTTGGAAAAGGCTCATATTCCTCCCATCAGCCATGATATTGATTTCATATCCTTGGAATCAAGCAGCAGAGAGTTTTGTCCATTTATGGATAGATGCACCACAAAGTTGAAGACTTCAGGAGGTAAATTTTTTCTGTGTAAAATTTTGAATGCCTCTGACATTGATATGTTTTGTTATCAGCAACATAGGTACATATTGCTTCCATTAGATACCATTCATCCACACATGGATTGGGTGGAATATTACATGTTCCACATAGAGTCTCCTCACAGAAAAATTTATACACATTGTAGGTGGAAGACAACTAAAAAAACAAGCTACCAAAGGAAGTTGGTGAGCTATTGGAGATATGTACTTGGAGAAGCCACAAGATCCTTAATTCGACATCATTTGGTGAGTGTTTGTTCTTCCATTAATTGGATGAGTAAATACTTGATGGAGGTATGCAACACATGTTCTTTCCACTTGAGTGGAACCAGTGGTAGAGAGTTGAGCCATTGGGATAGTACATGTTTGTCTTCTGGATCCTGTGGTAGAGAGTTGAGCTGTGAGATTACTTCATTGGAGATATATATCCTAAGGGTATTGGTTCTACTTGCACTTGTGGTTTTTCATTGTATTCATCATATTTTACTTATGAACAGTTGATGAGGCATTTGTGGTGTTTGTATGATGCCTATATTTCTCATAATTGGATAAGGGACTTCCACCCTTGTCATTTGAGCTACAATGATGACATTTTTTATTCTTGTGTGCATTGGACACATGAGAACTTTCTTATTGGAGTGGAAAGAATTGATGAGGTTTGGCCTCACTCTTTGGAGGCATATTTGGTGGTGCATAGTCTTTCCTTGATTGGATTCTACCATGGAGAGTTGCATATCTTGATTGAGGGGCCCACAAAGTTTCAAGGTTGAATTGGAAAGGATGATTTTCCAATGTGGTGGTATGATGTTTTCATCCTTCCTAGCATTTCACATGATGATGATTATTTCTTGTTACTAATGTTTGGTGAGATGTAGTATGATCAATGCGATCTTGGTATTCCATGGGATGACAATTTTCCACACATGACATTGCTACTTGGAAATTTGTAGTTGAAGCAATGGGATCTAGGCATTCTTTTTCCTGATAGATTTTGTTGGGTGGTATTCTAATCCATGGGAGTGTCGTGCAAACAATGGGATCCTGGAATTGCTTATCATTGGAGAAGTTGTTTGCATGTTGGCATGATGGAGAAATCCAAACCTCTTTTACATCAGTTCATCTATGTTGCACTTGGTTTCAGTTTCCTACATGGGGAACACCTCTGTGGATGGACTTATAGTTTTCATAGTATTGGTATATTTGTATTTATGATATTTATATGGGATATTGGCACACTTTCTAGTTTAGTCACTTGGATAAAAGTAGGCATGTTTAGTTACAGATGTAGTGGAGATTTTCATTAGAGAGATGATTATGATCAGATTAGTGCAGCAAAAGCATGATAGACCTCTTGGGATATTTTGATTGAGGACAAGCAAATTTTTTGGAGGAAGGACTTTCATGTCCCCAAATTTTGACAAGGTCTATGTCACTAGGTCATAAGCATTAAAATATTAATTAATGATGCCCATAGTACGAGGAAAAGAATTAAATTATTCCAAGGGATTAATTTTTGTTTGGAGGCATTTAATTAATTAAATTCTAGAATATGCAATTTGGAATAATTAATTAGTTGGTTTGAGTGATTTTATTTCTAATTACTAATATTTGGACTAGAAATAATGAGCTAAGATAAGGAGGGTGAATTAGAGAGGCCAAGTGGACCAAGGAGGATGGAAATTGCTAAAAATGGTCAAAAACATGCTAAAAGCAGCATAAAGTAGGAAAGTTAGAAAAAGCAGGAAAGTTCAGAAAAAAGAAGAAAAAGAAGAAAAACCCAAAGTAGAAAGTGGAAAGGAAATCAGAAAAAGAAAAAGAAGGAAAGCACGCTTTCCTCATCCACTCAAGGAGGGAGCATTAGTTATGGAGACTTTCTACTCAAGTAATCTAATCTTATAAATAAACCAATGTGCACCATATTCACATCTTTTGACAGTTTAATGTTTTGATTGAGAGCAATTGTACCTTGGAGACTTGGGAGATGTGCCCCTAGTCCAAGCTGAGAGATGTGCTCCTGCTTTCTATGAGAGGATAATGGCATTCAACCATTATAGATGAGTTTATTTGCAGGTCCTGTAGCTGATCAAGTCGAATTTGAAGTTCATAGAACAATGGCATTAATACGAATTGATTAAAAGCAGATAGAACAATGGCATTAATGTTTCCAGATGCAGTCGTGAATAAGCAATGTCGAATGCTGTCATCGATTCATTGCTGTCGTGGGTTTTGCAATAGATTGTTTACTACCACCAGTCGACCATAGCCAATCATCGATCAGTCTAGTCCATTATGCAGAAGTTTGTGGTCGATCGAGTTGGATGTAACTTCCTACAAGCAAAGTTGTTGAAGTATCATCCGACCATTGATCAAAGGAGAATGTACTGAAGAAAGCTGTAGTCGGTTGATCATAGCAAACAAATATTTCGACCATTAACCCTAATGAATAATGTCATGGCTTGTTGCTCAACGAGCCACGTGTGGAGGATGTTCATTTACTAACATAAGTCGACTATTTATTGTATTGATTATGGGTGTGTTGAAGGTCACTAATATTGTGGGTTAATGAATTCCTATGGTCGATGCATTTAAAATATGGTCGAAAATGGTCAGGGCATTAAAAGTGGTCGATACTTACATCTGGAAAAATCAGTCGAGAGCCATTTTCAAATGATTATAGTATGGTCGATACTTTATGTATTATCATCTACATATTAAAATTTATCTGGTTGATATGGTCAATAGTCGGTATTGTAAATTTTGATCATGTGGCCATTGTTTATCCTTGGTCGAAGTATTTTGTTGGTTAAATTAGTCTTTTGGTTGGTTATTGGTCCATTATAAAAAGCACTCAATATAACAATATGGTCGAGTCATAATGAGTCTATGAGTCATGTTTATTAAGTGACTCATTATTAAAATTTTGAAGTCGAAGAGGTTAAACATGAGTCTCTCTGGAGGTAGGGGAGCCCCCCAAATTTGTAATTCAGTTGATCTCTAGTTGATTAAGAGTCGATTCGATTAGAGTCAAGTCGATTCAAGTCAGTCGGCCACGACAATATCATATATAGCAATTAGTATCAACCACAAGGAGCGAAACATTTACAAACTTCTAGGAATCCTGACGACAAATGAAGTCGACGACGACCATATTCAAGCAGAATCCATCTTGCAGCACATAGAAGAAGAACTTAAACACTAGATGATGACATCATAAAATTTGAATTGACTGAACCGCTCAGTGCTCTATTGCAGAAATGTTCCTGGATTGTGACTTCGGAAAGCCATAAGTCAGAGAAATAGCATAGAAAGTAGAAGAACCAAAAGGACCCGCATGCCTGAGCCGATGGAGATGTCGGCTAGATGGATATTCCTGAGCCGATGGAGATGTCGGCTAGATGATCCAGGGTGAGGATTTAAACCAAGAGACCTCATTGCGGAAGAGGGTAGTCGATTGTCGTTGTGAGAGGGTGAGACTTGGATGGACCACTACTATATTGAAGACGGAGGATGAAGAGTAACCAGTCACAAGAGAGCCTTGTACACATGTGTTTTCCTATCAAGTTGGAGGCTATTGCATCTGAGCACCTATGCAGACCGTAATATGCATAGTTGATGCATAGTGAGGACTACTTCAGAAGGAGCAGAAACCCAGGATGTTGATGCATAATTTTTTTCTTCGGGATGAAGAAAGGATTTGTTGGTGGGGGATATGTTGAGGGAGCTGCAAGTCCTTTCCTTAGTCATAAATATTAGTTAATGTTTGATGTATTTTACTAAAAGAGTAGTTTGAGCAGGTGTAACCGCTCCAACCTCTTCATTGATGTATAAAATATCAAATAAAGATGAATAAGAAATGGTTGAATGCATTTGATCCAATCCTTTTTCTCGATTATGTTTATGTGTCCGCTCTTAATTTATTTTTGAATACAACAAGAAGCATCATCTAGTTTAGAGTTCGAATCTCCAGGCTTCTTATGAATTTCTAGAGCTAAATTATTATGTAGAAGAAGAGAGATATTTCTATAATGTTTTTAGAGGCCTATTGGCCCATATCTAATGTCCTGTAGCTGATCAATTCGAATTTGAATTTCATAAGAAGTATCATCCAGTTCAGAGTTCGAATCTCCAGGTTTCCTATGAATTTCTAAAGTTAAGTTCTTGTGTAGAAGAAGAGAGATATTTATATAATGTTTTGAGAGGCATATTATCCCATATATAATGTAATTATAGTGAGTGTAAACCTATGATATCATTCATTCCAATTAAAATGACAGAAGTCAGAATTATTCTCACATTTCTCCACCCTCTGTAGATTTGCATAGAAATTGACTAGTTTTCATACTATGTTGAATAAATGAATGAGTAGATGTCCAAATGGGTTTCTTTATGTTCATAGAGTTATTTAACATGTTATATGACACCATACATGTCTGATTTTAAGAATTTGTGATCCCTCATTGACTGTTTGAGATCTCCTGAAAATTATTAGCTATGCAATCCTGGAGTGTCTATTTACTAGTATTTTTGTGAGAATTGATCATAATTTCATATAAATTTCTAGAATGTAATTTGACTGTATAATGAACATAATTTTATTTTATTTAGCCTCTTTAATTCAGAAACATCCACCCCTAACCTACAATCAAGTTTACACCCATACTAGTTTGCATATGCTGAGGGGCCCATGAGCATTGGAGTAGATTGCATCTTTGCTTCTCTTGAAACATCAATGGTATCAGTACTTTGTGCATAGGTATCAGCAAATATCAGATCCTTCCTTACACCCAAATATTTTTATCTTGTCCAACCCTAATCAATCTAGCTTCCCTATCAGTGTTTTAATTCATTCTATGAAATAGAGAGTTTTATATCACTAATCCTATTTTCTACGTTACATGATAGTTCTGTCATTACAGAATTCATTCCACGGCTGCCAAGATTCCTTTCTTATACTTTTAGAATTTAATGTCATTTGTCTTTTCACCATTTTCTCATATCACTGGGAGTCAACCTTCAGTCTCTCTTTCTTGCATGCAGATCTACACTACGCATAACTCTCCATTGATTTCCATGAACTTACTAGACTGTTTTCAAACCAGAAATTCGAATTTGGAGAGAGTGTTGCTGATTTGGAAGTGAAAATTGATGGTTGTGGGTAGGCAACGAGATTTAGAAAGCTAGGAACCCTTACCCTTTGTGTTATGTTGTTTATAGGTGCTTAAGAAGCCACAAATTGAAGTTGTAGGTGGTTCTATACCAACACATATCATATTGGGATTATTCTATGCACACACAGAAGAACCAAGTAAGATGGATCGCCCAAGAGAACTATGGATCGAAGAAAGGGATTCCTGAGCCAAAAAGGGTGTTGTGTGGGGTAGGTATTGGGGATGCCTGAGCCAAGAAGGGTGTTTTGTGGGGAAAGTATTGTGGAAGACAAGGTTTTTCTGGCGGAGTGAGACCACTGTAGATCTCTGTAAGAGAATTTGTCTAAGCATGTAGAGAAGAATGGGCTATGTGTTGAGAGAGAGAAGCATGCAGGTGTTTCCTTCACCATGGTGGCCTCATAGCCCAACTTGGGGGTGACCTCTTAGTAGAAAGCGTATATGTTGGACAGAGTGCCTATGGTTGGGTGGAAATCACTCTTACACAACCAGTTGCTTGGATTTGCATTAGATAAAGATAAGTATTCCTATGCATTTGAATCTAAAATGTTTTATTTGATGTCTGTGGCAATTATGTTGATAAATGCATTTTGTGTGTGTGTGTGGATCAATTTTATTTCCACTGTATATGTTTATTTACGTTTATGCACAACTTTTATATGTTGGAATTCGTATTATGCTCTTGGGGAAAATTTTGAGAACTTGAATTCAGTTAATGTCCCCTCTCGATGGTCGGATTGGGTTAAGGGTACGTTACAGAGTGGTATCAGAGCTTATGGTTGCAATATCATAGCTGTATGGGCCAAAAATCAAGTTTATAGGAAAAAGAAAAAAATGGTTCTGTATGAAATCAGTTTCTATTAAGTGACAGAGAAGGGTCCATAAATATTTTCAAATCAATTTCGAAATTCCCCCCTTGTTGTCCAATTAGAATTTTTCATAATTATGAAATTTTGAATTTTTTTTGGAAAACTTCAGTTAGGCCCCACCCATGCCATGTGGATGGGTGACATGGAGGTGCCACACTGACAAGAGGATTGATGTTGTGGATCCGCATGGGTAGAAGGTGTGATGTGGAACAACCACAACAGATCCGTGTGCATTTGTGCATTCATGGGATGGAGTCGAGAGGTGGAGGAGATGTTATTGTTGGGAAGTCATGGAAATCAATGTCTCATAATGCTTCAGGATTGCGAATATGCATAGAGTTTAAGGTAATTAGAATGATCCTGAATGAAAACCTCCCCATCAACGTGTTATCCTCTCGTGCATTCATGCTTGTAAAAGATGTCTCAAGAAGCCACTTCTCGCAGAGCTTGAAACCACCTTTGGGTTTGACATGAAGTGATGTGACACATAGTAATGTTAGGAAAAATGGGACCCTCGTCAGTCATGTTAGTAGTGGAATATCGTGCATATCAAGATCGACGGCTCACAGTGCTTTAGGCCCTTGAATATGCATGAAGGATAACTAAGCAACACAACCCTAAAGTGGTAAACTGCCTTATGACTTGTTTCCCTCTCATGCACTTGGGATCTCGAAAGCAGGTTTGAGAAACTAGTTTCCCGAGAGCCTAAAACCACTTTTGGCCTAAGAGACAGTGATGTGACATGGGGTCCAAACATAATGTGCGGAGGTGTCTGGAGTGATGGGACACACGGTGGTCATGTTATTTTGGGAGGATTGTGTAGATATGATCGATGGCTAGGATTTCTTTAGGCCCGTGAACTTGCATGACAGATAACAGATTGGCATGAGCCTGAGATGAAAACCACCTTGCAATGTGTCACCCTCTCATGATTTCAAGCTCATAAAATCAATTTCAGGAAACCACTCTTCCTGGAGCCTGAAACCGCTTGTGACCGACAACTGGTAAGTCAATGTGGGTGGCATCTAAAGGGAACAGATCATAGAAAGTGTAGGGTTTTCACATTTTATTTTTGGGTTCCTAAGATTGAAAAATGACAGTAATATCATGTGCTAGATTGCGTAAAAATGGAATATTTACAAAAAAAATTGAGGGCACTTCCCTCAACCTACCCTGTAGCGGCGAAGGATGCAAGGGGGAAAACCCCATTGACCCTTGTCATCCCCCTAAGACATTGTTGATTGTGAGAAAATTCTGTGATTTGACGGAAATGTTCAATATGGATTGTTCCCATAATGCATGAAACAAATTTTATAATTTTATGAGAATATAATGTATCTAACAAATGTATTTATAAAGACTTTTGCATATTCAAAATTATATCAGTGACTATTAAGGGTCAACATTCAGTTTAGTGCGGTTGGGAAATATTTGGTCTCAGTAGGGCCAGGAAGATCATCATCATGGATGATGCGCATGATCCTTATGAATTTGAGGAAGATGCAATGGCAGAGAATATACAGGTTGAGAATGTAGAGACAAAATCCAATGGAAGAAGAAACGAAGGAACTCCCCCAAACATTGTAGAAACCATGAGGAGCCTAAGGGTGCAACTGCAGAGTTTCATAGCAGACAATGAAAGGATGATTAGAGCCCAAGAGGAACATGATCAATTGAATGCAGCTATGATTCAAATCTTGACATACATTCAAAGGAATATTAACCATGGGAAAAATTCAGAAAATCAAGAAAAGAGTGGGAGTAGCTGAAGGAGGCATTCCCACAAGAGGTCCCATAGCTCAAGAATGGTTTCTAGAGATAAGACAAATATCCAGAAATCTCTTCTGGTGAGTCATATGAATCTAAAGAATCCATTGGAGGTTCAAGTTATTTATCTCATAGAAACAAGAGGAAGAGGTATTCCAAGAACAATTCAGATGGAAAATTTAAGAAGGCCAAACCTCTTTCTTTTGATGGTGAGGTGAAATCTAGTCAAGAAGCTAAGGCTTGGCTTCTTGGGATGAGCAATTATTTCCAAGTCCAAGACTATTAAGGAAACATGAAGGCAAGAGTGGCCAAATTCAATATGAATGTAAGAGCATCTATATGGTGGGATCACCTTAGGAAAGTGAAGAGGATCAATGAAAGGAAGATTTTGTGGAAGCAATTCAAAAAGTACTTCAAGGAAAAGTACCATTTTGATAGGTTCTATGATGGAAAAATCAAATAGTTCCACGAACTGAAATTGGGATAAATGACAATGGAAGAATATGTGAACAAATTCTTGGAGTTGTTGAGGTATGCCAAGTATATTAAGGATGACAAAGTAAAAATTCAGTGTTTTCTAAGTGGACTACCCCAGTGTGAAAATCCTCACAGTAGATCTAAGAGATGATGTATACCTCACAAGAAAGTAATTGATTAATCAAGAAAATAAAAGAAGAGTGGTCAATGCAGTGTAATGAGCAACATAATAATAATACAGTAGAACTCAGATAGAAGCAAAAATACTTCACACACACTAATTAATTAATCACAATATGGACAAATAAATAGTACAATGCATGAGGATTCGAATTCCTAAGGCGGAAATTTGAATTAGCCTTCATGGAGTGATCAAAGGATCATTGGAGTGTCATCGGAGCACAACTAGTAGTCTATCTCATCATCAGTGGAGTCATCAATGCACAAGTAACTATCAACCGTCAGTCAAACTGAGTCTAACTGAGTGTGGTAGGTGTAACTGAATGTAACTGGCACATGGAGACACTAATTGAATGAATGACAATCAGTGGAGGGCGCATGAGGAGCTATATGGAGTCAGAACAGGTAGTCATGTCTCATTGGAGGTCAATCAGAGTGATAACAGCAGTGAGGAGTCAGTCTTGCCTCAAATCAAGGAAAAACTAGTGGATAACTGAAGTAAACTAGACTGGTAGGTGAGAAAGGCGCCCTTCTCATGCAGTAGGTGAAAGGAGAGCGCATGACAGGCTAGGAGGGATGAAACTGAGTGGAATGAAGCTCCGAGGGCTAGCTAACTTAGGGCTAGGTGTTGGGACTGATGACTAGAATGCATGCAAACCCTAAATGATTCATGCAAACCCTAAAAGTGCATGCATGACTGAAAATGTAAATGATCAAAATACTAGTGGTACTAGGATGGAGTATAGGAATATCCTAACACCCCCCCTTAATCCATCCTGGGCCCTGGTAACTAAGACCAAAGGTCACCCAATACAATCAATAATAACAGTCAATAAACCAAGGAAGTGGGGAAAATTTCATGGGAAAAATACCCCCCCCTCAAAACAAACTGTAAGGCACACATAAAAAATAAATGCTCCAAACTCAAGCAGGTGTGATGCTTGGTCATATGTCTGGAGGTATCTTCTTCTTGGGAAGAAGTGGATCATGCTCAAAAAGCATGTGCTTGTACTTGCTCTTCATATCGAATGTGATGAGAACAAATCCAAAAGTATGAGGATGATCCTTGAACCTGTGATTCGAATTAGCTAAGGTAGGATCAAATCTATGAATGTGCAGATAATCTTTTTTCTTCTCCTTCGAACCATCATGGGTGAGATTATGCCAAAAAGAACCATCAAATAATAAAAATTGCTTGGAATCCAAATCAGATCCAAGACTTGAATCATGGTTGCTTAAGTTCTCTTTTGAACCATTTGAGGTGAGATCTAAACCAGTAAGTGCATGAGAAATTTTCTCAAGCGAATGGCAATGGCCATTATCTTCAATAACCTTCTGAGAACATGAAAGAATGATCTTACAGTAGTAAATGAGAGGTGATTGCTTGGAGTCCAAATCAGATCCAAGGCATGAATCATGGTTTCTTGAGATCTCCTTTGAACCATAAGAGGTGAGATCAAAACCAGTAGATGCATGAGAAATTATCCCAAGTAGATGGAAATGGTTCCTTGAGACCTCCTTTGAACCACCAAGGGTGATATCAAAACCAAGATGTGCATGAGAAATTATCCCAAGCAAATGGCAATGGCCATGTCCTTCAATAACCTTCTAAAAGCATGGAATAATGATCATATAGTAGTAAATAAGAGGTGATTGCTTGAGGAGAGTGAATGCATTACCTCCAATAGCTGATTTACCTCTGAAATAATCATGTGATCATGATGCAAACCAACAAACTCTAGTGCCAGAGAGGATTTAGGACCTTCTGCAATATCTAGAGTGTGAGATGGCACAGAAAGAGAAGAAATTTGGAGCATGAGTGTAGAATCTTGAAGTTCTTCTTCTTTGTGGACAAATTCAATATGAGATGTGGTTGATACTGGTTCATGATCAATGAGATCATCAAGGAGGGTGAATGCATCACTTTGCTTGCTTTTGAAGGGGTTTGGACCAAATCCCTCATTCTGTTTGCCGAATATTTCATCCAAGTGAGCCCATAGCTCTTTTGGAGTTTCAATATCAATAATGATTGGGTGCAATATGTAATCAGGCATAGTAACCATCATTCTTCCAAGGGCCATGTCACCTTTATTCAACCAATTAATCTTCTCTTTAGAGGATTTGAACTCTCTTTCAAAATAACAATCAAAGAGATCATGGCTCTTCAAATATGCTATCATTTTTGGTTTCCATTCATCATAGTTGAATTAAGAAAGAGGAGGGATTTCTTTTTAATTCATTGAATCCGTTGAAGACCTGCAAAACCAATAGAGAATATCTACAACTGCTACTGCTGCAAAAATGCAGAAACTGTGGCAACTGCTGCACTCGAAATCTTGATAATAACCTGCAAAAAACTCTCAGGAATGGAGATAAACAATACTCTCAACATGCTCTGATAGCATGTGAAAATCCTCACAGCATATCTAAGAGATGATGTATACCTCACAAGAAATTAATTGATTAAGCAAGAAAATAGAAGAAGAGTGGTCAATGTAGTATAATGAGCAACAGAATAATAATACAGTAGAACTTAGATAGAAGCAAAAATACTTCACACACACTAATTAATTAATCGCAATATGGACAAATAAATAGTACAATGCATGAGGATTCGAATGCTTAAGGTGGCAATTCGAATTAGACTTCATGGAGTGATCAAAGGATCACTAGAGTGTCATCGGAGCACAACTAGTAGTCTATCTCATCATCAGTGGAGTCATCAATGCACAAGTAACTGTCAACCGTCAGTCAAACGGAGTCTAACTGAGTGTGGTAGGTGTAACTGAATGTAACTGGCACATGGAGACACTAATTGAATGAAGGAGGCTCAGTGGAGGGCGCATGAGGAGCTAGTTGGAGTCAGAACAGGTAGTCACATCTTATCGGAGGTCAATAAGAGTGATAACAGGAGTGAGGAGTTAGTCTGGCCTCAAATCAAGGAAAGATTGGTGGATAACTGAAGTAAACTGGACTGGTAGGTGAGAAAGGCGCCCTTCTCATGCAGTAGGTGAAAGGAGGGCGCATGATAGGCTAGGAGGGCTGAAACTGAGTGGAAGGAAGCTTCGGGGGCTAGCTAACTGAGGGATAGGTGTTGGGACTGATGACTAGAATGCATGCAAACCCTAAATGATGCACGCAAACCCTAAAAGTGCATGCATGACTGAAAATGAAAATGATCAAAATACTGGTGGGACTAGGATGGAGTATAGGAATATCCTAACACCCAGTCATATAAAGATAGAATTGAGTTGATGAACCTCAAACTCTAGAGGAAGCCATAAGAAAGGCCAAGTATTGTTATGATCAAAACAAAAGGAGACCAGAATTCCATAAGGCATGGAAGGATAAGAAAAATGAGAATTTTTACCAAAGTAAGAAGGAGTTCAAGCCTCCTCAATTCAGAAATCAACCAAGGAATCCACCACACGGTGTGGCTAAACCATCTAGAATGATGGGAGAGAAGCCAAGAGATCCAGTTCAATGTTGGGCATGTGAAGAGGGCCATATGCTGAAGAACTATCCACATCAGAATGAGATTGCAAAGCAAGTTCACAACATCCAAAGAGCTGAAACAGTGGGTCAAGTGGAAAGGATCGTCCCTACAATCTATGTAACACTAGAGAATCTCCAAGCAAACCATCAATCAACTGTGGTTGATGTTGAATGTAAGATTGCTAAGAAATATATTTCTATTTTGATTGACCCTGGATCTATAGTTATATGACTCATAAAATTGTTGAGATTTGTGCTTTTAAGAAATCAAAGCATAGTAAATCATGGTTGGTCCAACTAGCTACTAGAACCAAGAGGAAAGTTGTGAAATGGTGTATAAATGTCCATTGGAAATGGGTGGACTGTCCACTTTTGTAAATATAAAAACTTGGTTCCAATGATATCCTGATTCATTAGAATGGATTGGTTGGAGTCCCATAGAGTTAAAATTGATTGTTACAACAATACTTTTGAATGCATTGATGAAGAAGGAAACCACGGGGTTGTAAAGGGTATTCTAAAGGTATTTTCTGTTAGGAATATTTCAACCATGCAATTGAAGAAATTTTGTAAGAAAACAGGTTGTCAATTGTATGCAGCCCATGTTTTGGATAAAAGAGAAAATGAAATTCCCAATTTGGAGGACTATTATGTGCTACAAGAATTCAAGGATGTGTTTCTCGGTGAAGTTCTGGGACTTCCTCCAAAGAGGGATATTGATTTTACAATTGATCTTTTTCTAGGAGCTTCCCTAGTTTCCAAGACACACCCTACAGGATAAGTACACCAAAATTATGGGAGTTGAAAATGCAATTGCAGGAACTGTTGGAAAGGAAGTACACAAGGCCAAGTGTGTCTCCAAGGGGAGAAACCCGTACTTTTTGTGAAGAATAAAGATGAAACACTCAGGTTATGTATTGATTACAAACAATTGAACAAGGTTATAGTGAAGAACAAATACCCCTTGCCTCGAATTGATGATGATTTTTATCAAATGAGAGGGGAAAAGGTATTTTCAAAGATTGATTTGAGATATGGTTATCATCAAGTGAGAATAAAGGAAAAAGACATTCACAAGACAACCTTTAGAACAAGGTATGGGAACTATGAGTTTGTGGTGGTGTCGTTTGGTCTCACCAATGCACGAGCTACATTCATGTGTCTCATGAATAATGTTTTTAGTAGGTATTTGGACAAAATTTGTTCTCGTATTTCTAGATGACATTCTTATTTACTCTAAGAATGAATAAGAGCATGAACATCATTTGAGAATGGATTTACAATTGCTAAGGGAGCCTAAGTTGTATGAAAAGCTAAGCAAATGTGACTTTTTTAAAATTAAAATTAATTATTTGGGTTACATATTTAAGAGGAAGGAATATCAATTGATCCCAACAAGAATGAATCGACCATGAATTGGCCAACTCTAAGAAATGTGATAGATGTAAGATCTTTTATGTCTCTTGCTGGTTACTACAGGATATTTATTGAAGGATTCTCCAAGGTTGGACACCCATTCACTTCTTTGCAAAATAAGGGGATAAATTTTGATTGGACCCTAAAATGTGATGAAGGATTCCATCTTTTGAAGAAGCTTCTCACAAGTGCTCCAATTTTAAAAATTGTAGATATGGAAAAAGGTTTTGTGGAGTATAAAAATGCATGTAAACATGTACTTGGAGGAGTTTTTTATGCAAGATAGCCATGTGGTATGCTACAAGTCAAGGATGTTAAAAGAGCATGAGAATAACTATACTACCCCATGATTTAGAACTTGCGGCCATAGTGCATGCTTTGAAAATGTGGAAGCATTATTTAATGGGCAGAAAATTTGAGCTGAGGACATACCATTGTGGTCTGAAATATTTGTTCGAGCAACCAACATTAAATGCTAGGCAAGCTAGATGCTTGGAATTTTTAAGTGAATTTTATTTTGAGATCAAACACATAACGTTTAAGGAAAATAAAGTGGCTAATGCACTTAGCAGAAAAGTAGATGAAATGCACGTGGAAGACATTAGTACCTGGCAATCATATTTGAGGCAACATATTGTTAACTGTATCACTGAAAAGGAACTATATGTGCAAATAAAGGAAAAATTACAACGACATAATTTTGAGAAAAGGTATGAAGGTTACCATTTGGAAGTTGTTGGACTTCTTGTTTATAAAAACATAATTTATATTCCAAATGTGATAGATTTGAGAATAATTGTTATGGATCAAATTCATAAAATGTCATATTTTGGTCACACGGGATACCAAAAAAATATTGCTACAACCAGAAAGAAAAATCTTTGGCCGGGAATTAAAAAAGGCATTGTTGAATATATTTCCAAGTGCGTGAAATCTCAACAAGTGAAGTTTGAACATCAACACCCAACAAGTTTATTATAGCCTTTGCCAATTCCATAATGGAAATGGGAAGTGATTTCCATGGCTTTCATTATGTGGTTGCCGATGACAGTGAGGTAGCATGATTCCATCATGGTTGTGGTGGATAAATTATCAAAGGCAACACATTTTATTTTGGTTAAATCCACATATAAAATAGATGCCATTCAAATATTTTTATGAAGGAAATTTTTCAGGTTACATGGATTGCCTAAGGCAATCATTTTAGACAAGGACACCAAGTTCACCTCAAATTTATGGAAAAGTATTTTTGTTGATTTGGGTACACATATGAACTTTAGTACTTCCTACCATCCACAAGGAGATGGGAAAATATAAAGAGTAAATGAGGTGCTTTAAGACATCCTATGCATGTATGTGATGGACAAACCATCCAAGTAGGAAGATTATCTACACCTGGTAGAGTTTGCATATAACAATGGGAAACAAGCATCGTTGGGAATGAATCCATTTGAAGCTTTGTATGGTACGAGGTGTTGAACACCAGTTACTTGGGATAATCCAGTGAATAGAATTGTACTTGGGATAGAATTGCTTAAGGAAATGGAACAAGAGGTTACAAATATTAGGTAGGAAAAAAAGCTATGCAGATAATAATAGAGTGCATATGGATTTTCATATTGGGGATCATGTTTACCTCAGAGTGAGGCCAAGGAAGATTTACTTGAAGCTTGGAAGTTATTCCAAGCTATCACCAAGATATTGTGGGCCATTTGAAGTGCTTGAGAGAATAGGGCCAGTTGCATATAGAATTGCATTTCCGGCTAACACTAGAGATCGTAATGTTTTTCATGTTTCTTTGCTTAAGAAATATGTACATGATCCTAACCATGTGATTGATTGGGATGTGGTATAGGTGGAACCCAGGGGAGAGTTCCAAACCAAGACACTATGCATCCTAGACAGGAAGGTGACATTGCTCCAAAACAGAGCCATGGGAAGGTAAATGTGCAATGGAAGCACTTTGGTCATTATGAGACTACATGGGAGCTAGAGGATGCCATGAGAGAGACATACCCTTTTTTGTTCTAATTTTGAGAAAACACCGAGGATGGTGTTATTCCAAGGGGGGGGGGGGATTTTCATACCCCTAGTTTTGACTTGGAATGTATTTAACCAAAATCATGTAACTGATGTGAATATGCTAGTGTGGATTCTTAGTGTGGGATCAAGGCCAAGGCACAACTAGTGAATGACTAGGTATGTATGATGCATATATTTTATTTGGACTATGTGGTTGGATTTTCATGCAGATTTGAAATATATGTAAATATTACGTGCATAAATAATAAAATGGTCCAATAATGGCTCTGTAAAGAGAACCAAAGGGGCTATCATTCCACCAGAGGGAAAGAGTAAACGGGGTCTATGGGATACTAAATCCTTGCTTCCAAGTGTCAACCTTAGAAATCACCCAAATTCTATCATGTGCTTTGAATAATCCAATTATCTCCTTTTTTACTATTCTCCAATCATTGAATGCATGTGTGAGGTTGGTGGGAAAAGTCACCTCATCCAATTATTGAAGCATAGGGTTGATTGCACTTTTGTGACAGTTCTGTCATGACAGAAGCCAGTATGCAGCTGCCAAGAGTCCTTTCTTCTATTGTCAAAAGCTATGTCAGTTGTCTTTTCACCGTTTTCTCATATCCCTTGGAGTCAACGCTCACTCTCTCATTCTTGCATGTAGATCTACACTAGGAAAAGCTCTCCATTGTTGTCCATGAACTTACCAAACTATTTTCAACCCAGATATTTGAATTTGGAGAGAGTGTTGCTGATTTGGAAGTGAAAACTCATGGTTGTCGGTGAGCAGAGAGGTTTAGCAAGCTAGGAACCCTTACCCATTGAATTATGTTGCTCATAGTTTCTTGAGAAGACACGAATTGAAGATACAGGTGGTTCTATAACATCACATATCATATTGGAATTATTCTATGCACACACTAGAAGCACCAGGGAAGATGGAACTCCCAAGATAACTGTGGATCGGTGAAGGGGATTCTTGAGCCAAGAAGGGTGTTGTGTGGGGCAGGTATTGTGGAAGCCAAGGCTGTTTTGGTTGAGTGAGACCAATGTATAGCTCTGTAAGAGTATTTGGATAAACACAAAGAGAAGAATGGGTTGTGGGTTGAGAGAGAGAAGAATATAGGTGTTCCCTTCACCCTAGTGGCCCCATAGACTAGCTTGGGGGTGGCCTCTTAGTTGAAAGAGTATATGTTGGACAGAGTGCCTATGGTTTGGTTTGGTGGAAAATCTCTCTTACACAACCATTTGTTTGGATCTGCATTGAATAAAGATAAGTATTCTTATGCATTTGAATTTGAAATGTTTTATTTGATACCTATGATAATTATGTTGATAAATTCATGTTGTGTGTGTGTGGATCAATTTATTTCTACTACATATGTTTATTTAAGTTTCTGCACTTGAAATTTGTATTATGGCCTTGGGGCAAGATTTGAGAGCCAAAATTTAGTTAATGTCCCCTCCCGATGGTCGGATTGGGTGAAGGGGATGTTACACGTATGCATTCAAGAATAGAGAAAGGTTACAAAAACAATATTTAAAATCCATATATTAGCATGGATAGAGTTTTTGAGGTTGTCATGAAATCTATGATACCTTTTAAAAACTATGCTTATTAAAACTGTTGTCATTTTATTTTCAAAGTATCCATTGCACCTTATTGTCATAGAATTCATACTTGTTCATGGGATAATGCAAGAATTATTTTTATGTTATTTCATCGTTGGTTGATAGTTTTATTGACTTGACTACCATATCCCAAGTATTCCCTCCTTCAATGTTTAACCCAAACAAGCTTGTTTCTAATCCAAGCGTTAATTACAAACTTGTTCACGATGCATTGAGAAGCATTATGTCATTGTTAATTGTTATTTATATTGGCTTGAATATGATAGTCCATGTCTACCCTCCTTCAACATTTGACTCAACCAATCTTTTGTGTGTCACTTTTACTTATATTATCTATGAATTGTTTTAATTGACACCACAAAATTGCATATATTCCTCATCTTACAACCTATTAGTCATCAAATCCCATTTTCCTTTAATGTGATACATTTGTGAATGTGCACCTATGAAAGCATTATTTTCATTTGATTTTGGCAATAACCATTGTATCCTAGATTCATAAAATTCCTAGTTGTTCATGTTGAAGGGTTTGTGAAAAAAAAATTAGGACATGTTATTGTTGACTCTTATTTCTATTGGCTTGATTGTCATAATATAAATTTAACCTTGTTCAACATTTGACACAACCAAGACTGTTTGTAACCCAAGTATGTATGAGATGCTAGTTGGTTATGCATATAATAAGACTATGTTATTGTTGCTTGAGATTTCTATTGCCTCAAGAGTATCATACTTTAGTCTATCTTCCTTTATCATTTGGCCTAATAAGGTTGGTTTCTAACCCAAGATGGATATATGCAACTTGTTGGTTGGCTTTGCAGTGAATAACATTAAATTGTCAAAACAATATTTGAATGATTATTTGTACTTCCATATATTAATAGGAATAGAGTCTTTGAGGAAATATTAAATTTTTTTATACATTTGAATATGTGACTATGAAAACATTGTTGTCATTTGAGTTTAGAAGTGCAAATTGCACCTTATGGTCAATTCTTAATAATTTAGACGTATTGCAACGTTTTTATCACAAATAAGGAAATTAATGAACTATATAAATATTAAATTACAAGGAAGGCTACAACATTCATTAACAAATAAGTAATTCACAATGCAAATATTTATCATTATGAATGATGATTTAATCTATCTAACCTCAAATTTTAGAGACAATGGATTATATCAAAAATAATATTGAAAAAAATAATTCAACTCATTAAAAATCAATTCTTAAGGGAATCATAATAATTTGATTGTATTTAAATTTTTTCTTTAAATTAGCTAACTAATTGTTTTATTACCATCATTCGATTATATTATTTGGAGATTGAAATTAAGATGATTTGATCGTATTTGAATTTTTTCTTTAAATTATGTAATTAATTATTTTATTAGCATCATTCAATTATATTATTTGAAAATTTTGAAAAAAGGTAAGATGATGAAAACAAATAAAAGATACATTTATGGAAATTGAACATAGAATTTCACAAGGAAATATGCCAACACCTGTTATTCCGGAGAATCAAGGTATGCCGAGATTACATAATCCACTCAATCATTACATAGGAGCTCAACAAGAGCATCATATCACTTACAAGAATTGAACATGGGTGGGGAGGGTAACATTCATTCCTCCCAACCACCCAAACTAATATCTTAATAATTAATTATATTTTTCAAAGATATTATAAATAATTAAAAATCAATTCCATATTCAATTATAATATTTCTATTGAATCTAGTTTTTTCTTTAAATTATATATCTTGTAACTTATTTTTTTATTACAATAATTCAATTAAATTTAAACTATATTTAAAAAAAAATTACAAAACCTAAAAACACTTGTGAAGAACCTGCAACAATTAATTAATGAAAATACACGAGACATCAGAAATAACAGAACTCAGAATCACTTTTATTGATCGCAGGCCACTTCGAGGGGGAAACCTCCTTTCAGCAATCTCAATAAAAATAACTTCACTGTACCTTCATTGGTCTCAACACAAACTTATATACTAAGTCTAGGCGCCAATACCATGGGTCAATCAATACCATATGTCAATACAAACCATGGGCCGATACAAACTATGGATCAACAATTGCTACGGGACAACTTACAAAACATATGCGTCCAACAACAATAAGACAAACTATGGATCAACAAATACTACGCGACGACTTAAAAAGCATATGCGTCCAACAAAAATATACTAACAAAGTAATTAGAAGGGTTGACATGGGTTCCTAACATCCCCTCTCCCTTAGAAAAAGCTTTGTCCTCAAAGCTTTAGATGTGGAAATTGATGTAGAATCTGAAGGAGTGGCTCCCCTGTAGTATCCTCGGGTTACATTCCGGGCCACTGACGCCTTTTGAGTTTCAGGGAGGGTTGCTTGGAAGGCTGTAGACGAAGAAGAACCATATCAGCTACGTGAAAAGTGCGCTTAGAATAATGTTGATCGGTTTGTTGTTTTAGTCGAATTATTTCCATGTGAAATTGTCCTGCAGAATGAGAAGAATTTGATCGCGGTTTCGAGGAACCGAGTCAATTTCCTGAATTAGGGAGTTGTTGAGGGTGTATGGAAGAAGAACTGGAGGTGCTGGTCCATAAACTGCTTCATATGGTGTCCTTTTAGATGTGGTATTGTACCACTAGAGCACTTCTAGGAAATCCATAGAAATAGTTGTCCAAATTTGTGTAGGGATGGGAAAGGGTTCGAGCAGTCCCGAAAGGAGTGTCGTTTCACCCATGTTGACATGGAAAGTATCATAGTCAGCCACCATCTGTTGAATTTTCATTTTCAGTCCCTGCCAAAAGAAGTTACATTGTTCCCGAGCATACATTTTGAGGAACCCAGAGTGCCTTGCTAATGAAGAAGCATGGAGTTCATAGAAGAGATAGCCCTGTTGAACAAATTGCAACCAATTTGGAACAAGTAGATAAATATTTGTAAGAGAAACTCGATCATCAAATGTGCGAGAAGGAGCATCTTCCAACATATTGTCCTTACCCTTCTTGTAAGTGATCGCATAGGCATAACCCATGAGTTGGATAACCCATTTCAGGTGTGTTGGGGAGGAGACCCATTGTTCCAGGAAATTTTCCAGACTCTGGAGATCAGTCTTGATGCAAAAATAATTCCCTAATAGGTATGGCTGCCACTTCCATATTGCATGCAAAATAGCCATCATTTCCTGCTAAGATGTAGATGTGGCTAAATTCTTACAAGAAAGGTCTCTTGAAGGTGACAAGCCCACTGGTTCAGCAAGGACACATGCATATCTATCCAAGGAAGTAGGGGAGACCGTTGATGGGTGCATCTGAATGGAATGGAGTTGAGTGGTGACACCATGTGAATTCTTCTTAAGGATCTTTTCCAGGCAATGTGAACTAATGATGCGGAGAGACCCTTGTTGTAAGCCCTTAAATTTGTGTTGTTTCCCATTGACTGAAAATTACATCCAAAGTTCAGCAAAATCCCATAAGATGGGGCCATGTGTGCGTAACCATTGAACGCCCAAAACCACATCACACCGGCCTAGGGACAAGGCACACATGTTAGAGCGTGGGTTATAATCTTCCAGAGAGATACGCACATTGTGACACTTCCCCTTGCAAGGTAAGGTGCCCCCATTGGCAACCATGACTTCAAAGCTGGAGCAAGGATGGACAAAACAATCAACATGTTTGGTGATCTGAGGGTCAATGAAGTTATGAGTGCTACCATAATCAATGAATATTGTAAGAGGAAGATTCTTGAAGTAACCCCTGACCCACATTGTTTGGGGGCTAGTGACACCGGATAAAGCATGGAGAGATATCTTTGGTTGTTCATCCTGGTATGGGGGGTCAATAGGCGGCTCCTGAATGTCGACCTGATCATATAATGTATCTGGAGCTTCTTCACCAATTTTAGAGGCAGGTGGAGAATCCATATCCAAGAGATAGAGATTTTTTTGAACACATCTATGTTCCCGAGTGAATTTCTCATCACAATTATAACAAAGCCCTTTTTCTCTACGTGCCTGCATCTCTGTTTCAAACAAATGCTTGATAAGAGTTGGTCAAGGAGCTGGAGGGATGGGAGGTCATTGAGAACCCATATTTCAAAAGGGATCAAAAGTGGGTTTGGAGCGTTGTTGGGATGCAATCTTGTCTTCTTCCAACTTAGCCAACCCTAGGACTTCTATCATTGTGTTGGGATAGAACATTTTAACCTTTGACTGGATTTCATCCTTAAGACCACTGATAAAACAACTCATGTAGAATTCATCAGACAATCCTTCTGTGTGATTGGCTAGTTTCTCAAATTCTGTCTGGTACTCTCTCACAGTGCCACTTTGACGAAGTTTAGTGAGTCCTCCAATGAAGTCATCAAAAGCACTAGGACCAAATCGTTGCAAAAGGAGTTGGCAAAAATCTGTCCATTTTGGCTCATCATGAGCCTTGATGTACCAACGGTACCATTGAAGGGCTTCTTGTTTCAAATGAAAGGATGCAAGTGGAACTTTTTGGACATCAAAAGTATTATGTAGACTGAAATACTGTTCTGCACGATAGATCCATCTAGTCAGATCAGTACCATTGAAGCGAGGAAATTCAAGCTTCGGACCACGAAAATTGCTAAAAGAAGAGAACCCATTGGCTACAGAAGAGTCTTGTTGTCGGTTATTGCTCATGGCTCAATGTTTAAGATGGAGGCTAAGAAATTTTTCATCCAGATCTTGGAGTTTGGTTTGGATGGTTGCAAGTGCTTCCTCCATGGTTTTTGCTCCTGTGCGGGTGACTACCATAACCAGGCATTTTTTTTTTAGGGGGAATGGATAGAAAAACGCAAACAAAAGCTTATTTAGTAAAGGGAAATTTGGATTTGGGAAAAACTCGGATGGGTAATTGGGGTTTGACTAGGTTTTGGACACTTTTTGATGGATAGGGAAGCAAAAAATGGGGATTTCAGAAGTGGGGTGAAAGAACGAGAAAATTTGTCGAAGATGGACAAAGAAGCAGAAATAGGGAATGAACACAGTGGCAAAATTTGGAGGCGAATGGATGAAAATTGAAGAAATTATGCCAAACCCTAAAAATAGACAAATGTGAGATTTTTGGCTTTGGGAAGTAGAATTTGGGATAGGGTCCTCAGTAATGAAATATGCAGAATGGGGTTGCAGGGGTGTCCGGGAAGTTTCAAGGGAAACAGAGTTAAAACAAGGGAGATATGGCGAAAAAATGATTTTTTTTTTCCAGAAATGATATGTTTTTTTTTCTTTTCAGAAATGGATCTGCAACGACGCGGAAGGGATCAGAACAATTGGATCTGAAATGGCACAGAAGGGATCGGAAACAGATGGATTTGAAACGATGTTGAATGGATCGAAAAGGGCTGGATATGAAATGACTTTTAGAATATATCTGAAACAGCTGGATCTGGAACGGCTTGGAATGGATCTGAAATGGTGCGGAAGTGATCGGCACAGTTTAGCTTAAAATAGATATGGACCCCAGGTATGTTCAGCTTCCTAAAAGTTCAGGGGTTTAACTTGGTCACCAATGCTGTCTAACGGCTTGCGTATTGGGGCAGTACCCCCCACTCCATGGCTCAGGTAAAACTGATAACCGCTTTGCCACAAAACAATAGCTATTCGTTTACCTCACGGGTGGGAACTAGTCAATCAGGTAGATGTCATTGCCCTTTTTCTTTGGCAGGTCCTCTCAATGGGCCAGCTACTTTGGGGTTCCCATGGTACTCCTCACAATGATTTTTAGGGCTTATTCCCAGGTACTTCCCATAGTTAAGTGGATAGGGATTATTCCCAAATCTGAACTTGTAACAGATGAGATTTTTTTTGGGCAAAAATTCCACCCAATGAGCCCAAGAAAGTGCTCTGATACCAGATGTGAAGAACTTGCAACAATTAATTAAGGAAAATACACAAGACAACATAAATTACAAAACTTAGAATCACTTTTATTGATCACAGGCCACTTCGAGGGGGAAACCTCTTTTGAGCAAGCTCAATACAAATAACTTCACCGTACCTTCATTGGTCTCAACACAAACTTATATACTAAGTCTAGGCGCCAATACCATGGGTCAATACCATGTGTCAATACAATTGATGGGCCAATACAAACTATGGATCAACAATTACTACGGGATGACTTACAAAACATATGCGTCCAACAACAATAAGACAAACTATGGATCAACAAATACTACAGGGCGACTTACAAAACATATGTGTCCAACAACAATATACTAACAAAGTAAATAGAAGAGTTGACATGGGTTCCTAACAACACTATAGGAAATAGATCAAAGAAATTTGTTTTGTATGAAAGACATTTAGGTAACATATTTACCATAAAAACTAGTTTAATAGATTCATTTCTAATTGTACAAAATGCTTCAATGTCTTTATGTTTTTTTATTTAAATTTTTTATCTTCTAATCAATTCAAAATACTTCAATGTTTTCATGGTTCTCTATTTAAATTTTCTACAAATATGATTATCTTCTACCAATACGGTTATCTTCTAATATATTTAAGGTTTATCTTTCTTTGTTAATTTTGATAGATATTGAGAGATCAAGATGCCCAACAACAACATACAATATGAAAAAATGGCAAAATATGCCTTTCTAGGCATTACTATTTATTCTTTATTCTTAAGAGAAACTCGATCATCAAATGTGCGAGAAGGAGCATCTTCCAACATATTGTCCTTACCCTTCTTGTAAGTGATCGCATAGGCATAACCCATGAGTTGGATAACCCATTTCAGGTGTGTTGGGGAGGAGACCCATTGTTCCAGGAAATTTTCCAGACTCTGGAGATCAGTCTTGATGCAAAAATAATTCCCTAATAGGTATGGCTGCCACTTCCATATTGCATGCAAAATAGCCATCATTTCCTGCTAAGATGTAGATGTGGCTAAATTCTTACAAGAAAGGTCTCTTGAAGGTGACAAGCCCACTGGTTCAGCAAGGGCACATGCATATCTATCCAAGGAAGTAGGGGAGACCGTTGATGGGTGCATCTGAATGGAATGGAGTTGAGTGGTGACACCATGTGAATTCTTCTTAAGGATCTTTTCCAGGCGATGTGAACTAATGATGCGGAGAGACCCTTGTTGTAAGCCCTTAAATTTGTGTTGTTTCCCATTGACTGAAAATTACATCCAAAGTTCAGCAAAATCCCATAAGATGGGGCCATGTGTGCGTAACCATTGAACGCCCAAAACCACATCACATCGGCCTAGGGACAAGGCACACATGTTAGAGCGTGGGTTATAATCTTCCAGAGAGATACGCACATTGTGACACTTCCCCTTGCAAGGTAAGGTGCCCCCATTGGAAACCATGACTTCAAAGCTGGAGCAAGGATGGACAAAACAATCAACATGTTTGGTGATCTGAGGGTCAATGAAGTTATGAGTGCTACCATAATCAATGAATATTGTAAGAGGAAGATTCTTGAAGTAACCCCTGACCCACATTGTTTGGGGGCTAGTGACACCGGATAAAGCATGGAGAGATATCTTTGGTTGTTCATCCTGGTATGGGGGGTCAATAGGCGGCTCCTGAATGTCGACCTGATCATATAATGTATCTGGAGCTTCTTCACCAATTTTAGAGGCAGGTGGAGAATCCATATCCAAGAGATAGAGATTTTTTTGAACACATCTATGTTCCCGAGTGAATTTCTCATCACAATTATAACAAAGCCCTTTTTCTCTGCGTGCCTGCATCTCTGTTTCAAACAAATGCTTGATAAGAGTTGGTCAAGGAGCTGGAGGGATGGGAGGTCATTGAGAACCCATATTTCAAAAGGGATCAAAAGTGGGTTTGGAGCGTTGTTGGGATGCAATCTTGTCTTCTTCCAACTTAGCCAACCCTAGGACTTCCATCATTGTGTTGGGATAGAACATTTTAACCTTTGACTGGATTTCATCCTTAAGACCACTGATAAAACAACTCATGTAGAATTCATCAGACAATCCTTCTGTGTGATTGGCTAGTTTCTCAAATTCTGTCTGGTACTCTCTCACAGTGCCACTTTGACGAAGTTTAGTGAGTCCTCCAATGAAGTCATCAAAAGCACTAGGACCAAATCGTTGCAAAAGGAGTTGGCAAAAATCTGTCCATTTTGGCTCATCATGAGCCTTGATGTACCAACGGTACCATTGAAGGGCTTCTTGTTTCAAATGAAAGGATGCAAGTGGAACTTTTTGGACATCAAAAGTATTATGTAGACTGAAATACTGTTCTGCACGATAGATCCATCTAGTCAGATCAGTACCATTGAAGCGAGGAAATTCAAGCTTCGGACCACGAAAATTGCTAAAAGAAGAGAACCCATTGGCTACAGAAGAGTCTTGTTGTCGGTTATTGCTCATGGCTCAATGTTTAAGATGGAGGCTAAGAAATTTTTCATCCAGATCTTGGAGTTTGGTTTGGATGGTTGCAAGTGCTTCCTCCATGGTTTTTGCTCCTGTGCGGGTGACTACCATAACCAGGCATTTTTTTTTTAGGGGGAATGGATAGAAAAACGCAAACAAAAGCTTATTTAGTAAAGGGAAATTTGGATTTGGGAAAAACTCGGATGGGTAATTGGGGTTTGACTAGGTTTTGGACACTTTTTGATGGATAGGGAAGCAAAAAATGGGGATTTCAGAAGTGGGGTGAAAGAACGAGAAAATTTGTCGAAGATGGACAAAGAAGCAGAAATAGGGAATGAACACAGTGGCAAAATTTGGAGGCGAATGGATGAAAATTGAAGAAATTATGCCAAACCCTAAAAATAGGCAAATGTGAGATTTTTGGCTTTGGGAAGTAGAATTTGGGATAGGGTCCTCAGTAATGAAATATGCAGAATGGGGTTGCAGGGGTGTCCGGGAAGTTTCAAGGGAAACAGAGTTAAAACAAGGGAGATATGGCGAAAAAATGATTTTTTTTTTTCCAGAAATGATATGTTTTTTTTTCTTTTCAGAAATGGATCTGCAACGACGCGGAAGGGATCAGAACAATTGGATCTGAAATGGCACAGAAGGGATCGGAAACAGATGGATTTGAAACGATGTTGAATGGATCGAAAAGGGCTGGATATGAAATGACTTTTAGAATATATCTGAAACAGCTGGATCTGGAACGGCTTGGAATGGATCTGAAATGGTGCGGAAGTGATCGGCACAGTTTAGCTTAAAATAGATATGGACCCCAGGTATGTTCAGCTTCCTAAAAGTTCAGGGGTTTAACTTGGTCACCAATGCTGTCTAACGGCTTGCGTATTGGGGCAGTACCCCCCACTCCATGGCTCAGGTAAAACTGATAACCGCTTTGCCACAAAACAATAGCTATTCGTTTACCTCACGGGTGGGAACTAGTCAATCAGGTAGATGTCATTGCCCTTTTTCTTTGGCAGGTCCTCTCAATGGGCCAGCTACTTTGGGGTTCCCATGGTACTCCTCACAATGATTTTTAGGGCTTATTCCCAGGTACTTCCCATAGTTAAGTGGATAGGGATTATTCCCAAATCTGAACTTGTAACAGATGAGATTTTTTTTGGGCAAAAATTCCACCCAATGAGCCCAAGAAAGTGCTCTGATACCAGATGTGAAGAACTTGCAACAATTAATTAAGGAAAATACACAAGACAACATAAATTACAAAACTTAGAATCACTTTTATTGATCACAGGCCACTTCGAGGGGGAAACCTCTTTTGAGCAAGCTCAATACAAATAACTTCACCGTACCTTCATTGGTCTCAACACAAACTTATATACTAAGTCTAGGCGCCAATACCATGGGTCAATACCATGTGTCAATACAATTGATGGGCCAATACAAACTATGGATCAACAATTACTACGGGATGACTTACAAAACATATGCGTCCAACAACAATAAGACAAACTATGGATCAACAAATACTACAGGGCGACTTACAAAACATATGCGTCCAACAACAATATACTAACAAAGTAAATAGAAGAGTTGACATGGGTTCCTAACAACACTATAGGAAATAGATCAAAGAAATTTGTTTTGTATGAAAGACATTTAGGTAACATATTTACCATAAAAACTAGTTTAATAGATTCATTTCTAATTGTACAAAATGCTTCAATGTCTTTATGTTTTTTTATTTAAATTTTTTATCTTCTAATCAATTCAAAATACTTCAATGTTTTCATGGTTCTCTATTTAAATTTTCTACAAATATGATTATCTTCTACCAATACGGTTATCTTCTAATATATTTAAGGTTTATCTTTCTTTGTTAATTTTGATAGATATTGAGAGATCAAGATGCCCAACAACAACATACAATATGAAAAAATGGCAAAATATGCCTTTCTAGGCACTACTATTTATTCTTTATTCTTAAGAGAAACTCGATCATCAAATGTGCGAGAAGGAGCATCTTCCAACATATTGTCCTTACCCTTCTTGTAAGTGATCGCATAGGCATAACCCATGAGTTGGATAACCCATTTCAGGTGTGTTGGGGAGGAGACCCATTGTTCCAGGAAATTTTCCAGACTCTGGAGATCAGTCTTGATGCAAAAATAATTCCCTAATAGGTATGGCTGCCACTTCCATATTGCATGCAAAATAGCCATCATTTCCTGCTAAGATGTAGATGTGGCTAAATTCTTACAAGAAAGGTCTCTTGAAGGTGACAAGCCCACTGGTTCAGCAAGGGCACATGCATATCTATCCAAGGAAGTAGGGGAGACCGTTGATGGGTGCATCTGAATGGAATGGAGTTGAGTGGTGACACCATGTGAATTCTTCTTAAGGATCTTTTCCAGGCGATGTGAACTAATGATGCGGAGAGACCCTTGTTGTAAGCCCTTAAATTTGTGTTGTTTCCCATTGATTGAAAATTGCATCCAAAGTTCCGCAAAATCCCATAAGATGGGGCCATGTATGCGTAACCATTGAATGCCCAAAACCACATCACATCCGCCTAGGGACAAGGCACACATGTTAGAGCATGGGTTATAATCTTCCAGAGAGATACGCACATTGTGACACTTCCCCTTGCAAGGTAAGGTGCCCCCATTGGCAACCATGACTTCAAAGTTGGAGCAAGGATGGACAAAACAATCAACATGTTTGGTGATCCGAGGGTCAATGAAGTTATGAGTGCTACCATAATCAATGAATATTGTAAGAGGAAGATTCTTGAAGTAACCGCTGACCCACATTGTTTGGGGGCTAGTGACACCGGATAAAGCATGGAGAGATATCTTTGGTTGTTCATCCTGGTATGGGGGGTCAATAGGTGGCTCCTGAATGTCGACCTGATCATCCAACGTATCTGGAGCTTCTTCACCAATTTTAGAGGCAGGTGGAGAATCCATATCCAAGAGATAGAGATTTTGTTAAACGCATCTATGTTCCCGAGTGAATTTCTCATCAGAATTATAACAAAGCCCTTTTTCTCTGTGTGCCTGCATCTCTGTTTCAAACAAATGCTTGATAAGAGTTGGTCAAGGAGCTGGAGGGATGGGAGGTCATTGAGAACCCATATTTCAAAAGGGATCAAAAGTGGGTTTGGAGCGTTGTTGGGATGCAATCTTGTCTTCTTCCAACTTAGCCAACCCTAGGACTTCAATCATTGTGTTGGGATAGAACATTTTAACCTTTGACCGGATTTCATCCTTAAGACCACTAATAAAACAACTCTTGTAGAATTCATGAGACAATCCTTCTATGTGATTGGCTAGTTTCTCAAATTCTGTCTGGTACTCTCTCACAGTTCCACTTTGACGAAGTTTAGTGAGTGCTCCAGTGAAGTCATCAAAAGCACTAGGACCAAATCGTTGCAAAAGGAGTTGGCAAAAATCTGTCCATTTTGGCTCGTCATGAGCCTTGATGTACCAACGGTACCATTGAAGGGCTTCTTGTTTCAAATGAAAGTATGCAAGTGGAACTTTTTGGACATCAAAAGTATTATGTAGACTGAAATACTGTTCTGCACGATAGATCCATCTAGTCGGATCAGTACCATTGAAGCGAGGAAATTCAAGCTTCGGACCACGAAAATTGCTGAAAGAAGAGAACCCATTGGCTACAGAAGAGTCTTGTTGTCGGTTATTGTTCATGGCTCAATGTTGAAGATGGAGGCTAAGAAATTTTTCATCCAGATCTTGGAGTTTGGTTTGGATGGTTGCAAGTGCTTCCTCCATGGTTTTTGCTCCTCTGTGGGTGACTACCATAACCAGGTGTTTTTTTTTTTAGGGGGAATGGATAGAAAAACACAAACAAAAGTTTATTTAGTAAAGGGAAATTTGGATTTGGGAAAAACTCGGATGGGTAATTGGGGTTTGACTAGGTTTTGGACACTTTTTGATGGACAGGGAAGCAAAAAATGGGGATTTCAGAAGTGGGGTGAAAGAATGAAAAATTTGTCAAAGAGGGACAAAGAAGCAGAAATAGGGAATGAACACGGTGGCAAAATTTGGAGGCGAATGGATGAAAATTGAAGAAATTATGCCAAACCCTAAAAATAGACAAATGTGAGATTTTTGGCTTTGGGAAGTAGAATTTGGGATAGGGTCCTCAGTAATGAAATATGCAGAATGGGATTGCAGGGGTGTCCGGGAAGTTTCAAGGGAAACAGAGTTAAAACAAGGGAGATATGGCGAAAAAATGATTTTTTTTTCCAGAAATGATATGTTTTTTCTTTTCTTTTCAGAAATGGATCTGCAACGGCGCAGAAGGGATCAGAACAATTGGATCTGAAATGGCACAGAAGGGATCGGAAACAGATGGATCTGAAACGATGTTGAATGGATCGAAAAGGGCTGGATATGAAATGACTTTTAGAATATATCTGAAACAACTGGATATGGAACGGCTTGGAATGGATCTTAAATGGTGCGGAAGTGATCGGCACAGTTTAGCTTAAAATAGATATGGACCCCAGGTATGTTCAGCTTCCTAAAAGTTCAGGGGTTTCACTTGGTCACCAATGCTGTCTGACGGCTTGCGTATTGGGGCAGTACCCCTCACTCCACGGCTCAAGTAAAATTGATAACCGCTTTGCCACAAAACAATAGCTATTCGTTTACCTCACGGGTGGGAACTAGTCAATCAGGTAGATGTCATTGCCCTTTTTCTTTGGCAGGTCCTCTCAATGGGCCAGCTACTTTGGGGTTCCCAGGGTACTCCTCACAATGCATTTTAAGGCTTATTCCCAGGTACTTCCCATAGTTAAGCGGATAGGGATTATTCCCAAATCCGAACTTGTAACAGATGAGATTTTTTTTTGGCAAAAATTCCACCCAATGACCCTAAGAAAGTGCTCTGATACCAGATGTGAAGAACCTGCAACAATTAATTAAGTAAAATACACAAGACAACATAAATTACAAAACTTAGAATCACGTTTATTGATCACAGGCCACTTCGAGGGGGAAACCTCTTTTGAGCAAGCTCAATACAAATAACTTCACCGTACCTTCATTGGTCTCAACACAAACTTATATACTAAGTCTAGGTGCCAATACCATGGGTCAATACCATGTGTCAATACAAATGATGGGCCAATACAAACTATGGATCAACAATTACTATGGGATGACTTACAAAACATATGCGTCCAACAACAATAAGACAAACTATGGATCAACAAATACTACGGGGCGACTTACAAAACATATGCGTCCAACAACAATATACTAACAAAGTAAACAAAAGAGTTGACATGGGTTCCTAACAACACTATAGGAAATAGATCAAAGAAATTTGTTTTGAATGAAAGACATTTAGGTAACATATTTACCATAAAAACTAGTTTAATAGATTCATTTCTAATTGTACAAAATGCTTCAATGTCTTTTTTTTTTTTTATTTAAATTTTTTATCTTCTAATCAATTCAAAATACTTCAATGTTTTCATTGTTCTCTATTTAAATTTTCTCAAATACGATTATCTTCTACCAATACGGTTATCTTCTAATATATTTAAGGTTTATCTTTCTTTGTTAATTTTGATAGAGATTGAGAGATCAAGATACCCAGCAATAACATACAATATGCAAAAATGGCAAAATATGCCTTTCTAGGCACCATTATTTATTCTTAATTCTTGTAACAATTTGTTACAAAGAAAAGGTGTAGAATCATAATTTTGTAAAAAAAAACACGGTCATCCAAGTTTAAAACCCCTAACTTCATTTTTTGAGTAAGCTTTCCCTAGGTAGAAATACAGATGCCTTGTGCTTATAGAACCATAACAAAATATTTTTTTCTAAGGAGCACTATATATCATACTTTCATATAGTTCTGAAATTTTATTGGTTTGTTATGTGATTGGTTGCGCGTTTGGGAAATGCATAAAGAACCAACAAGGTATTTATGTATAAATCTTAATGAAAAGACATAAAAAAAAGATATAAAATCAAGTATCCAATTATCACTACTGTGTTATGTTAATATTATTACATAAAGATAGTCCCAATGACCTACAATTGGAAACCCTTTAGACTCTTCATGTATCAATTTGCTTGATTCCTTGTAGAAATGTGAAACCATGTTTCTAAACATAACTTCTTTTACATTATTGCAATGTAGATAAGGCTAACATGAATATTTATGAACTCACTTATATACCCAATTATGCCACTTATATACCCAATTATGTCACTTACGTCAGTTACTAAAATAGTGAATTTAAAATTTCCTAACATACTTCCATAAGTGAAATGGCGATTTGTCACTTACGTCAGTTACTAAAATAGTGAATTTAAAATTTCCTAACATACTTCCATGAGTGAAATGGCAATTAACTAAATGGAAGCCTTCATCATGCATCATCATATCTACTAATGAAACATTAACCGAGTTAGCATTTAAATGAGGTTTTCGTAAACTTTTCATGATGACTACTAAATTGGTAAGCTATATTTTTAACGTCTTTATGAAGTAACTATAGAGATTGCATACATTCAATACACTTATTGTCAACTTCTTATGAGGTCTATCTTTATTAATACAAAAGCAATTCTTCTTGGGTGATTTCATAATCAAAAGGATATTCATTGTTTTATAAAGGAAACTAACTTAGGTTAAGACACCCAGACTACTATTTTCAAAATGATATTTAGTACCAACGAAGGGATTTTCAATCATTCTTTCTTTTATACATAATCGTCCATACATATTTTTCTTGCATATATTATCCTCATAAGCGTTATACATAATCGTCCATAGAGATTAATATTGCATACATTGACTTCATAAGTGTTACAACTAATACAAACAAAATCTACTCGAGAAATATATTTATGAAGTTCTTACTCATTAGTGGTAAGCATTAGTGCACCTGAACCAAAACAATAATAATACCTTTATAATGCCATCACATAAACAACATGATCTCACAATGAAATGATCCTTTACCGAGAAATTATTGACACAATATACACTTATACATAAGCAACAAAGCAATCATAATTATCATGCACCTATACATAAAGAAGAAGATGTACGTGGTTCACCCAAACCTATGGGCTACATCCACAAAAATGTTGCATCTTTTCTATTAATCAAATATAGAAATTACATCATGCAACTCAGTTGTCCCAAACATTCTTTCTGCTTGCTCAAAGCCTCTTTCATAGAGGCACTTTCAAGATATTTATTGCTAAAAACCGAATACTTAGAGGTCTATATACCAACTTAAGATTTTCCAGTTGTTCCACTCTACATCCAAACGAGGACCTAGATCTGTTCTGTTATCATAGTTCAAACCATACAATGTTTATGTGTATTTTATTTTAACCCCAAAATGGCTAAAGGTTGCGCCCCTCTTGTTTAACCCAATAATTTAACACAAAACAAAACACATTTTAAAGTAACCTCACTAACCTTAATCCCAGGTTTCGCACTCATAAGCCGCGACCTCCCTTTAATGAGCTAAAGTTACAATTAGAGACAAGATATTCAGAAAAAAAAAACAGTCTACTTAGCTTTGGCAACAACCTCACTGATTGTGCCCTCTCTGGATTGAGACAGACTGGCATACTATAACAAATTTAAAACGAACTAAATACCCTATTTCCTCTTACACAGAGGTAACTATACTTACGGTGAAAGTATCCACAAGTCGATTATCCAAAAGGATAAAGAAAATTACTTAAAATAGAAAATTTAACTTGTTCAAAGCTGACATCAATATAATGCCACAGCGAAGTGTTGCTCCGCCGAACTAACCATCTATTAATGCGAAAGGACAAAGAAGCACATGATCCAGGAATAGAAGGAGACTCCAAAGGGGTTCACTAAGGATTGTTCTATGAATAACTCTCGCAATCATACAGTTACATGTTCTTCAGGAAGCACACGAACACAGTATGAATAAACAGATAACTTCCTTGAGACAGCCAACCCGAGAACCTGATGAAATAATTAAAGCCTCTGTGCAGCGTAAAGGACCAAAAATCGACCAATTAGGTTGGAAATAAAAAACTTTCAGACGAAGACTAAGGTGTATAAGCCCTATGTGGAGGATCTTACTTAGCCAGATCTCTCATGAACTATGGATCCATTGTATGGGCCAGCAAACTCAAAAATAAATAAACCTATTTTTCGTTAACAAAAATCCTCAGATAGCATTCTGTACAGTGGAAAAAACCCCAACAATTTCGTAGTTGGAGAACAATATGACAAAGTTCTACAGATTACTTAACAACATTCTAAAGGACAGGGAGCCATAATATCAACCCTTTCGTGATAGCAAAGAAAAGTGACAGAAATTTACAAAGTTAAACTTCTCATGGCAGCAAAACTGACGAAGAGCTGCAATGCAGCGTGAAAGGATGATTCCAAACCTAGGATCAGACGCTTTCGGTGGTATCATTCGATTAAAACTAGGGATTTTCCCCTCCTACGCATCCCATGAACAGAAACATGAAGTTCGTCCTTCTACCTTTATTACAGAGTACACATGTTCTGTAAGACCTGCGCAACATATTTTATTAAAGGATAGTAAGATCTACCATAGAGTATCGCAATGGACATTTTGCAGAGAGATCAAAATATGTAAATGGAGTTACACAGGGGTCTATTAAATGGAAACAACCAGAGATCCAGGCGTAAGGTAGAGATAAACATTACCCATCATACTAGTAATTGAAATTGGATCAAATTTATTTTGAAATCTTACCAACCGCTTGCAAGGTGGACATCATCATAATGCAGACTATGGAAATTGCGTCGTTCAAGTGATCTCACTGAAATACTCAGATCAAAAGGCTTCAATGGTATCTTTACCAAAATGGCGAATCTCCATTTCTCCTCCTTCAGTAGTTACCAACGCTTGGCGAAATGCGAAAACATACAAGTGAGGTGAAAACTCTCCGAGCTGCCCCGTATTGCCCCCCTCCTATGTATCTAAATCCCAGTGCTGAAGACGGTCCTCCATCTTGGAGAGTCCACCTGATTCCCGTTTCTCCAAGTGGAAGTTGAGAACAATGAATGCCGGGAGAAAACTGTGCCAAGTGTTTATGTACCGGGGTGACTCGGTGTTATCTATTCCAGTAGGCCGACAACGCTCCTCGAAATGAGGTTGGCGTTTCTCAAAGATTTACGCTCATTGTTTATTAGATTAAGATATTTCCCATCATGCATATGATATTTCAAAATCATATAACAACATAATGTCTAAACATTTCCATATATATATTATAGATACTGTAAACATTGTATAATATATATATATATATATAGATATATATAGATATAGATAACACATATATTTATAATATTCCCCATGTTATCAAAACTATTTATTTACATTAGGTTGCTAAAGGAGAGGTGTTACACAATTAACTTGTGAGTTATCAATGTTCTCGGGCCACAAGTTAAGTGGTTGTGTTAGTTAAAAAAGGTTCATCTTTGCAACCATTGTGCATACAACAAGCAATGAAGCATTTCATATACATATACATTTACCCAAAAAGCATAATTCTCTTCCACCCCACAATATTTTTATGCTAAATGTTTTCAACAGCTTTTGGATACTTACCATACATTTGTTTGAATCTCTAGAGCTCAAGCAAATGGCTTTACCAGTAGTGTGATTATCTAGAATAACAAAAAAAAACAGTTTTAGAAGCTAAGAATTTACTAGTAGAAAGAGTCAAGATGTACACACAAGCAACCATTTTGGATAACTTGAAAATGTAACCATTTTCTGTATAGGAAGGCCGTAAGCTCAAAATTTGGAGATGAGATTTCCAAACTACCCTGCATCACTGTCCATGTAGGATCTCCCAACTACCAAAATTGCCGAATGTGTCCAGATTAATTATCTAATGTCTACAAGTTTGAAATTTGTGCAACGTCTAGGTATAGATAGAGACCTATTTTTGGGGAACTGTTTCTTACCGAGTTCATGAATGAAATACATATATTGATTTTTATATGACTAGGGTAGCTTTAATACTACGTAGAAAACATTTAACTTAGAGACAGATATTGGAAAATTGTGAAGAGGTAACATGAAGAAATGCTTAATGGAGAGCAAATAGATTTAATAGAATAGCCAATTAAATAATCATGTAGCTTTGTATGTGAGACCTGTCACCTTCTGAAATCTCATCCGATCAAACCAACGACAAGCTCTCCAAAGGCCCACTATAATCTAATGGCTCTATTGCGAAATTCATGTCAATTTTCATGATGAATGTTGCCTTCATGTCTCTTGGCTACGCAGTGTTCGAATGGGAGACAATATGCAATGCACCCTATTGTGACACGACACCTATACATGTTACCCTACATTCCTACACCCATACTAATGACAGACTGTCTATACATTTTTTTAGACCTGGTTGTATTTCTCTTGGGATATGAAGCACTTTTATCCAATTTTAATTGTTGAAAATCCTTTTTTCTTCATTTTTATATTTGTTTAGTTTGTTACATTTCTTTTATAGCTTGTATTCTGCATTTTTTTTTTCTAACTATGCTATAAGAGTTATTTACTAAATGTTGTATAATCACAGTAATGAATTTTATTGTTAACCGTGGTTGCAAGGAGAAAATAAATAGAAGGATCTTCCTAAAGGTTACAGCAGCATTTATATTATACCTATTGAGATAGATTTCATTTTCACTATTGCTTTCCAATTCATAGATCTCAATTGTAACTTGTGTAGCCCATTTGGGCATCTTGTCATGATTGCAATTTATAATTGTTTCTAAATTTAATCATGTTCAGGGTCCATTTCCACATAAATAACATAAGTCATTGCCTCCAGAAGATGTGGATGAAGTATTCTAGATGCTTGCTAAAGAGGATGCTAGACGAGGAAAAAAAATAGAAATGGAGCAACAATTATCTATGCAACAACAAAAGTCATGAGAACTATCTAGAATTGCTAAAAGTGATTGTTGGAGTGATGATAAAGTAGAGAGTTGCTAAAAGTGATTGTTGGAGTGATGATGAAGTAGAGTCTAGTAGTAATGATGTTCATGTCCAACCTAATAAGAGGGAAATACCTGATCAACTTTGGGTTTTTCATCTATGACACGTTAGTTGCAATGGACTTCTCGAAAAACATAAATCCAATCATTAAAATGAATTATTAGGCATAGCTACACAAATTTTTAGAATATGGTTTAAAAAGATGAAACATGGAAAATCAGATCACCTTCCAGAATATACAACCTGTATTTATGGAAAATAGGTATAAATCCCCAAAAATGACATTCTTATAAGATTGGTATGTTATTTTATCTCTAAAACATATTGCATATGTTGCCGTTAGGCCTTGGGTTTGGTATGTGATTTGTCTGATTTTGTGAAAACAATTATGTAGAGTTGTAGATAACAGGAGGTTCTTGTGCACTGCTATTTTTTCCAAATTTCCAAAGTTAATTTTATTATTTTTTAAAATTAAGGAAATAAATGAAGCTATAAAATGACAAGGTGAAGCATTACGCCCCATTATCATGGTCTTAACATAATTAATCAATTTTTTTTTTTAGTGCATAGGTCTTCCTATATACTTGTGTGGGTTCTTTTATGTTTCCAAAATAGATAATCCAATAAAAATCTATAGCCGAAATATATGACCTATGTTTTATATAAATCTCACATGAGTGCAAATAAAAATAAATAAATAAATAAAAAACACCAACATATTTATACAAAAAAAAAATATTTGGAATCTGCACATAGATTTCTATAAGTGTTTGTAGTTTAATTTGCAGTGGAAAAGTGGAGCATATATAGAATCGAGGTCGAAAAATTTGAAGTTACAGAACTTGATGTGTTTTGCTATAATGCAGTCCGATCCATAAGGTTTGGCAATCCAAACCTAGAACCAAACCTGCCAACTCATTTAACATGAAAATGAAAAAAAGAAAGTGCACCAAAAAAAAATTCAAGAGCACGTGTGCGTAACTAGCACATGCACGTTCAATTGCATGTACGCGTTACTAATGCACACACGCTACTAACACGCATGTGCTACTGTATAATATTTTCATTGTTTTATTTCATTTCTTCCCCCCCTCTCTATCTATCCATTTATCGATATAACCCCTAACCCCCCTCTCTTTCTCTCACAACCCTTATCTCTATCCCTCTATCTCTAACCCCCCCTCTCTTACCCTAAACACTAACCCCTTTCTCTCTCCCCACCCCCTCGTATCTCATATATTTGTCTCTCCAACCCCCCTCTCTCTTCCTCTCCACCCAGCTCCCACACTTTCCATCACTCCCTCTATAACCCCACCCCACCCCTTGTTTCCCATCTATATCTAAAAACCCCCTCTCTCTTCCTCTTTTCCCAATGCCCCCCTCTCTCTCTCTCTTGTTCGGGTACACAGGGTACACCCAAAAGAACGAACACCTAGAGCAACTACTTCACACAAACAGATCACAGATCACAGATCGATACACCAATGTTTTGACGTGGTTTAAACTCTCGTAAGGGAAACACTCCATGACCCCGGCCAAATAGCTTCTACAGGACAATTTATTATGCAAAGAAAGAAAGTTAAAAATGAGCTTCTCATAATCGATCAACTAAATAATGGCCCTCCATGCTCTTTAAATAGAGATCATGGACCAATCGGGTGTTAAGCCACGGATCAAGGTTAGGTATGATCTAAGAGAAGTTGAGCCGTCGGATCACTCTATGTCGGGAACATATCGTGACCGTCGGATTAAGTATTTACAAATGCTTACTAATGCATATAAAAGAAACGCACTTTCCCTAACGGATATATTACACAAGTTGATCTTAACTAACTCCTAAGTGTCTAAATATCCTAACATCTCTCTCTCTCTCCAACCCCACCTTTCCCTAACCTAGCCTCCCTCTCTCTAATAGGTCCAACCAGCCTCTCTCTCCCCTCCTTTACTGAAACCCCCCATCTCTCTATATACCCTCTTTGTTACCTTAAACCCTAACCCCCTCCTTTCTCTATATCTCTAAGCCCCCCTGTATGTCCCTCCCTCTCTCCTCTTCCCCTTGTATCTCTCTCTCTCTCTTTGTCCCCTTGAACCCTAACCCTACATGCCCTCTATATCTATAACCCCCCTATCCCTAACACCCCCCTCTTCCTCCTAATTCCCCTTTACCACTAACCATGCCCCCCCCCCCCTCTCTCTCTCATTCAAAATCCCCACTCCTCACCCTCCTACCCCTACCCCCACTCTATCTATCCCTCTCTCATAACACTAACCATCTCCCCATCCTCCTCTCTCTCTATATATCCCTCTTCCCATTCTCTCTCTTTCTCTCTCTCTCTCTCTCTATATATATATATATATACATATATATATATATATATGAACCCATAACTTCCAATATCTCTACCTCTCTTTCTAAACCCCTAAACCCTCAATATATTTATCTCTCTCTCCCCTACTCACCCTACCCATATCCCCCGACTGTTAACCATCAACTCTCTCTCTCTCTCTCTCTCTCTATCTCTCTCTCTCTCTAAATGCATAACCCCCAATCTCTCTCCCTCTGTCTCCCACCAAAACCCCACTCCTCACCCTACCACCCACTCTATCACTCTCACTCCCCTACCACTAACCATCCCCCCATCCCTCTCTCTGTCTCTCTATATATCACTCTTCCCCCTACTCCCCCCACCCTTAACTATCCACTCACTCTCTTTGTCTCCTGGTCTCTCACGCATTCCTACCACTAAACACCATCCTCTGGTCCCTCTCTCTCTCTCTCTCTCTCTCTCTCTCTCTGTAAACCCCTAACCACCAATCCATGTCTCTATCTCCTTCTCTATCTATCTAAACCCCTAAATTCCAATATCTCTCTCTATCTATCTAAAAATGCCAATTTCATTAAACTGGGATATATTCTAGTCCAAATCACTTTGAAGATAGGTCAAAAACAACCTTTCTAAACCCCAAAATCAAGCAAAATTGGGTTCGAAAAGTGCCAAAACCGGTTCCAAAAGTGCTAAATTCGATTCCGAAAGTGCCAAACCAGTTCCGAAAGTGCCAAATCCAGGTTCCAAAAGTGACAAAATCGGTTCCAAAAGTGCCAAATCCGGTTCCAAAAGTGCCCAAACCGGTTCTGAAAGTGCCAAATCTGTTTCCAAAAGTGCCACATCCAGGTTCCAAAATAATACTTTTGCTTTTGATATCGCCAACTTTGCAATTGGTTTTTGCACTTTTCCGATATGATAAATATGATAATGGCACTTTTAGAACCTGGTTTTTCCCTTTTGGAAGGCTACTTTTTACACTTCCAATACTTAGTTTTGAAATTTTAAAACATATTTTAGCAGTTTCAAACTCTGGTTTTTCATTTTTGAAAATCAAACTCGACACTTTACAAGAATTATAATCGGAGTGAAATTGAATATAATAGTACAAATAAACATTCAAATGTATTATTTAACAAAATACTTTCATTTTCATTTTATTCACAATTGGCCTCACATCACTCACACCATTCAGGTGCAGCAAGAAAGGCCATAATCGATCTAACAAGAATGTGTCATTTACATCTTGACAAGTATAAGTTTTTGTTATAATACAGTTCCCTTCCTTGTTACAAACATGTTTTTCTTTCGAGTTATCTACAATCACTGGATTTGAAGCATCCCAACCATGGATCAAAATGTCCCAAACTTTGTTTAAAGGCTTGAGAAATACATAAGGATTTCCATCACCCTGATAACCCTCTCCGGCTATATAGGAAAAATATTCTTGTGTTAAAATTACTTTAAATTGTTTCCTTTGCAATCTCATTCTTTGTAATAATGTTGGCAAAAAATCGTCAACGTTTTTTTGATGTGCAGATGTCCATACCCCAACTTCAAATATACTAAAGCATTTTCCAAAAAATTCCATTAATCCTGGACGTATAAAATAATACTTTGTGGTTTATTTGATATCCGGTGTTCGTGGCAATCCAAAATACTTTTTTTTTATAAACTGCGTGTAACAAAACTCCAATGAAATCGAAAATAATCAATGGTTTACTGGTAACAAATCTTCTAGTATTTGCAAACAAAAAAAAACACACACAACACAGTAAATAAAATATTATGTTTCAATGTTTCTAAGTATATTGCTTTCATGTTCTACAATTTTTGAAACACATCATCAGATACATGATACTATGTCCATAAATAATATGAGAATTGTCCAATAAAATTTACATCAATTAAATGTAGAAGTTGTCAAAAATATAGAAATCATTAAATGAATTGTTGTCTGTATAATATGATGGTCATTTGAAGTTGAAATTCTTTAACAAACGCCCCATTTTTTAATGAGGCTCGAGATAAATGAATGTAGGGGCGACTGACCCTTCTTCTTCCCAATATTATTTTCATAACAACTCTAGACTGCAAGAAGGGGTGGTTGATCCTTGTTGTCGGAATTTAGAAGTCGGAATTCGGGATAAATATTGTTTATATGTTATAACTTAGCCAATCTCCCAATCCCTACCATTTACTGCGGAATTGGTTAGTCAGGAATGGTTGTCCCAACCTTCGTAGATTAAATATTTTTACATTTCTTTGTTAAATGAAGGGTCGGCCAACCCTTCTTGTGCTTAGTATTTTTCCATTCTTCACCATTTAGGATATACATGAATTGACATCCTAGACTTATGTTGTAGGAATAACAGATCCCATTTTAAGCAATAAAATGGGAGCCCCAATATTATTTTTCAAGCTAACTTGATCTTTTTGGGGTGTTTTAGATTGTTGTCATTATCTTTTCTTGTTCCCACGCTTTGGATTGAATAAAATCTGCCCAAAACAATCATTCCTTAATGTGTTGTCGAAATTGGGGAAAACTTGTTTATTATTCAAATTACGTCCTTTCTGCAAATTTCAATCCGCAATCCTCAATACGCAATGTGGATTGAGGAAGTCATAATTTTCGGAAAATAAAACTTCTCCTTTCCGCAATCCGCAACCCTCAAATGCGGATTACAGATGTCGGAAAACCTCTTTTAATAAAAACAATTTTTGTTTGATACGGAAGTCATTTAAGTTCAATAAAACGGAATTTTCCTTTCCACAACCTACAACCCGCAATTGCGGAAGGCGGAAAGCATTTTGTCATTGTGAATAAACATTTTCATTTATGCAACTCGCAACCCGCATTGTGGATTGCGAAAAAGAGAAACCTTAATAAGCAAAAGCAAGATGTAAACCCGCAACCCGCAATATGCATTGCGGAAGATTCATTTCTCTCATAGCTTGTCACCGCTCCGACTTTCCATTGTGGATTGTGGATTGCGGAAACACTAAAATGCTTAAAAAATCAAACTTGCATTTTCGCAACCCGCATTGCGGATTGCGGATTGCGGAAACCCAAAATAAAAATTACAAAAAATATGCTTCCGCATTTCCTTTTCCAACTTTCATTTTTTAATCTTATCCATCGATTTTCTTTGAATCTTACGATCCAGATTTAATCCATTGTTGTATAAATATTTCAAATTTCAACGATTTTTCTACCATTTTTTAATTTGTAAATTCCACATAGGCGAAGAATTTACTGTGGATTTCTTACCAGTCCTCCCAATTTACCTTAATCTTCAACTCAGGTTGGTTTCCAACACTTCTATTATGGATTTTCTGATAATTCAAGGTTCAAATCATTTATATTTATTGTTTTTTATTATTTATTATATTTCCTGCAAACTTTTCAAACATGTCGAGAAATACCCATTCAAAAACCGCCTTGAGGGAACTCAAAAACAAGTACCTGAATAGTGGCATTCTATCTGATATGAATGGTAGAGTATCTGAGACTCTTCACCTTTATTGGTCCCATATATATTCCATTTTCGATAATGATGACCTTTTGGAAATCTAGAAAAACCAATCCTTTTACAAGAACATCATCCATTCTCAATTACATGCCATTGCGGCCAGAGCATCCCTCATGCCTTATTCGGATGCCATTAAATGGATTATTGATCATTCTAGCCCTTAGGACCGCTCGTTCAATGAAAAGACTAGGGCATAGTTGACTTCCTTTCGAACTCAAACGACCCGACCAATCGCTCACTGCCAAATTCCTGGACACCGCCAAAACCCAATTCAACTTTCACGAAATGCTTAAGTCTTGGATGAATAACCCAGCAAGCTTCACCCCCAAGGTAGATAAATCCTACCCCATTTTCTGGTTCAAAGAGTCATTCTCCTTACTGGATGCCATTCTTTGTAGACTATATGGGTTCCCGGATTTCTCTATATTCAAGGCTAAATGATCTGGATCTTGGGAGCTGAGAACCGGATGGCTTGAATGCCGAGAGAGGAGGAGATTAAACATGCAAATCTGTCATAAAATTCACATGAAAACCCTAATATTGCATAAGAATAAGCGTAAACAAAAGCACATGAAGTGAATGGGAGGTGAGGCTCAAAGAGGAGCCCCACCTCTAAAACTAATTACCAATAACTCACTCAGATCTAAATAATCTCACAATGAACAATAGAAAATATGAGAGAAACCAAATGAGTATCTTGATATCATGAGAAGGCTTGCTAAGCCTTTATATAGCATTATTACAATGTGTTTTGAGGCTATACCATGGGCCAAAACTATGTGCTACTAAATACCATGGATGAGAGAGGGTGGCCTCTCTATTTAATACTTTTATGGCTTATACATCTGAATTTAGACCATATGCCTCTTAAAATTCGGATCATTCCTCTCCCCTTAGAAAATGATGGTCCCCATCATTTCATGCTAAAAAGAGACCCATGATTACACTGTGCTAGCTACCAATGAAGAGAAGGGTTTTGTGTGGTTGACCCATAACTGTGGGTTTTGTGAGGTTGACCCATAATCATGGATTTTGCAAGGATGACCCATAACCATGATGGCAATGACAAGCTTGATTCCAATGAAGAGAAGAGTTGTGTGTGGTTGACTCAAAACCATGGGTTTTGTGTGGTTGACCCATAACCGTAGGTTTTATGTGGTTGACCCATAACCATGGTGGCAATGACAAGCTTGTTTCCACTGAAGAGAAGGGTTTTGTGTGGTTAACCCATAACCGTGGGTTTTGTGTGGTTGACCCACAACCATGATTATAATACATAACTATGGGTTTTTTGTGGTTGAATCATAACCATAGGTTTTGTGTGGTTAACCCATAACCATGTGTTTTGTGTGGTTGACCCATAACCATGATTATATTAAGATTTTTAAAAAATTGAAAATTCATGATCTTTGGTGCAGTTGATGTCTTACTGCAAATCCATTCATAGCTTTTTATGCATGTACTGAAATTGAATTCCATTGAAGACCCATTTGATATCTCGAAGAGACCTTTCCATCCATATAACATACTTGCTCTGGGACGGCCCAGAAATTGAGAAAATGTTTGTTGAAGCAAGAGACGTGCGCACACTATTTTGCAGACATCTGTTGCTTCAATCGATGATATTTCTCAAACCAGAAATCCAAATAAAAAACCGTGAAATACCCATTTTAACTGACAGAAAGAGCTTTCCAATGAGCTATGGTAGAGCCTCTGAAACGTTATATGGAGTCTGTAGAACTTGTTTAAAGTGTTTGTACGTCTGGTCGCATTGTGTACAAACATGTGTTACTTCAAACAAGCATATCTCACAAACTAGGAAACGAAATGAAATTCCGTGAAATACCCATTTTAGCAGACGGAAAGAGATTTCTAATGAGCTATGGTAGAGCCTCTGAGACATTCTATGGAGTTATTAGTACTTGTTTAAAGTTGTTGTACGTCTGGCCGCATTATGCACAAACATATGCTACTTCAAACAAGCATATCTCACAAACCGGGAAACAAAATGAAATTCCGTCAAATACCCATTTGCGCTGACAGAAATACCTTTCCAATGAGCTATGGTAGAGCCTCTGAAACCTCCTGCTAAGTCCATGGAACCTGTTCAAAGTTTGCTGAATGTGAGAGTGTTGAGTATAGAGATGCCAAGGGTTTGTAGAGAAGCATGGGTTGTTGTAGAGGTTGTGGAACCTCCGTTGAACCCACATAATCCTTCAAAATATTGTCCCAATGGAGAGCATACCCGCTCTGATACCACTGATCCGGATCTTGGGAGCTGAGAACCGGATGGCTTGAATGCCGAGAGAGGAGGAGATTAAGCATGCAAATCTGTCATAAAATTCACATGAAAACCCTAATATTGCATAAGAATAAGCGTGAACAAAAACACATGAAGTGAATGGGAGGTGAGGCTCAAAGAGGAGCCCCACCTCTAAAACTAATTACCAATAACTCACTCAGATCTAAATAATCTCACAATGAACAATATGAGAGAAACCAAATGAGTATCTTGATATCATGAGAAGGCTTGCTAGGCCTTTATATAGCATTATTACAATGTGTTTTGAGGCTATACCATGGGCCAAAACTATGTGCTACTAAATACCATGGATGAGAGAGGGTGGCCTCTCTATTTAATACTTTTATGGCTTATACATCCGAATTTAGACCATATGCCCCTTAAAATTCGGATCACTAAATGGGCACCCCTTACTCATCATGTACTCACCACCGATGAGTCCTTTAACTGGGCCCAAAATTTATGAGTGGACATAAAGTCAGCTATTGAAAAATACTAGAAGATTATTGTTTCCCGAAGGCCTCCATTCTTTTATTCATCATACATCATGGATATCTTATGTTCTTCTTTTTAGTTCCCCTCCATGGGATGGAACTGGACCTTGTTTGCACACCCTGTGCACATTTACTGCTTTGCATTATGGGAAGGAAATTTTATGCCTATGATATATGAAATTTTTTATCATTTTATTCGTACAATTCACCTAATTATTTTCAAGGAGAATGCTCCCACTTTCTCTCAATTTGCTTAAGGCACTGGTCTTCACTATGAGGGATTGGTACATTGTATAATATTTTTCCTATGTCAGAATTTGGGGTGGCAACACTACACACCTGTTGCCCAGGATTGTACTAGATAGGCTACTGCTTGAAGAGATTTCGTATCAAACAGTAACAGATGGTGTTTTTCCCAAACTCACTAGAGCTAAAAGAAGGGGGTGGCCCAAATTCCCACTTCACCTGGGACCATTGACAATTCATAATTCAACTCATGTTGGGCTACTTGGAAAGAAAATTTATGCTCTCAAGCTTGGGAAAGCCCCGAAGAGGATGCATGATCCCAAGGATTTCTGGTTATTCATTTTGAAAAGGAGCACATGAAGAATGAATATGATCACCAGACAGAACCAGATGATTCTATTTACCAAGATTCTGACTCATTTGCTGAAGTTATGAGCAGAGCTTCCTCTCAGGAAGAACAAATTTTCATCTTTCAGTATCAACAAGAGCTCAAGGCTAAGGTCTTGAACTACAAAAAAATGAAAATTTCACTTGATGATCAAGTCCAGAAAGACAGGGAAGAAAAAGAATCCTAGAAAGAAAAGGCTCCATTGATGCTGACCTATCATCATAATGATTAGGGAAAATCCCCTCTTGAAGATACACCTCAGCCAGGGCATTTGGAAAATATAAATGCTCTAATTAAGTTAGCCACAGAGATGAAAAAAGAGCTGGAAACACTAAGTTCAGTTGTGGAAACTCAAACCATTGCTGTAGTCACTCCACCAAAGAAGCAAAAGGTTGAAAAGCCTGTGCCCAAGGTAACCATGCTCGACATTGTAGATAGTGATGAGGATGAGAAAACTCTCCCCTCTAAAATTTCAAGTTCTATTTCCTTTCTAGATACTTTCTCTGAAATCATTTTTGTTACTTTAACGTCTTCCAACCTTTTGAAAGATATGAATGTTGATACCCCTATCCCTGATCTTCATTTACCATAGGTTACCAATTCCATAGCTGCAACATCCCCTATATCATTGGATATACCAACCATTTCATCTTCTATCTCATTCACTAACATCATAACCCCTACACTCACAACGACCCAACCACTTCTAACCCCTGTGGCCACATCACAAGAGCCAGTTATGATCCCAGTCTCTATCATGCTTACATGGGATGTTGAAACCTAACTTCCCACTACATCTGTAGAACCACCTCTGGTTACAATTTATATTTCATTTCCTGAACCACCTATCATTCCAATATTTGTTCACTCCCAGAGGTCATCCCTCCACCTTCTACTTCCTCTTTCTTACCATCAGTTTCCAACAACATTTCACCCTTAGTCTCCACCACTCAAATCAATATCCCAATCCCAACTTCCATTGTTTCCCAGACTCCCCCTTTAGTTTCAACTTTTGATGCTTCTTCTTCAACAATAGATATAGTGGTAGACTTTGGGGAGGATCAAGGATAATTTTAGGGGCGAAATTGATCCCATGGGCTATTTTTCCATGTTTTTTTCCAAAAAAGATTCATTAATTTGCATTTTTTGAAGCCCTAGTGGACAGGGGGAAGAAATCACCAGAGAAGAACTGCAGCAACTTTGTTTTTGTTGAGACATTGTAATTATTGCAAGCTTAATCAATTACATTCAGTTTCTCTTAGCCATCTTCTTTGTTCAAATTGTCAAATTTGTTTGATAATTTTTATTTCCTTCATTTCGGTTATTGAAACAACTCTGTTTTATCTTTGCAATTTATTTGGTGCGTCCGATTTGTAATTTGTATTTTTTGTAACTTACAATTTAGATGCTATTATGTGTTAAGGGAATTTATTCATTTAATTCATTTATCTATTTCTGCAAATTATAAACATTTTCATTGCTGCTAGTTTGTTAATTAGTAGGACATAACAGAATAGTCTCACATGAGCTTAATTCTTTAGATCAGATCATTCAATTGTTATTGTTTGTTTTATCTAAAGCTGGTTAATACATATCCAATTCATATTTCTATTTGTTGGTGAAACATTTAACCATAATTCCAGATCTGATTGTTCTGCACATCAAAACATACCCTTTAATCTAGATCTAACTTAATTAGATTTTCTTTAAGCAAACACTTCTCATTTTTAGACTTATAACACCTTTTGATCTTCCCTCATAGGAAGACAGATCCACCGGGATTGACTCACATAAGTGCTAGTAGAGGCCTAATATCCGTAAAAGGAAGTTACACCAAACAATTTGGGGATAGAATCACTATTGCGTAGGGTTCTTTGAAGCCTTTCAGATTGGGTTGTCACCTTCTATTGAGTGCCTTGGAAAATATTCCAGCATCACACCCGTGGCTTCAACAAATGGCGCTAGAAGGAGGGCCATGATTAGTCATTCCTAAAAAAAACACTAGTAAACCTCCTCCAGCAAGAATACCAGTTGTTACCAGGAGCCAAACTCAAGCATCCAGGTCCATAGAAAAACCAGTTCAAGATCCAACCATAGTACCTACTCCACCTGTAACAGGACAAGAAACCCCTAGAAATGAAATTGTCTTTTTCTCACCTACTAGGGGGCATATCACCCTTGAGCAATTAAGGAAAAGATCAGATGATAGCTTTGCACAGGTTGAGCAGAGAATTGAAGTAAATCGGAACGTAACACGGATACTATCCAATCAACGTCAACCTAGCAATTCATGGATTGATATTGATAACCGAAATACAAATACTCAGAACGTTGACAATCAAAACACATCTCGACAGGAACTGTTTCCTAACATCCAAATTGAATCATTATTTGCTGAAACATATCAAAATCAGAATACCTCACAGCCCAACGTAGCATATGGTAAACCACCACCAACAACTCCTTCGTCATCATCCTCATCTAAGGAATCATCAGACAGTGAAACATCCACTAGTTCTTCTTCTTTAAAAGACAGACCAAAGGGAGACCGTCAAAATAGACCTTGGCTAGACCAAGATGATGTATTCATTGTTGGATACCAACATAGACTTCATAAAAACCTAGAAAAATGGCTTCCTAAATTTAATCCAGATGATAAATCCCGTGCGCTAGACCACATTAAAACCTTCATGCAGGCTATCAGACTAAGAAATGTCATACATGAAGATGTAGTATGTAGGTTGTTCCCTTATACCTTCGAGGGGAAAGCATCTACCTGGTATTTTTCCTTGGAAGCTAGATATATCCCTTCCTGGGATGATTTTGAAGCCAAATTCATCCAAAAATTTGGAGATGATAAAACACCCGAGGATCTGTTCATTGATCTCTCCTCAATGAAAACAAAGGGTTAAAGATTTCAACCAAAGTTTCTCCTATTTGAAAAATAGAGTCCCAACCACTGTTCTTCCTGCAGAAGAATTATTAGTTTCATATTATATTAAAATATTGCCTATCCCTATTGCCATGTGGGTGAAGAGGACTCATAAGGATAATTTGCAAGAGGATTTTTCCAAATCCATTCAAGTAGAAAAGGACATGTTCTGTTTAAAAGACAATCCTGATACTTCATCTGATCAGCCTTCTACTTCCCGCAAGAAACAAGAAAACCCTCCAAAACCTACTGTGCAAAACAAGGATCCTTTTGAAATGAATGATATGAATAAATTTCTCCAGAAAATCTCAAATGAAATGGTGGATTTAAAAAAGACTAATACTGGAAATCAAAATAATAATAGAGGGTTTGTAAGACCACCTTTTAGGAGACCTTACCAACCCTCATATAATTAGACTCTGCCTAACCCTGATGAAGGGTTAACTTCTCAAGAAATCTATTCTATTTTCAAAGCCCTAGCTACTGAAACTCAAAATGCTCTTGATCACCCTGATGAAAATCCTACAGAAAACCAAGATCCCAAACCACCTGATGAAGAAGAGGACCAACAAGTCAACACCATTAGTTATTTTTAAGAACTCCCAATGGATGAAGAAGAAGATGATCCTGAAACTATTTTTAATGTCCAACATCCTTTTAACACTAGGAGAAAAGGACAATATTCACGGGAAGCCTCTCCTTCAACATCTACCCCAAACAAAGGCAAAGCAGTCACACAGAAAGAGACTATCATTCCTGAAATTGAATACAGTCTAGTTGATGACTTGAAAAGGGTTAAATCTAACATATCTCTTTTTGAACTTTTGAAAATTCTTTCCATGAGAGACAGTCTTCCTAAAAGTATGATTGTCAACAAAACTAGAGAAGTTCAAAACAATAATTTTGAGACTTATTCTAAACCTGGAATCCAAAAACTAGGTGGAAAGAAAACCCCTCCTTTGTTGCTCATCTTCGAGATTTTCAATACGAATGTACATAACTGTATGATAGAATCAGGTGCTTCCTCAAATGTAATTCCTTTGTCTATTTGTAAGAATCTGAATGCATCTTGGGAACCCTGTCCTACCCAGATAATCCAACTTGACCGATCCAAAGTTAGGGTAGTGGGAGAACTGAAAAATGTTCTTTTGACATTGTATGCTGACCCAAGAATCCACTAAACCATTGACATAGTTGTGGCTGATATCCCCGAGGCATATGGAATGTGGCTAAGTAAATACTAGTCGGAAAAGATTAAAGGTTATTTTTCCACTGACTGGTCCCACTTATGGCTCCCCTATAATGGAAGACCGAATAAAATCAATATTAGTAGAGAGCCATTCATGAAACAAACTGTCACTAATCTCAATGATTATAGTGAACCTGTTGCTTATTTTAGTTCACGCATTGAGCATTTCACTTTGGATATATTCTTTGGGGATTTACTTGTTGATTCATCACCTACCGAGAATGTGAAAAATCAATCTCAAGTTGTTAATTTTACTTCTATTCCATTCTGAGGTTCCATTGTACATAATGTTTATAATGTGAATACTAATTTTAGAATAGATTCAAATGCATGGAATTTTTTTTTTGATGGCTCCAAATCCAAAGATGGAGTTGGTGCAGGATGTGTTCTCATAGACCTAAAGGGGACAAAGATAATGATTTCCTACAGACTAGATTTTGAGTGCACGACCAACATTGTTGAATATGAGGCTCTAGTCCAGGGACTCAGGAAGGAAATCGATGTGGGTGCTCAGGTAATAGAATGCTATGGGGATTCATAAATCATTGTAAAATAGGTAAGGAATAAAATCCACTGTATTTCTCCCCTTTTGGTAATTATCAGAAACTTGTTAGGAATTTGACTAACTCTTTTTGTGCATTCAATATTAAATCAGTCCCTAGGTCCCAAACCTTTGATGCATATTTATTAGCCAACAGTGCCTCCAGATTGATCCCTCCATAAGGTTTGTCTCCTGATAATTTCTATATTGAGTTACTATACAGACCTTATATCCCTAACAATGTTACAAACTGGAAATTTTTTGATGATGATCAACAGATCTTAGATTTCCTCACAGCTCAAAATACTTTCCAAGATGTAGCCATAGATGAGGCCGATCATGAAAAATCTTTGTCTAATCCCAATTTTCCCTCCAACCTTATCCCTAACTCAATCATAAATTTAGAGAAGTACTATGATTTGCAGGACAAATTCAAACATACATCTAATTGAAAAAATTTGAATTACCAACAGGTTAATCTAGGGACTGATCAAAACCCTCATCTCATTAACTTGGGAAATAATTGCTCCCTTGAGGAGAGAAGAGATTTCATTAAACTGTGCAAAGAATTTAAAGATGTGTTCGCTTGGACCTATGACGATCTCAATACTTTTGACACCAATATTATGCACCACAACATTCCCATGAAACTAGATGCAAAACCCTATTAGCAGAAATTAAGAAAGATGCATCCCAGTTTGGAACCATCAGTTAAAAAGGAATTGGAAAAATTGTTAGCAACCAGAATTGTATTCCTAGTGAGACACACCCAATGGATTGCAAACTTAGTCCCTGTTCGAAAAAAGAGTGGGGAAATTAGATTGTGTGTGGATTTCAAAAAACTCAACAAAGCATCCAAGAAGGATAACTATCATGTTCCCCCTATGGAACATATATTACAAAAGGTTGCAGGTGCTGAAATGTTGTCCTTGTTAGTGTCACGTCCCCATTTTGACCCCCCTTTGTAAATGATGTAAATACTGATATTTAATCATGGTGAGGAGCTCAAGGCCAAGGCCCCACCATTGATTTAGCGTTTATGTATCGGCAATTAAACTAAGATGCTTATGACTCTTGTGCTAGATGGGCACAATGTAAATGAGACATCATGTAAATGTGAATTTTAATGAAAAATATCCACAATCGGCTATGCAATGCAACAAAAGAGATGGGGCATGACTCTACAAGGAAAAGGGAGGGAAATTATTCAAACCCTTGAGCCAATGGTATTAATCCATGTGTCAATGGGGAAACCCATAAACCACCAACTACCCATTTTGTCTCATGTACCCAATCATTTAATTCTTCCAAGAAATTGGTTAAGGCAGTTAATGCCTTGGAAATGAAGAAGTATGGGCAAGCCATTTTCGTGCATGGGCAAGCCATCAACCTGGAAATTCGTGTTTTTGCTTGTGGGGCAAGAAAACACCCACGAAATGGTGCCCAAAGCCATGGGGAATGGGAAGTCTTCATTCATTCACACAGTTGGAGTTAGCTGGGTCTTTTCCACATACGTTTTTCATCAAAATCCTGCATTTTTCCATGCCTGGGAGTCGTTTTTGCTTGGTATAACAGTTGGGAGAGGAAGGCCACGAATTGGGGACTAGGAGGGAGGTCGTTTTTGCCCCGAATTGACCCTGGACGTTTAACTAAAAACGGATTTGGCTTCGTGGGTTGTTCCCCAACTTCCCATTTCGTTTTTGTGGGTTCCCATGTTTTGCTAAGCTAGCTGAAACCCCATCTCATCCATCTACCTGTAAAAACGTTTTATCCTGCCCCATGATTGTGTTCTGCTGTGGTGTGCATCCTCATTTTTTTTGGTTTGAACCTGTGAATTGAAGTTTTGGAGTGGTAGTGGACAGAAGTAGCTTGATAAACCTAGTGGGGGAGACAACCTCTCAAGAAGATCAAGAGGGCTTTGGTTACTCTTCTATGCATACCCTGAGAGCACTAGATAGGGAAGGTATGGCTTGAGGGACTGTATAGCAGAGAAAAGAATACTTCCTTGTGCTGGGTGTGTAGGTATTGTGGGTGCCAAGCTAGATAGATCTTGCAAGGTTATCCCTGGCTCTGTGCTGGAGCTCACTAGCTTAGCAACTCTTCATTTCCATCTCCTAGCAGCCTGATAAACCCAATTGTAGATTGGCTTGGCTCATTTTGGTGTATGCTTGGCTATGTGTGAGTCTGCTGTTCCCTGGTTCCTTGTAGAGATCATGCCCAGCTCGGGGGGTGGCAGTGGTGCTGAGAGATTGAGGAGCACACTGGCCTACGGTTGGGTGGAACATTGCAGTTGCATAGCCAGTTGCGTGGAACTACTTCTGTATAAGATAAGTATTCTCTTGTGCGTTAAATTGGCAATTACCATTTGATGAATATTATGAATGTGTGAAGATTGTGTAATTCATAAATAAATTCCGCTGTGATTTCTGATAATTATGCATCTTCATATCTCTATTTAAAAATCTGAATGATTGTTTGAATGCTTCTTTATAATGTATGGGGCTGGATGCCCAGTTTAACCTCACGATCCTCTCCATCTAGCTGGTAGAATGGGAGGGGACGTGACAGTTAGATGGCTTTTCGGGATATAATCAGATATTAATTGCCCCTGCTGATCAATTAAAAACTGCTTTCCGAACACCTTGGGGAACATTTTCCTACAAGAGAATTCCTTTTGGTATGATAAATGTTGGTGCCACTTTTCAGACAGTTATGGATATAGCCTTCAAGGGGTTAATGCATAACTATGTTGTTGTTTATTTAGATGACATTATAATTTATTAAAAAAAGAGGCATGACCATCGGTTTTGTCTCAAATAGGTATTCGAACGGTGAAGAAAGTATGGCATCTCACTAAATCCGAAGAAATTTATTTTTGCTGTAACGGAGGGTAAGATTTTGGGATTCATTGTTTCCAAGCACAACATGGTCATTGATCCCGAAAAGATAGAACCCATAGAAAAAATTGGGTTTCCCTGCTCCAAAAAATCCATGCAATCATTCTTAGGTAAGATTAATTTTGTTAGAATATTTGTGCCAAATTTTGCATAGATTGTTAAACCATTATAGGAACTCATCAAGAAAGATGCACAATTCATATGGTCCAATGTGCAGAGAGATGCTTTTGCAGAAATTCGCAAATTTATTGCTGAAGCTCCTTCCCTGATGTCTCCTTATTTTACTAAAGATTTCATTGTGTATACTTTTTCTATTGATTTCTCTTACGCTACTGTTCTTACAGAGAAACATGAGGATGATGCTGAGATTCCTATATTCTTCATGAGCTCCACTTTTAAAGGGGATGAGCGGAATTATTCCCATATTGATAAACAAGCTTATGCGGTCTATAAATCTGTAAAGAATTTTAGACCACATCTTTTGAAATATAGGACTAAGGTAATTGTCCCCTATGCAACTATAAGGAATGTGTTAGTTCAAAAGGAGCTTGGTGAAAAACATGTTCACTGGATGAAATCAATCCAAGAATACGATCTTGAGATTAAACTTGCCAAAATAGTAAAAGGACAAGGTTTGTGCTTACTTTCTGCTCAGTCTAATGACATGTTGAGGCCTCGACTATGCAAGGTGTGCAAAGTGTTGGAATGAGTTCCAAGGCTCACAACAGAGGAAGAAAACCCAGCTAAAGGCTTCAGATAGTCATGTGCAAGTATTACCCTATCCTCGAGCTGTTTGGAATGGTGATCTCCCATGGATACAAAGGCCTACGCTGGCACTTATGGTTTTGATCCTAAAAGGATCTATCTTCCAGAAAAAGGAAAATAAAGTGTCTTCAGTTAGGAAACAAATCTACCTAGAAAGGGAAATCTAACTAAGTTATACCTACCTTGAAAGGTGTCTTGTTTGTATTGCAGATTAAATTGATGTGAAAATGAATAAATATGTTCATCTGCTTGACATAAATGTGAAGAAAAAAAATTCCTTATTTGCTTAAATTACGACCAATCAATTAAAATTAATTGAATGCAATATTAAGTATTTGAGCTTATACAAGATTAACCTGTAACTAATATGTCAATTGAAAAATTAACATAAATTATATTTACTGCGAATCATTTGCAGAAATAGATAAATATTTTAATTAAGAAAATTCAATGAAAACATAATGCATACACTTATCAAATGTAAGGACAAATCCAGATCATAGATCCCTATATCATATACTGATTGCAAAAGATTAAACAACATAGATAATAACCTGAAGTAGAAATCAATATTTACCAAAGAAATTTGATGAATGAACAAAAGATGATACAAGATAATAACATTACTATATTAATGAAATTCTGTAAGAAATTACAAGCTCAGCATAAAACAAAGCATCTCCAGTCTTCTCCTGTTGATTTCTACCTCAAAATGATCATCCTCTCCCTAAGAGAGATCTACCCCTTAATTAGTAAATTACAAAAACAATACAAACTGGATAAATTCCTCTTAAATAGGGATTTACAAAATCAGAATATCCTATCTAGTGAGGAAATATTCCCACTTGTTCAAAACTTCCATCAACTCATCTATATCTGGATAATGAGGAGATTCGAGCCCCAGCTGGGCATCACACATGAATCCCTCAATATCATGTTTAGCTATGTTATGCCACATGTGGACGAAAATATAGATCTTAGCCTCCATAGAAACAAGTTTCTTGATCAACCAATCCACGTCTTGAATTTGGATGTGGTCAATATACAAGATTTTCCCCTTGACTTGATCACAATGAATTTCGACCTGCTCAATCATCAGTCTTGGCAGATCTGCCTCCTCGATGAACCCCATTGCAGGGAATGCCAGTATATCCATGAGATTTTATGAGGCATACCATCTTCTTTGGCAAAGGGCTTGAGCCTGGTTGATACTATCCTGTACCATCTCAATGACATTGTCCCAAGCTCTCATAGCAGTTTTGATTCTTATGAATTTGAGGCTTCCCAACTCAAGAATATCTGTTGGCTTATCTTCAATATAATTCTCCCAATCTATAATATCTTCTACAGCTTTATAAGCCTGTTTAGTTTTCTCCACTTGCTGGGCTAAAGTGCCTGGCATTTTGACAAAGGCGATGAAAGTCTCATTAATTTCACCTAAGGTAGTAAATAACTTAGCCAGAAGTTGATGATGCTCCAGGTTGACTTGATGAGCTTGGTCCTTGAACTCTTTCTGTGAAAACCTAGAAAATGCAGAGGAGGCTGCACTTGTAGTTGCATCCTCAAGTTGCTTTTTAAATACTGCAATTCTTTCCTCCTTGACATCATTTTCTGTTTCTGCATCATTTAGTTTAGCTTGGAGAGAAGTATTCTGCAACTGCAGGTCTTCCAACTTATCTTCAAATAGCTTCCTTAGATCTTGAACATAAACCTCATGCTCTTCTTTGGTTTTTGTCAAATGCTCTTGAAGGTTATTCAGTTCTTTTTTTTTCAATTTAATTTCCCTGTTCAAGGTCTTGATTGAATCCAAATTTGCACCTGCAAATGCACCTAAGGCTTGAGCTGCATCCAATGCTTATGCCTGGATATCATCAGACTGGTAAGCCCAGATTATTTGATCAGGAATGGCTACCTCCAATCCTCCATGATCTTTGATTCTCTTTTTTCCTCTCTTCACAATTGTCTTGGTTTCCTGACTGTAAAAGTAGTTCCCCAGAGGCACAATAACATCATCTTCAAAGGTATACACCACATCAGTTGATGATATGGTCATATATGTTGTTGTAACCAAAGGGGGTGTCTGGGTGACAGTATTAGTAGGAATGGAAATGGCTATTTGAGATAAAACTTGGGGAGAAGGGAGATCTTCACTAGTCGATGGCACATAGGTTGATGAGGGAATGGTGGAAAACTCTTGATGTGATACATATTGAGTGTTAGCAACTGAAGTTGAAGAAAGGGAAGAAGGATTTAAGACATGAGCGACTGAGGGTAATGAAGGAGATAGAGGTGGTTGCAGGGGGACAGTGGAAGACTGAACCTCTGCAATGGTTGAAGGGGAAATGGGGACTAGAATTGTTGAAAGTGGAGGTGTGGAAGTGAACAATGCATCAAATAGCTGAGACATGATTTTTTGTGGTGTTACCTCAGCAGTTGTAACATGAGGAACTTTTACTGAAGGAAGTGAGGTAGTTGAAGTTATTGCATCAAGAACAAAAGAAGCCTGAGATATACCTTCACCTGAATCAAGTTCATCCATAGCTATAGTGTCCAGCAAATTTGAGGCTTTCTGTGAACCTTCAGTGATTTCTTCTAACACAGGTATAGGAGAAATTACCTCACCCTGTTCATCACTATCAATATCAAAAGTGGGAATCTGAGAGCTAGTAGTTATACGCTTTTGTCTCTTTGCTAGATTATTCACCACAATTACTTGCACATCACTAATTGAGCTAGGTGAATTGACTTTTTGGTGCACAGTGCTAAAGTCATTCGTGCTAATTATTTCTTTGCTTGCCGAGCAATTTGAATTAATTCTTTATACTGTTCTTAAATCTTCAACTGTGGAGGCTCCTCCATAGGTCTTTTACCTTTATCACCATCGGGATAAGTCAGCATGAGAGGAGTTTTAGCTTTTTGAGCCTCCTTCTCTTCTCTTTCCCTTCTTACCTATTCCATCAAATCGAATTCTATTTTCCTGTAGCTGAATACCTTGTCTTTGAGTTCTTTCTGATATAGAAAAATATGGCTCTATTCATCCTTGATTTTACCTTTTTCTAGGACTTCAAAAATGTTGATGTATATGTAACTTCGGAATGTATTTCATCTATGTATTTCATATATATATTTATTGTACCCTTATAAGAGATGTGTTATTCCTCTATAAGGAAGTGTCGTCATGTGGATTGACAAGTGTCGCAAGTGTGTGTACTTTTCGATGGGTTATTAAACCACCATGTGTGGGGTTGGCCCTAAAATATATATATTATATTGTGGATGTATCTAGATAGACAATTCGGCCCCATAGTGTAACTGGGCAAACAGGTTAGTATAAATAGAGATCGGGAGATCTCTATTTTGATAATTCAGAAAGTCACACTTCTCTCACTCAGAAAGTGGTGCACTAGTGAGGAGGAGTATCATGTGCTACTAGGAGACTATCTCAGTGTATTTTGGTTGTACTTTGGTTGAGCCATTTCTCTCTCTATCTCTGAGGAAGTTGTGGGGTTTTTCACCATAGGGTTTTCCCCACGTAAACTCTGTGTCTCTTGTCTCTCATGCCTTTGATTCTTGTGATGCTTGTCATGCTTATAGTGATTGTTATGCATTGATATATTGTATATTTTATTCTATCAGTGAAGATCCTAGAGTATTGTGAATTAATGCTCAAAATTTAACATGGTATCAGAGCTAACCTGAGAAGAAGACATTTTGCAGTGACGAAAACTGGAGTTTCTTATTTATTAGGTTTCTCTCCATGGATTTTGGAAAAGTAGGATAGTAGATTGACTCTAATTATCAAGGAGAATCCATCTATCCAATCAGAATTCAGTTTTGAGCATTTTCAGATTTGGCCCTAAAAATTAGGGTTTCCACAAAAATAGGAATTTCTAAAATCTAAAGACATAGGTGGAAGCTCCTTGCAAAAATCGAAATTTAGAGCTTTAGATCGATATATTTGGCTGGGTAGATCTCCGAGAAACTCAAACCCTAATTCAGGGCTCTCCTTAGTGAACCTGGGAGGACAAAAAGTCAAATATGAAGGGTAAAACTTTGCTGATCTCAAATTCTGAATGCACCAAGATGATCAGCTCATCAAGGCGCATCTTTCTATCCTTTCAAAAAGTTGAAATTCACATTTTGAATTTTTAGGGTTTTTTCGACAAACCCTAATCTGGGACCAGATCCAGTTTTTAGCATTTCAAGTGGTAAGACCTAAATCTTTTCTATTTCCATTTGAAGTACTCTTTAAAATGTCTCACCACACCAAGCTTGAGGATAAGCTTGAAGGGGATGATAACTTCTGAGCTTGGAAGTATAGGATTGGGTTAATCCTGGAAGAGAATGAGTTGGACTCGTATATAAAAGAAGACATCCCTATCCCAGAGGATGAAGAGGCTAAAGTATTGCATAAGAAGAACTCGGTCAAGGAAAAGAGAATCATTGTTGATTCTATCAAAGACCATCTCATACCCCATGTGTCTTCTCTAAAGACACCCAAAGAGATGTTTGACTCTTTGACCAAGCTATTTGAAGGGAAGAACATAAATCAGAAGATGACCCTGCTGAACCAATTGAAAGGAGTAAAGTTTCAGAATGGAGAAACCGTTCAACCTTATTTTTCAAGGGTCTCCTAGATCAAGGAACAACTAAAAGTAGTGGATGAAATGGTGGAGAATGGTGAATTTGTCATGACCACTCTGAATGTCTTACCTAGATCATGCGACTCCTTCATTCAAGGAATCTGTGCAGGAAAGAAGTTGATTTCCTTCAGTAGACTACGGGAAGAATGCTCACAAGAAGAAGCAAGGCTTGTGGCACGAGAAGAAAAGATGGGGAATGAAGATCAATCTCTCACAGCTCACACCAAGAAAGGGAAGTCCAAGAGAGAGCCATCTCACTCCAAGAAATCTTCACATCACTTCAAAGAAAGAAGAATGTGCTTCACCTGTAATGAGAAAGGACATATTGCCATAAATTGTACCAAGAACAAGAAGGAAAACAACAACTTCAACAAGAAGAAGAATGGCAGCAAAAGAAGGTTTCATGCTCATGCTGTCGAGGATGATGAACCACCCAAGAAGAAGGCTAGGGAAGAAAGTGATGATAGTAATGATGACTCATCAAGTGAAGAAGAGTATGTTCTGATCTCTGCTCTCACAGGTACTATCTCCCATGGTTGTAATGATTAGTTAATTGACAGTGGGGCTTCCAAACACATGACTGGGTTTAAGGAATCTTTTGTGAACCTATCTAAACATGAATCACCCCATAAGGTGAAACTTGGGGATGATTATCAATACCCAATCAAAGGAAGTGATGAATCCTTCTACAACCTAGATTCTGGAAAATATTTGAAGATGAAAGAAGTCCTTTATGTACCTGGCCTCAAGAAGAACTTACTCTCCTTCTCTGCATTGGATGCAAAAGGTACAAGGGTTGCATTTGTGGATGGCCAAGTCCTAATGTGGCCAAAGGGAAAGACCATAGATGATGTAGTAGTGATTGGAGAGCAAGAGGGAGGTTGGTATAAGTTGAAGGGACAACCTAAACATGCCATGGTGCATGAATCCATGGAGCCAAGTGAACTTGGGCATAGAAGACTTGCTCATATGCACTATAGGGAACTTCCAAGTGCAAGCAAGGCTGTAGAGGGTCTTCCTTAAATCAATACCAAACATGAAGGTGTTTGTAAAGGATGTGAAAAAGGTAAGAACATTAAGAAGGCTTTACCAAGTAGTGAAAGCAAGGCAAAGGATATCCTGGAAATCATCCGCTTAGATGTATGTGGTCCTATGTCATCCAGTTCTCTAAGTGGGTATGTTTACTATGTCTCATTTATTGATGACTTCTCCATGAAAGCTTGGGTATACTTCTTGAAGAAAAAATATGAGGTGTTTGATAAGTTTAAGGAATTCAAAACCTTGATGGAGAATCAAACTAACAAGAAGATCAAAACATTCAGATCCGACAATGGTGGAGAATTCACCTTAGGTGACTTCAAGAAGCTTTGCAGTGATTCAAGGATTAAGAGGGAGTTGACTGCTCCTTACAATCCACAACATAATGGAGTTGCAGAAAGGAAGAATAGAACAATCATGGAAGCAGCAAGAGCAATGCTACATGACCAGGATCTACCTATGCATCTATGGGAAGAAGCAGCTAGAACAGCTATATATGTGCAGAACAGAACACCCCACAAGATATTGGACAACAAGACACCAGAAGAGGTCTTTTCTGGTAAGAAACCTGAAGTCAGCCATCTCAGAATATTTGGTTGTCCAGTATTCACTCATGTCCCAAAGGAAAAGAGGACCAAACTAGATTCTTCAGGAAAGAAGGGTATCTTTGTGGTTTACAGTGAAAGCTTGAAGGCTTACAGAATGTACTTTCCAGGGTTCAAGAAGATTGATGTCAGCATGGATGTGACATTTGATGAAAACTCAACATTCATCAAATCAAGGAAGGAACCTATCGAAGTTTATGAAGAACCTAAGGAAACTAGATTTCAAGACACTACCATGACTGAAGCAATTCTAGAATTTGTTCGTGAGTTTGAAGATCCACAAGAACCTGTAGATCCACCCCATGAGGATAACTCTCACAAGAGGAAAACTACATGGGCTAGAGAGCACATTCAAGATGCAGAAAGATTTGGCATTCCAGAAGAAGAACACAGAGCAAAGAAGAAAACCAGATCACATACCAACTATGTTGCTTTACTCTATGATATTATGAACAAAGAACCTTCCAGTTATGAAGAAGCAGCGTAAAAGAAAGAATGGAAGGATGCCATGGTTGAGGAATACCAATCAATAATGAAGAATGATGTTTGGGATGTTGTCCCAAGGCCTAAAGAAATTTCTGTTGTGACTTCCAAATGGACCTACAAAATCAAGCATGCTGCAAATGGCAGTGTAGAGAAATACAAAGCAATATTCGTAGCTCGTGGCTTCTCTCAGAAAGAGGGAATAGATTATGAAGAAACCTTTGCACCTGTAGCTAGGTATACTTCCATCAGAACAGTACTTGCCCTGGCTACAACAATGAAATGGAAAATACACCAAATGGATGTCAAGACTGCATTCTTGAATGGTGTAGTTGAAGAAGAAGTATTTGTGGAGCAACCACTTAGTTTCGAATTACATGACAGGGAGTCATATGTGTGCAGATTGAAGAAAGCCTTGCATGGCTTGAAACAAGCTCCCAGAACTTGGTATGGTAGGATGGACAGTTTCCTATCTAGTTTGGGCTTTACCAAGAGTAAAGCGGATTCCAACCTTTACTACAAGGTTGAAGAAGGGAATCCTGTGATTCTACTCCTGTATGTGGATGACTTATTTGTAACAGGAGATGATAGTTTGATTGTAGATACTAAGAGGAAGCTTGTTGCTGAGTTCGATATGAAAGATTTGGGAATGATGCATTATTTCCTAGGTATGGAGGTGTGGCAGAGTGCAGGTGGGATCTTCGTTGGTCAAGGGAAGTACATAGTAGATATCCTGAGGAGATTCGGGATGATGGATTGCAAGGCCATGGCCACACCTATGGCATCGAATCTGAAGCTTCTATGTGATGCTTCATCTGAGCCTGTTGATGTCTCTATGTATCGTCAGATGATTGGGTCCTTGATGTACCTGACGAACACGAGACCGGATATTTGTTAGAATTCAATATGCTAAGATAGAAAATAGCAGCATTACATTCCATTTCACAATAATAGCATATACAGGATCACTGAAGAAACAACAAGCACAACATAAACACAAGAGACAGAGATTTATCCTGGGAAACCCTCATGGGGTAGAAAACCCAACAAAGCTTCCTCAATATAGATGACCAGCAATATACAAAGATGAAACCCTGAGACATGATCTCCTCCTCCACAATAGCAGACCTCTCCTCCACAAGTGCGCTATCCTCAAGTGAGTGAATGTGTGTATAATGAGGAACACACCTCCTCTATTTATACACTACTCTGATATGTATTTTACACAAGTACATGTAGGCTTGTATTTAACCATTAGGTTAAATACCCCATTATAGCTGACTGGGCCGGCCCCTCTAGGGTGGTCTAATAACCCTTTGACCCACATAACACATTTAGGGCCGACCCCCACTAGGGAAGTCTAATAACCCGAGTTACCACATTCCGACGGAGGAATAAACATCTCCGGATATACAATAAGATATTCACGGAGGAATGAAACATCTCCGAAATGATAAAGTACAAATATAATATTCTTTGAAGTTACAATATCTCAACACTCCCCCTTAACGAGAAGGATATTATAACAACATCTGCACGAGAAAGGAGTCATCAACATCATACATGATACATCTATAAATCATTGGAAGCTTTCTTCAATTTGTCTTTATCAGTAACTCAAACAGTTACTGGTACATCAATGTCAACATCAATATCAACATCATCATCACACGATCAACAGCATCGTCATCACACGATCAGCAGCATCGTCATCACACGATCAGCAGCATCGTCATCACACGATCAGCAGCATCGTCATCACACGATCAGCAACATCGTCATCACACGATCAGCAACATCGTCATCACACGATCATCAACATCGTCATCACACGATCATCAGTATCGTCATCACATGATCAGCAGCATCGTCATCACACGATCAGCAGCATCGTCATCACATGATCATCAGTAGTACAAGTATTCATGCCAATATAAGTGACCATATCAACAATACAAGTATCCTACCGATGCAAGTAACCACATCATCAATACAAGTATCCTACCGATACAAGTAACCACATCATCAATACAAGTATCCTACCGATACAAGTAACCACATCATCAATACAAGTATCCTACCGATACAAGTAACCACATCATCAACACAAGTGTCCTACTGATACAAGTAACCACATCATCAATACAAGTATCCTACCGATACAAGTAACCCCATCATCAATACAAGTATCCTACCGATACAAGTAACCACATCATCAATACAAGTATCCTACCGATACAAGTGACCACATCATCAATACAAGTATCCTACCGATACAAGTAACCACATCAAAAATCACTTTCTCGGAGACCATACGTCTACGGATCAATTCAGGGACCGAAGTCCAGGGATGATACAATCCCCACTTCTCGGAGACCTCACGTCTACGGATCAATTCAGGGACCGCAGTCCGGGGATGATACAATCCCCACTTCTCGGAGACCTCATGTCTACGGATCAATTCAGGGACCGCAGTCCGGGGATGATACAATCCCCACTTCTCGGAGACCTCACGTCTACGGATCAATTCAGGGACCTAAGTCCGGGGATGATACAATCCCCACTTCTCGGAGACCTCACGTCTACGGATCAATTCAGGGACCTAAGTCCAGGGATGATACAATCCCCACTTCTTGGAGACCTCACGTCTACGGATCAATTCAGGGACCTAAGTCCGGGGATGATACAATCCCCACTTCTCGGAGACCATACGTCTACGGCTCTCTTTAGGAATGAAAGTCTAGGGATGATCCAATCCCCTCAACTGTCCACTAAGGACTTCATTCTCGGAGACCTCACTTCTACGGCTCTCTTTAGGACTGAAAGTCCAGGGATGATCCAATCCCCTCAACTGTCCACTAAGGACTTCATTCTCGGAGACCTCACATCTACGGCTCTCTTTAGGACTGAAAGTCCAGGGATGATCCAATCCCCTCAACTGTCCACTAAGGACTTCATTCTCGGAGACCTCACGTCTACGGCTCTCTTTAGGACTAAAAGTCCAGGGATGATCCAATCCCCTCAACTTTCCACTAAGGACTTCATTCTCGGAGACCTCACGTCTACGGCTCTCTTTAGGACTGAAAGTCCAGGGATGATCCAATCCCCTCAACTGTCCACTAAGGACTTCATTCTTGGAGACCATACGTCTACGGATCAATTCAGGGACCGAAGTCCAGGGATGATACAATCCCTTTTCTTTCTCGGAGACACCTATCTACGGCTCACTTTTAGAACAAGTGTTCAAGGATGATACAATCCCCACATGTATTCTCATCAATACAAGTACAAGTATCCTCAACCATACGAGTACATTAATCAATACATGTGTCATCAAAAGTATGTATTCTTACCAATACATCTTATCATCAAAAGCATGTATTCTCACCAATACATCTATCATCAAAAGCATGTAAAACAAAGTATTCTAAGCATAAGAGTCCTAAATCTAAATATTTCTAAGTATCTAGGTGTAGAGAACAGGTTACCTCATCATCGACCTTGTTGTTCGATGAGACAATCTCATCATCAATGACTATACTACTCCCCCTTTCGAGGAGGGTCCTTTTGAGCTACACCAAGCTTGTCTCAGAAGTATTCAAATTTCACTCGAGATAGAGGTTTGGTTAGTATGTTGGTAACTTCTTCACTTGAGGTAGAGATTTGGTTAGTACATCGGTAACCTATTACAAATTCAAACTTTAGTTCCTTCTGCATCATATCTTATTAGATCCCTATGTTCTTTGACTTATCATGGAACACTAGATTCTTTGTCATCTTCATACAACTCTATTTGTCACATAGGATCACAGTTGGTTCTATCTCTAATTCAAACCAATCCTGAAGCCAAGCTTCTTCACAACCAGCAGAGCAAGCAGCCATATATTCTGCTTGTGCTGAGAGCCACACTAGATTGCTTCCAGCTAAACCACGAGATCATGGTTAATCCCAGACAATAACATCCTCTTGATGTGTTCTTCCTGTCTGATACACTTTCTTCCCAACCAGCATCTGATTAGCCATCTAAAGTCATGATTTCCAAGATAGCATAGATCAAAGTCTATCGTATCCTTTATGTACCTCATCACATGCTTTGCAACTATCGGGTGAACAGATCTAGTTTCCACTAGATACTGACTCAAGGTGTTCACAACAAAGCATATATCTAACCTAGTATATGTTAGATACATCAATGACCCCAATAATTTGACTGTACAGAGTTATATCCACTAACTCTGATGAGTCATCTCCTAACAGCTTCAAGTTGGAATCCATAAGAGTGGACATTCCAACATATCAAGTCTTCTCAAGATTTCTCAGCATACTTTCTCTGGTTGAGAGAGATTCCTTCTGAGACTTTCCATACTTTTAGACCTAGAAAGTAATGCATCAATCTGAGATCTTTCAATTTCATTTCTACAGTCATCTATATGTGCCATCTCTCATCAGATGGGTCTATTGATATGAGCCTCAACATCATTCGAACTCTGTGGTGAGTTCCTTCTTGCATCCATGTCATATATGTATAGAAGCCATATTCAACCTTGTAGCAAAGGTTGAGATCCATATCACCCATGGTGATCATTAAGCTAATCAATTGATTATCGATCCTGGGAACCATATAGAACCTGATTCACACTTCTTCTTTAATTACACCATTAAGAGAATGGTCTTATTTTAGCCACTTGGAGCAAACATCTCATCATGATTCTATTCCTCTTTCTAAGAGAATCTTCTAGCCATGAGCCTTCTATATTTTGTTTGATTTGTAAAACATCCATTGCTTGTTCAGTGTTCATCATTCATCATGATCTTTCCTACAAATCAAAATTAAGTACAGGATTAGTAATACTTCATAATCATCAAATCATATTGACATGGTAACCTATTATGCATACAGATATCATTTATATAGTTATGCAACTAATTTGACCAATACTTTGGCACAACACTTTCCCATATCCTGTATGCATACAGTGGCTATCTAGATGCCTTCCATCTCTACCAGAACATACTATCGAGAGTGTGCACAGCTCTCGGCATGTCAGCAAAGAGGTTTCATTCTAGACAAGCAACAATGGAATGTTTGTCCAGCTTACCAAACATATGCACATTAGTTGTATACTGTTCAATGCTCTATGAATGTTTACACTTAGCATTATATATTCTAGGAATACAAATATGCATACAACCTATTACAGGCAATATCATTACTATTTCAAATAACAACTCAAATACTTATCTTTTATGTTTGTGTGGCTGCCTCCCGCTTGATCTTCTGTATGTCTTTTGAACTTCTATTCATTCTGTACCACTGTGCATGCTCAAGAGTCATCCTCATGATCTCATACACAAACATACACTCATTAGTATATTCTAAATGCTATCAAAACATTATAGTACTAAATAATCTTGAAAATGTATATTCATGATTATAGTTAATAAACATTAGTATTCAAGATTTCAGGGAAATCTTCTTTTACTCATGCATATCATCAATCAAGATAAAAGATATAATATGCATAATCCCTTGATTACTAACTTTATGAATAAGCATAACCAATCATTCCAAGTATACTTATATAAGGGATCCTAACACAAGGTAAGATTCATGGGAAACATACCTGGATTAGTATACCTACTTGGTTATGTACAACATACCTAAACAATCTCTTCAATGATTTAGAGATCCTGATCTAGAACCTGCATGTCTCATAGGTTAAGCATAATATAACAAAGTCATACATACCTCGTAAGTAGAACAAAGATTATGGATGAGTCTTTGTCTTCATGTTTTCATGGTCATGGAGCCTGATTTGTCTTTTGTGATGTACCTGTATCTTGTTAGCAGACAACATCAACCTCACACAACATCATAATGCATTAGTACAATCATAAGTGTCAACACCCTAACCAATGAATATCTTCTATCATGCATTCACCAGTTTGTTAAGGTAATACAACAAATCTAAAATCAAGATTGTACTAACCGTAATAACATGAAGACAAACATACCATAAACTTAATCATGAACAAATCTCAAAACATACCTCGATGAGTCATACCTGTCGAGATCGCTTGTAATCTCCTTATGTAAAGCCTTAGCCTCATCTCCCTCTGAAACAGGAACTGCTTCACTTATGCAGGTGACCAATCCATCTTCTTCTAGGATTAACCCTATCCACTTGATTTGCAAGAATTGGACCTGGAGCTGGATATGGGTTTGTCAGAGAAACCCCAAAAATTCAAACTTTGAATTTCAAACTTCCGAAAGGATAGAAATATGCGCCTTGATGAGCTGATCAAACTGATATATTCAGAATTTGAAAACAGCAAAGTTTCACTCCTCAATTTTCCCTTTGAAACTTCCGGATTCACTGGATGTGACCCTAAACTAGGGTTTGATGAATCCCACTCTTCTGCCCAATCAAAATGTTTGATCCAAAGCTCTAAGCTTCTATTTTTCTGAGGAGCTTCCAGCCATGGTCACAGATTTCAAAAATTCCCATTTTTACAGAAGCCCTAATTTTTCACTTTTCTGATCAAAGTCTCGAACTAGGGTTTGATCAAGCCTGGCCTTCTGCCCAACCAAAAACTCTGATATTGGTCTCTAAATTTCTATTTTGATGACTAGCATTCCGCCGTGGTCTCCGTTTACAAAAATTCCAACTTTCTTCAAAGCCCTAAATTCTGGAAGCCATGAATGAAGGTACTCAAAAATAATTCTGTTTTGACAGAAATATGTACCTGATTGTTTCTGGTGTAACTCCAAACTTTTCAATCCACAGGGCTGAAAAAGTTTTATGAGATAGCCTGACCGGTTATCTTTCCATCCTGACAGGTCTGACCTCAATTGGATTCTCTGAGAGAGAGTTATGTCAAATGTCGCAACATGACCTGTTTTGGGATAAAACAGAAGAGCAAACTTGTATGGTGTGCCACGTGTCACCATTTGAACTTCGGCCTCTGAAAAACATTCCTGAGATAGCTCGGCCTGTTATCTTTCCATCCTGACAGGTCTGACCTCAATTGGACTCTCTGAGAGAGAGTTATGCCAAGTGTCGCAACATGACCTGTTTATGGGATAATACAGGAGGGCTAACTTGTACGGAGTTCCACGTGTCACTGGTTCAACTTCGGCCTTTGAAAACGTTTTTTGAGATATTACAGACTGTATACTACCTGTCACTTTTTACAAAATTTCATTTGGAGCTTCCTCGCCCAAGATATGACCTTTTTCCCAAGGTCACCTGATTTTGACTCAGATCTGGAAGAGGAAGAAACCCTATATTGTACAGATCATAAATCACAAAGTACAACGAATTAGAGGTTTTCATTTGGACACAAGGTACCTGGAGATGTAATCTTCGTCCTGTAACAATTTCAGATCCGAAAAATTCTCCAAAACGGATTTATAGTGAAAGTTCTACGATGACTGTTTTTTTCTATGTAAAACCCTAACCTTCAAATTGTCGTAAGTAAAGCAAGTGTCGTTAGTGCCATACCTTGTCTTCCTTCAGGTTAGCTCTGATACCATGTTAGAATTAAATATGCTAAGATAGAAAATAGCAGCATTACATTCCATTTCACAATAATAGCATATACAGGATCACTGAAGAAACAACAAGCACAACATAAACACAAGAGACAGAGATTTATCCTGGGAAACCCTCATGGGGTAGAAAACCCAGCAAAGCTTCCTCAATATAGATGACCAGCAATATACAAAGATGAAACCTTGAGACATGATCTCCTCCTCCACAATAGCAGACCTCTCCTCCACAAGTGCGCTATCCTCAAGTGAGTGAATGTGTGTATAATGAGGAACACACCTCCTCTATTTATACACTACTCTGATATGTATTTTACACAAGTACATGTAGGCTTGTATTTAACCATTAGGTTAAATACCCCATTATAACTGACTGGGCCGACCCCTCTAGGGTGGTCTAATAACCCTTTGACCCACATAACACATTTAGGGCCGACCCCCACTAGGGAAGTCTAATAACCCGAGTTACCACATTCCGACGGAGGAATAAACATCTCCGGATATACAATAAGATATTCACGGAGGAATGAAACATCTCCGGAATGATAAAGTACAAATATAATATTCTTTGAAGTTACAATATCTCAACAATATTTGCTTTGATGTGAACACATTGAGCCAATTCCTGATGGATCCGAGGAGTGTTCACCTTGTTGCAGTAAAGCATGTTTTGAGGTACCGGAAGGGTACAGTGGATTATGGGCTCAAGTATGAAATGAATCAAAAGTTTAACCTGCAGGGTTATGTTGATTCAGATTGGGCTTGCAGTGCTGCAGATAGGAAGAGCACATCTGGATGCTGCTTCAGTATGGGATCAGGTGTGATCTCTTGGTTTAGCAGGAAGCAGTCCTGTGTAGCACTGAGTACAGCTGAGGCAGAGTATGTTGCAGCCTGTTCAGCTAGTTGTGAGGCAGTATGGATACGGAAGCTACTATCTGAGTTATTTGATCTCCCATTGGATCCTATTGGTATCTTCTGCAATAACTAGAGTTGTTTGAAGCTGTTTGAGAACCTAGTGTTTCATGACAGGTCGAAACACATAGAGATCAAATATCACTATATTAGGGATATGGTGCAGAGAGGAGCTGTGAAGCTCCCGTATGTTGCGACGGACGAGCAGATTGTAGATGTGCTGACGAAGCCACTAGCCAGGGTGAAATTCGAGTACTTCAGGGAGAGGCTTGGTGTTCTTCAGATCGAGGACACTTCGAGGAAGAAGTGATGGACACATTTGCTGAAGCCATTCCAAGCAGGTTGGAAGGAGAATTCTTCACATGGCTATGGATGTAAGCACTGGATGATGAGCATTAGGATGATGTTCTAGTTTTTGCTTTGTATGATCAGTTGGATCATTTATATGTATATGTATGTACGCATCATGTTGGATGTTGGATATGATCAGTTGGATCATTTATATGTATGTACGCATCATGTTGGATGCTGGATATGATCAGTTGGATCATTTATATGTATGTACGCATCATGTTGGATGCTGGATATGATTAGTTGGATCATTTATATGTATGCACGCATCATGTTGGATGCTGGATATGATTAGTTGGATCATTTATATGTATGTACGCATCATGTTGGATGTTGAATATGATCGGTGGATCATTTGTATGTATTTTGTATATTCATCATGTTGGATGCTTGGACCATGCATCTGTATATGTATCAGGTGGATACATTGTATGATCAGGTAGATCATGTATATTGATATGTATCAGGTATGATCAGGTAGATCATGTATGTTGATGGATACATTGTGTGGATCATGTATCTATGTATCAGGTGGATACACTATGTATGATGATATGTATCAGGTAGATACTTGGTGTGCATCAGATGGATGCATTGTATGATCAGGGTGATCGTGGATGACGAGCTTCTCCAGATGATATGCAGCAGGATGTTGTAGTGATGATGATCAGGATGATCATGTGTACATCAGGATGATGTATGGTGAGTATCAGATGATACTTTGTGGCCGTGGATCAGGTTGTGCAGATGAGCATGTCTGGGAGATCCTATAGGTCGGAGTTTCATACCCATAACAGATTGGGATGCTCCTTCGAGACATTGCTCTGTGAGGACATGTAATTTGTGCCCTGGGAGATATTCAGGTCGGATTTGTATACCCATAACATCCTGAGATGCTCTTACGAGGTTTTGTCCTATGGCATGTAATTTGCTCCTGGGAGATATGGACAGGATGAAAAAGGCCTCAGATGCTTCATCGAGGTTTTTCCATGACCATATGTAACTTTCTCTTGGGAGATGTAAACAGGATGAAAAAGGCCTCAGATGCTTCAACCAAGTTTTGTGGTGGACCACATGTAATGTGCTCCTGGGAGATCCGACAGGTAGAGCTGTGTGCTCATAACAACTTGGGATGCTTCAGCCAGATTTTGTGGTGAGATCACATGTAATGTGCTCCTGGGAGATCCGACAGGTAGAGCTGTGTGCTTGTAATAGCCTGGGATTCTACAGCCAGGTTTTGTGACGCACATAATAAGTCCCGAGGATTCCATAGTATGGCCAGTGATGATGAAGACTTGCAGGTGGTGGGCCTACATCCAGTATGAAAAAGGACTGGCTCTGTAGAACTTCCTATGATGAGTAGAGTCGAAGATTGGTTGAGATAGCAGCAGTAGTGACGATGATGATGACGATGCATCGATGATGATGATCCCGAGAAGAAGACTTGTCTAGCAGAACTGTGTCAAGAAATACCTTCCTAGTTAAGAGGGAGTGTTGATGTATATGTAACTTCGGAATGTATTTCATCTATGTATTTCATATATATATTTATTGTACCCTTATAAAAGATGTGTTATTCCTCTATAAGGAAGTGTCGTCATGTGGATTGACAAGTGTCGCAAGTGTGTGTACTTTCCGATGGGTTATTAGACCACCATGTGTGGGGTCGGCCCTGAAATATATATATTATATTGTGGATGTATCTAGATAGACAAGTCGGCCCCATCGTGTAACTGGGCAAACAGGTTAGTATAAATAGAGATAGGGAGATCTCTATTTTGATCATTCAGAAAGTCACACTATTCTCACTCAGAAAGTGGCACACTAGTGAGGAGGAGGATCATCTGCTACTAGGAGACTATCTCAGTGTATTTTGGTTGTACTTTGGTTGAGCCATTGCTCTCTCTATCTCCGAGGAAGTTGTGGGGTTTTTCACCTTAGGGTTTTCCCCACGGAAACTCTGTGTCTCTTGTCTCTCATGCTTTTGATTCTTATGATGCTTGTCATGCTTATTGTGATTGTTATGCATTGATATACTGTATATGTTATTCTCTCAGTGAAGATCCTAGAGTATTGTGAATTAATGCTCAAAATTTAACAAGAAAAAGTGTCAACTCCCAAGTAGATGGATTCATCAAGGAGATCTTCATGTTCGTAGCTCATCCTCATGTGATTGTGCTTGAAATGGGCATCTAGGAATTTCTTATGATCATGTCTTCTTTTAGGAGCATATCGTAGTTTCAGAGAAGCAATCTTATTACCCAATACTTGGGCCCAGGTGGAAGTAGGGATAGAAAAAGGTCCAAGGTTCAAGGGGAATTTATGCCATCCTCTCCTCATGGGACCTATAAGTTTGAGGTAAACCCCCTCAATAATAGTCTGATAGGAAACTTCTTCAATCGACTGTCTATCTAGGAAAATTCTAGGCAGTAGGTGCACAACACTGCTTCCCCAAATCCTAACATAGGAGAAGGATTCCCCTACATACCAATCCCCAATTGTACCAATGAAAATATTAGCATCACCTGAGAAATCCGGTGCATCTTACTTAAATATATCGAGATAAATGGTAACAAGGAAATAATTACAAATGTCATAGAACAGAGGCACATAGTTATCCTCTCATAGTGCAGAATGGTATATATGAACAGGAGGAGGAGCAGGGGTCCAATTCCACCCCATGTTGGGATATTGAAATTCAGCACATAATACATACATCACATATGATGAAAGAAAGAAAGAGGGTTTCTGTGTAGCAGGGGACTTCTGATACTTCTCAATTGCAGTTTTAAGCTCTAAAGACAAAATAGAAGCCCAAGGAAAAGATTCACCTGTAGTTAAGACATGATGAGCCACAGGAGCCCATTCGGCTTTAAAAATTGAGGAATTAGGAAGGCCATACAGGTGGGAAAGAATAGTTGCAAATAAAGAGTAGGGTTCTTTAAACCATGAGACTGGGTATAAATTATCAGGCCTGCACATAAAGCTGGCCAGTTTGTGCATCTAGGATTTGATCATTTCATTAAAATTGAACCTAGTGTTTGTAGACTCCAATAATGCAACATTGAGGATCTGCACAGGTGGTCTAAGGGAAAATGCCATGGTAAATACCTAAGGACAAAACGTGGTTAACTATGAACCCGCTCTATCATGGAAAGAGTGGTCTTTAGGGTTGGCATGCTTCACTATCCACTTAATTGCATCAGTATAAGGCAAGATGGCAGGTCTAGCAGCAATTGCATGAACCCGAGAGTTCCTAATTTTCTCATAAGCCTGGCGGCTATTCTCAATGTCGGATAGGTCATCATTGTCGAATATGGAGAAAATTTTAGACCATTTCACTTGGCAGGTTTCAGTGATTTTACCATTGGTGTCTGAGAAGATGCCAAAATTTGGGGCCTTGTTCAATTAGTCTTCTAGGGAATTCTTATAACATGTACTGCGCGACATGTCTGTAGACTGGAGAAATTTTAACGAATGAAGGAACAACAATAAAAAACAATCCAAAACGATTAAAATTGTAAATAACTGACGAAAGAAACAGATAAAACCAACTTGCTTCAACTGAAAATGGCAGGAAAAGGACTGCTGGTAAAAACTCACAGTAAAATTCAAGCAACAGGGTAATTTTCCAAATTCAAAAATAATAAGGAAAAATTAAGAAAAATGACCTATTTAATAAATTGGACAGGTAAAATCAGAGTCGTCATATCTAAACCAATCAATGGCTGAATCAATTATTAAGATTTGCGGGAAATAAATTGCGGGGCTTGGTTTCGTAGGTATGTACATTGTCCCTGTAATCCGCAATCTGCAGCTACGGGTTGTGGGCTGTGGGATCGAAACCATGCTTATTGAATGAAAAGATAATTCCGCAAGTTGTAGGTTACGGGTTGCAGGACTGCAAGGTTCAAAATTTTTATTCAGGAGCTTCCCGCAATCCACAATTGTGGGTTGCGGGATGCGCAAACACAAATAACCTTAAATGTGAAATAAACTTTCCGCAATCCACAATCCACAAATTGCGGTTTGCGGGTTGCGGAAGCAGACCACGCATTTTTATCCAAATTACTTTCCGCAGTCCGCAATCCACAATTGTGGGTTGCGGGTTGCAGAGCGAAAATTTCAACAAAGTATTTACACAGTCCTTCCACAAACCGCAGTTATGGGATTGCGGGTTGTGGGATGACATAAATTTGGGAAAGAAAAACAAGGCCCCCACAATCCGCAATTGTGGGATTGCGAGCTGAAAAATGACCTTTTGGAAGAATTCAAGGCTTCCAACAAATTTAGAAAAACAGTCAAAAACTAAGAATTTTCAAAGGGAAAAATCTTATTTCAATCAAAACAATGCAAAGGCATGAAATCCTAATAAATATGATAAAAACCGATAATGACAGAGGAACTTAAACCATTACCTTTGTAGTTAAAATTTGGGGCTCCCGTGTTCCATTAGAACATGGGATTTGTTGTACCTACAACACGACCCTGTACAAGAACAAATCAAGTGGAATAAGGAAGAGAGTATACTTGAAAGTTCTGTTAATGTTATTTCTACACCAACAACTGAATGGTATGATGAAATCTAGTTTTTTCTTACACATGGGTTTTCTCCCCAAACCTTGGATTTTAAAAAGCACAGGGATTTAGATTGAAAGTTGCACCATATCAGTTTATTGATGGTGTGCTTTCTAGAAACAATTATGATGGTGTTTTTCTTAGATGTTTGGAAAAGGATGAAATTAACAGAATTTTATTGGAATTTCATGCAGAACCTACAGGAGGACACTTCTCAGGGGAAACTACTTCCCACAAGATCCTGAGAGCAGGATATTACTGGGAAACACTATTCAGAGATGCATATGCTTTTACCAGAAAATGTGAGGCATGCCAAAAATGTGCTGGAAAAGTCAAGAAACCAACCTTTCCTCTCCATCCAGTCACTGTCCAGTTCCCTTTCCAACAATGGGGCTTGGATTTTGTTGGACCAATTACCCCTTCCTCCTCCTTACAACATTGATGCATCCTGACAGCCATAGATTACTTCACCAAGTGGGTAGAAGCATCCTCTCTTAGGGTGGCCAACAAAAACTCAGTGATATCTTTTCTGGAAAGTAATATAGTCACTAGGTTTGGGGCACCTAAGCTTCTTGTTTTTTACAATGCTTCCTACTTCTCCTCCATCGAACTTACCCAGTATGCCCTTGAAAAAGGGATTAAATTGAAATACTCTGCCAACTACTATCCACAAGGAAATGGTTTAGCTGAGTCTTCCAACAAAAATCTGATCAACATACTGAAGAAGTCTGTAGCCACCCATCACAAGAATTGGCATACCCAATTGTTCAATGCTCTTTGGGCAGACCGTGTAACACCAAAAGCAGCCGTTGGAAACTCCCCTTACTGTCTATTTTATGGTAAGGAGGCCATCTTACCATCTAATATTTTGATTCCTTCACTACAACTAGCTCACTCAATGCAACAAGATGACTGTTCCCCACTCTAGGAAAGAATTGACACTTTACTTAAACTGGAAGAGGAGAGGGGAAAATCCAAGAATAAGCTATATCAACATCAACATCTAGTTAAGAAATGGTTCGATGAAAAGTGCTCAATTGAGAGGGATTCCACAGTGGGAGATTTGGTATTAAAGTGGGATAAACACCATAAAGATAAAAATGACTATACCAAATTTCAGCGCTTATGGTTAGGGCCATTCATTATTATAGAAAAGATTGGCCCTAGTATTGCTCGGTTACAAACACTAGAAGGTGTCTCTAAGACCTATTCAATCAATGGTCAACTGCTCAAGAAGTATTTCACTTGAGATAATCATTTGGCTTATATGTACATAGGTGTGATTTGTTTTTCTTTCTTTCTTTGAACTATTTGTTTCTTTTGAATTTGCTTTTCTTTGAATCATAATAATGTCCACACATTTGGTGTAGGATGCTAATCAGTACTTCTCAGATCAATGTAGTCTGAATATTTGAGGTGGTCATGTCATATTTACTTTAATCATCCTATCTGTGAAGGTGTCCTTTCATGAGATTTAACAACCAATCTATGCAGAGCTTTAAATGATTCTTTCCCATTTGGATCACCATCTTTATAGATGTCTCATTTTGTTAATTGAAGTTATAGGGGTGACCAGGTCTTCCTACCTTGTGTTTCATTTGTGAATGATGGTAAAAGATTTATAGCTTGGTCAACCTTTATCTGTTATGGATCCCATCATGACTATCTTGAAATTAAATACACCTTAATAACTATGGATTGCAAGATGGGGGGTGTTATCACAAGCCTTCCCATTATGTTCACAGATTCTTAGTGGAATGGCATCTCCACATCTAGTCATCAAGCTAGGAAGGTGACTTTTAGTTAACTGCTGGAAGGTGGAAGATCCTATCACAGGTCGGTCCATTCATGATCCATAAGTATCAGTGAGTAACACTACTACAATATGGTCAACAAGCCATGGTAGTGTCTTGTAATTTACATTTCAATTTATTTTGTTTTTATTTTCTTAAGACAGCTTGTTGTATTTAAGGATAGGGGGTCTTATCACAAGCCATCCTCACCATGACCATGAACTTTATTTTGGACCGGAATTATTGCTATATGGTCACCAAGCCATGATAATTGCTTTTGGGCTAAAAAACAAAAGACAAGGAGTCTCCTTATCGAGCTAGCTTGTTTAGTTTCCAGGTGAGGTTTGTGAATGGCATTGCCAAAATATGATTACCAAGTCAGGGCAATGGCCTTGTTTCAACAAAGTCTTATTTGTACATATTTTTCAAAATACAAATATATATATATATATATATATATATATATATATATATATAAGAGGGAAAAATGATTTTGAATCTGTAAATACAATAAATAGTTAATGACTCAAAGTAACTCATGATTTGGTGATCCAGAATGGCTATAAATTTGTTCTAAGGTTTATCACAAACTATCTTCTCATGTGTGCATAATGGTTTAAAGATTACATCTTTACTCCTAAACTGCCTTTTTCAATGGACATCATCATTAATTGATTTTGGATGGGGACATATCAATCATATGGAATTAACTTCGATGTTTGATTGTGATTTTATGAAAAAAAATTTCTAAGTTGTAGGATGAAACATCCTTTACTCTGACGTGTCTTTCCATCAAAACTGAAGATTCTGTTTGCAGAGATAACTGCTTCACCCAACCAGTCGCCATTTGTTGTACGCACAACAGATCCCATTTTAAGAAATAAAATGGGAGCCCTAATATTATTTTTCAAGCTAACTTGATCTTTTTGGGGTGTTTTAGATTGTTGTCATTATCTTTTCTTGTTCCCATGCTTTGGATTGAATAAAATCTGCCAAAAAAAGTTGTTCCTTAATGCGTTGTCAAATTTGCGGAAAACTTGCTTATTATTCAAATTATGTCCTTTCCGTAACTTTCGATCCGCAATCCACAATACAAAATGTGGATTGAGGTAGTCATAATTTTCATAAAATAAAACTTCTCCTTTCTGCAATCTGCAACCCGCAAATGCGGATTGCGTATGTTGGGAAAACTCTTTAATAAAATTAACTTTTGTTTCCGCAACCCGGAACCTGCATTGCGGATTGTGGAATGTGGAAGTCATTTAAATTCAATAAAATGGAATTTTCCTTTCCGCAACCCGCAACCTACAATTACAAAGTGCGGAAAGCATTTTGTCATTGTGAATAAACATTTTCATTTCTGCAACCCGCATTGCGGATTGCGGAAAACAGAAACCTTAATAAGGGAAAGAAAGATGTAAACCCGCAATCCGCATTGCAGATTGCAGAAGATTCATTTCTCTCATAGATTTTTCGTCACTATGACTTTCCATTGCGGATTGTGGAAACACCAAAACGCTTAAAAACTCAAAATTGCATTACTGCAACCCGCAACCTGCATTGTAGATTGTGGAGTGCGGAAACCCAAAGTCAAAATTACAAAAAATATGCTTTCGCATTTCCTTTTCCGCCTTTCATTTTTTAATATTAGCCATTGATTTTCTTAGAATATTACGATCCAAATTTAATCCAATGTTGTACAAATATTTCAAATTTCAACGATTTTTCTACCATTTTCGAATTTGTAAATTCCACATAGGCAAAAAATTTACTACGGATTTCTTACCAATCCTCCCAATTTACCTTCGTCTTCAGGTTAGGTTGGTTTCCGACATTTCTATTATGGATTTTATGACAATTCAAGTTTCAAATCATTTATATTAATATTTTTTTATTATTATTTATCAGATTTCCTGAAAACTTTTCAAACATGTCAAGAAATACCCATTCAAAAACTACCTTGAGGGAACTCAAAAATAAGGACCCAAACATGGGAATTCTATCTAATACGAATGGTAGAGTATCTGAGACTCTCACCTGGATTGGTCCTGTATATATTCCATTTTTTATAATGATGACCTTTCAGAAATCCAACAAAACCAATCATTTTACAAGAACATTAGCCATTCTCAATTACATGTCATTGTGGTCAGACTAGCCCTCATGCCTTATTCCGATGCCATTAAATGGATTATTGATCATGCCATCCCTTAGGACCGCTCGTTCAACGACAAGACTGGGGCACAATTGATTTCCTTTCGCCCTAAAGCATTCGCTAGGGAATATTCCCTAAGACAACCCGACCAATTGCTCACTGCCAAATTCTTGGACATCGCCAGAACCCAATTCAGCTTTCATGAAATGCTTAAGTCTTGGATGAATAAATCAGCAAGATTCACCCCAAAGGTTGATAAATCCCACCCCATTTCCTAGTTCAAACAGTCGTTCTCCTTACTGGCTTACATGCTTTGTAGACTATATGGCTTATCGGATTGCTCTGTATTCAAGGCAGAATGGGAACCCCTTTCTCATCATGTACTCACCACCGGCAAGTCTTTTAACTAGGCCCAAATTTTATCAATGGAGATAAAGTTAGCTATTGAAAAATACCAGAAGACTCCTACTTCCAGAAAGATTCCATTCTTTTATTCAGCATACATCATGGATATATTTTTTTCTTCTTTTTAGTTCCCTTCCATGGGATGGAAGTGGACCTTATCCACACCACCTGTGCACATTTACTGCTCTGTGTTGGGGGAAGGAAATTTTATGCCTATGATATATGAAATTTTTGATCATTTTATTGGTACAATTCACCTAATGATTTTCAAGGAGAATGCTCCCACTTTCTCTCAATTTGCTAAGGCACTGGTCTCCACTATGGGGGATTGGTACATTGGAGAATATTTTTCCTATGTCAGAATTTGGGGTGGCAACACTGCACACCTATTGCCCAGGATTGTACCAGATAGACTCCTTCTTGAAGAGATTTCGTATCAAACAGTAACAGATGGTGTTTTTCCCAAACTCACCGGAGCTAAATGAAGGGGGTGGCTTACATTCCCACTTCACCTTGTGCCATTGATAGTTTAGAATTCAACTCATGTTGGGATACTTGGAAAGAAAATTTATGCTCTCAAGAATGGGAAAGCCTCGAAGAGGATGCATGATCCCAAGGATATTCTGGTTAGTCATTTTGCACAGGAGCACAGCAAGAATGAATATGTTCACTAGACAAAACCAGATGATTCTATTTACCAGGGTACTAACTCATTTGCTGAAGTTATGAGAAGAGAATCCTCCCAGGAAGAACAACGTTTCATATTTCAGTATCAAGCTCAAGGCTAAGGTCTTGAACTACAGAAAAATGGAGATGTCACTTGATGATCAAGTCCAGAAAGACAGGGAAGAAAAAGAAGCAGAAAGAAAAGGCTCCAATGATGCTGACCTATCATCTTGATGATAAGGGAAAAGCCCCTCTTGAAGATACACCTCAGCTAGGGCCTTTGGAAAATATAAATGCTCTAATTAAGTCATCCACAGAGATGAAAAAAGAGATGGCAGCACTAAGTTCAGTTGTGGAAACTCAAACCATTGCTGCGGTCACTCCACCAAAGAAGAAAAAGGTTGAAAATCCTATGCCCAAGGTAACCATGCTCGACATTGTAGATAGTGATGAGGATGAGGAAACTCTCCCCTCTAAATTTTCATGTTCTGTTTCCTTTCCAGATACTTTCCATGAAATCATTTATGTCACTTCAACTTCTTCCATCCTTTTGGAAGATATGAGTGTTGATACCCATGTCCCTAATCTTCATTTACCAGAGGTTACCATTTCCATAGCTGCAACATCCCCTATATCATTGGATATATCAACCATTCCATCTTTTATCTCATTCACTAGAATCATAACCCCTATACTCACAACGACCCAACCACTTCTAACCCTTGTGGTCACATCACAAGAGCCAGTTATGATCTGAGTCTTTGTCATGCTTACACAGGATGTTGAAACCCAACTTCCCACTACATCTGTAGAACCAAATCTGGTTCAAATTTTTGTTTCACTTCCTAAACCACCTGTCATTCCAATCTTTGTTTCACTCCCAGAGGTCATCCCTCCACCTTCCACTTACTCTTCCTTACCATCAGTTTCCAACAACATTTCACCCTCCATCTCCAACACTCAAATCAATATCCCAATCCAAACTTTCACTATTTCCCAGACTCCCCCTTTAGTTTCAACTTCTGATGCTTCTGCTTCATCAATGGATATAGTGGTAGACTTTGGGGAGGGTGTTGTAGTCTCTTTGGGAGAATACTTCTATATCAAATCCGAGAAGGGTATGGTGAAAAGAGGAGCTAAAAGGCAAAGGGAAGGGACTGTCATGCTAGGTCCTGTTCCCAACCAGGTCATATGGCATAACACATCTACTGATGTGCAGCAAGAGGCCCTTGAAACTACTACTACAATGGGAGCCTTTGCAGGGGATAACTATGATTTTGTTACTTCCTTGAATAAAGAGAATGATTTCAAACAACAAGAATTACAAGAAATCAGGCAGGAGCAGTCTGAAGCTAAGGAACAACATGAATCTCAACTTTAAAAGTTGAGAGATGAACATGATATTCAGATGAACGACTTGCATGCATAGAATGAGTCTCTCTAGCAACAGATACTTCAAACACAAGTGTTGAACACTAGATATGCTGGGAAAATCACAGTACTTGAGAAGCAGCTAAAGGATTCTGAGACCAAGGAATCTTCCTCCTCCTTCAACATATTTTCCAAGGAAGAGTTCCAGGAACTAGCCCTTAAGGTCAATGAAGATCATAAGGAACTTTTGACTAAATTATTTGAAGCCCTGAATGATATACAGGAGACACGCAATGTCTTTAAGCGACATTCTCTTGTTGTGGAACAACATAATGATAAGAGGGAAGAAGCAACCAAGGCCATAGAAGATGTGAGTGATTGGAAAAAATACATCAAGAGCAAGCCTGAAGACGTCCCTGTTCTAGACAATTCCAAGTCCAGAAGAATTAGAATCTCTTTAGGTTCATGGGAAAATGCATATGAATTAGTCGCAAAACAAAATCAAAAAGCACAAGCACTGTGTGGCAGGAGATGGTATGTTGATGATAACTTGATGATCATGCTATATTTTCCAACCATTGACCCCATCGAGAAGGCCTATACACCCAAGATGACAATTGAGCAAGTTGATGACTGGTGTGCACAGATCAAGGAGCAGATTCAAAAGCTAGAGCACATTCATATTTCAGAGGTTGAAGAGTGATCAAGAAAACTATCAATCAAGGGATAAAGATCCACCTCTTCCTACATGCATGGCATAAGATCATGAATGAAGTCCTTCGGAAGTCATGTGAAAAGATTAATGGTCACGATTTCATTGGAGAAGATCGACGATGGAAGATGAGTTTCACCGGAAAAGAATTGAGATGAATAGTGGAATCAAAGGGTGACACTAAAGGATAGAAATGATCTACTATTGTTGGTGAGGAAATGGATAGATCAACGACAGGGGAAAGGTTTTGTTGGGGAAGAAGCGAGGAGGATAACGAAGATAAAGTGCGCTGAAAAGTCAAGTCAGGCGGTGTTAAAGGCACACCAATATCAATGACTATTCAATAAAGGGGCAGTTAGATCGATGACCCATAATATTTTCGCTTCGCCAACATGCACGACGAAATGGAGGTTGGAGCAGTTGTGAAATACCATACTGATGTACGCGTGTTGTCTCCACATCATTTTGCAATCAGAGAATGCGGTAAGGAAAACCACCCTCTCACGTTGTGAGACCACCTTCGGGGGTGTATCAAAGACAAGGGCATGTCAAAAGTTGAATTTTGTCTTTTCAACGACAGATGATTGGAACATGTTCATGACACAGGAAAGCGATAGAGCATAGTTTTTTCAACCTATCCATGCTAGGTAGGACCTCCGAAACTCATGAAAGTAACTAGAACTATTTACATAATGGAAATAAGTAGTGAAATGGTCCCTCACAACATTGAAACTACAAGGATAGAAGAAACCCTAGAGCACAAAGATAGTGACATTCGTGACCCCATAGTGGTTAAATTCTCACTTTCAGAAATCAAAATAAGTTGGAGGGTTTATATAGACAAAATTTTGATGTGCCTAGTGTTTATAAGTCTAGTTTTATCCATTTCTGTCTAGAACAAGCTTTAGGGTTTCTGGATTTCGTTTCATGGTGTGCAGTAAATTATTCTTAGAGTGAAAGAGTCATTATGAATTCATCAAGAACGAAATTTATTTTCCCTGTAAATGTGTCTACTGTTAGGCAAGCTCTAGAAGTACCCATGTTTTCCTCCCATGACCAGGAAGATTTTGATAAAGAATGCCTAGTTATCCAGTACAGAGAGTCATCCCCTGAGACCAAACAAACCTTCATGTCCAGTTGTGTGAAACCTGACCTTGCGATTGATAACACCCCCTATCCACTTGACATTAATTTCTTTGATGAAAATTAACAGTTAGTTTTGTCACTCATTTAACAGTTTTTAGGGTTTGATGATGATTCCATGGTCACAGAGGTCCAGTTAAGTTTGCTTTTTAGATTAAGTGTTGGTAAACCAGAAATGGATTACAATCATGCCCTGCATTAAATTTGATGAATTCTTGGCTTGAAAAATCCACTCTCAATTAGTGAATTTCCACACTTCCAGACATTTCAAATTCCAGACACACCTGATGAAAATGCTCATGTGTTTCAGTGAAAAAGATTTACATTTCCCACAGGAAGTGTTTTCACAAACAATGTAAAACAATATGTTTAATTTTATGAATTTTATTTTATTAGAAGTATACAGATTGATGTTTGGAGAAAATTTTCCTAGAGTATTATTAGAGATGAAAACCCTGATGCAATTAAGCCCATAAAAAACAATTGGAGACCAGTTTTTACAGAAGCAGCATATAGTAATCAGAGTTTATGGATTTGTTAAGGAACCCGATATTCTACCAGCCTTTTTTACTGTGAGATTTTTTTATTTGGATTTTATCAGACACAAATTGACAGTAGAAAATGACCATTTTCTATGTTTCAGAAAAGCTTCATATATAAAGTTCCCTTTAAAAATTGGTCATTTTATCATCAAGAACATGAATACTCTCCCTTTTGTAGAAAAACATTTAGAAGCATTGAGTTTTAGGAAAGCCATTGCTATACATTATGATCCTTGTCATGTTATTTCTCAAAGAAGGGAACATAAAAAAAAAGTAAATCCTTTGATTACTAGGAGGTTGAAGGATTGGCGGAGATGGTAAATTTACTACAATATGAATCAGACACAGAAGTTTCAGGAAGTTCACATGATAATCATTCTACCTTGGATAAAGTTTCAGTTGAGTTGGTACCTACCCCAGGAAAGACTGAAGCAACAAGTAAAATATTTTTTTATGAAAGTACTGATATGAAGATGGAGGAAGAAAGAGAAGCCAAAAGATTAAAATCAAGCCAGCAAGATGAAGTAGTTGTATTTGACAAAGAAAAGGGAAAGAAGAAATAAAAATACCAAGGGCCAAAAATTCAAGTACAGGAATACACATTTGATGAGGCAAGAGTTGCAGGTGGTTCTATCAAATTTCAATCAAGATATGAAATATATGTAAAATATGGGAAAGACAAACAAACAGCCACAAAAGCAATGCATAAGTTGTTTCCAAAAGTCAGGAATGTTGATGATTCAGAAATTTTTCTGATGACCAGTAGAGATCCAACCAAAAATAATTTGAATTTGGTCGTATCATCTGATGATAAGGTCACATAAATGAAATTGAATTTGCCGAAGATACTAGTCCCTGATAAAATTCAACTACATAGACAGACTAGAGAGGTGATTTATATTGATTTGATGAAAGCTACTTTAAAAGTGGAAAAAATATAGAATATAGTGAATAGGCTGGAAATCCAGATGAAGCAAGAAAAAACCAAGAACAAATATCATCAACAGTAAATATGAACCAAATAGAGGGGAGGCAAGTAAAAAGAGTTTAGCTAAGAAAGAAAACATTATCCAATTACTTAAGAAAAAGCTTAAAATTCCAACAACTCAGTTAGTTCAAGCCTCTGAATTAACTGTGTTAGAACAAGAAAACAAAACTTTATCTCAAGAATTGGATGACTGTAGAGCTAAATTGCTCAAGTTTGAGGAAAAAGAGGTAAGTTGGGAGAAAGATAGATTGGGTCTTAAGACTCAAATTGAAGACCTAAATGCCAAATTGGAGAATATAGAACATGAGAAGCAATGAAGAGATCAAGGCAACAAAGAAGAAAGCACTTATGATATAATTCAAGCTATGTCCCAAGTTAGCTTGAAAAAGGTGGAGATCAAAGAACTAAAAGAAGAAAAACAAAGACTAGAAGAGGAAAATCAGAAAAAATAAAATGAAATAAAAGAGTTGAAAAATAAGAATAGATAGAAATTAGAGGTTCCTAATTCAAGTGACAGTACAAATACCATTGCAAGCTAAAAATCATTTGGTTTGGGATTCAATCCTCAATGAGACTGCAAAATTCAGGCCTTATTTAAATTTTATGAAGACAAAGGAATCCATAGAAGATGATAGGTTGCAAATATGTACAGCAATGAGAGAAGTTTTAGATAAGAAACCAAAATATACAACACATAATACCATAAGTTTCTTAAATACTCTGATAGAAGATGATCTGAAAGCAATGGCTATCAAAAACAGGGTAACAACCATAACTTGGGCTAGGAGAGTCCTTGGAAAACATTCTCGCATTGAGAATGTTCAGGCTAGAGCAGAACATATGAAGAGATGGGTTGAAGCCTTCAAAAAGGGATTTGAAAAGCTAATACAAAAGGAATTGCCTCCTTTCTGGGATGAAAATAATGAGTTATTTCCCAGAACAATTATAAGGATTTACTATTTAACATTAGGATGAACCGTGATAAATTTGAACATTTGACTCATTTTCTGATAGGGAAAATTATACTGGAGAAACTCTTAGATGATTTTGAAATTCTAAACCAGCTGGCCATGATAGGTGAAAATATTCATCCAATTTGCAATGTAGAGGACATAGAGATGAAATTTCTGGTCAAGGAGATGACTAGTTATGAGATACCTTCTATAGAGCAATGGAGGACAGTGGAGAGATATGGGAAAATGAAGTACAACTTGCACACTTGAAGACTAATGTTCACGAAAGAAGCCCTGCCAACAACTACAACCAATAGAAAGACATCAAATGTTATATTCTGAGAAATTTTGGAAATTGTATAAATTTTGACCGAAATGGAATGTAATTGTTAGTTTAAAATTTGCTATTTTTAGTTATGAAGCAGTTAGGGTTTTACCTCGAGAAGTTTTACAATGTATTAAAGACAATTTTTGGCAATGTAGTAAGGGTTGGAACTCGTGAAGAGATACTTGTTTTGTATTGAGCCCTTCAATTTTGAATTAAGATGGCCGAGGAGAGTTGATGCATATTTTCAAGAGTAAAGATTCCTGTGTTATTTTATTCAAAGGATTAAAAAGAATGTGATTGTCCTATCAATGATAAGCTAATTAACAAATTTAACTTATGATGATAATGACTGTTATGTAATTGCATAATGTGAAACAATATGAATCAAGTAAAGAAATTTATTGATGCATAACCTACATATAAATCATATGAATGGTAAATCAAGCACACAGATTTATATGTTTTATGATTTAACAATACGAAAGAGAGTTATTAGATGTGTGTATGAAAAACCAAAATGAATCAAGGAAACTTGATACACATAACAAAAGAAAGTCAAAGATAAACTAACTAAAATTCTTTAAATATTGTAAAACATTACAATTCTCCAAGTACAAAGTGTCTCCAATTCTCTCCTTCGATGGTCCCCCCCCCATTCATGCTATTTTCCAAGGGCAGATTGCCACTTGGAAAATACATCCAAAAGATCATCAACATCTTGATACTTTGCATGCTCAAGCTGTAATTATGCCTTGAAAGTGAAAGCCTCAATCTCCCTCTTCTTACTAATTGACCATTCTGGATCTCCCCCGTCAAAATCCTCGGTTAATATATGGATCTCCTCTTCAGCGTATTTCTCACCACGTAGCCAGCTAATTTTTTTTTATTAAAATAATAAACATGCTATGTACATACTTCATATCAAAAAAAATTAGAACCTGATTTTTCCCTTTTGGAAGGCTAATTTTGGCACTTCCAATAATTATTTTTAAATTTTAAAACGGATTTTAGCACTTTCAAACGTTGATTTTTCATTTTCGAAAACCAAACTCGACACTTTACAAGAATTATAATCACAGTGAAATTGAACATACTAGTACAAATAAACATAAGTGTGTTATTTAACAAAATACATTCACTTTCAATTTATTCACAATTGGTCTCACATCAGTCATGCCATTCAGGTGCAGAAAGCAAGGCCATAATCGATCTAACAAGAATGTGTCATTGACATCTTGGAAAGTATAATTCTTTGTTATAATACAATTCCCTTCCTCAGTACTAACATGTTTTTATTTCGAGCCATCTAAAATCATTGTATTTGTAGCATCCCAACCATGGATCAAAATGTCCCAAACGTTATTTAAAATAATAGTACAAAAAACCATAAGTGTATTATTTAAGAAAATACTTTGATTTTCATTTTATTCACAATTGGCCTTACATCACTCACACCATTCGGGTGCATCAAGAAAGGCCATAATCGATCTAACAAGAATGTGTCATTGGCATCTTGGCAAGTATAAGTTTTTATTATAATACAATTCCCTTCCTTGTGTTGATGTATTTGTAACTTCGGAATGTATTTCCTATATGTATATTGTATTCCTATAGAGATGTTATTATTCCTCTATATAGAAGTGTCGTCATTTATATTGTAAGTGTTGTAACTTATACTTGATGGGTTATTAGACCACCTTGGTGGGGTCGGCCCTGAATAAGTCATGTAGGTCAAAGGGTTATTAGACCACCCTATTGGGGGTCGGCCCAGTCAGAATTATGTTATGTGGTTAAGTTAAGGCCAACCTAGTAAAGGTTATTAGGCAAGTCAAGTCATGTATAAATAGAGTGCGGGAGGCACTCTATTTGCTCATTCACTTTCTCACTCATACTCTCATTGGAGAGTGGCGCACTTGTGGAGGAGGAGAAGCTATTGCTAGGAGAATACTATCTCTTATGCTTGGGTCGTATCATTGCTCTATCTATCTCTGAGGAAGTTGTGGGGTTTTTTACCTTTATGGTTTTCCCCAGTGAAACTATGTGTCTCTTGTGTGCTTGCATTATTGTGTCCAGATATGCTATACATGTTATTCTCTCAGTCAAGATCCTAGATCAGATTGAAATTTCTGAAAAACTAACATGGTATTAGAGCTATCCTGAACGAAAGCATGGTATGGGATTTATGACACTTGTTGCACTTGCGAAGCTAGGGCTTGATATAGCAAAAACTAGTTATCGTGGAACTTTCGCTATAAATCCATTTGGCAAGGTTTCAGGATCTGAAACAATTACAGGTCGAATATAAGATCCCCATGTACCTTATGTTCGAAGCACAACTTCTAATTCGTTGTACTTTGTGTTTTATGATCTGTACAATCTAGGGTTTCTGCCTCTTCCAGATCTGAGTCATAAACAGGTGACCTAGGAAAAAAGGTCATAACATGGGCTAGGAAGCTCCAAATGAAATTTCGTAAAAAGCGATAGGTAGGGCATGGACTGTAATTTCACAGGCTGAATGTTTAGAGGCTGAAAGTGAACCAGTGACACGTGTAACTCCATACAAGTTTTCTCTCCTGTTTTATTCCATAAACAGGTCACGTTGCGACACTTGGCATAACTCTCTCTCTCAGAGAATTTATTTGAGGTTAGACCTATGGGGTTGGAAAGATGACAGGTCGGGCTACCATATGTAGAAGTTGTAGACATCGTGGATTCGTAATTTCAAAGTTACACCAGAAACAATCAGGTGCATATTTCTGTCAAAACATAATTGGATTTTGAACACCTTCATTCATGGCTACAGGAATTAGGGTTTCAGAGAAAGTTGGGAATTTTTGTAATCGGAGAGCATGCATGAATGCTACTCAGTAAAATCAAAATTTAGAGATGAAGATCAAATTTTTTGGTTGGGGAGAAGGCTGGACTTGATCAAACCCCAGTTCAGGACTTTGATCGGAAAAGTGGAAAATTAGGGCTTCTGCAAAAGTTGGGAATTTTTTAAGTATGTGACCACGGATGGAAGCTCCTCAGAAAAATTGAAGTTTAAAGCTTTGGATCGAACCTTTTGGTTGGGAAGAAGGGTGGTCTTTATCAAACCCTAGTTCGAGATCTTGTCCAGAAGATTCGGAAGTTTCAAAAGTAATTTTGAGGGGTGAAGCTTTGCAGTTTTCAAATTACAAGTATACCAGCTTGATCAGCTCATCAAGGCGCATCTTTCTATCCTTTCACAAGTGTTAAATTCAAAGTTTGAATTTTTAGGTTTTCTCTAACAAACCCTAATCCAGCTCTAGATCCAGTTTCTGCAAATCAAAGTGGATTGGGTTAATCCTAGAAGAGAATGGATTAGTCACCTGCATAAGTGAAGAAGTTCATGTTTCAAAAGGAGATGAGGCTAAGGCCTTACATAAGAAGATTACAAGCAATCTCGACAGGTATGACTTATCCAAGTATGTTTCGAGATCTGTTCATGATTAAGTCTATGGTATGTTTGTCTTCATTAAGGTTAGTACAATCTTGATTAACTTTATACTTGTTGTATCACCTTAATAAAATTATGAATGTAGATATTCATTGATTAGGGTTTTGACACTTATGATTGTACTAATGCATTGTGGTGTTGTATGAGGTTGATGTTGTCTGCTAACATGAAAGGTACATCAAGAAAGACAAATCATGTTCTAGTTCAAGAACATATGACCATGGTGACATGAAGACAAAGATTTATCCATTGCCATGGATCACATAGAAGATCTACTTACGAGGTATGTATAACTTGGTTCTATAATGGTTAACCTATGAGATATGCAGGTTACTAGCACAAGTCACTTAAGAGAACAAGAAGACATCATGTGGGTATGTTAGACAATAACCAGCTAACATATTAATCCAGGTATGTTTTTTCCTATATCAAGTCAGAATCCTACCTTGTGTTAGAATCTCTTATATAAGTATACATGGCATGATTGATAATGATTATTCATTGAATTTAGTAATCATGGGTTTAGGCATATTATGCTTCTTACTTTGATTGATGATATGATTAACCAAAAAAATCCTTTGGTCAAATAAGAATATGCATAAGAAGTATTCCCTGAAACCTTGAATACTAATGTTTATAATCTGTGTTTGAAATGATCATGACTATACATGTTTAAGATTATTGTGTTTTGATTATACTAATGAATGTATGATTATGTATGAGATCTCGAGGGTAACACAATGATGATACTGTTGAGATATTGTAACTTCAAAGAATATTATATTTGTACTTTATTATTCCGGAGATGATTCATTCCTCCGTGAAGATCTTATTGTATATCCGGAGATGTTTATTCCTCCGTCGGAATGTGGTAACTTGGGTTATTAGACTTCCCTAGTGGGGGTCGGCCCTGTATGTGTTATGTGGGTCAAAGGGTTATTAGACCACCCTAGAGGGGTCGGCCCAGTCAGTTATAATGGGGTATTTAACCTAATGGTTAAATACGAGCCTACATGTACTTGTGTAAAATACATATCAGAGTAGTGTATAAATAGAGGAGGTGTGTTCCTCATTATACACATTCACTCACTTGAGGATAGCACACTTGTGGAGGAGAGGTCTGCTATTGTGGAGGAGGAGATCATGTCTCAGGGTTTCATCTTTGTATATTGCTGGTCATCTATATTGAGGAAGCTTTGCTGGGTTTTCTACCCCATGAGGGTTTCCCAGGATAAATCTCTGTCTCTTGTGTTTATGCTGTGCTTGTTGTTTCTTCAGTGATCCTGTATATGCTATTATTGTGAAATGGAATGTAATGCTGCTATTTTCTGTCTTAGCATATTGAATTTTAACATGGTATCAGAGCTGACCTGAAGGAAGACAAGGTATGGCACTAAAGACACTTGCTTTACTTACGACAATTTGAAGGTTAGGGTTTTACATAGCAAAAACCAGTCATCGTAGCACTTTCGCTATAAATCCGTTTTGGAGATGTTTTCGGATCTGAAATTGTTACAGGACGAAGATAAAATCTCCAGGTACCTTGTGTCCAAAGGACAACCTCTAATTCGTTGTACTTTGTGATTTATGATCTGTACAATATAGGGTTTCTGCCTCTTCCAGATCTGAGTCAAAATCAGGTGACCTTGGGAAAAAGCTCATATCTTGGGCTAGGAAGATCCAAATGAAATTTCGTAAAAAGTGACAGGTAGTACACAGTCTGAACTATCTCAGAAAACTTTTTCAGAGGCCGAAGTTGAACCAGTGACACGTGGCACTCCGTACAAGTTCGCTCTCTTGTATTATCCCATAAACAGGTCACGTTGCGACACTTGGCATAAATCTCTCTCAGAAAATCCAATTGAGGTCATAACTGTCAGGATGGAAAGATAACAGGTCAAGCTATCTCAGGAAACGTTTTCAGACCCTGTGGATCAAAAATTTCAGAGTTACACCAGAAACAATCAGGTACATATTTCTGTCAAAACAGAATTATTTTTTGGTACCTTCATTCATGGCTTCCGGAATTTAGGGCTTTGAAGAAAGTTGGAATTTTTGTAATCGGAGACCACGGCTGGATGCTACTCATCAAAATAGAAATTTAGAGACCAAGATCAGAATTTTTGGTTGGGCAGAAGGCCGGGCTTGATTAGACCCTAGTTCGGGTCTTTGATCAGAAAAGCGGAAAATTAGGGCTTCTGTAAAAATGGGAATTTTTGAAATCTGTGACCACGGCTGGAAGCTCCTCAGAAAAATAGAAGCTTAGAGCTTTGGATCAAACCTTTTGATGGGGCAAAAGAGTGGGCTTCATCAAACCCCAGTTCAGGGTCACGTCCAGTGAATCCGAAAGTTTCAAAGGCAAAATTGAGGAGTAAAACTTTGCAGTTTTCAAATTCTGAATATATCAGTTTGATCAGCTCATCAAGGCGCATATCTCTATCCTTTCGGAAGTTTGAAATTCAAAGTTTGAATTTTTGGGGTTTCTCTGACAAAGCCATATCCAGCTCTAGGTCCAGTTCTTGCAAATCAAGTGGATAGGGTTAATCCTAGAAGAAGATGGATTGGTCACCTACATAAGTGAAGGAGTTCATGTTTCAGAGGGAGATAAGGCTAAGGCTTTACATAAGGAGATTACAAGCGATCTCGATAGGTATGACTCATCGAGGTATGTTTTGAGATTTGTTCATGATTAAGTTTATGGTATGTTTGTCTTCATGTTATTACAGTTAGTACAATCTTGATTTTAGATTTGTTGTATCACCTTAACAAAATTATGAATGCATGATAGAAGATATTCATTGGTTAGGGTGTTGACACTTATGATTGTACTAATGCATTATGGTGTTGTGTGAGGTTGAGGTTGTCTGCTAACAAGATACAGGTACATCACAAAAGACAAATCAGGCTCCATGACCATGAAAACATGAAGACAAAGACTCATCCATAATCTTTGTTCTACTTACGAGGTATGTTGTACATAACCAAGTAGGTATACTAATCCAGGTATGTTTCCCATGAATCTTACCTTGTGTTAGGATCCCTTATATAAGTATACTTGATATGATTGGTTATGCTTATTCCTAAAGTTAGTAATCAAGGGTTTATGCATGATTTAATTAACCAGAAGAGTACTATGATCAAACAAGAATATGCATGAGTAAAAGAAGACTTACTTGAAACCCTGAATACTAATGATCATGACTATACATATTCAAGATTATTTAGAATTAGAATGTTTTGAGAATATACTAATGAATGAATGTTTGTGTATGAGATCATGAGGATGACACTAGTGCACACTTGAGCATGCACAGTGGTACAGAATGAATAGAAGTTCAAAGGACATATAGAAGATCAAGCGGGAGGCAACCACACAAACATAAAAGATAAGTATTTGAGTTGTTATTTGAAATAGTAAATGATATTTCTTGTATGCATATTTGTATTCCTAGAACATATCATGCTGAGTGCAAACATTCATAGAGCATTGAACATTATACTACTAATATGCATATGATTGGTAAGTTGGACAAACATTCCATTGTTGCTTGTCTAGAATGAAACCTCTTTGCTGACATGTTGAGAGCTGTGCACACTCTCGATAGTATGTTCTGGTAGAGATGGAAGGCATCTAGATAGCCACTGTATGCATACAGGATATGGGAAAGTGTTGTGCCAAAGTATTGGTCAAGATAGTTGCATAACTATGTAAATGATATCTGTATGCATAATAGGTTATCATGATTTCATGATTATGAAGGATTACTAATCATGTACTTAATTTTTTTTTGTAGGAAAGATCATGAAGAATAATGAACACCGAACAAGTGATGGATGTTCAACAAGAAGATTTACAAATCAAACAAAATATAGAAGGCTTGTGGCTAGAAGATTCTCTTAGAAAGAGGAAGAGAATCATGATGAGATGTTTGCTCCAAGTGGCTAGATAAGACCATTCTCTTAATGGTGCAATTAAAAGTATGAATCAGGTTCTGTATGGGTTCCCAGGATCGATAGTATATTGATGAGAATACATGTGGGGATTGTATCATCCTTGAACACTTGTTCTAAAGTGAGCCGTAGACAGGTGTCTCCGAGAAAGAAAAGGGATTGGATCATCCCTGGACTTTCAGTCCTAAAGAGAGCCGTAGACGTGAGGTCTCCGAGAATGAAGTCCTTAGTGGACAGTTGAGGGGATTGGATCATCCCTGGACTTTAAGTCCTAAAGAGAGCCGTAGACGTGAGGTCTCCGAGAATGAAGTCCTTAGTGGACAGTTGAAGGGATTGGATCATCCCTGGACTTTCAGTCCTAAAGAGAGCCGTAGACGTGAGGTCTCCGAGAATGAAGTCCTTAGTGGACAGTTGAGGGGATTGGATCATCCCTGGACTTTCAGTCCTAAAGAGAGTCGTAGACGTAAGGTCTCCGAGAATGAAGTCCTTAGTGGACAGTTGAGGGGATTGGATCATCCCTGGACTTTCAGTCCTAAAGAGAGCCGTAGATGTGAGGTCTCCGAGAATGAAGTCTTTGGTGGACTTGAGGGGATTGGATCATCCCTGGAATTTCAGTCCTAAAGAGAGCCGTAGACGTGAGGTCTCCGAGAATGAAGTCCTTGATGGACTTGAGGGGATTGGATCATCCCTGGACTCTCAGTCCTAAAGAGAGCCGTAGACGTGAGGTCTCCGAGAATAGAGGATAGGACTGCATCGTCCCTGAACTGATAGTTCAAAATGTACGTGAGGACTGCATCGTCCATGAACTGGGTTCAAAATGTACGTGAGGACTGCATCGTCCATGAACTGGGTTCAAAATGTACGTGAGGACTGCATCGTCCATGAACTGGGTTCAAAATGTACGTGAGGACTGCATCGTCCATGAACTGGGTTCAAAATGTACGTGAGGACTGCATCGTCCATGAACTGGGTTCAAAATGTACGTGAGGACTGCATCGTCCATGAACTGGGTTCAAAATGTACGTGAGGACTGCATCGTCCATGAACTGGGTTCAAAATGTACGTGAGGACTGCATCGTCCATGAACTGGGTTCAAAATGTACGTGAGGACTGCATCGTCCATGAACTGGGTTCAAAATGTACGTGAGGACTGCATCGTCCATGAACTGGGTTCAAAATGTACGTGAGGACTGCATCGTCCATGAACTGGGTTCAAAATGTACGTGATGGGATTGCATCGTCCCTAGACATGAGACTTGTCTTAAAGTGATAAGGACTAATCATCCTGTAAGTAGATTGGGATTGCATCGTCCCTAGACATGGTGAGGTGTCTTAAAGTGATAAGGACTAATCCTCCTGTAAGTAGATTGGGATTGCATCGTCCCTAGACATGGTGAAGTGTCTTAAAGTGATAAGGACTAATCATCCTGTAAGTAGATTGGGATTGCATCGTCCCTAGACATGGTGAGGTGTCTTAAAAGGATAAGGATTGATCATCCTGTAAGTTGATCTGGATTGCATCATCCATAGACATGAGAGATGTCTTAAATTGAGAGGGATTGATCATCCCATAAGTGGATCAGGATTGTATCATCCTTGGACCTATGTCCTAAAGTGAGAGGGATTGACCATCCCGTAATTGGATCATGTGTGTTGTAGGGTATGCTGCTGTTGTGTATACTTGTATCAGTGTGGATACTTGTATTGATAGATGTATTAGTGAGAATACATGCTTTTGATGATAGATGTATTAGTGAGAGTACATGCTTTTGATGATAGATGTATTAGTGAGAATACATGCTTTTGATGATAGATGTATTAGTGAGAATACATGCTTTTGATGATATATGTATTAGTAAGAATACATGTTTTGATGATAGATGTATTGGTGAGAATACATACTTTTGATGATACATGTATTGATTAATGTACTTGTATGGTTGAGGATACTTATGTTGTAGATTGAGATGATCCAGATGCTGTAGATCGAGATGATCTAGATGCTGTAGATCGAGATGATCCAGATGCTGTAGATCGTGATGATCCAGATGCTGTAGATCGTGATGATCCAGATGCTGTAGATCGAGATGATCCAGATGGTGTAGATCGAGATGATCCAGATGGTGTAGATCGAGATGATCCAGATGGTGTAGATCGAGATGATCCAGATGCTGTAGATGAGATGATCCAGATGCTGTAGATCGAGATGATCCAGATGTTATAGATCGAGATGATCCAGATGCTGTAGATCGAGATGATCCAGATGTTGTAGATCATGATGATCCAGATGCTGTAGATCGAGATGATCCAGATGCTGTAGATCGAGATGATATGACAATGCTGATGATCGTGAGATAACGATGCGGATGATCGTAAGATGACGATGCTAATGATCGTGTGATGACGATGCTGATGATCGTGAGATGACGATGCTGATGATCGTATGATGACGATGCTGATGATCATGAGATGACGATGCTGATGATCGTGTGATGACGATGCTGATGATCGTGAGATGACGATGTTGATGATCGTGTGATGACGATGTTGATGATAGTGAGATGACGATGTTGTTGATCATGTGATGACGATGCTGATGATCGTGTGATGGCGATGCTGACAATCGTGAGGATTCAGATATTGATGTTGCTGTAGCTGTTTGAGTGCTGCAGAAGATAAAGACTCAGTACTGAAGATGTTGATGTTCCAGTATTGAAGATATTCCAGTAACTGGTTGAGTTACTGATGATGTTGAGAAAGATTCCAATGATTTATAGATGTATCATGTATGATGTTGATGACTCCTTGCTCGTGCAGATGCTGTTATAATATCCTTCTCGTTAAGGGGGAGTGTTGAGATATTGTAACTTCAAAGAATATTATATTTGTACTTTATTATTCCGGAGATGATTCATTCCTCCGTGAAGATCTTATTGTATATCCGGAGATGTTTATTCCTCCGTCGGAATGTGGTAACTTGGGTTATTAGACTTCCCTAGTGGGGGTCGGCCCTGTATGTGTTATGTGGGTCAAAGGGTTATTAGACCACCCTAGAGGGGTCGGCCCAGTCAGTTATAATGGGGTATTTAACCTAATGGTTAAATACGAGCCTACATGTACTTGTGTAAAATACATATCAGAGTAGTGTATAAATAGAGGAGGTGTGTTCCTCATTATACACATTCACTCACTTGAGGATAGCACACTTGTGGAGGAGAGGTCTGCTATTGTGGAGGAGGAGATCATGTCTCAGGGTTTCATCTTTGTATATTGCTGGTCATCTATATTGAGGAAGCTTTGCTGGGTTTTCTACCCCATGAGGGTTTCCCAGGATAAATCTCTGTCTCTTGTGTTTATGCTGTGCTTGTTGTTTCTTCAGTGATCCTGTATATGCTATTATTGTGAAATGGAATGTAATGCTGCTATTTTCTGTCTTAGCATATTGAATTTTAACAGATACTAGTAAACATGCATAGTGATCAAGGATGGATATAAGTTCAAGGACAAGTAATCCAGGAAGAAAAGATCAAGAGGGATCACACTCCAGTTGTTTCTGCAAGGATGCAGACATTCAAAGGGATTTGACCACTTCTCACAATCCACATCAGAATGGAGTTGCAGAAAGGAAGCAAAGACTGAGAGGGAGTCCACCCTACAACCAAACAAAGATAAATATTTGAATTGTCATTTCTTGCATATATGTTTGTTTAAATAATATTGTTCAATGATGTATATGATTATGTTCCTAGACTTAGGGTGTGTATTATGCATATTAGAATAATTGCATTAATGAACAATATACTACTAATATGCATCTAATGGGTAAGTGGCCTATGGCACTATACAACATTCCATTGCTACTTATCTAGAATGAAACCTCTTTGCTGACATGTTGGAAGTTGTGCACTCTTAACAATGTTCTGGTAGAGATTGGAAGGCATCTAGAAAGTTACGGGATATGGATAAATGTTGTATTGAATCATTGGCTAAGATAATTGCATGACTGTATGACATATTTATTTATGTGTAAGAATTTTTTCTGAAAAGTATGAGATGTTTTCTAATCATGCAATTTAACTTGTTTTGTAGGAAAGATCGTATACCATCACCTACAAAAGAAGGACTACAACATTTGTTCAACAACAAAGTTATCTATTGAAGATATTGAAGTTCCCAGGATTCGGGAAGAACGCCATGATCGAGGAGTACCAGTCGGCCATGAAGAATGATGTTTGGGATGCAGTCCCAAGACCTGAAGGGAAGTCTGTTGTGACTTCTAAATGGATCTACAAGATCAAGCATGTTGCAGATGGTAGCATAGAGAAATACAAAGCGATATTTGTGTCTTGTGGCTTCTCCCAGAAAGAGGGGATAGACTATGAAGAGAATTTTTCTCTTGTATCTAGATACACTTCCATCAAATCAGTACTTGCTATGGCTACAGTGATGAAGTGGAAGATACACCAGATGGATATCAAGACAACTTTCTTGAATGGTGTAGTTGAGGAGGAAGTGTATGTGGAGTAGCCACTTGGTTTTGAGACACATGACAGGGAGTCATATGTGTGCAGATTAAAGTAAGCCTTGTATGGCTTGAATCAAGCTCCTAGGACTTGGTATGGTAGGATACACAGCTTTCTATCCAGTTTGGGCTTTACTAAGAGTAAATCAAATTCCAACCTTTACTACAAGGTTGAGGAAGGAAATCCTGTGATACTACTCTTGTATGTGGATGACCTGTTTGTAACAGGATAGGATGGATTGATTTCTGATACCAAGCGGAAGCTTGTTTCCAAGTTCGAGATGAAGGACTTGGGGATGATGCACTATTTTCTAGGAATGGAGGTGTGGCAGTGCAGATGAGATCTTCCTTGGACAAGGGAAGTATGCAATAGAGATCCTGAAGAGGTTCGGGATGATAGACTGCAAGGCCATGGCCACACCCATGGCATCGAACCTAAATCTTTTGTGTGATGCTTAATTTGATCCGGTTGATGTCACTGTGTATCGTCCGATAGATTGGGTCCTTGATGTACATGATGAACACTAGACTAGATATTTGCTTTGCAGTGAACACATTGAACCAGTTCCTAATGGATCTAAGAGGTGTTCACCTGGTTGCTGTAAAGAATATTCTGAGGTACCTTAAGGGTACAGTTGACTATGGGCTCAAGTATGAGGCGAATCAAAAGTTTAACCCAAAGGGTTATGTTGATTCAAATTGGGTATGCAGGGCCATTGATTGGAAGAGCAATTTGGGGTGCTACTTCAGTAAGGGATCCAGTATGATCTCTTGGTTTAGCAAGAAGTAGTCCTGTGTGGCACTGAGTACAGCCGAAGCAGAGTATGTTGTAGCTTGTTTGGCTAGTTGTGAGGCAGTATGGATCTAGAAGCTAATGTCTGAGTTATTTGATCTCCCGCTGGAGGCTACTGGTATCTTTTGTGACAACCAGAGTTATGTGAAGCTGTCTGAGAACCCGGTGTTCCACGACAAGTCGAAACACATTGAGAGAAAATATCACTATATCAGGGATATGGTGCAGAGAGGAGCAGTGAAGCTCCTGTATGTTGCGATGGATGAGTAGGTTGCAGATGTGCTGATGAAACCACTAGCCAAAGTGAAGTTTGAGTACTTCAGAGATAGGCTTGGTGTTCTTTAGATTGACGACACTTCAAGGAAGAAGTTGTGGACATATTTGTAGGAGCCATTCCAAGCATGGTGAGAGGAGGATCCTTCTCGTGGTTGTGGATGTAACCACTAGATGATGAGCATTAGGACGATGCTCCAGTTACTACTCTGTATATGCATCATGTTGGATGTTTGTTATGATTAGTTGGATCTTGTATATGTATATGCATCATGTTGGATGCTTGTTATGATTAGTTGGATCATGTATATGTATATGCATCATGTTGGATGCTTGTACCATGTATCTGTATATGTATCAGATGGATACGTTGTTTGATCAGGTATATCATGTATGTTGATATATATTAGGTGGATACATTGTATGATCAGATGGATCATGTATCTATGTATGTATCAGGTGGATACATTGTATGATCGGGTAGATCATGTATGTTGATATATATTAGGTGGATACATTGGATGATCAGGTGGATCATGTATTTGTGTATGTATTAGGTGGATACATTGTATGATCAGGTGGATCATGTATGATGATATGTATCAGGTAGATACTTGGTATGCATCAAGTGGATGCATTATATGATCAGGATGATCATGGATGACGAGCTTCAAGATGTTTCTCTAGATGACATGCATCAAGACATTGCAGTGATGATGATCAGGATGATCATGTGTACATCAGGATGATGTATGGTGAGTATCAGGTTGATAGTCTGTGGCTGTGGACAGGTTGTGTAGATGAGCATATAAGTAGACTTGGGAGATCCGACAAGTAGAGCTATGTGCTCGTAACATCCTGGGATGATCTTTCAAGGAATTGCCTTGGGAGGACAAATAAGTAGACCTGGGAGATCCGATAGGTATAACTGTGTGCTGGTAATAGCTTGGGATGCTCTTTCGAGGCATTATCCATGGCATGTAAGTAGACCTAGGAGATCCGATAGGTTGGGCTGAGTGCCTGTAATAAGTCCCAGGATTCTCTTTCAAGGCATTGCCATGACCACATGTAAGTAGACCTGGGAGATCCGATAGGTTGGACTTTGTGCCCAAAATAAGTTATCAGATGCTCTTTCGAGGCATTGTGGTGACGGGTCACATGTAATACGTCCTGGAGATCTCGACAGATTATGATAGTCACGTAAAAGGCCTCGGATTCTCTTTAGGGTTCTTGCTAGTCAAGACACTCTTTTAAGGTTTTGTGGCGGTCACATGTAAGTGGACCTAGGATTTCTTGTCGGTCGTGCTTCGGCACATAAATGGTCCTGGGATACTCTTTCGAGGCATTGTGATGCACGTAATAAGTGTTGAGGATTCCAAAGTATGGCCAATGATGATGAATACCTGTAGGTGGTGGGCCTACATACTGTATGAAAAAGGACTGGCTTTGTAGAACTTCCTATGATGATTAGATCGGAGATTGATTGAGATAGTAGCAGCAGTGACGATGATGATGATTCAAGGACGATGATTCGCTGACGATGATCTAGAGAAGAAGACTTGTGCTAGCATATCTGTGTCGAGAAATACCTTCCTAGTTAAGAGCGAGTGTTGATGTATTTGTAACTTCGGAATGTATTTCCTATATGTATATTGTATTCTTATAGAGATGTTATTATTCCTCTATACATAAGTGTTTGTATTCCTATAGAGATGTTATTATTCCTCTATATGGAAGTGTCGTCATTTATATTGTAAGTGTCGTAACTTATACTTGATGGGTTATTAGACCACCTTGGTGGGGTTGGCCCTATATAAGTCATGTGGGTCAAAGGGTTATTAGACCACCTTATTGGGGGTCGGCCCAGTCAGCATTATGTTATGTGGTTAAGTTAAGGCCGACCTAGTAAAGGTTATTAGGCAAGTCAAGTCATGTATAAATAGAGTGCGGGAGGCACTCTATCTGCTCATTCACTTTCTCATTCATATTCTCATTGGAGAGTGGCGCACTTGTGGAGGAGGAGAAGCTGCTACTAGGAGAAGACTATCTCTTATGCTTGGGTTGTATCATTGCTTTATCTATCTCTGAGGAAGTTGTGGGGTTTTTCACCGTTATGGTTTTCCCCAATGAAACTCTGTGTCTCTTGTGTGCTTGCATTATTGTTTCCATGATTGATATGTTGTAGATATGCTATACATGTTATTCTCTTAGTTAAGATCCTAGATCAAATTGAAATTTCTAAAAAACTAACACCTTGTTACAAACATGTTTTTCTTTTGATTCATCTACAATCACTATATTTGTAGCATCCCAACCATGGATCAAAATGTCCCAAACTTTATTTAACATAATAGTACAAAAAACCATAAGTGTATTATTTAACAAAATATTTTCATTTTCATTTTATTCACAATTGGCCTCACATCACTCACGCCATTCAGGTGCAGCAAGCAAGGCCATAATCAATCTAACAAGAATGTGTCATTGACATCTTGGCAAATACAAGATTTTGTTATAATACAATTCCCTTCCTCATTAAAAACATTTTTTTAATTTCGAGTCATCTACAATCATTGTATGTGTAGCATCCCAACCATGGATCAAAATGTTCCAAACTTTATTTAAAGGCTTGCGAAATACATAAGGATTTCCATCACCTTGATAACCCTCTCCGGCTATGCCAGAACAATATTCTTGTGTTAAAATTATTCTATATCCGGTGTTCGTGGCAATCCGAATTTCTTTTTTTTTATGAAATGCGTGTAACAAAAATCCATTGAAATCGAAAATAATCAATGGTTTACTAGAAACAAATCTTATAGTACTATCTGCAAACAAAAAAAACACACACACAACCCAGTCAATAAAATGTTATGTTTCAATGTTTCTAAGTATATTTCTTTCATGTTCAACAATTTTTGAAACACATTACCAGATACATGGTACGATGTCCATAAATAATATGAGAATTATGCAATAAAACTTACATCAATTTAATGTAGAAGTTGTCAAAAATATACAAATCACTAAGTGAATTTTTTTTGTATAATATGACAGTCATTTGAAATTGAATATCTTTAACCAACGTCCCATTTTTTGACGAGGCCCGAGATAACTCAACAGAGAACACAACATTGTTTTTATAGTTATTTCTCTCTCTTGTGAATCGTCAAATGTCCAACTAGTTGGCATTTTCAAGCAGTTTTCTTTGCTATTATTTGTTGATTGATATTTCCCTTCATCTATAAACAACATGTCTGTTATTTATATATATATCTATATTGGATAAGTACATCCTTGAATGACTTTTTGTATATTTTTGATACTTCGCCAACATTATAGTATGTAGACATTGAGTAAATTATAAATAGTACTAGGTTTACATTTCTCTCGACCCCAAATAAATACAAAGTATTCACTCTTCAACCATTCAAATATACCAAGGAATTTTTTAATTTCCATGTTGTCGAGCGAGGAAAACCACAGAGAAACGTCGAAATGTTCTCTGGCAACACTGATAATATTGGGGATGAACATCCATGCATAATAACGATAGAAATTATGGACAAAATGAGGTTGTTTGGAAGAATCTTCAATTTTGGATAACATTCGAACTCCAAAGAGCAATCCCTCTACTCCCAATACCAATTGTTTATTTTGCGGTGATATCTAGACTGCATATAAGAACCATGAGTATATATATAACAACAACAACAAAACTTCCTTCATGAAGTTAATGATCACAAACATGCAACTGTAAATGAAGATGTTGATTTCCGAAGATTAATACAAAAATCACCCAAAATTTCACAGATTCAAATGATTTAATAAAAGCATCACACTGAACTCATAATATGTTATATTCAGAAGAAAATAACGTCACCAAAAAAAACCGAAAACACATTGCATGATTTAAAATAGGCAATGATAGGTTACATCTAGAAATCAACAATTACAGGTTACATTTCATGGTTGTCACTCAACCAAAAGAAGGCATTGAAGGTTCTGATACCAGTTGATTCATGCATTTTACTAAAACCCTGCCAAAGTCGATGTACCAATTCACTATCTATCATAGCGGACGATACAATAAAGGGATTACTCAAAATACAGTTTTCACATGGATGTGCTTTCACATCATCACCCTCCAAAACAATCATTGATGTATTAGTTTTCGAAGTTTTCATTGGGAACTCCTCCCACACACACTCCATATTTTTTTGTTTATTTCCTTCTTTATCGTAGGTACATCTCTCTCGAAACCAAAAAAATAAAATTTGTTCCACATATGATTTTTCTGCACCGCCTGCCCTCAAACATTTTGTAAACAGTGACTTCCCCTCATTGACCCCACATTTAGATGACCAAATCCCAACATTAAATTTGGAAAGACATAATCCCAAAAATTGAATGGCATATGCTCGTGGCTTATATGAAGTTTCTTTGTTTCTTTGTGTTTAAATTCAAATTCACTTTTAGTACTTTCTTCCCCCTTTTTTACTTTTTTCCCTCCAACAGTATTTTTTTTATTTCCTTTTTTTCTCTTTTGGAGTCATTTTCTATGACTTTCTTGCAAAATAGAAATCCATTGGGGAGATGCACAGAAATATTGCTTGTCATTATATATTTCAGAATAAATTTGTTTTATCAATTTAAGTAGAAAATATTCTTTGTCTTTTACCTATCAATGTCAGGCCAACATTTGAGTGGTGAGTAAGATTGATGGAGACACCGCATTTTGACAGCAAGCACTATCCCAGTTCATTATTTTCCAAGCCCTCTATTGGTTCATTATTGTCCAATCTCTTGCCTGCTTCATTATTGTCCAAGCTCTCACCTGGTTCATTATTATCAAATGTGATTTGTTGGATAATATCCACATACATCGTCAATGCCAGCTCTGGTTGTGGATGATCCACATGTTGAATAGCAATAGAATCATCTTGACCTCGAAATTTGCAGGTATACATTTTATATAATTTTTTGCAAGTATTCAAGGTCACTATCCCCTTTCATAATTTAGTTAAATTAACCATGATCTTTGAAAACTAAATTTTTACCTTCTTGTTCATCTTGTTCTCCAATTTTGTAGTTATTTTTGGATTCTCTGTCACATTCAATGTCGTCATCGGATAGTATAATTTGATTGGATGATACCTTAGTGTGCTCTTTATTTGAAGCTGTAGCAAAATAGGAATTTGAAGAAGTAATTGAACATAACCGACCGAGAAAATTAAAATACAATGAAAGAAGACATATGAAAATGTTAATACAAATACCTTGTTTTATACCCAATTCATGATAGAAACTGTTAATATACAGCTCTTGTTGTACTGTCTCCACAATAGAAATAACTATTCTATCTGGCGACCTGATCAACGAACGAATAACTCTACCTCCTGTGTACAACGAAAGAACTGTACCTCGAGAAGAGGCCAGTCTCGAAACTATGTGATCCCGTAATTCTTGTGTCCTTTATTTTTAGAAAACATGGCTTCTTGAAGTATCATTGTTAACCATGGGAAAAGGTAAATCAATCATTGGTAGGCCCTCATCCTTCCAATCCATATCGATTTGAAAAGTGGACAAATTATCAACATCCCTTCCAATGCTCCAACAATGTATAATAGAGAATCATATAAACAAGTCCTTGGAGAAATCTCTATAAACTCCCTTGGTAGGATTATGTGTTACCTTTTTTTTTTATTTCTTGTTGAAAATTGTAAAAGCTTTAGAAACCATACAAGAGTTTTCCATATCAGCTAAAAAAATAAAAGCACATGCCGCTGCATTTGATTCTAAGTAGTTCAACAATGCAAGCATATCTTCTTCTGTCCAGGGACTATGACAATTACACATATCAACAACAAGATCACAACTGATTTCTGCACCAAAAAATGCAATGGATCTTAGTGTGTTGACCAAAGATGTAGGATAACAACATTGATAAGCAAACTGTGAACTATCTTTGACGTCATCAATGGACATACCCATCCCCTCTTTAATGATATGTATATTCAATATTTTCTCAGCATCATTTGGTAATTTGGTACCATTATCCTCTTCAGATTCTTTCTTTCTCTTTTTACTTGGAGATTTTTGTTCGGGTACACAGGGTACTCCCAAAAGACCGAACACCTAGAGAAACCACTTCACACAAACAGATCAAAGATCGATACACCGATATTTTGACGTGGTTTAAACCCTTGTGAGGGAAACACTCCACGGCCTAGGCCAAATACTTTCTACGGGACAATTTATTATGCAAAGAAAGAAAGTTACAAATGAGCTTCTCATAATTGATCAACTTTCCAATGACCCTCCATGCTCTTTAAATAGAGATCATGTACCAATCGGGTGTTAAGCCATGGATCAAGGGTAGGTATGATCTAAGAGAAGTTGAGTCGTCGGATCACTCTATGTCAGGAACATATCGTGACCGTCGGATTAATTATTTACAAATGCATACTAATGCATACTAAAGAACACACTTTACCTAACGGATCTATTACACAAGTTGATCTTAACTAACTCCTAAGTTTCTAAATATCCTAACATCCCCCCCTTAAGAACAACTTGGGATAGGATTGAAGGATTTAAAAAAGTGACACTATTAAAAGAAGGGAGGAGGCATTAGAGCCTATCCCCCCTTAATGACAAGTTCCTGAACTCCTAACATAGATCGAAGTTTAGAAAACTTCGCTTCTGTAAGAGACTTGGTGAAGATGTCTGCAACTTGATCATCTGTAGGACAAAAGAGCACTTCAAGAACACGATCATGAACAAGATTTCTGATGAAGTGCATATGTAGCTCAATATGTTTGTTGCGTTGATGTAGGACTGGATCTTTGGCAATCTTGATGGCACTTTGATTGTTGCACCAAAGTGGAGTAGGTTGCTGCTGCTCGAATCCAAACTCTGAAAGGATCTGTCGAAGCCATAAAGCTTCCTCATTGGCATTAACTGTGGCTTGATATTCTGCCTCGGCTGAAGAAAGAGCAAGAGCTTGTTCTTTCTTCCAAGCCCAAGTGATAGGTCCAGATCCCAGACTGAAAACATAGCCTGCAGTAGACTTTCGATCATCAGGATTTCCGGCTCAATCTGGATCAGTGAAACCAACCAACAAAGGTTCCCCCCTATATTATAATGAATCCCGAACTGAATTGTACCTCGAATATATCGAAGTATTCTTTTAGCTTCTTTCCAGTGACTTTCATGAGGTGTTTGCATATAACGGGCAACACGACCAACGACAAAGGAAAGGTCAGGACGAGAATGAGTCAAGTATAGGATACTACCAACAACCTGATGATACAAGGTGGCATCTACTTCAGGTGAAGGACAAGTGGCAGAAAGTTTGACTCTAGACTGGAAGGGAGAAGGGGTTGGTGTACAATCTTCCATGTGAAAGCGACGAAGAAGGTCACAACCATACTTAGACTGAGAAAGAAAGATTCCTTCTTTGGTTTGCAGGACATGGAGACCAAGAAAATAATGCAAATGTCCTAAGTCTGACATTTCAAAATTTTGCTTAAGAATGGATTTCACATGGGTTATAAGCTTAGGGTCACTACCAGTAAGAATAAGGTCATCAACATATAGAACAAGTATGATGAGATGGTTTTCTAATTTCTTGGTATAGACATTAGGGTCAGAATGGCATCGAGAAAAACCAGTGTCAAGGAGAAAGTTATCCATTTTGGCATACCAAGCTCTAGGAGCTTTCTTAAGGCCATATCAAGATTTCTTAAGGCGACAGACAAGGCTAGAGTTATTCTGAACATATCCAGGAGGTTGTTCCTGTGAAAATCCTCACAGCAGATCTAAGAGATGATGTATAATTCACAAGAGTAATTATGATTAAGCAGGAAAATAAAAGAAGAGTGAACAATACAGTATAATGAGCAACAGAATAATATGGTACAGTAGAACTCAGATAGAAGCAATAATACTTCACACACACTAATTCATTAATCACAGATGGACAAATAAATAATACAATGCATGAGGAATTCGAACGCCTAAGGTGGCAATTCGAATTAGCCTTCATGGAGTGATCAAAGGATCACTAGAGTGTCATCGAAGCACAACTAGGTGTCCTCATGATCATCGGACCACAACTGGAAGTCTTCATCATCATCAGTGGAGTCATCAATTCTCAAGTAACTGTCAACCATCAGTCAAACTGAGTCTGGTAAGTGTAACTGAGTGTAACTGAGTGTAACTAAGTGTAACTAAGTGTAACTGACTGTAATTGAGTGTAACTGACTGTAACTGACTGTAATTGAGTGTAAACTGAAGACAACTGGACTGGTAGGTGAAGAAGGGTGAGTTTCTCCCTAAAATCAAGGAATAAGGGCGCATTAAGCAACTGGAGGGCTAAAAATCAATAGTGAGAAGCTCCTGGGGGATGGCTAACTGAGGGCTAGGTGCTGGACTAATGACTGGGATGCATGCAAAATGCATGCAAACCCTAAAGGTGCATGCATGACTGAAAATGTAAATGATCAAAATACTGGTGGGACTAGGATGGAGTATAGGAATATCCTAACACCCCCCCTTAATCCATCTTGGGCCCTGGCAACTAAGACCAAAGGTCACCCAATACAATGAATAATAACAATCAATAAACCAAGGAAGTGGGAAAAGTTCGTGGGAAACATACCCCCTCCTCAAAAAACAGACTGTAAGGCACACACAAAAATTAAATGCTCCAATATCAAGCAGGTGTGATGCTTGGTCATATGTCTGGAGGTATCTTCTTCTTGGGAAGAGGTGGATCATGCTCAAAAAGCATGTGCTTGTACTTGCTCTTCAGATCGAATGTGATGAGAACAAATCCAATAGTATGAGAATGATCCTTGAACCCGTGATTCGAATCAATTGAGGTAGGATCAAATCTATGAAATTGCATATAGTCCTTTTTCTTCTTCTTCGAACCACCATGGGTGAGATTATGCCAAAAATAACTATTACATGTTTGCTTGAAATCAAAATTAGATTTAAGACTTAAAAAATAGCTTCTTGAGATCTCCTTTGAACCAGTAGGGGTGAGATCAAAACTATCATATGCATGCGAAATTATCCCAAGCAGTAACTGCTTAGAACCCAATTTAGATACAAGACTTGAATCATGGTTTCTTGAGATCTCCTTTGAACCATGAGAGGTGAGATCAAAACCAGTAGATGCATGAGAAGTTATCCCAAGCGAATGGCAATGGCCATATTCTTCAATGACCTTCTGAAAGCATGGAATTATGATCATATAGTAGTATAAAAGAGGAGATAGTTGGAGAGGAGCGAATGCATTACCTTCAATAGCTGTTTTGACCTCTGAAATAATCATGTGATCATGATACAAACCAACAGACTCTGGTGCAAGAGAGGATTTAAGACCTTCTACAATTTGTAGAGTGTGAGCTCGCACATAATTCGAAATAGAATAAATTTGGAGCATGAGTGTAGAATCTGCAAGTTCTTCTTCTTTGTGGCTAACTTCAATATGAGATGTTTTTGATACTGATTCATGATCAATGAGATCATCAAGGAGGGCAAATGCATCACTTTGCTTTCTCTCGAAAGGGTTTGGACCAATCCCTTCATCCTTCTTGCCAAAATTTTTATCCAGGTGGGCCCATAGCTCTTTTGGAGATTTAACATATTCATCATCAAGGGAGTAGAATGCCAAGCTTCGAGACATAGAAAACATCATGGCTGCAATAGCTCTTCCACCTTCATCTAACCAGTCATTCTCTTCTTCAGAGGATTAGAACTCTCTTTCAAAACAATAATCAAAGAGATCATGTCTCTTCAAATATGTTATCATTTTTGGTTTCCATTCAACATAGTTGAATAGATAAAGAGGAGGATCTTCTGAAAACATTAAAGCTGTAGAAGACCTGCAAAAACAATAGAAATGTCTGTAGTTGCTACCGCTGCAAAAATGCAGAAACTGCTGCACTTGAAATCTTGATAATAACGTGCAAAAAAATCTCAAGAATGGAGATAAACAATACTCTCAACATGCTCTGATACCATGTGAAAATCCTCACAGCAGATCTAAGAGATGATGTATAACTCACAAGAGTAATTATGATTAAGCAGGAAAATAGAAGAAGAGTGAACAATACAGTATAATGAGCAACATAATAATATGGTACAGTAGAACTCAGATAGAAGCAATAATACTTCACACACACTAATTCATTAATCACAAATGGACAAATAAATAATACAATGCATGAGGAATTCGAATTCCTAAGGTGGCAATTCGAATTAGCCTTCATGGAGTGATCAAAGGATCACTAGAGTGTCATCGGAGCACAACTAGGTGTCCTCATGATCATCAAAGCACAACTAGAAGTCTTCATCATCACTAGTGGAGTCATCAATGCTCAAGTAACTATCAAGCATCAGTCAAACTGAGTCTGGTAGGTGTAACTGAGTCTAACTGAGTGTAACTAAGTGTAACTAAGTGTAAACTGAAGACAACTGGACTGGTAGGTGAAAAAGGGCAAGTTTCTCCCTAAAATCAAGGAAGAAGGGTGCATTAAGAAACTGGGGGGATAAAACTGAATAGTGAGAAGCTTTTGGGGGCTGGCTAACTGAGGGCTAGGTGTTGGACTGATGACTAGGATGCATGCAAAATGCATGAAAACCCTAGAATGCATGCAAACCCTAAATATGCATGCATGATTGAAAATGTAAATGATCAAAATACTGGTGGGACTAGGATGGAGTATAGGAATATCCTAACAGTTCCATGTAAATTTCCTTGTGTAAATCACCATTTAAGAATGTAGACTTGACATCCATTTGATGGAATTCCTAGTTGTGTAAGGCTGCAAGGGAAAGAACAAGGCAGATGGAGTTCATTTTTGTGACAGGAGCAATGGTTTCATTGTAGTCAATCCCTTCAACTTGGGAAAAACCTTTGGCAACTAACCTTGCCTTAAGTTTTTCAACACTTCCATCTGATGCATACTTAACTTCGGAATGTATTTCACATATATGTATATTGTATTCCTATAGAGATGTTATTATTCCTCTATACGGAAGTGTTTGTATTCCTATAGAGATGTTTTTATTCCCCTATGCGGAAGTGTCGTCATTTATATTGTAAGTGTCATAACTTATACTTGATGGGTTATTAGACCACCTTGTTGGGGTTGGCCCTATATAAGTCATGTGGGTCAAAGGGTTATTAGACAACCCTATTGGGGGTTGGCCATGTGGTTCAAACGGTTATTCGACCACCCTATTGAGGGTCAGCCTAGTCAGCATTATGTTATGTGGTTAAGTTAAGGCCGATCTAGTAAAGGTTATTATGCAAGTCAAGTCAAGTATAAATAGAGTGCGGGAGGCACTATATTTGATCATTCTATTCTCACACACACTCTTTGGAGAGTGGTGCACTTGTGGAGGAGGAGAAGTTGCTGCTAGGAGATGCCTATCTCTTATTTTTGGGTTGTATCATTGCTCTATCTATCTTTGAGGAAGTTATTGGGGTTTTTCACCTTTATGGTTTTCCCCAAGTAAACTCTGTGTCTCTTATGTGCTTGCATTATTGTGTCCATGATTGATATGCTGTAGATATGCTGTACAAGTTGTTCTCTCAGTGAAGATCCTAGATCAGATTGAAGTAAATTCTGTAAAACTAACATGGTATCAGAGCTAGCCTCAAAGAAGGCATGGTATGGCATGTATGACACTTGTTGCACTTGCGATGCTAGGGCTTGATATAGTAAAAACAAGTCGTCATAGCACTTTCGCTATAAATCCATTTTGGAAAATGTTTTAGATATGAAAATTTTAAAGGTCGAAGATCAGAGCCCCATGTACCTTGTGTCCAAAGGACAACTTCTAATTCATTGTACTTTGTGTTTTATGATCTGTACAATCTAGGGTTTCTGCCTCTTCCAGATTTGAGTCATAAACAGGTGATTTAGGAAAAAAGGTCTTAACTTGGGCTAAGAAGCTCCAAATGAAATTTCGTAAAATGTGACAGGTAGTGCACGGATTTTAATTTCTCAGGTAACGTTTGAAGACGCCGAAACGGAACTAGTGACACACGGCACGCTGTACAAGTTCGCTCTGTTGTTTTATACCATAAAAAGGTCACGTTGCGACACTTGGCATAACTCTCTCTCAGAGAATCCATCTGAGGTCATACATATGGGGTTGGAAAGATGATAGGTCCAGATACCACAGGAAAACATTTCAGGCCCTTTCGATCGAAAAGTTCGGAGTTACACCAGAAACAATCAGGTGCATATTTCTGTCAAAACAGAATTGTTTTTTGAGCACCTTCATTCATGGCTTCGGGAATTTAGAGTTTCGGAGAAAGTTGGATTTTTTGTAATCGAAAACCACGGCTGGATGCTACTCATAAAAATAAAAATTTAGAGACCAAGATCAGATTTTTTGGTTGGCCAGAAGGCTAGGCTTGATCAAACCCTATTTCGGGACTTTGATCGGAAAAGTGTAAAATTAGGGCTTTTGCAAAAATGAGAATTTTTGAAATCTGTGACCACGGCTGGAAACTCCTCAGAAAAATAGAATCTTAGAGCTTTGGATTGAACCTTTTGATTGGGAAGAAGGGTGGGCTTTATCAAACCCTAGTTCGGGGTCGTGTCTAGTGAATCTGGAAGTTTCAAAGGCAATTTTGAGGGGTGAAACTTTGCACTTTTTCAAATTCTGAGTATACCAAGTTGATCAGCTCATCAAGGCGCATCTTTCTATCCTTTCAGAAGTTTGAAATTCAAAGTTTGAATTTTTAGGGTTTCCCTGACAAACCCTAATCCAGCTCTAGATCCATTTCCTGCAAATCAAGTGGATTGGGTTAATCCTAGAAGAGAATGGATTGGTCAATTGAAGAAGTTTATATTTAAGAGGGAGATGAGGCTAAGGCCTTACATAAGAATATTACAAGCAATCTCGACAGGTATGACTTATCCAGGTATGTTTCAAGATATGTTCCTGATTAAGCTTATGGTATGTTTGTTTTCATTAAGGTTAGTACAATATTGATTAACTTTAGACTTGTCGTATCACCTTAATAAAATTATGAATGCAGATATTCATTGATTGGGGTTTTGACACTTATGATTGTACTAATGCTTTGTGGTGTTGCATGAGGTTTATGTTGTCCGCTAACATGAAAGGTACATCAAGACAGACAAATCATGTTCTAGTTCAAGAGCATATGACCATGGTGACATGAAGACACAGATTCATCCATTGTCATGGATCACATAGAAGATCTACTTACGAGGTATGTATAACTTGGTTCCATAATGATTAACCTATGAGATATGCAAGCTACTAGCACAAGTCATTTAAGAGAACAAGAAGACATCATGTGGGTATGTTAGACATAACCAACTAACATATTAATCCAGGTATGTTTTTCCTATATCAAGCTAGAATCCTACCTTGTGATAGGATTTTATACTGTTGTATTGTTGATAATGATTATTCATGAAGTTAGAAATGTAAGTAATCAAGTGTTTATGCATATTATGTCTCTTACCCTGATTGATGATGTGACTAACCAGAAAAGTCCTTTAGTCAAATATAAATATGCATGAGTAAGAGAAGTCTTCCCTAAAACATTGAATGCTAATGCTTACTATCTGTGTTTGAAATTATCATAACTATACTTGTTTAAGATTATTGTGTTTTGATAGTATTGAGATTATACTAATGAATGTATGAGATCTCAATGGTAACACAATGATGATACTAGTAAACATGCATACTGATCGAGGATGGATATAAGTTCAAGGATAGGTTATCCAGGAAGCAAAGATCAAGGGGGAGCACACTCCAGTAGTTTTTGCAAGGATGAAGACATTCAGAGGGATTCAACCACTTCTCACATCAGAGTGGAGTTGTAGAAAGGAAGCAATCACTGAGAGGGAGTCAACCCAACAAAGAAAAAAAGATAAGTATTTGAATTATCATTTCTTGCATATTTGATTGTTTAAATAATATTGCTCAATGATGTATATATTGATGTTCCTAAAATTAGGCTGTGTATTTTTGCATATTAGAATAATTGCATTAATGAACAACATACTACTAATATCCATGTAATGGGTAAATGGCCTATGGCACTGTACAACATTCCATTGCTACTTATCTAGAATGAAACCTCTTTGCCAACATGTTGAGAGTAGTGCAAAACTCTTAACAATGTTCTGCTAGAGATTGGAAGGCATCTAGAAAATTACAGGATATGGATGAATGTTGTATTGAAGCATTGGCTAAAATAATTGCATGACTGTATTACATATTTCTTTATGTGTAAGAATTTGTTCTGAAAACTATGAGAAGTTTTCAATCATGCAATTTAACTTGTTTTGTAGCAAAAATCGTATACGAGCTCCTACAAAAGAAGGACTACAACATTTGTTTCACCAACAAAGTTATCTATTGAAGATATTGAATATATTGAAGTTCCTAGGATTTCAGAAGAATGCCATTGTCGAGGAGTACCAGTCGATCATGAAGAATGATGTTTGGGATGCAGTCCCAAAGACCTGAAGGGAAGTCTGTTGTGACTTCCAAATGGATCTATAAGATCAAGCATGCTGCAGATGGTAGCATGGAGAAATACAAAGAAAGGTTTGTAGCTCGTGGCTTCTCCCAGAAAGAGGGATTGAGTATGAAGAGACTTCTACACCTATAGCTAGGCACACTTCCATCAGATTAGTACTTGCTCTGGCTGCAGTGATGAAATGGAAGATACACCAGATAGATGTCAAGACAGCTTTCTTGAATGGTGTAGTCAAAGAGAAAGTGTATGTGGAGCAACCACTTGGTTTTAAGACACATGACGGTAAGTCATATATGTGCAGAACTTGGTATAGTAGGATAGACAGCTTTCTATCCAGTTTGGGATTTACCAAGAGTAAAGCAGATTCCAACCTTTACTACAAGGTTGAGGAAGGAAATCCAGTGATACTACTTTTGTATGCAGATAACCTGTTTGTTACAGGTGAGGATAGATTGATCGTCGACACGGAGCGGAAGCTTGCTACCGAGTTCGAGATGAAGAACTTGTGGATGATGCACTACTTTCTAGGCATGGAGGTGCAGCAAAGTGCATATGGAATCTTCCTTGGACAAGGAAAGTTTGTAGTAGAGATCCTGAAGAGGTTCGGGATGATGGACTGCAAGGACACGGCCACACCTATGGCATCAAACCTGAAGCTTCTGTGTGATGCTTCATCTGATCTGGTTGATGTCACTATGTATTGGCAGATGATTGGGTCCTTAATGTACCTGATGAACACAAGACCAGACATTTGCTTTGCGATGAACACATTGAGCCAGTTCCTGACGGATCCTAGAGGTGTTCACCTAGTTGTTGTAAAGCATATTCTAGGGAACCTGAAGGGTACAGTTGATTATGGGCTCAGGTATGATGCGAATCAAAAGTTTAACCTCCAGGTTTATGTTGATTCAGATTGGGCAAGCAGTGTTGCAGATAGGAAGAGCACTTATGGGTGCTACTTCAGTATGGGATCAGGTGTGATATCTTGGTTTAGCAGGAAGCAGTCCTGCGTAGCACTGAGTACAGCCGAAGCAGAGTATGTTGCAGCTTGTTCAGCTAGTTGTGAGGAAGTATGGCTGAGGAAGCTACTGTCTAAGTTATTTGATCTACAGTTGGAGGCTACTAGTATCTTTTGTGAAAACCAGAGTTGTGTGAAGCTGTCTGAGAACCCGGTGTTCCATGACAGGTCGAAACACATTGAGATCAAATATCACTATATTAGGGATATGGTGCAGAGAGGAGCAGTGAAGCTCCTGTATGTTGCGACAGATGAGCAGATTGCAGATGTGCTAACGAAAACAATAAGCAGAGTGAAGTTAGAGTACTTCAAAGAGAGGCTTGGTGTTCTTCAGATTGACGACACTTCAAGGAAGAAGTGATGGACACATTTGATGAATCCATTCCAAGCATGGTGAGAGGAGAATCCTTCCATGGCTATGGATGTAAGCGCTGGATGATGAGCATTAGGATGATGCTCCAGCTACTGCTCTGTATATGGACCATGTTGGATGTTGGATATGATCAGTTGGATCATTTATATGTATGTATGCATCATGCTCGATGTTGGATATGATTAGTTGGATCATGTGTATGTATCTGTAGATGTATCAGGTGGATACATTGTATGATTAGGTAGATCACGTATGATGATATGTATCAGGAAGATACTGTGTATGCATCAGGTGGATGCATTGTATGATTAGGATGATCATGGATGATGAGCTTCAGGATGTTGCTCCAGATGACATGCGTCGGGACAATGCAGTGATGATGATATAGATGATCATGTGTACATCAGGATGATGTATGGTGAGTATCAGGTTAATACTCTGTGGTCGTGGACAGGTTGTGCAGATAAGCATATAATAGCGCCCTGGGAGGTTTGCATATTCTCTTGCTAGGTTTTTTCGCCGGTTTATAATTGTTCCCTGGGAGATCTGGAAAATTCTCTTTCGAGGTTTTGCTTTGGGAGGAAATATAATAGCACCCTGGGAGGTTTGAAAATTCTCTTGCTAGGTTTTTCCGCTAGCATATAATAGCTCCCTGGGAGATCTGGCAAATGCTCTTTCTAGGTTTTGTCATATGGCATATAATAGCACCCTGGGAGATCCAATAGGTTGGGATGCGTTCCCATAATAAGTCGGGATGCTCTTTCGAGGTTTTTCCATGACCACATGTAATATAGCCCTGGGAGATCCGATAGGTTGGGATGTGTTCCCGTAGTAAGTCCTGGGATGCTCTTGCGAGGTTTTGTGGTGACCACATATAATAACGCCCTGGGAGATCCAATAGGTTGAGCTGTGTGCTTGTAATTAGTCTTGGGATTCTCTTTCGAGGTTTTGTGGTGGCGTCACATGTAATAGCTCCCTGGGAGATCCAATAGGTTGGGTTGTGTGCCCGTAATAAGTCCTGGGATGATCTTGCGAGGTTTTGTGATGCACATAATAAGTCCTAAGGATTCCACAGTATGGCTAGTGATGATGAAGACCTGTAGGTGGTAGGCCTACATCCAGTATGAAAAAGGACTGGCTCTGTAAAACTTCCTATGACGAGTAGATTCAGAGATTGATTGAGATAGCAACAGCTGTAATGATGATGATGATTCAAGGATGATGATTCGCTGATGATGATCCATAGAAGAAGACTTGTGTCGAGAAATACCTTCCTAGTTAAGAGGGAGTGTTGATGTATATGTAACTTCGGAATGTATTTCACATATATGTATATTGTATTCATATAGAGGTGTTATTATTCCTCTATACGGAAGTGTTGGTATTGTTGAAATATTGTAACTTCTAAGAATATTATATTTGTACTTTATTATTCCAAAGTTGTTTCATTCCTCCGTGAAGACCTTATTGTATATTCGGAGATGTTTATTTCTCCGTCGGAATGTGGTGACTTGGGTTATTAGACTTCCCTAGTAGGGGTTGACCCTGTATGTGTTATGTGGTTCAAAGGGTTATTAGGCGACCCTAGAGGGGTCGGCCCAGTCAGTTGTAATGGGGTGTCTAACACAGTGGTTAAGTTGGGGCCGACCTAGTTAATGTAAAAGACAAGTTAGAGATGTGTATAAATAGAGGAGGTGTGTTCCTCATTTAACACACAACACACTCACCTGTGAATAGCGCATAGGTGAGGGAGAGATCTGCTATGGAGGAGAAGGAGCTTGTGTCTATGGTTTACATCTTTGTATTTGCTGGTCATCTATATTGAGGAAGCTTTGCTGGGTTTTCTTCCCCATGAGGGTTTCCCAGGATAAATCTGTGTCGCTTGTGTTTATGTTGTGCTTGTTGTTCTTTCAATGATCATGTATATGCTATTGGTGTGAAATGGAATGTAATGCTGATATTTTCTATCTTATCATATTGAATCTTAACATGGTATCAGAGCTATCTTGAAGGAAGGCAATGTATGGCACTTACGACACTTGCGACAATTTGAAGGTTAGGGTTTTGTATAGCAAAAAATAGTCATCATGGAACTTTCGCTATAAATACATTTTGGCAATGTTTCAGGATTTAAAACCTTTACAGGTAGTATATAACATCCCCATGTACCTTGTGTCCAAAGGACACCCTTAGATTCATTTTACTTTGTGAGTTATGATCAATACAAGTTAGGGTTTCTGCCTCTTCCAGATCTCATTCATAATCAGATGACCTATGAGAAAAAGGTCATAAATTGGGCTGAGAAACTCCAACTAACATTTCGTAAAAAGTGATAGGTATTTCACGTACTGTGCTATTCCAGGTAATGTTTTCAAAGGCTGAAGTTGAACGAATGACATGTGGCACTCCGTACAAGTTTACTCTCTTGTTTTATCCCATAAACAGGTCACATTGCGACACTTGGAATAACTCTCTCTCAGAGAATCCAATTGAGGTTATACCTGTGGGGTTGGAGAAAGGATAGGTCGAGCTACTACAAGAATAATTTTCAGATCCTGTGGATTCGTAATTTCAGAGTTACACTAGAAACAATCAAGTGCATATTTCTGTCAAAACAGATTTGGATTTTGAGCACCTTCATTCTTGAATCGTCACTACTGTGGAAAATTAGGGTTTCAGAGAAAGTTGGAATTTTTGGAATCGGAGTCCACGGATGAATGCTACTCAGAAAAATCAAAATTTAGAGACCAAGATCGAATTTTTTGGTTGGTCAGAAGGGTGGGCTTGATCAAACCCTAGTTCAGGACCTTGATCGAAAAGGTGGAAAACTAGGGCTTCTGCAAAAGTTGGAATTTTTGAAGTTTGTGACCACGACTGGAAGCTCCTTAGAAAAATAGATGTTTAGAGGTTTGGATTGAACCTTTTGATTGGGCAGAAGGGTGGGCTTCATCAAACCCTAGTTCGGGATCCTGTCTAGATGATCCAAAAGTTTCAAAGGCAATTTTGAGGGGTCAAATTTTGGAGATTTCAAAATTGAAGTATGCTAGCTTGATCATCTCAGTAAGGCACATATTTCCATCCATTTAGCAGTTTGAAAGTCAAAGTTTGGATTTTTAGGGTTTCTCTGACAAACTTTAATCGATCTCCAGATCTAGTTTTAGGGGGAGATGAGGCTAAGGCCTTACATAAGAAGACTACAAGAATTCCCTGACAGGTATGACTTGAGGAGATACAAGTATGTGTTGAAATCTATTCATGATTAAGTTTATAATATGCTTGTTTTCATATTATTGAGGTTAGTACAATCTTGATTAATCTTAGAATTGTCTTTTCACCCTAGTAAAAGTATGAATACATGTGAATGATAGAAGACATTATTTAATGAAGGTTATATGATTGTACTAATGCACCTATGGTGTTGTATGAGGATGATGTTGTCTGCTAACAAAATACAGGTACATCAAGAAAGACAAATCAAGTTCTATGACCATGATGACACAAAGACAAAAGACTTATCCATAGTCTTTAGAAGCTCTACTTACGAGGTATGTATGATTTATTTCTACTATGCTTAACTTATGAGGTATGCAGGTTACTAGCACAAGGCCTCTAAATCATTGAAGAGAATAAAGATATTGTTTGGGTATGTTAGACATAACTAAGCATGTATACTAATACAGGTATGTTTTCCTATGTCAAGTTAGAATCCTACTTTGTGCTAGGATCTTAGTATACCCATGTATTGAATGATCATGACCATACATATTCAAGATTACTTAGAATCATAATGTTGTGATAATATTGAGTTTATATTGATGAATGTATGATTATGTATGAGATCATGATGATGACACCAGTGCACACTTAAGCATGCATAGTGGTCAAGGATGGATAGAAGCTTATGACATGGAAGGGAAGTCGAGACCAAGAAGGATGCAACCTCATAAGACATAAAAGTATAAGTATTTGAATTACTGAATAGTCTATGATATTGCTCGTAATAAGTTGTAAGGATATTTGTATTCCTAGAATATATCATGCTAAGTGTAAGCATTCATATAGCATTGAACCATATACTACTAATATGCATATGATTGGTAAGTTGGACAAACATTCCATTGTTGATTTTCTAGAATGAAAAGTCTTTGCTAACATGCTGAGAGATGTGCACGCTCTCGATAGTATGTTCTGATAGAGATGGAAGGAATCTAGATAGCCACTATATGCATACATGATATGGAAAAGTGTTGTGCCAAAGTATTGGTCAAGATAGTAGCATAACTATGTAAATCATATCTGTATGCATAATAGGTTATCATGTCAACATGATTTGATGATTATGAAGTATTACTAATCATGTACTTAATTTTGATTTGTAGGAAAGATCATGAAGAATGATGAACATTGAACAAGTGATGGATGTTCAACATGAAGATTTACAAATCAAACATACTATAGAAGAGGGATTGCATCATCCTAGAACATATGTTCTAAAAGGATCCGTAGACATATGTCTCCAAGAAAGAAGAGGGATTGCATCATCCTTGAACACATGTTCTAAAAGAATCCGTAGACATGTGTCTCCGAGAAATAAGAGGGATTGCATCATCCTTGAACACATGTTCTAAAAGGATCCGTAGACATATGTCTCCGAGAAAGAAGAGGGATTGCATCATCCCTGGACTTCGGTCTCATAATTGATCCATAGACATCTGTCTCCGAGAATGTGGGGATTGTATCTTCCTCGGACTTCCGTCCCAAAATTGATCCGTAGACATCTGTCTCCGAGAATGTGGGGATTGTATATTCCCTGGACTTCGGTCCCAGAATTGATCCGTAGACATCTGTCTCCGAGAATATGGGGATTGCATCTTCCCCGGACTTCGGTCCCAGAATTGATCTGTAGACATCTGTCTCTGAGAATGTGGGGATTGTATCTTCCCCAGACTTCGGTCCCAGAATTGATCCCTAGATTGGTGTCTCCAAGAATGTGGGGATTGCATCATCCCCGGACTTTAGTCCCTGAATTGATCGATAGACTGGTGTCTTCGAGAATGTGGGGATTGTATCATCCTTGGACGACGGTCCTAGAATTGATCCGTAGACAAGATGTCTTCGAGAATGTGGGGATTGTATCATCCCCGGACTTTGGTCCCAGAACTGACCCGTAGACATCTGTCTCCGAGAATTGATGATAGGACTACATCGTCCATGGACATTTGGTTCAAAATGTACGTGATAGGATTGCATCGTCCTTGGACTCATGTCCTAAAGTGATAAGGATTGATCATCCTAGAAGTAGATCTGGATTGCATCATCCATAGACATGAGACTTTTCTAAAATTAATAAGGATTGATCATCCTGGAATTTTATCTGGATTGTATCATCCATGGAGCTATGTCCTAAAGTGAGAGGGATTGATCATCTTGTAATAGGATCTTGTATTGCAGAGTATGCTACTATGATGATGTTGTAGATCGAGATTATCCAGATGTTGTAGATCAAGATGATCCAGATGCTGTAGATCTAGATGATCCAGATGTTGTTGATCGTGATGATCTAGATGACGATGATGTTGATCGTGATGATCGAGATGACGATGCTGTTGATCGTGATGATCTAGATGACGATATTGATGATTGTTTGATGACGATGCTGATGATCATGCGATGACGATGTTGATGATCATGTGAAGACGATGCTAATGACCGTGAGATGACAATATTGATGATCATAAGGATCCACATGTTAATATTGTTGTAGTTGTTCGAGTGCTACAGAACATGAAGATTCAGTACTGAAGATGTTGATGTTCTAGTATTGAAGATGTTCTAGTAACTGCTTGAGTTACTGATGATGTATAAAGAAAGCTTCCAATGATTTATAGATGTATCATGTATGATGTTGATGACTCCTTGCTCCTGCAGATGTTGTTATAATATCCTTCTTGTTAAGGGGGGGTGTTGAAATATTGTAACTTCTAAGAATATTATATTTGTACTTTATTATTCCGGAGATGTTTCATTCCTCCGTAAAGACCTTATTGTATATCCAGAGATTTTTATTCCTCCATTGGATTGTGGTAACTTGGGTTATTAGAATTCCCTAGTGGGGATCGTTCCTGTATGTGTTATGTGGGTCAAAGGATTATTAGACCACCCTAGAGGGGTCGACCCAGTTAGTTGTAATGGGGTGTTTAACCCAGTGGTTAAGTTGGGGCTAACCTAGTTAATGTAAAAGACAAGTCGGAGATGTGTATAAATAGAGGAGGTGTGTTCCTCATTTAACACACAACACACTCACCTGTGAATAGCGCATAGGTGAGGGAGAGATATGCTATGGAGGAGAAGGAGCTCGTGTCTATGGTTTACATCTTTGTATTTGTTGGTCATCTATATTGAGGAAGCTTTGCTGGGTTTTCTTCCCCATGAGGGTTTCCCGGGATAAATCTGTGTCTCTTGTGTTTATGTTATACTTGTTGTTCTTTTAGTGATCCTGTATATGCTATTGGTGTGAAATGGAATGTAATGCTGATATTTTCTATCTTAGCATATTGAATCTTAACATGTATTCCTATAAAGATGTTAGTATTCCTCTATACGGAAGTGTCGTCATTTATATTGTAAGTGTTATAACTTATACTTGATGGGTTATTAGAACACCTTATTGGGGTCGGCCCTGTATAAGTCATGTGGGTCAAAGGGTTATTAGACCACCCTATTGGGGGTTGGCCTAGTCAGCATTATGTAATGTGGTTAAGTTAAGGCCGACCTAGTAAAGGTTATTAGGCAAGTCAAGTCAAGTATAAATCGAGTGCGAGAGGCACTCTATTTGATCATTCTATTCTCACACACACTTTTTGGAGAGTGGTGCACTTGTGGAGGAGGAGAAGTTGCTGCTAGGAGATGCTTATCTCTTATGCTTGGGTTGTATCATTGCTCTATATATCTCTGAGGAAGTTATTGGGGTTTTTCACCTTTATGGTTTTCCCCAAGTAAACTCTGTGTCTCTCGTGTGTCTGCATTATTGTGTCCATGATTGATATGTTGTAGATATGCTGTACATGTTGTTCTCTCAGTTAAGATCCTAGATCATATTGAAGTAAATTCTCAAAAACTAACACTCTAGGAACTTGCTTAAGGCCATATAAGGATTTCTTAAGACGGCAAACAAGGCTAGAGTTATTCTGAACATATCCAGGAGGTTGTTCCATTTAAATTTCTTTGTGTAAATCACCATGTAAGAATGCAGAATTGACATCCAGTTGATGGAATTTCCAGTTGTGTAAGGCTACAAGGGAAAGAACAAGGCGGATGTAGTTCATTTTTGTGACAGGAGCAAAGGTTTCATTGTATTCAATCCCTTCAACTTGGAAAAAACCTTTGGCAACTAACCTTGCCTTAAGTCTTTCAACACTTCCATCTGATGCATACTTAGTTCTATAGACCCATTTACATCTGACAATTTTTTTTCCTTTTGGAAGAGGTACAAGATCCCAAGTATTGTTTGCCATTAAGGAACGATATTCTTCATCCATAGCTGCATCCCAATCTAGATTTACTCAAGCTTCTGCAAAGGTTTATGGATCATGATTCTTAGAAACTTGAGCCAAAAGAGAAGAGGCTCACTGAAATTGAGAACGTGTTCGACGTTGATCTCTAGGATCACCAACAAGATCACCAGTTGCTTCACATGTTGAATGGACCCATCGAGGAAGTACTTGTGTCTGGTGCAGCTAGAGGAACATGAGCATGCAGAGGTGGATTTTCATCCTCACTGTCATCATCAGAAACTGGAGTTGGAAACCTGTCAAGGAAGTTGGAAGAAGAAGAAGAAGAAGGCACAATCGTCGAATTAGGCTCACAGGCCAAAGATGGCACAATCGTCGAGTTAGGATCGTAAGCCAAGAGATTTTCATCAAATTTAACATCTCTTCTAATGATTACATCGTCAGAATGTGGTTGAAGAAGTCTAAAAATTTTTACATCTTCAAAATATCCAACAAATATGCACTTTTCACTTTTAGGCTGCAATGCTTTCCATTTTTCATCCGGAATGTGAGCCCATGCTTCACTACCAAACACACGGAAGTGACTTACATCAGGTTTAGTTTTACTCCATGGTTCTTTTGGTGTGAAACCTTGTAATGCTTTAGTGGGGGTGCGATTAACTATGTAATTTGCACAATTAATGGCTTCAGCTCAAAATTGAAGACTTAGTCCATTAGATTGGATCATAAAATTAGCCATTTCTTTTAAAATGCGATTCTTCCGTTCAGCTACACCATTTTGTTGTGGTGTATATGGAACAGTGTGTTGTTGTTGGATTCCTTATTCACTGCAGAAAGTGGTGAACTTTTTGTTAACATATTCTCCTCCATTGTCAGATCTTAACTTAATAATTTGATGACTAGATTGTTTTTCAACAAGGGCCTTGTAGGCCAAGAACATGTTAAATACTTCGCTCTTAAGTTTTAGGAAATAAACCCAAGTGCATATGGTGTAATCATCAATGAAATTTAAGAAATATTTGAAACCAGAAAAGGAAACAGATGGAAGAGGACCACACAAGTCACTATGCACAAGCTCCAAGGGAACCGAGGCGTTCCAAGAGGCACGTTTGTCAAAACTGTCCCGATGATGTTTTTCAAGTATACAACCGGAACAAACACCATCCCTGCAAGATACCATCGGAAGGCCTGTCACCATATTGTATTCACATAGTTCTTGCAATGAGCGATAATTTAAGTGACCAAATCGCTCATGCCAAAGTTTGCTCTAGTTATCACTATGAGCAACAAAAATTGAAGAAAAAGGTGATGACCCAAAGTTGTTAAACTTGTACAACCTGGTAATATCATCAAAAATTCTGGTAGCTAGGACCTATTGAGGATCTTTAAAATCCTTGATTACAACTTGGTGAGGTGTAAACGTCACAGTTTTACCTTCACCGGAATGAGTGATTTGATAGACTGATAAAAAATTGCAGGAAATTCTTGGAACACATAGTACATCCCTGAAATGACCATTATATACTGGAACTGTTCCAGCTCCTACAACACTTAGAGATCTATCATCACCAACAAATATTTGTTTGGTGTTACATTCATGCATAGTAGAAAAGATGGTTTGATCATTAGCCATATGATAAGATGCTCCAGAATCAATGAGCCATTCATTTGAAGTAGAAGAAGAAGATGCATTATAAGAATAACCAAAAGCACAAAGTGCATGTCCATGAGAGGTAGATTCTGAAGGCGAATCTAGGCTGATGTGGTGCTTCTTGATTGTTGCTTCCAAGGCTTCCATCTTCTTGAAACACTTAGATTCATCATGATTATCATTCCCGCAATAGTTGCAATGACGCTCAGTCTTCTTGCCTTTGGCTAGGATCCTTTGTCATTTTTTAAAGAAGGAGCTGACTGAGAGGGTTTGGGACCCTTGTTTGACTTATTATTGTGAAAATTTTGTTTCTTGGGATGCTTAGACTTTTCTTTCTGTTGGGACAATAAGGCTTTCCCAGATGTATCTGCATTGTTAATTATTCCAAGATGGATGATCTTATATTTTTCTCTAATCAAGGAATCACAAAAGGATTCAAGACTAGGCTCTTGATAGCTAGCTGCATTCAAGGATTCTTTCATGGAGTAAAATGTAGATACAAAAACAAAATATGTAGGTCCAATTTTGGAAAGAGTATGATAAATGCATTGTTTTTCTTCTCTCTTAATCTTGCATTCTTCACATAAGAGTTTAAGAGTTTTGTACTTAGATAAATAATCTTGTATGCATGAAAAATTATTTGGATTTAAAGAAATCAACTCATTTTCGAGTTGGTGACCTCGAATTTCATTGTGTTTACCAAACACAGATTCCAACTTGTCCCAAGCAACATCAGGTTCATAAATTCCAGATGTGTGGAATCGCAAATCAGTAGAGATTGACATCCCAATCAGTCCATGAGCTTCGTCACATCTATTTTCCCATTTTATTTTCTTATCATCATCAGTAGGTTTTGTTTCTTTCCCTTAGGTAATTATGAAAATTCCTCTACTTCGTAGAACATCCTCCATACAAGATTTCCATGCGAAGTAGTTGGAACTGGTCAGTAGAATATCACAAGGGGTGGCCATATTTGTAAATTAATGGTTGTAAAAGTAGAAACCAATAGTATGGATGTGAAGAGCTCAAAAAAATAGGCGGTTTAAAAAAAATGGCACTGAAAACTGACTCTGTATGATGAAGTTATGCTTGAACAAAGAAACTGTTGAAGATGTCCCCAATAGTGACGTGGCAGCTAGAGAATGTCCAGCAAAAATTAGAACCCCCCTCTTCCCAAGATAAACCTTTGAAAATAACTTTTTACAAAAAAGTTGCTTTTAAATGAATAACTTTTGTAAAATAAGTGATTTCACTTTTACAATGATGTTACTTTAAATAGTGTAGCAATAAAAAAAAACTTAAGTGACTCACTTTTATTTTTATTATTTAAGTGAGATGCACTTTTACAATAAAGTAACTTGAAAATAGAAATTGCATGCACTTTTTCTTTTAAAAGTAACTTCCTAAGACTTGAACTCAAGACCTATTAAGGAATAAAGCAACTTTGAACCAAGTGAACTAGATTAAAAGGTATGTAAAATATGCGAATGAGGAAGGAGGCTTTTTTTTTCTTTTTTATACTCTTCTTGCTCGGTTTCCGTGCTTTTTTTTTTCCTGCAAAAACACTCCACAAACCGAAACAAAAACCTTTTCCATACGTTTGGGGTTAGATCTTGTTAGCCTGCCCGGAAGGTCTACGTTTTCTCGTTGTTTCTGATTTGCCGAGATCTCTCAAGATGCACGACAAAGAGCATACATAGCCGAGAAAACCATTTCCCTTTCTGTTTCTGATTTGCCGAGATCGCACAAGGTGCACAGCAAAGAGCATACGCAGATAAGGAAATCAACAATCTGAAACTAAACAAAATCTAATAATATAAACTGAAAAAAATGAGATTTTTTTTCATTCAAAAAAAAACAAAAAAACGTCACTATAACATTATACCTTCAGATTTGATGAAATATGCGTTTCTGAAGCAACCAGAAACCGTTTTTTATCAAACGAAAACTATTTCCAAATGGAAACGGCACTCCGGATGCAATGGAACACCTCCCACAGCCCAGAAATGTACAAAAATACCATAACTAGAAATCCTTTCAAGTTTCAACAACAACAGTTCAAGATCTAGATCATAACCAGAAGCGGCTCTTCATAAAAACTCTGATACCATGTTTGGGTACACAGGGTACTCCCAAAAGACCGAACACCTAGAGAAACCACCTCACATAAATAGATCACAGATCGATACACTGAGGTTTTGACGTGGTTTAAACCCTCGTGAGGGAAACACTCCACGGCCCCAGCAAAATAGCTTCTATGGGACAATTTATTATGCAAAGAAAGAAAGTTACAAATGACCTTCTCATAATCGATCAACTTTCCAATGACCCTCCATGCTCTTTAGATAGAGATCATCAGGGATAATTTTAAGGACCCATACTTATTTAAAAGTGTATGAACCTTGGCGAATCTTCTCATTTCTTAAAATCTCAACTATAAAATATTTGGCGATATTTTTCTAAAATTATTTCAATTTCTATGGATTTTATATAGTTTATATAATAATTTGGCGATTTTTAGAGTGAAAAAAGTTTACCCCATCAAATTGGGCGAAATGGGGCTTCAAAAACAGCAAATTGGCGAATCATCTTTTGGAAAAAAAATGGAAAAATAGCCCATGGACTAAATTTTGCCCCTAAAATTATCCTTGGAGATAATGGACCAATCGGGTGTTAAGCCATGGATCAAGGGTAAGTATGATCTAAGAGAAGTTGAGTCATCAAATCACTCTATGTTGGGAACATATCATGACCATCGGATTAAGTATTTACAAATGCATACTAATGCATATTAAAGAAACACACTTTACCTAACGAATTTATTACACAATTTGATCTTAACTAACTCCTAAGTGTCTAAATATCCTAACAATTTTGATTTCTTTTCGGAGCCTAAAATACTGCACAGTTGCTGGAGATGATTTGGTGCAATTTTATAGATTTCAATGACATTATGGTTAGTGATAATCTATGATCGATGAGTTTGAACATCATGAACTTTGAAATATTCAACGATCGAATTCTTAGCTGACCTCCTGTCCTTGATTCGCTTGCAATATTGATATAAAGTCTTTGCGCAAAAAATTTTCTCGACTGATGTGCTCATCCAAACCGATCTGTTGATTATATCGTCCGCCATAGTGGTCAATTCATCTTCATTAAGATCACGTAATGGTCTAAAAAAATTTGATCCATGATTATTTATTTTATTTTGAACAAAATCAACCTGAGTGGTGCTCTTGGGTGAGCATGGCAAGGAACCACTTTTGTAAAGCTCGGATACAAACATCCATTTTCTCCACAGTCAATCCAATGTCAAAACAAGAGTTAGCTTGTCTTTAAGGCAGTCATTTGTTTGAACAACAAAGATATCCATACATTCAGCTTGGAAAGACTGCAAACATATAAAATTTAAGATAATATTTAATTTGCTAATTTCATAACCTGGGCAACAATCTAAAGACTTTGATTGATAAGAAGAAAAATTATATACCTGCCAAGCATCACTGGAAACATTTCCCTTTCCCGGGAGGGATGGCCTACTTCAGGATATCCATTTCTCCCTTGCTTTTACTACTTGAGAAATGAATGGAGTGTCTACAAATTCCTTGTTTAATAAATTTTGTTGTATGCATAATTTGTTGATAACGTGCTGATGAACATATTGATGTAAGATACGAGTTGTTCAATGACGATACCTTGAATGGAATGATTCATATCTATCATTTTCAATGGTTTTTTTCTGTGCAGAAATAGTATGCTACCCATCCAATATATAAAAATTTACTAAAGGAAAATTAATTTCTTCTTTATTTCCAGGAAGAAATCCCAAAGTGGTCTCCTTATTGAAAGGAAATAGAATAACGTCTCTCAATGTTGTTGTAATGCTGAGAGAAGAGATACAACCATATTTTGCATGACCTCCTCATCAACTTTTCGATATTGTAACTGGGGAGGCACAACAACACATCTTGTTACGTCAATAGAAAAAAAATTCTCATTGAACACAAATTATTTGATATGGTCTTGTTGAATTTCTTTTGAACTTTCTAAGCTCTTAGTTGCTTTCCGCATCATCGCTTTAGAAGGACTTGATTTGAGTGGTTTGAAGGAATATTTGTCCACATCCTTTACAATATGATGGAGAAATGTTCTTTTAAGGTAAATAAGAATATTTTCATGGCCTACATTTGTCAACTTCTTTTCAATATTCATATAATGCAATACAGACTAAGTTTTTGCAGCCAAGATTCTTTTCTTCCATACCGACAAAATTCCTTTCTTCAAAGATGACACGGTATTAATTTCGGACCGATTAGAAACATCATACGAGGGAAAAACCAACCATTGCTTCGCATAGGAAACCGGATCTAAATCAGTACCACTTTTCATTAGATATGTTTGAAAATTAAAAACAATAAGATCAACCTGTAGAAGGAAACACAGGTCTCTCTCGACCACTTGAACTTGAACACGCAATAAACCGTCAGAAATGGGATCCGCAAATGTCAATATTCCAGCTTGAGTTGGACCTCCTTCCTCATCCAAGCGGAATACGTATAAATCCGGGTACAAATTATCTAGTTCATCCATCTCAACATACCACCCATGCTTGAATAAACCAAGGTTGTGATCTTTTAACAATTCAAGGAATGGGATTTCCTGGTACTGACTAAGGCTCAACAACGCAGACATGTTTTATCTGCAAAATAGTAAATATTAAGTATTTAATATAAAAATGCATACACTGTTTATAATTATAAATGAGTGTTTTAATATTAGATGTAAACTTGCAGTTGTTCATGCTAATGATTGATGGACAAGGAATGACCGCTCATTTTCAAAATCAATTGATTGATTAAGAAGAAATCTGTTAGCATTATCCATGAGAGATCGAATGCACATTTTATATAGTCATTTGAGATAGGATCGATCATAAAAGGAGCGATCATCATAAAAGGGGCGTCTGATCCTTCTTGTCGAAATTTGGAAGTCGGGATAAATATTGTTTCTATGTTATAACTTAGCCAATTGCATTATCCCTACTATTTACTGCAGAAGTCAGAAGTCGGGAATTGTTGGCCTAGACTTTGTAGATTAAATATTTTTACATTTATCTCGTAACTGAAGGTGCAGCCAACCCTTCTTTTGCCCAGTATTATTTTCATAATAGTTCTAGATTGAAAGAAGGGGAGGTCGACTCTTCTCTGATTGTAGAGAAGATTCTACAGCTGATTGCGGAGATTGGTCTTGTTACCCTTTCGAGATAATAAAAGAATTGTTCCTGTGGATGTAGCTCCTGCATGGGCTGAACCACATAAATCAGTGTGTTTATGTGTATGATTTTATGACATGTTTTGTATATGAGTTTATGCGAGTTTATTTATTCACTTTCATATGTATGTGAATGGTAATCACACATTGAGTAATTGAAATACAAGTGTGTGATTGTGAAGAAGAAACACCTAGTTTGATGAATTTGTAGCTAACTGGTGAATACAGTAGAAATTTAGTGTACTTTTGTATACTGTGATAGTTGCGAAGTGCGAAGTCATCTATTATTCTATCCCATTAGTAGATATTAAATAGAACATTAAGCGAAGATGTTAACCACATCTACGCATCTCCATGTTTACAAAAGCTTGATTATGTAACACCCCTTATTCACTTCGGGTGAGACTTCAACCTATTTACAGGGTGATTGCGGAAGGACCAGTGAAAGATTTCGCTCGTAAATTCCATCTTCCTGTAATTCACATTGCAGGTTGCGGGATTGTGGAATTGTGGAAACATTTTTAAGAAATTTAGGTATCCCCAATACGCAATATATTTGTGAGTTCGGAAAAGGTGATGAAATTTTATTTTTTTTAAGTTTGGTTTCTGCTTTCCGCAATCTTCATTGCGGAATGAGAAAAGGAAGAACCAAAAATATGATTTTTAATTATCAAAAGCTTTCTGAATTCCGCAATCCACATTGTGGGTTGCAGAAACGCGGAAGCAAGCAATACAAACTCATAACAAATGCGTATTGCGGGATTGCGGAAACGATGTATTTCCAAGAAAAACAAGGCCTCCCTCAAATCATGAAAATACATAAAAACAAGCATCATTTAAAAGTTTTTATTGAGATCAAAGCATGCAAAGGTGAGAATGAAAAAAATCAACCATAAAACCCCACTTCGAGATATTTGCATAATTCACTCATAAATGAAGAGATGACCGGCCCTTCTTCTTCCCATTATTCTTTTCGTAATAGTTCTAGACTGCAAAAAGGGTAAGTTGATCCTTCTTGTGTTCACCACTCTGGATACAGGTGAATTGTTGAATATAGGTGTTCACACTTCTCTACTAAACAAAGGGGCGACCGATACTTCTTGTTGCAAGTCGGGATAAATATTATTTATATGTTATAACTTAGCCAATTTACCGATCCCTACTATTTACTGTGGAAGTCGAAAGTTGGGAATTGTCGTCCCAGCCTTCGTAGATTAAATATTTTTACATTTCTCTCTTAAATGAAGTGCCAGACGACCCTTCTTATGCTCAGTATTTTTCCAGTGTTCACCATTATGGATATAGATGAATTGAAGGCCTAGCCTTCGTAGGTTGAATATTGTTACAATTCCCTCTTAAATGAAGGGTTGGTCGACCCTTTTTCTGCCTAGTATTATTTTCATAATAGTTCTAGACTACAAGAAGGGTCGTGCGATCTTTCTTGCGTTGATCATTCTGGATACACTTGAATTATTGAATATAGCTGTTCACAGTATCTACTAAATGAAAGGGCGACCAATCCTTCTTGTCAGAAGTCAGAAGTCAGGAAAGCTCACTCGGGAATAGTGGCCATTTGGGAAATAATTATGTTTCACATGTAACAAATGATTAGCATGATCATTGACTTTTATGGACAATAATATGTGTAATTTCTTTGATTCATAATATGAATAGCAAGAGGCTCTTTTTCTTCTGGGAAAACAAAAATAACATCTAACTATGATGAATTCTACATTAATTTGGAAAAAAGAACATTGAAAATATTTAAATGTGTGAATCAGAGCATATAAAATGAATTCTAACTCACATATTATAGTCAAATATGAGGCAAAGTGATAAGATGGTGTAACACAAAATACATTCACAAAAGATAAATTAAAAGACTGAAGAAAGTGACAACATATGAATCTTTGTTTCTGATAGACTTGTACTTTTTCTCTTCATTAAAGTCTTCAAAAAATATTACACCACTGTATTTTTTCTCTCGGATCCAACCCCTATTACTTTGTAAAATCAAAATTTATACAATTAATGTTCTTTGAATTCTTCGCTAAAAAAATAAATCTCAAAGAAATCTCTAAACTTCAAGAATATTTGTTTTGTTGTCGACCAAAATGGTATAGTGTTGCTTTGATTTGGGATGTTGTAACACTCACGTAGTTAACAAAGGAACCACAACATAATTTAAAATTAAGACATCTAGATATTCATTCTTGACATAACCTGTATTTTGTTTTCCCAAAAATTTTAACAATTTTCCATTCTTCTTGAGTTGGGATTTCATAATTCGTTATTTATTTCACCATCACCTCCAATTCTATGCATTATGTGTAACATATATCTGGTAGATCCTTTTTAATCATTATAAATTATTCAAGTATTTCAAAATCATTGGTCAATTTATCAATTATTGTCTTTCCAATTAATCATTTGACCAAACCTTCAAATTTCGAGTGATCCATACGAGTCTGTACTATCAAACTGTGATAATTTTATTGAGTAATTAATTTTTCATCGTTACTCCAAAAAGAAGGTAGACCACATTCAAAAGGCCCCAGAAATAATTCCTTAAAATTTTGAACCTCAAGGACCATATGTTGTGCCATGTCTTCTACTTATTTAACACAATCATTCTTTCCAATAATTCTTCTTGCCCAAATGATGATTGATGATCTGTCTTTGATTTCAAAACTTTGCATGTCTAATTGGGTTAGAGTGTTTAAAAATATGATAGTATTTTGAATTGTTTCTGAAGTCCTTTTGCATAATGTCTCGTTTTCCACTTTACACCTCTTGAGAGCTATGTTTGCTATAGTATCTTTATCTACTATAAAATTCAAATGTGGCCAGAATTTGGTGACTTCCACTTATATCACATACCATATAAGATGTTTAGCTCCTTGTAATGGAAGCAGGCCTGTTAATTTATCTTGTAATTCATCAACTTTCTTTTGCAGTTGATTTCTATCACTCAAAGCCTTTTTCTTTTCTCTAGAATTTTGAATTACTTCTTGTTTCAACTTCAGTTTTTCTGCTTTCAACTCTTCTATCTCTACATCTTATAGACCAACTTGTGACATAGCACTGGTTAATTCCCCAATGGAGGAATTTTCCATTTTTCCTTCATCTGTACATAGAGATTAATTCCTTGGATTCTCTAGCACTTGCACAGTTTCAATCTGATTGGTATTCAACACTAAAATTTGTGACAACAATTCAATCCTTTCTTTTTCCCAAGCATGATTTTCATCTTGTAACTTTAACATTTTACCTTTGTGATCCATCATTTCTTGATATATGGATTTCTATTCTTGTTGTAATGTTGTCAACTCTAGAGATTGCACATGTTGATTATTTGGCACCTTCAATTTTTTCTTGATCATTTGAATGGTATTTGTTTTTCATTAAGAAGCCTTTCGGTACACTGGTTGTTCCCTGGCTCGACTCCCATAGTCACAAGGTCCATTTGTAGTCTTTTAATCACGATCGAATTTTCTTTGTTTTGTGCCTTCTCGTGCCTCAATTGACTCTCCAGCTTTTCTATCACAGGATGCAATTTAGAAATTTTTAAAGTGGATTGTAATAAATCAGAATACAGAACATCTCCTATTTGTTTATGCAATTGAATGTTATCGGGTATATTAATCTCATCAAGCTTAACTTCCATTTTAGAAACTTTTGCATTGTTCACCACTACAAACCTTATAGTGTTTCTTCCTAGATCCGTAACTGTAAGAAGGAAAACTTTTTGTTTTGCCAACATTCTTAATTGAGGGTACAATTTTTTAGTTTCTTCCAAAGACATCTTCTTCTTTTCCACATATTGTGAAAGGACATAAAATATGGACTTATACTGAAAGCTACTTCCAAATTCCTTTATTTCTAAAAAAGAATATTGTTTCATATTTGTAGGTGGCTGCGAAATCAAAGTAGCTTTTTCTGGAACAATTAAATATCGTTCCTCCATACTAATAGATTCCTTCTGTCATTCCACTTTTGATTTCTTGCTTGAAAATTCTTCATCGACTTCCATACTATCAACTTCTAAAATACTTCTCTTATTGGTGATATCATATTTAGCTGGTGTCTGAACCAACATTGCCAAATTTCCTTTTTTTTCCATATTCACTTCTTTCTTATCTTGTTCAAATTTGAATAAATTTTCCATTTCTTTTAATCCTTCTACTGTTTGATGATCAAAAGCCTTTTTTCTGTTTTGTTGTCTCCTTTGCGATATAATTTGATGAGGATCATAATTAATCCTTTCAGCCTCTTGGAAATCCACGATCTTCAATAATTTTTCTACTACAGATAGGATTGCCTTAGTCTTAATGATTAATGGACCAACTTTAAGAGGGAATTTCAAATTTGATATTTTTTGAAAACACCAAAATGTTCTTCTTCTAAATGCAACCTTTGTCTAATAAATTCTAAGGAAAAAACCCTTGGTGTTAAAAAGGATGGCAACAGATATGGTGCTATAGTAAAACCATACACTCTAATTATAGTATGTTCTTTATACAAGAACCAATCACATGTTTGGCCTTCTGGTGTAGGCTGCAAAGTTTCTTTCATTTCTTCTAACACTTGGGGAAATTTAGCATTAAAAATAATTTTGTAAACTTCTTCCATGATTGTATTGGTGAACTCAAACATAATGACCTGTTTAGGAAAGTCATAAGAAAAGATGGTACCAAGAAAATTCAATTCCGAAATATTTGAACACAAGAACAAGTTCATGAGATATGACTTATATATGAAATGCTTCAACTAATGGAAATTCACCAACTGGACATGAATCGCTTCATCGAGGAATTCATCAAAATTAAAACAATACACCGGACTTGATTGTGACCCGGGTTAAATTACTTGCAGACGAAAAACTAACATAACTTCTGTGATTGACTTATAACTATCTAGACCAAAAATTTAACCTTTGTGATCCATCATTTCTTGATATATGGATTTCTTTACTCGTTGTAATGTTGTCAACTCTAGAGATTGCACATGTTGACTATTTGGCACCTTCAATTTTTTTCTTAAGCATTTGAATGGTGTTTTTTTCATCAAGGAGACTTTCGGTACAATGGTTGTTCCCTAGCTCAGCTCCCACAGTCACAAGTTCCATTTGTAGTCTTTTAATCTGGATCAAATTTGCTTTGTTTTCTACCTTCTCTTGCCTCAATTGACTCTCTAGCTTTTCTATCACAGGATGCAATTTAGAAATTTTTAAAGTGGATTGTAATAAATCAAAAGACAGAACATCTCCTATTTGTTTATGTAATTGAATCTTATCGGGTATATTAATCGCATCAAGCTTAACTTCCATTTCATGAACTTTCGCATTGTTCACCACTGCAAACCTTATAGTGTTTCTTCCTAGATATGTAAATGTAAGATTTTGCCAACATTCTTACTTGAGGATACAATTTTTGAGTTTCTTCCTAAGACTACTTCTTCTTTTCCACATATTGTGAAAGGACATCAAATATGGAGTTATACTGAAACTTACTTCCAGATTCCTTTATTTATGAAAAGAATATTATTGCATATTAGTAGGTGGCTGCGAAATCAAAGTAGCTTTTTCTGGAACAATTAAATCTCGTTCCTCCATACTAATAGATTCCTTCTATCATTCCACTTTTGATTTCTTGCTTGAAAATTCTTCATCGACTTCCATACTATCAACTTCTAAAATACTTCTCTTATTGGTGATATCATATTTGGCTGGTGTGTGAACTAGCATTGCCAAATTTCCTTTTTGTTCCATATTCACTTCTTTCTTATCTTGTTCAAATTAGAATAAATTTTCCATTTCTTTTAATCCTTCTACTGTTTGATGATCATAAGCCTTTTTTCTATTTTTTTGTCTCCTTTGTGATATAATTTGATGAGGATCATAATTAATCCTTTCATCCTCTTGGAAATCAATGATCTTCAATAATTTTTCTACTACAGATAGGGTTGCCTTAGTCTTAATGATGAATGGACCAAATTTAAGAGGCAATTTCACATTTGATGATTTTTTGAAAACACCAAAATGTTCTTCTTCTAAATGCAACCTCTGTCTAATAAATTCTAAGGAAAAAACCCTTGGTGTTAAAAAGGCTGGCAACAGATATGGTGCTCCAGTAAAACCATACACTCTAATTATAGTATGTTATTCATACAAGAACCAATCACCTGTTTCGCCTTCTGGTGTAGGCTGCAAAGTTTCTTTCATTTCTTCTAACAATCGGGGAAATTTAGCATTGACAATAATTCTGTAAACTTCTTCCATGATTGTATTGGTGAACTCAAACATATTGACCCGTTTAGGTAAGTCGTGAGAAAAGATGGTACCAAGAAAATTCAATTCTGGAATATTTGAACACAAGAACAAGTTCAAGAGATATGACTTATATCTGAAATGCTTCAACTAATGGAAATTCACCAACTGGACATGAATCGATTCATCTAGGAATTCATCAAAATTAAAACAACACACCGGACTCGATCATGACCTGGGTGAAATTACTTGTAGACGAAAAACTAACAAAACTTTTGTGATTGACTTATCACTATCTAGACCTAAAATTTGACTCAACAAGGACAAAACGAACTGGGTATCTCACTGAAAGACATCAATACTCAAAGGGAATAATAGGTGTTCATGCAACTGACCATATTTCAAGACTTGTAATAAAAACTTTTATTTTTCTGTCAGACTGCAGTTTCTATAAAACTTTACCAAATTTTCTTCATTAAACAACTCAGGGATTTTCAGAAATGTTTCAGGTAAATGTAGAACCTCATGAAAAGTCTGTGCATTTACTCATCATAGAATTTTGGTCATATTTACATTAATGATTACCCTTTCGGCCTGTCAATAAATTCGGAGAGGTGTAGGGTTTGTTCAACACAAAAATATCCCAAGGCTTATATGCATCCCTTCACAAAACCTTAAAGAGTATCCCAGGATCATTTCACGTGCCTCAGCATGACCGGCAAGATCTCTAAAGAGCATCCCAGGACTTATTACGAAAACACAGCTCAACCTATCGGATCTCCAGGACTGATTACATGTGATTAGGAAAAACCTTAAAAGAATATCCCAGGAATAGTTTACGTGCCTAAGCAAGATCGACAAGATATCTAAAGAGCATTCCAGGACTTATTACGAGCACACTGCTCAACTTATAGGATCTCTAGGATTGATTACATGCCTCCATAGAAAAACCTCAAAAGAGCATCCCAAGATTGATTACGAGCACACAGTTCAACCTATTGGATCTCCCAGGATCTTTTACATGCTACCTGCAGAACCTGCCACATATCCTCGACCTCGGAGTATCATACTAAAACTCATGATCCACCTGATCATCCTCGTACGGAGCATCCTCCTGATTCTAATGATCAACCTGATCATCATCATATCGTACATCATCCTGATGTACATCATCATCACATGATCATCCTGATCATCGTCACTGCATCGTCCTGATGCATATCATCTAGAGCATTGTCCTGATACTCATCACACATGATCATCCTGATCATCGTCACTGCATCGTCCTGATGCATATCATCCAAAGCATCATCTTGATACTCATCATACATGATCATCTTCACTGCATCGTCCTACTGCATATACATATACATGATCCAACTGATCATACAAAGCATCCACCTGATGCATATCCAAAGAAATAACTGGATCATTGTCCTGATGCTCATCACACAACACACAGCACATTGGGGCTTCCTTGCCCAGTATATAATCAAATAATGAAATTTAGTTAGGGTCCATGCCCAATATGTTAGTCTACAAAAGGATAAATCATATGTACTAGGGCTCATGCCCAATAATAAGAATAAATCATATGTGTTGGGGTCATGGACCAATATAACATCATAAAATAGTCAGTCCAAAATTCGGGATATTACATCCCTCCCCGCTTAGAACAACACCGTCTCGGTGTTTTTAGGGGCTAGGAATGAGGTCATGAAAAAAGGTGTGGTATGCCTCTTTCATGGTTGCCTCATTCTCCCAAGTAGCCTCATCTGGTCCAAAGTGCCTCCATTGCACTTTCAGCTGAGTAATGGTCCTCCTCATAACCTAGGCCTCTCTCTTGTCCAGAATGTGGAGTGGTTCTGGCGTGAACTCCCCTTCAGGCTCCACCTGTAATAAGGACCAATCAATAACATGTTTAGTATCATATACATAATTCTTTAATAATGAAGCATGAAAAACATTATGAACTTTTATATGCGCTGGTAATGCCAACTCATAAGCTACTGGGACCTTCTTGGCTAGTATTTCAAAGGGTCCACAAAATCTTGGGGCTAGTTTCCCACAACGTCCCAAACTCAATGAACTTCGTTTTTCTTTTATTTTCAGAAACACATGTTCGCCGACTTGATAGTCCTTGTCTTTTCTTTTCTTGTCTGCATAACTCTTTTAGCGGTCTTGTGCTTCTTTTAAGTTTAGTTGTACCTTGGAGACTAGCTATTCCAAGTCCTTTAATAGGTCAGGTCCTAACATAAGTCTGTCTAATGGACTGTCCCAAGTCACGGGAGTCCGACATTTCCTGCAGTAAAGTACTTTGAAAGGACTCATTTTGGCCGAGGTTTGATAGTCGTTGTTGTATGTGAACTCTGCTAGGTGCAAATAATCTTCCCAGTTGGTGGGGTTATTCATGACATACATCCTCAACATGTCCTCGAGGATCTGGTTTACTCGTTCTGTTTGTCTGTCAGTCTAGGGGTGGTACACGGTACTAAATTGTAACTGGGTTTCCAGACCAGAGAATAATGCTCTCCAAAAGTTGCTAGTGAACTTAGTGTCTCGATCGGAAATGAATGCTTTAGGTATCCCGTGCAATCGAAAGATTTCTTTTAAGAAAATTTCCGCGATGTGTACTGCTTTGTAGGTGGATTTTACCAGTATAAAGTAGGCTGCTTTAGATAGCTTGTCTACCACTACGAAGATGGAGTCATTAAGTTTCTTACTCTTGGGTAAGATGGTAATGAAGTCCATACTTATCACCTCCCACTTCCATTCCAGAATGGGTAGGGGTTGTAGTAAGCCGGAGGGGTGTTGGTGTTCTGCTTTGACTAGTTGGCATTCCTGATATTTCGTGATGAACATTGCGATGTCAGCTTTCAGCTTAGGCCAGAAGTAATGTTTCTTTACGGCCGATATCATCTTTTGATATCCAGGGTGTCCTGAATAAGGTTTCTGGTGAAACTCGGTGAGAATGTTTGATCTAAGGTCTCCACTTTCTGGGACGTAAAGTCGGTCTTTCAACCACAGTATTCCGTCTATCTTATATTATTTATGTTGTTGGAAAAGTTTATCTTCCTAGATCTTTGCGAGGATTTCTATATAATAATGGTCACTCTCACATGTCGTTCGAATTCTGTGGTGTAAGTCAGAGTCGGTTTGGCTTACTGTGACCTCATAAAGCATGTGTGCTCGACGGCTTAAGGCATCCACAATCTTGTTTTCCTTTCCTTTTATATGCTTTAGCTCGAAATGGTATTCACTAAGGAAGGATAGCCACCTGGCCTACCTGGCATTTAGGTCAGGCTAGTCGAAGAGGTATTTCAAGCTCATGTTATCAGTCATCAATAGAAATTTCTTTCCCATGAGATAATGTCTCCACATCTTTAGAGCATGGATGATGGCAGTCAGTTCGAGGTCATGAGTAGGGTAGTTCTGCTCATGTTCTTTTAGCTTCCTCGATTCATAGCATATGGAAAAATTGTATTGCATAAGGACTCCCTCGAGTCCTTCCTTGCTTGCATCCATGCAAATGACAAAGTCCCCATTGGGATCCGCAATACACAGAATCGATGCACTAATTAGTAGTTGCTTCAACTTTTGAAAACATTCTTCGCACTTATCCATCCAGATAAACTTGTTGGCCTTTTTCTGCAAGGCGTTCATGGGACATGCAATCCGTGAGAAGTTCTCAATGAACTTTCGGTAGTAGCCGGATAGTCCTAAGAACGACCTTATGTCGAATACGCAAGTAGGGGTGGGCCATTCTTCGATAGCTTTGACCTTTTCGGGGTAAACGGCTATTCCTTGGAAATAATATATCCTAAGTATTGAATATGAAGTCTATAGAAATCACACTTACTAAACTTGGCATAAAGCTCGTGTTCTCTTAGTATCCGTAAAACAATTCTGAGGTGCTCCTCATGTTCTATCTCATTCTTGGAGTAGATCAGAATGTCATCAGTAAGACTAAAACGAATTTATCGAGGTATTTACTAAAGATACTGTTCTTCATGCACATAAATTTGGTCGGTGCGTTCATCAACCCAAAGGGAATTACTACAAACTCGTAGTGGCCATAACGGGTTCAAAATGTGGTCTTGTTGATATCCTCATCACGGATCCTTACCTAATGGTATCCAGATCGTAAGTCGATCTTTGAGAAAATCTTTGCCCCCCCGACTTGGTCAAATAAGTCATCGATCCTAGGGTGTGGGTAAGTGGGTAGCGGTTCTTAATGGTCATCTTGTTGAGTTGGCAGTAATCGATGCACATCCGCATTGTACCATCTTTCTTCTTGACGAAGAGTATCGGTGCCCCCCAAGGGGACACACTAGGTCAGATGTAACCTTTGTCAATTAGTTCTTGTAACTGCAGTTTAAGCTGCACCAATTCTGGTGTGCTCATGCGGTACGGGGATTTAGAAGCTGGTACTGACCCAGTTGTTAGTTCGATAGAAAAGTCTAAGTCTCGTTTAAGTGGCAATCCTGGTATTTCTTCAGGAAATACATCCTTGAATTCTACAAGGACTAGAAAGTCTTTGATCCTCTGTTCCCTATTAGTTTCTAGGTTTTGGATGTTGACGAAAAAGAGTTTGCATCCCTTTCTGATACATTTCTTTGCTTGTAAGGCGGAGATCTGTCTTATTGACACTTTCTTAGGGATGCCCTGAATTGTCTTCTGATTCCCTTAGTCATCCCTGCAGAGTAAGGATTTGTTTAAGCAATCTAGGAGGACATGGTGTTCTTCCAACCAATCCAAGCCGATGAGCACGGCGTACAACCCTAGGGGTAGAATGTTTAAATCTAACCTAGTTTGAAAATCGTATAAGTTTATCCCGCAAGTTTTAACTAACTCGAAGATATTTCGTTTGGTACCGGTCGCTAGTTGTACCAGCCATGGTTTCTCGTGAGGTGCTCGGTTCAACTTACAAGTGTCCACTATCTTAGGGGAGACATAACTTCGGCAAGCATCGGGGTCTATTAAAACTGAAACTGTAGTGTCAGAGATCTTACCCTCTAATTCGACCATGGTTGCTTGGTGATCTTCCTGTCGACTGTCGAGAGAAGCATAGATCCTTGGTGTCTTTTCCATGTCTCCTACGGTAGTCTCTATTTGGATGTTGTGTAAAACTCCATCTATTTTGCTGGGGTAGTCTCTGTAGTAGTGGGGCCCTTGGCATTTCCAGCAAGAAACGGTTGTTGGGATAGGTCTGGCCCCTTTGTTGAATGTTGGCTTGTTGGAAGGTGGTGGGGGTGCACTTGGTCGTGCCTGAGGTCAGTTGAAGCCTCTGTTAGGTGGAAAACTGTTGTTGTGTTTTCGGAAGGGTGGAGGTCTGAAATCGGGTTTGCGGTTGTCCAAGCAGGTTATGAACCTATCTCTGTTTTGGTTGATGTTGTCATTTATTGGCTACCCGTGCTCGTAGCACAACCTTTCTTTATGTAGGGTTACATCAAGGGTTTTGGGCATGTCAAACTCTATCTTTTCTCTAAAGTTTGGTGGCAGCCCTCCTAAGAACTGTTGTATTTTGACATTTTCATATTTGATGTAAGGAACATAGTGTAGCAAGTCTAAGAATCAGTTTATGAAAGCTTCCATTGTTAGGGAGCCCATCTTGTCGAAGAATCTTTCATACATATACTTGTCCTGGAATATTCTGCTGAAAGTATCCCAGGTTATGTCCCTTAATTCTTGTCCTTTAGTGTGTTTCAAGTCCCACCACCATCTGACAGCTTTACCATTTAGGTTGTATATGGCGAGTCGGGCTTGCATTTTGTTGGAGTAATTATGAACTTTGAATTATTTGTTCACTCCTAGGAGCCACTCTTCAGCCTTCTCCCCAGAGTTGATTTCTCCGTCATAAGTTGGGGCTCTTATCTTCCTAAACTCTCCTTGCATACTGTCATCACTCTTCCTCCTTTTCTTACAAGGAGGTGGTGAACCCCCATCATTGGAAGAGCTCTTACAATCTCTTTCCATTGATTTAGGTATGTGTTCTCCCTACTCTTCTCCCTTAGGGATGGCATTCCTTTTTGTGTGATTTTCCCCCTTTTTGGAGGTGTTGACTAAGAGTGTGGGATGTCCAAGAGGGTTAGCCTTTGTTAAGGTCTGAAGTAGTGCCTTATTTATGGCCTGTTGTTCTCTTCTTTCCTGCATATTTTCATCTCAGAAGCTTTAGAACTCTGCCTGCAGTTTTTGCATAGATTGTCTCCAATCTGAGTTTAGTTCGACCACCACCTCTTGCTCTCGGGGTGGTGAGTCCAGATTTCCGTGAATATTGCTACCCTGTTCTGCATTCATTTTTCCAGACAGTGTTTGTACCTGAAATGTTATATAAGCATAGAGAACATAAAATTATGTTAGTTTATTCATAAAACAAAATAGAATGTAAATGTATGTTTCTGTCGGTTCTGTATCTGCAGCGGATGTTTGTAATGAGCCCAATAGGTCACTTAGTTTTTGTAACTGGGCTCTGATACCACTTGTAATGTCCCTAAATTAGTAAAATTTCAAAAAAAATTCTATTATTGTAATACACTAGATAAGAAGTAATGATAAGCAAATTAACTTTAGCACTGATAAATACTTACTATACTGGAAATAAGTTGCGACAGTTAATGGGTCTCAATTTCCTAATTTGCAAGGTCTTACTGGTTGATATTCCTACTGCTTTGCGGAAGCGATGTAAAGGGTAGAAATGAAACTCTATTGCTAACAATACAAATATTTTAGAATAATATAATACAAATCCCCTTCTTATTTTTTCAAGAGTTTATGAGCATATTTATGAATATATTAATTGATACTTCAGGTATGATGGACCGCTGTTGGTGACTGTTGAGGCCCATGATGAGATGCTTGGTCCTTTAAGGAGAAAAGTACCCTGCCAGAGCTACCGAGAGGTAGGGTGAAAGAAATGGAGACTCTAGACTTACTTAGCGTCATCGCTAATGCATTTACTTGTTCGTGGTTTGCAGGTGTACCTATGAGACATCTACCGGAAATGTCTACTCCACCCACCTAGCAATTATTTAAGTCTCAAGTGTGGGAGCTTTGAAGATTGACACCTTTTTTTAAAGCCTTGTTTGGAGTTTATGGTATTTGTGAAACTACACTACTTGTTCACCTTTGTAATTATTTAATGGCTCTAGGTAGATTTTGAGGTCGTTGTAATATTTGATTAGAATTTGCAAACATTCAAATGGTCCTAAAACTATAGAGCGATGGGTCATCATCGAAATAGTGGTAGTAGGTAGTAGTATTGAATGCACCTCTATCAAGGCACATGGCCTACTGCCAGCTATGATGGGGGTTTACCCTAGGGTTCTACATCAACGAAGGACAATTTCGTGGTTCACTTCACTAGTCTGCTATAGGTGTATTGAGGGTTTCATTGCTGATCTGAGCTGAGACTCATGGTCAACACACCCAATGGAATGATGTTGGTGACTACAAAACTTTGAAGGTAATTCTTCTCAAGTTCGATTCTTCATTACTGCTATTTTGATATTAGATGATTTGGGATATAAATTTCAGATCCTGACTTTGTTTGTCGTGGTTGGTTACAGGTATTGACTGGCATTTCTCTCCTGCGTGGCCAGTACTCAACAATGGCGAGGTTGTAAATGGTAAGTTCAGAAATTGCCATCTCTTAGCTCCTCCTTTCGCCTCTATGGAGGGGGTTTACTATTGGTATTTGCTTATGAAGAACCTTGTGAGCCCGATTTGGGTTTCCTGCCATGAGTTGTTGGGTTCTTTGGGTCGCCATTGGCTGGACCACTACGAAATGTGTCTTTTGGTTTCTATGGCACTGAAGGGTTTTGGTTAGACAGCTCAATGTGGAACTCTGGTAGAAATTATAATTTTAAAAGTGCCCAAGCTGAGGTTTATGTAACGATCCTTGGACTTGTGGAACAGAGTAATGGTCTTTTTCATAAAACTATGGTTGATTTGTGTAATGTCTGGTCTCTGCGTTTTCTTATGGCAATTGTAGTTTGATGTTTTTGATGCTACGTCACCTCTATTATGGGCTGTGAGGATTTTGTACCAATAATATGACTTATTAATCTTAATCATGGTTTTCGTTTGCTATGGGCCGCTATCGCCTCTATCGTGATTTAGTCTCTGCGTTAGTTTTCTAGGAGGCGTTGAATCCTGGGACTAAATCTCTGCTTCTTTCCTCTAATTGAAATAATGTATGGTTGTTTTTCGTTTCACCTAGCTATTGTGGCTCTTTAAGTGGAAGGGTCTGGATTTATCAGTTTTTATATTCATTGATAGATGTTGCTTAATGTGTCAGAACACTTGCTTGAATTTCCTTATAAGCATTCTGGTTTCTCTTACTTTGTTTTCTGGTAGATTGACTGTAAATGGGGAAAAGAGCGATTCGATCCCTGGCTTGTAAATTATGTCATGGGTGTTGTCTAAAGGTAGAAAAAACACCTGGGTAAGAAAATTAATGTTCCTATCTAACTACTGTTTTTAATTGGACACGACCTTCGTGAGATTTGAACCTGTGACCACTTTCTTGATGGAAAAAATGTAATGACATTAAATGGTATGAGTAGTGCTTGTTTTGGTAGTGAGACTCGAATTGTGTAGAAACATTATGTGTTTTCGATTTGATATAATGTTTAACTAGTTGGTTGAAATTGTGGATTAATTGATGATGTGGAAAAGATACCCTAGTTTTGAAAGAACAACTATACTTATTTTATGTTTAATGTTTGAAAACCCTGGTTGAATGTATAACATGGTTAAGATCGTCGATGTCTAAAATACTACTATTGTCATTCTAAATGATACTTCCTAAGCATGGAAGGGATGATAAAAGAATTAAAGATCGAACAGGAGAAATTAAACGCTATTGACAAAACGATTCAAATAGATATTAAATTTAATTTTAATAGAAAGACTAAAGATCTTAACCTAGAGGCTAGTATAGGTTGTCTAGCAAAGGCTAGCTTAGCTAACCCTACTAGATCCTCCACTGGTTTCTGGGCAGAACCTCGAATACGATAATATGGGTAAGGAAAATAATGACTGACTTTACTATAACTAAAATTGGAAGCATTAAATACCCCATACCTGACAGCTTGAATACTTGGCCCCTTCTTGTAGAAAAACCTAGCTACTTGGCACTTGATTTCTTTTTGTAGAAACCTGCACACTCAATAATAATTAATGCAGAGCCGGACGTATCTTCCATTTAGTATGATTGCCTTAGGGTGGATGACTTTGGGGCTACCATGTTCCTCCCAACCATGATCCTACAACCGTTCCTGGTTCTGTATGGATCCCCCCATGTTGGATTCCAAACTGTAAAGAGGGAGATAGAGACCCTAGGTCCACTACTGGTTCAGATATGAGAATTATTAAGTGAGGTTGCTTCAATTTCTTGAAGCAGAATACTTTCCTGGGATTACCATAAGAGAATGATAATGACCAAGAATGATAGATTGTCCCCCAAACTTGGGGTCTTCCCTCTTTATATAGGGGATTCTTGAATTATGATTGTTTGGAATAGTTAGTTTCTTTAAAATAAATAATATAATATTTAAAGATAATAAATATCTAGTTCTCTTGAACTAGGACTTTTCAATTGTTTTACTATAAGTACTTTTTGAATTTATCTTTTTCATAATATTTATAATGATAATAACTCATATTTATGAGCTAGCTATTGATACATTATTATTTAATAATGTAGTAGTTTACTAAATACTAGTTTATTTTTTATACTATTTAAAAGAAATGTGGCAACCCACTGATGCATAAACCATATGCAATACATATATATGAAACTTAATACCATCATATTATTTAAAGTTCTTAATAATAATCTTTAGCCTTGAGTCCCTTATGCATGTCAATCCTAAGAGGCTACCCTTAGTCAATCCATGCTTAAAGCTAGGGTAATTATCTTTTAATTAATTATGTAACTTCTCAAGCTACTTCTTTATCTTTTAAGGGAACAGTCCAATTCTTTGGACATTCTTTTAGTAAGCTTGGATAGGCACCTCTAGTCTCTCTTTTTGCATGTTGGATTCCCTCGTTTAACATGGTAGCTCCTGTAGTAGGTGATGATGGATAAAAATATGAATCATTTAGTCAATTAAATAAATGTGATAAAAGTGCTCTTCAGAGTCTTTCTGACTCAACACTTTGAAACTCCGTAACCCCAAGTGCTGTTCAGAGCCATTTAACTCAACACTCTCACATGGGCTTTACTCTAGTGCAATTTCCAGAGTCCATGTTCAACACTAGTGCTAGAATGTGGTTGTGAGGCACATCTAGAATATTTAAGTTGCCTCGGATCCGGTATTCGTTTATCAAGAATGGAGTGCTCCAGGGCTCATGCCCAACACTCAATGCACATTAGGGCTTACTCCCAGTACATCATATTTCCTCTAGGTACATCGGGGCTTTTGCCCAGTACGTAGGTAATCTTGTGTGTTTCTGAGTCCACAGTCAACACACCATATAAGTCAATTATGTCATTCACATCACTACACAGTATGTAAGAAAAGGTCATCTCAGTATATTAGGGTTTTGTACCCACATCAAAACATAATTAGAACATTGGGGCTTCCTTGCCCAGTATATAATCAAATAATGAAATTCAGTCAGGGTCCATGCCCTATATGTTAGTCTACAAAAGGATAAATCATATGTACTAGGGCTCATCCCAATAATCAGAATAAATCATATGTGCTGGGGTCGTGGCCCAATATAACATCATAAAATAGTCAGTCCAAAATTCAAGATATTACACCAAAACAACATTTAGAACTCCTGAAGGTCATTATGAATTTCTAGTCATGCCATTTGGTCTCACTAATGCACCTTCCACATTTCATGGTTTGATGAATTCCATTTTCAAGCCTTTTCTTAGCAAATTCGTGCTAGTATTATTTGATAAAATACTAATCTATAGAAAGTCTTGGGAAGAACATGTTCAACATGTTGGCATGGTACTACAACTACAATAAGAGTAACAACTATATGAAAAACCTTCCAAATGTTTCTTTGGGGTGAACGAGGTAGATTATTTGGGTCATATTGTATCTCATGAAGGTGCCAAGGTAGACCCTAACAAAATTAAAGCCATGATAGACTGGATGATTCCCAAAAACTTGAAGAATCTTCGAGGATTCTTAGGTCTGACAAGGTACTACTGCAAGTTTGTTCGAAATTATGCAAGAATAGTAGCACCTCTAATAGCATTATTGAATAAATATGCATTTTCTTGGACTCAAGAGGCAACTCAAGCTTTTGAACAACTTCAATAGGAAATGTGCACAACTCTAGTATTGGCCACACCAGACTTCACAAAAACCTTTATTGTGGAATGTGATGCTTCAGGAAATGACATTGGTGTTGTTCTAATGCAAGAAGGACACCCACTTTCTTTCACAAGTCATCCAATCAAGGGAAAGAACTTACAAAAACCCATTTATGAGAAGCAAATGTTGGAAATACTACATGCTCTTAAGAAATGGCATCCTTATATAATAGGTAGGGATTTCAAGGTCAAAACAAATCATGATAGTCTTAAATACTTATTGGAACAAAGACTATCTTCAGAAGAGAAAAAAAATTGGGTAACAAAGGTGTTGGGATATGAATTTTAAATCATCTATAGAAAAGGGAAACATAATGTGGTGGCAGATGCATTCTCCAGAAAATATGAAGATGTCGTGGCATTACTTCGTTCCATTTCCATTCTACAACTAGATTGGATAGTAGCAGCAAGGGAAGAATGGAAAAAATACATATCTGTGTGGATGCTTATTCAAAAGCTACAGAATGATCCCAGTGTGTCAGATACTTTTGTGTGGAAAAATGATTCACTATGGTATAAGGATCGCTTATATTTATGTAAAAAATCCCCCAACTCAAGTAGAAAGTCCTTTCTGAATTGCATGCCTCTCCTATAGGTGGGCACTCAGGATTCCTGAAAACTCACCACATGGTCAAGAAGGAATTTTTATGGGAATGTCTTAAATCTGATGTTCAAAGGTTTGTGGCTAAATGCTTGGTTTTCCAACAAAATAAGGGTGAAACGGTTAAGACCCCAGGACTTCTACAACCCTCAGACATAACTTGTCGGCATTGGGAGGAAGTCTCCATGGATTTTATCACAGATATACCCAAGTCGAAAGGAAAGAATGTTATTATGGTGGTTGTTGATAGACTCACGAAGTATGCACACTTTTGTGCACTCGCTCACCCTTTTAATGCAAGCACAGTAGCTACATAATATATGGAAACTGCTCAAAAGTTACATGGAAATCCGATGATTATTGTAAGTGATAGAGATCCAATTTTCACTAGAAAATTTTGGACTGAATTATTTTCCTTTTTGGGTACTCAATTGGATCATAGTTCATCTTATCACCCTCAATCTTATGGGAAAAATGAGATCGTGAACAAGTGTTTGGAAGGCTATCTTCGTTGCTTTGCATTTGATAAACAAACACAGTTGGTGAATTGGTTGTCTTTTGCAGAATGGTGGTACAATACTTCCTTCCATACATCATAAAAAATGTCTCCATTTATGGCACTTTATGGGTAGGAGCCTCCATCTATCACATCTCTCTTAAAATGAATTCTAAAGTTCAAGCCGTGGAAGATCACATAGAGCAAGAGCAAGAAGTTCTCCAGATACTTAAGGACAACCTGACAATGTCAAAAAACAGGATGAAACAACGAGCTGATCAACATCGCAGTGAAAGGAGTTTTGAAGAAGGGGATTGGGTATTTCTTAGGCTACAACCTTACAAGCAGATGTATCCCAAGCTACTAAAGAAGGACAATAAATTAGCACTCAAGTATTATGGCCCTTATAAAGTATTGCAGAAGATTGGTAGTATGGCCTACAAATTGGAGCTCTCTTCATCTTCAAGAGTACATCCAGTTTTCCATGTTTCTTTCTTAAAGAAGATAATAGGAGACAAGATCGCAATTCAGACAATATTTTGGGAGCTTGATGAAGATGGAAAAGTCATATTGGAACCTGAACAAATCATTGAAACAAGGAATAAATAACTACAAAATCGAGCTATTACTGAGTACCTCATAAAGTAGGAGAACTTACCAGTTGAAGATTCGACATGGGAAGATGAGTCCTTCATACAGAGGCATCCACAACTAATCAAGCGTTGAGGACAACACTTGTCTGAAGGGGAGGGGCATGTCAAGCCCTAAATATGGGCACATTTCCCCCTATATTGTGGTTCATTACATTAGTTTTGATGTCAACTTTAGTCCATTAGTGGTAATTGTCATTAGTATCGTTATATTGGTTATGTCATCTTGGGTCAGTTAGTTGGGATTGTACCTCTTAGTCTCCTATATAAAGGAACGAGACCTTTCATTTGGAGTATTCTGTCTTGTCTTGTCTTGTGTACTTAGTACATTGTGTAAGGAAGTTTCCCCCTCAAAGAGCTTGTTATTCATCTATTTTCTTCAATCAAGTCGTGGAGTACTCTTTCTGATCTATTTCTACTCTTTTCATACTATCTTGGGAAATTTGTTGCATAACACCCATCCTCATCCTCATGCGCATCATCACCATCCTCATTGTCATATTGTCTCATTGTCACCATCATCATCCTCATTGTCTCATTGTCACCATCACCATCCACATGCTCATTCCCATTTTCACCATCATTGTCATCATGCTCATTGTCATCATCACCATCCCCATGCTCATTTCCACCATCACGATCATTCTTCATCATCACCATGCCCATTGTTAACACCACCATGCCCATTGTCACCATCACCATCATGCCTCATCATCCTCATGCTCATGTTGTCACCATCACCATCCTCATCCATCAATTGTCATCCACCATCATCCTCATGCTCATTATCACCATCACCATCCTCATTGTGAGGTGTCATTCTTTATGGTTTTAATCCAGTCTCTTCTTTCCCATTGAAAACATGTTTTTATTAGTTCGATACCTATGGTTCTTAGAGAGGAAGTTCCTAAACTCGTCAAACACCTCATTTCCTAAACTTATTGAATGGTGATATTTCATCTTAGGACCACAAACTTGACATGAAAATTCACCCTTTGTTTGAATACCTGTGGATTAATGCCAATTATATATATATATATATATATGAAGGGATCATTTCAAAAACCAATGCTATTGGTGGCATCTTTTGGGGGCATTAAAATTACAACATTTTGCAACCATGACCTTAACAATATCATAGTGATGTTAAACAAAACCTTAAATCAACCCTTGAATTGAAAAGTGATGCTACTAGTAGCATCTTTTTTTTCTTGGGGTTAAAATTAGAACTTATTTGTTGGCCTTGACAATTGGCACTATTGCAACCGAAATCTTAAAATTAGCCCCGAATAGAAAGTGGTTGTAGTAGTGGCATTCCAAGGTTAAAATTGCAAGATTTTTCAAACATTAGTTTTAATGACTACTAAAATTCTAAGTGACAATCTTCAATCTCCAACCAATCACACCCAATTATTTTTTTCACTTAAAATTACAACACTTTTGAAACCATAACCTAAAAAATAGATGATGTTGAAAACAAAATTGCTAAAATGAAAAAACAAAAAAAAATAGTTTTTTAATTAAAAAATATAAAATTAAAAGAAGTTTATATACATTAAAATTTTTTTAAAAATTATGTAGTGGCTTAATATTTTGTTTGATTCTTATTAATAACAAGAAACATGTTTTTTTGGTAAAAATAAAAGATTAAAAGAAATAACGCTAAAATTTTAAAAATATTTAAATAAAAAACTTAAAACACAAATCTTGCTTAGCAATTTGAATTTGATAATTATTTTTATCTAAAAATATAAAATTCTAAAACCAGAATTATCATTTTAAATCAATAGCTATATTCCAATCATAAAAAACAATTACGTCGCATCTATAACCACCGGCATTTTTCCCACGGTCTTCTGTTCAAAAGCGATAGGACGATATGTTTTCTTTCCATCCTTAGCAACATTTTTCCTTCAACTTGTGTTGGATAAAGGACGACGACGTTTTAAATGTGTTAATGAGGCGCCGTCGAGGCGGTGACCCAGGTCTACCTCTCAAATTTTACGGTGGAGCGTAACCGCACATGCTCCTTGACTTACCCGTAATAATACCGACAATGGAGGAAAGATATAGGTTCTTTTAACCCATCCAGCATCTGTGTAAATAATCTGAAAAACGACCTTGAAATTCCGTCCATGGTGTTGGTAGGATTTGACACCCTGCATAGTCATGGATCATGCCCAAGGTCGAGGCTAAGTTCAAATATAAAATCGTTTTCATATCATGACTTAATATTTTTTAGGTTGTTTTTATTCCTATGATAAATTGAGTGATTCTAGAAAATACTAGATTCAAAGATATTACCTTTTTTTAAAGTTTTTATTGAAATATTTTAATTTATAATTTATATTCAATTGTCATTCATTTCAAAATGGTGAATATACTAAAATTGAATAAATATTGAATTATGTGGTAAGACAAATAAATTTGTTCAAAGGTTGTGTTTTATTTTTAAAAAGTCATGAATTGAAGGATAAGGATAACGATTTGTGAATCCACATTGCCAAAATAAAACCAAGGATGATGACTCAATCCGCATTAGCGAATGATAGTCCATAATCATTATGGAAGTATTAAACTCATTTGGAAGTATTAAACACAAACTGACATAAAATAATTTATAAAAATACAAACATTTGAATATAACATTGAATGGCATACGACGCTAACTGATCGTGTGTCCATCACTGTGTGAAAGAGCATATGGAAACGGAATCTACTCATGATCAAGAAAGAGCACTCAAAGGAAAAGATAATTCATTCACGGATAGGAAGAGGATTCTCATGAATCTTTTTTAATATTTCTTAAAGCAGCATTATAAGGAACAACAAAAAACGCTTTCAGTTGTCGGAATTTGGTAAATAAAGAATTGCTTAAATCGTAATTTTCATTGTTCAAATCGAGATTTCAAAGGTTTGGGTAGTTTTAAAATCACCCATTTAATCTACGATCGATTATTGTAATTGCTAAAATCACAGCATTAGCGAAATTGCAATTTTCAGACCAAATTTAAACCGGATTTGATTAAAAAGCCACCAAAAAAACGAGGCATTTTAGTTTCTTTGTACCCTGTAAAGGACACACCCATTGTGCTAATCAATTGTAATGCTTTAAATCTTGGCAATGATGTGCAAGTTTAGAGAAAGTTTGATTATGGATTAGGTGAGAACGATTCTAGGAAAGGATTTTTTTCCTTGGAACTACTAAGGACTTATTAGGTAGAAACATCGAGGGAAATATAGTGTGCTTATTGGAGCGAAGGTTGGGGTTAAGGATAACGAAGGGGTAATTATGAAATTATCAAGCTGTTGAGAATTATATTTACCATAATGGATGTTATGGATGTAGCGATACAAAGAAGGGGTGTTGTAGTGAATATTTATGATGTGTGTGATGATGAATGGGAATGAGAAATTCCAAGGAGAGACATTGAAAAAACCTGACCTCCAATAAAAAGAAAATTGAGAAAGATGACTCCTATTTAATAAGAAACTTGAACTCAAAAGAACTCATAGATTAGATTGGGGACAAAAATAATACTTCAAAATCGAGCAAATCAAAGACCCTAAGAAATTGTTCAAAACTTACATGTACCAACTTGAAGGTTTATGCATCCTTGTAATGGAATAATCTACAATTGGGCTCATTAAGAAGGGTTTAGAAAAAAATAAGTCTTGTTCCATGGAGTTGTGAAACCTCATATAGTCACAACCTACAATAGAAGGAGATGATAGTGAAGGAAAACACCAAGGAATTCTATAGCTTGCTCATAGTACCTTACTGTAATGTCCCTCAAATCCTGATTTAAAAAAAAATAAAAAATTATGTGGGGTCTATTGATAGGCAAGACCTAGGATTTACTTAAGAACATCCTCAGCATTATATTAAATACTAGAATTATTATGAAACCTGTTATTTTACTGTAATGTTTCCGTTGATTGGCTGCATGATGTCGGTCTAGCATGCTTTAACTTCATCTATCTCAATTAATACCATCGTTGTTTATTCCACAATGTCGTGTGCTTCTTTCAGTGTTTATGTGTGTTTTGATCTTGTTTCATACTACAACCCTATGGTTGTGCTTATGCATTATGATGACTATGCTAGTATTGGTGATGTGAACTAGGCTTGTAATTCCCTATTGGTAAGAAGGGTTTCATGGCCCCGGGACTTACTTAGCTTACTCATAAGCTAATACATATGTAATACTTTGTGGCAGGTTCCTAAAGGAAAGACCTAAGGTAGCACTTCAAATTAAAGAGTGGGAATGCCTAGCAAGGAAAGGGATAAAGCTCAATACTATGCCTAAACCCTAAACCTTTCCCATAAGCGTTTAAGTTTATACCCAAGAGGAACTTCACTATAGGGGTGTGGGTGTAAATAAAAAATATAGTGGAGGTAGCTGTGTTTTTAATGCAGGCCATGTGATGGCCTCTTAATGGAATTCCAGGCTAGAAAAAATGGGTAAATGTCGAGTTACCCTATCCTTTGGAATTCCATGTGTTGTTTGTGTTTCTGGGCGTTTGGAGGAGGGTGAAGAGCTCCCTACAAATTGGTTTTATTGGAAGGGGTATGCGCATGACTAGAGCGTGGCTCTTGGTCTGCACATACCCTCTGTAGATGGAAGCAGCGTGGACATGCTACCAAAATGTGGAGGTAAGCTCTACTTAACTCATGATTTAGATTTGCAATTTCTTTGATATTGTAGCAATTTGTAAAGGTTGACTAACTTCGTTTCTATTTCCTTTTGGATGCCAGAATCAATCGTGTTAGCTACTAAGCGACTTCATATTGGAAGTTGGAGCATTGGAGAGGGTGGAGGCTTTGGGATGCGATCAGTCCTACTAAGACCTGGGCTCTCTGGAACACCTCTGCCATGAGATGTGTGTTACCTACAGTGTGTTTATTTTTGATAGTGGGAAGAGTTTTAATGGTTATGTTGTGGAGTGACAAGGAGTTTCAGCCAACCCCTTTTCATTTACTTTGCTGAGTTGTTTGCAATTTCTCCAGTGTTGGTCTATGGAAAGTATGGTTTCCATTTCCAGGCCTCTGGGCATAGTTATGAAAACTCTGTGTATGTATTTAAGCTTTTAGTGGAACCATATAATTCTGGGTGTTTTGAGTCTGTAAGGATGTTCAGGCGTTTCAAGATTTTGTGTAACCTCTTTATACTTGATGGATCTTGGGCATGTAATATAAATATATATTTTGTTTTCACATATGTTTATTAAATCTGAATATGGATATGGACAAAGAAGATATGGCCCTAAATTATGGATCGTTTTATTTTATGGAAGTTATGGGGATCACATGCATAATTTATTGGTTAAGTCATAACTCTCAATTCGTATGTATTTATACCCTGTTTAGTTCTATGCGTTAATAATTTATCATTTTATGTATATAGTATCCTATAAAATCGTGTAAGTAGATAGTGCTTGGTTGGAGTATATATTAGGTAAATTCTTTAAGTCATGTTTATATGAATTTAGGATGAAAGCGTAGCAGGTTATCATGCATAATTGTTTAATCAATGGATCTTGTTCGTATGAGGATGTATTGTTATATTGGGGATCTGTGCTTATGTAATAGTTATGTTTTGGTTTAATACTATAATAGTCTCTTTTGGTCCCTAAGGCATACTTATTATACTAAATTTAGTTTAGTTAATATTTACCATTTATAAGTAAATATTATATATAAGTAGATGTTATATAATCCATGCAGAATTTAGGGCTTTGCCCAGAAATCCTAAAACTGAGAATTCTCTTTCTGTATAAGGATAATATGGGATATTTCTTCATGTTAATTTATTTATAACCTGAAATCATGGCTAAGCAGCTCCGTCGATGATTTTATTTTAAGAAACCAGATAGCCCTATTTTAACACTCATTCAAAATAACAATAGATTTATAACGGAAATTTCTGCTAAAATTATGAATTCAGTAATCCTTCAGACAACTTTCATTCATCAATGGAATTTAACACATAATTTTTAGGAAGATAATATGAACCCAATAAATGTTGATTTATAACATAAATTCCTAGAAACATAATACTTGAAACAAATAATAGATAGTTATCAGTATTTTGTTGCAATCCAACTGACTTAGGAACTGCCACGTTCAATCCAACCATAGACCGTAACCCATTCTTGGATTGTTCCACTGGTCACCCTCGAGCCGAACTAACATGAAAAGAATCTAGAAGGCCTAGGTATGATTTGCTATCTTCCTTACTACAATAGAGTAATCACAAGGTCCGTTTACCAGCCCTTGGTGTGAATCTTTCTGAATAATTTTCCCCTAATGATCTCCACAGTCATCTTTATAGGACACACCAAATATTAGAAATCTAATGTTTGAGTGTTGAGATTCATGGTTGAACCCTCCAGTGAACTTGGAAACACTTGCCCCTGCAAAGTTCCTCTCTCTCCTATTTATAATTTTTATGAGAACAAGACTGCTAGGGAATTAGGTTTTTTCTCACTCAGTTATCTAACTGACACACTAGCAGTTCTGTTTTTATCTTAAATTAGAATTTATTTTCTTTTAATCCTCACAATTTATTTAAATCTTTAATTATTTAAATCATACTTTTACTCACCTAACGGCTAGTTGGATCTTTAGTTATCAGTTATTAACCATTCTAAACTCTCGCATGCTCAGCCCCTCTTTGAGTGGCAGTCCCAGTCAGTTAGAAATAATAAAATAATAATAGTTTTGAATATTAAATGAATAATCCATGGATTACTGATTTGTTCCAGAGCTCCCAGCTCAACATCAGTTAATCAGTATGAGTTTAAGTGCTCCAGAGCATTACTGCTCAACACATACTCAACTAATAGTGTTTCCAGAGCCCACTTGGCTCAACGCTATGCACAATAATTCAGATGTTCCAGAGCTCACTTGCTCACATAATTTAATAATTTGGTTCTATTCAGAGCTCACTTGCTCAACACTAAAAAATAACTACATGGGTGTTTCCAGAGTTCTTTTTAACTCAACAGTTGTCTAATAATAATTAAGTTTTTAACAACAATTAACAATAAAATAAAATAGTCTTTTCTTGGGATATTACACTTACCAAAGAGATGGTGATGAGCAAGTAGTTACTAGATAGATTAGCAATGTCAAATATATGCTATCGAAGATGAGATTATCATGGTGAGAAATCAAGGGGTTTTTGAAGACTACTAACTAGCCTTGAATGTCGAAAACGAATTGTTTAGAATTTTGACGAGTTCTTGAGGTAAAGGAATGAGAGGTAAAGGCATAACAATGTCTAGTACGTGGTGAACAAGTGGAATCAAAAGAGAAAAAACCAATGCTTAGTGATGCAAACTAAGTTTTTTTGAGGAAATTATGAAGCCCCTTAAGGTTGAGGATCTAGAAGAGGAAGAGGAACATAATTCAATAGAACTTGCTTAATTGTGGAGGACAAGGATATTAGGGTTATGAGTGTCTAAACAACATAAATGTCAATGAAGGACAAGAAGGTAGAAAACACATTGATCAAGGAGTAGGAATTGCAATTGGGTCTACTGTAAGAGACCACAAAGATGAAGTTTAGTGAGAATGTGGAGAGAATCTCATGTTCCAAAGAGCATTGTTGAAGTTGGAGAGACTACATGAAAAGGAGCCAAAACAACAAAAGACCTTCACAATCAAATGTACATTGGAGCTAAGTGTTGTTATCTCATTGTTGATAGAGGTCATTCAAAAGATGAATTTGAAATTCACACCTCATCATAATGTATATAGATTCTCTTGCTTGCAAAATTGACATCCTCTCAATGTATTTGAGCAATGCAGAGTAAGCTACTAAGTTTCCACAAAGGCATTTATCAAGATTTAGTTTTATGTGATTTTTCTGTAATGGATGCATGTCAAGTTTTGATAAGAAGGCCATGGTAATTCAATATATATTGCATTCACAAAAGAATGACACATTTCTAATTGAGAAGAGTAAGAACGTTTAGATTGTTGCCCATGAAGAAAGAAAGAAAAGGGGAAAACAACAACAACAATGGTAGTACAGTGATGTTAAATGTACAATGAAACAATTTTAGCCAAGATGGTAAGAGGATTGCCCAAATAATTTGTCTTTTACATTAATCATCAAGCAATGTAATACATAAACAACAAAAGAAACTTGTATGAGAAGTTGAAATATACTCATTTGCATTGAAGCATGGATCTAAGATCAAATAGGTTTGTTGATGGGTTGAGTAGAAACACAACACTATTGGCTACAGTGACACGGCAGATTGCAGGTCATGTTAATACAACACTATTGGCTACAGTGACTCGGGAGATTGTAGGTCATGTAAACACACCATTTAGATATAAAGTTACTAAAACACATTTGTCACTGAAATCAACAATCAAGGAAACTTATTGTTCATTAGCTATTCTGCAACAACACAAACCCTAAGAAAACCTGGGCCAAAATGAATGAATTCATCCTCTAAAGATGTGATTTTAAAAAAGTTTAAATTCCTCGAAGTGAGGGAGCACTTGAGTGGGCTTAATGGTTAAGAACATGTGTTATTTTTGTGGAGGTCACTGGTTCAAAACGACAGGAGATAGGGTTGCTCATTGGCCTCTTGTGACAAGGCTCAAAGGGTAGGCGACCCTTGGGATAGAGGCTCACCCCGGTGGGCTCGAGACTTCTCGGCCACTACTAAGTGGGCTTCAAGACGTCTCGACCCCTGCTGATGCTGAGTCACAAGTTACTAGTCTTGGTCTTGAACAACCTCCAATGCATCATGTCCATAAAGACTCTACATTTGAAATATATTTCCTTCAAAGAAATAATATCTCTTTTTAGGTATGCCATTTCTTCCTTCAGGTCATCCTAGTCGTTCATTCTAATGGCACGCTGACACAATGCTACTGAAATCCTCCATTGTCACATTGAGTTCTTGACAAAATCTGCTGAAATCCTCCACTGTCACATTGTGTTGTTGCATTTGTATTGGCTGGGCAAGCTAGTAATGGTTTGTCAGTTTGGGTGTGCAATTGTTTATTTTCTGCATTGTCATCGGTTTCCATAGGATAACTATGACTGATGCATCATGCCTCGCCATCCATCCATCAAAACAATCTATTCAATATTTAGTGTCGTCGACTGTCGAGTGGTCATTCAGCACCATCCATGCATCAAATCCTGGACTCCAGCCCACACAATCTGACATGGAATGAGCATTAATGCAAATATTGGTGCTACTTGTGATTTGACTTGTTACACCGAAGGCATTTCTTTTCCGAAGGTGGGTTTGTGGGCACGACTTCCAATTCATCGTCCCTCTGCCAAATAAAATCTCGCCACGTATTTTTTGTTTTTTAAATAAAATTTAGTGTATCATTCATTATCCACGCTGTGTTGTGTATTGCCATGCTCTGTGAGGTTTCCTCCAGCTCATCGTTCTAATTTGGCCCATCCCATATCTCGCTAAAGATCAAGATTGCTATGTGCGGGGCATGATTGAGTGTGTGGGGATGGGAAGCTATGCTGACATCGTTGTGGTGCCTGGGACCATGGCTAGCCCATGTCCTTCACCTCAAACTCTTCTTCTCTCTGGCACCGGGACAATGATTACAGAGGGCTCATGAAAGCCATGTCTGAGAGGTAGAGAGAAACACCACAACCATGAACAACAACATTGTCTAATCATTAGCCTTTCACCCAGACTGTGAGCACTCCTACCAACCATTCTCATCTGGATCATCCTTTTTGGGGGAGAAATGACAAAGAGAGTCTTGTTATTTCTTGAATCTCCGAGGAAGAGTTGTTATTTGTTAGAGTGGTGTCCCAGAGGGGGCAACCAACACCAATAAGCATAACAAAGTTCTCTGATCATCAGCACTTACATGGCCACTGATGATCATAATCATAGTAATCATCTTGGTGTGGGGAGAATTGAGGAAGAGATCCTTGTTATTTCTCTACCTTTTTGAAGAAGACTAATGACGAAGATCTTCTATTTCGACAGAGCCTAATTTGTAGCAGTGATGTTTAGAGCCTGAATCTCGATGTAAGGATAAAGGTTTTTTCTATGTAGATTGATTGTGTAGGTTTACATCCGCTCCACCACAACAACACTCATCTCATGCCCGGCCTCCACATCACCACTAGAATCCTTGTTGCTGTTGCCTCGCAACTGAGTCTACAATTATTGGGCATAAGCCCATAAACCATATAGCCATTACCCTGAACAAGAGAGGTAGGTGAACTCCTTTATGGTGATAAATGTTATATAACCTCGAGTTATTGAACCTTTAACCAATTTAAGGTAATCCAGTTGCAAATCCATAAGTAGATTGCTATTTATTTTGTGAGATCGAAAATGTGAAGAATCAAATATTCTATGATAGGAAGGACGTGAAACCTGCCCTTCCTTTGAAATAGAACGACTATGTTTTGATTCATACTATTTGATTTACTGGATTCATGCTCTTTGACTTAAAACTGTTATTTTTGTCAGTAAAGAAAAAGGAAGCGGCATGTGCATAAATTTACTCTATAACGGAGCTAGAAGCTTCAATTGATTTATAATCATAGAGTAACTACCAAGCTCATCATTCAGACAAGTCCCAACAATGATGCCATTGGTATGATTTTTCCTCCAATGCCTATTATGACTAGCTAATAAGAGTCTTCGACAACTTCTCTTCCCCTCATCAAACTCTTGAGGAAGATGAAACCTGCTCAAGGTTCATAAACAAAGCACGTTCTCACAAATCATTTGGTCTTTACATAGTGTCATTGACATTATAAGGGAACTACTTTTTATGTTATTTTATGTATATTATTCATGTTATATCTTCGCAAGTGTTGGTAGAAAGAGATCCAAAAATTAAATTATCCACACTTACAAAGGGACATTTGTTTGCAAGGACTAGGAATATTGTCAAAGGATAGTCCTCGGGGTCAACGATTGATAGGGTCTTGAAACAAAAAGACATATGAAAATGATACGAGACAGAAAATAAATTTGGCATTTGCAATGTAGTGTGACAAGAAGGTATAGCAAGCATTCAAGCACCTCTCCATTATGCAAAAATGGGAGCACTTTTTCAGCTCTAAGAAACATTCACTTCTCAGCATATGGCTCAAATGTGGATCTAAATTGTGCTTGCATTAAGGAACATGCTTGTTATTATATATGCATCATCTGGTCTCTTCAAAGTAAAGGCCATCCAAAAGAAACAATTATTCTAGCATTGGTTTTAGACATGAAAAATAAAACTCATTATAAAACTCAAAACTAAACATTATTAGAAACCATGCCAATTCTACTACATATAAGAATTTATTGTAAATTTCCATCTGGAGTGTCCTTTAGGGTATAGATTGCGTGTCAAATGAAGGGTAACCTATAAAAGTGAAAAACATGAAGGACCTTACATTGAAGGATAATGATCTTAAAATATTTTTATAAAAGTTAAATTTTGACAATGTCAAACAAAGCAACCTGTATCGAGCTAGAGGAGGGGAGTGTAGTAAGAGATCACATAGGCTTTTGTTTAAAAACAGCAGGGCCTGTGGGTTAGCTCAAGTGGTTAAGAGATGTAAATTGCAAGTTACACACATATTATAATAAGCTCCATCCCTAAATAGAATTAAAATCAATTATTTCAATAACATTGAATCATTAATCTATAACTTTAAGACAATAACAGCCTAGATCCATTTTAAACCGGATCTATCAAGCACCGAGAAGGATCCAATTTCTTTAGGTATATATATATTTTTTTAATTTAAACTCAAGAAATTTGATCTCTCGTGGTTGATTAATCGGGGTTTAAGTTTTAAATTTTTATTTTATACACGAACATTGAATTTTTTAATAACTTTTCATAACTTTTTATTTTATGAACCAACGTAGATTTTTTTTTAAATACTTTACATAATTTTTTTTTATGAAGCAACATTAGTTTTTTTAATTATTTTTTATTAGAGCACCTTAATCAAACCATGTTAAAAATATTATATAAAAAAAACTAGCATAAAAAATTATATTATATACATAAATTATATTTTTAATTTTTATATAATAGTATTATGTAGTTATATTTTATTAAATTCTCCAAATGTAAAAATATCACATTTTTTAAATTAAAAGATTAAATAGATAATCTTTGAATTTATATTTATTAATTTATTTTTTATTAGAAAATAAATTGAAAATATTTTGTTTTATTTTATCTATATCTATATCTATATCTATATCTATATCTATATCTATATCTATATCTATATCTATATATATATATATATATATATATATATATTTATTGTTCGTATATAATTTATGAGAAAACTAATTTTATGAGGAAGCTTAAAATATGACGAAGATATTTTGTTTACAAAATTTCAATTTAAAAAAAAAACTTCTATTATTCGAATAATTATTATTTTTTAATTAACATTTGATTAAACACATGACGTAGTCATATTGCAAAGGCGAAAGGGAAATCTGTTTTTGACACAAACTTTGGTCTTACTTTTAGAAAATTCTATTATATGTTGTATTATAAATGTGACGAGTGCTTAATCTTGAGTTTGGTAATAAACAACATGCTTCCATTTTAAAACAATTAATGAGATGATAAGTAATCTATTGTTTTGTTATTTATTTATGTGAGTTTATAAAGTACATATTTATACTAAAATATTTAGAAAAAGATTTAGAAAAATAGCATTTTTGGAATAATTTTTATAATCACATTCTTATTTAGAAAAAAAATTGTTTTTTTAATCATAATACATTCCATAACGTAAAATGAAAGTTTAGGGTTTTTGAGGTTGTTGGTGGTGGAAGACAAGTGGAAAAAGAAGAGGGTTTCACTTGATCGCAAATGGTTGAACTTTAGATTATTTGTTTTGAAGTTGAAACCAAATCAAGATAGTTTCATTAATAGGACCAGGGGATTGCATTGCAAATTGCAGCCAAGTTTTCTTATGAAGATTGCATTACAAATTGCAGCCAAGTTTTATGATGGTAACCATTGCTCAATAGTTCATTGGCTTATTCATCAAACTCTATTGAAATTTAATATTTTAGTATTTTTTGGATTGATTTTAGATTTAGTATTTTTTTTGAAATTTCTATCATGTTTTATTATAAATTCTAAATTGAGTTAGAATTATAGGATAATTAGATTGATTTAGTAATTAAATCATATCATAAAGAGAAGTGAGGTTAAGAGTTGGCGAGGTTTAGGGACAATACAATATTTCATGTCAATGCTTTTATTGAGGGAATGCCAAGCCCATTGGCAACGTCACTCTCATTGTTTTAGAAATCTTGAACTCAAACCTTAAAAGAAATACTAGGGTCTCATAAACTTAACCTAAAACTTGTGACATGTCCATTGATAACGTCACTCTCATTGTTTTAGAAACCTTGAACTCAAACCTTAAAAGAAATACTAGTGTCTCTTAAACTTAACCTAAAACTTGTGACATGTCCATTGATAACATGCCTTTGATGGATAGCTAATCTAATGAAGTATTAGCTAGAATGTTATGGTCATCAAACACTTTCCTTTTTCTTTGGCATCTTTGAATAGGTGCCAACATTCCTTGGTAACCTTTTGGGTTATCAATTAGGAAGTTATGTTCAGACTCTCCTTTCTTGAGGGGAGAATTTCTAAATAAATGTAGCTCGTTAGCTAGAAGGTTCTCTTTCTTTTTCCATGGATTATTTGAATAGATGTCAACTTTCTTGGCACTTTCATTTTAAGGGGAATGAGCATACTTGTTAAAATGGAAACATAGCTCAGAAAATCCCAACAATTCTAGAGCCCCATGAAATTGAATGTTGTGGACTACATAACCTCATTGAGGAAAAACAATGGAGCAAGGGAAAGCATTTGAGCTTGCAGAGCATTTGAGCATCCACACTTACTAGCAAAGCTCAAAATTGGGTCGACCATCTACTAAAGTACCCATATTTTTAGACGATCCCAAAAAACATTACTCATACATAATTGAGATTCCATTATACAACAAACAAGGTGGCCTTAGTCCTAGGCATAAACAAAGAGTCATCTCATTGCATTCGACATTGGGTGGAAGATTATCATAAGGTTGGATCCAAACCTATACCAACAATAATTCACAAAAAATACTACTCTCTTTTCCACTTCACCACATCTACTTTTCTTCCCAATTTTTCTCCTTTCGGCGTTTTATTGCACCTTATGAGGGCAATCGCTAGTTGTAGGTCCTCCATGTCATTCATCTGAGGAGAAACCCATGGGAAGAACAGCTCCATGAACTTCATGCGGAGGACAACAATTTGCATAGGGAGGACAATGGGCCATATCCTTAAAAAATGCTCAGTTGCTTGTTGATTCCCCGATCTCGTGCTCGTTATATCTTTGGTCTGTCTGTTTCTCTGACTTGCACTGGCATCTTCCTTTGTGCTTCTATACTTTCTTCATCATTCATGACATCTATTGCTATCATATATTTCCAACTAGTTCAACTTTGTTGGGGATGGTGTGCAAAGGTGATTGTTTTTTTGCCATTTTGATCGAGGTAAACATTTTTTAGAGTGAGCCTTGTACATAGCATAGATTCTTATTTTGACTTAATCATTGTAGCAATAGATAACCAATGCACTCGAACAAGATGGATTGCTATCCATAGGGAGTCGTGACACTCATTTTGTGGTGTCTTTTCTCGATTGTACATAAGTACCTAATCAACACTTTGTACTTGGACTTTCCATTTTTTTATAACTAGACTTATATTTATCTTGTAATAAACAACAACGTAGCAATATATAATTCTTTTTTGGGGCAATGGTGTCTATTTGATTCTTATTGCCTTCGGAGTTTGAATTTGTTTCTTGGAGTTCTTTGTGAGATTTTCTTCAATTTCAACTCGAGTGCCCTTTTAATATTGGTATTTGTCTCTCTTTTGGAGAAGAGTTTTTCTCCTTCTCTCCATTTATGAGACTTTTGTACTTCACTATCTAACCAGGCTTCATTGTTGGGACCCAATTTTACTATATGTTTACTTCCTATGTTTTTCTTAAAGAGGGGTATTAGTGTATCTATAGTTGGTTAAGCTTACATACTCACGTATCCATCGAGCTAATATGCTTAACTTCGACAATTTCTGGTATGCTTAATGTTTTATTGTACTCTTGTGGAAAAAAAAATGCATTATATAGTTTTTTTGTAAAAAATAATTTAATAAATTTAGTATGCTATACTCTTTGTATGTCATTGCATGTGCAAAACGAAGTTAAAATTTGTTTAAATTGTATTTTTGGAATATTTGTTTCATTAAATCATTAATATTAATTGATGAGAAGCTTGTTGCATATGCATTAAGTAAAACAAGGTTGCAAAAACCATGGTTAAAATCCATATATTAGCATGGATAGAGATTTTGAGGTTTTCATGAAATCTGTGATACCTTGTGAAAATGTTCTTATCAAAATAGTGTTATCGTTTTATTTTTAAAGTAGCCATTGCACCTCATTTCCATAGAATTCATATTTGTACATGTTGTTTAAGGGCTTATGCAAGAATTATTTTTATGTTATATCATTGTTGGTTAAGAATTTTATTGGCTTGACTACCATAGCGCAAGTCTGCCCTCTTTCAATGTTTAACTCAAACAAGCTTGTTTCTAATCTAAGCATCAATTACAATCGTGTTCATGATGCATTGAATAACATTGCATTATTGTTGGTCGATATTTCTATTGGCTTCACTATGATAGTCCATGTCAACCCTCCCTCAACATTTGACCCACCCAAGCTTGTCTGTGTCACTTTTACTTATATCATCTATGATTTTTTTTAATTGACATCACAAAATTACATATCCACCTCATCTTGCAACCTATTAGTCATCAAATCCCATTTTCCTTTAATGCGATACATTTGTGAATACGCACTTATGAAAGCAGTGTTGTCATTTGATTTTGGAAATAACCATTCAGTATCTTGGATTCATGAAATTCCTAGTTGTTCATGTTGAAGGGTTTGTTAAATATTTTTTATGACATGTCAGTGTTGACTCTGATTTCTATTGGCTTGATTATCATAGTGCAAGTTGAACCTTGTTCAACATTTGACCCAACCAAGATTGTTTGTAACCCAAGTATGGATGAAAATTTGGTTGGTTATGCATAGAATAAGACTATGTTCTTGTTGTTGCTTGAGATTTCTATTGGTTTGGGTATCATAGTTTATTATACCTTCTTTTAGCATTTGGCCTAATAAAGTTGGTTTCTAAACCAAGATGGATAGGAAACTTGTTGGATATGCATGGAATAACATTAGATTGTGAAAACAATGCTGGAATGATTATTTGTAGTTCCAATATATCAATAGAGTTTTTGAGGTCATATTAAAATTTGTGATACATTTAAATATGTGCCTATGGAAACATTGTTTTCATTTGAGTCTAGAAGTGGTAATGGCATCTTATGGTCATAAACCTCATAGTTATCTATGTTGTTTAAAGATTCCAAGTTCTATAACAATTACTTTTATGTCATCTAGTTCTTTGTTTAGATTTCTATTTACTTGACTCTCATATCGCAAGTCTACATTCCTTCATTGTTTGACCCATCCAAAAATGTTTATAATCCAAGTATAGATGAGAATCCTATTTGTGATGCATTAAACAATCAAGCTTGTCTCTAACACAATCATATACGAGAATCTTGTTGGCAATGCATTGAATAAAAATAGGTTGGGGAAATAATAGTTGAATGATTATTTGCAATTGCACATAGTGTGTTGAATAGTATTTTCAAGTTGTCTTGAAATTTATGGTACATTTTTCAATATATGCCTATGAAAATACTACTATCATTTGAATTTTGAAGTTCAAACCATACCTTATGGCCATGGAATTCCTAATGGTTCCTATTGTTTAAAGTCTTGTGCAACAATTATTTTTATGTCATGTCATTGTTGGTTGATATTTCTATTGGATTGATTACTATAGAAAGTCTAGATTCCTTAAATAGTGTTTGACTCAACCAAACTTCTTTCTAATCTAAGCACATATTACAACTGGTTAGTGATCCATTGAATTACATTATGTTTGTTATTGTTGGTTGACATTTCTATTGGCTTAATTTCCATAGCCCAAGTCTTCAACCTTGTCCTCTCGAACTCTATATCTCTACTGACACTCTACCTTTTCCCTTTTTACATATAATTTTTCTTTTTTTCAAAATGTTGTAGATATTTGCATTGTTTTCTTTTAAGCTCTTTATATACATTTTCTCACTTTGTTTTTTTTTTAATTTTCCTTCATTGATTTCTCTATTACATTATTCTATAAATATGCTAATAAAACTTATACTTATATTTCTTTTGACACGATTGAAAATATTTATGCCACAAACTCAAAATGGTTTTCAATCTAGACTTGATTCTGGTAAGCACTAAAAAAAATATGAAATTATGTTTAATATTGTTGTTTGTTTACAAAGACTCAAAAAAAAAATTGTTCTCCAAAATTTGTAATTTTTTAAAATAGTTAATAGTTAATATAATATTTGAACCTTTACATTCATCTTTTTTTAACCTTCTACATCAACTCGGAAAAATGTTTCGTCAAATTGACATACATATACACTTAAAATATATGGCATCAAACTTTTAGCAATTTAATAAATGAGCTAAATCATACATTGTCCTTGATAGTGGATGCAATTAATTTGCTATGAACTGGAAATTATTTTGATACTCTTACTTTCAATTTTTCTAATTGTTTGTGTTGTTAACACGAAATCATATCCATATATTTACAATATAGTTGTTAAAACTTCATACTTGAGTCAAATATAATTCAACAAATCAAATGAAAACTATAATGCCTGTTTCCCAAGAGCGTCTTCTCACTCCAAACTAGTTTGGTGCATTCACTTTCTTCATGTGCACGATGCTTCATTTTCTTGATGGCCATCTAAATCGTTTTTCAAAAAACACCTCTTTTAATATTCTTAATTTGACATTTCTTTGTATGTTTTTTTATAGAAAGACATATTAAGATGTATAGTACAACACTCATAAAACTTGCCTTTGTAAAAATCATCTTTTGTTCTTAAATATTGTAGCAATTTGTTGTAAAAAAAGCATATAAAATCATAATGTTCTAAAAACATCATGCTCCTTTAATACCTTGTTTTCAAAATTTAGATAGATCAAAATGCTTAACGATGCTTTGCAACAAGGACAAATATGCATCAATAACAACCACGGTTGCTTCTTAAATATTCTATCAATTTTTAGATAGATCAAGATGCCTAACGACGCTTTGCAACAATGACAAAATATGCATCTCTAACAACCACGGTTGCTTCTTAAAAATTCTAACAATTGTTGCATAATTTGTGGTAAACCATCTTAGATTGATGCTCATTTCCTTGTTTTTCACTCTTTTTTAGCCTTTTACACAAGAAGAACACTATTAAAAAGAAACATAAATTTCAAAGACAAGACATAAGAAAAATGCAATAAAAATCGATTCGATATTCAATCATAATATTTTTATTGCATTTTTTTATTTAAATTATATTACTCATTATTTATTTAAAATAATTCAATTACATCTAAATTATATTTAAAAAAAGTCAATACAAAACCCAAAATCATTGCAGTTAATACAAAGCCCAAAATCACTATAAGAAAATAGAATTACATCTAAATTATATTTAAAAAATAGTCAATACAAAACCCAAAATCATTGCAGTTAATACAAAGCCCAAATCACTATAAGAAAATAGATAAAGAACTTTGTTATGTATGAAAGACATTTAAGTAAAATATTTACCCAAAAAAAACTAGCTTGGTAGATTTAATTTCTAGTTGTACAAAATGTTTCAAGAAATTTGTAGTATGAAAGACATTTAAGTAAAATATTTAACAAAAAAAACTAATTTGGTAGATTTAATTTCTAGTTGTACAAAATGTTTCAATGTCTTTAGAGCTTTTTATTTAAATTTGTTATCTTTTAATATATTTAAAATGTTTTAATGTTTTTTATAGTTTTTTATTTATTTATTTTTAAAGTATGGTTATTTAGTAATGTACTTAATTTTTACTTTTCTTTATTAATTTTGATAGAGATAAAGAGGTCGAGATCTCTAGCAAAGTGTGTGCAAAAAGGGAAATTTTTCCTTTTTAGGCACCGTCATTTGTTCTTAAGGCATTTTCATTTGTTCTTAATTCTTGTAACAATTTGTTACAAAGCAAAGGTGTAAAACCATAACTTTGTAAAATTCATGGTCATCTTTTCAAATCCCTAATTTCATTTTGGGTAAGTCTTACCATAGGTATTAGGATGACTTGAAGTGCTTTTAGAAAAATGACAAAATACACTTTTCTAAAGAGCACTATATATCATACTTTGATATAGTTTTGAATTTCCCCCGGATGCAGGTGATATGCCAACTCACATGGAGTGTGAGGAGACAACCACAGTGGCCTCTTCCTCCCACCACGTGGTGTCCTCTCGTTCTCCTCCCCATGCGCATTAAAAGGGCCTTTCTCTCTATGCGAGTGACCTTAATGTCGTTAATCATTTGAGCCCCCCTCAACGCTGGCTCTTGTACCAGGCTATCATTCCTCCCCCGCGCGAATTATTGGCCTACGCAGATGCTGGTTTAAAGCCTCTAAGAAGGCATTATTTCCATACTCGAACTCTAAGCAGCTTGAAAATTTGTGAGGTTCATTCTCAGCATTTGGACGATTTCCCGTGGATTGCATGGGTCTAGTATTCTAGATTGAGCACTTGGATTTTTCACGTTTATATTGCACTTGGGCTTCACCTTGCGCCCCCTAGCTTCTTTCTTTGAAGAATAGGGATCCCTAGTTGATAGTTCAGTTACGAAAAATATATCGAAGGCTTCGTGCAGCTCCTCGTTGAGGCAGTGGTGGTTGCAGCAATTTGGGAAATCATGGTCGAGGAGAGGTCAATTTCACTGGCTATGATAATTCAATTCCTAGGAACCTGAGAACAATGATTGATGATTGGGAGGAGGAATTGGTGCTGCAACAAATAGTTACTCATAGGACACGGGTCCGGTGTAGGCATTTTTGGATGGGGACGAATATGCTTGCACATATTCTTTTGCAATATCAGGAGCCTTTATAGGGGAATGACCCCCCTCCGCCCACCCTCCAACTACTTTTATGCATTCCTCCTCCTCTCTTACTTCTTCACAAGTCTCCAAGCCAATGGAGAACAAGTACATTCATCTTGACAAGGGTCCTGAGCAACCTGAGGATTATACCCATGTGGCGTCCACCAGCAGCCATAAGCACAAGCGTGTGGAGCACACAAGTCCTCTGATTCCAACCTCTATCAGAAATGTTGATCTGCTTCCTGCTAAGGTTTCCAATGACAGTTCCTCAAACTTCGGTGCCAAGGTCTCTAATAACAGTTCTACAAGTCTCGGTTCTAAGGATGTCAATGACAATTCTTCTAACTTTAGGTATTATCATTGTCCCATCATAGAGGAGAAGGTCGATGCAACAGATGCCACTTGCAATTCCAAGTAACTCTGTGTTTTATTTTATTTTTCTTATGTCACTGATAGGTTTGATTACCACTATGTTTTGGTTTGTCATCTTTTTTGTTTAAAGTTTAATGCTCGAGTTAGAAGTTGTTCCAGGATCTTGTGTAATAGGTCCAGTCCAGTTTTATTAGTATTTTTTGTAATTTCATGTATGAATAGTACACATGTAACAAACTAGACTATTAGCTCATATCTAGGAAAGTCTACCAAGGCCTTAGTTTCAGGATTTTGTTCCACAAGAATCCATATAGTGCTCTCAGAACTCTTGATTATTTTCTGCATGTAATCTTTTTTGTACTATAATATAAATCCCTTCTGCAGCTTACAAAAAAAAGATATAGTTTTGAATTTTTTAAAATATAATTTATAAAAACTTATTTATCTATTATGTGATTGGTTTCTAGCTTGGGAAACGCATCCTTAGTCCTCTAAATGGAGGTCACCATGTCCTAGGATGTATTCATTACTTTGCATGATGGCATTGCTACCTAGACACTTGTTGTTAGGTAAATACCGAAGAGAAGAAACATAGTATTTATATATGAAATTTACTGAAAAGACATAGAAAAATATAAAATGAAGTACCCAATTATCACTACTATGTTATGTTAGTATTATTACATAAAGATAGACACTTCAAGTATCTCTCTTCTTTGTATAATATTGAAACCATGTTTCTAAGCATAACTTCTTTTACTCTATTGCAATGCCTATGTGGCTAAAATGAGTATTTATGAACCAGCTAAATGTCAAATTACAAATCTGAAGTAAGTTATAAGGTGTCATAAATAAACAAGGAATTAATTTAGGCATTCAAACTCATGGGTACTTATGAACTCCCGAAAGGACAAATTACAAATGAGAAGTATGCTATAATGATTCATTGACAACAAGGAGTTTAGTTAGGCATTCATAGTCATGGGTATTTATGAACTCACTAGATTCCAAATTACAATGGGAAGTAAACTATGAGGCTTCATTAACAAAAAGGGAGTTGAGTTACGCATTCATATTCATGGTTTTATGAACTCACTGAATGGAAAAATAAAAATGGGAAGTAGACAATTTGGATTCATTAACAAACAAAAGGAGTTGAGTTAAGCATTCACATTCATGGGTTTATTGCTCATGGATGTTATATTTATATGTTTTAGATTACTATTGGTCTTCATATTCCAACATGTTTGGTGGAGTAAGGAGACTCTTCATCTTCTCTCTGTTATTTATTTACATGACTTACAAACCTCTAATCCATTCGGATTATATTTCTAACACCCCCCCATTAATCCAAAGGGGTGTTTGTGAGTCCCAACATGTTAATAAACTTTTCAAACTTTTCTCTTCCAAGCGCACTTTGGTAAGATGTTTGTAATTTGCTTGTTTGACAAACAATGTCATAAATGGACTGTCTTGGCCTCTACATGATTTCAAATTACATAGTACTTCGTGTTGATGTGCTTGGTTTGATCATGGAATTTGGGATTCTTCACCAACTTGATTACATACGTGTTGTTGATCAATAAGAGAGTGGAGCTCTCTTGTTTTCCCTGCAAATATTCAAGTATCTTCCTGAGCCACACAATCTCCTTCATTGCTTCTAAATTTGCCACATATTCTTACTCTATTGTTGAATATGATGGAACAAACTATTGGCATGATCTCTAGGAGACAATTACTGATCCAATACTCATTAAGTAGCAAGAAGTAGACACTCATGTCTATTTTTTGCCATCAAAGTCCGAATCAGAGTACCCAAAAAGTTTGAATTCATCCACCTTAGAATACTTGAGTCCCCTTCAAGTATCTTAGAACTCTTTTAGCAACATACCAGTTTCCTTCACAAGGTTTGTGCATGAACCTTGAAAGGATTCCAACAACATATGAAATATCTGGTGAAGTGGTGGTAAGGTAGATAAGGCTTCCCATAAGGTGTCGGTACTTGGTCACATCCTCGAATTCTTTTCATTCCTTCGATGTGAGCTTCAACTTTTGTTCCATTGGAGTTGAGAGAGAGTTGCATTATGTCATGCAAAATATGTTGAATAGTTCTCCAACATACTTCTTCTAGGAGATGAATGTGCACTTAGTATGTTGAGTCACTTCAATTCCCAAGTAGTAGTGAAGGTGTCCTAGATATGTCATTGCAAATACCTTCTTCAAATATTTCTTTATGGATGCAATATAACTTTCATTGTTCCCTGTCATCAAAAGGTCATCTACATACAACACAAGATAAATAATAGATCTTTCAAATTTCTTTACAAATAGTGTTGCAGTGATCAAGATTAAAATGTTTGAAATTTAACTTCAGAAGATGCTTGGTTAGCTTTTCATACCATGCTTGAGGTGCTTGTTTAGGGTCATACAATGAATTTATGAGCGTACATATATTATGTTCTTTCCCTTTCACAATAAATCCTTATGGCTGAGACATGAAGACATTCTTTCAAGTCTCCATTCAAGAAAGTTGTTTTCACATCCATTCGATGAACTTTCCACCTATTTTGTGTAGCCAAATATAATAAGGTATGGATGGTAGCCCATTTTGTTGTGGGGGAGAGCATCTCTTCATGGTCAATTCCTTCCTTATGTGCATATCCTTTCGCTACAAGTCTCTCCTTGTGCTCGTCAAGTGATCCATCTTATATGTATTTGTTCTTGTATACCCATTTGTAGCCAATTGGTTTGGTTCCAACTAGAGGGTCAACCAACTTGCAGGTTCCATTCTTCATGAGCTCTTCATACTCATTTTGCATGGCTTCTTTCCACTCATCTCATCATGAGTAGCAGCCTCTTCAAAGGAATTTGGTTCAAGGTTAGTAGATAAATTTAATTCGCAACCATATGAGACATCCATGTATTCTACATCACTTGATTTTGAGTTATCTACAACTCGTCCATCTTCTTTCCTGGTTGAACTTCGTGTTCCCGTATTTCTAACTTCATTCGAATGGACACTTTGAAGTGTCTTTGTGGCCCATTTCATAATTTCTAGTGATGGCCTAGGTTGATCATCTAGTGGTGCTTCATTTTCTTCAAGATTCGGTCTTCCAATCCTTTCAATCAACTCATCCAATTGAACATCTTGTTTATGTGAAGTGGCAGGAACTTCTTCTTCATGAGTGTCTTCATGAGTGTCTTCATGAGGGTTTGTCAGTGCTTCAAAAGGAAATTCCACATATTTATCTAATATAGGGATCCCCCTTTCAAGATGTGGAAGTTCATTATCAACTTAATAATAGGTATTTGCATGGGAAAATTTCTCTAGACGATCGAGTTGTCTTTCAATAGACTTGTCATTTCTATTCATTTAAAGAAAAATGACATCTTTGGAAAGAATAAACTTCTTGTTTACCTCATCATAAAATATGATATGCCTTGGAGGTGTTTGAATACCCCAAGAAAATACATTTTCGACTTTGAGCACCAACCTTGTCTCTTTGTTCCTTTGGTATCAAGGCATAGCAAGTGGAACAAAAGACTCTGAGATGCCTCACCAAAGGGATGAGTCCATACCATATTTCATGCGGATTTTTGTTTCCAAGAGCATGAGTTGGAATTCTATTTATAAAATAGACTACACATAACACTGCATCTCCCCAAAGCATCAATTTGACATTCTTGAAAAACAACATGGAGTATACCATATTCATGATGAATCTGTTCATTCTTTCTGCCACACCATTTTTTTTAGGGTTGTAAGGAACTATAGTTTGGCGCACAATCCCATGTTAACGAACATAGTCTTCAAAATTATTAGAAGTGTATTATTTTCCATTATAAGTACGAAGTGTGCCAATATGAGATTGTGTTTCATTTTCTATCCATGAATGATTTTTTTTTAATGTTTGAAAGTATTCAAATTTTTTCTTTAACAAGTATACCCAATAGATTCTGGTGTAGTCATCAACAAAGGTCATGAGATATTTATTACCATTGGCAGAAGGAACAAGCATGGGGCCACATAAGCCAAAGTGAATCAGCTCTTTCTACATGATTTTAATTTTAACTCATGAAATGGCTACTTACTATGTTTGCCTAGTATGCGTGCATCACATTTGTTCATCTTCTTAGGAATGGTGAGAAAACCAGAAATACCATTCTTTTTCAACAAGTGAATACTATTATAGTTGAAGTGTCCATATCTAACATGCCATAAAATACTGGATGACAGAGTACCTTCTTCATGTTGAGAGAGACAGGCAAAGTTATGAACTCTTTCAGATGATCCCTCCAACTTCAACAAATTTCCATCTTCATATATAGTCATGATGACCTGGTTGTTAGGGGACTTCCTTATCTCTATTATTCCATCGAACATGTGGATGGAATGTCCTATTTATTGAATTTTCACCAAGGACAACAGGATTCTCTGTAACTCTAGAAGATAGATAAAATTATGTAGCATAAATTTAGGGAATCCAGGAAATTTGAGCCTGATGGAACCAATTCCTTTTGGTTTGAGGTTGGATTTTTCTGCAAAATACACTATGCCATCTACAATGTCATTCGATTCTTTAAAACAATATTTTCTAAATGCCATGTGGGATGTTGCAACAGTATTAAGTAGACAAGTATCTTTGTAAGATGAAAAAGATGTGATTTCATTTATTCTAATATTATAATGTGCAACAATACAATGAGTAGATTCAGGAGCTTTACCAGCCTCTTGGATTTTACTTTTGTCTTCTTTCTTCTAAATATGTCTTTCTTTGATGGAATACCAAGGGGCCCAACAATGATCTGATTCATGTCCATTCTTCCCACAATGCTTACACTGTAAGTCTAGTCTTTTCTTTGGGTTGTTTCTTCCCCCCTACCTCTAAAATTCCTTCTTCCTTATCCTCTTATATTGCTCTCTCCCTTGGAAAAATATTTTGACTAGTTCTTTGCTTTCTAAGAAAGGTAAAGGGTCTTTCCAAATTCCAATGAATGCAGCTTCTACAACTATCACCTATAATTTAACAATGTCTAGGAAACATAGAAGGAAGGTGCATGTCTATGTTGCTGCCACCTTATTTAAAATGTATGCTTTCAATATTAATGAGCACAATACAACAGAATCTTTATAAATTAATATTCCCTCTAATGCAATGTGCATGAATTTCAACTTTCAACTTTTAAAAGAAGAAGATTAACTTCACCAATTAAAATTTCCTCAATACACTCAACAGTATTTGTTTTAAACAATTACATCAACCAATCTAAAAATTGATACCTCCATTGCACGGCACCAGTATTCAAAATGTAGAGGGCTTCAATATATTCAGAATACGTTGCAGTAGTCAACATTGCAATAGTCATCATTGATCCACATCGCAGTTGGCAAGTCATCGACGTTTGGTGCAACTTCGACAAGTTTCAACTTCAACACGACTTCGACTCGACAAGTTTCCAGTCTAACAGATTCTGAATTCACACAACTCTGACGAGTCTCGACTTCGACACATATCAACACATATTCACATTCGACATGTTCAACAACCTCATAGTTCGCGATATCGACAAGCAGCGTCGACATGCGACCAGTGACTGTCAAACTTCGACAAACTGTCTCTCTATCTTCCAGTCGACTGTAGCACTTGAACTGTTGAACCGTTCTAACTTCTTCTTGCAACTGAACACAATGGGAAGGCACCTAAGCATCTTAGAAATCTATATAAGCATGTATAATATTGTAACATACATCAACGTATTTTACCTGTTTACATTTAATAGAGAAGAACATTTCACATTCTTGCATATTGTGTTTATCTGTGTAGTGTAATCCTGATTTTCTCATTCTGCTTATTCTGAATTGCTTCCGCCATAACAGAGCCGACTCATTTAGTCGAACTATTGTCCCCCTCGTGTTTCCTGGACATGACCCAGATCATTGGTATCAGAGCACTCAGTTTTTTTCATGCTTAATTTCTTCGTATACACTTCTCTCGAATTTACCTGACTTATGCCGGTTCAAAATCACTCGCAATCTCAGCAATCCAAGCAGACACTACCTCCAAAAATGACAAAAGAAACAGAAAATAGACATGTAGCTGACGAGACAACACATCTTATTGAGCAAGATCTAGCTCGATAACGGATTGAAATGTTCGCCTAGTTCAACGAGATTCTCATGCGATTCGCTTTAACATCCGGAGGATCTTTGACGAGAATTCACTCCGATAAAATCAGCGCCTTCAAAGTGCAAATGAATTTGTACATACCGAATCTTGAAGGTAATATTGACGCGGAATCCGTCGACAATTCGGTGCAACAATTGGAATCCTATTACACTTTAAATCAACTCTCCAAAGCTAAAAAAGTCACAATTGCATCCTTAAAGATGTCAACCTACGTGCATTGCTGGTGGGAGAACCTCTTGACAAATATGGAGAAAAGTGGAGACCCCATCGACACATGGGATAAATTCGTCGAACACATGCGAAAGGAAATTTACCCGCCAAAATACCTCAAGCAGTAGTATAAGAAGTGGCAGTAGCTAAGGTAATTGAAAGACCAATCAGTACAGAGTTACACCAATGAGTTCTACTGACTCATGGCGAGACTTGGTGTCCAAGAAGAAGAGAAATTGCTTGTTCTGAAGTACATCAACGGATTGTCCCAATAAATCCAACAGGAGATGGATTTTATGACTGTCACTACACTTGCGGATGCATTCCACTATGCCAACAAACTGGAAATCAAGAAAAAAGGAAAGCATGCTTCGTGACAAAGCCGACATCAGGGAGACCACCCAACAAGAAGGCACCATCCGACTTCGACAAGTCAAAATCTTCTTAACCGACACCGCCAAAGCCAGACCACAGTAAGAAGCCTTTTCACAAGAGAGAACGTAGCAAACAACCGCCTACCGAAAAATGGTGCGATTACCACCACTCATCTTGGAATGATACATCTGAATGCACAGCTCAGAAGACATTTTTGGAAAAAGTGTCGACCTCCAACACGTTCGAAAAGATGGTGGAAGAATCTGATCTAGACGCAATGACCCTTTTGACCTTGACCACTCCAGTAGCCTCGACTATCGTTGATGAGGAAGAACGAGAGCACCTGTTCCATACACAGATATGGGTCCAGAGCAACCCATTGCATCTGATTGTGGACAGGGGTACCCAGAAGAACTTCGTTTGTGAAGAAACTAGGTCTTGTTACCACTCTGCATCCTCTACCTTACAACATCGGTTGGATGAAGGATGGAAAAGAACTATGGATCTCTTGACAATGTAAGCTTTCCTACTTCATAAAGCCTTTTGAAGATTAAGTACTCTGTGTCATGGAACCACTCTCCGTAGATGACGCCCTGTTTGGGAAACCTTACCTCTGGGATAGACATGGAAGTTATCAGTCACGGCCTCAGAAGGTGATTGTCAGAATCCGAAATCAATGGTTCAGCATACTAGAGCGTCAACCTACACCAACGGTTGCACTGATATCTCCCAAACAGACAAAGAAGCTCATCAATCATGCTCAAAATATCACATTAATCATGATCAAGACGGAACATTCTAAGAAGATTGCAGCAACAAGTCGATTCACCGACCAATGCAGCTCTCGACAGAAGCAACAAGTTGATCATATTCTTGATGAGTACCAGAACCTCTTTCAAGCTCTAAACGGAGTACCTCAACATTGTCAGGTAAAACACTCCATTGAACTTGTTCCTGGTTCTTATTTTCCTAACACATCTGTTTACAGAAGATCCATTCTTGAAAATGAAGAGATTCGCATACAGATCCAAGAATTAATAGACAAAAGTCATATCCAAACCAGTTCCTCTCCTTTTGGAATTCCATTCGTTCTAGTTCCGAAGAAAGACAGGACTTGGCGCATTTGCATCGACTACATAGCTCTCAACAAAATATCGGTGAAGAATTGGTACCCTCTGCCACGGATAGGCGAGCTCATCAACTGTCTGACAGGTGCTAAATTCTTTACTAAGCTCCACCTCAAGTCGAGATACCATCAGATTCCAATCGATCCCTCAGATGTGTGGAAAAATACTTTCAAAACCAAGGAAGGATTGTTTGAAGGGTTAGTCATGCCTTTCGGCTTAACCAACGCACCTGCGACCTTCATGCGACATATGGATAACCTTCTTTGACCTTTCATCGACAAATGGGTTATTGTCTACCTCGACGATATACTGATTTTTAGTTAATCATGGGAAGAACATGTCGGACATCTTCGACAAGTCTACGACACTCTTCAACAACATCGGCTTTATCTGAACATGGTCAAGTGCTCTTTTGCGATGACCAGCATCAAATATTTGGGGTATGTAATTGACTCTGCTGGCATTCACATCGACCCAAAAAAAGTACAGATCCTCAAAGATTGGCCCATTCCTAGAAGCATTCAAGAACTAAGAATTTTTCTTGGTTTGGTAAATTTATATCGACGACTCATACTCGGCTTCAGTCACATACCCTATCTCTTGAATCAGTTGACAAAGGCAAACGGGAAAACTTTCTTCCAGTGGATAGAAACACAACAAGCATCTTTCGAACAGCTCAAACACAAGCTCTGCACTGCACCAATACTTATCTTTCCTGATTTGCATCAACCCTTTGAGATTGAGACGGATGCATCAGACTATGCCTTGGGCGCAGTGATCACTTAATCTGGTCACCTAGTCTCTTTTCATTCCGGTCACCTAGTCTCTTTTCATTCCGATACTTTTAATGGCATAGTTAGAAGATACTCGATGTATGAAAAAGAACTGTACACCATTGTGCAATATCTCAAGCAATGGAGGCATTACATCCTTGGCAAGGAAATGGTCATTCTCACTGATCATAAGCCTCTACAGTTCAATTTGACACAATCAAAGTTGCAGACAAACCAAAAACTCAAGTGGATTACTTACCTACAACAATTCCAGTTGGTGATTAAGTATCGGAAAGGTAAAGCTAATGCCGCCATCGATTGCCTCAGTCGACCACCCATTACTCTCCTTTTGACAGTGATGAGTATGCAAGGATATGAAACGACCACTTGGCCACAATTCTATGAGGACGACAGCGACTTCTCAGTAGCCTACCAACAGTTACAGACTAAGAATTCGTCGACCTCAGATTCTGACAATTTCCTGAGAGATACCTTGCTATACAAGCTTGGACAGCTTTGTGTACCAGCCGGTGAGCACCGACAGCAGCTCATTTGGGACGTACACTACAACAAGACTACAAGACACTTTGGAGTAGCAAAAACACTTTCTATTCTGCAAAAGTATTTATTTTGGCCTACAATTAAATCCGATGCCAACAAGTACATTAGATCATGCGTGGTTTGTGCCATTGCTAAGCCACCTAATCGATGACAGGGATTGTATACACCTCTACCAGTTCCTAGTCGAGCATGAGAATCTATTTCTATGGAATACTTGACGGGTTATACTACTACCAGACATCAACATGATGTGATATTAGTAGTAGTCGACCAATTTTCCAAGATGGCCATTCTCATACCATGTAAGAAGACCACGAAAGCACAGCAGACTGCTCAGCTCTTCTTTGCACATGTTTGGAAACACTTTGGTTTACCCACAGCCATTATTTCCGACCAAGATTCCAGATTCGCCAGCATCTTTTGGAAGACCCTCTTGAAATTGCTAGATACACGACTCTCATTTTCAACATCTTTCCATCCTCAGACCGACAGAAGTTTTGAATCACTTGGTAGTACAACTGCTTCGCATGTACAATCACCAGCATTGACGCACATGGGATGAAAGTCTTCCATACATCCAACATAGCTACAATCGTGCTCAGCATAGCTCTATAGGAAAGAGTCCATTTGAGATCTATTGCAGATTTCAGCCCTCAATGCCTATAGACTTGATCAGCTCCTCGACACAGCCGAGTGACACCGACTACAGCCCGTGAGAAGTTGATAAAGCAATCAAGTTTAGAGATCAGATATGCGACATCCAGAATCAAGGACAGGAATTGTTGCACAGAGAAAACGAGAAAGCTAAGGCCCGACATGACATTCCAAATTGGGGATAAGGTCTGGTTACATCTCAAGAAGGTGCGCTTCACAAGCCCATTCAAGAAGTTGAAACCTTTGCAATATGGTTTGTACAGTATTCTTCGATAGATTGGTGAAAATTCTTTCCAGCTTGACATTCCTGCATGCCTAGGTCTGCATCTAGTATTCAATGTGGATCTACTTCAACCATATCATGCACCCTTTTTGGAACGGAATGACCTGCAGACAGCAGAACCCAAAGACATCCATCCAAATGTTCAGGATCCTCTTCCTTCTCACACCATTGTGGGATGACGAGTACGCCATACAAGGATGAACACAATTCCCTTGTTTCAGGTTTCCAAGGTTGGACAGATCCCATCTCAAGGAAAGTGGTACTCTGTTACTGAATTAGCCGACAAGTTTCCTCACCTTTGCAAGCAAACAATGGGGTCCATTGCTTCTTAAGGAAGGAGGTTTGATTCGCATCGCAGTTGGCAAGTCATCGATGTTGATGCAACTTTGACACGACTTTGACTCGACAAGTTTCCAGTCTGACAGGTAAGCTCCGACAGGTTTCAAATTTGACAAAACTCTGACGAGTCTCAATTTCGACACACCTTGACACGTCTGCACCTTCGACATGTTCAACAACCTCACAGTTCACGACATCGACAAGAAGCGTCGACATGCGACCAGCGGCTGTCGAACTTCGACAGACTGTCTCTCTATCTTATAGTCGACTGTAACGTTTGAACTGTTGAACCATTCTAACTTCTTCTTGTAACTGAACGTAATGGGAAGGCACCCAAGCATCTCATAAATCTATATAAGCATGTATAATATTGTAACATACATCAACAGATTTTACCTGTTTACATTTAATAGAGAAGAACAGTTCGCATTCCTACATATTGTTTGCGCATATTGTGTTTATCTGTGTACTGTAATACTACTTTTCTCATTTTGCTTTTTCTTAATTGCTTCCGCCATAACAGATCCGACTCATTCAGTCGAACTATTGTCGCCCTCGTGCTTCCTGGACATGACCCAGATCAATCATTTCAATAGTATATGTTGCAATAGTTAGTCAAAAATTCACGTTGTAGTGACCATGGAGGAGTGATAATGCACTATGGAAGCGAGGGAGATAGGGTGCATGTGTATTGTGGATGCTCAAGCTTCAAGAGAAACTCCACCCTCTTCAATGAAACTCCACATAATAGTATACAGTGTTCAAACACAATCTCCACACTCAACCTTCAGTTATATCAAATTAGGGTTTTAGGCTCCTCAGAATGCAGTCTCCTCAGAATGCAGCATAATGATCGAATTCTAAAGCAACAGACACATCTCCAAGACTTCATGTGCTGGAGGAATCACGCATTGATGGCCTGACCATAACTCAACACAAATAGGTTAACAAAATGGAGAGGGAATTCATGAGTGTCTCCACGGTGGTAGCGTTTATGCCTACCACGCTTCTATGGAGAGAGACCACACATTTTTAAGAAACACAACATATAAGTTACGCAGCTTCAAATAAAACAATAGTAGAGAAATATTAAAATATAACTTCACAATGGTCTCCACACAATAGAATAGCTTCAGCATTGTTCTCACAGTGCTTTCACAATGGAGGATTCTAGGGTTTAGCTAGAGTAGTCTGCAAATAGAGAGAAAGATGTCAGATTGTAGTGTGGGGAAGAGAGAAGACATGTTGTGTAGGGAAATTAGGGTATATTTAGGGTTTTCAAGTGGCATTTCACATTGACAACAAAAATTCCCTCATATATGAGTACGTAGGTTTAAAGGATGAGGATAGAATCCTAGCAAAGTGACAGGTTATGTAGAGATGGGAGACAGACTAGTGAGCACGATGGAAAAAGGAAGACTAGAAAAATTCCAAGTCGTGTTGAACCTGCAACTACCTCCCGATAATTTTTAGTATCCCTCGTAAAAATTGGGCCCCCCTTTGATTTTCATACCCCAACCATGTGTTGATTCTCCCTCTTAGAGTGTGTTAAGTATCCCTTGGAGCCTATTCTATCCTTGGGTAGGAGGGAAAGTTGAGTTTTTAATGACTAAGCAAGTTTGCAATTTCACCATTGCGACCCAACTCAACTAGTCCCGCCACAACGGTGACCCATCTCAGCCAAGCATGCTCCAACGATGGCCTAACTCATTGAAAGCCACCCCAACAGATATGAAACTCATAAAAGAAGGCCACAACTTCTGGCCCATCTCATCGCATATTGATGTGGCTTGTCTCCTAAGCTCTTAAATGGCCATGGTGGTGGCATGACTTGTGGAGAAGATACACAACGAGCGATCAAAATTGATTTGAAAAGGTCGCAAGGGTTGGAATCCATCCACGTTAAAATAGTTGGAAACGTAACCTGAGAAGTCTCACCATGACAGGTGGCATAACTTGCAAAGATCCATCGCAACAGGAGGCTTTACTCATTTTAGGATCCCACAACGATTGAATGAACTTGCAAAGGAAGGCTGGAGAAAGTAGTGAAACTTAAAGAAATTGAATGCAAAAGGAGGAGGATCTTGAACAAAATTGTTGCATGTGAGAATCTAACCCTTGCTCTTAACATCATAAGAGTTGATCATATGGTAAAGGGGACTGAACATTGGGGAGGGATTGACTGTGTTATATATATAACTCCCCTCCTCCTAGTGTTTTTGTTTTTTTTCATCATTCACTTGGTCACCGTAGTATCTTTTCTATGACTAGAACTCATGATCCCTGATGAGTCCAGGATATAGGTGATCCATAGAATCCATTATGCAACACCTTAGCAATGGAATGATCAGAAAACACTCCTTTATGTAGGGGAGAAGGAAATTTAATTCATAATGGGATGAAATTATTTAGTTATTATTCTTTCTTGTGTTTTAGCATATTTTATTTTACACTAATCATGTGAACAAACCATGTGTGGGCATAGCGCATGAATAATAGGGATAGTGGCAGTGCCAAGCTACAGATTGAAGACCACGAGGATCACTAGAGACGCAACACTCTTGTTTTCACCGATTTGTAGGGGTTAATCCCCTAAAGTTTGGTTTGTGGTTTTTAATGTGAAACTAGTGTAGAATATGTAATAAATAGAGACACCTGAGTAGTAGGGGGGCTGGATATATTTTGGAAAAACAATCTTTTAGCATTTTACGCAGTTCAGACATTTATTTTTATAGTTTTTATCAGCCATGATGAATTTCTGAATTTATAATGAAGCTCTAGTGTTTTTCTAATTTTGTGAGTTTATAAGTTTTATTTCCTCCCATGATACATGTTGGGGAGGGACCCCTTAATACATAGCTCAGGATTTCTGCATTTTGTTTCAGGTATGTTTCATGCATTAAGTTATTTATTTCTAGTATAAATTGCATGTGGATTAATTTCAGCATTTCATTCAAACATCATATTTTGGTTTCAGCATGAGTGTTTCCCTTCTGTAGTTATTTAGTAGTGCATCTGTAGTTCTAAAACACACTGTCTGTAGTCTTGTATATATCATCTGCATGAGCAACTTTTCGAACTTCATTTCCACTTTTTATACAGCATTTTCATATAAGATCATATCTATATTTGTTTTACTTTGAAGATGACGATTTGTGATTACAGTTAAATGGATCTTTGCTCCCTTAAGATTAAATTCATGTTTCTTAGGTTAACCTTTTACATGATTTCATTTCCTGCTTTAATCAGATTGGATTTACATGCTTTCATTTCCTGCTTTAACCAGATAGGATTTACATGCTTTCATTTCCCGCTTTAATCAGATAGGATTTACATACTTTCATTTCCCACTTTAATCAGGTAGGATTTACATGCTTTCATTTCCTGCTTTAATAAAATAGGATTTACATCCTTTCATTTCTTTCTTTGATAAAATAGGATTAACATGCTTTCATTTCCTGCTTTAACAGAATACAACGTCCATTTTTCTTAGTTCATTTCATGCTTTCCAGTTTCCATAGAACAATACTTCCTGTTTTCTTAGAGTATCCTTTAGAATACATACGAAGCTTAGAACGACGAATATTATCTCATAGTGCACATACAGTTTTGAGTACCTCTCAAGTTTGTACATTCCCTGGTCGATATTTAAAGTATACTTCTGGTATATATACTTCAAACAAGGTACACATTCCTAGAGTCCACCAAATTTTGGCACTGTTGTCGGGGAGGTGCTTAAACTATAAGAGACATATTATTAAAAAATCATAATTTTTTTTACCATGAATGCCTCGACGAAACAGGGATGAATTTGGACATTTTATGCCTAACCACCCTATGAGGAATAACAATTCTGAACACTCTCATTTTGAATTCGTCAACTCCAACGAAGAAGCTGATTCCAGCTACAATATAGACAGTGATAACTTCTTCGCTAGCTCTAGCTCAAACACTACTATGGCAGATGAGGAAGAAGAACACAGGGAACTGTTTACATTCCCCATAAGTGTACCTCTTGGGGATTCTTGAATGAAAAATATAAATCCCAATAATCTACCAAACTTCCATGGCTTAAAATCAAAGGACCCTGACACATTCTTGTTTGAATTTGAGGTAGTCTGCAGGTCCTTTGGTTATACAACTGATGCAAAAAAACTGAGACTCTTTCCTTCTAAATTAAAGGATTTATCACTCAAATGGTTTATGAGTCTAGAAGGAAACAATATCTTCACATGGGACCAAATGAAACAAGCCTTCCTGGAAAAATATAGGGACTACTGTAAAGCAAAAGACACAAGGGATGAGATTTTTAGGATGCAACAGGGAGAAAACTAATCCCTAGAATACTATGCACAATGCTTTCAACTCAGTTATATAAAATGGGCTAGTCATTGTAACTTGGATCATGAATCATTGAAACTAGTACTTATTAGAGGAATCAAGGAGGAACACCTAGAGTTCTGGAACCTATTAGATGATGGGGATATATTCCAGAAAACCTATGATCAAATCCTGCAAATCTTAAAAAATTATTCTAGATCTAGAAAAGGAAAAATGGAGTACGGGATACACATCCATTAGTAGGAGGATCATCCTTTTCAAGCCCAAGCCTCACGAAGTCCGAATTAGGAAACCTTCTAGACGATATGAAGACAAACATACTTTAGTCCTTAGCTATGCAGTTAGATGCACTCCAACTAAAAAATAAACAAGACGAGATCAACCAGGCACTAGCAGTATTTTTCCCACGATGTAGAAAGAAACATGAAAAGGGACAGTTCCCATTAAATACAATTGATATATGTGGGCTCTGCACCGATGATCACACCACAGATAAATTCCCTTTATTACCATCACGTAAAGCGGCCATATAGGATCCCACATCAGAAGGTACTATGGAACAACTTTGTTTTGTTAAACAGCGAAGGAACAATTTTGCTAGTCCCTTCTAGTCCAACAAACTAACATACTTTAATCAAGGGAATAATCAACAGATTGGAATCCTTCAGCACCAGTTAGATGGAACCCGCAAGCAGCTCCAAGCCAATGGCATCAAAACCAAACACCGTACCAACAACCATATTACACCCATCCTTACTCTCCATACCCCCCACCTTTTTCTCAGCCACAAGTGAAATACGGAAATCCATACCCATATTAAGAAAATTGGAGGACTCCATTGCAACAACCACTCATCATGTCACCTCCACTGAACTTGCTGCCTCCCAGACTGCTTCCAATCCTTGCTTAACCTGTACCAAACCCAAATAACAATAGAACATGGCAACAACAACCCTACAACAATGAAGTAGTGCAATTCCCTACCTATGTCGTGGATGCACTAGAATTAAATGAAATCAATCTTAGATATGGAAAGATACTATAGGGATCCCAACCAAAAAATAATCAAGAACATACATATCATGAACAACCCACATCTCTAGAACCCCAGAAACCCACAGTGATACACCACCAAGAAGAAGAAGGTCAACCTCAATTACCAAATAGAAACCCTCCATTCCCTAAGAAACTAAAACAAAATAACAAAGAAGAGGCAGAGAATGCTATACTTAATGAATTAAAACATTTAAGCATTCAAATTCCCATTTTACAAGCAATAAGGGATGTTCCAATATGTAATAAACTTATAAAAGAAAATTACTTAAAGAAACCTAGGCGAAGGAAACGCGATCCACCAATAAACGTGGTAGGCCAACTAGTAGACCTCATGTTGGGAATCATTGTTAATCCTAAATACCTCGACCCAGGCAGCCCTATTGTCAATGTAACCATAAAAAAAAAACTATTTCAAGCAGTCTAATCGACCTAAGAGCTGCAATAAACGTTATGACAAAGGATACAATGTTAGCATTAGGTCTCCAATCATTAATCAGACCAACCAGTATAGTCCTACAACTTTCTGACACATCCACTGTCAAACCTAAAGGAATCTTGGAGGATATCATCATCAACATTGAATCCTGGGATTATCCAGTCGAATTCATAGTTATAGAAGTCAAGAGTAAGCTCAATGGGTACCCAATCATCCTATGGATGCCACGGCTAGCAACAACAGACGTCTATATAGGCTGTCGATCTGGTAATATGACAATTACAAGTGGACAAGCTAGGAAAAAGATCACAATATACCCACCAGAAAAAAGGTTAACAACCACAGAATACCAGAATTGGATGGATGACTATGACGATATAAATGACCAAGACATACAACCTGTTCTCACCATAGAAACGGATATAACTCTAAAAGATAACGATGAAGATGGTCATTTCGCTAAATTTATTCAGAATGTTTATCCTAATCATGATTTGCTTGAAGAAATTTTTGAAACAGGGCAACAACAGTAAGTGTTGAATTATCCTATCAATACTGACAGAATGTGGACATAAATACTCTCCATTGAACAACATCCACCACAGGTTAACATTCTAGAGATCCTTCCTAGGAAAACAGTCAATATTAATGCAAATTTGGAGCTAAAACAGGAGCAACAACTCATAAAAGTGTTGTCAGAAAAAAGCAAGGCTTTTGCATGGAGCTATACTGATATGAAGGGTATAAACCCAGACATTTGCAAGCATTATATATATATCAAAGAGGGCATTGTACCTATTAGACAACCCCAAAGAAGGATGAATCCATCACTAAAAGATATAGTTAAGATGGAACTACAAAATTTACTGGATGCAGGATTCATCTACCTGATCTCAGACAATGAGTGGGTCTCACCCTTGGTAATAGTCCCTAAGAAAGGAGTGAAGTGGAGGATATGTGTAGATTATAGGGAACTTAATAAAGCAACTAAAAGAGACCACTTCCCTCTACCATTTATTGACCCAGTGTTGGACACCCTAGCTGGAAACAAGTTCTTCTCATTTTTGGATGGATTTAGTGGGTACAACCAGATCCAAATCCACCTTGCTGACCAAGACAAAACCATATTTACTTACCCATGGGGCACATATGCATACAGAGTACTACCTTTCAAACTCTCTAATGCCCCAACAACGTTTCAAAGGGCCATTTTGAGTATATTCTTTGATTTTATCAATGACCAGATGCAAGTCTACATGGACGACTTCACATTGTATGGGAATTTTTTTTTCCAAGCATTACAGCAGATGGAAGTCTACATGGACGACTTCACACTGTGTAGGAAATATTTTTTCCAAGCATTACAGTAGATGGAAGTCTACATGGACGACTTCACACTGTAAGGGAAAAAATTTTTCCAAGCATTACAGCATCTAGAATTAGTCCTAAAAAAATGCATTGAAATGAGTTTATGCCTCAGCAATGATAAATGTAGGATGCTGATGCAAGAAGGCATAGTTATGGGACACCGTATCTCCCAAAGGGGGATTGAAGTAGATCAAGCAAAAGTCACTGTAATTAGAACAATCCTCCCACCTATCAAACAAAGAGACGTGCACAAATTACTTGGGCAGACAGGCTACTACAGAAGGTTTATAGAAAGTTACAGCAAAATTTTTGCACCTATGTTTTCCCTTTTGACAAAAGATACAGAATTCATCTAGACCAAACATCATATGTCATCATTTGATCACCTCAAAGTGAAAAAAATCACGACCCCAGTCCTTCAAGGACCCAACTGGAAACTACCATTTCACATCCACCCGGGTGCTTCAGACAAAGCCTCGAGGAAGTCCTCGGGCAAGAATAATAAAATAAACCATATGCAATCTACTACATTAGCAAAAACTTAGCAAGAGCAGAACTCAATTATACAGTCACAAAAAAAAATAAAAAAATTGGTTGTCATACATGCTATAAACAAATTAAGCCACTACATCACTAGATACCCATTCTTTGTCCATACAGATCATTCTCAATCAGGTACCTCATGAATAAGCCAAATACTAGTGCTAGAATTTTTATATGGTTGCTCCTCTTGCAGAAATTTGACATAACAATTCAAGACAAACCAAGAAAGCATAATGTGGTAGCCGATTTTCTGTCTAAATTAATCCATGGACAGAACAATTAGTTGGTAAGTGACCACTTCCCCGATGAACAACTCTTTGCAATATCCACAAAAATCCCATGGTTTTCCGACATAGAAAACTACTTGTTAGCTGCGAAATTTCCACAACATTATAGCTATAAAGAGAAGTGTAGAATCATAAGGCAAAGTGCAACTTATATTTGGATACAAGGAATGCTCTTTAAGAAAGGACCCGACCAAATATTAAGGAGATGCATTCGAGAAGATGAATTCCATGACATACTCCATGCTACTCATAATGAACCTTGTGGAGGCTATTATGCAGCAAAAAGGACAGCCTACAAAGTACTGCAAACTGGATACTACTGGCCAATGCTACACAAGGACTCCTACGATTATGTATCACATTGTGATAACTATCAACGAATGGGGAAGCCTACACAAAGAGAATAAATGCCTCTACATCCCCAAATTTCTTTGGAATCATTTGAAAAATGGGGATTTGACTTTGTTGGTCTATTCAATCCCCCATCAAATCAGAAGAACTGCATTCTATTATGCACTGACTACCTTACAAAATGGGTCGAAGTCGCAGCACTTGCAGTAGCCAATGAAACAAATGTAGCAAAATTATTCACAGAACAAATCTTCCAAATATCTGGAGTTCCCATAGAATTAGTTTATGACCAAGGAAAGCAGTTCACATCAAACCTCATTGAGGACCTACTTACAAGAAAAAAAATTAAACATCAAAGGTCCTCCTCCTACCACCCACAAGCTAATGGTCAAGATGAAGTTACAAACAGAGAACTTGCAAATATTCTGACAAAAACAGTGCAGTTACATAAAAAGGATTGGGCAAACAGGTTAAGTGAAGCAGTTTGGGATTATAGCACACCATGGAAAACAACCACAAGTTTTACCCCCTATGAGTTGGTATATGGGGAAAAAAGTAATGATCCCTATTGAATTTGAAATCAAGACATTAAGAATTGCAGCCCATCTAAACATGCAACTTTCAGAAATCCAAGAAGAGCGTATGCTCCAACTAAATCAGTTGGATGAGCATAGCCAACAATCCCTCCCCACACTGAATTTATCCAACAATAGAGAAAAAAATGGCATGAAAAGAACATCAAACAAAAAAAATTCACAGAAGGGGATTGAGCACTGTTATATGATTCTCGGTTTCAAATATTTCAAGGCAAACTCACCACAAGATGGCTCGGACCATACATTATTGATACAATTTATGACAATGGTGTAGTCAAAATCAAGACCATAGATGAGATAGAATTCCCCATGTTGGTGAATGGGCATAGACTCAATGGATATAAGAAACTGCAATCAAGGGAGGAATTCACACAAACCCTCTATCAGAAAATTCTAATGCTGATAGAGGACATAGATGACCACTGATTATTTTTTAAAAACTATAAATGAAAAAAAAAAAGAGAAGAAAGAAAAAAAGAAAAAAAAGAGAAAAAAAGAGAAGACAGAAAGAAAGAGAAAAAAATAAGAAATAAAAAAGAAAAATAGAGAAATGGAAACATAGAAAATATCATTACAAAATAAACCAACGCTATAGAAATGAAAGGAACCAGACCAGATTATCTTATAGCAACAAAAATCAAAGGAGGACGACATCTAGCCAAGCAAAAGAAAACATCAAGCGAGCCAACACACAAGACTCAAGAAGCAAATCTAGCCAAGCAAAAGCAAACATCAAACGAGCCAACACACAAATCAAGAAGCAAAAATTAATCCAAGCAAAACAAGAAAAATCAAGCGAGGCAGCAAAATAACATCATGCAAGCGCAACTACGGATATGCCAAATAAAACTACAAGAAGAATCAATCAGCTACGGAGCTCCACTCAACTACAAAATATCCACACCATCAAATTCAAGTACACTAAAACATAAAATGGTAATCACTGATATTTTGTCTCCATTATCAGTCTAATTAAATTCCCCCTAAAATAGGAATTATTCTGAGCTAAGGACAGCTCTTTTCAAAAAGACGTCGGCACATGGTTCAGAGCAACCATACTGAATAATGATTACCAACTCCAATTTTAAAAATGATGACCTTTGTACCCCCCATATCTGATTCGTATCAAACCGCCAAAATTGCATAAAATGATGAATGGATAAGGCGAAACAACAGGAAAGACGGGGTAATAAAGGCAGAAATTGGGATATGAAAATAAGGACACAAATCTAACCAAAAAATATAGAAGCTTTAGATCTTCAGCAAGAGTGCATAGCAAGAAGGGTTCAGTGTTCATTCTGCAAACCGACGTCCGAATTAGAAGAAAGCAAGTAAGTCACCTGGTCCACCACCCTCAAATTTTATACTATTCAGTAATTTGAAAAAATGACAAAAGGGTTTAGAAAGAGTGAACCAGATGACCATTCACCCATCTATGAAAAACCCCAAATATTGACCATACTCCACACAGCGTGGTGGATGTCATTCATTACTGGGCTAAGAGGACATAACACCGAAATAGCCATAGAGTTCACCCGAAACCTTAACAATATAAAAGAAGAGCAGTATGCTACTAGGGTGAAGGGTGCATCGGTTTAGATGAAGAATCAATTGCAACACATACAAGCTTTCCAATAGGGCTGCATTGGGGGAGGGACGACAGAGAATCCAACCTGAAGGAAAAAGCGACTTTCTTTGTAGAGGGTGAGAGCTACGAAGAGAATAAGAATAGTTTCAAAAGAGATACCATGCCAAGTCCATGGGACGAAGTAGCTGTTGTCATCCTCAAATATATTTCATGCATGGGAAGGCTCAGCTACATTCTAACCTTTCACTTCAGAATTTTGGACCTCCTGAGGAACAGGGGGCATATAAGGTCGAACAACAACATCAACATCACTTTATACCTACTTCAGTCCATCTAGGATATGAGTAGGAAGGTGATACAGGGAAAGGAGGATGCATTGGCTCATCGCGGATTAATTAAGCTGATCATTTGCGAAGAATTGAAGATCCAAGTCCCTGAACTCTCATGGGAAGAGTGTGTCCTTGCCTCGGCTGAAGATGTCCAAGGGATGAAGGGCACACCAAGTGTGGGCATAACCCTAGTCTAGGACCATAAAGAGGAAAAATCAACCACTAAGTCAGGAGTCAAAAGAAAAATTGACTTAGATAGCGATAATGAGGTGGTGGCTGAGACCCTTGTCAATATAAAACACTCCCGTGATACCTCCTGCCAGAAAACCACAGGGGCACCTGCTAGCACGCAAGGGCTGAGGCTACAGAGAAAAAGGCTGAGGCAGTAGACCAAATTCAGGGAGGAGAATATCGAATAAAAAGAAACATTCCCCATACCACAAGACATGTCAGACTCTAAGGACGACAGCGCAGAACAAGGAAATCCTTCTACACTTGTAGAAGAAGACACACCACCCCAGACCTTTGAAAATGAAGAAATGAAAACCGGAAAGGGTGATCAACTAGTCGAAGCATTGTCTGAGCTGGAAAAGGTTAGGGAAGAGCTGGTCGCCATGAAAATTGAGGCACGATTCCACAAAATCTAGGCCGTGTCACCAGCTGCACCACCATTTATGCACGAGAAGACCCAAATCCTAAAGATGCAACACGTAGGCCAATTAAAACAAATGGAGTAGCAGAACCTAGCATTGAAAGAAAAATTAAACCAAGATCAGGAGGGATTGGCCCAGAAATACCAACAAATCCTACAGCTAGAGGACACTCTAGCCACTACTGCTAAGATATATGAATAAATATTGGGGTATAGGTCTCCATCCCGAGTCTACACAGTCTATCTTAAGGGAAAATTGTGTCGGTTCCAACTACAAAGGTTGAAGCAGGGTTTACCCTTGGATGTAATAACTCCTAAGCATTTTGTAGATACTTCCTTGGAAAGCACCGAGCTATAAAAGGACCTATTGTGTGAATTCTTCCTTCACAATCTAGTTGTACCTAACTCGCCAAATTGGTCACAAAACCCCTATATGGGTGATTTCCAACTCATGGCGTTGTGCTCTTGGATGAATCACAAAGTGGAAAGGTCCCAGGATGTTCACCTCTACCAAGTGGAGGAATGGCAGAATCCGCTATGGATAAGGGATGAAGCTACACACCCAGAGAAGGCGGTTCAGGATCACTCTATTATAACCTCGGATGAGGATCTGATCCCAATCCTTCTCGAGAATCAGAAAGAATCATTTGCACACTTCAACAACACCACCCAATGCACATTCAATGAAGTACATGAAGCTATTAGTGATCGGTGGAAAATAATTTCAAAAGAATTGAAGAAACGTGAACCTCACTCTCCCCATAGGATGGAGGTTGCACTATCTAAGGCAAGGTTGTACAAGGAATCCTTGATAAAGAATCAACTCAAATGGATTGGTATGAAACTAAACCCACCTTTCTTTCTCCGTCTAGTTATTAAGGATCACATTGATGAGGACGAGGAAAGAAGGGCTTGGGACAAAGAAGAATAGAGCCAAGGTTATTATAGGAAGGTAGAGGCTCCTAGAGTTGTTGCTTGGGATATCAGAGAGGCCATTCTAGAATAGAATGAGTCACCCAAGGATGGGTAACATCTTCAAGTCCAGGGGAGACGATGAGTCAAGGATATAGGTATTCCACAGACTCCATTATGCCACGCCTTAGCAATGGAATGATCAGAAAGCACTCCTTTATGTAGGGGAGAAGGAAATTTAATTCATAATGGGATGAAATGATTTAGTTATTATTCTTTCTTGTGTTTTAGCATATTTTATTTTAAACTAATCATGTGAACAAACCATGTGTGGGAATAGTGCAGGAATAACAGGGATAGTGGCAGTGCTGAGCTCCAGATTGAATATCACGAGGATCACTAGAGACGCAACACTCTTTTTTTCCCTGATTTGTAGGGGTTAATCCCCTAAATTTTGGTTCGTGGTTTCAAATGCGAAACTAGGGTAGAAGCTGTAATAAGTAGGGACACCTGAGTAACATGGGGGATGGATATATTTTGGAAAAGCAATCTTTTAGCATTTTACATAGTTCAGACATTTAGTTTTAAAGTTTTTACCAACCATGATGGATTTATGAATTTATAATGAAGCTCCAACGTTTTTCTAATTTCGTGAGTTTATAAGTTTCATTTCCTCCTGTGATACGTGTTGGGGAGGGGCCCCTCAATATGTAGCTTAGGAGTTCTGCATTTTGTTTCAAGTATTTTTCATGCATTCAGTTATTTATTTCTAGTATAAATTGTGTGTGGATTAATTTCAGCATTTCATTCAAACATCAGATTTTGGTTTCAGCATGAGTGTTTCCCTTCTCTAGTTCTTTAGTAGTGTGTCTGTAGTTCCGAAACACACTGCCCGTAGTCCTATAGCTATCATCCGCATGAGTGAATTTTAGATCTTCATTTCCACTTTTTATACAGCATTTTTAGATAAGATCATATCTATATTTGTTTTACTTTGAAGATGACGAATTGTGATTACAGTTAAATGGATCTTTGCTCCCTTAAGATTAAATTCATGTTTCTTAGGTTAACCTTTTGCATGCTTTCATTTCCTGCTTTAATCAGATAGGATTTACATGCTTTCATTTCCTGCTTTAATCAGATAGGATTTACATGCTTTCATTTCCTGCTTTAATCATATAGGATTTACATGCTTTCATTTCCCGCTTTAATTAGATAGGATTTACATGCTTTCATTTCCTGCTTTAATAAAATAGGATTTACATGCTTTCATTTCTTTCTTTCATAAAATAGGATTTACATGCTTTCATTTATGCTTTAACATAATACAACATCCAATTTTCTTAGGTCATTTCATGCTTTCCAGGTTCCATAGAACAATACTTCATGTTTTCTTAGAGTACCCTTTCAAATACATTAGACACTTAGAACGACAAAGATTATTTCATAGTGCACATATAGTGTTGAGTACCTCTCAAGTTTGTACGCTTCCTGGTCGATATTTAATATATACTTCTAGTATATATACCTCAAACAAGGTACACATTCCTGGAGTCCACCAATCCCTTCGAATATCAAAAAATTGGAGTGTACGCCTACCACATGTCACTAAGGAAGGGGACGCCTAAATAGGTAGGTACCTTGGAGGTCGATTCCCTTGTAGCATTCTCTTTCTCTTTTGGATCAATGAATGGGTTCTGGGATGGTTCTAGGATTTAGGTTTTAGAAAGGGGGGATCTCCTTAGGTAGACCTAGTGCTAGGGTTTCCACTTTCCTTGTAATATAGCCATATTATCACTGGTCTGGAGCACCATTTTGGGATAAGGGAAGTGTCCCCCACCTCTTTTTCTCATTAAATACCCCATCCTCAATAACCAAGCAGACCATCCTTGCGACAAACAAAAGGCAGAGTCTGGGTACACTAAGCTTATTTTCTTCCCACTGTCACAGCCGCACCAAATCTGATTAAGTAGTGGAATCTTAACTTCGTGCTTCCCCCCTCCCTTTGTGAATAACACTGCAATCTAAGGCCCAGAGCTTAAGATGGTGTTCATAATACTTTTGCATGGATATTTCATCCAAGGACTCCTCATTTATGATTCGATGCTTGAATTGAGAGGACCTCCAAGTCAAAATTTTCATGCCAATACCAGCCTTGCAACTTTAAGCAGGAGGGAGACCTTGTTCTGCTCTTTCCCAAGAAACACTTTGTTATTATAAGTCTCTAATTTAAACTTGTGCTATCATTCCTATATAGTAATTTTGAAGTCTTGGGTCGTAGGGTTTAGAAGGAATTTTGATGCGCACCTAGACATGTTCATGAGTGTTATAACTAATATGGAATTAATCATGAGAATAGATAAAAGATTGAATTGATCATTTGTTTTGCATTGATATCTATTTCATTGTTATAGTTTAATAACTTATATTTCATAGACAGTGATTCTACTTCCGATTACTTGCAGGATCAAATCATGTCTAAGCAAAAGACATGGTTGCAATCAAATAGCATCCAATAGGTTTAATACGGTGATGAAATGATGGAGGAAGCGCAAACACCCACACTCCTATTGTAGTGTGGATACACGAAGAGCACCACTAGAGTCAATCCCGAGTATTGATGGGGCGACATGTACCAGTTCTTTTAGGAAGAATAATACCAATCGGTGAGTATAGAAGATATCCCACTATTCCAAAATATAGATGGTTTGGGATTCATAAGGCAGTTGCGAGATAATAATTGTTCACATGCACGGAAATAGTGGAATGGATCCTCCCTCGCACTAATACAAAGAGGCGTATTAATAACAATGTTGTGGGATTGCCCATAGCCTATTTTGAGTCAAGTACCATGAGTAAGTATTATAAGTTCCCAGCACTAAAGATAAACCTAACCAGTGAATGGATGCATTCCAATCAATTAAACTATGTAACCTTCATCAAGCAAGCATGGCTCCCAAACAAGCAATTTTGTCAAAATGAAAATGGCACATACAACACCAAGTCACTAAAGCATTCCTACCAGATGATTGTTTCCCTGTTATGTAAATTGTATGGAGAAGCATACGTGACACACTTCAAGATTGAATGGTCACCCCTATTGTATTACGTCACTATTCATGGCGCAAGATTTAACTGGTCGAGCATCCTCTTAGAAAACATGGAGGAGGCAATGCTGAAAGTATAAGATGGATTTTTCAAGTAGCAATCAGACGTCTATATGTCCTCTTATCTCATAGATGTAATATGTACTTTGAATAAGTTTCCAAGTATGGGATGGCGTTGGGTCCCCGGGGAGACTCCTATTCATGTATGCTGCCAATTTCTCTGGGCCCTGAAGAACATTAGTAACTATAAACAAATCTGCGATGAATTCATTAGGCCATTCTATACCATCGTACATGGGACACCAATAAAGTGTATTTTTGATAATGCCATCGCCACTATGACACAACTGGGTGATTAGTACTTGACTGAACATGACACTTATTTGCGGATACATGGCGCATCAAAAGAACCTAACATCATTCCCAAGTATGTGGAAAATTACATAGTCTTGAAGGAAATCACATGTTAAGAATTCATAGATGGGATCGGGTCTGCCCTCTGGGATCGGGTCTGCCCTCAACAACACCAAGAAGGTGTCATGGCCACCTTTTCGTTTCATAGTTGGGACTTATAGATTTGCAAAGGTAAAATAAGCCATTGAATTGACTCTGGACTTTAATAAATATCATTTTGGACAAATACAATTCAGAATAAATGACCGCAAGTGGAAGATCATAAATCATTAAACAAGGGTGAAGTACCACTGGCCTTGTCAGCATGATCTATGTTCAGAAGAGGAAATATATAAGTGAGTGAAAACTTTGGAGGACCTAGATAAGAACATGGATAAGGGGACAAGCAATGAAGGTTCCTCCTCTAGCAAAGAAGTCTCCCAAGAAACTATCCCAAAAGATTCCACCCAGGAAACTATCCAGGAAGAAACACCGAGAAAGCATTAGTAGAGCCCAGAAGGGAAGGCCACTAAAATTATGAACCAAAATAAGGATGGGATCAAAATCTAGAGGCTAACAAAATAGACTAAAGTTGAGGAAATGGCTCATGTAGAAGCATTGGCTAGAAAAGAAGAAGAAGAGATACATAAAAGGTTTTAAGAACATAGGACGCATGATGAGACCCATATGAAGACAAAAGAAGAAGAAGAAGAACCATAGGGAACACAAGAAGGTGAGCTATAAGATATGGACACTGATGTACCCACTACTAGCTTTGAAATTCCACTTACTGGGGGGCATTTCCCTCTGAAGGAACTCGGAATTGTGATGTACACCCCTTCTAGAGTAGGTTTAGTAGCTAAAATGAGCTCATATGGTTTCAACACAAGTAACAAACAAATCATACGAAAGACATAAAAGAGTCTTAAGATCACATAATGTCCTGAGATGGTCATCACTCAAGAAGTCCCTATAATTGAAAACACTAACAAAGTGCCTAATTCCATGTCATCTATCAATGTGGCCACTGTTATCGCCACAAAGGATAATATAAATAAATTGTTAAGGGAGGTGAATCATGCCAAGTGGAAAATTGGGTTACTAGAAGATCTCCTCTTAGAGGCAAGGAGAGCAGACATAGAGTTGAGACATGAAAAAGACAAAATGGAAGCTAAAGTGAATGAACATGAAGCAATAAGAGAAAGCATTGCCACTCAAATAGAAAGTTTGTAGAGAGAGAAATACGCACTAGTCATAGAGGCAGAAGCTTCCAGAGAAAGTAGGAAAAGTTTATCAAGATTTCATAAGTACACCAAGGAATTATAGGGAGAGTAATTGGGCATAAAGGAACGATTTACGGAGCGGTTTTTTGAGGTCCAAAAGGCAGCAATTAAACTCCAAGCTATAGGGGCCAAGACTAAGGAAATTACTCAAAAGGTTGCATAGGTTAAAGCCAAGTTGAAGAACATTGCAGCATGGCAGCAAGGAAACGCATCCGTTCCCCCTAATATTTCCAAGAAAGCTATGGAAGAAATTCAAGTAGATTATTCCACCTTGGACAACTAGAAAAAGGTAGGTTCAAACCTAGAGAAGGACATCACTGCCCTACTAAAGAAATGTCAAAACCTGTATGGTGTGATTGAGAGGAATTTTGTAAGATGCACACTGCCTCCCCCTGGGACTATCGAATAACCTATTCCCAAGGAGAAATGATTGGTTGAGATCAGAACCATCAAAGCCCAGGATGTTGATACAGTTAAAAGTGTATCTTAGGCAACTTCATAGGCATTGTGTGATTAGATCGGGACACACACGAAGAAAGATCAACTCATGACAACCTGCCACAACATAGTCATGAAAGGATTGAATACATTGTTAAGGGAGGTAATCAATCATGAAGTTGCTTTATAGCTACTTGAACCAAAGCAATTAAATGTGATTATTTATAAATGTGATGTCTGGGACCAATTAATTAAGTCACAAGTGGAGTCATAAGATGTAAATTCGATTTTCTTTTTCTCTTAAAGACAATGTAATGTTTTAATTGTCAAATGTTTTGGGAGCAAAAATGTATCAACTAAATTGAGGCATATGAAGAGACATTTGTTAGTTACTTTGTAAAGTTATAAATTAAGGAGAAGAGAAAGAGAAAAGGGATTTTGGCATGAGATCCTTTGCTTCTCATTTTTTGTAGGAACTATTTTGGGGCCTGAATACATAGGTTGTTGAAATTTATTTTTTGGCATGGAGATTGTGAGTGTGATATGGATTGTCATGGAACTATTTTCTGCTCCATTTTCACTTATATGCACTAAGAATGTTTTAAGTATATGTTTGACTATTCTTAGAGACATCAACTTCTCTTACTATATATTGCACTCTCATGGTGTCTTTCCTTTCTATGAGCTGTAAATGCAGGAAGTTGTAATGTTTTAGCTGTTTCTGTGGGTTATTTCATTATGTGATTGTTATACATGTTTGGTATTTCAGCGCTCTATCTCTGGATTTGTATTTCAGTTTTATTTACAGCTTGTTGTTTAAATTCGCTCCTAGCTAGGATAGGGTAGGATAGTTTAGGATTGCATTGTAGGTTAAGCATATTGCATCTCATCCTTAAACAAATAAAAAAATCCTAAATGATGGACTGAGCTGCAACTGGTGAAACCCAAAACCAGTTAATGGTAGTCGGGACAGAATCCGGATGGGTTCCCTATTCAAACGGTTAGAAGTTTAATTGGGGATTTCATTGGGGATAACCCCTACTATCGGTGCTAGGAAATTTTCGAGCGTCAATAGTCTAGCATATAGAGTAGGAATTATGAAGCTTGATACCAATTACAAATCTTGAATGATAAATTTTATTGATCTTGGATGCTATATTTATATATTTGAGATGACTCTTGGTCTTCATATTCCAACATGTCCATTGGAGTACGGAGACTCTTCATCTTGTCTCTATTATTTATTTATACCACTTACAAACCTCTAATGCATTTAGATTAGATTTCTAAGAGTATTTATATCAATATTATTTAATACTACAAGTTAATAGAAAAATTATGCATAGTATTTTTTTAAGTTTTTTTACGATTTAACAATAAAATACAAATCATATTAATTAAATTATATAAAATATTATAATTAAATAATATTATAAAAAAAAAATTAACAAATTATTTGAAAACATCATAAAATTTGAATAAATGTTTTTACAATTTATGTCACTAATTTATATAACTAAATGAAAAATTGAAAACAATATTTTTATTAAAAAAATATAAAATTGAACATAATATCATTGAACTTTATTAAATTTAATTAAAATTATAAATTTATCAAATTAATTCATAAATTATTAACATTATTATTTTTACAAAGTACATTGTAATAAAATATTTTAGAAACTATATTGTAAAATTAGCCATCTATTTATGGTGCAATATACACTTTCGCAATATAAACGATTCCAACATTACGAGTAGGTGAATGTAAAACATGCAATATTAACCACGTTAAAAATGCATTATGTACTTTTCCAATATAAGAGATTCCAACATTTGTAGCTAGTGATTCTAATCAATGCAATAGTAACCTCGTGAAAAAAAAGTGAATTTAATCAATGCAATAGTAACCTCCTCGTGAATTATGAAGCCTTTATATCAAAAGGTTAGAAATTTGAATCGAAAAAGAAAGTTTAAAGATTTTTAATTTATATTAATAATAAAAATGAATTTAATCAATGCAGTAATAACCTCCTCGTGAATTATGAAGCCTTTGTATATAAAAGATTAGAAATTTGATTTAAAAAAAAAAATCAAAATACCCTAGATGTTTTAATAAGATTTTTTTATTTTTTTTATTTATATTAAAAATAATAATAATAATAATAAAATTAAAAAAAATCTAAATCTTAATATGTTTAAACTAACACCAAAACACTTAAATATAATAAAATTTAACTTAAAAATAATCCAAAACAGTTTGGAGTAGGAGGGGAATGTTGTTCGCAACTTTTGACTCACCGTCGTCCTCCATGTCTTATTTCCCGCATCATTGTCCATGTAGGCCCTCCCAAGTCCATATACCAAAATTGCCGAATGTGTCCAGATTAATTGTCGAATGTCTACAAGTTTGAAATTAGGTATAGATATAGACTTTTTTTTCTACCGGAACTGTTTCTTACCGAGTTCATGAATGAAATACATATATTGATTTGTATTGACGAGGGGTAGCCTTAATACTCGGAAGAAACTATTACATAGAGACAGATTTTGGAAAATTGGGAACAGTGAACATGAAGAAACGTTAATGGAGAGCAAATATATTATATATTAATAGAATAGCCAATTAAATAATCATGTAGCTTTGTATTTGAGACCTGTCACCTTTTGAAATCTCAGCCGATCAAACCAGTGACAAGGTCTCGAAAAACCCACTATGCTCTAATGGCTCTATTGCGAAATTCATGGCGATTTTCATGATGAAGGCCGCCTTCATGTCTGTTGGTTCTAGAGTGTTCGAATAGGAAACAACGACGGCTATACATGTTACCCTACAGTTCTACACCCATACTGACCGACACACTACGTGGACTTCCACTCATTTCAGTGCTGTACACACTGCTTGGACCCCTTTTTACCACTTTTCAATGGCGCTTTTATAGTTTTTTTTTTCCTTCAAATAATCTTGATAAAGGAAAACCCACTATAATCGAACTATTTATTTCAATGGTAAATTTGGAATGTGAAAATTAATTGTATTTTTTTATTATATTAATTGATACTTTTCAAGGGCGCTAGTAATGTGGCAATTTCATATATATTCTGTCTTTTGTCTTTTCCATATTGAGCAGGATTTTATATGGTGTATTCAAATAATCTCGATAAAGGAAAAAAAATCCTAAAATCTAAGTATTATTTCAAGGTTATTTTAAGTATTATGGTAATTTTGGAATGTGTAAATTAAATGTATTTTTCTATACATCAATGTTATTTTTAAATTTATATTTTATTTATTATCAATTTTATTGAAAAATATAAAAAATAATATTATAATTGTATTATTTCAAAATTTTAAATAATTTTTATAAATAATAATAATTATATTGATAAGTGTTTAAATATTAGAATTTGGGGTGTTACTTTTTTAAATAATTTTTATAAATAATAATAATTATATAGATAAGTACTTATATCTTAGAATTTGGGGTGTAGTAGCACTTATCTTTTTCTTAGATTGTATAAGGATGAGATAAGTGTAGTTTTTAATTGATTTTATAGTAGTCATTCAAATTTGAAATAAACAATTATTAAAAAAATATAAAATTTGAAATAAACAATTATTAAAAGAAGAATATAAAAAATAACTAGTAGCTATGCATGGATAACTAGTAGCTTATGCATGAATAACTTGTACTTGATGCATGGATACCGGATAGAACAAATAGTTCCTTCTAATCTTACACGATTTTTTTCTTTCTTTAAGCTAATTAAAATAGAGGAATAATTTTGATCCTCAAAATTAAACTTAATAATCTCTTTACAATATCATAATTTTCTTTTAACATTTAAATATTATTTTCACCACATTTTCTCTTAACCCCATATGAATTATTTTACCATCTACACAATTAATTAATTAAATAAATAACATTAATTTTTTTATAAAATTTATTATTTATTATGCAATGATAACATTATTTTGCAAAAACCAATGTAAAACAATAATCTCCATCTTAGAACTGCTCATGAGACATATGGCAAGTTCAATGTCAATATTGCATTAATTTTGGAAAACGTACAAAAATAGTCTCCAATCATGGATGGAGCAATAAACACACCTATAATAAATTTGTGTAATGTCAACATTATTTTGTGAAATCTTGAAATATAGCTCTACTATCGGAACTTTCTAGCAGGCTTACAATTTACAACTACCAAACACGGTAACCATATTTATAGTTATTCACTTTTTCAACTTTCTACCTATAATTTCATTTATCACGTTTATAGCTAGCAACTGAGCCACACTACTGCTCCTCAAAACACTTTATGAAAGCAACTACATTAATATTCCATCTACCACTGCAAAAGCTTCTTCCTTCACTGTCCTTGAAGAATCTTCATACCCATATACCTGCATGCACACCATCATGTAACATCATTATGAGTGCCATTTTTATAATTTATATATATAACCCTAGAGAATAAAATGTTAAGAATATTATTAATGAAATAGTTACCTTCCAAGCATCATTGTGGTGGCCTGTGGGTTAGTTCCAGGACCGTCTTTAAACGTGGAGCCATCCACAATCCTCAGACTATCAACTCCAAACACCTGATATTTCTGGTTAACCACAGACCCAACATGACATCCTCCATGGAAGTGCCACATTGTGGCCACAGTATCAAGGCAGAACTGAGCCATGGCTGCATCGTCCCCCGTGTTGTTTGGTATCGCTTTCCCAAGGAACTGAAATCCATTGACGGTCGCGCCATTAGTCTTAGTACCCGTTGAATGTGCAAATTTTTTCAGTGATTGTGTGTTGAGGATTTGAGCGATCATCCTCGCTCCTTGCACGCATCTTTGCAGGTCCAGAGGGTGGGAATAATAGTTGTACCGAACAGTAGGATTGTCTCGAGGATCCGTGCTGCGTAGCCGAAGCTCTCCTCTCGACATTGGAAACGCCAGCTTCTCAAATATGTTTCCACAATACTGCATGTTCTTGGGATTTGAGGATGAGCTGCCATTTACACTAGCTGGAGCTGGTAGGATGAAGCTGCTGGACTCTATGTAAGTTTGAGAGCCTTTAAGAATACCCACTACCTGTATGCTGGAGAATTCTAGGGGTGTAGGGGACAGCAAGGTTATGGTTGCACGGGGGCTGTCTTGAATCCCTTGGCCTACTAAAGGTAAATTTAGGACTAGAGGAATATTGAATTGTTTGAGTTGTTGAGATGGACCGATTCCGCTCAAGAGGAGCAGCTGGGAGCTGCCTATGGATCCTGCAGAGACGATTACCTCGCTGGAACGTGATGATTCTTTCAGAAGAGCTTGATAAGATCGACCATAGGCGTCCTTGAATTCTACTCCGCGGGCCTTTGGTTTCCCAGAGGAGCCACCCTTCTTTCCTGCAAGTTTTCATAATCAAAATACTGAATCTACATTTACAGGTCTTGATATAACTCTAGTAATCGATTATTAATAATAAATAATTGGAAAATTAGGCAAACAGTATTAGCAACGAATGTTGTGAAACGGCAGTCATGTGTGTCTAATTGATTGCAGGTGTATAATGAATTACCTTGAGATGCAGAGGAATTGAAGAGAATCTTGCTGACGGTAGCATTGAGAAGGACTACGATATTGTTGGGGTTGGCAGACTTGAGAAGATCTGCAGCTGTGTGTCTTTTGCCATTGTTGTCGAAGATGGAGGCGCTGATCTTGGTTCCCTCCACATGATCCAACGTATATCCATTGTCTGGAACAACTCCTGATGCCAAGAGCCCATCTCTGAAAGCCGATGACCAGTTGGAGAGGCGATTTGGTTTGAAAACGTTCTGCTTCTCCACCCATTCATATGACTGTTTTACAAGTGTTTCGTCCCATCCCATGGAACGAACATAGTCGGAGCTCGCCCTACTGTAGAAGGCGGCATTGAGAGCAGTTCCACCTCCCAGAACTCTGGCTCTCGCTAAAGTGAGTCCATCCTCTGTAACAAACGACTGTGCTGGGGAAGTGTAATTGTCGGTCTCCCCCAATAGGTCTCCATAAGCGTTGGCGTTCTGGATTTCGGGAACTCCGTAAGGAGATCCTCCCCTCTCTATTACCAAAACCGAATACTTGGCAGACAACGTTGCGGCGAGGGGGCAGCCGGCCGTTCCTCCTCCAACTACAATGTAATCATATCTTTTTGCAGCTGCTTTCTGGCCATCGACACTCATAAACGCAAACGGATTCGAGTTCGAGGGTGGTGTGGCTGCATTACAAGAGGATAGCAGCAAATTGCTACTAAGCATTATGAGCAACAGCAGACGCCATGCCTGAACATTCGACACAGCCAACATCATCTCCATCACAAAGAACTCGACTCCTTCACGTCTTCTGAAGATGTGATTCATTGGAGTCTCCCTCTGAAGACATTTATAGGCGCTTGCGGTGTGTACAGTTGGGATGTGAACGCCTCTCTAGAAAGAATCAGCATCACACCCTACGGGCCCCGCAGTATTGAGGAGCACATGATCAAATCTGTCGGCGGGACTGTAGTGATTGGACTTTAAATAAAGTAACGTTGCTGTCATTCGAAAATCTCTGCCCATGCAAGCATGATGTCAGTGTGATGTCATACATTATTTTCAATGTAAAAATTGATGTTAATTATGTAAAATTTAAGATTAATTGGATTGAAAGTAGCCGCTAGCCACCCACGGATGAGGCGCAGGCTTCAAATTTGAAGCTTTCAACGCCCTTTGACATATTTTACCCTTCATAGAAAGACACAACCATTTTTGCCATTCAAAAAGGAAATTATTTTGCCTCTAGCCTTTCCATAATGAAATTTACCTTATTTTTTAACTTTGTAATTGAAGGATGGCTCTAATATTGACCTATCAAATTTTTAAATGATTGAGAATCAACAATTAGTTCTACCACATATTACATGAACATTATTTATTAAAATTTAAATTATCATGAAACTTTAAATCACCATCAAGTTATTTTTCAAATGAAAACTTAACTTTTCCAATGTTTATAATTTGTTTTAGTACTACAATAGTCCATGCCATGCAAGGAATTTAGCAATGGTAATAATTTTTGATTTGGATCTCCTAGTACTCTTACAATGACACAAGTATTAATTATGTATATGTAGACTATTATTGATAACATGATTGATATGATCTAATACTTAAATTTTAATTTTCTACCATTGCCTTCATTTTGGAAGAAGACTTAAATTCTCAATTCCTAGTATCATAGGATAGTTGCATTTTCTTTACTACTTTTCCTTAGATAATAGCATCCCCTTTCTTGGATTTGCATATGGGAATTTTTAAGGTCATCTGAATATTGTGCAAGCCTTCAAAATTTTGCTCCATGATCTTCTCTTCAGTCAGGGTTCGAATCTTCCAAAACCATGTTTTGCAAAGCCATGTCTGGTTTATTGTATGCAACAATTATCACATGTTGGATGGGACATTTTCTATAACATAAGGTGGTTGTGCTACTAGCCATGGATTCATGATTTCATCAAGTATGGCTAGTCCCCGAGTCTAGATGTCACATCCCCTCCTGTGGATTCAACGCATGGAAGGAAACATGACTACAATTATGGGATTCTACAAAAACTAAGCCCCGTTAATTATGAATAGATTCATGACAAATAAAACACATGTGTGCAAATGTCATTCAAAATAAGCATGCACAACAGAATTAAGCTATCCAAACACACTTCACATGCATTCAGCATATCAATAACAATCATCAAATAAAACAATGCAAAATGTAATACACATAGAGAATACTTATCTTGATGGTGAGGTTGCCCCAAGCAACTAGCTACGCAATTGCAACGTTCCACCCAGCCATAGGCCAACTGTGCTTATCAATATTTCAGCACAATTGCCACCCTTGAGCTGGGCATGATTTCCACAAGGAATGGGAACACTCAAGCTCATGGACAACCAAATAAACATTGCATCTAAGCCAAGCTAGTACATAGCTGGGTTTATCAAGCCAGATCTGAACCCTCTATTTTCGGATGCCCGCACTCAAAATCAAGCCAAAGCAATGGATACCCATAACTCATGCCACATTCTTCTCTCCCACACACAACAAAAGACATATGTTGGGCACAGGGAAAACGTTTTTACTATTGGATTCACAAACAAGATGTCCATGGGTTTTCCCTAAATCGTGGCTAGTAAAAAAATGGATTGTGGGAAGGGAAAATCGAGTTTCCAGCATGTATGTGGGCATTTGGAGGGAAAAAAAGACCACCCAAGACCCTCAAAACGTATTCCTCTTCCCTCTGGATGTTTTACAACCCCAAAACAACCTCCCAGCTAAATAAAAATGGAGGAAAACTCAGGAAAACGTGAGGGAAATCACCCAGGTTGCTTCAAACTCGTGAGAGAGCCAATCTGGTTGATGGATAGTGGCTTGGGGAGAAAATTCGTGGTTCTTTTCTTTCCCAAGAATCCAAACATGAATTTCCAAAATGGTGGCTTGCCCATACACGAAAATGGGATAGCCATACCTCTCCATTTCCCCAAATAATAATTACTTCAACCAATTCTTGGGAGAAATAAATGATTGGGTACAAAAGTCAACATGGGTGGTTGAAAGTTCATGGGTTCTCTCATTGACACTTGTCTTGACTTTATTGGCTCAAGGGTTTGAATATTTCTCTCCCATTTCCTTGTAAAAACCATGCCCCCATACTCTTGTTGCATTGCATTGCATAGCTAGTTGTGGGTATTTTATTAAAATGCATATTTACATGATATGTACAATTTCCATTGTTCCTGGCTAGGACGCAAACCATATGCATCAATTTTTAACACTAAATCAATGGAGGGGACTTGGCCTTGAGCTCCTCACCATGATTTTATAACAATATTACATCATTTACATTTTAATGCAATGGGGTCAAAATCAGGATATTACACTAGAGGCTTGGATCATAATTGACTAAGACTATACAACAAGATATTAATGGAGGACAATGGTACAACAAGATTATCAAACTCAAAGAAGAGAGTGCATGACAGGTGGGAGTTGGAGTTACATACTATTTTGTTATAGCTTTATGTTGCATTTTTTTGTTATAAAACTTGTCCAAAATGAAGGGATTTGAATGAGGAAACTTCTCAAAATAAGATGATTTGATAGATACTGAACTCCTAGGTTAAATTTGATGGATAATTTGTATTATATTGACAAATGTGATCCATAAATGCTAGTAGTCTATACCTTTCCACTTTTTTCCACAAAGTTAAAACCATTAATTATTGGTGATGCACACTGCAACCCTAAGAGCCAAGCATTAATTGACAATCATCTCTAGTAAGCTATAGCGTGATAGCAAATAAAGAATTAATTAACAATCGCATGTGGTTAGATGGTAGCCTAATAAAAAATAAACACATTAATGCCGGTTTTGTTTCGGTAGGCTATTAGTGGAAATCAACTGACAACAGGATTTAGACGCTTAATGCAGCTTGACAACTATTCCTTCTAAAATCCCAATAAATCTATGTGTAAGGTGAATAAGTAATATATTAATAGCCGCAATGCAATCACATAATCCATGATTAAATTGTATAATGGATGATAAAAAAATTAAGATTATAATCAATTCATCATAATTTTGCATAGGTTTATAACTAATGTAGTCGAGTGATTATAATTAGAGAATATGGAATAAAAAATGCGGTTAATCAAACGGTTATTGGAATTTGGAAACGTGAATATGAAAGTGGATTCAAAACTGTGGTTAATCAAAAGGTTATTGGAATTTGGAAACGTGAATATGAAAGTTGAAAGTTTGAAATTGAAGTGGTTTTAAACTTTAAACTTTTGTTTATCATTATTCTAATTTCCAAATGTGTTGGCCTTGCTCAAGTTGTTCCTACTTCCACCATCATCATTGGGTCTGAATCCTATTTCAATTTCATATTTCTACATTGTTTTGTGTTTTAGTACATGTTAGAGTTATGGGAGATGGATAAGGAGTGGGAGCTCATGCCGGGGCACAGGTAGCACTAGGATTCAATCGATATTTCATATAGTGAGATGGTTAGGAAATTGAATGAACATGATTATCAAGGCTCTTATTGGAGCAAGTTCCTTGATCACTTTTCAATCAATATTTACTTGTCCATTTATATGTGAGACATGGAGATTCATGATGGTAAGCGAGATGGTGGGTCACTTCCTCTTTCGTTGGGTTTGTGAATGGTTAATATGAAGACTCGACCCAAGGATTTCATCCATTTGTCTTGGATGACTCCACTAGTATTTACACGGAGATGAATGCACTGCTCAAAAGCCCCAAAAATCATAGGATAAAAGATTGCCTCATGATTAGATATCATTATCATTGTTTGTAAGAATCACGACTGACTGAGCTTGTCATTTGGCCTGCGAATTAGGATTCAAGGGGAAGAGGTACCTTAAATTGTTCATATCAAAATCACAAGTTTGAATGGAACTAACCTTTGATCCTTTCTCAAGTTTCTTCTACTATCGAGTTTGACCCTTTCTCAGGTTGTTTCCACCATCACCATAGATCCCTTCTTAGACTACTTTCACCCTTTATATCACACCTTCTTCAAACTCCACGGGGATTCTCTTGAGAAAAGGAAGGACACACTTTCCCCAACACCATCGGTCCACCACCCACTTGCATAAGTGTACCTCACCACTAGAGATAGAAAAAGACACCTCCCTGATGATTATTTCCTCTAAGGGAGTATGTCTCTCCTCTCGTTTTCAGAGTTGAGTGGCCAAAAACATATATAAAGGGGTTCCTTCCCTTAGTGGAGCTCAAGACTTGTTAGGTTTCTCTTGCAATAGAATGATTTCTCAGGTGTGTGGAACATGGCAATAGTTTTATGTTGTGTTATTTTATAGGTATTTATTTGCTTCTTCTTGGAAAGGGGTGAAGTTTGTTATTGAAGTGATTCAAGTTAATAGTTTTTGTATTCATGAACATATTTTTTAGATTCAATCCATCTTTTGAATTTATCGATCTCTATGTTCATGGGACATTGTATATATTGTATTTCATTTTCATCCAACCTTGAATTTTTTATTAGAAGTTTTATTACTTGCCGATTCAATCTCCGATGGTTATAAATGTTTTTAAATTGATTTCTTCATATAGTTAGGTATTTTTTATGTTTCTATAATTTTCTCTATTCTTGTTTTATTTGAGTTAGAAATTACTTATTAAAAACTATAGAGTGGAATTATGCAAATTTTGTCACTATATTGAGGAATTTGATTACATTGCTTTCAATAAACAATGAAATTTTAATGTATTATTACATTTTCAAATTAACTGAATGGTTTATTTTAACATGTCAACATTGAAGGGTTCAATATATCATTGCACTTCAAAGTGAAATAGGACCTCACCCTTCAAATTTGAACCTTGATGAAGTGATATCAAGGCGAAATGATTGTGAAGTGACCATGAGAGGCATAAGGGTGGCGCTCGATGCAACAACGCATTTAATTCTTTCCTCTGCCGTGCAAATGAGAGTACCATGTCAACTTGGGAATTAATGGTGTTTCATTGATACATAGACATGGTACCATCATGACAATTGAGGTGTTAATGGGTTCCATATGCTAGATAAAACATCACCCTGTGCATTATCGCGACATCTTAGTAGGTAAAATTTAGTCTGAGAATGACGAACTTACCAATCAGGAAATTGGAGAATTCGTGGTGAGGGAAACACAACCATGGTAAGGGAACGTCTGCACGCCTCTCGCCAGTGAGGCAACTCCCAACAAGGACAAAGCAAAGAAGTAGATGGTCAAGTTGTTGCAAGGCATCTGGCCTCCATGACTGATATTATTTTTGATATAAGGAATGATCTATGCAGTCATGGCGACAAGACGTAGACGAGGGTTCAAGATCTGGCCTATAGGGTTTAGGTGTTGGTTGATTGGTGCATGGGCATCGCATAAATCCTCAATATTTTCCCTTCGATATTTAGGGAAGGTGTGTGGCTTGAAGTGTCCATCCTAGTCCTGAGGCCTCCTTCCTCAGCTAAGATGGCAGCCATGCCTTCTCCGATCTTTGATGCTCTTGGCAGTGACACATAAGGCATAAAAATGGAGGACATCAATCCTGTAACGAATACGATGATGGTGGATGTGAGTACACCAACAATTCGCCTTTGGAGCCTCCCAAGCAGTATTGACGCTTGGTACTCGACAACTCTGCAAGGCATCAGTAGTTGTGTGCGCTCGAAGCTTTTTCACGTTTGACATGAGAACTCACTTTAATTTTCCTCTATAGTTTCTGAATGTTATTGCATAGGATCTTTTTGTTAGAATTTTGATGGTCTTTAGCATTTTAAATCTTTTGCTTTGTAGTCCATTAGTAGTAGTCTATGAAAATTCTCTACATAGCCTAAACGAGAAAGCTTACAATTTCTTTTTGGATTATGGTAGGCAATTTCTCTTTTTTGAAAGCCCAAAGCCATCCATCTATGTATATTTATTTAAATTTTTTGATAATGTAATATAAAATCTAAGTGAAAAAAAAGCCACCAACCACAATCTATTGGATGTCTTAGGTTTGGAACTTAATTAAAAATATAAATTTAAGGGTTAATTAAAATAATAATAAATATGTATTATAAATCAATAAATTATTATAAATTTATTTATAATTACTTTTTATTTCAAATTTATCAAAGATTAAAATAGATTTTTTATATATTTAAATTTTATTTATTTTAGTTGATTGTACTTTTATTTCGTATTAATTCAAATTCAAATTCACAATTAGAAGAATTATATATATATATATAAATATAATTGCTTTTATTTTTTATATCTATATTTAATTAACAAATCATATTATTATTATTTATAAATATTATATATTTTTTAATTTAAAAATCTAATAATTAAAAAGATTAATAGAAAATAATATATTTCAGATTAATGTTAAATCTTGCATTACTGCCATCTAAACGATCAAAACTTCTTTAACTATAATTATAACCAATTACTCGAAAACAATTTTACCAATGACTGCTAATGAAAAATCCATATCACAAGGTTATACACTTCACAATTTAATTTTAATTAAAACAACAAACATTAATAGTTATAAATGAAAGATTTATAAGGCGGTTGAATTGAATGAATTCGACCGAACTACAATGACCAAATGTAGAATGGAAGAGAGAGATGCCATGCCGTGGGCGTTGGATTGATAGATAGCTCCATAAGTGGAGCATTATTATAATCATCTACTGTACATAAAAAATTTCAATAAGGCAAAAGGATCTGTAGAAAAGGCAAATGAGACCATATGAAATCCAATCGCGGGGATATGTTGACAATTAATTAATTGACCATGCTTCCCTCCTTCCAATATTTTGATTATATTCTGTAGTTCACACACCTTTCCATTAAAGAGGGTATTTTTTTCGTTATATGCGGCTCCACTGAAAAATTCACACAATAAAAGAAATTTCCAAATTGACTTTTATGGAAGATTTATATAAAAAAACACGGAAAACACGCATATTAGCATTGAGCATTGACTGAGTGAGTTTTTTTTTTTCAAAGAAACTGTGAGTTCCTTGTGGAACTTGACTTTGCTTCATTGCTTTCAATACAACTTCATTTACGTGCGAAGACAAATACAAAATCATAGACTTTCGGCAAGAAAATTTGCACCGTGTCCTAAAAGGTAGGTGTTTGATTTCCAAAGTACTAATCTCACTGTTTATATTGTGATGATGTTTCAATATCTTTATTTAAGAAAAGAAAGGTAATCCGTGCAGACTACCTAGTAGAAACCTTAAAATTTTTGTAGCATAGCTTAAAATTTCGTTGAGGACATATTTTTTCGGCATTGTAAGAAAAGATTTTTAAATTTTATATAACAGTGTTAAATTTACATAATTTAAGTGTTTTTGGAGTTCGGAGTTTTTGAGGATGCTGAATTTATTTATATATTAAAAACAATTTAAACAATATAAATTTTATATTTATCGAAAATAAAATTACCGCATCAAACCAAAGACTACCCATAAAAAGTTTAAACTTCTTCAATTTTTATATTTTGTTTAATTTATTTAAAAAAAAAATGTTTAAATTTTATTTAATTTGTTTTTTAATAATAAGAGTGAATATTGATACGACAATTAAATGAAATTTTATATTTAGAACTAATTTTTTTAATATTAAAAAATATATTTCATATTTATATTAAATATATAAACATATTTATTTTGGAGTAAAAATTAGTTTGAAAGTTGATTTTATTATATTTTCTCTATTCTATTTATAATTCTTATTATTCTTTAGTATTCAAAAAATTAATATAATTTTTTTTTTAAATATATAAATATTTGTTTTATATTAAAACTAGTTGAAGAGATATTTTATTATACCGAAGAAGATTAAGATTCAATAAAAAATAGCTTAAAAGTTTATCTTATTATATTATCATTAAAAAATAGTTTAAAAGTTGTTTTTATATGATATGTTTTCTTATACCGTGTATCATTATTATAATAAAAAGAAATTGATGGTATCGTGATTATTGTTATAAAAAGAAATTGATTTGAATCTATAATTTATTTTATTATTTAAAAAGAGACTTTATCTATATATTTAGCTAGCTAATTATGATTTAATATAATTTTGTCTCTAATAGTTTCTTTTATAATTAAAAGATAATTCTAAAATTTATCATTTATTATATTTTCTATATTGTATTTTAAATTTTATTATTTTTAATATACTATTAGATCAAGGTTTTTGTCTATTATTTTGTCTTTAAATTGTTTCAAATGAAGTTTGTATGAAGAAGTTATGCCTTCCACCTATCCAGTTGACTACCGTGGTACTGAGTGGATCCCAAGTCAGCTCTAATTCCTCACACATGTGGATCTAATCACATGTGGACATTTAAGAATATTTTAGAAGGACCAAAACCCTAACCCTAATAGGGAGTTGGGGCACATAGAAACCCTAAACCTAACCCTAGATATCTATCAGGATATGCTAAATACTGGGCCACCAGAAGAGAAGGGGGTTCCATTCTTTTGATGTATTGTATTGTTCCATAGTTGAGCAACAACACAAGAGTGGATGTTAGAGTAGAACAACGGAGATATGAGATCATGTAGTTGTCATTCTGGTTGCAAATTCATAGGTAACTCCATAGAGTGTATCATTTTCTTTGTATTTTCCATTTGACATAAAAAGCAAGGCATAGTCCTCATTTGTGGTTGGATTTTTCCCTATAGTGGGTTTTCCCAAGGTATATCTTGTGTTATTCTGTGGATTGTGTACTTATTTTCTCTAGTTACTCTTGTTTCAGTTCTAGTTATTTGACATTCAATAAAAATAAGCTAATAAAATAAGAACCAAGTTGTAATATTTGTTGTGACGAACTATTCTAGTGGAATATCCACGGTAGTTTACGGATCATATCAGTATCAGAGCAATTTTTATTTTGGGTTTTGTGGGTAATTGCTGGATCCAGTAGTTGTTCAAAAGAAATTGTTCAAATTGTAGACATGGCAGATGAGTTTGTTCAAGGAGTGACGGGAGATTATGAGCAACAATTTTCAACACTCGAAATACAAGTCGTCGATATCTCACGCAAGATGTCAAACCTCATGGCAGCTTTGGACAACAAGTTTGGACCTTTTGGGGATTTTGGAGGCTCTAACTCATATTTTGGATAAGGGGAAATCATAAGATAAAAGTGACCCAGAAAAGGAGCTGATGAAAGAGCTTGAGAGAGAGAAGCTGAGCTCCAATACCAATATTCCTTCCTAGCCTATCTTCAAGATGGAAGCAAAACTCGACATCAAGCCGTATCAAGGTGAGATCGATGCTCTAAAACTGAATTATTGGTTGCAGTAATTGGAGGTTTATTTTAGCATCCATCAAATAGCCAAGGATCAAAATAACTCATTTTCTCGACTGAAGTTAGAGGCCCATGCATTAAACTGGTGGGAAATCCACAAAGAAGTACTTAGGCTGGAGGGTGATCCACCAGTAACTAAGTGGGAGGACTTTAAAACCCTCATCAAGTTCTAGTTCTACCCTATCAGGCATGTAGAGGACTAGTGGATCTGTTGGGATTACTTCATGCAAAGGCAAGGGAAAAGTGTGCAAGAATGCACCACCAAGTTCAGGATGATGGCTATCATGTAGGAATTACAACACTTTGGCTCAAAATTCAACGAAAATCTGACAACAAGGGAAAACCATTGAAAAATACAAGTTAAATATCTATTTTTTGTGTTTTCTTTTTTTGTAAATCATTCCATGTTCGTTAGATGACATATGTGTATTCCTCAATCGTCGGTATACCAACATTTTTTCGATGTTTTTCTGACATTTTTCAGTTAAGAGTTGGAGCACCAACGGTTTACCAATAACCGTCGATCGACAGAATGATGTCCATCATAAGATACACAGTTGAGGACATATTTTTTCATGTTCAATTAATATTCCCATGGTTCAAATTCTGGATCCCCCATCTTGATTGTAACCTTCTATGATCACCTATTGGAAAAAATACAAAGGCTATTGAACATTGCTTGTCATTGATGTCAACTAAAGATGATGTCAAGTGTTTGACTGTCATCTAGTGCCAAATAGGATGTCAACTAATTTATTATGAGTCATTGATATCAGCTTAAGTCAAAGTGGATACAACATTCCAGTAGAAGTATGAAGAAGCCACTTTGAGGTAATCTATGCACATGATGAAGAAAGCATGAACACCATAAGTATATGCACAAATGGTGAAGGTGAAAGATATGTATGCAAATTTGGAGTATATCTAAGAGTGCATTCTGTCTGAAGATGTATATCAAGAATACAACACTCAAGCAACTTTGGAGTATATCTAAGACTGCATAAAAAATACATCTTGCGGGTCAAGGTTGAAGAAGTACATAAGATGGGACATCATGTAGATCCATAAGATACTTCATGAAGATCCTTTTCAAGAAGAAACAAAAGTAACGGATCCTACATCATGTGGACCATGCGCAGAAATCAAGTCCACCAAGTCATACTCTCTCATGACAACAAATTGAAGGAGTTGGTTGGACAATGGTACAAGTGCTCAAATTGCCAAGAAGTTGGTTGAACAAATGGGACAAGTAAGAAAGCAATCCTAAGCATTGCTTGGTTGATGGTTAGGAGTGCGCAGGAAGAAAGGAAAAACAGATGGTCGAACAATCCTGAAAGAACGCAAGCATAGCCAGTCAAAAGATGCTTTCAGCTAGTGGAAATCACACAAGTTCCTACGATGATACAACGTTTGAACACTATCTATGAGAAAATTCCACATCCAAAAAAACAACAAGTGTACAAGTCCCACAAGTAATGACAAAGCATAAGTCAAAATCCCACCAAGTAAAAGTCAGAGTTTGTGTAGATTCCATAAAGTATCACTACATCAAGGGCGCATCACCCAAATGCAAGGATGAAGCAAGGATCATAATCCCACTAAGCAGAAGATGGAGAATGTGCAGATTACGTAGAATATTGATATCACGAGGGCACATTACCCACAAAGGACGATACAACAAAGGTCATGGACATATCAAGATAAAGTAGAAGATTGCACACATAACAAAAGGAAATGGTACATCAAGAGCGCAATGGTACACCACCAAGGTGTAAAGTCCCACTAAGTTGTGGACCTTGAGTGCACTTGATACATAAGAGATGACACATCAATAGTGCGGATGATGACACGTGTCATATGCACAATCCATGAAGTATGGAAGAAGGGATGCTGCGATCAATTTGCGAAGATACAATCTATGCAGGACATGTATAAATAGAAATGCAAGTTAAATATTTGTAGTAATCTTGAAAGAAAGAAAATAATTTTTTGGGTAAAAGTTTCAGTTTGTTTTTCGGGGCATCAAGGGGCTCATGGACAGAACAATATGATCTAGCGAAGAGCCAAAAGCGCACATGCAACATAACAAAGTTTTGATGGTGCACAGAAAGTTTTTGTAGACCTGTGACAGTTGCACAAACACTGAAATAAAGAGATACTGAAGAATGCGCAAGTGTTGGATATCTCAAAAGACAATATCACACTCAGCACATCAATAGTTGTAGAAGTTGAAGATATAGAAGTGTAGAGACAGGACCGAAGTTTATCAGATATTGCGCTGATGTCTAGCTAATGCATATGAACAAAAGTGAAAGTGTGCGGAGTTGGAGACTCCATCTAATGCGTAACAAAAGAACAATAGAACTCGATAGGCGCATCATGATGTAGATGATCTGAGACAAGTGCGTTAAACTGAACGAAACAACTATTTGATGCACATGATGGCGTAGATTATTTGAGAAACTTCTACACTTAATCAGAATGGACACATCCAAAAGTGTGCAGTTACTTCAGTTACTAGTCTTCATTTCTGAACAAAAAACTATCAATTGAAAGCACAATATCAGTTGATCATTGTGGTCACATAGAGGAGAATGTTAAACCATAAGCGCAAACTACAGTATCAGCGGAGCACACAATCTATGAAGTAAGTCATCAACATAAGTTTAATTTGAGAGGAATGAGAATTCAAGTGATGTATGCAAAGAAGTAACATAGTATAGTCTGCATACAAAGGTTGCACATAGCAGAATCATCATCAGAAGACTTGAAGAAGTGCGTGGATTTGAAGATCAACAAGGCAATAAAACATATTGGACATCAAGGCGGTTGCACGAGGCAAGGAGACAGGGAGTCACGGCTTCCTTCAGGTTGGTTCCTTTAAAACAAAGCGACAGGGGGGCAGTGCCTCCTTCTAGTCGGTGCTGGAGAAAAAATAGGGGGTTGGTGCCTCCTTCCATTTGGTTCTAGTAAATACAGGAATTTGGTGCTTCCTTGAATGTATTCTCTCACTATAAAGAAGCATTATGTGGTTTTCTCCCGTTTCGATTTCCACGTAAAAATTATGTGTGTTATCTGTTGATGATGTGGTGCATATGTGTGTGAATGTTTATTTACTGATGCATAACATAAGATAAATATTAAGTAAAGGATAATCTGTTAAACAAGGTAAAATCTACTCATAACTTCACTAATACTGATTCAACCCCCCCTCTCAGTATTAAATAGATTCCAACAATTGGTATCAGAGCAGGTGTCTTCAATAAAAGATTAACATCTGGAAGATGATCAACATGAATTTATGGGAAAGGAAGGTTCTCTAAGTGAAGCACCATGGTTACAAGAAGATAGCTGTTTAGAAAATCTCTCTGTTGCAAAAGCAAGGGATATTATCCAGACGCAAATAAAGACGATAGAATAATTCAAGAAGATAGAAGCCAAGACGTTAAACCTCTTGAAGAAGAAAGAAACAAAATACAAGGAATTGGTAACAGCTTTCACCGACCAGTTGTAGGAAGTTAATGAGACCATCCAAAATGTAAGATTAAGAAACAAAACCTTGGAAACCAAACTGAAGAAGTTAGCTGCAAACAATCAAAATATTTAAAATGAGATCACCCTCATAAAGGAATAATTGGGAAGGGTTGTAGAAGAAAAGGAAGAAAATTATAAAGAATCCCTTTCACTGAAAGATCAGCTACAGAAACAATATGATAATCAAGATCATCTTCAAGCAAGGAATTCAAAATTTGAAAAATTGCTTGATGAACAATGAATCTCATTATAGGAAAGGGAGGAAGAACTAAAAAGTTTACAAGACCAAGTCATCATAATAGAAAGCTTTGCTAGAAGAACTGAGGTAATAAATGAGATTCTCAACAAGCAAAGATCCCCTCACAATAAAACTGGCATAGGTTTTGAATATAACCATGAAAAGACTGTGGAGGAATCTGCACAAATGAGTATGAATATATATACCGCGCAAACAAAAGGGATGAATCTGTGCAAACCTGCTCAATGTTGTAAATGTACAATGACTAGACATATTGGAAAATACTGCAACAATGTGGTCGGTTATAAGTGCAAACAAATTGGTCACAAGGCAGTAGACTGTGAAAAGTCAAGAAAGACTATGAAATGATGGATAAAGAATACTGACAAATATTTTGAATAAAAAATTGAAGGCAACATCAATGAAGGTCAAAGAAAAATTCACTATTGTAAAATTATATGGGGGAAGAAGAATGAGAATGCTAATACTGTGCCAAATGATCCTCTCTACAATAAAAGAAAGAACCCGAGAGAAACATCTGTCTCCAACTCAGGACGAAACATACTCATCGTCAGTTAAACCTGTTGCAATAAAACACGCATGTTATATCGTAAACTGCGACAATGGGGAGGAACATTAATGAGTTAGTGGGTCAGTGGCATGAACGACATTAATTACTCAAAGATAAACAATATTAATGATAGGAAGTGGTTAAATGGATTTGGACAAAAAGATCAGGTCAAACTGACACTTTCCAGGTTTTGTAATAAAATCAAATCCTGACAAATCCGCAAAGAACGAAAATAATTATTGAAGATGATTATAAAACAAGAGGACGCTCAATCAAAAACATTTGCATATACTGAGAATAAGGGCTATTGTTTTGTAGTAATTACTAAAGTAACAACTGAAGATCATGGAACCCAGAAGCAAATGCAGGACCAAGTACCCATTTGTGAAAAAGCCGAAGGACTTTGAGAAGACTGAAAAACCTGAACAGGAATATATTCCATCCCAGAAACCTGATGCACCGAATGCAACGATACTAGAAGTAGAAGACACTTAGTTGCAGGATCAAATGAGATTTGAAGGTGTTCTTGTTGAAGGAAACCTGCATGGCTTACTAGATAGGTTTACATTTACAGATCATGATGTTACTGATGAAGAAAAATTTCCAAGGTTAGCTATGGATAAGTATATGCACAAGAAGGAAATATTAGATCCCAGGAGTCTGATTCTGATGGTGCTCAAGGAATGGGAATACGACCTTTCAAAAACAGGGTACTAAATCTGCTTGAGATACCTCATTTTGTAAGATCTTCACAAGTAAAGTTGTGGGCCAAGATGCTGCTATCACAGGTACATGACGGTTTCTTATGGCTAAGAAAACCTATTCCAATCAATGTTGATGTTATATAAGAAATTACGAGATTACCCTCAGTTGGAGAGGACTTAAGTCATCTAATGAGAAAAAGCCAAGAAAAAGCTTTGGGAAAGAAGATAACTAAAAAATATGGAACCCAACAAGCAAACATAGGATTCTTAGTTGCACATATAAAGGATGAAGCTGTAAGGTTTTCCAAAGAGCTACTGGCATGCAAGTTGTTTCAGAAGAGTCGCCAGGATCAAGTCTCAGCAGTAATAATTGCAACAATAGAAAAATGTGTTGAAGGCATCCAAATAAATTGGTCAACATTCCTGTTGAACGAATTTCTTGAAGATTGTCTGGAAGCTCAAGAAAAAGGTAATTCCTTTCACTATACCTGGTTATTAATTTTTATTTCTCTCAATAGTTGGAAGGAACCCGAGGGAAGTCAATTCTTTGATAGAAATAGAATTTTTTTTCAAGCTGCAAGGTTTGGAAATATGCGGGTCTCTAAAGATAAGGAAAGGAAACAAGACAACAATATCAATTTATACTTATACATTGACGAAATCAGGTTCATCCTGAAAAATTCTCCACAGATTCCTCCTCATCTTATTGAAACTTACAAAGGAATCATGCACTTCAAGATCAAAATGCATCACACCTATATACAGGAAAAAAGGGACCCTAGCAACCGATGGTAGTCCACTAGATTCATATGTACTAAAGAATATGTTGCAAAAGTTGTTCAAGAATGGGATGCAGAGTGGAGGGTTCCATTACCTGAAGAAGAAGAAGCTGAATAGAGGAAACAATCAACCAAAACAATTGAAAAGAAAAATAACTCAGAAATTCCTACCAATTCGATACAACAAGATGTGAAAACCAAGAAGAGAAATGAAATGATTCAAGGTGAGGGATCCTCAAGGAAGAAAGAAAAAATATCTAAACCTGATTCGGGCCAACTAGTGGATTCGAGCCAACCACTGACAACATAAGATATTGAACAAGTAAGCATAGAAATCAGAAATGCGATTGAAGAAGCAATATAAAATATCAGCAAAAAGGACGAGATTGAAAATATTGCTACACAACAAAAGGAAACACTGACGAAGATTGGTGAACAATCTGAAACATTATGTCTAATAGTAAAGAAAAGATGGGGAGAACAAAGAATAGTTGAGTCAAATAAAAGTAATCTAAAATCTCTTCCCACCGAGTCCCTAAAAGAAGCAGAGCTGCTTCAAAGAGTGAAGATCTCATCTGTTGCAATAAAATTTCCTACTCGAATGCATAATGAGGTAAGTCATGCAGAATTAATTTTATCACAACTAACCTCAAATGAATTACATGATCTACATATGTCTACTGGAAAAGAAATCAGAAAAAGACATAAAGAAGGTACAGATAAATTGAATACACGTCAAAAGGAGAAGAATTCCCTACAAGAAGTCTGTGTGCAGCTAAGGACTGAAATGGAGTTAATTGCACATAGGAAAGTGCAATTAGATAAGGAAGTGAGAAAGCTATGACACAAGGTAGTTTTCTAAAACACGAACTTGAAAAGGAACAACAAGATGCCTGTAGTATACAAAAGGCAGTAGAAGAAGTATACAACATACTTCCAGAAACTCACAAGAAAAAAGACATCTCCTTAGAAAGAAAGCTAATGATGATTGGAGAAGTCATTCAAGAATTACAGAACAAAATTAAGAGTCAACCATCAAGAAATTTTTTAGAAGTGGAAAAGGAATCAAAAAGGTTAAAAACTGCAATAGAAAGTCTCAAAACTATGGCAGAAAGATGCAGGAAACTACATGAAGAAAGTGTTCAAATGTGGACAAATCTGGTTGAGGATGAAAAACTGAAAGAAGTAAATGAGAAGCTACAAATGACACAAGACCTAGAGCGGAAAATTCTCACTAGTCTGACCAGTCTTCCAATAGCAAAATTGACAAGTAAAATGGGAGACTGCAATAAGCTACAGCAGGAAGTGAACATGTTGCGTGAAGAAAAAATAAATATTATTGAAAGACTTGGACCCTTACAAGAGGATTCCTTCAATATTGCAGAATCTTGTTCTCTTTTGCAATATGAAATCAAGGAGGAAATTGATGATTGTTGTGAAACAATAAAATCAGCTCACCATGAAAAGGAAGAAATTGCTATTGTGGGAAAGGAAGAAGAGTTAAAAGAAAACATTGCATCCATAACAACAAATCTACAAAATATTAAATCTATCATACCAGAACATAAAAAAAATTCTCTATGACAGGGGGAGTCATACCAAGAAATAGTCAAGAAGAGGCTGGCGCAAAATAAAAATGAATAAGTCACATCACATAGTGGACCTCTTTTCCATTGATGTCAAAGGGGGAGAGATGCATGAAGCTGGGAAGAGATGCATGAAGCTGAGGAGAAATGCATAAAGCTGATAGATGCATGAATTAAGAAGGACAACACAAGGATGTAGTGAATATATCAAAGGAACAATATGAAACTATAACATACATGAAAGAGAGTGAAGAAGATCATGAAACTTCAACAAACGTGAAAGAGCGTGAAGAAGAACACTTGAACGTATGGTCTGTATAGATACAACAGGAAGCAGTATATTTCGTGTAGATATGGCATAAGTACTGATAGAGAACACAATATCCAAATTCCCTAAGAAATCAGGGGGAGCACATACATAGAAGGAGCACTGGGACCAAGCACAAATGAAGCATACAACTCAAGAAGATCAGGCACAACCTCACAATGTGTTTACACCAATGCCAAAGGGGGGGATTGTTGAACATTGGTTGTCATTGATGTCAACTAAATATGATTTCAAGTGTTTGACTGCCATCTAGTGTCAAATAGGATGTCAACTTATTCAATATGAGTCATTAATATCATCCTAAGTCAAAGTGGATACAACATTCTAGTAGAAGTGTGAAGAAGCCACTTTGAGGTAATCTACGCACATGATGAAGAAAGCATGAACACCATAAGTATATGCACAAATGGTGAAGGTGATAGACATGTATGGAATTTTGGAGTATATATAAGAGTGAATTTTGTCTAAAGATGTATATCAAGGACAAAACACTCAAGCAGCTTTGGAGTATATCTAAGAGTGCATCAAGGATACATCTAGTAGGTAAAAGTTGAAGAAGTACATAAGATAATGCATCATGCAGATCCAGAAGATACTTCATGAATATCCAATTCAAGAAGAAACACACGTAATGGATCCTACATCATGTGACCCTTGTGCAGAAATCATGTCCACCAAGTCATACTCTCTCATTCCAGCAAATTGAAGGAGTTGGTTGGACAATGGTACAAGTGCTCAAACTACCAAGAAGTTGGTTGAAAAAATGGGACAAGTAAGAAAGAAAGCCTAACCATTGCTTGGTTGATGGTTGGGAGTGTGTAGGAAGAAAGGAGCAACAAATGGTCGGACAATCCTAAAAGTGTGCAAGCATAGCCAATCAAAAGATGCTTTCAGCTAGTGGAAAGCGCACAAGTTCCTAGGATTCTACAACGGTTGAAGACTATCTATGAGAAAATTCCACAGCCGATGGAAAAATAGGTGCACGAGTCCCACAAGTAATGACAAAGAAGAAGTCAAAATCCCATCAAGTAAAAGTCAGAGTATGCACAAATTCCGTTAAGTATCACTACATCAAGGGAGCATCACCCAAATGCAAGGATGAAGCAAGGATCATAATCTCACTAAGAAGAAGCTGGAGAATGCACATATTATGTAGAATATTGATTTCACAAGGGTTCATTACCCACAAAGGATGGTACAAGAAAGGTCATGGACATATCAAGATAAAGTAGAAGATTTTGCACATACCAAAAGGAAATGGTACATCAAGAACGCAATGGTACACCACCAAGGTGTAAAGTACCACTAAGTTGTGGATCTTGAGTGTGCTTGATACATGAGAGATGACACATCAATAGCATAGATGATGACACATGGCATATGCAGAATCCGTGAATTATGGAAGAAGGGATGCCATGACCAACTTGCGAACATACAATTTTTGCAGGACATGTATAAATATAAATGCAAGTTAAATATTTTATTAAACTTGAAAAAAAGAACATAAGTTTTTGTGTAAAAGTTTCAGTTCATTTTTCGGGGCATCAAGGGGCTCGTGGATAGAACAATATGATCTAGCAAAGAGCCAGATGCGCACATGCATCAAAAAAAAGTTTTGATGGTGCGTGAAAAGATGCTATAGACCTGTGGCAGTTGCACAAGAACTGAAAGAAAGAGATACTTAAGAATGTGCAAGTACTGGATATCTTAAAGGACAATATCACACTCAGCACATTGATAGTCATAGAAGTTGAAGAGACAGAAGTGCAGAGATAGAACCGAATTTTATTATATATTGCGCTAATGTCTAGCTGATGCATATGAACATAAGTGAAAGTGTGAGAAGTTGAAGACTCCATCTGATGCGCAACAACAGAACAACAACACAACTTGATAGGCACATCATGATGCAAATGATCTGAGACAAGTGCGGTAAACTTAATGGAACAACTATATGATGCATAGGATGTCGCAGATTATCTGAGAAACTGCAACACTTAATCAAAATGGACACATCAAAAAGTGAATAGTTACTTCGGTTACTAGTGCTTCATTTCTGAACAACAAAGTATCAATTGAAAGCACCGTATCAATTGATCATTGTGGTCATGTAGAGGAGAACGTTAAACCAGAAGTGCAGACTATAGTATCATCAGAGCACACAATATATGAAGTAATTCATCAACAAAAGTGTAATTTAATAGGAATGAGAAGTCAAGTGATGTATGCAGAGTAGTAACAGAGTATAGTTTGCATGCAAAGGTTGCACACAGTAGAATCATCATCTGAAGACCTGAAGAAGTGCACAGAGTTGAATATCAACAAAGTAGTAAAACATATTAAACATCAAGGTGGTTGGATGGGGCAAGGATACATGGAGTCACAACTTCCTTCAAGTTGGTTCCTATAAAACAAAGCAATAGGGGGTCGGTGCCTCCTTTCAGTTGGTGCTAGAGAAAACACAGGGGGTTGGTGCCTCCTTCCAATTGGTGCTGGTAAATACAAGAATTTGGTGCTTCCTTGAATGTATTCTTTCTCACTATAAAGAAGAATTCCGTGGTTTTATCCCGTTTGGGTTTCCACGTAAAAATTCTATGTGTTATGTGTTGATAATGTGGTGCATATATGTGTGAATGTTTATTTACTGATGCATAACAGAAGATAAATATTAAGTAAAGGATAATCTATTAAAGAAGGTAAAATTTGGTAATAACTGCGCTAATACTGACCCCCCCCCCCAAGTATTAAGTTGATTCCAACAAAGGAATGAATGGCTAGCCTCTTTCGACATTTTCTTGTTGTGCTAAATCTCTTCAATTTTTGCTTTTAAGTTTTTAGTTTCCTTGTTTTATTTTCCCTCCTAGTTTTAAATGTAGTTATTTATTTATAGATTATTTGATATTTATTCAACTAATAATTCATTTTAAAATTTCAATATAATTATACTACTAATATCGGACTCACTAAACTTTGAAAATGTGATTTTTTAAATTTCAATATTGTTACTTAGAATTTGCATCTTTACCAGGATTTGATGCATTGTCTCAATATAGTGGAAATTCTTAGACGATAAGAAATTCCCCGAATCACTCTAAGGGCATATTGCAGCAACAAAAATATATTGGAATCCATTTTCAAAGGGGGCAAAGGTAGTGCATATGACCATACATACCATGAGGTGATCCTGAGTGTTGATCGTGGGTTTTTCAAGGTCCCAAAATTTTAGAATGTCTGGTCATTCTTTGAATTACCAATTATACACAACAACTCACATTTCATTGAATGTCAAGTAGGTAGACTAAGTGTAAACTGGAAAAAGAGTAGAACATGCAAGGAATTTAGACTGGATGTGCAGGTTGCAACCACTTGGATAACAGAGGAGATTATAGCTTTTTAAATTTGATTGTGTGTGTAGGGAAGCAAGGATAAAGTGAGAGTTGACAGTGCCCTTACAGAGAGCGAGAAAATACTAACTAGGGTGCAAACAGAGACCGACTAGGGCGTTTTCATTTGGGTGTGAACAGAGACTGATTAGGGCATTTTTCATTTGGGTACGAGCAAGACCGACTAGGAAATTTTTCATTTCGCCGCGACCGAGGGAGAATCATAATGCCAAGGGTTAGTTGATTCTAAACCATTTTTCTTCGTTCATTCATATTTTAAAACCATGAAATTTTGAAAGAGATGTTCCTAACATGCTGTTTACAATTCTTGCAAATTTAGTGATTTTACCTTTTTTCTTTCTTAAATCCCTAGTTTTATGATAACCTGTGGATTTTAATGTAACCCTCAACAATTTTTGAAGCCTCCTTGAATTATGAACACGTGATACCATGAACTGAAGTCAAGAACAAAAGAGGCTAAAAATCAAGAAACTGAATCAAGGGAATTGTGATTGGAGGTGCAACTGTGGTAGGGATAATGTAAGGTCAACTGAACATAGTTCTCAGCTATCTATTTGAAAATGTTTAAATGAACTAAAAAATATTATGATGGAGAGATTTGAATCATGCCAAGATTTTACTCAATGCAAACTTAGGAAAATATGCACAATAGTTGACTTGTTGAACCTCTAGTTGCGTAGGTTCCTTGGAATGCTTGGAGGAGGGTATTTAATGTGACCTTGTGGACAAAGCAAGGTACATTGCCTTTGTGCCATTGATTACAAAAGGTGGATTGTATCAATGGCCACCTTCTTTCATTGGATTTTTTAGGATAGATTAGTAATGACACTGATCTTGTCAATCCATGAAAAAGGACCATAGAGTCTTGGGGAAACTTTTTCTTTTTTGTAGAACCAAAAACTATTCTTGGGAATTTTAGGGGCACAACAAAAACACATAGTGGTGGGGAAGCCTAGATGGACAAGATGTTTGTGTGGTCGAAAGTATGATTTCTTAGGTTTTATATCGTCTAAAGCTTGTGACATTTATAAATGATTCTCCATCTTCAATTTAAGAGAAGAGTCGTGCATTGACACTGAACCAAAGGATCAAATATCAGTTAGATTCCACATGACACAATGTAATGCCTATTACATCTAGGATCATATACATTGTTATGGTATTTTCCCTTCACTTATATATGAGATAAGTGCCCCGCTTTTACTTAGACATTGATTATTATCATGATAGTATTATTTGTCAGAATTTGGTTTCAAATGACCCAATTATGTCTGGATTTAAGACTTGGTTTATTATGCTATGTTATTTTCAGGCATTCGATGATGAAAGACCCGACCATGTGTGGAAACTAATACTTTGATTAATAAGTGAGATGTTTGAAGTTATCTGTTTGAAATGATGAAATGATGATTACTGGGTAGATCTAATATATGATTGGCCTTGACATCATCCTTGGAAGCATTGAATGTTAGAGCCTCCTTACTGGCTGTGTTCATAACTCATGTCAACTTGTTTAGTAGGAGCCCTTAGAGTGAGTTTACGTTTTAGATTCAACCCTCTGTCTTTGACAATTTGGTATCATTATCTCAAATCTAATATCATCTTGAAACCCTTGTGTAATATGAAGTGGCTTATTTCAAAATCGAATATGACTAACACCATCTCTTCTCTTGAATATCATTTCAAACAAATCTCTATTTACTACCCATAGTTCACTATTGGTGGGAAAATCTGATCATTATATTTCACTGTCATCATTTAGATGTCCTTAGATTTCATATCTCATATAAAAAAATGCTTAGTGATTATAAATTTAGAATTGGTTAACATTAGATTAGGTTGCTTAATGACAAGTAATCTAGATTCTTAACTAGATGGTATACTACAGAGATTTTCCTAGTTAAAAAAAGCATCCTTTATATGAATTTGCAAACTTAGGACTAGATGCCACAGTACCAAGTGAATTCCAAGAGCTCAACAGAAATTTATGCCACTCTGTTATTTTCAAGATGCAGATAAAAGAAAGTCAAGTTGATTGCTCTCGAGGTAAATCTAGTCAAAGAAGGGAGGCCAAATTCATCTTAAACTCATAAGTTTGAATGGTAATGAAAGAGAAACTGAAATAAATATCCCAATGATAGTCACCAAGGCAAGATAAGAATTTGAATTTAATGATGCATTGAAATGCAAACTTATTGTCATTAAAAAAAGGGCCGAGTTGCTTTAAGGGTTTGATCAAAATTAAAACATCACTTATATGAAATTACAAACTATGAATTTAGAAAATAGGGAAATCAATAAAGTGTTAAACGGATCCCAAATGAGTTGATGCTAAAGCAAAATTTCCAATCCTGGTTAGTTTAAATAGTCAATTCCAAAAGTATGACTATCATTAAGGAATGCCAAATTGATTAAGGAGTAGCCACTTGGAAGATCAATCATATGCAAGGTTTGTTCACAAGACAGTCGTCGTCATAGTTGCATCCCCCTTGTCGTGCAATGGCATTCGATGGAATCTGAGTATTTAATCAGAGTGGTAACTCATGTAAAGGAATTAGGTATTTGGTTATTAACTTTTATTAAGTATGATTAATTTTATCAAATATACAATGTCATTGGACAGAGGAAAAATGAAATTGATAGGGCAACTCATAATCGTTACTAACTTGTAACTTTTAGATTGCTACTGATTCTTTAGATTTAAGGACTTTCATAAAAAGGGTAAATTTCATTGTCATCGAAGTGAGATAGTTATAGCTATGTATATATCTAAATGATTGTATCATCCCAATGATTGTATATATCTAACTCTTGTATCATTCCAAATGTAGATTATGAAAGAGCCAAATTTACAATGATTGTATATATCTAACTCTTGTATCATTCTAAATGTAGATTATGAAAGAGCCAAATTTACAATAGCACAAAAAAAAACAATACAGAAAACAAGACAGAGACTTTTATTCAACACATGAAAAGAAAACCTTTTATTATTTATCTCCCATTGATCTTAAACTTGAGCTACTACATACTTATATAGAGTTTACATTGCATAGAAATAAAAGCATTATTTTTACATGCCCTAAAGTCAGCTATAGATTGATGTATAATTCTGCAAATTATTTTATTCTTCACACGCGCATTAGCATGCAGTGAAGTTTGCCGCTAATTATTTAATAAACATCTGCAACCTAAAAATAAAATAGACACTGTCAGTAAATTCTGCACAACATCAATTATCAACAATTTAATATATACAACAGTAAACAAAGTCTTCTTTTAAGTGTGGAGAATCGAATCTGGGTCAGAACCCCACTAGCACTAAATCACGGCCCAACAGATTCTTCCATCTAACATACACCCCCCCTAAAAAAGAATCCATGAAAGAATAAATCAGGTCACAATTACATAAAACATTTTTACTGTCAAGCATCTTTTCTCCCCGAAGAGTACAGACCCATTTTGCAAATTCACCGCCATGATCTCCACCCAAAAGATATTAAAAATAAAACACCCAAATAAGAAAATTTATGTCACCAAGATTTAGAAAGCACACCAAAAACAATGCATATTTGCCCTATAAAACAAACGAAGAACCAAACATGCTTCATTTAAAATTTATGTCGCCAAGATTTAGAAAGCACACCAAAAACAATGCATATTTGCCCTATAAAACAAACGAAGAACCAATCATGCTTCATTTCCAGAATACAAAGACAAAATTCAACAGAGAAAGCCCAAAGAAAAAGGAGAATCTTGGAAAAGGAGAATTATACACTTTAATGATCTGTACACCGACCCTGGTAGTTCCTCTAATAGATAAAAAATACTTTGTTACAAAGCATCCCAGAGAGGAAAATAATTTCTCTACAAGGAACCATTGGTTAACATACAATTTGGAGCCTCAACCCGGATAAATCCCTTGGACATCACTATATAATTGTAGCTTATTGCAAGCCTCGAAACCACGACAAACACTGGTTTTATATATACAACAAATTATAGTAGATCTTGTTATTTATTAGATTCTATGGCAAATAAAAGAGAAAGTATATGGAATTATACCAATGCTGATGCATGTTATCAAATTTATGTATGATTGGAAGCACCGACTATGACCTATTGGCTATGAGCAACTGTCTATCGGCAATGAAACCTTCAACAATGACTACCAGCAATGAAAGCTTTTTTATTTTCCTTATTAGTTGTTCCCAGTGCTCCGATGTTCCTCTGTGCGTTGCCTCCAACGTGTTGAGTATGCTCTGCACATGGCCCACCAATCTTTTTGTTGGCTTTCTCAAGTGCATTTTTGCACTATCATGTGAGTAGTTTAGGGATGGCGTAACGTTCCTTGAGCTACTACTACCTTCTCTTCTACATTATCACCCTCTACCAGTATTCATTGCGGCTACCTGCAGTGAATTTTTATTGTCATGCTGGCGACGATTATGGGCAAAGTCATATTCTTCATCTGGTTTCCGAACTCGCATGTTATAATAGTCGAATCGATTATTGAATACATGTAAGGTTATTCCCCATACATAACAGCTGGGAAGCCTAACTAGCTTTTCCACAACAGCTAGACCTTGATACTGATTCTAATACAAGTAAAAGTTTTTAGGTACATTGATAATAAAATAATTTCGTAACAAGTCATCCAGGTGGTGGAGTGATTTAATCATTTAAATTAATTAATTTTTCTCTGGCGTGGAACACCACAGCATATACGAGGCCATGCATGGAGTACATGGAACAATTTGACATCTGTCGATGTGCATGCAGTTTGTGATGACGTAGCTATTTTGACATGATGGTGTCTTCAATGTACTTTTTGTTAGAGGCAAGGCGATGTAGTTTGATGGAGTTCTTTCCCGTCGGTTGCAAGCTAAGACTCGTGTGGTAAGGTAGTGTGATCTCCTTAATTTCATTCATGGTGGGGGATACGTGGACAATGTTGGCATGCCCCCCTTATGCATAGAACCCCTTCGCGAATAGTTACCCCCTCATTTGATAATTATTCAATTACCTGTAAAAGACAGCATATACGAGGCTATTGCATGGGAAAATTGTGACACCTGCGCGAGGAAGAGAATCAAGAGCAGTCTCCTATGAACAAAAGCCATACAATAATCCGTGCTTCAAATCTGGGCGTAAGTAGTTTGTCTACGTACGCAATCTGCAGCTCTTCCCACATCTAAGCAGATCTGCAACTTTGATCCAAATGCAATAAACAACAAATGGGATTGACAGAGAGAATAATTGTATGTATAGCCAGGAAATGCAATGCCATTTTATTCACCATCAAGCTTGGCTACTTGATGCCAGCGTTCAGGCCATGCATGGTGATAAAATTCTCCAGTTTTATGTCTTCCTCAGCAGTCCATGCACCTTTCTTCAATCCCACTTTGTCACAGCAGCTCTTTACTTTCAAGCTCTCTCACGCCCGCGGATCCCAGGCAAGTAGAGGCCGAGCATTAGTAATGTATAATATGTTGTGGAATATACTGCAGCACATTTGGGTCTTAGATAAGTAGTCATTTTTTTATATTACTTCGATCTTTGGATGTAGAGGACTGGACAATAAACTGATAGAAATCCCGTTCAGTGCTTTATTTTGTAATATTGTGTTACTCCAATGCGCAGATAGCTATTCCTAAAAGAACACATTAGCAATTTGACTTTAAAGAACTATTCTATATAAGACTATAGTACTTTACAAATTGCTAATCTTAGTGGAATGATGTAGGCACTATAGATCACAGTAGTTGCCATAACAAATTAATTACCCAATTTTGCAGTTGTTTACCTTTGAAGAAGAAAGCTCGTTGTCGTGAATATGCAATTCTTTATGTACACCACAAAGACTAACCATGAAGCCCCAGAGCATTAAATGCGGTGGTTCAGTGATTAGTAACCGTTAGAACTGGAGATTCTCTAGATTTAATGGTCACTAATCACTGAGTCGCCGCATTTAATGCTTTACTGCTCGGTATAAATGCGGCAACTCAGTGGTTAGTCTTCGATCTTCTTAGTTAGTCAGAAGTATTAAGCTTACTTCGTCGTTAATTTCTGCAAGGAAGGAATAATCTGAAGGAATAATTTTACTTTCGTTATCACCGTTGTTATGGCTCCACAAAAAATGAAAAATTATCCATCCATATATAAGTTCCAATGATAGATTAAAGAAAAAGAGAAACTTGAGAATAAGTGCGGATTGTCTTTTGGTCCAGGCATGCCTGGATTTTTTTGACGTTGCACTTGCACAGAACGTTTTTTCCATGTAGACAGGTAATTTAAAGTGCTGGACGTAGAAACTGACGGGAATCAAATCAATATAAACATCAATTTGACGTTTTTACGATTGAATAATTACAAGGGTAATCGAAATACTTCAACGTTATCAAATTTTCATTCGACAGACACCAAATTGAAGGCGTGGGTTGAGGGCAAACAAACTGTATTTGGAAGAATAAGAATTGAACGTCGCTCCTTCATGATATGACACTATACACAAAGGATTCTTCAATTTAGCATTGAATGCCCAACTTTCCATTAATTTCTTCGCTTTACTTTTCTTTCGCTCCTCTTTTAGAAACTTCTTTTCATTTTTTTTAAAAAGAAGGACCATATTTTAGATCGTTTAAGCTTGCAACTTCAGATTCAAATGAAACCAAAAATAAGTCACTTCTCATACTTGGAATGAAAGCAATAAATAACTAGGAAAAGGAGGAATATCGTTGCTTTTTAAACCAATCTTTCTCTTTTAGAACCTTTGCCTTTTAATCAACATAATCCCTTCCTTAACTCGATGGAAATTCAAGAAATAAGTACTTAATTTCTTTCTTTCCGCGAATTATTTTTAATCATGATAAATAAACACATTTTATCAAAATGGAGTTGCAGAAAGGAAGAGCATAACTATCATGGAAGCAGCAAGGGCAATGCTGCATTACCAGGATCTACCTATGCATCTATGGGCAGAAGCAGCTACAACAGCTGTATATGTGCAGAACAGAACACCCCACAAGATATTGGACAACAAGACACCATAAGAGGTATTTTCTGGTAAGAAACCTGAAGTCAGCTATCTCAGAATATTTGGTTGTCCAGTATACACTCATGTCCCAAAGGAAAAGAGGACTAAACTAGATCCTTCAGGAAAGAAGGGTATCTTTGTGGGTTACAGTGAAAGCTCGAAGGCTTACATAATATACTTTCCAGGGTTCAAGAAGATTGATGTCAGTAGGGATGTAACATTTGATGAAAACTCAGCATTCATCAAATCAAGGAAGGCACCTATTGAAGTTTATGAAGAACCTAAGGAAACTAGATTTCAAGACACTACCATGACTGAAGCAGTTCCAGAAGTTGTTCGTGAGTTTGAAGATCCACAAGAACCTGTAGATCCACCCCGTGAGGATAACTCTCACAAGAGGAAACCTGCATGGGCTAGAGAGCTCATTCAAGATGCAGAAAGATTTGTCATTCCAGAAGAAGAACACAGAGCAAAGAAGAGAACCAAATCACATACTAGCTATGTTGCTTTACTATGTGACATTATGAACAAAAAGCCTTCCAGTTATGAAGAAGCAACGGAAAAGAAAGAATGGAAGGATGCCATGGTTGAGGAATACCAATCAATAATGAAGAATGATGTTTGGGATGTTGCCCCAAGACCTAAAGAGAAGTCTGTTGTGACTTCCAAATGGATCTACAAAATCAAGCATGCTGTAGATAGCAGTGTAGAGAAATACAAGGCAAGATTCGTAGCTCGTGGCTTCTCTCAAAAAGAGAGAATAGATTATGAAGAAACTTTTGCACCTGTATCCAGGTATACTTCCATCAGAACAGTACTTGCCCTAGCTGCAGCAATGAAATGGAAGGTACACCAGATGGATGTCAAGACTGCTTTCTTGAATGGTGTAGTTGAAGAGGAAGTGTATGTGGAGTAGCCACTCAGTTTTGAAATACATGACAGGGAGTCATATGTATGCAGATTGAAGAAAGCCTTGTATGGCTTGAAACAAGCTCCCGGAACTTGGTATGGTAGGATGGACAGTTTTCTATCTAGTTTGGGCTTTACCAAGAGTAAAGTGGATTCCAACCTTTATTACAAGGTTGAGGAAGGGAATCCTGTGATTCTACTCCTGTATGTGGATGACTTATTTGTAACAGGAGATGACAGATTGATTGCAGATACGAAGAGGAAGCTTACTGCCGAGTTCGATATGAAATATTTGGGAATGATGCATTATTTCCTAGGTATGGAGGTGTGGCAGAGTGCAGGTGGGATCTTCCTTGGTCAAGGGAAGTACACAGTAGATATCCTGAAAAGATTCGGGATGATGGATTGCAAGGCCATGGTCACACCTATGGCATCAAATCTGAAGCTTCTATGTGATGCTTCATTTGAGCCGGTTGATGTCTCTATGTATCGTCAGATGATTGGGTCCTTGATGTACCTAATGAACATGAGACCAGATATTTGCTTTGCGGTGAACACATTGAGTCAGTTCCTGACAGATCCGAGGAGTGTTCATCTGGTTGCTGTAAAGCATGTTCTGAGGTACCTGAAGGGTACAGTGGATTATGGGCTCAAGTATGAAGCGAATCAAAAGTTTAACCTGTAGGGTTATGTTGATTTAGATTGGGTTGGCAGTGTTGCAGATAGGAAGAGCACATCTGGGTGCTGCTTCAGTATGGGATCAGGTGTGATCTCTTGGTTTAGCAGGAAGCAGTCCTGCGTAGCACTGAGTACAACTGAGGCAGAGTATGTTGTAGCCTGTTCAGCTAGTTGTGAGGCAGTATGGCTACAGAAGCTACTGTCTGAGTTATTTGATCTCTCATTGGATGCTACTGGTATCTTTTGTGATAACCAGAGTTGTGTGAAGCTGTCCGAGAACGCAGTGTTCCATGACAGGTCGAAACACATAGAGATCAAATATCACTATATCAGGGATATGGTGCAGAGAGGTTCTGTGAAGGTCCTGTACATTGTGATGGATGAGCAGATTGCAGATGTGTTGACGAAGCCATTAGCCAGGGTGAAGTTCGAGTACTTGAGGGAGAGGCTTAGCATTCTTCATATTGATGACACTTCGAGGAAGAAGTGATGGACACATTTGCTGAAGCCATTCCAAGCATGTTAGAAGGAGGATCCTTCACATGGCTGTGGATGTAAGCACTGGATGATGAACATTAGGATGATGTTATGGTTTCTTCTTTGTATGATCAGTTGGATCATTTATATATATGTATGCATCATGTTGGATGCTGGATATGATCAGTTGGATCATTTATATGTATGTATGCATCATGTTGGATGCTGGATATGAACAGTTGGATCATTTATATGTATGTACGCATCATGTTGGATGCTGGATATGATCAGTAGGATCATTTGTATGTATTTTGTATATGCATCATGTTGGATGCTTGGACCATGTATTTGTATATGTATCAGGTGGATACATTGTATGATCTGGTGGATCATGTATGGTGATATGTATCATGTATTTGTATTTGTATCAGGTGGATACACTGTATGATCAGGTGGATCATGTATGATGATATGTATCAGGTAGATACTTGGTATGCATCAGGTAGATGCATTGTATGATCACGATGATCATGGATGACGAGCTTCAGGATGTTGCTCTAGATGACATGCAGCAAGATGTTGCAGTGATAATGATTAGGATGATCATGTGTACATCAGGATGATGTATGGTGAGTATCAGGTTGATACTCTATGTCTGTGGATCAGGTTGTGCAGATGAGCATATAATTTGGCCTTGGGAGATTTGTAGATAGTCTTTCGAGGTTTTGCCTATGGCATATAATTTGGCCTTGGGATATCTGGCAAATGCTCTTTTGAGGTTTTGCTCTGGGAGGACGTATAATTTGGACCTGGGAGATCTGTAGATAGTCTTTCGAGGTTTTTCCTATGGCATATAATCTGGCCCTGGGACATTTGGCAGATGCTCTTTCGAGGTTTTGTCCTATGGCATATAATATGTCCCTGGGAGATCCGATAGGTTGGGCTGTGTGCCCGTAATAAGTCCTGGGATGCTCTTGCGAGGTTTTGCCATGACCACATATAATCTGTCCCTGGGAGATCCTATAGGTAGAGATGTGTGCTCGTAACAGCCTGGGATGCTCTTGCGAGGTTTTGTGGTGACCACATATAATCTGTCCTTGGGAGATCCTATAGGTAGAGCTGTGTGCTCGTAACAACCTGGGATGCTCTTGCGAGGTTTTGTGGTGAGGTCACATATAATTTGGCCCTGGGAGATCCTATAGGTAGAGCCGTGTGCTCGTAACAGCCTGGGATGCTCTTTCGAGGTTTTTTGACATACGTAATAAGTCCTGAGGATTCCACAGTATGGCCAGTGATGACAAAGACCTGCAGGTGGTGGCCCTACATCCAGTATGAAAAAGGACTGGCTCTGTAGAACTTCCTATGACAATTAGAGTCAGATATTGGTTGAGATAGCAGCAACAGTGACGATGACGATGATGATGCATCGATGACGATGATCCCAAGAAGAAGACTTGTCTAGCAGATCTGTGTCGAGAAATACCTTCCTAGTTAAGAGGGAGTGTTGATGTATATGTAACTTCGGAATGTATTTCATCTATGTATTTCATATATATTTATTGTACCCTTATTAGAGATGTGTTATTTCTCTATAAGGAAGTGTCGTCATGTGGATTGACAAGTGTCGCAAGTGTGTGTACTTGCCAATGGGTTATTAGACCACCATGTGTGGGGTCGACCCTGAAATATATATATATATTATAATGTGGATGTACCTAGCTAGACAAGTCGACCCCATAAGGTCACTCGGCAAACATGTTAGTATAAATAGAGATCAGGTGATCTCTATTTAGATCATTCGAAAAGTCATCTCTCTCTCACTCAGAAAGTGGCGAACTAGTGAGGAGGAGGATCATTTGCTTCTAGGAGACTATCTCAAGTGTATTTTGGTTATACTTTGGTTGAGCCATTGCTCTCTCTATCTCTGAGGAAGTTGTGGGGTTTTTCACCTTAGGGTTTTCCCCATGGAAACTTCGTGTCTCTTGTCTCTCATGCTTTTCATTCTTATGATGCTTGTCATGCTTATTGTGATTGTTATGCATTGATATACTGTATATGTTATTCTCTCAGTGAAGATCCTAGAGTATTGTGAATTAATGCTCAAAATTTAACAGCTAGTTGAAATATGTTCTGGCAATTACGACTCACAAGATGGTATTTTCAATGGTGCAGATGGCATAATAAAGGAATATACAAAAACAAATAAGCTTGACATCATATGGATAAATTTCTACGATCCAAAAATTGGACATCGTCAATCCAATAAATTGGCTTCTCTACATATACATAAAAAATATGCCAAGATTTGACACCTATATTGCGAACGTCAAAACCAATACCAAGAATAGGAAAAGCAAACAATTTGAAAGTTCCGAAACAATTCCCAGTGCAACTTGCATGTGCACGAACAATACATAGATCACAACGATTAACATTGGAAGGTGTTGCATTTGACCCAACTAGTATACAAATACACAACATTGTCTCATGTAAGGAACATACATTCATTGTATCTGTTAAATGCTCTTACAAAAGATAACTTCAAGGTCAAAGACAGAGTTCATATTGAAATGCAACGCTTACGAAGCAATTCAAAATGGATTTTGCAATATGATCCGCAAAGCATAGAATTAAACTCAAGCATTTTAATATCCTCCCTTAACACACGCAATATGCATATGCACATCAATGACATACTAAGTGATCATGATACATTGAGATGTGACATCTTATGATTACAGGAAACATACTTGACAGAATCAATGCCATACGAACTGTTTCCAAGTTTCCAATGCATAACAAATTATACAAAACATGTCATATTGACATGTTTCAAAAACCATATAAGCATATTAGACTATGCACATTTTGAAGAAGCGAACATTGAATCAACTCTTGCAAAAGTTGTTGATGTATATGTAACTTCGGAATGTATTTCACATATATGTATATTGTATTCCTATAGAGATGTTATTATTCCTCTATACGGAAGTGTCGTCATTTATATTGTAAGTGTCGTAACTTATACTTGATGGGTTATTAGACCACCTTGTTTGGGGTCGGCCCTGTATAAGTCATGTGGGTCGAAGGGTTATTAGACCACCCTATTGGGGGTCGGCCATGTGGGTCAAAGGGTTATTAGACCACCCTATTGGGGGTCGGCTCAGTCAGCATTATGTTATGTGGTTAAGTTCGAGCCTACATGAGTTAGGTAAAAAGGCAAGTCAAGTCAAGTATAAATAGAGTGCGGGAGGCACTCTATTTGATCACTCACTTCTCACACATGCACTCAAGGAGGAGTGGCGCACTTATGGAGGAGGAGGATCTGCTGCTAGGTTATGGCTATCTCTCTTGGTTGGTTGTATCATTGCTCTATCTATCTCTGAGGAAGTTATTGGGGTTTTTCACCTTTATGGTTTTCCCCAAGTAAATCTTTGTGTCTCTTGTGTGCTTGCATTATTGTCTCCATGATTGATATGCTGTAGATATGCTGTACATGTTGTTCTCTCAGTTAAGATCCTAGATCAGATTGAAGTAAATTCTGAAAATTTAACATGGTATCAGAGCTAGCCTGAAAGAAGGCATGATATGGCATGTATGACACTTGTTGCACTTACGATGCTAGGGCTTGATATAGCAAAAACCAGTCATCGTATCACTTTCGCTATAAATCTGTTTTGGCAAATTTTTCGGATCTGAAATTGTTACAGGACGAAGAGTAAATCTCCAGGTACCTTGTGTCCAAAGGAAAACCTCTAATTCGTTGTACTTTGTGATTTATGATCTGTACAATATAGGGTTTCTGCCTCTTCCAGATCTGAGTTAAAATCAGGTGACCTTGGGAAAAAGGTCATAACTTGGGATAGGAAGCTCCAAATGACATTTCGTGAAAAGTGACAGGTAGTACACAGACTGTACTATCTCAGAAATTTTTTTCAGAGGCCGAAGTTGAACCAGGGACACGTGGCACTCCATGCAAGTGCGCTCTCCTGTATTATCACATAAACAGGTCATGTTGCGACATTTGGAATAACTCTCTCTCAGAGAGTCCAATTGAGGTCAGACCTATCAGGATAGAAAGGTAACAGGCCGAGCTATCTCAAGAAACGTTTTCAGAGGCCGAAGTTAAAACAGTGACACGTGGCACGCCGTACAAGTTCGCTCTCCTGTTTTATCCCCAAAAAGGTCACGTTGCGACATTTGGCATAACTCTCTCTCAGAGAATCCAATTGAGGTCAGACCTGTCAGGATGGAAAGATAACAGGTCAGGCTATCTCAACAAACTTTTTCAGACCCTGTGGATCAAAAATTTCGGAGTTACACCAGAAACAATCAGGTACATATTTCTGTCAAAACAGAATTATTTTTTGGTACCTTCATTCATGGCTTCCGGAATTTAGGGCTTTGGAGAAAGTTGGAATTTTTGTAATCAGAGACCACGGCTGGATGCTACTCATCAAAATAGAAATTTAGAGACCAAGATCAGAATTTTTGGTTGGGCAGAAGGCCGGGCTTGATTAGACCGTAGTTCGGGACTTTGATCAGAAAAGTGGAAAATTAGGGCTTCTGTAAAAATGGGAATTTTTGAAATCTGTGACCATGGCTGGAAGCTCCTCAGAAAAATAGAAGATTAGAGCTTTGGATCAAACCTTTTGATTGGGCAGAAGAGTGGGCTTCATCAAACCCCAGTTCAGGGTCACGTCCAGTGAATCCAGAAGTCTCAAAGGCAAAATTGAGGAGTGAAACTTTGTAGTTTTCAAATTCTGAATATACCAGCTTGATCAGCTCATCAAGGCGCATATTTCTATCCTTTCAGAAGTTTGAAATTCAAAGTTTGAATTTTTGGGGTTTCTCTGACAAACCCATATCCAGCTCCAAGTCCAGTTCTTGCAAATCAAGTGGATTAGGTTAATCCTAGAAGAAGATGGATTGGTCACCTGCAGAAGTGAAGAAGTTCCTGTTTCAGAGGGAGATGAGGCTAAGGCCTTACATAAGAATATTACAAGCGATCTCGACAGGTATGACTCATCGAGGTATGTTTCCATATTTGTTCATGATTAAGTTTATGGTATGTTTGTCTTCATGTTATTACGGTTAGTACAATCTTGATTTTAGATTTGTTGTATCACCTTAACAAAATTATGAATGCATGATAAGAAAATATTCATTGATTAAGGTGTTGACACTTATGATTGTACTAATGCATTATGGTGTTGTATGAGGTTTATGTTGTCTACTAACATGAAAGGTACACCAAGAAAGACAAATCATGTTCTGGTCCAAGAACATATGATCATGATAATATGAGGACAAAGATTCATCCATTGTCATGGATCTCATAGAAGATCCATTTACGAGGTATGTATAACTTGGTTTTATAATGGCTAACCTATGAGATATACAGGTTACTAGCACAAGTCATTGAAGAAGAACAAGAAGACATCATGTGAGTATGTTAGACATAACTAGCTAGCATGCTAATCCAGGTATGTTTTTCCTATATCAAGTTACAATCTCATCTTGTGATAAGATCCTTTATATAAGTATACTTGGCATGATTGATTATGATTATTCATTGAAGTTAGTAATCATGGGTTTAGGCATATTATGCCTTTTACTTTGTTTAATGATATGACTAACCAGAAAAGTCCTATAATAATAATATGTCTCTCATATTGATTGATTTGACTAACCAGAAGAATCATGAAACCATAGGTTTGAATAGTCATGGTTTTATGCATATTATATCTCTTCTCTTGATTGATGATATGACTAACCCGAAGAGTCATAGCTTTGAGTAATTATAGGTTTAGACACGTTATGTTTCTTATGATTTGACTAACCATAAGAATCCTACATAAACCTTGAATGCTAATGATTATTATTTCTGTTTGAAATGATCATGACTATACATGCTTGAGATTATTGTGCTTTAATAGTATGCTAATGAATGTATGATTTAATCATGATACTAATAAGCATGCATAGGGACCAATGATGAATATGAGTTCAAGAACAGGTAATCCAGGAAGCAAAGATCAAGAGGGAGTACACTCCAGTGGTTGATTCAAGGATGCAAATATTCAGAGGAAGTTGACCATCTCTCTACATTCCACATCAAAAGGTGTAGAAGAAGCTAATTCAGATTAGGACTCCAGTAGCTCCTGCAAGGAAGCGAAGACTCAGAGGGAGTCCACCCAACGAACAAACAAAGATAAGTATTTGAATTGTCATTTCTTAAATAATACTGTTCAATAATGTATATACTGATGTTCCTAGAATTAGGTTGTGTATTATGCATATTAGAATAATTGCATTGATGAACAGTATACTCCTAATATGCATGGGTAAGTGGCCTATGGCACTGTACAACATTCCATTGCTACTTATCTAGAATGAAACCTCTTTGCTGACATGTTGGGAGTTGTGCACACTCTTAACAATGTTCTGGTAGAGATTGGAAGGAATCTAGAAAGTTACGGAATATGGATAAATGTTGTATTGAAGCATTGGCTAAGATAATTGCATGACTGTATGGCATATTTCTTTATGTGTAAGAATTTGTTCTGAAAACTATGAGATGTTTTCTAATCATGCAATTTAACTTGTTGTGTAGGAAGATCGTATGCCATCTCCTACAAAAGAAGAACTACAACATTTGTTCCAGCAACAAAGATATCTATTGAAGATATTGAAGATATTGAAGTTCCCAGGATCCGGGATGAAGAAATGAAATGCCATGATCCGTCGATCATGAAGAATGACGTTTGGGATGTAATCCCAAGACGTGAAGGGAAGTTTGTTATGACTTCCAAATGGAACTATCAGATCAAGCATGTTGCAGATAGCAGCATTGAGATGAAATAGAAGTTGCACCAGATGGATTTCAAGACAACATGGTGTAGTCATTTATGTGTGCAGAACTTGGTATGGTAGGATAGACAGCTTTCTATCCAGTTTGGGCTTTACCAAGAGTAAAGCGGATTCCAACCCTTACTACAAGGTTGAGGAAGGAAATCTAGTGATACTACTTTTGTATGCAGATAACCTGTTTGTTACAGGTGAAAATAGATTGATTGCCGACACGCAGCGGAAGCTTACTACCGAGTTCGAGATGAAGAACTTGGGGATGATGCACTATTTGTTTTTGGCATGGAGGTGTGGCAGAGTGGTGGAATCTTCCTTGGACAAGGGAAGTATGCAATAGAGATCCTGAAGAGGTTCGGGATGATGGACTGCAAGGCTATGGCCACACCTATGGCATTGAATCTAAAGCTTCTATGTGATGCTTCATCTGAGCCGGTTGATGTCTCCATGTACCATCAGATGATTGGGTCCTTGATGTACCTGACGAACACGAGACCAGATATTTGCTTTGCTGTGAACACATTGAGCCAGTTCCTGATGGATCCGAGGAGTGTTCACCTGGTTGCTACAAAGCATGTTCTGAGGTACCTGAAGAGTACAGTGGATTATGGGCTTAGGTATGAAGCGAATCAAAAGTTTAACCTGCAGGGTTATGTTGATTCAGACTGGGCTGGCAGTGTTGCAGACAGGAAGAGCACATCTGGGTGTTGCTTTAGTATGGGATCAGGTGTGATCTCTTGGCTTAGCAGGAAGCAGTCCTGTGTAGCACTGAGTACAGCTGAGGCAGAGTATGTTGCAGCCTGTTCAGCTAGTTGTGAGGCAGTATGGCTACGGAAGCTACTGTCTGAGCTATTTGATCTCCCGTTGGAAGCTACTGGTATCTTCTGTGATAACCAGAGTTGTGTGAAGATGTCCGAGAATCCAGTGTTTCATGATAGGTCGAAACACATAGAGATCAAATATCACTATATCAGGGATATGGTGCAGAGAGGAGCCGTGAAGCTCCTGTATGTTGCGACGGACGAGCAGATTGCAGATGTGCTGATGAAGCCACTAGCCAGGGTGAAGTTCGAGTACTTCAGAGAGAGGCTTGGTGTTCTTCAGATCGAGGACACTTCGAGGAAGAAGTGATGGACACATTTGCTGAAGCCATTCCAAGCATGTTGGAAGGAGGATCCTTCACATGGCTGTGGATGTAAGCGCTGGATGATGAACATCAGGATGATGTTCTGGTTTCTGCTTGATATGATCAGTTGGATCATTTTATGTATGTATGTATGCATCATGTTGGATGCTTGGACATGTATCATGTATTTGTATCAGGTGGATACATTGTATGATCAGGTGGATCATGTATGGTGACATGTATCATGTATTTGTATAGGTGGATACATTGTATGATCAGGAGGATCATGTATGATGATATGTATCAGGTAGATACTTGGTATGCATCAGGTAGATGCATTGATGATCAGGATGATCATGGATGACGAGCTTCAGGATGTTGCTCCAGATGACATGCAGCAGGATGTTGCAGTGATGATCAGGATGATCATGGATGACGAGCTTCAGGATTTTGCTCCAGATGACATGCAGCAGGATGTTGCAGTGATGATCAGGATGATCATGGATGACGAGCTTCAGGATGTTGCTCCAGATGACATGCAGCAGGACGTTGCAGTGATGATGATCAGGATGATCATGGATACATCAGGATGATGTATGGTGAGTATCAGGTTGATACTCTATGGCCGTGGATCAGGTTGTGCAGATGAGCATGTAATAGCGCCCTGGGAGATTTGCAGATGGTCTTTCGAGGTTTTTCCTATGCCATGTAATATTGGTGCCCTGGGACATCTGGCAAATGTTCTTTCGAGGTTTTGCTCTGGGAGGACATGTAATAGCGCCCTGGGAGATCTGCAGATAGTCTTTCGAGGTTTTGCCTATGGCATGTAATAGCGCCCTGGGATATCTGGCAGATGCTCTTGCGAGGTTTTGTCCTATGGCATGTAATAGCGCCCTGGGAGATCCGATAGGTTGGGCTGTGTGCCCGTAATCAGTCCTGGGATGCTCTTGCGAGGTTTTGCCATGACCACATGTAATAGCGCCCTGGGAGATTTCAGGTCGGAGTTGTGTACCCGTAACATCCTGAGATGCTCTTGTGAGGTTTTGTGGTGGACCACATGTAATAGCGCCCTGGGAGATTTCAGGTCGGAGTTGTGTACCCGTAACATCCTGAGATGCTCTTGCGAGGTTTTGTGGTGGGGTCACATGTAATAGCGCCCTGGGAGATCCTATAGGTAGAGCTGTGTGCTCGTAACAGCCTGGGATGCTCTTTCGAGGTTTTGTGACGCACGTAAAAGTCCCGAGGATTCCACAGTATGGCCAGTGATGACGAAGACCTGCAGGTGGTGGGCCTACATCCAGTATGAAAAAGGACTGGCTCTGTAGAACTTCCTATGACGAGTAGATTCAGAGATTGATTGAGATAGCAGCAGCAGTGACAATGATGATGACTCGATGACGATTATCCAGTGACGATGATCCAGAGAAGATGACTTGTGCTAGAAGAACTGTGCTAAGAAATACCTTCCTAGTTAAGAGGGAGTGTTGATGTATATGTAACTTTGGAATGTATTTCACATATATGTATATTGTATTCCTATAGAGATGTTATTATTCCTCTATACGGAAGTGTCGTCATTTATATTGTAAGTGTCGTAACTTATACTTGATGGGTTATTAGACCACCTTGTTTGGGGTCAGCCCTGTATAAGTCATGTGGGTCGAAGGGTTATCAGACCACCCTATTGGGGGTCGGCCATGTGGGTCAAAGGGTTATTAGACCACCCTATTGGGGGTCGGCCCAGTCAGCATTATGTTATGTGGTTAAGTTCGAGCCTACATGAGTTAGGTAAAAAGGCAAGTCAAGTCAAGTATAAATAGAGTGCGGGAGGCACTCTATTTGATCACTCACTTCTCACACATGCACTCAAGGAGGAGTGGCGCACTTATGGAGGAGGAGGATCTGCTGCTAGGTTATGGCTATCTCTCTTGGTTGGTTGTATCATTTCTCTATCTATCTCTGAGGAAGTTATTGGGGTTTTTCACCTTTATGGTTTTCCCCAAGTAAATCTTTGTGTCTCTTGTGTGCTTGCATTATTGTCTCCATGATTGATATGCTGTAGATATGTTGTACATCTTGTTCTCTCAGTTAAGATCCTAGATCAGATTGAAGTAAATTCTGAAAATTTAACAAAAGTAGTTTTCCATGGATCACAACTTGCAATTATAAACATTTATGCTAATACAAATGCAACATTGGACAACATAACTATTATTCTCACCAAAGCATTATCCAATCTACAATTGCATCAAAGAATCATGATGCTAGGTGATTTTAATGTCGACATATCTCAAACAAATAAAAAACAAAAGCATTAGAAAACTATAATAGCATAATCACAATTTGCAACTACTTTTCGATAAGACAAATATTCCATCAAAGACAGTTATTGACCATGTATGGTCAAATGTAGCTATGCAGAATTGTAATATATTTACATTGGATATGTATTGGAGTGACCATGATACCATTTGTGTTGTCCTTGACAATACAAATGCAAATAACACATAGTACGTATTCACATATATATTTATATACAAATGCATGTCATTTTTTCAAATATATGTCCTTCTCATATGAACATAAATAATTATTATTTCTTTTAACTAGTTATTTCTTTCATATGAACTTCGTTTTGCATATTTCTGACTTCTTTGAACTTGAATATACCAGGAAAAAAAGGAAACATGGTCTAACAAGTAACTTCGTTTAAATTGACAGATTTTTTTCCACATTTATACAACCGTACAAACGTCTATGTCTAGAGAGAGATATATATTTTTTTGACATAGAGTTACCACACTCCCAAAATCAGGAACACTAATGTAAGTGATGAAGAATAAGCCATGAGCCAATATCAAGACCCAGTTCAACATATTTGCTTTAAAAGGTAGATTTATAGCTATAGTCAATACAATATCATTACATGATTGAAGAAACATCATAAACATAGAAATGACTAATTATTTGAATCAAAAAAAGTTGGACAAGCAAAACACCCATTAGCAGCAGTATCTCACAAACAACAGAACAATCGGCTTCACTAGGGTAAATATTTATCCAATTCTTCATTTTGTTTTGCAATATATATATTTGACTATTCACTTTATATTAATTGCAATCATTACTCTTAGGTCAAAGGAACTAACAACAAGTACAACTACACTAGGAAACACAACTAACAACACAACAATCGGATTCACTAGGGTAAATATTTATCCAATTCTTCATTTTGTTTTGCAATATATATATATTTGACTATTCACTTTATATTAATTGCAATCATTACTCTTAAGTCAAAGGAACTAACAGCAAGTACAACTACACCAAGAAACATAATTGATCAACAACAACCAAAAAGGTATGCATACTTCAATTATTGCTATATTCAACAACAATCATTATTATGCTCTGACAATAAGACAAATGTTTCTACTCAGATACAAATTATCAACCTCAAACATTGTCTCAATTGAAGACTTGAACAGTTGTAGAACTTATCAACCTCAAACATTGTCTCAATTGAAGACTTGAACAGTTGTAGAAATTATCAACCTCAAACATTGTCTCAATTGAAGACTTGAATAGTTGTAGAAATTATCAACCTCAAACATTGTCTCAATTGAAGACTTGAACAATTGTAGAACTGGACAAGTTTTTATTGGGGACATCATGGTCGTATATAGTACATTCTTAGATAAAGTAAACAGATCAAGAAAAATTTTGCGCACTGACATGACCGATGAAAAAGGTATTATGACAGTTACAGTAACTGCACCAACATGCCTTATTCAGTGTCATCAACAAAAAATTGTAGCTGGAAATGACATCTGCATAACAGATTTCAAAATCTCACCAAAAACACAATATGAACGTGGAGATTGCGATCATATCATATCTTTGCATGAAACAAGTTTAATTGAAACAATTCCTCCAGTTTGCAATGAATATAGTTTCATACCAAATACAACTGTAAAGCAACTATCCGAAAATACATATCCCTATGCAAATGCAACAATTGGCGTACTTGTTACAGGTGCTAGACCAATGGGAATGACATACGATCTACAAATAAGAGATGTCAGCTCAAACGAAGACAAAGCCACTATATGTTTTAATATATTGTTCTTTAGTTATTTCATTTTCAAATCCCATGCTTTTATAAGTCATAATAGTTTTTTTTGCATAACAATTACAATTATATGAAACATTTGGACACTTTTTTACATCAATGGAAAAACAACTGCAAAGTGGAATATTTCCTATGATTTTATTCAAAAATATCACAAAGAAAAAAGAGTCAAATGAAACAATATTCCAAACAACACAAGCAACATTCATGACAGAACTGAAACAGAAGCAGTGCACAATTTAGAAAAATTAGTTGGCTTGACAACTATTGTAAGTAACAACATGCATATTCATTTGTTAATTCCATTTGCGTATACATTTGCAAATATTCATACATTGCATTGAAAAATAATAACCAAAATGTTTGAACAAGTCCAAGGAATATTGACGATAACAAATGCATATTGAACTCCGTTCGAACCCATCTGCATAGAATGCAATTCCCCTATAGGAACATCTGCATTTATAGAATAATCACTCATTGATTGTGAAAAATGCAATAGAAATTGTCCTTTTACATATGCACATTCTCTAAATGCCACTATCAAAACTATGGGAAACACTTTCATACAATGCACACTTAGAAATCCTATGTTACAAGAACTACTCCTTGCACTACAACAAATGTCATACGACGAATATTTACAAAACAAACCAGCTACTATATATATGCTACGTGATCTACAAGTGCACGGCCATTTCACATTGAATGAAGACAACATAATATTACACATCGCATAAGAAAATGGTAAGTTAGCATTTCAATTACTTCTTCATATTCCGAATAGCAACTAGCATTAACATTTTGAAAACATTTTATATTCTGCAGATCAAAGGAGCATAAACAAAGAATATCGGAAGAAGATGACAAGCCATTCCAGTTAGTAGTTTTGTAGACGAAAAACCATTCCAGTTGACAATTTTGTACATATACTAGTAGTTTTGTGTGTTATGTACATATTCTGAACATATACAGCTTTGACAATTATGTACATATACAAGTAATTTTAGCAACACTTTTGACAATTTTGACTTTACACGTTTACAATGTATTCTGCTTTTTAAAACTTATGGCAGAGTGGCACTTGTTTGTGATAATGGGATTGGTATTTGATAGTTAGTTATACTTTATAATAGTAGGGTTGGTATCTTATACATATTTATATTTGGTAATAATGGAATTGAGATGTTATGAATATGGGTATTTTATAATATTTTGAATAATAGAATTGGTATATTATAAATATTGGTATTTTATAATATTTATGTTTTTAATAATGGAATTGGTATATATAAATATTGATTAATAATTATAATTATTTTTTTTTGGTGATAATAATATGGATACCATGATTCCTTTTTTTTTAAAAGAAACAGGGGAAAGATTTATATAGATAAAGGCTGTGCACAGCCATTCATTACAAAAAAAAAAAACCAGCACTCTGCATCTGACAAAGGAAAATTGCAGAGACTTATAGAGTTTTTATCATGGAGTTCTATGCTTCTTGACTTCCTATAAATTATGTTCTTACTGTTGGGATAAACCCTTACAAATTGTTTGCATAATATTAGACAAAAAAAATTCAAAGTATGAGCAACTAAGAGAACCTGCAGATTGAAGGATAATCCAAAAGGATGAAGGGACAGTCATTAACTGAAATTCTGCTGCTGAACTGAGGCCGCATCCATCATCTCCTGGTTTACAGTTGGGGCTTCCTGCACAATGCTGCAATGAGTTTTGCAGAAAAAAAATGAGGTGTCTGCTTTGGTACTATCCACTTTTCCCATCAGCTCAATGATATTTCGGTCCATGCCTTCCATGCGTGACTCCAGGCAAGAGAGCCGGGAGTGAATGTACCTGTCTTCCATGGCCAATTCCTCAATTTGTTTCGTAGTGGTGCAAACAGCTGAATACATCCTGGACAGGTAGGTTTTAATTTCCGAAGAGAGCTGGCTTAACGTGGCTATGGCCTGTCTGACCCCTTCCATACTGCGAGCTGACGAGGGAGAGTCGACTTCAAACAGCGCGACAGGTTCCTGGGTGATGCGAAGACGTTGCAGAGCCGGAGCGAGGGCAGGGTGGGTAAGACTCTCCATTCTGTGAGATATGAAGCCGATGGACGCTTGGGGCCTTAAATTCCCAAGCGTGAGACCTGAACGGGCCATGTGGAGGGCGCGTGGGTGGAAGCGTGGCTGCCAATCCAAGGCAAGCCCAAAACGAGTTTCCAAATGGTGGAGAGGGCCACCTTGTATATAGTTTCTCTAAGTATGAAAACCTATAAGCAAATAGTTCATTAAGGTATAAAACTATGTTTTAAAACATTGTTGAGAGAGGCTTGCCCCTTTTTCATAGTAACACCAACATTTGCTAGTTTATCCACGATGGAATTGAGGTCTCTTAGCACATGGAAAAAGAGAGTATCCTTTGGGAGTTCGAGACTCTTGATTCTTTTCTGAAATCTCTGACTTTTAGCACTTTTGTGGGGATTACCATTGCGCATAGTTTGGATTACATGCCCGGAGTCCCCGAATACCTGCAAATGTTCCATGTTGAAGGTGACCGCAATTTCAAGAGAGTGATACAGGGCCAACCATTCGGCTTGATTATTGGTGCTGATACCAAGTCCCCAAGAGAAGTCTGCTACTTTATTTCCTCCGGGATCAAAAATTATCCCCCCCGCGCCTGCCACCCCCGGGTTCCCTTTAGAGGCCCCGTCAAAGAAGATTGTGAATCTTGCTTGATCCTTCCACCATTTCTCAAAGGAATGCTTATCTTTTCTTATCTACCACTCGTGACAGGCTGTAGGGATTTTGGACTGAAGTGAACTCAACTTTGTGAACATTTGACACCATTGAAATTCATTCCAATTTAAAGCTTCCTGGGAATGTAGTGCCACTCCCCTAGAGTTCAGAGATTTAGAGATAAGGGTTATTGCTTTATTTGCTATTCTCGTCTCTGCACTCTTTTTGTCTTCAAAAATTCTTTGGTTTCTTTCCAGCCATATCTGCCAGCATATGTTCATAGGGAGAAGCTTCCAAATTCTTGTTAAAGTGGGCTTGTTCTTTCGACCTCCCTGGATTCTATTGTTCCAGTCATCCATCAACTGCTTCATTTGCCTGGGAAATGTAAAGGAGTTTGCGAGGGGACCAAGAACCAAAATCCAAACCTGTCTAGCGAAAGTGCAGTCTAGGAATAAGTGTTGTGCATTCTCTTCTGCGTTTTGACACAGGTGGCATCTAGAGGGGCCTTCAATTCCTCGGAGCTTGAGATTGTCTGTTGTTAATTGCTTGTTGTGAGCTAAGATCCAAAATAAATAGTTTATCTTTGGGATGCTATCTCCATTCCAAACTTTCTTCCATCTTGTTTGGATAGGGTTGTTGTTCCTAGTGAGCAATGCATAGCCATATTTGACCGAGTAGTTTCCTGCTTTGCCCCATCCTCTGATGTCTTTGGTTCTGGTGCTTATTGGAGATTTCCCATGCAATTATTGTAGAAAGACTTTATAGTTTTCTGCTAAGTTGCCTGGAGGGTCCATATTTTTCCAGTCTTTCCATTTTCCTGAGGGTGACCAATTGACTAGATCCGCCAGCTTCTGAATCCCTGCTTCTTGGAGCCAGATTTTGAAATTTTGAATTTCTTGTATTTCTCCAATAGGTTGTTCTCCATTAATGCTATCCATCCAGAGATTGATTTTATTCCCGTTGCCAGGGATCCAATACATATTGTCTTTTACCAACCCTGCAGAAGAGAGCATAAGCTTCCAAATCACTGTTCCTGTTTTCTCCTTCATATTATTTAGACATCTCTGTCTTGGTCCTCTAGTGTATTTTTTCCTTATAGCCTACTTCCACCATTCTTTTTTACCTGATATCATTCTCCAGATGATTTTTTCTCCCAAGGCTTTGCTCATTGTTGCTGGGTCATGAATACCCAATCCTCCTTTTTTCCGATTCTCCTTGATAATATTTCAATTAACAAGGTGGAATTTCTTGCCTTGATTCTTTCCCCCCTGCCAGAGGAATTTTCTGATCTCCAGACAAATAGCATTTGTAACCATTGTGGGGGCCAAAAGAATGGCTCCAATGTAAATGGGGATAGAGGAGATGATAGCTTTGATCAAAGTCACTCTGCCGACCAAGTTAAGCCAACGAGTTCCCCAAGAGTTGATTTTACTCTTGATTTTTTCCAGAATAGGCTGCCAGGAGGAGGAGGAGATTCGTTTATGGGTGATGGGAATGCCTAAATACTTGAAGGATGTCCAATTGAAATAGGGTTTAAAATCAAGTGTAAGAGCTATATTTCTGAGAAGAAGGTTTCCACAGTTCCAGCTGTATATATTACACTTTTGACTATTTGTTTTTCCCCCAGAGGCATGGAGAAAAAGGTCAAGGGTTAATTTAAATCTGGAGGCAATGATGGGAGAGGCACTACCTAACAAAATGGTGTCGTCAGCAAACTGAGCATGATTAATAGGAGAGACATTTTTGGTTATGACAATACCTGGAAGAGAGCCATTCATTTGCTGACTGTTGAGCTTCCTACTCAAGGAGTCTGCCATGATGACATAAAGACTGGGGGAGAGGGGGAAACCTTGCAGCCCTCGAGACAATCGAAAAAAGGAGGAGGGTCTGCCATTTACTAAGGGGGCGATCCATGGAGATCCAATGCATGCCTTGATCCATCCTATAAAATCTTTTTCAAACCCGAATTTTTCCATAACTGTGAAAAGAAATTCATGCCTTACTCTGTCGAGGGCATTTGCCATATCAAGTTTTATAACCATACCTGAATCTTTCCTTTGAACGCTTGAGTGTATTGCTTCTTGAACAAGAAGAATGTTGTCGTAGATTTGTTGTTCAGCCATGAAGCCGCCTTGATTTGGGGATATGATTCTGGGAAGTAGTCTCTTAATTCTGTTAGCAATGATTTTGGTGAGGATTTTGTAGGAAGAATTACAGAGGGAGATAGGGCAGAATCTTCCTATAGAATGAGGATTTTTTTCCTTGGGAATAAGAGCAATGAAAGTGGAATTGGTGGCCCCTCCAATTCTTTCTCTTTTCCTTGTCCAATTAAGCATTCTAATAAGATATTTTTTGAGCAAATGCCAAAGTTTTCTATAAAAGTGAATGGAGAGTCCGTCCAGGCCGGGGGCCTGGGTGAAGTGACCAAACTGCTTTTTTCACTTCGTCTTCTGTTATCTGATCCATTAACCTCTTATTGTCTGCTTCTGAGATGAGATTAGGGATTTCTGTACTCATTTGATACAGATCTTCTTTGGAAATGTCCTCATTCTCATTGTATAAACTTTCAAAGTGAGCTTTGGATTCTTGAAGAATGATATCCTGCCCCTCTATCTTTTGACCATCCTCCCTTGTAAGACTTATGATGTTATTTTTCCTGTATCTCTCCTTGCATTGAGCATGAAAAAATTTAGTATTCCTGTCTCATGCCTTTAGCCAGAGACATCTTGATCCGAGCCTCCATTCTTCCTCATCTCTTCAAGCAGTGTTCATAATTTTTTCGTCAAGATCTTTTTCTTCTCTAAGCATTTCCATCATGACTGCAGTCTGCTCCATTCTATTTTGATGATGTTCCAGCTCCTTTTGAATTTTCTCAAGGTCTTCTCCAGGCTTCGTATTGTTTTGTTTTGCCCAGTTTTTCAGCGTTTTTTTAACAAGCTTAAGTTTGGTCTCCCAGATGTAACCTAGAGACCCAGGGATAAACTGTTTCCAAATCGATATCACTTCATCCAAGCAACTTTGATTCTCAAGCCAAGCTGGGTTGAACTTGAAGGGAAGGGGACCCAGGTTTCCAGGTGAGGAGAAGAAGAGAGAGATGGGCCTATGATCTGAGGTGGTTGAGGCTAAAATTTTAGATTCGGGAAGTTTGGGGTTGGAAAGAAAAGAGGAGCTGATTAGAAACCGATCTAATCGAGCAGCAATATGATTAGGACCAATCCTCTTATTATTCCAAGTAAAGAAACCTTGCTTGGTCTTGATGTCGATAAGATTCCAATCAGAAATTAAATCTTCCATTCTTTCTCCATACGGGTCTCTGATTTTTGACCCCCCTTTCCTCTCAGCTGCTGAAATAGTGACATTGAAATCTCCTGCAAGAATACAAGGATGATTTTCCAAGCCGTGGTAGAGGTCTATTAGCTGATTCCAAAACTGTTCCTTTTGGCCATACATGGTCAGCCCATATATGTTTCCAACCCAGAACCTGTCGTTGCTTGAAATATCTTCAAGCTCAATAAAAATCCAATGCCGATTTATTTTAGAGGAATGGAATTTATACTTACCTTCGTCCCAAATGGATATTAGTCCTCCGGATGCTCCTAATGCATTGACAGCTATTCCTTCTCCTTTGGGCCAGACATGCTTCATGGTATTGATGCAGTCCCCCTTTTGCATTTTAGTCTCCTGGATTGTGAGGATTGATATATTCTCCATTTTTTTTATTCTTTTTATTGCTTCTTCTTTTTGCTTTCCACCTAATCCTCTGCAATTCCAGGAGACTATTTTCATTATTTTTTGATTGAAAGAGGACCTGCTTTGTCCTTTCTTTCCTCTTGAGGCTGCTTTCCATTGGGTATTATTCTTACATGCTGATCCAGACTGGTTTGCTTACCCGCCGCCCTTTCTCTGCCTGCTTCTTGTTCTCTTCTTGTTTTGTTGAGTCTTCTTCCTCTTTTGACTATGGGTTCTTGCTCATCTTCTTTGGTTTCTGAGTTTTCTTCTTGAAATAATTTTGCTTTGGCTCTTGTTACTGATCCTCCCGAATTTAGAGAAGCCTCTATTCCATCCGCTGCGTGTTGACAGACGGGAAGGCTCTGGTTCTCATCCTCAATATTGTTTTGCGTCTAGTCTCCCTCATGTTCCTCTGATTGTTTTTCTTTCTCCCGTTTTCTTCATCTTCCTCGAAGCTCAAGATATGAAACTTGTTGGAGTTCTCTTTATTTCTGGGTGGAGATTTGGCCACTGTACTTGTATTATTCTTGCCCCCTTTTTTCCTTGAGACCTCATTCCATTCTCCTCCTTGGGTCTCTTCTGCTTCTGGGATTTTTCTTTTAGGACATAACCTCGCAAAGTGCCCATATTCATGGCAGACCTTGCATTTAAAAGGAATCTGCTCATAATCGACGGTTTGTCTGTGGCTCCATCCTTCCATTGCCAAGTCTATAGCTTCTGGGAGGCCCTTTTCCAAGTCAACCTCAACACAAATTCTTGCACAAGAGAACATTGGGGGTTTTGGCTCCGATTTATCAATGTATTTTCCTAGCGAGTTGCCAATAGCTTGTAGATATTCATCATTCCAGCAGTGAAGGGGGAGGTGCGGCAACTTAACCCAGACAGGGACTGCCGTTGGAATGTCCTTTTCTAGGTCAAAGGAGAGATCCCATTTATTAAGATACATTCCTCTTGGACCCATAAAATATGGCCCATTTCTGAAGATCAAGTCTCAGTCCTCCTTTTTTTTGAAGTAGAAAACAAAGAACCCTTTTCCACAAAAGATTTGCTGTACTTCTCCTTTGATTAGAGGACACTAGTTTTTGTTGAGCCAAGTTTCAATGGAGTGAGGGGAGGGCCAGAGACCCGTGAAATGTCCTACCAGTCCCTTTTTTGCTAAAGCAACAGCTTTGCATTTCGAGGCAGTTGATGATAGCTTAACTTTTGGAACCTCCGTTCTTTTAACAAACTTGGAATCAGGCGGAGCTGAGGCCTTCGACGAGGCGGGTTGTGAAGCAACAAGTGCCCTAAAGAGGTCAGAGACAAGGGGGCGAGCTTCATCTGGGCCGTTGCGACTGGGGTCCGACGGCGGCTCCATTAGAGCAAACGCTCCAGCAAAACCCTAACCTGCGTTTCTTCCTTGGATGGTCAGGATCGATTTCACCTTTTGATGCACATTTGATTCTATGTTTGTTATACCATGATTCCTTACAACTAGAGGTTTTCATAATAATACAGATACCAAATTTAGGGACCTTCAAGGGACCCAACTAAACCCACTGACAAATCGTGCACATCTTTAATAATATAATATATCTAAATAGTATAAACGGCATTTATTTTTAAAACCAACCACATATATATGATATAACATTAGCATTATGAATCTAACAACAGTTCTGACATAAAAAAAATTGTACAATCATTATTTTTCAATAGAATTGAGAAACTATAAATAACATGGAGTTGACTTGTAAAATCTTGTCGCAAAGTGTCAAAGGCTGTGGAAATTTGACAAAGTCCCATGCACAATCCCCTTTTGAATTCCAATCGAGGAATTTCCACTAGAAACCACCCTACCACTCCAAAAATTGTACTCTTCTTCCCCTAGGACCCCTGATCCGCAACAGGGCTGAATGCATGGAATGGTAGCATAGCCAAGGCACATAGATTGCTACTAATAATCTCCCATCCTCGTTCGTATGATAATGAACCAAACTATCAATAGTCACCATGTAAAATCAACGTAATCTATGTCGTCCAACAATAAGGTCAAAGAGATGAGAGCCTCATGACCTCTCCTTCTCTTTATAGCCTTCCCAAGCTTTTCATGCATCCCATCAATGCATGATGATGGTCCTTCTCTTTAAAAAGGCCCGTACTAGTAGTGAGCAAGACACGAGTTACCTAATCACCTTAGCATATGATGAGAAAGATGGTTAGAGCCTTTATCTGTAGCCTTGGTACCAAAATTTCACCGAATTACTAGCACTGAATTACTAGGAGAAGAGAGGTCGACTCCAATCCCACTAGGCGCGAGGAGGAAAAAATTAGGGTTAATGTGCAACAGATAGCACATGCTATAGGTGTGATATGAAAAAATTAGGTATTCGGGCTTGAGGAAATGAAAATGTTTGTTGGCAGAAGGCAGACTGTCAAGCACATAATGGCAAGCTGGGGACAAGTAGGAGCTATGGCCACAAAATACACTAAGCAGAATTGGCAAGCAAGATTGAGGAGCACAATAAGAAGAATCTGTGCATAGCCCACAAGCTCATAATGGGATCATACCACTATTAGGTTGCCAACACTAGGAAGACAATTAAATATCAAACAAGACAAGAAGATCACTCTTTTCGTTGATAGAAAAAATATACAAGTAGATGATGAAGGTGAACACTAGAAAGACAATCAAATATTAAACCAGATAAGAAGATCACTCTTTTCATTGATAGAAAATATATATAAATAGATGATCAAGGTGATGCTTGGATTATCTTCCAAGCTATTCCTTGGACTCCTCAAAATTGTTATCTCTACCTAACCTAATGGATTATATTCCAACAATTTAATCAATATTTTTAATTAAAAACATTTTAATAATACAATTAATTGAGCAATTACAAACAATAATCTATTATAAAATTATCAAACATTTTCTAAATGACATAGTTTACTTTTTATTGAAATTGTAAGTTTATCAAATTAGTATTGTATTTAAGTAATGATTACACATTAAACATTATTATATTTAAAAATAATGCATTTATATTAGAATAATAAACAGTTATAGGGCTAAAAAGAGACATGTATTAAAATATGTATTGATGAAGCCTTTATATTAAAAGGTTAGCAGAAAATTTTGAATTGGAAACAAAAAGAAGCACTGAATGAAGTAGGGGATCTACTGCAATACCCAGGTCGATAATTGACTAGTTTTTTTCTCTTCATAATCACAACTAAAGCAATATATTCAATATATTTAGAATCTACGTCTTCAAACTGTGCATAAAACATGAATATTTTCATATCAAATTAGCTGACAATCCATTTACTGTGAAGAAATAAAGAATTTAATGTAAAATTACTAAAAACTATATTTACCAGTTCAAGTAAGCAAGAATCATTTCACAGTGTTCTTTTACAAGGGGATTCGGAATGCAACCTAATATAACAGTGTACAGCCCCGCCACAATGCATCCTAACATTAACTGGTCTACACCCTGGGGGTTGAATTACACGGACATAGAATGTAAGAAAAGAGAACATCAATCCAAGGTAAAGAAATTCTCCCTGGAACTGCTCAGGGAGTTCTCGAATGAAATACATATATTGATTTGTATTGAAGAAGGGTAGCCTTAAAACTATGAGAAGGAAAATGTTACAGAGCAACAAATATACTAAAATTGTTACAGAGCAACAAATATACAAAAATTGTCAGTAGGGAAAACAAATATACGAAAATTGTCAGTAGGGAAAATGAATAAACATTTAATGGAGAGCAAAGAGATTTAATAGAATACCCAGTTACATAACCACGTGGCTCTGTGTGTGAGTTCTGTCAACTTCTGAAATCTCAGTGATTGGACCAGCAACATGCGCTCCAAATCCCTCGTGTTAAGACCCACCATGCTCTAATGGCTCTGCAGACCTCTTTCGCTAGGTCTATCTGCATTGGGCTGCTTGGGCGAGCAATCTATTTGACGATATTAGGGAACATAATAATATTTTTCCGCAGTTACTGAATACGATGTTAAACAGGAAATCATGGCAATCTTCATCGTCGGAACTGCTTCTCGGTTTCTTACATTGTGGGTGAGGAGGAACTGTGGAGAGTATATGAAATCGCTGAATCCATTTTTCAATAAAATAAAAGACGTTGCTGAGCTCCGAAAAGACTCACAAAACTTCTAAATATTTATGTCAATAACCTCTAAATAGCAAAACTTTGTGTCAACCGCCCCTGATTAGATTGAAGTGCTTTTGATTAGATTGAACTTTTGAAGTGCTTTTCATGATGAACTCTGAATAACAAAACTCCTGTAAATATTTTGACACTTGTCTCAACCGCCCCTGATTAGATTGAAGTGCTTTTCTGATAGCAAAACTCCTGTAAATATTTTGAGACTCCTGAAAAGATTGAAGTGCTTTTCATGATGAATGGCACATTTATCTCTGTTGGTTGTGCAGTTTTCTAATAGGAGACAATATGAAGTGCATCCTACTGTGATGTGACGCCCACACCTGATTAGCCTGCACCCACACCGATGTAATTGCACATGCTCATTGCTGCCCAGTGCCCACACTGACAGGTACGACCCTACCCACACTTTTGTTCACCACTCTCCACTATTTTCAACAATGGCACTAGCAACAGGGTAACATCATTAAATTCTGTCACTTGTACCTTGACAACCTCAAAAAACTCTATATATATTATTTATAATTTTTTCTCACAATGTCATAAATATATTTTTCTCTAACTATGTAGGTTCCATTTACTACTCTTCAAGCTAATTAGATAAAGGAAGTAGTCCATGCCAGTGTGTTCATGCTGACTCTTGATCTTTCCATGATGTGTATAGATTTTTTAGTTTTTAAATTATAAATAAAATAAATAATTAGTTGGTAAAAGTTTTTTTGTGATAATGTTAATTATATAAACTGAATCCTTTATGGCCCTTAGAAATTCTTCAAGCTAATTAGATAAAGGAAGTAGTCCATGCGAGTGTGTTCATGTTGACTCTTGATATTTCCATGATGTGTATAGATTTTTCAGTTTTTAAATTATAAATAAAATAAATAATTAGTTGGTAAAAGTTTTTTTGTGATAATGTTAATTATATAAACTGAATCTTTTCTAGCCCTTAGAAATTTTTATAAAGAATTTAGATCAATTTTAAAATGATAATTTCTAAATGTTTTTTTAAAATATGTTAAAAAAATAAAGATTTTAAAAATATTTGAAATTTTTAAAAAATGTTACATTGTTTATAACTTACTAACTTTTAAAATTTTAACTTTTTTCATTCAACCCTTAACATTTGCTTTTGGCATCTAAAGAGTAAAATCAGTTATATTCTTGTTATCTTTTATTTATTCCTTCATATGGTTTAAGCCTTATTTAATAGAAGCTTTATGGAGAAGCTTGCATAGTATTTTTCCAAGTCACCATTTGAATTGATGTGTTATGAGCACTATTAATCCTTTGTTGATATACAAATGGGCATTGCATGAACAGTATCCATACTTTGTTTCAAATCCCACACACCATATTACCATTTCATTTGTTATGTTTGTCTCTTCCCTTGCTCTATAAAAGACAATTGGTCATATGTTATGAGTGTAAATTGTAATGGCATTGTAAAGTTATTAGAAATATTAAATGCAATGTGCGAATCAAGGCAACCTTGAAGAGCCAATGCCAAGTTTTGAACTTTTGTTTCACACATATGTCTATCACTAATTTTGTTTAATCTATTAAGCTTACTAAGTTTTCTAACGTGTACATGTTCTTGATTAAGTTTATACACTAACCCGACCTTGTAAACATTAGAAAACCTAAAGTGAGATTATAGCAATGAGAATTGTGATTCTATTCATTCAATTTTCTACATCATCAAATCCTCACTCCATTGTTCTTAAGAATAATCATTCCCCTTTTCTTGATTCTGTGCATCTCTATCTATCATGCACATTTTGACTTTCTTCTTATTCTTTCTTGCAACATTGACATTAGTGTGATAATACTTTACATGTCAAATATTTTGAGAACGACCCATAACTCTCTTTCCTTATGTCTCATCCCAAGCCCAAAATCAATGAGATGTTTCCTTTGTAGCATTAATGCTTAGAGCAACATTTTTTATGTCTGGTTGAGATTCTTAAGCAAGTTATGTAGGAGGTAACATAATTGTGTGTATCAATATATTTATGGATTATGGCCTTAGGGATTATGCTTTAACATCCACTATGGCACACATTTTGAATGGTTTGAGAAATAAAGTGAATAGTTAATATATTTAATAAGATAAATATACTTTCTAGTCTTGATGAATAATTTCCTTTAGCTCTATGTTTGTATGGACATTAGGAAGCTCCAAATCATAGACATTTTAATCTAATTAGATAAGAAATGCAAGAAATCATAATACATTTGCATGTTCCTAACTACTTATAAAGTGAAAAGGTTTTCTTCATGGCCATTATAGTGTTTTAGTAAAGTTATCATCATTCAACAAAGACCTCAAGGTCTACTAGTTTTTTTTCCTGGTGATATTTACAATGAACATACCAAACATGCTTGGGAGTTTAAAGGACACTAATTCCCATGGTCAAGCATGATTGTGATATGCACAAGATATGAATCCAATATAAAGTCTCAATGGATTCATTGGGAAGGCAATATTATAGCACACCAGTTCATATTGGGGGATTTAATACTCTAAAAAGTAGAAGCAATATATTGCCTTATATATGAAGGTCAAGGGGTATTTTTAATATATCAAAAACATATAGATATTATTCATGAGGGTTTATAATTTTGTATATAGGGGCTTGAATAGGGCATTGGGGAATTTGAATTGGTACACTATGTCTAAAGTTGGTGTGAATCTGACTATGTGTGAATCCATATTAGTGTTTGAATAAGTATGATCATGTGTCAAGGTGATGTGAATCCAATTGAATTTGGAGTTAGAGAGGTGTTTGAACATGCATGATTTGTGAGTGAATGTGGTGCAGTCGATTATAATGACTATGTATGAAGTTGACCTATTTCCAGGGGGTTGTTTCCCATCTTGAAATATTTGATTTCACTAAGATTTCATATTTCATATTTCATATTTCATATTGCCAATGTTTCTACAGGTTATAAAAGTTGTGTAGTGTTACAATACAAAGGGTAAAAATAAAAGGGGTATTAAAATTTTAATGGAAAAAATGGATACCTAAGAAATATACTGAAAATAGGGGTTTTGATATTTGGAAAGTTGTATTGGGAGGGGGTTTCAACAAAATGATTTTTGGAGGTATTCCTTAATATTTAGTAAAACTTGGGGTATTCTTTAATAACCTCTGATCTCATGTGGTATGTTATAGGTTCACAGAGTGAACCCTGTGAGTATACAGTGCCCATGGATGTAATTTTAACACTTTGAAATTCATCTATATAGAACATGGGTGGCTTAATTTTTATGTTTTTCTACTGTACATATAACCCATGAAAAGGTCTCCCTATATGAGGTGTCAATGGAGAGAGTGGGAGGGGGGGTTGTATGTCCTTCCAAAGGATAGCTTCATGTGATGTGTCATAATGCAGTTGAACATGATGGAAAAATAGGGGAAATGGAGGAATCTTGAGCCATCATAACTTCACTTCCTTGTTCTAAGAACAAACCATCACCTCATTTTTGCATTAACCTACTCATCGACAATTGTGGGGACAACTAGTTCATGGATTGAAATATATATTCATGTACCATTGGATGAAATGTTGAGAACGAGGAAGGTGACTCTCTTGGCTTGATTTGGAGGGTGATTCTAAAATTAATTTGGCTAGTTTGTCAAGTGACTCTTGTATCCCATTGGTTGGTAGTGTAGCATGTTGTTGGGAAGCTTGTGATCTAATTCCATGTCATTATGGTCAATTGTCAATTTAGTGGTGGTTGGCTTATTGCTTGGGGATTGGAAAAAGGAGATAAAGAGAAAGAATGAAGGAGGGGTTGACATGCCAAGAGAAGGAAACAAGATCAGGGTAAGATGTGAAGGCAAGGGGATTCACCGAAAAATTAACTTGCATCAACTCCACCACCTAAGATGAATGAGATGAAGGGGTTTCACCCCTATAAGTTGCACATAAAATCTTGTAGGATTGAGGGATGGATAAATATTTTCAAATTCATTGATCAAGGGTTAATGAAATAATTGGTTGAGAGTTATATGAGTTTAGAAAATAACTTGATTAAGCTATATAGATTGGTCAATCTATTGTTGCAAAAAAATTACAAAAACCTCGCAGTTTGCTACATAAAGCATAAATTCAACTTTTCGAACAATTTTCACATATAAAATAATATAAAAACCCATGCTCACATGAATCAATTGACACATAGTTCTATTCACTATAAAAAATACACTTGAAAGAATAAAATTGTTGTTTTATAATAATCTAAATTATTTAACAATCAAGATGGGAAATATGTAAAATCTAGTACAAAATATGATCACCATTGGGTTGACGTAAATGAAGTACAAAAGAAGGATATAGAGAGGATGAGACAATGACAAGAAAAATTAAGAGAATAATAAGAAGAAAATGTAGGTCAAACCATTGCTCAACCTTTGGTGAATCTAGTTGGATTTTATTCAAAGCATTCAACTGAGGGAAATATTTATAGTTCTTTAGGTATATATTTAACCATTAAAATTTACATCTATTTTATAATTCTTCAGGTGAATTCCTTTCATACTTTACTCAAAGCCATTGAAAAATCCAATAAATCAAAGTCAAACCTCAATTCAAGCAATGTAACTAACTCACTTAATTCATCTCTATTGAGGTCAAAAAACAATTTATAGAGGACTATTGGGTTAGTCATCCAAATAATGTATCTCAATCATTTTGTATTCGAAACATAGTTGCTTTCTTAGAAAGCTTGAAATCCTTTTATACTAAGTTTAAAAAATCAAGGTAGAATGCATAGGATGCTAAAACCAATGTTAGGTATTTCCCTAAGTTTAATTAAGCCCCTAGGTCTTGCTTACCTGTGACCCATGAGCATTTGAGGCTAAATCACTTATCCACACCTGAGTAAGGTATCTTAGAGGCCAAAACCTAGAATTATCACCAAGGTAACTTTTGTGGGTTGTGATTGTACCCAAGGTAGATAGTTATTGGTCATTGGGATATGCCCACAAATCCCTTCACTATAATTAAATCTATCATACTTTCACTAATCAACTTGGGGGAACTTCATCACCTATCATTAAGATGTTTAGAAGTGCAAATTATATTTTTATAGAAAGATCATTAAAATTCATAGGAAGATTGATTAACTTACACATTATGAGACTCGTCCATACATTAACTCAGACATGCCTTATCCATCCTTAACACTAGTTCTCCAACCAAATTTTACATCAAGACAAGTCTTCATGTTTACAAATATTTCTCATTACTAGGGGCATTCCTTGGTAACACCCCCCCCCCCAATCACCACCAATAGGTTATTTACCTGTCTACACCATCTTAGTAGCATATGAGGCACCTTTGACCCCATTTCCTATGTTAGGTATTCCCCCATCACCTACCACATCATGTCACCCATTATGTTTGACCCGCCCCCCACTCCCCACAAAGGGATTCTCGTTGAACATATCCCATCCCCCTCGCCATTAACTATAACTAAGGCTACAATCAAACTGCATTAACTCTTATGGTACTTTGCCTCAATATTCCCATGTATGATACATCTCAACCTACAATCTTGATTTTTCTTCAACATCCTCAACCCATATGGTGTTTTCACCATATAACTCCTGCTATGTTCCCCTATCAATGTCTCTAAATCCTTTCTTAGCAGTAATTGTCCTCACACCACCAAAAATCAACATGAAGTATGGGGAAAGAACAAGATCATTTAGGGAAATAATCCTCCTAGGCCTTTTATTTTCCCTTAGACCACCATGCACATACAAATCCCCCCTCATATGAAATCATATGTTCTCACTACAAATATAAAATGGTGCCTATTACCCAATTTATTTTTGAGGGGCAGGGGGTCATCCTAGAGAGGAAACATCATAGGTGTTGTATGTATTTATACCTTAGTCTAAAATTGATTTCCTTTAATAATATTATTCTATAGTTTTTTCATTGCATTTCGAGACAAGACAAAATGCTAGTACTTCCTTTATATGTTCAAAACTATTGTAGTCTAGTTTCCCTGAATTATAGCTAAAATGAGTGGTTATGGTCTTTATAATTTTATAACATGAAACTGATAAATTGATTTCACTATGCAAGGATAGAATCTAATCAACAACCACAGGTCCCTATCCATCTTATTTTTCAATAATAACAAGGAGTTGCAGTGGTTTTTAAAGGGATAGAAACTCTTTAGAAAGTTTGGATGTAAACATAAGAGAATAATTTGGGGACCTAAGACCAATCGAACAATTAGAGGATATGTTAGTGACATAATTAAGTCATATTTTGGAAAAAATATGGTGATTACACAATCTCAAATCCTACTTGGATTGATAAAACACAAAAAATTACAACAAGCGTTGTTTGGTTTTTGAGATAATAGACACAAAAGGCATAAAAGTATGTGAGTGTTGGAATATTCACACCATCATTTTTATATTTTGCATGCTTGCATGCAAAACTACATGCTGCATGCATTTGCATGGAACTACATGCATCCAGTCATCATCATGGTTGTCTCCCCAACACCTAGAGCTTGTTTCTAGCCCTCCAGAGGCTGTCTTTATCCCTCATTTGGCCTCCTACCTACCTAATGCGCCCTCCTTGACTTATCTTCTTAGCAAGTGCACCCTTCTCACCTACTACTGTCAGTTAGAGTGTACTTTCTCACCTACCACCAATTATCACTCAGTTGGGGCGCCTTATCTCACCTGCCAGGAGTTATCCTTCAGTTAGTGCATTGATTGAGTAGTTCTTGCACTTATTGCTCATTCTGACTACTTGTAGCTTCTAGTTAGATAGTTCTGGAGTTCCACTTGACTATTTGACAGCCTCATGCACCCTCCTTGGAGTCTCCATTCCCTGATTTATGCCTAGATGGTTCTGTTAGACTCAGTTAGACTGAGTTAGACACACTTGACTGAATATTACCATTTATGACTGTTACTATTGACTGGATGATGTCTCCATTGTAATCCAAGCTAGACTTTGAGTAAGACAGCCTCATGCACTCCACTTAGAGTCTCCATTCCTTGATTTATGGATAGTTAGTTCTGTTAGAGTCAGTTAGACACACTTGACTAACTCTTACCACTCATGACTGATACTGCTGACTAGTTGATGTCTTTGTAGTTATTCATGCTAGACTTTGAGCTCAGAATTTGAATTCCCTACTTGGCTAATTCGAATCCTATATGATGCCTCATCATTGATTATTGTAACACATTCTCTACATTCATTATTCATTGTATGATATTGACATTGTCCATTATTCTGTGTTTGTGAGTGATTATTGAATGCATGCTTCTTCTTCTTGCAAATAATCTTGAGAGTTAGATTATGAGTTTGTTACAGTTGCTAGATCCTTGCATATTATCACATGGTATCAGAGCAGTAAGCAGCTATTCGAATTGCAGCAGTTGCAACATTTCTTTGAGCAGCTATCTTTTCACTTGTGCACTAGAAACCTCTGAGTTTCCACAACAAATCCTGGTGCTATTACTTGAATTCATTGGAGAAATCAAGTGAGGTCTATCCAGGTGTGAAGGAATTAGTCTATGTGCCAAGTGTCCTTAAGGTAGTGTTCAGTCGAAGTGTAGCATTCTCCATCAGCAAAAATTCTCTTGTTTTGCAGGTTTATTCACCTGTTCGCAATCTTCTTCAATTATTCGACTTTCTCTGTTTTAGATGGATCTGAAGCTCACACCTTCCAACTATGTTGAGTGGAAATCCAAGATGGCTCTCTTCATGATATCCAAGAGCTTCACCCTAATACTCAATGGAATGATGGTATAAATTCTCAGTGTAGTTGAAAAGTCCAAGTACTTGGACAGGCTTGATGTAGCAGTTGGTCTCCTCCTTCTCTCAATTTCTGAAGATCTTCACTTCCATGTCATCGATCTTACATGTCCTAAAGAGGTTTGGGACAAGCTCGAATCTCTTTTGGACAGAAAGATGATATGACAGGACACACATTGGAGAATGAGCTCATATGTTTGAGTCCTGATAGTTTTGAATCTATCAATGCCTTCCTCACCAAGTTCAAAAGCTTGATATCACAGTTGAAAAGATATGATATAGTGAAAGAAGACAAGTAGCTTATACTTGCCATTCTCTCAAAGTTGGGGGAAAACTTCTTAGTTTTTGTCTCTACTTTCCAGTTAGCTAGGTTGTCCATTCCAAAATGGAAGTTTCCCTCACTTGATGATTTCATCCAATCTCTTACTCAAGAGGAAGAGAAGTTGATCTCTATGGGAATGATCAAACCCAAATTGGATTCAGCCCTTACAATTGCAGAGAGAGAGAATGGTAAAGGCAAGAAAAAGATTTCTGACAAGAGATCGAATGATACGGGGCCTACAGATAGTACATACTAGTCAGATGGGGTTTCGAACTCAAGGAAGACCAAGCATTCTCAGAAAGGAAAGACCAAGTGCACCTATTGTCTTAGAGGTTTTCATCCTGAGAGTTCTTGCATGCAGAAGACTATAGATTTGATGGCTCAATTAATTGAGAAGAATAATCATCCTATACTAGCATGTGCAAGGAAGAAGGATCTTGATACTAAATCTTCTAGATCTAAAGACAAAGCGAGATGTCATGCCTTCGTGGAAAGTGCATCAACAGATTCTTCTTTCATCATAGATTCAGAAGCCTCAAGACACATGTCTTCCTCCAAATATCTCTTCTCCAACTTCGAAAGCTCAGTTGGCCCTTCCATCATGTTGGGGAATGATTCAGAAGTCTCCTCTCGGGGGATTGGAAGAATCAATCTTGACTATGGTTACTTTTCTGTTGTGCTTTATGTTCCTTCTCTTACAGCAAACTTACTTTCAGTGTATCAAATGACTCATATTGGAGATCCCAAAAGAGTCATATTTTCTCCAAATGAAGTCGAGATACAAAACATGGTTTCAGGTGAAATCATTGCAAAGGGAGTTGCAAATCACAACTCCAAACTGTATGAGTTCTCACACTTCTTACCTCTCTCGAAGCAATCAACTCTCCATACTCATGCAAATGAAGAAAGCAGATTGTGGCATGAAATGTTTGGGCATCTTAACTATAAGTACTTGTATAACATGAATGCAAAGGAGATGGTTGATGGGCTGCCCCAGATCAAGTTTTCCAAAGGAAACTGTCATGATTGTTTGATGGGGAAGCATCTCGAGAAGAAGTTTGAGAAAGGAAAGGATAGGAGAGCCTCTCACCCTCTTGATCTCATCCATAGTGATGTGGCTGGTCTATTTCCTAATCTATCTCTGAACAAATCAAGGTATGTGCTCACTTTTATTGATGATTATTCTAGATTCACTTGGGTATATTTCCTTAGATTGAAATCAGAAGTATTTGGGTTCTTCAAGTTTTTCAAGTCTTCTGTAGAGAAATTTTCAGACAGAAAAATAAAATCCATTCGCATTGACAATGGTGGTGAGTACATTAAAGGTGAATTTCAAAATTTTTGTACTGAAGAGGGCATTGAGATGCAACATACTATTCCCTACACACCACAGCAGAATGGTGTAGCTGAAAGGAAGAACATAACATTGAAAGAGATGGCCACCTGCATGTTAAAGTCGAAAGGGTTGCACCCTAGTCTTTGGGAAGAAGACATTAACTGTGCCACCTATCTTTAGAACAGAGTTCCACACAAGGGACTCAAAGATACTACTGCTTTTGAAGCATGGATGGGATACAAACTTGATGTATCTCATCTTAAAGTATTTGGATCTAGAGCTTGGGAAAGGATTCCAGCTGGAAAAAGGAGAACTCTTGATTCACAAAGCAGAGAGTGCATTATGGTGGGATATGCATTGGATGCAAATTCTTACAAGTTACTTGATCCTACTTCCATGCCCACATTTATGGAAAGGAGTGTACAGTTTGAGGAGTGGCCTCTCCATGATACTCCTTCTATTAAGCAAAATAGCTCACCTACTACTCCTCCTTTGGTTGATGAGAGTGATGCATCTTCACATGATACTTCAGATTCAAAATCTAAAGATGGAGATGATGATGATGGAATGCTAGATCCAGATCCACAAGAACTTGAAGGTCTAGCAACTGATGATGAAGATGAGAGGATGGGAGATCCAGATCCAGAAGAGCTTGATGCTCCTCCTCTTCCTCGATGGGCTGCCATTACACTCAGATATTTCGATGATTTGGTTGGTGATCCACATGATCATAGAAGAACCAGATCAGATTTTCATAATAGAAGGTTTCATCCTTCTCACATTGCTGATCCATCTCAGATCGATTGAGCCTTCTTTGGAAAAGAAGGACACTTACCTCCTTCAGGGGTGAGTGATGAAATTCTACTTTAGTATCCTTCAGTCTATTTTGAGGGAGGGATTTCTTCCCATTGGCTTTTCCCTCTTTCCTCACTTAGTTTATTTAGATTGATTGTACGGGGTGACCTTTGGTCTCAGTCACTAGGGCCCTATTTTTCATTTTAATTATCTCCTCATAGTATAGCTTGCGAGGAGGTGTTGGAATATTCACACCATCATTTTTATATTTTGCATGCTTACATGCAAAACTGCATGTTACATGCAAAACTGCATGTTACATGCAACTGCATGCATCCAGTCATCATCATGGTTGTCTCCCCAGCACCTAGAGCTTGTTTCTATCCCTCCAGAGCCTATCTTTAGCCCTCATTTGGCCTACTACCTACCTAATGCACCCTCCTTGACTTGTCTTCTTAGCAAGTGCGCCCTTCTCACCTACCACTGTCAGTTAGAGTGTACTTGCTCACCTACCACCAATTATCACTCAGTTTGGGTGCCTTATCTCACCTACCGGGAGTTATCCTTCAATTAGTGCATTGATTGAGTATTTCTTCCACTGATTGCTCATTCTGACTGCTTGTAGCTTCTAGTTAGCTAGTTCTAGAGTTCCACTTGACTATTTGACAGCCTCATGCGCCCTCCTTGGAGTCTCCATTCCTTGATTTATGCCTAGATGGTTCTGTTAGACTCAGTTAGACACACTTGACTAACTATTACCATTTACGACTGTTACTATTGACTGGATGATGTCTCCATTGTTATCCAAGCTAGACTTTGAGTTAGACAGCCTCATGCACTCCACTTAGAGTCTCTATTCCTTGATTTATGGATAGTTAGTTTTGTTAGACTCAGTTAGACACACTTGACTGACTCTTACCACACATGACTGATACTGCTAGCTAGTTGATGTCTCCGTAGTTATTCATGCTAGACTTTGAGCTCATAATTCGAATGCCCTACTTGGCTAATTCGAATCCTATATGATGCCTCATCATTGATTATTGTAACACATTCTCTACATTCATTATTCATTGTATGATATTGACATTGTCCATTATTATGTGTGTATGAGTGATTATTGAATGCATGCTTCTTCTTCTTGCAAATAATCTTGAGAGTTAGATTGTGAGTTTGTTACAGTTGCTAGATCCCTGCAGATTATCACAGTGAGAAAGTGTATCAAAAACATTCTCGTCATTTGGAAAATCAAGAAAACCTGATATCCAAGCTACTTGTAGGGAAATTACAATTGTTGTTGTCACACCACGGAATTTAAGAAGTCAAATTGTGACAATGATTTCAAATTGCTACTTGTTTCAATAAAAACATTGTGAAGGCATATTAAATTCAGGGTTCGTATAGATGAAAAAAATGAATCTCCTTGTTTGGATCTTATTTGTAGGAAACCCTATTGAGATAGACTTCCAAAAGGAATTATAGAGAAAGTGATAGTTTTGGGAAACCCACTCTTGTGCTATACCAATTCGAAATCATTTTATGCGACAACACTTATATAGAGGTGTGGATGATGATCATTGTAAGCATGTTATGGAGATTATGCAGGTTGAAATATTTGAGTAATTTCAAGAAATAAATCATGGTGATAAGATTTCCATTAACATGTTTAATAAATTGAAACCATGGTATATTATTAGGTCCAACACAATCCATAATAGTTGTTGTTAGTAGAACTTTGAATTCCAACTCTATTATGACACATTTATAGATTTTTGCAAAAGGAACTGGAGTAGTGACCCTCTTCTTCCCAAAGTGTGCAACTATATTACAATGATATTATGCAAATGGAATCCTAAATATTTGATTTTTATTAAAATATGTGTAAGTGGAATAAGATGACCTAAATGTGGTAATCTAAAATTGTTCCATAGAAATTTTCATATGGATCTTTTACACCTTGGATTGTCAAATATCATGGGAACATGGGGGTGATATGAGTATGTTACTATGAATGTGTCCTCTTCTTACTATGTGGCCTCTAAGAGGATTAAATTTCTTCAAGATGATGTCCTATTTTAATTTTCAGCGGAAAGTTTCAAAATGATATTTATAAAGATATCAAAATATCTCATGAGTACAAGTGTGCAACTTCTAAATTCAAATAGTCTCGTGAAGTATTAAATCCAGGAACAATCTTATCAATGGTAGACTTTGCTAAGTATCCAGAAAGAGATACATAGCAAGTACTATCATTACGACTAGATTTCTATGTTTTTTCACATCTTGTATAGACAGGCATAGGTGAATGTTGATGGTAAGGCTAGTACTCTAGAATCATGTGAAGTGATTAAGGAGTGCCATTTTTATGTCAGTGATGATTGTGAGCATGAAACATTATTTGTTCAACATTTCTTTGGTTTGACCTATGAATCCTATATATAGAATAGGATAACATTTACATAACACTTGATTTAGTTTGACAGGTGTGCGAGGTAGTTCAAATTGGAGTACTCTATTTATTAGTTGAGTTGGACTCATAAGGAGACAAGAGTTTGACATACCTTAATCTTTTTGGAAATGTGACATGGAAAAGGACAACATGATGGTGTAGGTGCTTCTCTAAAAGGACCACTTAGGAGGTACCAAATGATTCACGATATAGTGCAACTCAAATAATCTATTGAAGTAGTTTACTTGTGAAAATTGCATATAGACCATGAAGGGAATGAATCTACAAGGAACGTGTGCACGTAAGAGGATATGGTGTGAAAACTAAAGCTCAAATTTTCAACATACTTCAAAACACATGTGAAGTAGAAAAAATAAATTTAATATTGATGATGTTGGTTGTTTTGGAATGTTGCACTTTGAAGTGTGAATATATCCATGCCTATTTATTATGAAATTATACCTAGAATGAGGAAATTACAATATATTAATAGTAATGACATGGGTGCACTTTTTCCATTGAGATAATAAGTTGTGCATGCTTTTGTAAATTAGGTGTTGATGTTGAGGGATGTGCACTTGATCAATGTGAAAATAATGGATTGTGAAACTATCGAAACATGTCCATATAAATCCAAATGGGGCATATCAAATTATGACATGGTAAGAGATTCATGGTAAATAATTTGTGATTTCACTAGATCATGATTGAGTTTTTTATGTCATCAGGGAAGGTATATACCAAGGAAAATATTAGGGGTGAATTTTAGCCCATGGTCTAGTTTTAGGGATTTTTTTTCCAAAAATAAATTTGATAATTTCAATTTTTTTCTAAATTGATTCTCCCAAATTACATGGGATAAAAATATTTTACTCTAAATACCGCAAAAGTTATCCAAAAACTATATAAAATTCCTAGAAATTTGAATATTTTTGCGAAAATATTGCCAAACATTTTATGGTTGGAAATCTGATAATTAGTAAGATTTTCTAACGTTTCTACAATTTAAAAAAATTATGGATCCTTAAAATTTTCCCCAGTATAACTTGATTAATGGACTCATTATATATTAATTAATATTTTAAATTGTATCTTTGCAAGTGATGTATTTCTTGCCATTGTAACACATGGAAATGAAGAGAATGTGGCCTACTATCTGATGTGATGCACAAAAATAAAAATCATGTTTGTGCAACTATATCAACATGAATTTCACACACTCGATTGAAGACATGATTGTGATGGTTCAATTTTCTGAGAAACTGAAGAAAACAATGATTATATTATCTATAAGGAAGTTATTCCTAAATATATATATTTTTAGTATAGTCATTTGGTTATAGTAGATTGAATACAACTCATGGAAATCAAAGTAAAGAGAGGGACCAAGAATATGGAAGATGTTGGAAGCTAATAATGAATGTATTATGGACACATGAATTCCTATAACCCATTGTCCATATAAGAAATCTATAGGTAATTTTAAAGGTTGACCTAGGTGGTGCACTAACTTATTTGCACTAGCTTATATTATAACATGGATTATAAGTATTTATCGTTAGAATGTCTCCTCATTTTGAGGACTGTACTTAGATTAAACCCTATATTGTTCAAGGCATAAGGCCAAGTCAACAACGGGGCTCAAAGCGATTACAAAAATTTACTCATTTATGAACTTAGCATATCACTTACAAGAATAGAACCTAGGTGGGGAGGATAACACTCCATCCCACAACCACTCAACCTAGTCCCAATTAATAGGTTGAGTAGAAGTTTTTAACCTAATAAATAAATCACTTTTTGTAATGACAAGATTTGCAATAGTGCTCAATGCCAACATATTAATGATGAAACTTGCTAGTTGTCAATACCAACATATTGATTAAAAATATATATATCATAACGGGTTATCGAAGGGATGCTATCCTAAAATTAGATTTGTTCTTATAATGTGAAGAGTTTATTTTTTTACTTGTATACAAATGTTGATAACTATATGATTGACACCATTGCCTTAATGTTGTATGCTTAGTATTCAAGTTTTGTATATTGTGAATGGGATCGCTAAAATATGTGTTGGCCTTTGAATAAAGGTTGTAAAAGAGGGACGGCTAGGGAGAAGCATAGGTATTAGCACAAGAGACGTGACAAAGGAATAGAAACATGTGGTGCAAGTCAACTAACAATGGTTATAAAACACCATTAATGCACCAATGTGAATAATGGATCAGCTTACTTATACTTATCCCCTTTTGTAGCCATCTTGGCATGGTCTATGTTAAAAACACATTTTGTATAAAAACACCTGAAAGGTAAGTAAAGGGGTTGGTTGTTGTATGTGGGTGGTGAATATTGTAAATGTTGTCGGTATTGTTCTTTTGTAAGTAGGGATGCAAAATGACGGTTAATGTTGATGTAAGGAAATCTATTATGATTTTTATTCGAAATCATTAATAAAATGAGAATGTTTTGGATCTCCCTCAAATTTATGTGTAATGTGTTTAAATGATAAAACCGATTTATTGTTTATGCTTAAATTATTTACATCAAACTCATGTTCATATTTTATTTATATTAGTAGTGATTAGATGCTAATTAGACAATATGATTCAAGGTACATCCTTCCACTAATTTTTTTCCATGATCTTCGTTGTTCTTTGGGTGAGATGTTCTTCCCTTTGCGAGTGTTGAAAATGTCATCACATATAGATTGCAATGAACCTTTGTTCACCCTAACATAAGGACCAAGGTCTCAACTTGTTTCCAACAAATAGTTATGTTCTCAGGACCATGCTTACAAGGGAAATGATGGTTGTATGGATAAGGGAATATATAAGTATAAAATTCAAGATTGGTGGGAGAAGAGGTTTCAGGTTCTTGTGTTACAAGAATCCGAGTTGTGGAAATCGATTCCAATGATGTGTAGAGAGTTTGTGTTGTAGTGTGAACCATCATTGGACTAGTATGAGGTTTTCTAGTGTGAGTTCGATGTGAGTTTGCATAAGTGGTTAAAAATAATTTTGAAATCCCCAAAGTAAAAATAGTTACCAACTTGATAAGAACTCTCTAGAGTTCTTGCATTTTCAGAGGTCATATTTGTTCATTCTTTTTACCCTTATTTTCAAAAGTGGTGCTACTAAGAGAACCATTTGTTTTTTAGGTTAAAAATTACAACATTTTGCAACCATGGCCTTAACAACCTCGTAAAGATACCAACAAAAATTGTAAAATCATCCTCCAAATCAAAAAGTGGTGCCAACAATAGCACCCTTTATTTTTTAATTGAGGTCAATATTACAACTTTTTTGAAACCATCTGGCCTTAACAACTACTATTTTTGCAAACAAACCCCTAAAATTAGCCCCCAAATCAAAAAGTGGTTCCAACCACAACACCCCCTATTTTTGTTTGGGGTCAAAATTGCAACTCTTTTGAAGGTTGAGTCTAAAGCTATGGCATTTACAACCAAAATCCTAAAATCAACCCCCAAATTGAAAAGACATACCACCGATAATAGCCCTCCTCTTATTTTTTAGCTTAAAATTGCAACATGTTTGAAACCATAGCCTTTAAAGCCCAATGTTTTTGCAAACAAATCATGAAAAAAGAAAAATATGAGAAAAATAAATAAAAATGATTAGAAACAAACTACAAATTAAGAAAAAAATGAGAAAATAAATATTTTTAAAATAAAATTTATTTTAAAAAATGCCTTAAAAATAAAAATTAAAAAATTAAAAAAACAACATATAAAAATAAAAAATTATAAAACTTTATAAATTAAAAATTAAAGTTGAAATAGTATTGGTTTTCAAGGAAATAGCTTCAAAAAACAACTAGTTGTAAAAGGAAATGGAGGTTACTCCCCTCCTTGTTCCCCCTAGTGACCTCCCTCCTCACCCTGTGTTGGGCGCCCATGGGAACCCAACACAAAGTAGGGAAGGATCCCATGATGACTCGTGTTTTCCTTTGCCTAGGTGCTCATGGGGGACACCCCAAAGGAGCAGAAATTTTAAATCCTACTACTCTTTTGTGGAAACACTATGGGTGCGCAACAAAGGGGAGGGAGAAAGCAGTGGTTCCTCCCTCCCTTACCCTAGGATCCCATGGGGGTGGGGTGGGGTGGGTGATTCTAGAAACCCCCAATTTCCTTTGTTCCCATAATATCCTAACACTTATCATGTTTAACCCATATAAACCTTATAAAATATAAACCATGTAATCCAGTTATGAAAATGATTACCTAGCCTCACTACTAAGCATTAAATTATAACCCTTATAATCCCTAAAACCTAACACCTAACTCATTATCCCTAACCTCATAAACTACATAATTCCTAAGACTTAAACTTTAACTCATAACAATTTATAAATCCCCAATCACCTAAACATTATAAATCTGTTTGAGTAAATTAATCCCTATTGGCTTTTGGGTGTAACCACCACAAAGTGGATAGCCTAAAAGATTACACTCAACAATCAATCAAGAAAACATGTTTATAACTATTTGCGAGTAGAATTCTTTATAAACAGAGAAAGAAGATTCAAAGAATGACCTACCTCAAGTCCAACATTTGATGAAGGTTCTCCACATTGATGATGCTCTAATATTCTCTACAACTCTTAAACATTCAACCTGAAAACAAAGAAGAATCAAACGAACCAATAGTCACTACTGCAAAAGAGACTTGTAAACTAATTGCTAATATAAATATCCAAATTACAAGAAAATAAATATTGCACATACGATCTTGAATTGCACAAGAAGAGTGTTATTTTATATTAATGAGCAAAAAATTACAATTGAAATGATCTCAACTGATTTATGTTTCCAAATGATCTCACTTGATTTATGTTGTCGACATAGTTCTAAAACTAGAAATTCAGGATCCTCAAGCCCAAGTCTTTCACACACTCATTCAAAATTCACTTTGAAAGATATGCCCAAAAGAATCAATGCAATTCTTTGGCATAATAGAGTCCTCCAAAGGTGACCGAGATTTAAATCTCAGATATAGGAACAAGGTTTTTGCAGACAAGGGGAATATGGTTTCAAATCTGGATGAATTCCAATAGGATGAGGGTGCTCTCGCTTAGATTGAATGTGTCTAATTTTCCTCTGATATGATTCTTTTATACTGATGGAGAGGTAGTTAGGGAGGTTGAAAGATAAGTATTTATGGTATTGGGAAGTAGGGGAATGGAAAGAATCATCATTTTCCCATAAAAACTCTTTACTTTTTATTTTTTACCCCTGCATAGGCATGTACATGGGCTGGACACATAGAATTCATATGGACGTGAGCTGACCATCCATAGGTCGCATACCTTTCGGAAAATCTAACTTTTTGAGAGATGTTTCCAAGGATAGATGTTGTTGACAGATATTTGAGGATTAAGGGAGTCTGCAAAAGAGGAATAAGGTTAAGTTTGGTCATCATAATGGCTATGGGAACAATTTGGAAAAATGGACTATAACAGATGCCCTCTAATGTGTGAATTCAGAGGGGTAAACGATGTCCGAAATAAATTATAATTCTTTTAGATGTGAGTGTAGAAGTGACTTGGGTATAATATCCCTGCCAAATATCCATAGGTGACACCTGTAATGAACCAAGTTAGAACTACTCTTCTTGAGGTGGGCATACCCATGCTCATAAATAACAAAAGCATGGCCACAAGTCAAGCACGAAACAGATCCATCAAGTATAAATAAATAGTGATCATGGCCATGTGGATACAAAGTGGATCCATGTCATATAATAGATAACTAGCCATGAAAATACAAAGTGGATCTATGTCTCAATATCATATGAAGATATCTGGAAATAAGGGTGAACAGATCAATATCCATCCTAGGTTAGTTCCAAAATAGTGAATGGAAATCTAACACAACCTGAGTCATAGAAAAATGATATGATGCTATATAATGGACTCGAGGTCTTCAAACCAACTAACAATGGTACAAGTCAAATATATGTGAATAAATATCTTGAGGTTGAACGTAGTAAGATACTGTGTGCTCACTGGTCATTGATGTATATCGTTAACACACGTGAGCCAAATCACTAATAATGATAATGAGATAAAAGGTGCCTAGTACAATCTAAAAATTGTGAATAGATGTGTTGCAATCGAACACCTATAGAATCTAACAATAAGGAGACATTGATGTATTGCCATAGTTGCTAGTGAGGAAAACTTGCCACTGATGACTGCAAGCTCCAAGGTACTAAAAGGACTCTATACCATGATCCTAGAATAGATGTTTTGAATTTGATGATTTGTGACCCACTGGAAGGAGGGAATTAATGTATCCCCCATAATCCAATAAGAGGTTATATCAGAAGTCCAAAGATTTGGTGGAACAATTGATGATATTGAGTTGTACTTGTGACGGGAAGGTAGACACAGGAAATTCATGAAATTTATGGGGTTGGTCGACTCAGGTGAAAAATTCCTTTGAAACACAACACGATACAAAATGTGACTAAGGAAGCATAGAATCAAAGAAGATCATGACAAAAGTAAGTGATATGTGAGACATCAAAGACAACTCCATAATGGTTGGTTGATTAACAAACTAGGGGAGTGACTGCATAAACAAGTACAAATATCTATGTTAAACTAAAAACCAATTGCAGAGACCAGACTCTAAACAATGTGTTGTGTTCAAAAGTGATGCAACTTGCTTCCATAAAAAGTTAAGAATGTAACTCTTTTCCATCCATATTTTTGGAATATTGGATTTTTATTTTTATTTTTCATATTATAAAATCCTAAATAAGAATAAAATAATGCTATGATACATGGGACAAAACAAGTATCAAGATAGGCCAACTAGTTAAAAAATGTATGGAGCATGAGAAAGATAATTACACTCAGAAACTTCGACCCACAATTTTCATTTTTAAGGAGTTTGAAAATTTTGAAATAAGACTCCATAAATAACATCCCATGGATTTTTTCCGATCTTGGGTTGGTTAGTGCTCGTCGGTATTTTCAATTTGACATAGACTTAAAAAATTAAAGAAAACTCTACACTAGTACCCTGTGGATTTTTATTGAGCCTAGGTTAGTGAATGCTCACTTGCGTTTTCAATTTTAAAGAGTCTGAAAACTTAAAGAATACTCCAGAAATTTTCTTTTTCGTAATTTTAGTGTATAGGGGAGAACTCTTCTAGCCAAAATTGACTAGAGTATTACTTTTTCGTAAGTAGTCCATCCCTCTCGAAAAAGGGTTAAACTTATATTGGACGGACATTCTTTCAAGTCCTTTTAACAATTTTGAAAGGCACAAACCTACTCGGGGTTTTTTTCCTTTTTAAGGAGTTAGAAAAAATCTTGAAGAAAACTCCAGAATGGGAGTCTCCTGATGGGAAATGGACAACAAAAGGTGAGAATGAAGTAATGCAATTCCAATGCAAAGTCAAGAAATGCTATAGCGGGACTCCCAGATCCTAAAAAATAATACATCATGAGCATCAATGGTAGACAAGATCAAATCTAGGATGATCATGCGACGGGTAGGCTCTAAATGCGACCCTATGACATATACTTTTCAAGAGAAGGCTAATTATTGCAAGTTCACAAAATTAACCTAGGACATTTCAAAATTAAGGAGCAAGATGCAAAATGAAAAACTGGCGGGCATCCTACCCTATATGTCGGCTAGGAAATGATATACCTTCCAGAAGTACCGCCATCATAAAAAAATATCGTCCCCTGGAAAAAGAATGCACCAATATAGCCCTAAAACACAAACAATTAGTTCGTTTTTCACAAATAAAATAAACTTTATGAAAGTGGATAGTAAAAAAGTAATAAAAATAGGGTAATTTTTTTTTACCAATTCATTTGTGAAAAATTAAAAAACTTGGTGAAATTGGGAAAAAAATACCTTGATCTTCAGCAGTTGATTACAGGAGCTACGACCAATTATCTGGTGAGTTGTCAGTTCCAGGTAGGATATAAGACCTTCCTCTTTTCATTTCCATTCTTTTTTATGCATTTTCCCTCCATTTTTAAAGTTTTTATGGAGGCCCTATTTATTCTTGACCATGTACATTAGTTGTAGAAGTGTGGTCGTGTCCATGCGACTGTCCCTTTTGCAGCTCGCGTACATGTGTGCAACTATGAATTTTTGAAAAAAGAGCTAACTAAACCCAAATTTTTGGCAGGATGCCACTTGAATGGAGGGAAAGGAAGCATGATACCATAGATGACCAATTCCTAGCAGACGACGAGGCACTAGAAGCTATCCGCCAATGTGGATTGAAGAAATTATTTGAGGTAAATAAAATACGGGCACAATGAAGACTTCTTGAGATTATCATTGGATATTGGGATATAGATGATGTTTGATTTATCCTATATGGATAGACTCTAAAGATAGAGGTAGACAATATTTAATTCATCACCGAATTATCCCACCGAGGAGAAGTACCAAGCTTCAAATCTCGGAGTGTTGGTGGGAATGACCATGGATGATTATATGGCCATGTATTATGTGTCGAATGCACAAAAGAGTTGCTAATAGATCCTCATTTGGGACATAAAGTTCCTAAGTATAAATATTGTTCTTCTTACTATTGGGCACATCCAAGGGGCCAGTTTCACTTAACCAGGCATCTAAGGTCTATATGTTCTTTGGAGTCAGATGCATGGAACCCACCATTTTTTATTGGTGCACATGCTTGTTGGGATGTCTAAAATCTCAACTATCTGGTGTCAAACAAGAGAAGCTACGAAACATTGGGTTTGGTAGCATATTATGCAACTTTTTATTTGAAAGGGTGCGAGGACTCAGTGCTTGATAGAGACCTAAGGTTGGGTGGAAAGTTGTCTTCCCTTAGCTAGTTTCTTGGGGAAGCTTCATTCCACATATAAGTGTTCCTTATGGTGTTTAAATGATGATATTTCATGTGTTATGTATGATTATTATGTTCAAGTGAATGGTTGAATGATTACATGGAAATGGATCAATAGTAAGATATGTATGAGCATGAATAGGAAGTGAAATGCATGTTTGATTGCTTCATCATTGCTTGAGTGTAATGTAGGACTAATCTTGCAGGTTATAGAGGTGTTGAATAGCTTTGGTTTAATAGTACTTTCTTAGTTATGCATGCATCTATTTTCTTATGGGGATGGTCCATGTGTGAAGAGAACTATATGCCTATGCATTATGTTAAGTTTGTGTGTATGTTGTCATCTCACTTATTCACTGATCTAACTAGTAATGACTGTCATGGTTGGTATATGTGTGTGTGTTAATACGGCTAACCTCTGCTGCTGTGTGTGCTAATTACATGTGTCTTGCACCTTACATTCTATCCTTATATTGGTACTTATATGTGATTATGTTTCCTCACTCTTCCTAGGAGAGGATATGTGCATGTATGCCATTCAATTTGTGTGAATCATGTTTCATTCCTCGTGTTCATGGAGCATGCTTATGCCTATTGCAATCCCATTTGGAAATTATTTTGTATTGTCCTTTGAGGAATTGGGTTAAGTCTGGTAAATGTGTAGGACATTCCATCCTATACTTGGAGAAGAACATGCACCCCTCTGGATGAGATGAAGGAGGGAATACTTAGCAGAAGTGGAGCAGATCCTATGGAAGAAGGGAAAAGGCACATAGGGGAGATTATGGCTAGAGTTTTAGTTGGAAAAGGGCAAGGTTGGAGTGGTCATATGGGGTGGGGTTTGCACCATTGGACAGAGCTATCCAATAGATTTCCAATGGTACAATCCTTGTCCCATTTGGACCAAGGGTGAGGGAGATATGACCCTTGGAAGTTTTCCTTGGAAGCTTGTTGGGACAGGGGTCTTTGGTCTTGACCCTTCCGCATACACAAGGTCATTTCCACATCCACAATGTGGATTGCGGATTTCGTAGGTCGGGGACCAAGCTTAGTGGCATATGGAAATCGACATTTCCGCATCCGCAATGCGGAATGCAGAATGTGTATTGGGGAGGTAAAATCTCCCTGGAGTTGGAATGTGGAATTCCACATTTTCGCACCCGTAATACGGAATGCCGAATGTGGGTTGCAGGAAGAAACTATCATTGGGATTGGAGGAATCCGACTTTTGAATTTTGCATCCAGATTGCAGAACTGTGGAAGTTGGATGGGCGAATTTTCGAGGCTGGAAATGGCTTCCGACTTCCGCATTGCGGATTGCGGAAGTAGGACTGCGGAGTGTAGAAAGGTGTATTGCGGATGGCAATGGGGATTGCAGACTCGATCCCATTATGGATGTGTGTGGAATTGGTTTAATTTGAATAAAAAAAATGAATCAGAAGGTCTCCCATGGCCTCTGAAGGCCACCTGGGAGGTGTGGGAATGTGACAGGCGGCTAGCACCATGTGCGAATCCTAAAAAAATATCATTTGACATCTGAAACACAAATAATGAATCTACATAAGACTAACACTAAAAATACTTGATTGTACAGCTATACAAATATTTACAAGAAAAAGTACATGAAGTAAGCATAATACTTCTTTAGGTAGAGCTCATTTCTAGGCCCATTTCTAGGCTTGGCTAGCTTATTCCCTTCATAGTTAGTCATCTCATATGATCCCTTTTCCAGAAAATTAGAGATGATGTAGGGATCATGCCACATCGATTTAAACTTACCTTCCCCTAGGGGATATTTATCCTAATTGTAGAGAAATACAATATCCTCCTCTGAAAAAACTCTTGGATAGATAGACTTATAATATTGACTCTTTATCGATTTGTTATTAGCTTGGTTCACTATAGCGATATCTGGACATTGTTGATCAAGATGTTCTAGGTGAACTAGGCATTCTTCTAAATATGAGGTCTCAGATAACAACTGAACAACTAACTTTAATGAAGGTATTTCACATTCAATCGGAAATATTCCCTCAACTCCATGAACAAGTTGAAATGGGGAAAACCCTGTAGTAGTCTTAAATGTCATTTGGTAAGCCCATAAGGTAGGATATAGAATAATATGCCAATTTGTCATACTTGTGTTGAATTTCCTTTGAAGCATGGTTTTCAAAGTTTTATTGACGGCCTCAACTTGGCCATTAGCTTGGGGGTAAAAAGACAAAGAATTTTCTTTTTTAAACCCCAACATAGTGGTCCACTCGGTCATCAGGTGATTTTGAAAATGTCTACCATGATCAGTGACAAGTTATCGTGGGGTATTGAATCATGTAATGATATGATTGAACACCAAATAAGCAGCAGTCTCCCCATCACTATGAACTGTAGGAATAGCCTTCGCCCATTTTGTAAAATAGTCAACGACTACAATAATATATTGATGCCCCCCAGTCGAAGCTGGTTTTCATGTCATGAAATCAACCCCCCACTTGGTTAAGGGGCCTACCATAATGACATGAAATAATGGAGTAGGATGAGTGTTCAGCTTCTTAGTAAAGATTTGGCAATTATGACACTTCTTGACCAATTCATTGCAATCTCTAAAAAGCGTTGTCCAAAAGTATATGGCGCACAAAATTTTATAGGCCGTCACCATCCCAAAAAGATGACCTCCATGAGCTCCACTATGGTAATCATTAAGATCAAACTCAACTTCCTCCCAAGTCAAGCAATAATGCAAGATAGAATCAACCCGTTGACGATACAAAGTGTCGTTAATGATAAGGTAATTCTTAGCATTATTTCACAAACGTCGTCATTCATCTCTAGAGAAAGACTGAGGACACTTCAAAGTTTGGAGATATATAAGAATGTCTCCATACCAAGGATTGGATGAAGAAATAAGAAAAATATGCTCATCATGGAATGAGTCATATTCAGCATTATTGCCTTCTTCGCTAGGAAAATCCGAAATGAGCTCTACAAAGACGAAATATTTCTTCGACCTACCATATTGAAATTACAAGTCAAATTCTTGCAAAATCGTGATGCATTTATTGAATTTTCCCTTGATTATTCATTAGTTCAAAACAAACTAGAATGGATTAAGATCTTAATCTACAGTGGTCTTACGCAGAAAAATATAGTGTTGAAGTCTCCAAACTGTGAACACAACTGCAACATCCAATTTCTCAACGTGAGAATATTTTTGTTCAACATCATCTTAGGTACAACTAAGATAATAGATGAGATGTTACTGGGAACTTTCATCTTCCTTAAATAAAAAAATTCCAATGGTAGAATCCGATGTGTCTAGATATAATAGGAAATCTATCACCTTCTTCGCTAGGAAAATAGAATTTTGACAATGAATTAATGTTTAGTAAATAGTAGACCCCCTCATGGATTTAGTGGGTTATTAAACTAGTAGAATTTGGTAAAATAAATTACTAGGTGACTAAAAAAGTTAGTCATGATAGTTTTTTAAAGCTAAATACTACTAAATTTGTGCAAACAACTAGAAATTACTAATTTAGTCACAATAAAAAATATCCATAGATAATAATTTACACGACTAAAATGACCAATTTAGTACAAAAATTAAAAAAAAAATACGACTAGATAGCAACTACAAGATCAATATGAAAATGGAAATAGAAATTATGACATTGAAATTTTATGATTTAGTAAATATTAACATTGTAGATGGATTCAGAGACACCAGGTCTCTGAATCCATCTATCGTTTTAAAATTTACTAAATCATAAAATAATTAAGGGGCCTTTGACTCCATTTGCTTGTAGTCCCCCCATCTTTGGATAACACTTTGCACCTTAATTAAATGATGCCATCAAACATGCCTCAAGTGAGACGTCATTCCTTTGGTAGGTTGAATATACTGACATATTAGACTACTATGAACATTTGTTGGACACGTTTTGTGAACCTTGGGTCTCTAAAAAAGCAACATGGTTATTCCACTCGAAACTCGTTGTATGAGGTGATCTTCACATGGAAAAAGAGGTGGGATTGAAACAAGTAAAATGAATCCTATAACTTTGATTGTCACCTTAACTTGCACCTAATATCTAGGACCTAATAATGGTGATGAAGATGGAAATGATGGTGATGCTACTAATGCTGATGAGGATGACAATTACAATGATGATGACAGTGATGATGAGAATGATCATAGTGATGACAATGAATGACAATGACATCGATGACTATAACAATGATAATTTATTATGTATTCCACTTACCATCTCAAAAGGTGGGTAATTCAATCCAATGCATAAAAAAATTGAAAACCCTATATTTTTAATGAGCCTCCTAGACATGCACATTAATGGTGACACTTGATGCATAACAAAGTATTTATTTATATTATAGTAATTAAAGCATGCTGGTGGCTTTAATTGCAATTCACTGTTGATGTCTTTATTTTTGACATTATAGCACTAATTAACACTTAAAGGTATAAAATAAAAACATATATTTAATTAAGTTTGTGGTGGCATTGTAGCTCCCTTGTTCAATTTTTTAATGCAAATATGTAATATGTTATGTGTATACCATATTCGATGTGTAGGGTTGTTATGTTTGGTTAGTTGAAATTCCTATTCTTCTTTTTGTGTGGTCTATATTGTATGAGTAATAACAACAAAACATGGCTATATATAATGTTTTAGAATTGTTTTAAAACTATACATCTCCTCTCCTCTTATCCCATATTAGCTAGGAGGCTTGGACCCAACAACACACAAGTCTCATTATACTACAAAAAGATAACGATGCCCTACTAACTTAAAAATTATTTCCCTACATTTTTATGGCCATGCCTTATGGGGATTCTTTATCGACAAAGGTTATATGCTAGATAGAGTACACTGTAAAATATGTTTAGGGAATAACCTTTCCCTTTTTTCTTCAAAGTAAGAAAAACATGCAAAACATAGATTTAATTACCAGCATAGCCTTTAATGATACAATCTCAACCTATCGACATCCATCAACATCATGGTGTGCAAAAAAACCCTATCCACTTAACATAACCTACCAATGGATTTCAATGAGAAACCTATCCACTTGACATAACCTACCAATTGCTCGCTGACGTAGGAGCATCGTCCTAAGTTCTATGTGTTTATGATTAAAGCAGTTTTAATGCTATTTTCCTTGTAATAGTTCTAGAATGTATAGGTTTAATTACTGATTAGTTGTAATTGGTTTTGATTGTAGTAATGGCAAATTTCCACTCATGTCGTCAAATCTTGCAAGAGATAGTTCGAGGATAGGGTTTGTTATCTATTTGATATGTATAGGAATCAAGATCCTCCTCAGTTGGACCTGACTAGTTTGTGGGAGTTCTATTTAATCATTGTATGTAACCGAGCTATGGGTTGTTGATGAAATGAAGAACAAAGCTTGAAAACTCTGCGTTTGATTGCATATTTGTTGTCTTCTTTCAATAAACAGAAATACATGTAATTTCTTTGTGTATGAGTGAATGAAGTGTTAATTTCCTGAAGTATTTAGAGATTGAAAGCGTGTTGAGACCCTTCGAAGGAACCAGGTGGAAATCGATTGTTGCACTAATCGATTTACTTTTTCACAGTCTGATAAATTTGTGGAGTGAAGTTTGGACGAACAAGATCACAAGAGAAGGAAGATCCACGGTCTAATATAGGTTCCGTAAGGCTAAGATACTAGCTTTTTAAAGCTGTGGGAAATAGACCTCTGCAATTCCAAACTGAACGATTCCACATTTTATCATAGATCAACGGATAGGAGAAACCCCGCAAAGATCAACGGTTCGGATAGACCCGACGATCTAAAGTGATTGCAGAAGCCACTTTGCAGAAGGATTTTGTGGGAAGCAATTGCGGAATGAAATTTTCAAATAATGCAATTGCGACAAGATGATTCCCTCACAACTGTGGGAGGGATCCTATGGAAAGCTATTTGCAGAAGAAAATTGAGGAAGGAAGTTGCAAAAGAACCCCCACAATTGCTGAAGTTGTTAAGATTCAATATGATAAGATATATAAAATCAGTATTCAATTAAATTTCACAATAATAGCATATACAAGATCATTGAAAGAAACACAATCACAATATAGAAACAAATTTATCCCGGGAAACCCTCTAGGGAAGAAAACCCAGCAAAAATTCCTCAATATAGATGATCAAAAGTACAAAGACAAAACCCCAAACAAGTGCTCCTTCTCCTTGCAGATCTCTCTCTCTCTCGCTCTCTCTCTCCTATGCGAATTACACAAGTGAGTGTGTGTGTACAAATGAGGAGCACATCACTTCTATTTATACTTTATCTTCCACTTGACTTTTTCACTAACTAGGTCGGCCCCAACAAACTTAATTGGGCCGACTTACCTAAGAAGACTCAAAACAATATAATATAAATTTTTGGAGGGTTCTATCGACCCGACTTACAAGGGAGGTTTTACCTCATGAATCTATGATGACCAAATACATGAATAACATCTCGACGGAGGAATAAAACATCTCCGAATAAATTACAATAATAAAATACAATAGAATATTCTTCAAAGTTATAATATTTCAAGACTCCCCCTTAACGAGAAGGGTATTCTACTGACAACAACAACATCAACTGTAGGAGAAAGGAGAGAGAGCATCATCAACAACATCAAGTTCATACATATATAAATCATCAGAATTTTTCTTCAACAACATCAACAACTGGACCAATTACTGGAACATCTTCAACATCTTCAGTACTAGAGCACCATCTTCTACAGCACTCAGTCTTCATCTTTGATCTTCATCATCTGTAGAAATCGATCACTCAATCGTCTATAGCAACACTTGATCTCTTGATCAACAACAACATCATTTGTAGCAATCAATCACACGATCGTCTACAACAACACTTGATATCTCGATCAACAACAACATCATTTGCAGCAATCGATCACTCGATCATCTACAACAAAACTTGATCTCTCGATCAACAACAACATCATTTGTAGCAACATAACCCGCAACACACATGATCCAATTACGGGATGATCAATCCCTCTCACTTTAGGACATAAGTCCAAGGATGATGCAATCCTAACCACATCATGGAGACAAAATTCTACAGATCAGTTTAGGACTAATGTCCAGGGATGATACAATCCCAACCACATCACAGATACAAAAGTCTGCGGATCACTTTAGGACTAATGTCCAGGGATGATACAATCCCAACTACATTACGGAGACAAAAGTCTACAGATCACTTTAGGACTGATGTCCAGGGATGATATAATCCCAACCATATCACGGAGACAAAAGTATGCGGATCACTTTAGGACTAATGTCCAGGGATGACACAATCCCAACCACATCACTGAGACAAAAGTCTATGGATCACTTTAGGACTAATGTCCAGGGATGATACAGTCCCAACCACATCACAAAGACAAAATTCTACATATCACTTTAGGACTAATGTCCAGGGATGATACAATCCCATCCACATCATGGAAACAAAATTCTGTGGATCACTTTAGGACTAATGTCTAGGGATGATACAATCCAACTCACATCATGGAGACAAAAGTCTACGGATCGCTTTAGGACTAATGTCCAGGGATGATACAATCCCAAACACATCATGGAGATAAAAATATGTGGATCACTTTAGGACTAATGTCTAGGGATGATACAATCCCAACCACATCACAGGTACAAAATTTTGCGGATCACTTTAGGATTAATGTCTAGGGATGATACAATCCCACTGCAACATCATCATCACTGATCCCCCTTTCAAGGAAGGTCCTTTCAAACCACACCAAGCTTGTCATGGAAGTACTCAAAATTCACTCGAGACAGAGGCTTAGTCAACACATCAACAACTTGCTCATAAGTTCTCACAGACTGGAGCTTTATAAATCCCTTTTGTACCATATTCTGTATGTAAAAATACCGGATTTCTATGTGCTTTGACTTTTCATGGAACACTAGGTTCTCCATCATCTTTATACAACTCTAGTTGTCACATAGAATCATCGTGGTATCCAACTCTAGGTCAAACAGACCTGACATCAATTTTCAAAGCCATGTGGCTTCACAACTAGCAGAACAAGCTTCTATATACTCTGATTCAGTGGTGCTGAGAGAAACACTGGACTGCTTCATGCTAAAGCATGAGATCATGGCGGATCCGATAAAATAACATCCACCTAAGGTGATATTCCTGTTTGAGACACTTCTAGCCCAATATGCATCTGTATAACCATAAAATCTGTAGTCATGATCTCCAACATAGTATAGACCAAAGTCTATTGTACCTTTCAAGAACCTCATCACATGCTTTGCAGCTACCAGGTGAACACGTCTAGGCTCAACTAGATACTGACTCGGGGTGTTCTGGCTTGGTATTTGTAAAATACATCAACGAACCAATAATTTTTTTGTATTGAGTCACATCCACTAACTCTGACTATTCATGAGTTAACAACTTCAGGTTGGTATCCATGGGTGTGGCCATGGTTTTACATTCCAACATATCAAATATTTTTATGATTTCCACAACATACTTTCCCTGGTTGAGAAATATTCCTTCTAGGCTCTGCCATACTTCTAGACCAGAAAATAGTGCATCAATCCAAGGTCTTTCATCTCAAATTATTTAGCGAGATTCTTCTTGCACTATACAATCTGTTTCTCATTTCCTGTTAGAAATAAATCATCCACATACAATAATAATATGACAGGTTCATCATCCATAACCTTAAAGTAAATTTTAGGGTCAACTTTAATTTTGGTAAATCCCGAGCTCGTCAAAAAGCTATCTATCCTTCCGTACCACGCTCTAGGAGCTTGCTTCAATCCATACAGAGACTTCTTCAACTTGCATACGTGAGTCTATCTATCTTCAACTTCAAATCCCTATGGTTTTTCTATGTACACTTCTTCCTCAAGCACACCATTCAGGAAATCTTTCTTCACATCCATCTGTTGTAAACTCCACTTCATCATGGATGCAAGTGCCATGATGGTTATAATGGAAGTGTACCTTGATACTGACACACATGTCTCTTCATAATAAATTCCCTCTTTTTGAGAGAATCCTATAGCCACAAAACTTGCGTTGTATTTCTTAATACTTCCATCAATTGCATGCTTTATCTTGTAGATCCATTTGGAAGATACCACACTTTTTCCTTCTGGTTTGGGAACTATATCCCAAACATCATTCTTCATTATTTATTGGTATTATTTTGTCATTACTTCTACCCATTCTTTCTTCTGTATAGATTATTCATAACTGGTAGGTTCTTGATCTACAAGACCACACATCAAAGCCACATAGTTGGAAAATGGCTTTGGCTTATTGCTTAATCTTGTGTAGCCTTATGGAGCTCCATACTTCTAAGATTCTTGTATAATTTCTCTTTCCCAAGCAAGCTTTCTCTTTCATGACATATTCATAGTGGGAGGTTCTTGAGGTTCTAGCATATCATGGTATTCTGGTGTTTCATCTTCGGGGGAGGGTGAAACCTCTGCAACTTTAGGAGGTATATATTCTTCATATACTTCGATCACACCATGAGTCTAGCTATCTCGTCATAGTTGACCTCCTCTACTTTATTTCACAAGTCTTGTTTATATTTGAACCATTGTCACTTGTTCTATTGAACAAGTCTCATCATCCTTCATTTATAGGTGATCATTGTATGATACTTCCTACAAGTAGAAACATTTCATAGTTTCCAGAAACATATGCATAAAGCATAAGTCACACTGTCATAATGCTATCAATAACACAACATTTATTCATACCCCACATTCATATGGTAACTTTCTAGATGCCTTCCATCTCTACCAGGACATTATTAAGAGTGTGCACTACTCCCAATATGTCAACAAAGAGGTTTCACTCTAGATAAGTAGTAATGGAATTTTGTATAGAACCATAAGCTACTTACCCATCACATGCATATCAATGCAAACATGTATAACATATATCCTAAATAAATGTGTACACAACTGGACACTATCAATTAAACAAAAATGACAATTCAAATACTTATCTTTGTTTGTTTGATAGGATCTCTTTTGATCCTAGTCTTGTTGTCTGATGGTGAGCTCTATTTCATAATCAGAGTTCCTGAACTAATATTGTATGTTGCTTCTCTTATTATCCTAGAGAAACTTTTTGAGGGGAGTCCTTTTATTCAAGATTGGAGAGAGTGCTTTGAACCACCACTGTTACAAAACATATTCTTCGAATTCTTCCTTTGCTTGCTCCCTGGGAGGTTCTTCATCTTCTTCTTCTTCTTCATATTCGGCAAAATGAGCATGATGTCTTTTATTTCTCTTCTTCTTGTAATCTTCTTTTCTGTCTTTTCTTTCTGGACAATCTTTCGCAATATGTCCCATCTTGTCACAATTGAAACATTGAAAGTTGGAGTAGTTTCTTCTTGGATTGTTTCCTCTTGTCCTTTGGAACTTCTTGGTATGTTGAGACTCCTTGTGGCTTTCCTTATTGAATTTAGATTGACTTCTTCCTCTCTTGGTATGTGTGGCTAGGGCTTGATCATCTTCTTTAAGTAGAGCTTCTCTATTGGATACTCGAGCCTCCTCTTGGATGCAATCTTCCCATACAATGTCGAATTTCATGCTTTCCTTCTTGGCACACATAGTCTGGATGAATGAATCCCAAGGTCTCGTGATACCATTGAGAGTAGTCATAACTAGCTCATATTTATCAAGGAAGGCTACAATGGCTTCTAGTTGCTTCTTGAACCCAAAGACCCTTGTGAAGTAGTCTTGGATGGATTCTCCTTGGAACATCTTGGTACTCTTTAATTGAGCTCTCAAATTAATCTTCTTATTGATGTTCCTTCCTTCATACATTCTGGATAGGGCATCATACATCTCCTTAGGGGTATTCTTGGATGAAACTTGAGGAATCAAGTGGTCTTTGATAGAATCAACAATGATCCTCTTTTCCCTAATTAGGTCCTTCTTGTGCTTCTCCTTAGCTTCATCCTCTTCAGGTTCTGCAACTTCTTTCTCGATATATTTAGCAAGATAATTCTCTTCAAGAATAAGATCAATCATATATTTCCATGCTCGGAAATTCTCTATTCCTTCTAGCTTATCCTCAAGCTTAGTGCTTGGGACCATCTTATCCAGGAGGTCACGAAAAAATGAAATTTCTCAAAATGCAAAACTGACCTTACCAGAAGATGCGCTTGACTAAGGCGAATTGACTGGTACACTTGGTTTCTAGAGATTCCAAATTTTCACTTCTCAAAATTGACTTGCAAAATTCTGATCTGTATTTTCTGCAGTTTTCTGATTTTTTGGTTTTTCTAGTCCAAAGTCAAACTAGGGTTTGAATTTCCCATAGATCTACCCACTCAAAAATTTCGTTATAGGGATCACAATTTCTCTTTTGGAGAGGCGCACCTTTCTATGCAATCAGATTTCAAAAATTCCAACTTTGACAGAAACCCTAATTTCTTGTCGGAGGGAGAAGAGAGAGAGTTTCACCTTCTGAAAGATGTCCTATTTAGGTTAGCTCTGATACCATGTTAATATTCAATATGCTAAGATATATAACATCAACATTCAATTCAATTCCACAAGAATAGAATATACATGATCATTGAAAGAAACACGATCACACGATAGACACAAATTTATCCTCAAGAAGGCTATTAAATCAAGGTGGTAGGATGGGACAAGTACGTGAGACCAGACTGGAAGTATCATAAATAGTCGCAAATGATGCATGAATACTGATTTGAATTTTACCTAGTGGTGTGCGAAGTGAAGTAGTTTATCTGATGTGTTAATATAGAGTTGTTGCATAGTAAAGGATGTGCATTATGATAAGGATGATCTGAGACAAGTGTGCATAACCGAAAGGCCATATCACAGACAATGCAGATAAGGTCACAGATTGTCTAAAGACTATTGCACCAAGACAGAATAAACATATCACAGAAGGTTCGTAGACTAATATGATATAGATACTTGAAATCAGAACAGTAGCTCATCAGAAGATGCATAGTATCAGTTTAAGTTGCAAATGCATAGAAACAACATGGCTTGGTGAACTTGAGTGCAGACTCCAGAATATGATGAAATAGTACACAGTTTGTGAAGTATGAAGTCAAGTGTATCTTGTTGATGTTTTCAAGTGAATTTCATGATAGAGATCAGTGATTACAATATCTAAAGGTTGCAGAAGGTGCGCACAACATAAAGAATAACATTTAATCTCAAGAGTGCACGGATCATAAGAAAAACAAAGTAATATATTCTTCTTTCATATCAAGGTGGTAGGATGGGGCAATTAGCAGGGGTTTGGTGCCTCCTTCCAGTTGGAGCTATTAAATCAGCGAGTCAGTGCTTCCTTTAGTTTGTAGCATATAAAACCAAGGGGTTGGTGCCTCCTTCCAGCTGGTGCTTCCTCAAATGTAATCTTTTATTATAAGAGAGCATTCCATGGTTTTCTCCAATTTGGGTTTCCACGTAAAATTTATGTGTGTTCTATGTATTGTACTCATGTGATGTTGAGTGCTTTATTTATGGTGGATGCATAATTTAATTTCAAGTTTAAATCAGTTAATAAGTTAAAAACTATTCATAACTATGCTAATACTGATTCACCCCCCCTCTTAGAATTAAATAGATTCCAACATCCATTTCGACGTAGTGATCTTTATCTTCCAGCTGATAAACTATTATTGAATCAAACCACTCTGATACCAATTGTTGGAATTATTAATGATACTGAGGGGGGGGGGGTGAATCAGTATCATGCGAAAATTTACAAAATATTCACTTTCAAAATATGCAGCAATTGTTAGTTAACACAACAATACAAACAAACTGTGCGCAAATATTTGAGGAAACCTTTTATATATATGTATAAAATATGAATTTATAGAGAAATATGGGAGACACCGATATCCACTAATGTGAGCACCGACTCACTTAGACACCCCTCTGATTGGGACACCAATCCCACTGGAAAGCACCAAATTGCAGACTGGAGGATTAAACCTGTGAGGACACCAATCCTCCGTGCAAGCACCAACTTGCTAATCCAGGTCCAAACTGTGAGGACACCAATCCTCTACACAAGCACCAAATATTAGTGTTTAGGCACCAGCCTGAGTGGAGACATCAATATCCTTTCCTTGCCCCTCTAATGGCCTTGAGTTATATATATTGTTGTATGTTGACTTTAGATCTACGTGCACAAATATTTACACTTTTCTTTACTGAATGCTCACCCTTCTGGTGGTTCAACTCGTATCATTTTTTCTCTTAGTGAGGTATTCTACAACAGTTCCACTCTATAGTATATATTCTATGCACATATACATCCACATGCTTCTTGTTCCCTTCACAAATTCTCAAATCTACGTGACTACGGGCCTTGTGTCTCTGCATTTCTTGTTACCTCGCGCACTTCATCAAATCATATTTCTTCTAATTCCCTTAAGCATTTCTTCTAACCTAAGCTAATTTCCAATTCAGAATATTACTCCATGTGTTCTTCCAAGATTACATTTCACTCATCAACTTCACTCTCATTTATACTCAACATGTTCAAGCAATGTGTCCACAAGTTGGGGCTTCTATAAATAGTAACAACCCTTCTTCCTTTCTTTACGGTCAAGCTCACCCAAGAATTTTCCACTTGTCTTAATACACGCGAATGAGGTACCATGACTTTGTGGGTCTTTCACACTGGAATACCATGAATTAGTGGGATTAAGTACTTGCACACATGTTTTTATATACTTCTTCAAACTGGAACATAGACACCAGGTCCAACAACTTATTTTGACATCATCCAACAACCTCTTTCACATCAATGACAACACCAAAGTTCAACAGTAATCACTTGTAAGCTTAAATTTGTTTCCACTTATTTAAATACAAGGACGGTTTTAGTGTTACTTTGAATGTCATATGAACTGTGAATTCAATTGTAGTAAGGTTCTTATTATTAATTACTCATAATTTTTTATTTGTATTTGAATACCATTTTATTCTCTTTCAAAAGGTCATTTTAGATGTGAATATTCTTCTAAAGGATATATGAAGATGATAAGTCTATGAACTTGATTTATTATTTCTTCTTTTTGTTTCTTTGGTATATGAATGTTTGCCTTGTTATCCAATTTTCAAGTTCCTCTCTTTTGATTTGTGAAGTATTGCAGAGATTGATGTGATTTGTAACTAAGGATTTCCCTCTTTTTACTTGAACTCCTCAACCTACTCTTAACCAAATATATTCAATTATTGAGGTTTCTAAACTTTTCATTATTGCATCCTAGTGCAAACTTTAGGACTAATAGGAGGTTCAATGGTGGAATCCAATAGGAACATCAAAGGATCTCAGATAATTATATATAAATTACTTAAATAAAAATCAACAATGGGTTGTTAGTTCAGAGGAAAACATGATTATGAATGTTAATAGCATCATTTGGTCATGTTCACCAAGGGAAGGATGGAAATGAAGGAAAATAAAAATAAATGAGAATGGTATTGCAACATTTAAGGCACAAAAGGAACATATGGAGCACAATGTTGAGAGAGAAAGTGATGCTGACATGGATAGAAGTTGAAGGGTTTACAATCTAATTTGGAATATTTCAATTGTTATATTTGTATATATAAATTTATAATGTGTGGAGTATGATCATGGTTTTTTATGATCTCTTTGCATTAATTTCACTTCTGATACACTCCTGAACGAGGATTAAACTCAAAAGAAAAATATGTGGTGCTCTAGATCCCACCCTTCTATGTCAATGAAAAAGTGGTCATAAATCTTCAGGTAATGTGAGACTCTAAAATGGTCATAGACTAAGAAAACAAGTGAAGCAAGGTGGAATTTTGTCCGTGAAAGATATTTTAGAAAAATTACTTCTCTTCTTCAAATCTTTGAATGGACGTCCTTCACCCATATATTTAGAGAACTCAATCAACAAGAATTCAAGCTCTCCAAGAAAGCATTGCTTATCCAGGTAGGGTCTTTTTCCATCTATGAATACAAGAAGATATGGAATTTAAGTTTATTTTTGTACATATCATACATATGCATATTTTTGATCTATTTGCAATGATATCTCTCTCTCTCTCTCTCTCTCTCTCTATATATATATATATATATATATATATATATATATATATATAGTTTTGTTTGGAATATTGTGGTGCTATAGACTGGAAGTTTTTTGTATAAATGGCCTTATGTATGAAAGGAATGTATGTAATGTGGCCAATTTTGTATGGCTGAGATTGATGTTTTGAATGCTTTGTAAGCTCTTAGTTTAATGAGGAGGAATGCAAGAGAAGATATAAAAAGTTTAGTTCAAAGAAAATGAAGTTCTCTTTTCGACTTGATTGGGTTTGGGAAATTTGTGTATAGCTATTACACAATACTGAATAAGTTGTTGTATTTGCAATTAAGGTTGGATTTTTTTAAAAACAATGTCTCAGAGATAGTCAATATCAACATCAAAGAGTCTCAAAAGTGTGTATTGAAATTGTTTAAATGTAAATCAACAACATGTTATTTTATTTTTGTATATCAAGGCATAACAATACTATGGTAGACATTGTTAAATATATCAACATTGAGGATATGCAACAAAATGATTTGAAACATGCCATAATGACAATTGTTGTGTTGATACCATGGTGTATAATCTATAAATATATGGAGAATCAATGAACCATTTAATTATACATGATTCTTCAAATGCAAGTAAGATTTGAGGGAGAACAATAAAATTGAAATCTTTGGAATCACTATTTCGATTTGAAAATTTAAATTGACATTTATTACAATTAAGAAATGTACTCATGAAATTGCAACTCTCACTTTTGGAATTGAAAACTGAATTTCTGAAATAAAAAATCACACTTTTTGAATCAAAATCACAATTTTTCTAATTGAAAATCATGTTTTCCAAATAAAAAATTTACTTTTCAAATTAAAAACTGCATTTTTTGAACTAAAAATTGCACTTTTGGGATTAAAAAAATTAATTTTGGGGTTCAAAATGATTTGAAAATCGCACTTTTGGAATTGGAAACCCCACTTTTGGAACCCAATTTGTCACTTTTTGAACCGGATTTTTCAATTTAGAAAGGTTGTTTTTGGGATTTAGAAAGCATGGTTTTGCAGTTTTTTAGTCTAGATTATGCTAAATAAGTGCAAATTTAATGAAATGGGAATTACATACACCTATGAAATTTAACACTAACCTTGATGATAATGATGATGGCATCACCATCATCTTCATCCTTGACATGCTCTCTCTCTCTTTCTCACACACACACACACACACGCCCATTCCTTTAAATCTAGATTTATTTTAGCCCAAGCCTATTTGAACATAGGCCAAAAAAATCATTTGAAAAGTCCAAAGCTAGGGTTTCTAAATTTCAAAATCAAGGATTCTAGAGCCCCAAAAGTGCCAAAATCGGGTAGGTACAAAATCAAATATTAGTAGTTTTGGAACTCATTTTTGCACTTTTTAAACCCGATTATGCACTTTTTAAACCTGTTTTTGCACTTTAGCAAGATTTTTGTGGCCTTCTTGAAATGGTTTTTGCACTTTTTGAATCGGGGTTTTCACTTTTTTATTAGGATTTTGCACTTATTGAATGGGATTTTGAACTTGTTAAATTGAATGTTGAAACTTTCAATTTTTTATTTTTCACTTTAGAATCTCCATTTTCATACTTCCTTTCAAATCACATTTCAAACGGAATAAAACATAGAAAAATATGAAGAGATTCCCAACCAAAAAACATTTTCGAACATATAAATATATTATGAATAAAAATAAAATAAACTATATTCTCTAACAAACTAGTTTTATAATTTTTACAATAGGCCTCACATCACTAACACCGTTGAGCTATAGCAAGCAATGTCGCAATTTATCTAACAAAAATATGTCATTTTCATCATCACAAGAATAGACTTTAAGAATAATATAGTTTTCATCATCGTTGTAGATATGTTTTTCCTTCAAATCATCTACAATAACTATGTTTGTAGCACCATAAGAAGCCATTAATGTTTTCCAAACTTTATTTAGGGGTTTGAAATATACATGCGTATTTCCAAAGGCAACATAACCCTTTTTTGGTATAGTGTGATGGTCATTGTTTTTTAGTATGGATTCAAATTCTTGGCTTTCAAATCAATTTTTGTCGAATAAGAATGACAAACACTCATCCACATTCTTTTGTTGCGCGAATTTCCACAAACCAAATTAAAAAATGCTAAGGCATTTTTTTAAGAAATCAATAAAATTGGGTCATATAAAGTATATCTCTAGGTTGGTGCAAGCTAATGAGGGTCCCTTTTGAAGCATTAGATGCAATAGAAAACTAAAAAAACAAGCATCCCTCAACTTACATGGATATTTGGAGATACTTACACAATAAATCTTAGTTTGAGGAAAAAACTGAAATGTAGGAAATTGAATCATGTTTCCAAATATATAAATTTTATCCATTGAAAATGTTCATAACTATATCAAGTTAGATATTTTCTAACACTTACATTTTAATTTTTTGGCAAATGATAAAGTAAATGTCTTTGTGGGTCCTGCATTTGAGTGCCTAAATGATGGAATCAACCTACAAAAATTGATAGACATACAAAGAACAAATAGTACTTACTAGTGTGACACTTTTTTTTCCAAACTAAATTTTGTAATTTTTTTTTTTTAAAAATTATCAAGTGACCAAACCTAAAAAATAGTAGATCTAGTGTGGGTTTCTCTTTTGAAGGTCTTAATCCAATGATCATGAAATGGTTTTTTTATAGCATGTAGAGGTCTGTGTGTAGTAGTACATCATACATTTTTTTTTAAATGATTGAGAAATGAAAATTTTATGGAAGAAACACTAGCAATGTGTTTTTTGAGTTGAGTAATGACACAAGGAAAATAGAAAAAAATAGAAATTTTATTTTTTAATTACATATTTGGAATCTGCAGAAAAAATGTTATATATGTCTATTTCATAAAAAATGATTTCTTGTAGCATACTGTAATGAGTGGTAAAAAAATGCATATTGAGAAAATGGATGAAATGATCAATTAGTTATGGTTTACCATACTCCATAGCACAATTTTGGATAACCTGAAGCTAACTTTGAAGCAGAGACATAGGAATAGGGATGACACACAAACATATGAGGAGTCCCAATTTAGGTGGTAAGGAATGTGAGCAAGTTCCTTTTAAATTAAAGTTTCCCCTCCTTCTTTAAGAATTCGGTGTCATACAAAATGCGTGCATAATTTAGCTCTATAAAATGTGTGTGCGATTTTTATAGCTAAAACACACATGTGATTTTTATAGCGAAAACACATAGGCAATTTGTATTGGTAAATGCACGCACGATGTTAAGCACATCAAATTTACTTTAGGCATAAGAGTTGAGAGGGGGTTGAGAAGGGTCAAAGGGTTGGGAGTATTTAAGAAGTTCAAATGCAGAGAGATGAATTCAAGGAGGGAAGGGGAACATGACGGGTTACATGGGACTTGAGAGAAATTGCTTAGGAGATGAAGAGGTGGTGAGGAGGTATAGGGTTAGGAGCAGTAAGTGATATGAGACTTCCAATTGTTGTCTTCATGCCACATTTCCATGGCTAAAAAAACACAACACAGACAAAAAATGTACCAAAAATGGACCCCCCTGGAGCCCCCTTTCTCAACCAATCATTTATTCATTGATCTGGCACTATCTTGACAGTACCAAGAAACATCCATGCTCTAATCTTCTTGTTGGACACAAATTTGTATACTCGCACCATGATTCTTTTTCATACCTCATACCTATCATTTTCATTGCTTCTCAGGCCAACCCATCCTATAAATGGATTCAACTACACCAATACACACTCCACCATGCAAATCTAGGTGAATGAAAAAAACTATCTTCAACCAATCCCACACAACAATGATTCAATCTACATTCTACCATATATATCCAGGTAACATGATCTGGATCAGACCACTTGTTAGTTTTTCATCATTTAATTCAATATGATCTAGGATCTTAACTGAGAGAAAAACATGTACAACATATCAAGCATAAGAGACAAGAGACACAAAGCAATTCACCAGGGAAAACCAAGAAGGTGAAAAACCCCGCAACTTCCTCAGAGATAGAATGAGCACCAATACAAAGATCAAACCCCAAAAGATAGAGATAGTATCCTAGCAGCTTCTTCTCCTCCACTTGTGCGCACTCCTCCTCTCTCTCACTAATGCGAAGTGAATGAGTGTGTGAATGAATAAATAGAGAGGTGCTCCTCTCTATTTATACTTTACCTTTACTTTCCTTTTACTCTAACTGGGACGACCTCCCTTAGGAGAGTCTAATAAACCATTACCATTTGTCACTGGGCCGACCTCACTAGGGTGGTATAATAACCCTTTAACTCATACTAGGCCGACCCCTCTAAGGTGGTCTAATAACCCATTAAATATAAGTTACGACACTTACAATGTAACTTGCAATGCTTGCAAATACAAATGATGACACTTCCAATTGGAGGAATAATACATCTCCATTGGGGATACAATAAAGTAAAAATGTAATACATACAATATACAAGTGAATATCTTCCAAAGTTACAAATACATCAACACTCCCTCTTAACAAGGAAGGTATTCTCTTAACACAGGTCATCAAAACATAAAGGCGCAAGTCTTTGTTAAATTTTCAGAATTTACTTCAATCTGATCTAGGATCTTAACTGAGAGAACAACATGTACAACAAATCTACAACATATCATTCATGGACACAATAATTCCAGCACAGAAGAGACACCGAGTTTACTTGGGGAAAACCATAAAGGTGAAAAACCCCAATAACTTCCTCAGAGATAGATAGAGCAATGATACAACCAGAATACAAGAGATAGTCTTCTCCTAGCAGCAGAGCCTCCTCCTCCACAAGTGCATCACTCTCCACAGTGTGAGTGAGAGAATAGAATGTGTGTAAAATGAGAGAGACACACTCTCTATTTATACACTAACTTGACTTGAACTTTACTCAACTAGGTCGGCCTCAACTTAACCACTTAACATAATGTTGACTGGGCCGACCCCCACTAGGGTGGTCTAATAACCCTTTGACCCACATGGCCAACCCCCAATAGGGTGGTCTAATAACCCTTTGACCCACATGACTTATATAGGGCCGACCCCAACAAGGTGGTCTAATAACCCATCAAGTATAAGTTACGACACTTACAATATAAATGACGACACTTCCGTATAGAGGAATAATAACATCTCTATAGGAATACAACCATTTTCATATAGAGGAATAATAACATCTCTATAGGAATACAATATACATATATGTGAAATACATTCCGAAGTTACATATACATCAACACTCCCTCTTAACTAGGAAAGTATTTCTCGACACAGGTCTTCTAGCACAAGTCATCTTCTCTGGATCATCATTACTGCTGCTGCTATCTCAATCAATCTTTGAATCTACTCATCATATGAAGTTCTACAGAGCCAGTCCTTTTTCATACTAGATGTAGGCCCACCTCCTACAGGTCTTCATCATCACTGGCCATACCGTGGAATTCTCAGGACTTATTACGTGCATCACAAAACCTTAAAAGAGTCTCTTGACTAGCAAGAACCCTAAAGAGAATCTGAGGCCTTTTTCATCCTGTCCAGATCTTGAGGACTTATTACATGTGACCCCACCACAAAACCTCAAAAGAGAATCCCAGGACTGATTACGAGCACAAGTCTCAACCTATCGGATCTCCCAGGGCACAAATTACATGTGGTCACCACAAAACCTCGAAAGAGCATCCCAGGACTGATTACGAGCACAAGGCTCAACCTATCAGATCTCCCAGGGCACAAATTACATGTGGTCATGGAAAACCTCGAAAGAGCATCCCAGGACTGATTACGAGCACACAGCTCAACCTATCAGATCTCCCAGGGCACAAATTACCTGCCATAGGACAAAACCTCAAAAGAGCATCTGCCAGATATCCCAGGGCACAAATTACATGCCATAGGCAAAACCTCGAAAGACTATCTACAGATCTCCCAGGGCACAAATTATATGTCCTCCCAAGCAAAACCTCGAAAGAGCATTTTCCAGATGTCCCAGGGTACGAATTACATGCCATAGGCAAAACCTCGAAAGACCATCTGCAAATCTCCCAGGGCACAAATTACATGCTTATCTGCACAACCTGATCCACGGCCACAAAGTATCATATGATACTCACCATACATCATCCTGATGTACACATGATCATCCTGATCATCATCACTGCAACATCCTATTGCATGTCACTTGGAGAAGCTCGTCATCCACGATCACCCTGATCATACAATGCATCCATCTGATGTGCACCAAGTATCTACCTGATACATATCATCATACATAGTGTATCCACCTGATACATAGATACATGATCCACACAATGTATCCATTAACATACATGATCTACCTAATCATACCTGATACATATCAATATACATGATCTACTTGATCATACAATGTATCCACCTGATACATATACAGATACATGGTCCAAGGATCCAACATGATGCTTATACAAAATACATACACATGATCCAACCGATCATATCCAGCATCCAACATGATGCATACATACATACATAAAAATGATCCAACTGATCATATCCGGCATCCAACATGATGCATACATACATATAAAAATGATCCAACTGATCATATCCAAGCAGAAACCAGAACATCATCCTGATGCTCGTCATCCATCGCTTACATCCATAGCCATGTGAAGGATCCTCCTTCCAACATGCTTGGAATGGCTTCAGCAAATGTGTCCATCACTTCTTCCTTGAAGTGTCCTCGATCTGAAGAACGCCAAGCCTCTCTCTGAAGTACTCGAATTTCACCCTGGCTAGTGGCTTTGTCAGCACATCTGCAATCTGCTCATCCGTCGCAACATACAGGAGCTTCAAAGCTCCTCTCTATACCATATCCTTGATATAGTGATATTTGATCTCTATGTGTTTCGACCTGTCATGAAACACTGGGTTCTCGGACAGCTTCACACAACTCTAGTTATCACAGAAGATACCAGTAGCATCCAACGGGAGATCAAATAACTTAGACAGTAGCTTCCATAGCCATACTGCCTCACAACTAGCTGAACAGGCTGCAACATACTTTGCCTCAGCTGTACTCAGTGCTACGCAGGACTGCTTCCTGCTAAACCAAGAGATCACAACTGATCCCATACTGAAGCAACACCCAAATGTGCTCTTCCTATTTGCAGCACTTCCTTCCCAATCTGAATCAACATAACCCTGTAGGTTAAACTTTTAATTCGCTTCATACTTGAGCCCAAAATCCACTGTACCCTTCAGGTACCTCAGAACATGCTTTATAGAAACCAGGTGAACACTCCTTGGATCCATCAGGAACTGGCTCAATGTGTTCATAGCAAAGCAAATATTCGGTCTCGTGTTCGTCAGGTACATAGAGGACCCAATCATCTGACGATACAGAGAGACATCAACCATCTCAAATGAAGCATCACAAAGAAGCTTCATATTCGATGCCATAGGTGTGGCCATGGCCTTGCAATCCATCATCCCGAACCTCTTCAGGATCTCTACTGCATACTCCCTTGTCCAAGGAAGATTCCATCTGCACTCTGCCACACCTCCATGCCAAAAAAAATAGTGCATCATCCCCAAGTTCTTCATCTCGAACTCGGCAGCAAGCTTCTGCTTCGTGTCGGCAATCAATCTATCTTCACCTGTAACAAACAGGTTATCCGCATACAAAAGTAGTATCACTGGATTGCCTTCCTCAACCTTGTAGTTAAAGGTTGGAATCTGCTTTACTCTTGGTAAAGCCCAAAATGGATAGAAAGCTGTCTATCCGACCATACCAAGTTCTGCACATATATGACTCCCTATCATGTGTCTCAGAACCAAGTGGCTTCTCCACATACACTTCTTCTTCAACTACACCATTCAAGAAGGCTGTCTTGAAATCCAGCTGGTGTGTCTTCTATTTCATCACTTTTATATTTCTCTATGCTGCCGTCTGCAACATGCTTGATCTTGATAGATCCATATGGAAGTCATAACAAACTTCCCTTCAGGTCTTGGGACTACATCCCAAACATCGTTCTTCATGATCGACGGATCATGGCATTCTTCCCGTATCCTGGGAACTTCAATATCTTCAATAGATAATTTTGTTGCTGAACAAATGTTGTAGTTCTTCTTTTGTAGGTGATGGCATACGATCTTTCCTACACAACAAGTTAAATTGCATGATTAGAAAACATCTCATAGTTTTTAGAACAAATTCTTACACATAAAGAAATATGTCATACAATCATGCAATTATCTTAGCCAATGCTTCAATACAACATTTATCTATATTCCGTAACTTTCTAGACGCCTTCCAATCTCTACCAGAACATTTTTAAGAGTGTGCACAACTCCCAACATGTCAGCAAAGAGGTTTCATTCTAGATAAGTAGCAATGGAATGTTGTACAGTGCCATAGGCCACTTACCCATGCATATTAGTAGTATATTGTTCATCAATGCAACTATTCTAATATGCATAATACACAACCTAATTCTAGGAACATCATTATATACATTATTGAATAGTATTATTTAAATAATAAAATATGCAAGTAATGACAATTCAAATACTTATCTTTGTGTGTTTGTTGGGTTGAATCCCTCTCAGTCTTTGCTTCTTTTCTGCAACTCCATTCTTATGTGGATTGTGAGAAGTGTTCAACTCCCTCTGAATATCTGCATCCTTGCAGAAACTACTGAAGTGTGCTCCTTTGCTTTCTTGCAGGAACAACTAGAGTGTGCTCCCTCTTGATCTTTGCTTCCTGGATTACCTGTCCTTGAACTTACATCGATCCTTAATCACTATGCATGCTTATTAGTATCATCATTGTGTTATCCTTGAGGTCTCATACATAATCACACATTTATTAGTATAATCTTAATACTATCAAAACACAATAATCTTAAACATGTATATTCATGATCATTCATAGATAATAAACATTAGTATTCAAGGTTTTAGGGAAGTCTTCTTTTACTCATACATTTTCTTATTTGATCACAGGACTCTTCTGGTTAGTTGAATCATCAATCAAGATAAGAGATATAATATTCATAAAACCTATGATTATTCAAACTTATACCTTCATGATTCTTCTGGTTAGTCATATCATCAATTATGGTAAGAAACATAATATGCATACAACCATGATTATTCAAACCTATGACTTCATGAATAATCATTATCAACAACACAACAGTATAAGATCCTAACACAAGGTAGGATTCTAGCTTGATATAGGAAAAACATACCTGGATTAGCATGCTAGCTAGTTATGTCTAACATACCCACATAATGTCTTCTGGTTCTCTTCAGTGACTTGTGCTAGTAACCTGCATGTCTCATAAGTTAACCATTGTAGAACCAAGTTATACATACCTCGAAAGTAGATCTTCTATGTGATCCATGACAATGGATGAATCTTTGTCCTCATGTCATCATGATCGTATGTTCTTGAACCAGAACATGATTTGTCTTTCCTGGTGTACCTTTCATGTTAGTAGACAACATAGACCTCATACAACACCATAATGCATTAGTACAATCATAAGTGTCAAAACCTTAATCAATGAATATCTTCTATTAAGGTGATACGACAAGTCCAGTAATTAATCAAGAATGTACTGTAATGATATGAAGACAAACATATGATAAACTTAACTATGAAACATACCTGTAAGCCATACCTGTCAAGATTGCTTGTAATATTCTTATGGAAGGCCTTAGCCTCATCTCCCTCTGAAACAGGAAGTTCTTCACTTATGCAGGTGACCAGTCCATCCTCTTCTAGGATTAACCCAATCCACTTGATTTGCAGGAACTGGATCTGGAGCTATATTAGGGTTTGTCAGAGAAAACCCCAAAAGTCAAAATTTGAATTTCAAACTTCCGAAAGGATAAAAATATGTGCCTTGATGAGCTGATCAAACTGGTATATTCAGAATTTGAAAACTGCAAAGTTTCACTCCTCAATTTTCCCTTTGAAACTTTCGGATTCACTGAACGTGACCTCGAACTAGTGTTTGATGAAGCCCACTCTTCTGCCCAATCAAAAGATTTGATCCAAGGCTCTAAGCTTCTATTTTTATGAGGAGCTTCCAGCTGTGGTCACAGATTTCAAAAATTCCCATTTTTCAGAAGCCCTAATTTTCCACTTTTCTGATCATAGTTCCGAACTAGGGTCTGATCAAGCCCGGCCTTCTGCCCAACCAAAAATTCTGATCTTGGTCTCTAAATTTTTTTTTTGATGAGTAGCATCCAGCCATGGTCTCTGATTACAGAAATTCCAACTTTCTCCGAAGCCCTAAATTCTAGAAGCCATGAATGAAGGTACTAAAAAATAATTTTGTTTTGACATAAATATGTACCTGATTGCTTCTGGTGTAACTACGAACTTTTCTATCCACAGGGTATGAAAACGTTTCCTGAGATAGCGCGACCTATTATCTTTGCATCCTGACAGGTCTGACCTCAATTGGATTCTCTGAGAGAGAGTTATGCCAAGTGTCGCAACGTGACCTGTTTATGGGATAATACAGGAGAGCGAACTTGTACAGAGTGCCACGTGTCACTGTTTCAACCTCGGCCTCTGAAAATTTTTCCTGAGATAGCTCGTCCTATTATCTTTCCATCATGATAGGTATGACCTCAATTGGACTCTCTGAGAGAGAGTTCTTCCAAGTGTCGCAACGTGACCTGTTTATGGGATAATATAGGCGAGCGAAATTGTATGGCGTGCCACGTGTCACTGGTTCAACTTCGGCATCTGAAATATTTTTCTAAGATAGTACAGTCTATGTAATACCTGTCACGTTTTACGAAATTTCATTTGGATCTTCCTAGCCCAAGTTATGACCTTTTTCCCAAGGTCACCTGATTTTGACTTAGATCTGGAAGAGGCAGAAACCCTATATTGTACAGATCATAAATCACAAAGTACAACAAATTAGAGGTTGTCCTTTGGATACAAGGTACATGGGGATTTAATATTCGACTTGTAAATATTTCAGATCCGAAAACTTCACCAAAACAGATTTATAGCGAAAGTGATACGATGACTGGTTTTTGCTATATCAAGCCCTAGCATCGTAAGTGCAACAAGTGTCATACATGCCATATCATGCCTTCTTTCAGGCTAGCTCTGATACCATGTTAAATTTTTAGAATTTACTTCAATCTGATCTAGGATCTTAACTAAGAGAACAACATGTACAGCAAATATACAGCATATCATTCATGGACACAATAATGCAAGCATAGAAGAGACACCGAGTTTAATTGGGGAAAACCATAAAGGTGAAAAACCCCAATAACTTCCTCAGAGATAGATAGAGCAATGATACAACCAGAATACAAGAGATAGTCTTCTCCTAGTAGCAGAGCCTCCTCCTACACAAGTGCTCCACTCTCCATAGTGTGAGTGAGAGAATAGAATGTGTGTAAAATGAGAGAGACACACTCTCTATTTATACACTAACTTGACTTGACCTTTACTCAACTAGGTCGGCCTCAACTTAACCACTTAACATAATGCTGACTGGGCCGACCCCCACTAGGGTGGTCTAATAACCCTTTGACCCACATGGCCGACCCCCAATAGGGTGGTCTAATAACCCTTTGACCCACATGACTTATACAGGGCCGACCCCAACAAGGTGGTCTAATAACCCATCAAGTATAAGTTACGACACTTACAATATAAATGATGACACTTCCGTATAGAGGAATAATAACATCTCTATAGGAATACAACCACTTCCGTATAGAGGAATAATAACATCTCTATAGGAATACAACCACTTCCGTATAGAGGAATAATAACATCTCTATAGGAATACAATATACATATATGTAAAATACATTTCGAAGTTACATATACATCAACAGTCTTCAATACTGGAGCTGGATCATCGTCACTGCTGTTGTACTCGTCATTTTGATCACTGGTGCTATCTCTCAATTCTTCTTGTCATAGGAAGTTCTACAAATCCAACCTTTTTTCATGTTGGATGTAGGCCTAGCCTCCATGTAGGTCTTCATCATATCTGCGAGCGGCCTGACAGAGGTGGAATCTCAGGACTAATTATGTGCATCTGCAAAACCTCGAAAGAGCATCTCAGGATTGATTACAAGCTTACTGCTCAACCTATAAGATCTCCCAAGACTAAATTACAAGCAGACCTCGCAAAACCTCGAAAGAGCATCCCAGGATTGATTACGAGCTTACTACTCAACCTATGGGATCTCCCAAGAATAAATTACATGCTACCAGGCAAAACTTCATAAGAGCATCCCAGGACTGATTATGAGCTTACTGCTCAACCTATTGGATATCCCAGGAATAAATTACATGCTGACCTCGAAAAACCTCGAAAGAGCATCTTGTGAATGATTACAAGCTTACTGCTCAACCTATCAGATCTCCTAGGAATAAATTACATGCTACGAGGGAAAACCTCGAAAGAGCATCCAAGGACTGATTACGAGCTTACTGCTCAACCTATTGGATCTCCCTAGATTAAATTACATGCTGACCTCGCAAAACCTTGAAAGAGAATCCCAGGACTGATTACGAGCTTACTGCTCAACCTATTGGATCTCTAAGGAATAAATTACATGCTACCAGGAAAAACCTCAAAAGAGCATCCCAGGACTAATTACGAGCTTACTGCTCAACCTATCGGATCTCCCAGGAATACATTACAATATGCCACTGCATAACCTACCACATATCCATGTCCTCGAAGTATCATCCTGATACTCATGATCAACCTGATCATCCTCGCACGAAGCATCATGTTGATGCTCATGATCATACTGATCATCATCATATAGAACATCATCCATAGCATCATCCTGATTCTCATCACACAACACTTACATCCACATCCATGGAAAGGATCCTCCTACCACCATGTTTGGAATGGCTCTAGCATCAGTGTACCGTTACTTCCTCCTAGAAGTATCTTCAATCTGAAGAACACCAAGCCTCTCTCTAAAGTACTCGAACTTCACCCTGGCTAGTGGTTTGGTCAACACATTTGTTATCTGCTCGTCTGTCGCAACATATAGGACCTTCACTGCTCCTCTCTGCACCATATCCCTGATATAGTGATACTTGATATTGATGTGCTTTGACTTGTCATGGAACACCGGGTTCTCATACAACTTCACACAACTCTGGTTATCATAGAAGATACAAGTAGCATCCAACTGGAGATCAAACAAATCATACAGTGGCTTCCTTAGCCATACTGCCTCACAACTAGCCGAACAAGCTACGACATACTCTGCTTTGGCTGTATTCAGTGCTACTTAGGATTGTTTCTTGCTAAACAAAGAAATTATACTTGATCACATACTGAAGCAGCACCCCAAAGTACTCTTCCTATCTGCAACATTTCCTGCCCAATCTGAATCAACATAACCCTCCAGGTTAAACTCTTTATTCGCATCATACTTGATCCCATAATCAACCGTACCATTCAGGTACATCAGAATATGCTTTACAACAATCAAGTGAACATGTCTATTATCCATCAGGAACTGGCTCAAGGTGTTCACAACAAAGCAAATATTTGTTCTCGTGTTCATTAGGTACATCAAGGACCCAATCATCTAATGATACATCATGGCCTCAACTGACTCTGATGAAGAATCACTCAATATCTCCTGGTTTGATGCCATAGGTGTGGCCATGGCCTTGCATTCCATCATCCCGAACCGCTTCAGGATCTCTACTGCATACTTCCCTTTTCCAAGGCAAATTCCATCTGCACTCTGCCATACCTTCATACCTAGAAAGTAATGCATCATACCCAAGTCCTGGGTTGTTGTTTCAAACCGTACAAGGCTTTCTGCAATCTGCACACATATGACTCCATGTCATGTGTCTCAAATCCGAGTGGTTGCTCCACATACACTTCCTCTTTGACTACACCATTCAAGAAATTTGTCTTGACATCCATATGGTGTATCTTCCACTTCATCACTGCAGCCAGAGCAAGTATTGTTTTGATGGAAGTGTATCTAGATACAGGTGCAAAAGTTTCTTCATAATCTATCCCTTCTTTCTTGGAGAAGCCACGAGCCAAAAACCTTGCCTTGTATTTCTCTATGCTACCATCTGCAGCATGCTTGATCTTGTAGATCCATTTGGAAGTCACAACAGACTTCCCTTCTGGTCTTGGGACCACATCCCAAACATCATTCTTCATGATCAACTGATATTCCTCAATCATGGCATCCTTTCATTGCTGCATCCCTAATCCTGGGAACTTCAGATTCTTCAATATCTTCAATAGGTAGTTTTCTTAAACTTCATCGCTGGAACAAATGTCGTTGTCCTTCTTTTGTAGGTGATTGTACATAATATTTCTTTCAAGTCAAATTCAATTGCATGCTTAGAAACTTCTCATAGTTTTCCAAAAAAAATATTACACATAAATACGTATGTCATATAGTTATGCAATTATCTTAGCCAATGCTTCAATACAACATTCATCCATATCCCGTATTCATACGGTAACTTTCTAGATGCCTTCCAACATCGTTAAGAGTGTGCACTACTCCCAACATGCCAGCAAAGAGGTTTCATTCTAGATAAGTAGCAATGGAATGTTGTATAGTACCATAGGCCACTTACCCATTCCTATATTAGTAGTATCTTGTTCATTAATGCAACTTTTCTAAAATACATAATATACATCATAAATATAGGAACATAAGTATGCACATGACTGAACAACATCATTTAAGTAATCATATATACAAGAAATGACAATTCAAATACTTATCTTTGTTTGGTTCTAGGGTGGACTCCCACTCAATCTTTGCTTCCTTGCAGGAACTACTGGAGTGTGCTCCCTCTTGATCTTTTCTTCCTTTACAATATCATTTATGTCTTTGAACTTCTATCCATCCTGGACCACTATGCATGCTTAAGTGTGCACTAGTGTCATCATTGTGTCATCCTCAAGATCTCATACATAATCATACATTCATTAGTATAATCTCAATACTATCAAAACATTACGAGTCTAAATAGTCTTAAACATGTATGGTCATGGTTATTTCATACACAGTTAATTTATTACAAGCATTAGTATTCAAGGTTTCAAGGATGACTTCTTTTACTCATGCATATTCTTATTTGACCATAGGACTCTTCTGGTTTGTCATATCATTAATCAAAGCAAGAAGCATAATATGCATAACCCCATGATTACTCAAAATTATAACTTCATGAATAATCATTATCAATCATACAAAAGTATACTTATATGAGATCCTAACACAAGGTAGGATTCTAACTTGATATAGGAAAAACATACCTGGATTATCATGTTTGAGAGTTATGTCTAACATACCCAAACAATGTCTTCTTTGTTCTCTTCAATGATTTAGAGACCTTGTGCTAGTAACCTGCATATCTCATAAGTTAAGCATTGTAGAACCAAGTTATACATACCTCGTAAATAGAGATTCTATGTGATCAATGGCTATGGATGAGTCTCTATCTTCATGTCACCATGGTCATATGTTCTTGATCTAGAACTTGATTTGTCTTTCTTGATGTACCTTTCATGTTAGCAGACAACATCATCCTCATACAACACCACAGTGCATTAGTACAATCATAAGTGTCTAATCAATGAATGTCTTCTATCATTCACATTCATTCATACTTTTACTAAGGTGATAAGACAAGTCTAAAATTAATAAAGATTGTGCTAACCTCAATAATATGAAGGCAAACTTAATCATGAACAGTTTTCAAAACATACCTGTATCTCCTCAAGTCATACCAATCGGGATTGCTTGTAGTCTTCGTATGTAAGGACTTAGCCTCATCTCCCTCTGGAGCTGGAACTTCTTCACTTATGTCCAATTCATTATCTTCTAGGATTAACCCAATCCACTTCTATTTGTTGAAACTGGTTCTGGAGCTAGCTAGGGTTTGACAGAGAAACCCTAAAAATCCAATCTTGGAGTTTCATCCTTCTGTCTGGACAGGGAGATGCAATTTAATGAGGTGAGCAAGCTAGTGTGCTCAGATTTTGAAAAATCCAAAAAATTGACCCCTCAAAAGTGACTTGCGAATTTTGGATCTGCAACTTCTGTCAAATTCTAGTTTTTTGGTTTAAAACTCGAACTAGGGTTTGATATATCCCAGGGTTCTACCCAACCAAAAAATTTGATTTTGGTCTCTAAATTTCGATTTTTCTGAGGAGAGAAATATTATGCTAAGAGAACTTCAAAATTCCACTTCTATCAAAAGCCCTAATTTCCCGCAGCAGTGATAAGCCAAAAAAGAAAGTGCTCAGAATCCAATTCTGTTTTGACAGAAATATATGGCATATTGTTTTTGATGCATCCCTGAAATTTTAGATCCTCAGGGTTTGAAACTTTAGCCTGTGGTAGAATGACCTATCATCTTTCCAACCCCATAGATATGAGCTCCAATGGATTATCCATGAGAGATATATGTTAAGGGTTGCAACATGAACTTTTTATGGGATGAAACAACATAGCAAACTTGTACGGAGTGCCACGTGTCACCATTTCAACTTCGGCCTCTGAAAATCAGATCTATGAAGCTACAGTCTATTCCCTAACTGCCACTTTTTATGGATTCCGATTTGGAGCTTCCTAGCCCTAGATATGACCTTTGTTCCTAGGTCACCTGTTTAGGGATGCATTCTGGAAGAGGCAGAAACCCTAACTTGTACGAATCATATATCACAAAGTAAAACGAATATGAGGCTGAAATGTTTACACTGGATACATCTATGTTTGATATTCAACCTGTAAAAACTTCAGACCCTGACCCTTCGCCAAAACTGATTTATAGTGAAATTTTTGCGATGACTAGTTTTTACTATATCAAGCCCTAACTTCCAATTTGTTGCAAGTGCAACAAGTGTTGTAAATGCCATACAATGCCTTCCTTCAGGATAGCTCTGATGCCATGTTATTTTTTCATCATTTAATTCAATATGATCTAGTATCTTAATTGAGAGAACAACATGTACAACATATCAAGCATAAGAGACAAGAGACATAAAGCATTTCACTAGGGAAAACCAAGAAGGTGAAAAACCCCGCAACTTCCTCAGAGATAGAATGAGCGCCAATACAGAGATCACAAAGATCAAACCCCAAAATATAGAGATAGTCTCCTAGCAGCTTCTCCTCCTCCACTTGTGCGCACTCCTCCTCTCTCTCACTAATGCGAAGTGAGTGAGTGTGTGAATGAATAAATAGAGAGGTGCTCCTCTCTATTTATACTTTACCTTTACTTTCCTTTTACTCTAACTGGGCCGACCTATCTTAGGAGAGTCTAATAACCCATTACCAATTGTCAATGGGCCGACCCCACTAGGGTGGTCTAATAACCCTTTAACTCATACTGGGCCGACCCCTCTAAGGTGGTCTAATAACCCATCAAATACAAGTTACGACACTAACAATGTAACTTGCAACACTTGCAAATACAAATGACGACACTTCCAATCAGAGGAATAATACATCTCCATTGGGGATACAATAAAGTGCAAATGCAATACATACAATATACAAGTGAATATCTTCCGAACTTACAAATACATCAACACTCCCTCTTAACTAGGAAGGTATTCTCTTGACACAAGTCATCAAAACATAAATGCATAAGTCTTCAATATTGGAGTTGGATCATTGTCACTGGATCACTGCAGCATCATCGTCACTGCTACTGTACTCGTCATTTCGATCACTGGTGCTATCTCTCAATTCTTCTCGTCATAGGAATTTCTACAGAGCTATCCCTTTTTCATGCTGGAGGTAGTCCTACCCTCCATGTAGGTCTTCATCATATCTGCAAGCGGCCTAACCGAGGTGGAATCTCAGGACTGATTATGTACATCTGCAAAACCTCGAAAGAGCAGCTCAGGATTGATTACGAGCTTACTGCTCAACCTATAAGATCTCCTAGGACTAAATTACAAGTAGACCTCGCAAAACCTTAAAAGAGTATCCCAGGACTGATTACGAGATTACTGCTCAACTTATCGGATCTCCCAGGAATAAATTACATGCTACCAAGAAAAACCTCGAAAGAGCATCCCAAGACTGATTACGAGCTCACTGCTCAACCTATCAGATCTCCCAGGAATAAATTACATGCTGACCTCGCAAAACCTCGAAATAGTATCCTATAACTGATTATGAGCTTACTGCTCAACCCATCGGATCTCCCAGGAATAAATTACATGCTACCAGGAAAAACCTCGAAAGAGCATCCTAGGACTGATTACAAGCTTACTGCTCAACCTATCGGATATCCCAGGAATAAATTACATGCTTACCTCGTAAAACCTCAAAAGAGTATCCCAGGACTGATTATGAGCTTACTTCTCAACCTATCGGATCTCCCAGGAATAAATTACATGGTACGAGGAAAAACCTCGAAAGAGCATCCCAGGACTGATTACGAGCTTACTTCTCAACCTATCGGATATCTGAGGAATACATTACATGCCACTCCACAACCTACCACATATCCATGGCCTCGAAGTATCATCCTAATAATCATGATCAACCTAATCATCCTCTCATGGAGCATCATGTTGATGCTCATGATCATACTGATCATCATCATATATAACATTATCCAGAGCATCGTCCTGATGCTCGTCACACAACACTTACATCCACATCCATGGGAAGGATCCTCCCACCACCATGTTTGGAATGGATCTAGCATCTGTGTACCATTACTTCCTTTTGGAAGTATATTCAATATAAAGAACACCAAGCCTCTCTTTGAAGTACTCAAACTTCACCCTAGCTAGTGGTTTGGTCAACACATCTGTTATCTGCTCATCCATCGCAACATACAGGAGCTTCAATGCTCTTCTCTGCACCATATCCCTGATATAGTGATACTTGATCTCGATGTGCTTCAACTTGTCATGGAACACAGGGTTCTCAGACAACTTCACAAAAGTTTAGTTATCACAGAAGATACAAGTAGCATCCAACTGGATATCAAACAAATCAGACAGTGGCTTCCTTAGCCATACTGCCTCACAACTAGCCGAAGAAGCTGCGACATACTTTGCTTCAGCTATACTTAGCGCTACACAGGATTGCTTCTTGCTATTCAAAGAGATCATACCTAATCCCATATTGAAGAAGAACCCCGAAGTTCTCTTCCTATCTGCAGCACTGCTTGCCCAATCTGAATGAACATAACCCTCTAGGTTAAACTTTTGATTTGCATCATACTTGAGCCCATAATCAACCGTGCCCTTCAGGTACCTCAGAATATGCTTTAAAACAATCAATTGAACATGTCTAGGATCCGTAAGGAACTGGCTCAAGGTGTTCACAGCAAAGCAAATATTTGGTTTCGTGTTCATCAGGTACATCAAGGACCCAATCATCTGACAATACATTGTGGCATCAACTGACTCTGATGAAGGATCACTCAATACCTTCAAGTTCGATACCATAGGTGTGACCATGGCCTTGCAGTCCATCATCCTGAACCGATTTAGGATCTCTACTGCATACTTCCCTTGTCCAAGGAAGATTCCATATGCACTCTGGGATACGTCCATACCTAGAATGTAATGCATCATACCCAAGTCCTGGGTGCTTGTTTCAAACCGTACAAGGCTTTCTTCAATCTGCACACATATGACTCCATGTCATGTGTCTCAAATCCGAGTGGCTGCTCCGCATACACTTCCTCTTCAACTACACCATTCAAGAAATTTATCTTGACATCCATCTGGTGTGTCTTCCACTTCATCACTATAGTGAGAGCAAGTACTGTTCTTATGGAAGTGCATCTAGCTATAGGTGCAAAAGTTTCTTCATAATCTATCCCTTCTTTCTGGGAGAGGCCACGAGCCACAAACCTTGCCTTGTATTTCTCTATGCTACCATCTGCAGCATGCTTGATCTTGTAGATTCATTTGGAAGTCACAACAGACTTCCCTTCTGGTCTTGCGACCAAATCCCAAACATCATTCTTCATGATTGACTGGTATTCCTTGATCATGGCATCCTTTCATTATTGCATCCTTGATCCTGGGAATTGCAGATTCTTTAATATCTTCAATAGGTAGTTTTCTTGAATTTCATCATTGGAACAAATGTTGTTGTCCTTCTTTTGTTGGTGATTGTAAATGATCTTTCCTACAAGTCAAATTCAATTGCATGATTAGAAACTTCTTATAGTTTTCTAAAAAAAATATTACACATAAAAATGTATGTCATATAGTCATGCAATTATATTAGCCAATGCTTCAATACAACATTCATCCAATGCTTCAATACAACATTCATCCATATCCTGTATTCATATGGTAACTTTCTAGATGCCTTCCATCTCTACCAGAACATTGCTAAGAGTGTGCACTACTCCCAACATGCCAGCAAAGAGGTTTCATTCTAGATAAGTAGCAATGGAATGTTGTACAGTACCATAGGCCACTTACCAATTACTATATTAGTAGTATCTTGTTTATTAATGCAACTTTTCTAAAATGCATAATATACATCATAAATCTAGGAACATAAGTATGTACATGACTGAACAACATCATTTACGTAATCATATATACAAGAAATGACAATTCAAATACTTATCTTTGTTTGGTTGTAGGGTGGACTCCCTCTCAATCTTTGCTTCCTTGCAGGAACTACTGGAGTGTGCTCCCTCTTGATCTTTGCTTGCTTTATGATATCATTTATGTCTTTGAACTTCTATCCATCCTGGACCACTATGCATGCTTAAGTGTGCACTAGTGTCATCATTGTTTCATCCTCAAGATCTCATATGTAATCATACATTCATTAGTATAATCTCAATAATATCAAAAAATTATGATTCTAAATAGTCTTAAACATGTATGGTCATGGTCATTTCATACACAGTTAATTTATTCCAAGCGTTAGTATTCAATGTTTCAGGGAGGACTTCTTTTACTCATGCATATTCTTATTTGACCATAGGACTCTTCTGGTTTGTCATATTATTAATCAAAGTAAGAAGCATAATATGCATAAGCCCATGATTACTCAAACTTATAACTTCATGTATAATAATTATAAATAATACAAAAGTATACTTATATGAGATCCTAACACAAGGTAGGATTCTAACTTGATATAGGAAAAACATACCTGGATTATCATGTTTGCGAGTTATGTATAACATACCCAAACAATGTCTTCTTTGTTCTCTTCAATGATTTAGAGACCTTGTGCTAGTAACTTGCATATCTCATAAGTTAAGCATTGTAGAACCAAGTTATACATACCTCGTAAGTAGAGCTTCTATGTGATCAATGGCCATGGATGAGTCTTTGTCTTCATGTCACCATGGTCATATGTTCTTGATCTAGAACTTGATTTGTCTTTCTTGATGTTCCTTTCATGTTAGCGGACAACATCATCCTCATTCAAAACCACAATGCATTATTACAATCATAAGTGTCTAATCAATGAAAGTCTTCTATCATTCACATGCATTCATACTTTTACTAAGGTGATAAGACAAGTCTAAAATTAATCAAGATTGTACTAACCTCAATAATATGAAGACAAACTTAATCATGAACATATTTCAAAACATACATGTATCTCCTCAAGTCATAGATGTCGAGATTGCTTGTAGTATTCTTATGTAAGGCCTTAGCCTCATCTACCTCTGGAGCTGGAACTTCTTCACTTATGTCCAATTCATTCTCTTCTAGGATTAACCCAATCCACTTTGATTTGTTGAAACTGGATCTCAAGTTGGATAGGGTTTGACAAAGAAACCCTAAAAATCCAAACTTGGAATTTCAAACTTCTGTCTAGACAAGGGGATGCAATTGATTGAGGTGAGCAAGCTGGTGTGCTCAAATTTTGAAAAATCCAAAAAAATGACCCCTCAAAAGTGACTTGCAAATTTTGGGTCTGCAACTTCTATCAAATTCTTGTTTTCTGGTTTAAAACCCGAACTAGGGTTTGATAGATCCTGGAGTTCTACCCAACCAAAAACTGGTATCTTGGTCTCTAAATTTCAATTTTGCTGAGGAGAGCAATCTTATGCTGAGAGAACTCCAAAATTCCACTTTTTTCAAAAGCCCTAATTTCCCACAGCAGTGACAAGCCAAAAATGAAAGTGCTCAGAATCCTATTCTGTTTTGACAGAAATATATTCCATATTGTTTTTGATGCATCTCTAAAATTTCGGATCCTCAGGGTATGAAACTTCAGCCTGTGGTAGAAGGACCTGTCATCTTTCCAACCCCATAGATCTGAACTCCAATGTATTCTCCATGAGAGATATATTCTAAGTGTCGCAACATGAGCCATTTATGGGATGAAACAACATACCGAACTTGTATGGAGTGCCACGTGTCAGCTGTTTCAACTTTGGCATCTGAAAATTAGACTTGTGAAACTAGCATCTATTCCCTAACTACCACTTTTTATGGAATTCCATTTGGAGCTTCCTAGCTCGAGGTATGACCTTTGTTCCTAGGTTACCTGTTTAGGGATTCATTCTGGAAGAGGCAGAAACCCTAACTTGTACGGATCATATCTCACAAAGTACAATGAATATGAGACTGAAATTTTTACACAGTGTACATCTATGTCTGATATTCGGCCTGTAAAAACTTCAGACCCTGAACCTTCTCCAAAACGGATTTATAGAGAAAGTGCCATGATGACTAGTTTTTACTATATCAAGCCCTAACTTCCAATTTGCCGCAAGTGCAACAAGTGTTGTAAATGCCATACAATGCCTTCCTTCCGGATAGCTTTGATACCATGTTAGTTTTTCATCATTTAATTGAATATGATCTAGGATATTAACTAAGTGAACAAGATGTACAGCATATCAAGCATAAGAGACAAGAGACACAAAGCATTTCACTAGGGAAAACCAAGAAGGTGAAAAAACCCACAACTTCCTCAGAGATAGAATGAGCACCAATACAAAGATCACAAAGATCAAACCCCAAAAGATAGAGATAGTCTCCTAGTGGCTTCTCCTCCTCCACTTGTGTGCACTCCTCCTCTCTGTCACTAATGCGAAGTGAGTGAGTGTGTGAATGAATAAATAGAGAGGTGCTCCTCTCTATTTATACTTTACCTTTACTTTCCTTTTACTCTATCTGGGCCGATCTCCCTTAGGAGAGTCTAATAACCCATTACCACTTGTCACTGGGCCAACCCCACTAGGGTGGTCTAATAACCCTTTAACTCATATTGGGCCGACCCCTCTAAGGTGGTCTAATAACCCATCAAATATAAGTTGCAATACTTACAATGTAACTTGCGACACTTGTAAATACAAATGACGACACTTCCAATCGGAGGAATAATACATCTCGGTTAGGGATACAATAAAGTACAAATGTAATACATACAATATTCAAGTGAATATCTTCCGAAGTTACAAATACATCAACAACACTCTCATTGGAGAGTGAGTGTCTACCAAGCTCTAATACCAACTATTGGTTCTAGGACACAACAAACATTATTATACACGACACAAATATAAAGCACTAAAGAAAACCATAACATCATGCACATTTAGACACCATGATTTATCCTAGAAACTCCTTAATCCAGTATAACCAATAGAATATATCCATTATGCTCCTTGTTCAATTCCATACAAGGCATGGTCAAGTGTGGGTCTATAGGAATAGGTATCTTTGACCATTAGTGACAGTTCCATACACATGCTCGTATTACAATAGAGTACAACCAACCTCTTTATAGGCTTACAAATCACAAGAATACCATGGGTGGATATCCCAGAACCATGGGTTTATAACAACAATAACCAAAGTTGGTTAAATTTCTCTATAATTGAGTCAATATTAACCCAACAAAAGGGGGATAATGTGGAGGGGAGGTAGATGGAATAGAAGAAGCAAATGATAGTTTGATGTAATGGGGGTTAGGGAAAAATCGGGGGGGGGGGGGGGTGTTAGGGTTAGTGAGAGTGTAAGATAGATAGGGGGTGTTTATAGGGGGTTGGGGGAGAGAGATAGGGGTGGGGGTTATATGTAGGTGGATTAGGGGAGAGAGAGAGTGATATAGGGGAGAGAGAGAGCAAGGTGTTAGGGGGTTTTGGAAGAGAGAGAGGGGTAGGATTTAGGGGTAGGTGGCATGGATAATTTTAGGGGATATATATATCCCATGGGCTATATTAAGGGGGTTACAAAAATTTAGTCGACTATTTTAGTATATGCAAAGGGTTTTTTTAGCTAAAATATATTCACCCAATATTTATTAGAAAAAAAATAATATGAAATGAATATCCTCCCGTATGTTAATGAGGAAAATGAAAAAAACTATTTTCGCCCTAGAAAAATATCCCTCCAATCTATCTTTTGCCCCCAATTTCTAGAGAAAATATACTGAAATCATTCCTTCGCCCCCAATTTTCAATAATGGAGGCTCCCAAGGGTCATTTCTCCCTCCGTTTTCCTTGTAATTCGGGCATATGGTTGCATTCACATGTATTCTTTTTCAATTTCATGTGATACCTTCTTTGAGCCCTCGATTTCTAGGATCAGAGGGAAAATTAGGGGCTATTTTTTTCTATATAAAGGCTACAGTGATTCATGGTTCACCCACATTAGATTTCTCTTGCAGGATGAAGGTTCTGGTTGATGCAATTCCACTTTTCATTCTTAGTTTTCTTGACATTTTAATCTTTTCATAACATCTACATCCCCGAAATATAAGGTCTTGAAGGGGCATGCCACACATGCAATTTATCATAGAATACAAACTCGCATCACGCTTTTTATCCAATAATTAACGTTGTATGATTTTTATGCTTTTTATCCATAGTTACAATAGATTATTATATTGTAAATTTACCATTTATCATGCTTTTTATCATGGATTCTTTTTGTGGCATGTTGAATTCTATGGCACTCTGATTCTTAGGGATCATTCCATGTTATTAGGTTTTTATTCTATCCTAGGAGTATTGGTTCTGTGAAAGTGTTATAGATCTCAAAAGATATGATTTATTTTATTCCTTCTGTTTAAACTATCGGCTGAGATTTATATGTTTTTTTGTGGATGCTACTCTTGATGGTAAGATGCCACATGGTTTTTATATATATTCAAACTGAATTTGAACCAGTTGTTTAAAATGTGCTTTTATTAGGATCTTGCTCTGCAATTATTATTGGATCTAAGGTGTTAATGAGAGTGTATATGTTCATATTTTATGTGTTTTATTGTTGATGTTTGGGATGTTTGTAATATAAATGAATGCACGCTAATTATAATGGCGAGGATACAATGGAATGGTCATTATTTTAGTTGTCTTCTTGTAGAGTTGTCCAAAGCATTCTAGTACATTCTTTTATTTGTATTGAGAAGTTTGTGACTGATAGATTTTTTAATTCGTATTGCCAAGTTCATCAATTTTATTTGTGACCTAAAGTTGTTGGGTTCGGTAATTGTTTTATGATATTTTGTTTTTTCCAAGGGTCATTCAGAAGTTATGTATCATCATCCATAAATGGATCTAGTTATGTATGATAAATATATGATTTAGTTGGAACACGATACTTAATTTCCGTCATGATCGTATATAATATGTAAAGGGCATGTTTGACCTGATATGTAGACATTATGCTATTTGATATCTGGTCTTTTGCATTCAATGAGGGTGCTAAAACAATTTTACCACATTTTGCATGCTTTCAAAAATTTCAAGGACATGGATACAAACACCTCCTCAGTTTATTTGAGAAAAGTACTCTTTAACATAGTAGTTCTATTGATATGCATGATGATGCATTAATGTGATTTATATTCTTGTTAGTGTATGTTCTTATTTCTAATAACCATTGCACGTTTCTAATTAACTCTAAAAATTCTAAATCAAATGACATAATTCATAATTTGATTGTCAACAAAAGAAAGGCATTCATACCTATAAACAGATAAGCAGGTTATTTTTTTCTTAGAGGGTAGCTTAAAATGAGAGATTTGGAAAATAAACTAATTGGGAATTCATACACTATATTAAGGTTGTGGGTCTTGATAATACTCCATGTTGTAATAATGGTTCTGGGTTCCATAATCACTCCATAGTGTAAAGTGTTCAATTCTATTAGTTTGTCGGTATGTCAAGATTTGGGTCCCCACATGTAAGTTGGACCATTAAGGGATGAGATAAAAAGTTGAGTCCCCACATCCCCTAAATATAGCTAGCGTAGTTGTGTTTCACCAACAAATTCCAGTTGTGAGTGACCCAATATTGCTTGTGAAATGTATTAATATATCCCTCCTCTCCCCATTCATGCATTTGTTCATTTGAGTGTCTAGGAGTCGAGAGATTCGAGCTCTAGTATATGCTCTTCTATTGCACTACCTTAGTAATTTCCAGAATCAAAAGCTTAGTCTTTTTATCAAAAGATTCAACAAGACATTACAAGGTTTTATAATTTGATGAAAGATTCCCCAAGATCTTACAATATTTTATAATTCATTGAAATATTCACCAAGATTTTACAATATCTTATAATATAGTGAAAGATTTGCCAAGATTTTACAAGATTATATAATAGAATGAAATATTAGCCAAAAAATTATATATACATATTCTATCATTGATTAAATAGCCTTCAAATTTTCTTATATATTAGGGAGATTTGTCCATTTATTATACATATAAATTTTGGGGTTGTTCTTAAAATCATCCCTGGTAGGTGGAGGAGTATATGCGATAGAGAGTGAGAGAGGGTTAGTAAGGGTTAGGGGCAGGAGGAGAGAGAGAGGGAGAGGAGAGATGATTTAGTGGTAGGGGGATGAGTAGGAGGGTGTGTGAGAGAGAGAGAGAGAGTCAATTGTGTCATTAGGAGTAAGGGACAGGAGGGAGTTTGGGGTATAGAAAGCGATAGAGATCGAGGGGTTTAAGGGTTTGGGTTATATAAAGGGATAGAGATCGAGGGTTTTAGAGGTTTGGGGAGGAGTAGGGAGGTTAGAGTGAAGAGGGGGTATATGTGAAGAGTGGGGGTTATGGGGTTAGAGAGAGAGAGAGAGAGATGGGGTGGTGGTTTGTGGTAGGGGGAAGGGGGATTAGGAGATTCAAAGATAGAGGGGCGGTTAGGGGTAGAGGGAGAGAGAGAGAGGTAGGGGGATTAGAAGTATGGTGTGTACGCGGGAGGTTAGGGAGAGATAAGGGGGTTTATGGGTAGATAAAGGGAGAGGGATGGGATATGGATAGAGGGATAGGAGTGGGGGGGTTTGTATAGGGAGGGAGTGAGTGGGGGGTTATTAGAGGTATGGGGGAGGTGGGGGTTGCAGGAGACAGATTTAGATTGAGGGGGGGTTAGGGTTTTGGTGAGGAGGATGTTTATTAGAGAGAAAAGAGGGTGTAGGGGGAGAGGTAGAGAGAGAGAGATGGATAAAGAGAAAGGGGTAGGGGTCGTAGGAAAGAGATAGAGAGATAAGTGGGGGTTTAGGGGTGGGGAAGGGAGAGAGAGAGAGAGATGGGAGGTGGTTAGGGGTGGGGGAAGGAGGGGAGAGAGAGAGAGATAGAGGGGTGTTGGTTAGTGTTCGGAGGAGGAGAGGGTTTAGAGAGAGATAGGGGGTTTAGAGAGTAGGGGGTTAGGGGACAAAGTGAGAGAGAGGTGTTTTTATAGAGATATGGAGGGGGGGGTGTTAGGAACAAATGGATAGAAAGGGGGTATTAGAGAGAGAGATGTGGGAAAGCAGAGAGGGAAGGTAGCATGGGAGGGATATATTGGGGGAGGGAGAGATATAATGGGTAGGATTGGAGGGATAGATAGGGATATTGTAGGATGGATATACTAGGAAATGTTGGGAGGGAGAGAGATGTGTAGGGTTAATTTTTTTGAAATTGGACCATTCATTGAATTAGTTAAACCCAAAACCAGAACAACAGTGGAATTAGAAAAAAATATGGAAAAAAAACTAGCCAACCAAAAAATACATAAAATATTCAAATTTTGAGAAAAAAACATATATTCATGTGCATCCATAAGAATCCAAACCATTGTACACAAATATGAAAATTGTATCATGTATATAGAAACTAAGGATTCATATAACTAAAGTCACATCAACTGAAATTGTGGGAGAGAGAGTGAGAGAGAAATGAATGGTGGTAATGGGGATGTTGGAACCTAAGGTTCTAAAGGTTCATCACACTCCTAGATCTTCTAGATATAGTTAGTCAATAGAAAATAATTGACCGACAAAGCAGTCAACTCGTGGATCATTTGGTAGATTCAAAGGCTTAACTCAATGGTCAATGAGGTTGTGGTCATCTCGACTACAACAGCTGAATAAAATATCATATGTTGCATATTTTTTGGAAATGGTTAGAACCAACAAACACTATTTGTGGACCAAATCCTCCTCACGTAAAGAGGTTTTGTTATATATGGAGACTATAAAAGAATAATCCTATGTGTTGTGTTGATGTGTCCTTGAGTATGATCAAGTATACATTGTGATGTCTTCATCATAATGCGCTATGATTAAGTGTTGTAACAGTGTCTTTATACAACATCTATCTTCTTGGAATAATGTTCCCTTCTACTATTTTCTTTTTTATTCTATGGTGCATATGAAGAGGTTCCTCAACATGGTATTGGTGCTATTGGTTTCGGCATATCCTATTGTCTAAGAATAATTTTGAGTCAGGTCTAGAGTTGATGGACTCTGGGATGAATATTTGTCCAGTGAAACCTCTTCTTGAACTCAGATTATATTTTTTAGTTAGAAGGATGACTTCCAAGATAGAACATGTTGTTTTAAATGGACACAATTATGCAATATGGGGACCAGATATGGAGATTTTGTTGAAGAGCAAGGGACTGTGGAAATATGCAAAGGTCTCTATGCAGATCCAAGGGATGTCAATGCTAAGTTTATCATTGATGGAAACAAGGATGAGTCTATTGGGGTAACCATGACCTGCATTTCAAGGGAGATTCACTTTCATACAAGCGGGATTGATTATCCTCATGCTTTTTGGAATAAGCTGAAGTTATTGTTCAACAAGGTTAATGAAATTCAATTTATGTGGATAGAGAAAAAATTAATCTCGCATCAAGGAGCAACAACTGAAATTGGGTGAATTGGTGAGGAATTTTTGAAGAAGGATGGACAATGCATTGAACTGGTCCATATGAATTTGAAGACACCCTAGATGTCTTATGCTCCTCCTTTTTCACTAGTTGGATGTATCACAAGAAATATGGTAAGGAATTTACCTTTGATATGTTCTTTGATTTATTAATTAAAGACCAAGAAAAGTTGCTTAAATAAGGGAAGCTTTGTAGCAAACAACAAAATCACTTGCTCAAAACCAAGGTCAAACAAAATTTTAAGGAACATGGTCGACCAGATCATCAAACAGGATTTAACGACCAACCTACTAAATAAAATACTAGAGATTCATCATCGACAAAGAAGGATCACAAGAAGAAAACCTATCAATATTGTGGAAAATTTGGAGATGTCGAGAAAACCTGTTGGAAGAAGATGAAGGGATTGAAAGGAAAGGTCAAGAACCTAGAGGATAGTGCATCAACGAGCCAGTCAATCAATTAACCTACTGAAAAATTTACACTCTTTGTTAGCACTTTCCAGGAATTACATGCCCATACTACTTAGTGATAATGGATAGTCAATTATGGTTGCACTCATCACATGGATAAGGATGCTTCTTTGTTCTCTTCCTTAAGTGGAGCTCCAAAAAAAATTATTTATGTTTTTGATGATTACACTCTCAAGGTTGATGGAAGTGGTAATGATAAATGCTAACATGGCCTAATATCTAATGTCTATCATGTGCCTAGCCTAAGCACACATTTATTGTCAGTTTTCAACTTACACAAACTAAGAAGACTATTGATTTTTTCTGAGATCTCTTTATCGTAAAGGATCCAAGGCTTGGGGTGGAGACTATTGCTTCAGGATATTTCAATCCTTTTTTGATTATCCCATAAATGTTTCCCAGATGACTAGACTGATTGCACTCATTGCTTAGACCGACGACAAAAGTCGAATATGGCATGAACGACTTGGACATATGAACATTTGAAGTTTGAAAGTGATGGTTACTCATAATATGTTTACTGGTCTTCCAAAGACTATTCCACATAATGGATTTTGTATAGGATGCGTTCTTTGAAAGCATCATCAGGCACCCTTTGATTGAGGGAAAGCATGGCATCTATAGAACCAACTGGAACTTGTTCACAATGATCTTTGTTGCATGAACAAACCTTCACTAGTAGGTGCAAAGTATATTTTTTACCATTCTTGATGATTTATTTAGATTTCCATGGGTATATTTATTTAAGAATAATATTCATGTATTTGAAATATTCAAATAAATTAGGGCATTGGCTGAAAATCAATGTGGTCAACCCATCAAATGTTTGAAATCATACAACTATAGTGAATATGTGAGTTGAGAATTTGAAGAGTATCTATTGCATAATGGAATTTGTTGGGAGAGATATGTCCCTCACACCCCTTAGCAGAATTGTGTCACAGAGAGGAAGAATCGAACTTTGGTAGAAATGGCTTGGTGCCTACTACAAACTAAATATCTTCTAACAAAATTTTGAGTAGAAGTTATTTACAAATAAAACTATCTTCTGAGCCTTTTTTTACTAGAGTAGTCATTGACTTGACTCCAGTTAATAAGTGGAATGAAAGAAACCCATTTTTCAAACACCTAAGAACCTCTATATGTGTTTCTTGGGTGCATATCAGTGATAATTGCATAAGGAAATTGGATGCAAAGAGTCATGCTTGCATCATGAAGGCATATTCTAATGAACTGAAACCCTATTGTCTATTTGAACTTTTCAAAGAGTAGATCATTCAAAGAAAAAATGTGATCTCCGATGAGAATATTTCAAGTAATAAGTTGTTGAATTCCTCTTTTGGTCTATTACAAAATGATATGTTTGATATTCTTGAAGAATTTGGATTGATTGTATGCCTTTATGGAGTTTCAACGAAATCGAGGAATTCTACTCTTGATTCAACTAGTAGTTGGTATACTGTGATTGAAGATGTCGATACATCGACTCAATCAACTGACGACCATCGAAATTAATTTCCTCTCGCTCATTTACCTAGGTGGGATGCTAAAACAAATGAAGATACTAGACTAGTTGCTAAATATACTAGTATTGGTCGATAGATTTGCAGTCAGAAACAACATGGCAATGTTTCACTATTGACACATGTACTTGAAACCTATGATCCTAATTCTTATGTTGATGCTCAAGGTGTGCCTCAATGGGAATATGCTATGACTGCCAAAATTGATTCTTTGAAGAAAAATCAGACTTGGGAACTTATTCCTTGACTACAAGGAAAGAATGTTGTGAAGTGTTGATGGGTCTATAAGACCAAGTTTACTTCCGACAATCACTTGTTTTGTCACTAATGGATTCTCTTAGAAAGAAGGATTTGACTACACTAAAACATTTTTCCCTATTGCAAATATGAATAATGTTCAAATGATCATTTCCCTTGCTTCTTGTTTTAGATGGGAACTTCATCAAATAAATGTTAGAAGTTATTTTATTCATGGGTATTAGACTAAATAAATTTATATGGAATGACCTCCTGTTTTTGTGACAAATTCTAGTTTTTTTTGTTGACTCGAGAATTGGTTGTATGGTTTGAAACAGATTCCTTGTGCTTGGTATGAGAATATTGATAATTTATTTATTAATCTTAGATTCAAACATTGTGAATCTGATCACAATATTTATGTATTACATGTTCCTGGTGATACCTTGATTGTGTCATTGTATGTTGATGATTTAGTCATAACAGGAAATAATGCCAATTTGATTTTGGGTTTAAAGAAACAACCTACAGATACCTTTAAAGTGACTAACATTGGTCTATTACATTTCTTTTTGGGAATTCAAATTTTGCAAATGAATGATGGTACCTTTCTTCCTCAACCTGAATATGCTTTATATCTTTTGAAATTATTCAATATGGATGATTGTAAGTCTTGTGCTACACCTATTAGTCTAGAGTGAAGTTATTGAAATACTGTGACTCTCGATGAGTCGATGCCACTCTTTACCGACAGTTGGTCAATAGCTTGATTTATTTAACTCATAGTTGACTGGATCTCTCATTTGTTGCTAGTGTAGTCTCTCAGTTCATTCATGATACTTGAGAAAGCCACTAGAAAGTTGCAAAGATAATTGTTTTCTATATCAAAGGAACTTATCAATATGGTATTAAGTATTGTTTTATTATAAAACCGTTGGTTAGGTTTACAGATTCCAATTGGGAAGGTGACATTGATGACCGAATGTCCACTTATGGATATTTGTTTTGACTAAATTTTGGACTCTTGGTCTAGTCATGTATAAAATAGAAGCTAGTGTCTCTTTTCACTGCAAAAGCTAAGTATCGTGGCATTGTCAATGTAGGCACAAAGGAAGTTTGGATTCATCAACTTCTCGCATAGATTGAGTTTCATGTTTAGGCACCAACTGTTATCTATTCTAACAATCAAATTAAAATAAATGTCACTGACAATATTGTTACTCATAGAAATATGAAGCATGTTGAACTACATGTTCATTATTTGCAATAGTTGGTGCAAGACAATGTTGTCTCACTTGTTTATTGTAGGACAAATGATCAGATAATTGATATCTTTACAAAGCAATTATTAAAAGCTAAGTTTTTGAAACTTCAGGCTATGCTCAGGATTCAGGAAGATGAAATTATGGGGGTATGTTAAGAGAACCTAATTACATCTCCTGAATCTACAGAGCGTTGTGTTGATGGGGGGTGTTGGAACCTAAGGATCTAAAGGTTAATAATACTCACGGATCTTATGGATATAGTAATCCCATAGAAAACACTTGACTAGAAAATCAATCGATTGGTGGATCAACTAGGATATTTGAAGGATATACTGAATGATTGATGAGGCCTTGTTCATATCAACAACAACAATTCACTAAACTAGGGGATATTGCATATGTTTTCGAAATAGTTACAACTATTGAACGTTATTTTTGAACCAGATCTTCCTCACTTCAACGGAGTTCATTAGATATAGATACTATAAAATAATGACCCTATGGATTGTGATGACGTGTCCTTTATTATCGTCAAATGTTCATTGTGATGTACCGATCACAATGTGTTTTTCTTAAGTGTTGTAATGGTGTCTTTAGACACAACCTCTCTTCTTAGAAAAATGTTCCCTTATGCTATTTTATTTTCTATTCTATGGTTCATATAAAGAGGTTCCCAAAGAGGGGATTTTTTTGAGAGAGAAAGATTATACAAGAGGGGGAAAAGGGACATAAAGTGAGAGAGGGAGAGAGAGAAATGAGGAGAGAGATAATTAGAGGGAGTGAGGGAGAGATGGGGATAGATCAAGGGAAAAAGATAGGAAGGGAAGGATAGAAGGTGTGGGTGGGAGACATGGGGGTGTGGAAGGAAATGGAGAGAGAGAGAGAGAGAGAGGAGGAGGAGAGGGGTGAGAGATAGATAAATAGAGAGAGAGAGTGATGGAGGTAAAGAGGAGAGAGAGAGAGAGAGATACCATGTTCTCCAAATCATGCACACGTTCTATAACTAAAAATTGCATGTATATTTATTTCTTCCCAACGTGCATGTCAATTGAACTATCATGTCCAGGGCCCTCGAAACATAGTTCTAAGTAATGTGCACACATTTTTTTCAAATCCATAGTAGGTTTAGAGAAACTACAATTTCATCTAAAAGGTCCCTCAACTTTGTGAGAGAGATCAATTGATAGAGCGAGGGAAATATATAAGAACAAAGGGATAGAAGATGTGGGTGGGAGACAGGAGGGGAGTGGGGGGGGTGGAGAGAAATATGGGGGGAAAGTGAAATATATATTAATGTGGATAGAGAGAGAGAGAGAGATTGATGGAGAGGGAGGCTGAGAGAGATAATTTAGGATAAAGAGAGAGGAAGCAAGGATGTTAGAGAGGGGGTCAAGTTAATTTAAGGGAGTGATGGAGAGGGAGGGAGGGAGACATGGGTATAGAGTGAGGGAAATATATATCAAGGGATGGATAGAAGGTGTGTGAGAGAGAGAGAGAGAGGGAGAGAGAAAGAGAGAAGGGGGATGGATGGAGAGAGAAAGGTTTGGGGAGAGAGAGAGAGAGAGAGAGAGAGAGAGAGAGAGAAATGTTGGGGGCTATCCAAAGAGTGGCATGGAGGGATGCATGATGTAACCAAAATTTGTTATTAGAGAGAGAGAGATAGTGGGGGGTAGAAAATGAGTGGTGGGGACGAATGAATCATGTAACCAACATTCGGTATTAGAGATTGGTAGACTCTAACTCCCCAATTAGAGTGATATGATCAATATATGGCTGAGTGTATATGGAGTCATTGTTATGATAACAATTGAATAAAGTTGTTTAGTCAACTAGATTTGTATGGCAAAGTTTACATTGGTGTTTTCAGATCCATTAGTGTGATGGGTTGACCTGAGAAGAGACTTCTCATAGTATCTAAAATATATAGGGGATTTATTTGGTTTATATGACCATTATATTATGTATATTCATTCTTAGCATGTATATTTTCTCCCATGGCATCTGTCTCAGTTGCATAGGGATCATGTGCATCATCCATGGTGATAGAGTACTTGTTAAGCTTCCTAATTGCACTATGACGAATGTTGAACCTTAACTATACTTGATATGGTATTATTTCTGAAAAAAGTGTTAATATAAGAATGCTTGTTAGATTCATTGCATCCTCATAAAATAATAAATTAAATTTCATCCATTCTTAAAACTACCCATATTGACTTTTTTTGTCAAAACAAGGCTACATGCATTTTTTTGTTCTATTTTACGGAGTATCTGAAACATTACTTCAGAATATGATCATGCACACTTTTTTCCTTGTGGATTAGGTTTCCAATGGCTATAACCATTCTCATTTTTTATCTTAGAGATAAAAGTTATAGGCTTTCAAAATCACCATTTCTGCATTTTTCCTATAGGTGCATTTAGTCTTGGAGACCAACTTCATCCACCTTTAGAAGAAAAATCTAGCGAGAATCATATTTTTTTTGGTATTGGGAACTTATAATACTTATGAAAATGATTACTGAACAACTTTAATATCTTTGATCTGATACTCTCATCAATTTCTATAAGTTTTTGAAATTGACTACTTTTAATTTTTGCATTTTCTCTAGACTTGGAATTTTTAGTAAAAATTGGTATCTCACAAACTAAGAATTTCTAGAAAAAATCCCTCCAACCAAAGTTGTTCATCTTGATTAGTAGGTAAATTATAAATTTCATCATTTTTACCATTTTTTACATTTGGTTCACTTTTACATCTTCCATGTTTTTCAAAATAACAATTGTGCGACTGTTGTAGTCCCAAGGGTCACGTGGTTACCAGAGATACATTATATATTATAAGTATGCATGCAAAATGATACTGATACAAGAGACAACACAAGTAGAGAGAAGCACAAGCCTTTGTATTAACCAACAAGAGCAGAATACAACATAGAACCAATCTAACTATTACATCGGCTCAACAAGCTATATATATATATTTTTCAATATAGTTACATAACCGTCTTTCGGTCTAACCAACTGAACCAACCTATGCTAGTCAACGCGACTTGTCGACATATACTTCCTATGGTCGGGCGAAGGGCCTAGTTGACAGGCTGACCTAGGCCCCTCCAACATCTCCCCCACCACAAAATCCTTCTTTGTCGCGAAGAAATGGAGATATCAAAATCAGAATGTGTAACAAAAAAGAATCACTGAGACAGTTAATACAATGGTAGGATGGAGCTGGTAACATCAGGTAGTTGTAAGCAGACCTCGATAATAGCTTCGACAGAGACAGAGAGATGTTGTTGGACATCTTCCCATGTACACAACAAATCTTAGATATCCATAGTCAATGTCGTGAGCTTCGACAAGTGTTGCATCTTGTCGTGAGTGGAAGTATTGTGTAAATTGATCATGTCAGGACCAAGGACTATGACTGTTTCTTTGGTAGCAGCAAGTAAGTGTTGGAGTCGAGGATGGATTTCTTCAATTTTAGAGAGGCCAAGGCATTCTTTTGAGATCCACTATACTTCCTTTTTTTCTAATTTTTCCAGCTTCCTATTTTCCATGATGATTTGATTGTCGAGGCTTTTAGTAAGTGCTTCTTCAGCGGTCAGATGTTGATGATGAAGTGTGCTTAGAAGTGTGCATGTCTTTTGAAGTTCCTTGTACACTTTGCCATAATGTACATACCAATTATTCAAAACTTCAGCAAGTTGGACTGCTTGAGTATAATATTGCTTGAGCAAATTGAGAGATTGTGTGAAGGCTATTTACTGATTTGTCATTAAGAAGGATACTTCGACAGCCTGGTCCTGTTGTTTCTTTAGAAGCTCAGATTGTAGTGTCAACACGATAGACTCGAATAACTGATATGCTCTGTCGAGAGGTTATGTCGTGTCGGGACTTGAGGGGAGATGAATGACTTGCTGAGCTAAGTCTTCACACTTGGAAAGAAACACATTCCTTTCTTCCTGTAGCTAGTGTAACTAGTCTTCTATATATTGTCGACAATGTCTCTGTTCTCTGAAGACTGCATCTTCAATTAAATCAAGATCTTCTTGAGATGCCAACTGTGGCTGGTAACTGGAAGTAACTCCAAACTAATCCAATTAAACTGAGAGGGTGTTTTCTGATTGGAGTTGTTGTGCTTGCTGCTATTTCTTTTGCTGCTGAAGTTCTCTTTCTTTGTGCTTCTTATATTTGTGTTTCTTCCGGTTGATTTTCTCTTTTTCCTTTTCTTTATGTATGATTGTCTACTTTGGCCCCTTTTCTTTGTTGGCTATTGCTAGATGAATTTCGACAACTGCTTGTGTGCTAGCAACAACTTGTTCTGTTTGGACCTGTATGCTCTGCTTTGCTTCTGATGTAACTAGAACTTCATGCTCAATAGTTTCGGCAATTTCTAGAATATCTGCTGGTATGCTGGATGTGTTGATATTAATTGTACTAGTGCCTTGTATGCTGGTTTGTTCAGGTGCTTTTGTTGTGTCAGCTTCAATGTCTTGAACTGCGGTTGTTTCATTGGCTTGAACTGTAGTGGCTTCAATTGCTTTTGTCGCTATTGCTTCTTTGTTTTGCTGTTGTAGTACTGGACTGGACTTAGATCCGTCGGCAGAGAGACTCGACTCACTTGTCGGGATAGATGGATGGTCGACTTCTAACGTAATTAAACTCGACGGGATGGTACTGCCAGATGGACCCGGACTGACTAGGATTGACTCAGTTTCTTGAACTTTAGACTCGACTTGAGAAGTAACAACTTGTGGGGAATTTTCACTATGGTCGACTACAAGTTGAGGTGGACTCAATTGTTGTTGCAGTGGTGTGACTGGAAGAGGGGTATAAACAGATGTTTCTTATGAATAGATTAGACCTAATGTGTCGGGGTTCCTGATACGATGGGTCTTTTTGTGACCGACAACTTCTGTTATTATGGATGGTAAAGATACAGTGTTGGTTCCAATAGTGTCGGGGGGAGCTAGGTTATGTGGGATGGTTGGTATGGTTGCAACGATTGGTTGCTGAGTGACCATTTCACGCCAGTTGGGACATAACGCTGGAAGATTGGCGATGAACTGACTCAAAACAACATCTGCTGGGTTAACGAGGGCAGGTAATGCTAAAGGGGTATTTTCTTCTTGTACTATGGTCAGAGAAGAAGAAGGAGTAGTAATGGTCAGGTCGACATGAGGTTCGACCAAAATATTTGGTTTCTTGACATGAATTCTAGGTGTCTTGCGATTATTTGTCTCTACAAATTTCTTGAACTTCTCCTCTACTGGCAACTTATTCTTGGTCATGTCTTCTAGAATCTGAGTAGCACTATCATACAACTCGATTTCATCTTCCTCCGTAGTCTCCTGAAAAGTTACTTTTCTTTTTCCCTTCCCTTGTGTCGGTGTGACCTTGTTCTGTCGTGCTGTAAGCAGTTCACTTGCTACCCTTTGGATATTTTTGTCCGTCAAGAGATGCTCTGGATTGTTGGACTCTATACTGTTGTTTGAATGCTCCATGGCTTTTGCTGAATATTCATGTGGAGTAAGTGTAAGTGCCAGTACATTGGGGTTAGGTACCGTTTCAGGCTAATAAATGAAAGTGTTCATATATAATCGACTTTCATATGCTTCTTCCTATTCTATGTCTGTCAATGGCTCGACACTGGTGAAGTCAACTTTTCTTGCTTGAGGAGGAATTACCAATTTTTCATTTGATTGTCAACCTAACTTCGTGAAGATTTCATCTACTGATGGATAGTAGTCAAGGGGCTTTGCTTTTCTTGCTACTCCTTGCAGATACCAGACCGCTATATGATCAAATGAAAGTTGGATGTGTGTTGTTGGAGGTATACTCCATCAGATGTTCTGAGGGACTCTCCATATTGTCGTTGTTGTTTTGAAATCTATAAACCACACTTCCAACCAGAGCTTAATTGTCGATGGACCATGTCAACTCGCTCCTTGTGAGAAACAACGGAAATTCTCCATAAGGACATTCATTCTTGAGCAAAATCCTTGTTCCCTCGTGGCCAGATGTGGGTCATTGCAATCCATATAATTACAGATGGATATCGAATGCTGGTCCCTTCCTCTTGGCACTTATAACATGTGTGTTTGATTATGTAGGCCAAGAATTCTGCCCATTTGTAAACTTTGCCGCGCACAGCCATATTTTTAACAGCTTCCAGCATGTCGGTTTTCAAGTCTGATCCTCTTCCTATTCTTGATGCATGTGACACAATTTTTGCAGCAGTTTTGTAATTTCCATATCTGATCTGGCTCACGGCTATGCCTCGTGAATTATTTCCAGCAACGGTAGTTACAAATTCGTCGACCAAGTCCGCATTTGAACTTGTTGGTACCGCATCTCCTTTGTGTGATAGAACGATGATCCTGTGGATAAGTGTTCCATCAATTTCGATTGGAACGTCAAAATATAACTTACCATTGTGATAGCGGCTAACAATGAATTGTGCAATAATTTCTTTAAGTCCTCTGAAACTATCCAAAAGGGGTGCCTTCATGTAATATAGGATCGTAACAGTCTGCAGCCGCTATGCTTCCTCCCTCCAGCAGCCGTCTGATTCCTTCCCCCATTCTTAAATATCCTTCCAAGCTCTCTTCCAACTTTTTTCCAGAGCCTTCGCATTCCAATTATTTGTAGTCTCGTTTCCAAAGGCGATTGCTCTTTTTCCAGCTCTCTGACCATTGTCGCAGCGACCCTGGTTGCCGTTAGGGTTTTCCTTGGAGCCATGGTGGATTCAGAGTTTGAAAATGTGAAATTTACTTCAACAGGGTTAGGGAGTTCTGTGTCTTGGAGTTCAAGTTCTCGGTAAAAGAGTGCCCACGAATCCTCGAGCTCAGGATTTATAGTGGAGCTACTCGGCATGGTTGAACGGGACGTAGAAGCTTGTATTGATGGCTGATTTGATGGAGGTATTAAATTGAGTTGGCAGGATATCAGTGCCCTATCAGGTGCATTACTTCTGACGTTGCAACTACTTTTATCCATTACTTCTTTGCCATCATGAAGCCGTGAAACCTCGCTTGATGTGTCATGTCAGAGGACTACTCTAGGTGAGTTATGTCGGTCTGTGCTCCGTTGTTTCTATCGTGTCTGATTTTCCTCAGCCACTTGTCGATGATCTTGTCGATCTCTATAATATTGACGATTATGCACCAGGATTTTCTCTTTGATTTTTCCATCCTTATTCTGCCAATATCTTGTCATTCTTCTTTTGACATGCCTTGTTGTTTGCTTCATTGCTTATAGTACTTTCTCTCATTTGGTTATTTCTAACTGGTTTTTTTCTTTTTCGAAGAGAATATTCATGACTTGTACCATTTAAGCCAGGTGCCATTTACTACTTTCTTGAAAACACTACCTTGTAACTTTTTCAGTCGGACTGATCCTTTGGGATTTATCATTTCGACAATGTAGGGCCCCATCCATTCGGTATGCAACTTCTTTGGTTTCCTTTTACATGGCTATTATAGAGTAGTGCCAAGTCTCCAACTCACAGATTCTTCTGTTTGATATTTCTGTCGTGCCACACTTTCTGTTGTTGTTTTTGGACTTGTTGATGTTCCATTGCCATTTGTCAAGTTTCATCCAGTTTCGACAGTTGTAATAGTCATTCTTGTTGTGCATCTTCGACATCAATGTGCAAGACTACTGCAATAGTCGGTGCTTGTCTACAAAAATGCAACGGGACAACTGCTTCTTGCCCATAGACAAGTGAAAAAGGTGTTTGTCCTGTCATTCTTTTGTACACTGTTCTATATGCCCAAAGAATAGCAGGCACTTTGTTATCCCAGTTGTCCTTCTCCATATTGCATACTCTTGTCAGTCCTTTTGTGAGTGTTTTATTGAACGACTCTACGACACCATTAGATTGAGGATGGTATGCTGTGCTCATTATGTGATCAACTGCAAATTCCTTAGTTAATGCTTCAATGGTTTTACAAACAAAATGCGTACCTTGGTCGCTTATCAATGTTAAGGGGCATCCAAAACGTGTTATGATATTTTCATAGATAAACTTGGTAGCGATTTCGCTCGAACATGTTTCGACCAGTTCTGCTTCTGCCCACTTGGTGACGTATTCCATAGCAGTGATAAGATATCGTGCACCTGTTCATCTACCAATTACTAGAAATGGCCCAATAAAATCAATAGCCCAAATTTCAAACGTTCGACTGGGATTAATTGGGACCAAAGGCCTTTCTGTTCTGGGCAGCGGTCGACCCATACATTGACATCTATCACACTTAGATATAAAATCTTGATAGTCTTTATGAACTATCGGCCACCAAAGTCCATCTTGCAGAATTTTTCTCGCTGTTATGTTTGCATGATAGTGTCCTCCTGCCGGTCAAAAATGAGCTTCTCAAAGTATATTATGTCGTTCATGTTCAAGTGCACATCGAAGTAATATATCGTCCAAGCCATGTTTATAGAGGAATCCGTTGATCAAAGTGGAAGGTGCTTCTTTCATAGAAAGGATCTTCCTCTTTTTCTCAGTTGCTCCTTCAGGAGCTTGTCCATCCTTGAGAAATTGTGCAATTTCTGCAAGTTCTGAAGGGACTGCTTCAATACGAAACAAGTGTGCATCCAGTAAATCATCTTCAATTCCTGTTGGCTCCTCTCCAGTGTCAACTCTCGATAGGTCGTCTGGCCCGAAATTAGCCTTTCCAGGTTGGATAATTACTTCGAATTCAAATTCCTGAAATAGTAGAAGCTAGCGACACAACCTCCCATGGTGCAATGGTTTATTGACTAAGTATTTTAAAGTTTGGTGATCTGTATAAAATACAAAAGGATTAGCCAATAAATAATGACGGTATTTCTGCAGTGCAAATACCATACCTAATGCTTCTCTTTCTGTTGTGGAATAATTTCTTTCAGCGTTGTTCAACTTTCGACTGCTGAATGCATTAGGGTAATCCATTCCATATTCTCCTGGTTGTGTTAAAATAGTGCCAACTGTTATTCCAGACGCGTCAATATCCACTTGAAATTTTATCGACTAGTTTGGAAATTGGAGGATAGGTGCTTTGACCATTTTTCTCTTCAAAGTATTGAATGAAGCATCGCATTCCTCCTTCCACCTATAATCTTGATCTTCTTTTAACAACTCTTCAAGAGGATACGTTGTGTCGGAGTAATGTCTAATGAGCTTCCTGTAATACCTCGTATGACCTAACAGGATCCACACTTGCTTCAGATTGACTAGAGGCTTTAGGTCGAGAATAATTTTTATCTTGGCATAGTTAAACTTTATTCCCTCCTTGCATACTACATGGCCCAACAATATGCCGGTAGGCATCGCAAAAATGCACTTTCTAATGTTCAGCAACAACTGAATTTGTTGACAGCGTTCCAACATCAGTCAAAGCCATTTGCAATGATCTCTTAGCATCATGTAGATTTTCCAGTCATCAAAGTAGACAGCCATGGTTTTGTAGATATATTCTTGAAATTCCTTGACGACAATCCGAGAAAAGACCGCGTTCTTTACACCGAAGGGCATGGATTTGTATGTGAATGACCTAAACTCGCACATGAATGTCGTCTTTTTTTTATCTTCTTTTGCAATAGGTACTTGATTGTACCTAGAGAATCCATCCGTGAAAGAATAGCACTCATGCCCTGCAACTTCATTAATAATTTCATCTGGAAAAGGAGTTGGAAATGGGTCTGTGAGTGTTACCTTGTTCATCTCGCGAAATTCGACACAGATTCTCAGTCGTGTTAGATCTTGTTTCTTTGGCTGAACAACCATCAGCATTTCCCACTCCAACTAATCAATAGGATATATAATTCCTTCTTCGAGCATGTTATCAGTCTCTTTTTTAACAATATATTTGTACTTGTGAGCAAGCTTATCGAGTCTTTTCTTGATTGGTCTGGCATCTGGCTTGATATCAATTTTCATCTCGCCCATCTCCTACACAAGTCCTTTCAAGTCTTTGTAATCCCGAGCAAATACATCTTGAAATTCCTTGAGGAGAATGGTGATTTCGGTCGTTTGTTCTTCATTCCAGTAGTCGCCAATTTTTGCCATTTTCGTTCAGTTGTCATTTGAAATATCTACTTATTTTGTTTTAATCTTCATGTCCATCCATTCTGGTGCATGACTGTCACTTATTGGCCTTTTACCTTCTTTAATTTGCGTGAATGATGGTTGAAAGTATTTTTTTGACAACCTTCCGTGTTCGTCCTTCTCGATAGTCTCTGTGCTGAAGATTGTTTTTACATGCTTCGACGTGTTGGGGTGATCCTGTCTCCATTGAAAACTCTTCTCGATTGATTTCTCGGTTTCTAGGCTTAATCTTGACGAATGATGGCTTTCTGTTGATGTTATAATATAGCAGGTGGTAGGGCGACGAGTAATCTGCTGCTTTTCTGCAAGAACTGAATTGTCTGTTGGCTGCATAAATTCTTTGATAGTTTTACTTGCTTCAACCAACTTCTTCTCCTTTGGAGAAAAGTAGAAATCCTTGATGAAATTTTCTTTCAAGTCTTTCCAAGTGAAAGTTTCCCCTCTCGCCTCTTCCATTTTATACCACTTATTAGGTAAATCATCAAGTGTTCTGGGGAAGAGGTGAGGCCATGCCCTTTCATCTTTATAGCCCAATTTTCCCCATTCTCTTTCGCAATAGTCGATGTGGAATTTAGGATTTTGTCCCTACGTGAACACAAGGATGTCATCCTGATTCGTCAGCTTTTTTCCTCCAAACCTTTCTACAAAAAATGTCGATGCAGTATTCCAGGTTTGGAGTTTTGACTGATGGGCATCCCACCATCTCGCGGCTTGACTAGTAAATGTCTCAACCAAACTTTGTAGCCAACCTTTCTCTTCGACATGTTTGGATACTTGTTCGACATGTACAACGGGAGAATCACGTTCCTTGTACCTCAATGTTGGGTTACATGTCTATGAATTTCTGTCTGGAACAAGAGTCGGAAATGCTTGCATTTTTCGCTCAAATATCTTTGGTGTATATGATATTGAGAGACACTTCTTTATTTGCTTCTTTGAGATGGCTTACACCATCCAACATTCTTTCGTATGCAAATCATAGTTCTCTATCTTCCAGTTGTAGAGCTCTGCATCAGAATTGTATCGAAGTGAAACAGGATCTCCAAGGTGAAGTTATCCTTGGGCATTTGGTTCAATGCAATCTTCACTATTTTCTATTTGATAAAGCTGTTGAATATCATTATCTACTTCTGCAAGTTCTGACCATGGTTCTCCTTGAGATGGGAATATTGGTACAATAAGCTTCTGCCCGTTGCCTTTCAACTTGATGCGACTTTTGTCTAAGGAAATTGAAGCCTTCATCTTTCGCCCCCAAGGTCGATCGACCAAAGCTGGGAAAGAACTTGCATCATCTTTGGGATTAATGATTTCAAAATTGACTTTTTTCGAGATGCCCTTGATGGAAGTTTCGACTCCCTTCCATACTCTAATAGGTTCAATTAATCCTTGATCTGCGAGCTTCAGATAAATGTCCGATTCTTGAAATTGTGGTCGACCGAGTTGGTCCCAGGTATCATGAGTCATGATATTCACTTGGGAACCAAAGTCTAGTACAACTTTTCCTACATGATATCCATTTATGTCAAGGTCGACCAATGGGTCAGCATCATTTTTCTCTTTTTTATTTAGTCGAAAAATGTTTTTGGTTTGTCTTTGCTCGACATGTTTATATTTCAATTTATGCAGCAGGTCAATCAATTTTCCTACTTTCCTACAGCTTCATCATTTGAGATTAGTCCGAACAATTCATTGAGAACTTCCTGTCGGTTTTCTTCAATATCTTCATGGGAAGCCAGTTCACAAAATATGTCGGATGCATTTTTGTACACAGATTTTTGTTTCATTGGATTTGGATAATCCTCTTTATTTACAATTTTACTTATTGTGACTTATCTTGACCAATGTGGGTACCTTGCCTAGTTACAATTTGCAAGTTTTTAGTACAAAGCACATCATTTTTGGACACACAAGATAAGACATGAACATTCTTTTTATTATTTATTTTCTCAATCATGGTAGGGAAATTATCTAAAAAGTGATCATCTACCCCACACTTTGTACAAAATTTAAGATCAGTTCTTTCTTTATAAGGGCATTCTGCATGCCGATGATCCTCGCTGAAACATGTGAAATATAAACTAGGTCGATTAGTTTGAACACCACGAACACCACCGCCATGAACACGGCTCTAGTATCCTCTGCGCCTGTTGAAAGCATCGTATCGCTGATCATATCGACGGTCGTTATACCTTGGGTATCTGTCATTCCAATTCTGATTGTACTGGTTATTCCTTCCATCATTTCTTTCAAACCCATCATTTCCTATGTTTTTGTCATGATGTTTCTCGACAGAGTTTGTCTGGTACACTGCATGGTAATTTTGTCGATTTTTCAAATTTAGATGACATTCTTCAATCACATGTGTAATGACTTCGCATATTTGACACCATTTTGATTTCTTGTTTTTCAGATTGTATGGACAATTGTTTGTGGTATGCGAGTCATTTTCTTTGCATAGATCGCAAAAGCATATGGTTTGAATAAGTTTAACTTCTTGTCGCTGATCCTCAATTTGACAAGATTCTTTGGTATGCTCTGCAGTTCGACATGTGTACACTAGAATTCTAGCCCTTTCAAAGTCATACTTCGGATTGCTTGCTCCATATTTTCAAGGTGTTCATCGACATGCCTGTCCATGGAGACTAGAGGGTATTCGTCATCCATTTCAATCTCCAACATTGCTTTTAATGCTTCTGCATAAGTATTGGCCCTTTGTCGATGTACATGTATCTTGATTTTACTTATGAAACCGGCAATAAACCATTTAATTAATAACTTTTCTTCATTCTCATAGTCCAGTTTGATCAGGAGGTCTTTGAACCTCTTATCATACTCCTTGATAGTTTCTGTCGGCTTCTGGAATGTTTTCTTCAGTCATCCAGCCACCAAGTATGTTGCATCTTCTATCATGAAAAAGGCCAGAAAGCTTTGTTTAATTTGTGCCTTGTTTTCACTCGGTGTCTTTTCAATCTATCCCATGTACCATGTCAGTGCACATTTTCTCACCGAACTAGCAAACTAACCATCTGTCGTTCTTCACTGGTGAGTTGGTTTGCCATCCATATCGATTCGCATACAAACCAATGTCGTTTCGGATCTTCATCACCTTCATAGAATGGAAGGTGTGCTATTGAGTGCGACATGTCTGCTGGTGTATCAATTTGAGAACTAGATGGTGGTGTAGGTGGATTATTTTCTCAACCAGAACTTGGTGCTTCTTTAGCTTGAACTAGCTGTCTATCAGGACTGGGTTCTCTGTCTTCAGAACTAGTATCTAGAACTTCTTATGTTTCGTCAGGTCTGTCTTCTTCTACTACTTCTATCGAAATCCAATTAAAGTTCTATTCGAATGGGATTTCACTAAACCTCGGATTCTCCGATGTACTCGATGAGTCACTCAAATTTGGTATTGGCAGGGGGGGTGATTCTTCATGTTCTGAGTACACTAGATGAAATCTTACATTCAAAAATTCGGGTTGAAAGGACACCCAATTTCCTTCCTTCGGTCGATGTATCAATAATCTATTGATATCATCACCTTCTTCACTTCGACGACTCCAGATTCCTGACTGAACAGCATGGAGACCAAGATTTTCCTCAAGAATTTCTTGCACTTGTACACTTTGTGTTAAATGAAATGGAGAAGGAGGTGTTACTGTCTCAGGTATTTGAACTTGGAGAACTCTACTACGCTCTATCCACAAGTCTTCATCCATCAGCGACATGTCTTCTTCGATGCCTCAATCATTGTGGGATCGAATTGACTCTGGCAGATTTTCTTTTGCATCTGTCATGACACTTGATCCTCGTGTCCTCCAGAGTGCAATTGCCTACTCCCTCGGCTCTTCATGCCACTATCTCCTATTTTATCTTTCAATTTTCTGGATATCCGGAGGGCTTTTATGACTCATTAGTCTTTCTTTGTCAAATTTACGTCCACTGTTGTTCATGTCGCCTTGTTATATGTCATTTTCATCAAACTCAGTACATCAAAACATGCTTCGCCACCCCCCAATGCTGGCCCGAAGTTTTCTAGATCACTGGGGAAGTACAGAAAGTCATTTGTTCAAAAATAATTCCCATTAACGCTCTTTTACAAATATTTCCCATTGTCATTCTTTCTCCTCCCACTTAGAGTTTGGAAGGGGTGGGAGAAACAACGGTCGTGTTTTGACAATATGCGCAACACCTTTGTTGATAAAAAAATTGAACAATAGAGAACACAGAAATTGATCAGCTAGGTCGGTGAAGAACTTTTTTCTAACTTCTTCTACAAAGACGTGGTCTTCAATTGCTTGCTCTTCACAGAAGTCGTCCGCAATATTTTCGCACCACTATGACAGATTCGTGCGTCCTCCATTGATCAACTTCGACAACAACTTCCTCTCTGCTTCATCAACTGGTCTTTTCATCCAGAAGCTTCTTCAAGGCGGTTGGCACGGACTCTACAAATTTCTCATGGGTCTCGGAGAATAATGGTTCCCTTGCTTGGATAATCGTTACCTTGTTTCTTTGCGCATAATTCTGCATATAATTCATGATTTTCTTCTCCCACCAGTCCTTAAACTCCTGTTCTGAAATCATATGTCATGCTGCTATTTCTGAATGCATCAACCGGCAAGGGAACCAGATGTTGTAGTCCCAACGGTCACTTGGTTACCAGAGATACATTATATATTATAATCATGCATGCACAATGATACAGATACAAGAGCTGAGACAAGTAGAGAGAAGTACAAGCCTTTGTATTAACTAGCAAGAGCAGATACAACATAGAACCAATTTAACTAGTACATCGGCTTGACAACCTATATCTATCTATCTATCTATATATATATATCTTTCAATACAGTTACATAACTGTCTGTCGGTCTAACCGACCGACCAGACCTATGCTAGTCGACGCGACTTGTCGACATATACTTCCAATGGTTGGGCGCAGGACCTACTCAACAGGCTGACGTAGGCCCCTCCAACAGTGCCTAAATAGTGGATTTTAGCCTTCTTATGCACCTTTATTCCACACCCTTTGGGATCTATCCAAAATAAATATGAGTTATTTTTGGGCCCATAAAATGATTGTGACACGACAATTTTATCCCCAAAAGAGCCCCTATCCGGTCACTAGGTTATGGTCTTTAAAAATCACTATTCCCCCTTTTCAGGAAAATTGTAGTAGAATAGGTTGATGCCCCTCACTATTAGTCCTATAGCCTCCCTTAACAACATCGACATTTTGAAGGTTTCATTGAATTTTAAGATAGTATTCTCATTTTATGACTAAAACAATTTTTGGGCTCTAGACCTTTCTTTAGGTTTTCTAATTTTCACTTACGTGACAAGATGATAACATGGCTTGACACATGGATGCCCATGTGGCAATAGGTTCCTATGTGATATCCCTCAATTCTATGCCATGTCACACTCAACTAGTTGACATGGGAATGTTAAGGTAGTTTTGAGTTAGTTGGCCTCGTTTGGAACCTCCAAAACCAGTTGGTAACCATCACAACTATCCTAAACATTTAATAAAAATGGATTTGATGGACTAAGTGAGGGAGAAAAGACACACCATTGTTATTCTAGAGGGATATTTCTTCCATATTGAATTCATTCATCCCAATATTCCCTTAGTGACCCCTATCCCTATGCACTCCTTTCATAATTGTTGAGGTCATCCATCCGATATAACTTATACCCTATACACCCTTGGAAGAACAAGTTATTAGAAGTGGGATTGTGAGTGATTCAAGAGGAAAGGAACCTGGTGAGGATTCAAAAGGTTCTTAGGTAGCAGAAAGATAACTGAGGTATCAATCATTTAGTTTCATTTTAATATAAATTTGTTAGCTTTCCCTCTCCCACATATATGTGTAAAATTCAATGTGTTGCATCTTTGTTATTTGATCGAAGACTATGAGTAATTTTCCAGAGCATCACTAAATACTAATCGTATATGTGCATATGTTCTTGTTTTGGTTAATATTTTCATCAAAGTCAATAGGTTTGTGAGGAGGGTATTTCTTTTTTCTTGTAGGTTTCAGGTTGTTAAAGAGGAGCGGGCTGAAGGTAAAGAGCAGGAGCAACAAGGATCAAACTTCAAAAATAGGTTCCTCCCTTTCCTTTATCTCATCCCCCTTCTTGCTTGCTTGTTTTATTGCCATTTTTTAATGGCGAAACATCTCTTCTTGAGTCCTAACTTTCTGTCTAGAGAGCCTTAAGGTCAAGTTTCTATCTTATTAGTCTGTTAGTGATAAGCCCTATTCATTAGGAATTTTTCCCCACAACAGAACTAGTGCCTCCCTTAGAGAATTGATATCCCTATAGGGATTTGGTAGTTTCATTTACCTGGGTATTTTTCTGGGGTACTCAATCCTTTAGGTCATTACCATAGCCTACTCGCTTCAATTTCAAAGAAAGTGAAAAAATTCTCAATTTTATCCTAGTTTAGGCCTATCCAGACATCCCATGCTCCCTATAGTGTACACAGAAGCATGTATTAGGGGTCCCACACACTTTTATTTAGTGATAAGTGCATGGACGACACACTCTTTCTACACTATACAAAATTGTGGGGTAAGAAAAAGAGTTGTTTACCCTGTTTTTACTTGATTTTTAGTGATGTGGGTTGGTTAGGGTTTCTGAGATTAGTTGGGAGTTAGCACCATTAAATTTGGAAAATTTTGGTGGTGGTTAGATTCTTGTATACATTGGATTGATTTGGATTAGGAAATATTTAATGGTTTGTGTTACCTTGATTTCCCTTTTGCGATTTTTGTTGCACACTTTGGTGTGAAGAAGTAATAATATAAGTGCTTGCTTATGCCTCTATTTTTCCTCCTTGTTTGGTTGAAATAGACACCAATATCTTACTTTCTAAGCATAAATGTTTGTACCCTTTTGAGTCTAAGAAAACCTTTTGGTAAATTCTTCTCAAATTGTCGCATGCAAGATAAGTGAATCAACAATTGATTTTATTTGTGCATTGTAAGTGGAGTTGTGAATTTAATTTTCCACTTTAATCTTGCATTCTTAAGTTTTCTTCAGTAGGACACCACAAATTTGTTTCTTGTCACCTTGCTATAATTTTGAATGAAAGGAAATTTTCTTTGATTTATTCTGAAATCTCATTAGCATTTGAATGTTGTTGGAAGTGTTAATATAAATTAATAATATCTCTTTCATGTTTATCCCATTTGAGAACACAATTGGTTATGCAATTATGCATCCCTCTGAGTAATAACAACCTTCGGAATTAAAATATATTAGATTTTTTTTTGTGATAGAAAATAAAAAATAGTGTAGGTCTAAATCCTTGGTTGTGGGATTGAAGAATTAACTTCTCCAAGTCCATGTAAAATGAAACTATGAATTTACTAACTGGATAAGAAATCCATTAATAGCAGGGGGAATTAATTTGTTCAGAAAGTGCATTTAACACATGCATAAAGCATGAGGTTAAGCTAGGTAGGAAATTTGTATTATCCCATCATTTGTTTGTTTGGTGGGATATGTGAGTCTGGGAGCTCTAGGTTAGGTGGAAAGTCCTCAAGGTGACACCACTTTTCATTGGAGTTTGGGGTATAGGATTTGTGTCTTGCGTTCCCTGCCCATTCGCGGATACCTAGCATGTAACTATTCTTCTCAACTATCGATTTTGAAGTGCTATCCTTATTTTATTTTCCTAGCTATCACCAAGGTGACTAAAAGTAGGAAGTAGTTGCAGTACCAGCGACAAACTTATAACATCCACCTCATCTCCCTTGGAGGGTTCCCGTCTTCACAAGGGTACCTTGGGTGATTGTTGTGTGAGCTTCACTGTAACTGTCTGTCATGCCTTCCTTGGTTGGACTTGTCCCATAATCATGCCAGGATTACTTTCGGAAGTACCATGTCCAACCCTTCATTGATTTAACTTGGGAATTAACCACCCTAATTTTATTTATGGGAGAGTGAGTTTGATTGGTTGCATCTTAGAGATTTTTTTTATAGGAGTGTGTTGATTGTAATTTTTCAAACCCCATAGAATGCCTTAGAGATTTATTATTTTTTAAAATCAGAGTATATGGTTGAATTTCTTGAGGAGATCAACCAAGGGACCCATGTGCAAGGCGATCCTTATGCTTTTCCATTCATTGGAAACAAAGGTTATCCCTTGATGGCCACCTTGAATCTTCCTTGATTCACCATGGGACTAGTGGTTTGGTTTTTTTTCACTTTGAATGTCTCAAATTCTCTTGATACTTCTCAAGCAGGAATCGTATGTGAAGAGCATCAAATCCATTTTCCTTATTTGCTAGTGAAATATTGTCCTCCTCATTCTACCTCATGTGGAGAAAGTGTAGATACCAGTAACCAACATTCTAAAAGGAATAAAAAGAGGAAGAATAAGAAGAATATGTGAAGACAAGGGGGCATGCCACTAACCACTACAAGTCATGTTGGATGATAATTCCCGACCAATGAAAGTCATGTTAGATGAAATTCCCTAGTCACAACAAGTCATACTAGAGACTAGCGACTAGCCACAACAATTCATGATGAGGGAAAACATTTAGCACTCCAAATTATACTCAAAATAGTTCATTGACCACTTCTAGTCATGTTGAGGACACATCATTGACCACTATGGATCATGGCAATGATAATTCACTAGTCATTGTAAGTCATACTAGACACAAGAAACCAATTGTTGTAAGTCATGTAGGGGGAAAGTGACCAGTCATTGCAAGTCATACTTGGGGGAAATAACCAGTCACTACAAGTCATGCTAGGAGTTTTGGCATTATTGAGAAACCTACATGAATAGGAAACAATTATAATTTACCTTGTAATCTTTGCAAGGGATATCACCTTACTCGTATGTGCCATACCATTCTATAAGTACAAATAGTGTGGTCCTATCACAAGGATTGTCTACTTCTTAGAAACCTATAGTTTCCCAAGAACCCATTAAACCTACGGTTGATAAAGTGGTCAAACCGATGCAATATTTGATTGATGCCACTCTTTCCTTGGACAGTGACAAGATTCAAGTTGTCGAACCAATGAAAAATTTGATCAACCCCACTCTTCCATTAGAGAGAGATGTGGCTACCTCTAAAGTTTTCTTCATTTCCAGTTCATAACTCTCTAGACAAGGAGGAACTCCATTCACTCTAAATGATACCACAACAAAATCTAGGATTGTTTCCTTTGATTGGAATAGTCTAGCTAGCCTCTATTGATGGGAAAATATGAACTTCCTGTCAACATAGGAAAAACAATCCAATCGAAGAGTGTCAGAAAAACCTACACAAGAGTCTTCCAGCTAGTTCCCAGTTGTTTGGTATGACTGCTTCCAATGGATATGAGGGATCTGTTGCCACAAAATAGATTTATCCTCAAAGAGGAGACTTTTAATTAGAACTGCGACTAATTCCTAAATGAAATCCTAATATAAACTAACTTATAATCAAAGATGAAAATTAAATCCTATTGGAATCCAACCAATCTTATTGTAATCAGTTCATATTGCTCTTCAAATCTATAATAAATGAAAAATATGGACACTTAGATATATTGAAACAATCAAAGCAAAAATGTTCTTTGATAAATTGATCATTCTAAAGAGAAACTGTAATAACTAATATTCTGGAAAATCTTCCAAAATATATAACTGATTATTAAATTGAGAAATCAGATCTACATCAATTGGTAGGTTAGGAAAATTAAAAGTTATACAATAAACAATGATTAGGAAAAAACAGGAATCCTATTTATAACAAATTGAACAAGGTTAATATTGCAATTGATTATATCTTTTGTAGTCTAAACATAGCCAACAAAATATGAACATAAGATAAAAATCCACATGTTCTCAAAATGAATTGCAGAAATTGAATCCGAAAATAAGAATTTAAAAATGAAAAAACAAACCATGTTTACTAATGAAGCTAGTGCTAAGAGTACAAAATATCTATGAATCAGATCAACTAGCTCTGAGAGACATTATAGAGTGTCAGTGACAGATATGAACACTAAAATATAAACATAAAAGTGCTTAACAAGTTCATATTGTAGAGAAGAAACATCCTTTTATCTAGATACCTCCTCCGATTTTGCATATCAGGTTCCTATTTATACAAAAATAAATGATTGGGAAGATAGGATCAACTCCCCCAATTGCTAAGCTAATTGGTTGAGCATTCCATTCAGAATAAAATTCACAAATTTGTCCACAATCACGAAATCTAGGAAATTTCATTTTAGAAAAATGGTCGGATCTCCCAAATCACACATTTTATGGGATTATTCTTATGGGTTATCTAATTGGGATCATTTTGCACAAAACCCATGTCTCGGATTTTCCAAATTCATCCCCATCGCTCCAGAAATTTCGTATGAAAAATAACTTATTTTTCCACTTAGCATATCTTTGATCCCTCATGATCCAAGATGTTAATTTATTTCCTCGAATCCAAATCCACACCTATATAATTAGAATATACATTAAAATAAATAAATAATAGTTCAAATAAAATGAAACCAAACCAAACTAATGAAAATCTATTTCAAAATCAAATGATAACCAAAATAAATAAATCTATGTCAAATTCGAAATTGATTTTACAAGACTATTTTTAGAGCATATAAACTATCCATTTGACAAAAATAATCTTTCCAAATAATTCCTCATCTTCCCAACTTTCCAACGAGTTATCTCGGGCTTAATTTGGACTTCTAGAACTCAAGATAAAGCTCCCGGAAGTTAACACTCAATAGTCGTTGATTTCATTGTTGGATGAATTGTGACTGTTGGTTTGATGTTAAACTCATTATCCCACATGCATTAGGAAAAATACGTTTTAGGTGTTTATATTGCATTTGGAACACATAATAGTTTGTAGAAAACGATAGGGAAGAAATAGACAATATGGCCCACACCAAATATTTTTCCAACTCCTAAATTAAAAGAATAAAAACAAAAAATTAAATTAAATTCCAAAATTAAATATCTCTACAAATATTGGAGTCGGATAAATCCCAAAATAAATTTCCAATACAATTATTACCTAGAAATTGAAAATAAAAAGAAAGTAAAGATTAAAATAAGTTATTTCCGTTTGCACGATAATGTATAATTAAAGCTTTAAATTTACAAAGGGAAATGAAAGATATTATCCAGATTTATGTGAGAACGAAATGAAACAATAGACATAGTGATCCAGATCGTGTCCAGGAAGCATGAGGGTGACAACAGTTCAACTGAATGAGTCGGCTTTGTTATGGCAGAAGTAATTAAGAATAAGCAGAATGAGCAAAACAAGTTTACACTACATAGATAAACACAATATGCATAGACAATATGCATGAATGCGAATTGATTCTATTACTGGGTGAATTCCCGATCAGATTGATGTATGTTACAATATTATACATGCTTATATATATTTATGAGACACTTGGGTGCCTTCCCATTACGTTCAGTCACAACGAATAAGTTAGAATGGTTAACCTGTTCAACTGTTACAGTCGACTGGAAGACATAGACACAGTCTGTCGAAGTTCGACAGTCGTTGGTTGCATGTCGATGCACTTGTCGATGTCACGAACTGTGAGGTTGTTGAACATGTCGAAGATGCACAGTGTGTCGCAGTATGTCGAAGTCAAGACTCATCGGAGTTGTGTCGACGTCGGAACTTGTCGAAGTTAACTTGTTGAGTTGAAGTCATGCCGAAGTTGCATCAACGTTGTTGACTTTCCAACTGCGATGCGGATCAGACCTCCTTCCTTAAGAAAAAATGGACCACATTGTTTGCTCATGAAGGTGAGGAAACTTGTTGGTCAATTCAGTAAAAGAGTATTGTTGGTTGTGTGAGCTATCTCAAAGAAAACACCTAATATTTAATTATCGACTGGGGTTGGTAATCTTAGAGTTGAGGCAAAGTATATGCTAAGGTAGAATGGCATCTAAGATTTTCGGCTTGTCAGACCTAAAAAATATTTAATAAAGAAAAGATCGAAATATCTTTCAAAATGAAAAAAAAAACCGAGTCAAAATTTAGAAAAACAGTAAAAAGAACTAAATCAAACTTAGTTAAACAGATGAACTAGAATAGTATCAAATCATACAACTCTACTTTGTAATTTAATAATGGAAACTGATTAAAAAGCAAACTACTAACTATGAAAAATGGAAACTACCTAATTTCGGATTCTAATCTAGGAATTAGAAAAACAACTGTAAATAAATTAAAGACCTATCTATGAAATGAATTAATTTAATGACAAATTACATAAGCAGAAATCTATGCTAATCAAAACAAATTACAAACTACTTAATAGTTTCAACAACTAATTCAAGAAAAACATCTATTCCCATGTAACAGGAACTGGAGTGAATGTATCGTAATGGCTTTCAAATGCAATAGCAAAGCAAAATGGAAGTAAATCTAATCTAACTTCAACAAAGAGATGTAAACTGAAAAGAGACCAATTACAGTTAACTTTAAACATTCTGATCTATCTACTATCCATGAACAGAATAATAATATAAAACTAATGAAAACTAGAAGCAAGTAAACAAATTCATAAAGATATTTACTTTTGAACTTGATTTGGAAGCAAGTAGAAAACTTGATAAAGATATTAATTTCCAAATCCAAATTATATTCCATGAACATCTTCATTATTTATCTAAATAAGAAACTGATCCTAATCTTAATAAAGGAAACTATCAAAACTACAATGCTTGAAGAATGAAATTATTAACTCTATTCTAACTAAGTCTTAAGAGCATGTGATAAACTAGACTAGGAATAAGACTGATAAGTTCTAAAACAACAACATGGTAGCGAAATAAATATGAAAGACATAATTTAAAAGACAATTAAAGAAAACTAAGAATGATAACAAGACTTTAATTAAAACTTTATGGAATGTAAAACAGGGGCCTAACTATGGTAAAGAATACTAATTAGAAGAGAGAAATATTACAATTAAAGAACCTAGGAAACTGATTTCAAAATAAGCATAAAACAATGCAGAAAGAGTGAAAATATGAATGACGATCCGAATGACAGTCCAAATGGAGGAAAAACGAATTAAACTAAGGAAAAGAGTAGTTTTGATGATCTTAACGCCAACTGGCGAATGCAGATGAACCTACAATGCAAAGAAATCAATGAGCAGACTTGTTGAGAAGCTAAGATAATAGAAAGAAACCTATTCTAATCATGGCTGGAGAGATAAACTATTCCTATTCTATACTAAAGCAAGATTGAGATGAGAGAAGAGAATTAACCTCCAGCTACAGAGGAGAGGCTAATTAAACTAATTTTAACTATTAACAGAGTTTGAAACAGAGACTAACTAAGTTCTATTTAATTGTAAAAGACTAGGAAACAAACTAGCTAATTATAAAAGACTAAATTAAACTATCAAAGCTATACTTTTAGTCGACCATTTTCTAATTCTATAAACACAAACTATGTTAGCAGTACAATATAAATTTCATAAAAGAAAGAAATATCATGTACAAAAAAATGAAATTAATTACATATACAGGAAAATAAACTAACTATTTGCAGAAAAGAAAATACAAAAAACAAGAACAAAACCTCTAGTTGATGAGGGGCCCTTCCCAACAATCAGAGATGGAAAACGAAATTGGTTTAGTTACTCAAAACATCAACGAACTGGAACTTCCATTAACTTAAGAAAATTACAAAATGTCTGCTATCTGCTGCAAATTCTACGAACTATCTGCTAATCTGATGATCTTTTCCAACTAAAAGCTAACTTTGTTTCGCTATACAAGCGTCTATTTATACATTTACAATGGATGAGAGGGTTGACAGAGTTGACCTCTCTAATAACATAGGCATTTATGGCTATAACTGGTTGCTTTAAGTGATGCGTGATAGCGCAGGAAGCATACACCAATTTTCACGGGGCCGATTCCCTCACAAGGGAGCTGCAGGGTCAATCTTCCTTTGACGTGGGTGAGGCATTGTGTTGGCAGGATGAGCATGGGAGGATGAACTCTTCCAGAACACCGGTGTGAATGGGCGTGCATGATTCCAGGTTGAACGGATGAGAGAACTGGCGTGTAGAGTGTTGACGTGGAAGCATGGTGTGTTGTTGAGTTTAGCAGGCCTAGGGACGAATATTCCACAACTAGAGCTCATTAACCATGACCCTTGCATGGCAAACAGAACCCACGTGCTTGATCTTGTCTTTAATGGCACGAAACATGCCAACCATGGATTTTGATGGCTGAATGCGAGGTTGAACGACGAGCTGAACGTAGCTTAGCTTAAGCAATATAAACACACAGTCTGAAAGAAGGGTCGTTTGAAAAACCACAGCCTGTAGATCAAAACTAAATTCCATGCATGACTAGAAATGTCACTTTAATCATTGATAAATCATAACATAACGAGATTTGACCAAAATTCATATGATAAATGAATACATGCATACCTAGTCTATTTGATGGGCTGAATGGCGGAAAGAATAACTTATTATATCAAAAATAATGAAATTAATGCCATTCAAAATAGATTCGATGACCAAAAATAGTGACAAAATGGACACCAACATTTCCCCAAACCGAAGATATGTCAGGTCTCACTGAGCAAAATAGAGAGAAATTACGAAGGCTGAGCTGTGGTAGCAGCGGCTTTCGACTGAGATGATGAAGATATAGATTTGGCCTCGAGCTTCTTGAATTGGTCCTTTAAGTAATTATATCTCATCCTCAGGGCAGTATGGGATGTTGTTTTGGCGTTAACCAAGCACTCAATGTCTTTTACTTGTGTATGCAGTGCCTTGTTTTCTCCATGAAGCTCAGAAATTGTTTCCACATAGCTTTGATTCTGGTCTGTCAATTATGCTATTAATTGGATCAACTTATCCATATCCTACCGGGTCAGAACGAGCTGTTCTTTATGATGTTCAGGGATCTTTGGGGGTATCAACTCTTTTGAAAATGTTCCATACTCAATAGTATGACCTTCAAGAATTTTGTCTTTGTTGTTTGCAAGAGTACTTTCAGCAGTAGAGGCTTCACTCATATGAGCAGATACATTAGCTAGTGCAAGGAAGGGTGATTCAAAGGTATGATCGTCCGACTGGATATTTGAACATGATGGTTGAACGATATTCTGAATGACAGACTAATTGACGGACTGGTCACAATTTGTTCTCATGAATTTAGTGGGCTCTGAAAAGAGTGGAGGTTTTGAAGTAGGGTTGCTAAGGGTAAGTTCAGGAGAAGGGGATGACTGGACAAGGTGCTCATTATCTAAGGAACTTTCATCAAACCATACACATTTAGCGTTTGGTTCTGCTTGGGTATGATGATGTTCTTGAGAAGAGGAAGGTTTGACAGTAGATAAATGAGGGTTCAGTATCTCAAAAACAAAATGATCCCAAGTTTGTCCTCTCTTTTATAACTAGTGAATGATCAGAAGCTTAATAAGACAATGGTGATACAAGCTACCAGAGGGATTAACAGTATTCTTCCTAACTTGGCTAGACATCTTCTCCAAACTTTTCAAGAAATAAAATGGGAAGTTGAGGGTCTGATTGTTAACAAAATGTGCTAACAATCTGAAATGCCAATCTTTAAAGACAGTGAACTTATCCTCGCAAGTGATTAAGTGGATGATAACGGTCAGAGGATCTAAGTACTCTGGATTGATCCATTCTCTATGAAAACCTTTGGTACCAACAATGTGTTAAAAATCAATCTTCAGGAAAAATTCATGATCCTTCTGTGGAAGGAAGAGATGCTTGTGCCATCGGGCACCTTCCCTTGGGAGCTTGGTAGCTAATGATATTGACTCTTCCGTCATGGAGAAAACAAGGTGGCCAACTTTGGCCTTCTTGCCATCAAAACCTTTGGCGAATAGTAATGAAATCTCGTGGTTGTGGCCTTGGAGAAGGCGGAGAAATGGTTCCCAACCTGCTCACAAAAACACTTCATGGCAGGCTTTAAACTCAGAAGTGCGGAGGAGGTCTTGGTAGCTACCAGGCTCATAACGAATAGGCATTGTTGACAAAGGACAGGGGATGAAAAATGGATATGAAAGGTGCATGAATTTGCAAAGGACGCGGCTCAACAAAAAGATGGAGAGCAAATAGACTGAGGCGGAATTCACACGATCACCAGTTTAAACTAAGGTCCATTTGATTGTTTGAATGACAGTGGACAAGGGCTTGGCATGCTTAAAAGATCGCACCTGTCACTCGAATATCTTGAGTTAAGTGCTAGCGTAGAGGTGCATGAATCCAGTGAATACGTGTGGTTTATAATATATTCAACCATGTCCAAAGCCGAGCTTTGGACAGGTTGAATGTAATTCACATAATGAAAATAGATTACACGTGAGAGATCATAATTCGATTGATATGGTGGCAGGTCATACAACAGGATAAGTAAGACCGAATGGCAGTCATTTAATGATTCACAATGATGCATAATCCATTCATTTAATGGAGGCGAGATGGATAAAAGAATGAAGCCATGTGTGAAATCGACATTTGATTGATCCCTGTCATAATTAGCCAATAACACTTATCAATAGTATTCAAGTTTGAACATCTTGGCATATTAAATAAAGCTGTTATAGGCTATGGTTTCATTCAGCACTCCATTCAAAACATTGTTTATTTTCCTCATTCGGATCAGCATTCAACCCGTCATTCAATCCTTTGTATAGACTTTTGTTTATACAAGATCTTATTGTTGATGCTGACCAAAGCTGATTTTGCAGAGAATTTCTGAAGATGTTAGTGCATAAAAGATGCTGTAAACTTTGCTTTTCTAGATCTTTTAGTTGCGTTCCTCTTTTTGTTCTTGATTAGATAAATTTTCTTCTGCTTTTTGCGTTAACCTGAAAACACCTATCATTATATCAGAGATAAATAAAATTTTCATAAATATTCAAAGAGTAAGAACAATTTTAATCTTCCCCCCAAACCAAAAATATGGCATGTCCTCAAGCCATCAAGGAGGAAATGATTAAAATTAAAAAATTTCAATTGAAAGTCTTACAGATAGCTTTTAAAATATTGTGATAATTTTCATAAGGAAATGAAATATTAACTAATAAATGTAGATGATTCAGATATGTACATTCATCAAAAAGAATACAACAGTGCTTAAAAGACCATATGAAGAATAATAGTGTAAGAGATTCGAAAAATGCCATAGGAAAGCCAGTCATCCATGACTCATTGTAAATATCTCTTGTCATCCAAAGAATATAGATAAGGTTCACCATAAATCTTGTGAGATATACTATAAGTATAGGTCCCATTTCTAGGATAGTCATATCCTAGGTATTGTTTGAATTAGATGACAGGGTCCAAGTCCAACTTACAGCCATTATCTAATAACAGTATACATAATCGGCCTAAACATGTATTTGTATACTTAGGTTTTTTATGAGTTATGTGAATAGCAATGCATTAACCAAACCTCTTTTACTCGATATTAACCTGCTGCCAGTAGGCCTGTTCAGTACCCCGATGGGTTTACTTGCATTTACCGAGCTTTCTTGTTTAAGATTTTACTTAGCATGAACCCGCTGCCAGCGATCTTGTTCAGTACTCCGGCGGGTTTGCTTTGTATAATGATATATATATATATACATATATATATATATATATATATATATATATATATATATATATTTTGTAAGGAAGCTGGTTGGCACTAGAGTGTGCTAAGCCTATTAAACACATAATTCAAAATTTTTATCACAAACCTTATGAGTAACTTTATTTATAATGGCCTAAATTACAGATCATGCCAAAAGATAATAACCTAAAGCTGTTTTTTGACTTCACAATCTATCTTCTTCATAAAAGATCACCAATGTTCCCCACAAAATAGAAAATATCACCCATTTTTAGGCTACCTTTTAAAGCTGCTTTAGAGACAAGTTTTGATAATGATTCCAGGATGAACTAGTAGTCCATAGGTGTAAGATAGATTTTTGTGGAGATCATAATAATTAAAGTAGGTCTTTTAAACAACTGTTCTAATGATAAATCAGAAGCGTGTATGTCTGAATCAAATACCATATACAGAATCATAAAAGAAAGTGGTTATAAATTATATCAAGAATGCTTTATCCTTACACTATAAATTTTCAATTTTAATAGTAACCGAAAGAGAGGGAGAACTATAAGTATTTCTTTTTAGAGCACTTTCCTTTTTGCATAATATCACATGAGCTGATTAAAAAGATAGGGTTCTTGTGATTAAGCTGCAAAACCACTTATTAGATGATTCAAATTTTATTCAAAACAAAAGCATATGTACAAAACAAGTTATATAAAATTTTCAAAATTAACGAAAGGAAAAAGAGTCTTCCTGTTTTATTGACAATATTTTACAAACTAATCATAATAGATTTCCTGTAAAAAAATGTAATCAGTTGTTAGAAACGACTCATTATTATTGAAAATCAAAAACATATTTACATATATACAAAAGAAGATAACCCAAAATGATTCAAGGACTAGGAGGAGGAAGAATGACTTCTTCTTCTACCAGTTCCATTTCCTCTTGCTGTAAGGCATTCTGCACAAAATCTTGTTTAGATATTGGTTGATGATAAAGTCTAAGTCTTTGTCCATTTACAACAAAAGAAATTTGCGAATCATCAATTGTCTTAATTTTAACGGATCCATTATCAAAATCTGTAACAATTTCATATGCCCCCATCCAACGAGTAGTTAACTTACCTTTAAAATTTTTGTATCTTGAATCAAAAAGTAGTGCCTAGTCTCCATTTTTGAATTGTTTTTGTTTAATGTATCTATCATGCCACTTTTTGCGTTGGTTTTGTATTAAGATTGTGCATTTAATAGCATCTTGCCTAATCTCGTCTAATTCATTTATTTGCAGGATTCATTGTCTTTTTGCTTCTTCTAAGTTCATCCCTAATTGCGCAGCCATACGAAAGGTTTTGACTTGAAATTCAATGGGTAGAAGAACTTGTTTACCATAAAAAAGTTCATAAGATGTGTGACCAATAGTGTTTCTCCACATTATTCTATAATCCCACAGAGCTTCAGGAAGCCTATCTGCCCAGTCTTTGTGGTGTAAATGGATAGTCTTAGTCAGGATGGATTCTAATACATTGTTGGTGGATTCCACCTGACCATTAGCTTGCGGGTGATATGGTGAAGATTTACAATGTCTAATACCATATTTGTCAGTAAGCTCTTTCATTAATTTGGAGGTAAACTGAGATCCTTGATCGGTTACAATTTCCCTGGGTACACTGAATCGGGTAAATATTTCTTCATAAATGAATTTCACCATAGATTTCTCTGTGGCCCAGAATAAAGCTTTAGATTCTACCCATTTGGTGACATAATTTGTACAGACTAGAATGTACTTCTTCTTGCAAGACATAGGGGAAATTGGTCCAATGAAATCTAGAGCCCATTTTTCAAATGGATCAATCATAACTTGGGGTTGCAAAGGCATCTCATCGGATGGTGTAGGTCTACCCATTCTTTGGAAACTGTCACATCCCTTGACATTTTTGGAAGCATCTTTGAAGATGCTTGACCAATAATACCCAGAGTGCAATACTTTGTATGCTGTCCTTTTATCAGAAAAATGCCCACCGTAGGGTCCACCATGACATGCATGTAGGATCTCTGCCATCTCATCCTCCCGTACACATCGTCTAATAATAAGATCAGGACCAGTACGAAAGAGATCATTATCTACCCAAGAATAATTGGAACTTTGAACTATGATCCTACATTTCTCAGGTGGGGAGAGATGGTTAGGTAGCTTTCCAGTTGCTAAATAATTGGCTATGTATCCAAACCATGGGGTTCGAACAGATATAGCGAACAAATGCTCATCTAGGAAGCTATCATCAACAAGGCTGGAATTATCGTGAATTTGAATTTGAGAGAGAAACAGCTACTGCATTCTCTCTACTGGGACGATCAACAATGGTGATGTTGAGTTCTTATAACAAAAGAAGCCACCGAGTCACTCTGCCATTGGTGATAGGCTTATTCATCAAAAACCTAATGGCGGAGTGGTCAGTGTGTATAAAAATTTCATATCCTGTGATATAATGACGAAACTTGTTGATGGCGTAGACTACTGCTAGAAACTCTTTTTTAGTAACAATATACTTTGATTCTGTAGGAGTCATATTTTTACTAACAAAGGATGGCATGTGATGTCTGTCCCTCTTTTTGACCTAAAACTGCCCCTATGGCTATGTCGGAAGCATCAGTGGATATATGGAAAGGAAGGGACCAATTTGGGCCCCTAAGTATTGGTGCCACTAATAGCTTGGCCTTCAGAGTTTTGAAGGCTTGTTGACATGGTTCAATCCATTGAAATTATGTGTCTTTCATGAGTAGTTTGAACATAGGTGCGGATATTTTAGTGAAATTTTCAATGAAACATCTATAATAGCCGGCATGGCCAAGAAAACTTCTTAGTTCCTTCGGAGTTTTTGGAGGAGGAAGATTAACAATTATTTTGATCTTGGCGGGATCCACCTTGATACCTTGAAGAGAGACATGATGTCCCAAAACTATGCCCTCGGTCAGTAGCATTTTACATTTTTCATGACTAAGAGCTAAGTTCGTTTCTTGGCATTGAATAAGAACTGTTTTGAGGTTATCAAGGGCTTCTTGGAAGGTATTACCACAAATTGTAAAATCATCCATATAAACTTCTACACAGTCGTGTATGAGGTCAGCAAAGATTCCTAGAACTGCATTGCAAAGGCCAAAAGGTAACACTTGATAGGCATAAGTGCCCCAAGAATAGGTAAAGGTTGTCTTATCCTGATCCTCAGGTGCTATCAATATTTGATTGTAACCACTATACCCATCAAGAAATGAAAATAATTGTTTCCCCGATAATGTGTCTAACACCTGATCGATGAAAAGAAAGGTAAAGTAGTCCTTACGAGTGGCCTTGTTCAGTTCTCGAAATTCAACATAGATACGCCATTTTCCTGTGACTTTCTTTGGAACTACCACCAAAGGAGATACCCATTTACTGTTGGAAATTGGGTAAATGAATCCAGCGTTAAGGAGTTTTTGTAATTCATCCTTTACTATATCCTTTAGTGCTAGGTTCATTCTTCTCTGGGGCTGCCTAATAGGAAGTATGTTTGAGTCTATGTAAATGTGATGGATACAGGTATCTGGGTGTATACCTTTCATATTGATATATTCCCATGCAAATGCTCCAGTTTGATTCTTGAGAACTTTTAGTAATTGTTTTTGTTGACTCTCATCTAAACCTGCATTTATATGCAGAAATTTGTCGGTACTAACCTCACACGGTATGGTATAGGATCCTAGGTGGTCTTCGATTGCGAAGACACAGCGTGTACTTGTAAATGTTGAAAGGATCATGTTTTCTTGGAATTCATCTCCAAAGATCTGGTCAAATTGGGAAAAATATTGGGGAAAATCTACACATGTTGTGGAATAGATAAATTGGTTCAACACATTCTAGGTATTTTGCTCTTAAAGTGCCCGAGATAAATCACTAACCAGGGAAATTTCTTCCAAGTTCTCATCTCCAAAAGGACAATCTAACCAAAACAAGTTTTCAGCTATTGGCTAAGCTGGTGGTTATAAAGCTAGTTTTCTTGTAGATAATCCATCAGAGATAATCATCTCTCCATCCCTACATCCTATAAATGCATTGGCAGTAGCCAACCAAGGTATTCCCAAAATAGTGGGGTGACCTTTGGAAGGGTCTTTTGATTCAATGACCATAAAGTCTATGGGATATTCCCATGAATCCACTGATACAGTGATGTCATCTAAGATCCCGATAGGTTGAACCATAGTACGATCTGATAATTCCAGCATTGTTGGCGTAGGGCAAAGGAATGGTCCTAAATTGAGATTTCCTAAAACTGTGGTAGTCATCAAATCGATAGAAGCTCCTAGATCAATAGGTGTGTTCCCTATGGTGGTGTTATTGATGATAATAGTCACCATAGGGTTTCTTGGGTTTGAATACTTTGGTATTCTAGGTTGGTTTGCTATGCAATCTGAAATTTCTCCTATTACATGAATCGTCAGAGGGTCTTTTCGTTTCCTCCCTGGTATCTTAATACAAAGTTCCTTTATTACCTTACTATAGATTGGGATATCCTTAATGGCTTGTAACAAACAGATCTTAATGCAAATATTTTTCAATTCGTTAATGATATCATACTCTGGATAAGTTATAGGTTTTTCTATTACTAGATGCTCCGGATATGGGGGTGATTTTTCCTCTGGAATTACTTCTTTGTGTGGATGGTTGTGTGTTGAAGATCTAGAAATAACCACATCTTCAAGAATGGCATCATTCAAAACTTCAGTAGGTATGCTTTCTTCTTCATTTTCTTCTTGGATAACAACTGATGACTTGGGCTTATCTTGCAAAACTCTTCCAGACCGCAATTGTATCTCATGTATTGGCGCGGTTGAAATGACATATGATGGAAGAGGTAACAACCCAATGCTATTAAGAGCTTTGGTTGGTTTGTTGTTAGGATTCGGTATCGGTTGTGCGGGTAATATTGTGAGTCTTGGAGTATTCAAGTTCTAGAAATGGTGAGGTTGATTTAGGATAGGGGGTAGTGAAGGAAGTACAAATCTAAGAGGAAGTTGCTAAATATTAGGTGGGTAAGGATAGTTAGGCATAGGAGGAGGTGTTTGAGCATAATATTGCCGTCTCCATCCATGTGGCCATTGCTGCTATTGAGCATTCTGAGGAGGGTAATCCAGTGGCCGATTCTTCCAACCTGAAGTATTCCATTGTTGAGGACGTCGATAAGGATAGTAATAGGGTGGAATTTGTGATGAATCTTGGTACAATGGTTGATCTCTAGGTTGCCAAGGCCTCCTAGTTATTTCACCAAAATTTCCACTCTTGTATACAGCTTGTAATCTAGGAAACGATGGACAATCATTGGTTGGATGTTCTTCTGTACATAGGTGACAGATTGAAACATTATTTAATGCAGATTCTCATTGAGGATGTTTAGTTCTACACCTAGGACAGAAAACACTCATTGCTACATGCTCTTTGTCTTGTCTCTTTTTAGCTTGTAGTGCATCTAATTGAGAACGCATGGCTCCTAAGATATCTATTTTGAAATTTTCCAATAGGTTTCCCAAATCTACCCTTGTAACTCCACCAAGGCCGAATGTGTTTCCTTTGGGATTCCTAGCATAAGATTCTCGAAAGTGTCTTCCACCTTTCCCTCTGCTCCTAGAGTAATTCCTACATAGTTCACAAATATCTATAAAAGACTTATGATAAATGTCTCCTACTGCCATGAGATTAAGGTTATCTAAGAATTCTTCTGAGATTCCCTTGAGGAAGAGTGTTCTTACTGCATCTTCTCGAAGATCACTATACTTGGATTTGTGTAACACATATTTAAATCTCTTGAGATATTCTTCTAGGCTCTCATATTCAAGTTGTTGAATTTTAAAAATATCATTGCGAGAGTCCTTAGGTCTACAGTAATCCTGATATTTCCACAGAAATGCATTCTTCATGTCTTCCCAAGTTCTAATACTAGATTCTCCTAATCCCATGAACCATCGAAGAGAAGAATCTTTCAATGTGGCAGGAAAGAGTTTTAGCTTTTGGCCATCTTGTAGGTAATTATAACTCCTACACAAAATGTCAAACTCGAATAAAAATGTGTTCGGATCCTCACTACTCTTCCCATAAAAGGTTGGTAGTGAGGAGGGAGGGATGTTTTTCATAGTAACATCTTGTGCAGTGTCTAAGATAGGGAACCCGAAGGTACCTTCAGTTCTAACTTCTCCATCTTCTTCATCTTGTCAGACACGATCTTCATTTTCATCCCCCATGAAGATTCTATTGCCAAAGAGAGAAAATCTAGGCGCCTCCTTTCTTGGTGAATATGGGATGTCCCAACATTTTGTTTCAGGAAGGGTATTCTTCTTTTTAGGAGGCGAATTACTAGCTACGTGGGAATCAAGTTTTGGAGGTCCTACTGTTGTTGTATCAATCTATGAGATAACTATGTTCACAGAACTCTGAAAAAGAGCATCTACTTGTGCAAGATCAACAAAATCTACCAAGTTTGGACCACCTACTATTGAAAAAGTAGTGTCTTTGGGTTTTTGGACTAATGGAGACTTGAGAGGTCCTGAAGTTTTATCCTTTTGAGTTTCCTCTTGTCTAAGTTCAGTCTCAATATGAGCTTGAGGTTCTTCTAGTGGAATTTATTTATGAACAGACTGTTCTGATGTCCCTATGTTTTCCCCTAATTGATTTCCAAAAAGGATTTCCTTTGCTTTCGAAGTAGGACTATCCCCTTTAGGTGTCTTCCGATACCTTTCTGTTGAGTTAGTAGTTGGGGTGGCACACCCCCCGTATAGGTTAGTAGGAATTTTAGAGGGGATTTTAGTAAAGGAACTAGTTTTAATAAATCTACCTTGTGAATCTCTAGACCTATTCATGAAAACAAATTATGGCTGAAATAAGTTCTAACTACATAACTGCTATTGCTGGGTTTTGGGGATGCCTGTTATAACAGATGCGTAGGTTCTTACCTCTCGTCTTACCGCTCACCCACCACCAGCCTATTTTAAAAGGAAAGAATATAACTAAATTAAAAAGGAGTTCAACTTATCTATGACTGAATTCTACCTATCTTTTACTACTACCCGGCAACGGCGCCAAAATGTTGGGTGTGTGAGCTATCTCAAAGAAAACACCTAATATTTAATTGTCGACCGGGGTTGGTAATCTTAGAGTTGAGGCAAAGTATATGCTAAGGTAGAATGGCATCTAATATTTTCGGCTTATTAGACCTAAAAAATATTTAATAAAGGAAAGACCGAAAGATCTTTCAAAATGAAAAAAACTGAGTCAAACTTCAGAAAAACAGTAAAAAGAACTAAATCAAACTTAGTTAAACAGATGAACTAGAATAGTATCAAATCATACTACTCTAATTTGTAATTTAATAATGGAAACTGATTAAAAAGCAAACTACTAACTATGAAAAATGGAAACCACCTAATTTCGGATTATAATCTAGGAATTAGAAAAACAACTGTAAATAAATTAAAGACCTATCTATTAAATGAATTAATTTAATGACAAATTACATAAGCATAATGCTATGCTAATCGAAACAAATTACAAACTATTTAATAGTTTCAACAACTAATTCAAGAAAAACATCTATTCCCATGTAACATGAACTGGAGTGAATGTATCGTAATGGCTTTCAAATGTAATAGCAAAACAAAATGGAAGTAAATCTAATCTAACTTCAACAAAGAGATGTAAACTACAAAGAGACCAATTACAGTTAACTTTAAACATTCTGATCTATCTACTATCCATGAACAGAATAATAATATAAAACTAATGAAAACTAGAAGCAAGTAAAAACCTTCATAAAGATATTTACTTTTGAACTTGATTTGGAAGCAAGTAGAAAACTTGATAAAGATATTAATTTCCAAATCCAAATTCTATTCCATGAACATCTTCATTATTTATCTAAATAAGAAACTGATCCTAATCTTAATGAAGGAAACTATCAAAACTAGAATACTTGAAGAATGAAATTATTAACTCTATTATAACTAAGTCTTAAGAGCATGTGATAAACTAGACTAGGAATACGAATGATAAGTTCTGAAACAACAACATGTTAGGAAAATAAATATGAAAGACATAATTTAAAAGACAGTTAAAGCAAACTAAGAATGATAACAAGACTTTAATTAAAACTTTATGGAATGTAAAACAGGGGCCTAATTATGGTTAAGAATACTAACTAGAAGAGAGAAAGATTACAATTAAAGACACTGATTTCAAAATAAGCATAAAACAGTGCAGAAAGAGTGAAAATTTGAATGACAATCCGAATGATAGCCCGAACGACAGTCCGAATGACAGTCTGAATGGAGGAAAAATGAATTAAACTAAGGAAAAGAGTAGTTTTGATGATCTTAACGTCAGCTGGCAAATGTAGATGAACCTACAATGCAAAGAAATCAGTGAGAAGGCTTGTTGAGAAGATAAGATAATAGAAAGCAACCTATTCTAATCATGGTTGGAGAGATAAACTATTCCTATTCTACACTAAAGCAAGATTGAGATGAGAGAAGAGAATTAACCCTGCAGCTACAAAGGAGTGGCTAATTAAACTAATTTTAACTATTAACAGATCTTGAAACAGAGACTAACTAAGTTCTATTTAATTGTAAAAGACTAGGAAAGAAACTAGCTAATTATAAAAGATTGAATTAAAATATCAAAGCTATACTTTTGGTCGACCATTTGCTAATTCTGTAAACACAAACTATGTTAGCAGCACAATATAAATTTCAGAAAAGAAAGAAATATCATGTACAGAAAAATGAAATTAATTACATATACAGGAAAATAAACTAACTATTTGCAGAAAAGAAAATACAGAAAACAAGAACAAAACCTTTTGTTGATGAGGGGCCCTTCCCATCAATTAGAGATGGAAAATGAAATTGGTTTAGTTACTCAGAACATCAACGAACTAGAACTTCCATTAACTTAAGAAAATTACAAAATGTCTGCTATATGTTGCAAATTCTACGAACTATTTGCTAATATGATGATCTTTTCCAAATAAAGCTAATTCTGTTTCTCTATACAAGCGTTTATTTATACATTTACAATGGATGAGCGGGTCGACAGAGTTGACCTCTCTAATAACAGAGGCATTTATGGCTATAAATGGTTGCTTTAAGTAATGCGTGACAGCGCAGGGATCATACACCAGGCTTCACGGGGCCGATTCCTTCACGAGGGAGCTGCAGCGTCGATCTTCATTTGACATGGGTAGAGAGATAGTGCATTGGAAAACTGAACGAACGGAGGAGAGGGCTGCTGGAGAATTGACATGGGCGAGGAGTTGTGTTGGCAAGCTGAGCGTGGGTGGACGAACTCTTCCAGAACACCGGCGTGAATGGGCGTGCGTGATTCCAGGCTGAACGGACGAGAGAACTGGCGCGTAGATTGTTGTCATGGAAGCATGGTGTGCTATCGAGTTTAGCAAGCCTGGTGACAAATCTTCCAGAACCAGATCTCATTGACCATGACCCTTGCGTGGAAAACAGAACCCACATGCCTGATCTTGTCTTTAATGGCCCGAAACATGCCAACCATGGATTTTGCAGGCTAAATCCGAGGCTGAACGATGAGCTGAATGTGGCTGAGCTTAAGCAATATAAACACGCAGTCTGAATGAAGGGTCCTTTGAAAAATCGTAGCATGTAGATCAAAACTAAATGCCATGCATGACTGGAAATGTCACTTTAATCATTGATAAATCATAATATAACAAGATTTGACCAAAATTCATATGATAAACGAATACATGCATACCTGATCTGTTTGTTGGGATGAATGACAGAAAGAATAACTTATTATATAAAAAATTATGAAATTAACACCATTCATAATAGATTTGATGATAAAAAATAGTGACAAAATGGACACCGACAAGTACCACTTTCCTTGAGATGGGATCTGGCCAGCCTTAGCAACCTGAAACAAGAGAATTGTGTTTGTCCTTGTATGGCATACTCATCATCCCACAATGGTGTCGCAAGGAAGAGGCTCTTGAATATCTGGATGGATGTCTTCGGGTTTTGCTATCTACAAATCGTTATGTTCCAACAAGGGTGCATGGTATGGTCAAAGTAGATCCACATTGAATACTGGATGCATACCTAAGCATGTAGGAATGTCGAGATGGAAAGAGTTTTCGCCAATATGTCGAAGAATACTGTACAGACCATATCACAAAGGCTTGAGCTTCTTGAATGGGCCTGTGAAGCGCTCCTTCTTGAGATGTAACCAGACCTTATCCCCAATCTGGAATAAATGAGGAATACGATGCTTGTCGTGCTGGGCCTTATATTTCTTGTTTGCTCTGTGAAACATTTCATGTGCTTGCTTTTGGATGTCGCATATCTGATCTCTGAACTTGACTGCTTTATCAAATTCTTGCTGGCTATAGTTGGTGTCGCTCGGCTATGTCGAGGAGTTGATCAAGTCGATAGGCGCTGAGGGATGAAATCTGTAATAGACTTCAAATGGGCTCTTTCCTGTAGAGTTGTGCTGAGCATGATTGTAGCTGTGCTGGATGCATGGAATACTTTCATCCCATGTGCGTCGATGCTGGTGATTGTACATGCGAAGCAGTTGTACTACCAAGTGATTCACAAATTCCGTTTGTCCGTCGGTCTAAGGATGGAAAGCTGTCGATAATGAGAGTCGTGTGTCTAGAAGTTGCCAGAGGGTATTCCAAAAGATGCTGACAAATCTGGCATATCGGTCGGAAATGATGGCTGTGGGTAAACCAAAGTGTTTCCAAACATGTGTAAAGAAGAGCTGAGCAGTCTGCTGCGCTGTTGTGGTATTCTTACATGGTATGAGAATGGCCATCTTGGAAAATCGGTTGACTACTACAAATATCGCGTCTAGCGGATATTTGGTAGTAGGATAACCCATCAAGTATTCCATAGAAATAGATTCCCATGGTCGACTAGGAACTGGCAGAGGTGTGTACAATACCTGTCGTCGATTAGGCGGTTTAGCAATGGCACAAACCACGCATGATCGAATGTATTTGTTGATGTTGGATTTAAGTGTAGGCCTGATGAAATACTTCTGCAGAATAGCAAGTGTCTTTGCTACTCCAAAGTGTCCTGCAGTCTTGTTGTAGTGCGCGTCCCAAATTAGCTATTTTCGGTGTTCACCGGTTGGTACACAAAGCTGTCCAAGCTTGTATAGCAAGGTATCTTTCAGGAAGTAGTCGGAGTCTGAGGTAGACGACTTGTTAGTCTGTAACTGTCGGTAGAATTTTGAGAATTCGTTGTCATCCTCATACAACTGTGGCCAAGTGGTCATGTCGTATCCCTGCATACTCATCACTGTCAAAAGGAGAGTACTGTGTGGTTGACTGAGGAAATCAGCGACGACGTTAGATTTACCTTTCCGATACTTAATCACCAACTGGAACTATTGTAGGTAATTAATCCACTTGATTTGTCAGTTTGTATTGAACTTTGATTGTGTCGGAGTGAACTGTAGAGGTTTGTGATCAGTGAGAATGACCGTTTCCTTACCAAGGATGTAATGCCCCTAGTGCTTGAGAGCTTGCACAAAGGCGTACAGTTCTTTTTCGTACGTCGAGTATCTTCTAACTGTGTCATTAAAAGTCTTCTAATGAAAAGCGATTGGGTAACCAAATTGAGTGATCACTGCACCCAAGGCATAGTTCGATGCGTCTGTCTCAATCTCAAAGGGCTGATGCAAATCAAGTAACAAAAGTACTAGTGCAGTGCAGAGCTTGTGTTTGAGATATTCAAAAGTTGCTTGTTGTGTTGTTGTCCACTAGAAGATATTTTTCTCGTTTCCCTTAGTCAATTGATTCAAGGGCCAGGCTATGTGACTGAAGCCGAGTATGAATCGTCGATAGAAATTCACCAAACCAAGAAAACTTCTCAGTTTTTGAATGCTTCTAGGAATGGGCCAATCTTTGAGGATCTGTACTTTTTCTGGGTCGACGTGAATGCCTACAGAGTCAATTACATACCCCAAATATTTGATGCTGGCCATCGCAAAAGAGCACGTTTCCATGTTCAGATAGAGCCCATGTTGCTGGAGAGGGTCGAGGACTTGTCAAAGATGTCCCACATGTTCTTCCCATGATTGACTGAAAACCAAGATGTCGTCAAGATAGACAATAACTCATTTTCCGATGAGAGGTCAAAGAAGGTTATCCATATGTCGCATGAAGGTCGCAGGTGCATTGGTTAAGACGAAAGACATGACTAACCATTCAAACAATTCTTCCTTACTATTGAAAGCAATTTTCCACACATCTGAGGGAAAGATTGGAATCTGATGGTATCCTGACTTGAGGTCAAGCTTAGTAAAGAATTTAGCACCTTTCAGACAGTTGATGAGTTCATCTATCCACGGCAGAGGGTACCAATTCTTCACCGATATTTTGTTGAGAGCTCTATAGTCGATGCACATGTGCCAAGTCCCATCTTTCTTCGGAACTAGGATGATTGGACATCCACAAGGAGAGGAGCTGGGTCGGATATGACCTTTGTCGATTAATTCTTGGATCTGTCTGTGAATCTCTTCATTTTCGAGAATGGATCTTCTGTAAACAGATGCGTTAGGCAAAGAAGAACCAGGAAAGTGTTCAATGGATTGTTTTACCTCACAATGTTGAGGTACTCTGTCTAGAGCTTGAAATATGTTTTGGTACTCATCGAGAATATGATCGACTTCCTACTTCTGTCGAGAACTGCATTGGTTGGTGACGTGACTCGTTGTTGCAGTCTTCTTAGAATGTTGTGGCTTGGTCATGATTAATGCAAACTTCTGAGCATGATTGATGAGCTTCTTTGTCTGTTTGGCAGATATTAGTGGAACCTTCGGTGTAGGTTGACACTCTGGTATGCCGAGCCATTGATTTCAGATTCAGACAGTCAGCTTCCGAGGCTGTGAATGATAACTTCCATGTCTATCCCAGAGGTAAGGTTTCCCAAACAGGGCATCGACTATGGAGAGTGGTGCCATGTCACAGAGTACTTCATCTTCAAAAGGTTTTATGAAGTAGGATCATTTTCATTGTCGAATGATCCGAAGTTCTTGTCCATCCTTCATCAAACCGATGTTGTAAGGATGAGGATGCAGAGTGGTGACAAGACCTAGTTTCTTCATGAGGTCTTCAGAAATGAAGTTCTTCTGGCTCCCATTGTCCACAATTACATGCAATGGGTTTTTCTGGACCCATATCCATGTATGGTATAGGCGTTCTTGTTCCTCCTCATCGACGATAGTCCAGTTTGCTGGAGTGGTGGAGGTCAAAAGGGTCATTATGTCTGGATTAGATTCTTCCACCATCTTGTCGAACGCATTGGAGGTCGACACTTTTGCCAAAAATGTCTTCTGAGATTTGGATTTAGACGTATCATGCCAAGATGAGTGGTGGTAATCACACCATTTTCCGGTCGGCGGTTGTTTGCTACGTTCCCTCTTGTGAAAAGGATTCTTACTGTGATTTGGCTTTGGCGGTATCGACTGAGAAGATTTCAACTTGTCGAAGTCGGTTGGTGCCTTCTTGTCAGGTGGACGTCCTGATGTCGGCTTTGTCGTGAAACATGCTTTTCCTTTCTACTTGGTTTCTAGTTTGCTGGTGTAGTGGAAAGTATCCACAAGCGTATTGGCAGTCATAAATTCCATCTCCTGCTGAATGTACTGGGACAATATGCAAACGTACTTCAGAACAAGCAATTTCTCTTCTTCTTGGATGCCAAGTCTTTCCATGAGTCGATAGAACTCGTCGGTGTAACTCTGTACTGATTGGTCTTTCCATTGCCTTAGCTGCTGCCACTTCTTATACTGTTGCTCGAGGTATTTAGGAGGGTAAAATTCCTTTCAGATGTGTTCGACGAATTTATCCCATGTGTCGAAGGGGTCTCTGCTTTTCTCAATCTTTATCGAGAGGTTCTCCCACCAGTAGTGCACGGAGGTTGACATCTTTAAGGATGCAATGGCGATCATTTCAGCTTCGGAGAGTTCACTTACAACGTAATAGGATTCCAATTGTAGTACCCAATTGTTGACGGATTCCACGTCAATCTTACCTTCAAGATTCGGTATATCCAAATTCATTTGCACTTTGAAAGGGATGATTTTATCGGAGTGAGTTCTCGTCGAAGATCCTCCGGATGTCGAAGCGAATCGCATGAGAATCTTGTTGAACTGGGCGAACATTTCAATCCGTTGTCGATTCAGAGCTTGCTCAATAAGCTGTGTTGTCTCGTCGGCTGCATGTCTATTGTTTGTTTCTTCTGTCATCTTTCGAAGTAGCGTCTGCTTGGATTGCCGATATTGCGAGAGAGTTTGAACCAGCATAAGTTAGGTAACTTTGAGAGAAGTGTATATGCAGAACTTAAGCACGAACAAAACTGAGTGCTCTGATACCAATGATCTAGATCGTGTCTAGGAAGCACGAGGGGGACAACATTTCGACTATGTGAAAAACCTGCAACAATTAATTAATGAAAATACACAAGATAATAGAAATAACAGAACTCAGAATCGCTTTATTGATCGCAGGCCACTTCGAGGGGGAAAACTCCTTTGAGCAAGCTCAATACAAATAACTTCACGGTACGTTCATTGGCCTCAACGTACACTTATATACTAAGTCTATTCCCAATACCATGGGTCAATACTGTAACACCCCAAAAAAAAATCACAAAAATTTAAAATTTTTCGACGTGACAGTTAATGCCTATTTAATGTGTGCAGAATAGAGCAATGCATAAAAGGTTGTCTTGCTGTACTAAGTACCATGTTGGTTTATATTATAAGATTTGCGACTAGATGATTCACGTTTATGTCTTGATGTTATTCATACTCAGTTGTACTATTGTAAACTTCTATTGTTGTTGTTATGATTTATGATTCAGCTATTTTTGACGAATGTGCTTTTGTTGATTGATGAAGGGGTCCTACGGACGCCCCGAGGCTTACTTAGCATTCGTGCTAAAGCATGTGAATTTGTACTTGTGGCAGTTTACAAGTAAGGATTTAAAGTTGCGACAAGTGACCAAATAGATTTTCAGTAATCTTCTTTGTGTTTTTAAAGAGATAAGACTTTAGGCACTCTACCGGGTGAGAAACTTAGTGCGAGACTAAAATCGTTCAAGATAGAGACATCAGAAAATGATTACTGAGACAAATAGTGCATCTTAATTAATGTAAATTATAATCTTGTATTGGATTCAAGAGGAGGTCTGTATTGTTCATGATTCAGTTTTATACTCAGAAATATATATGATTTTCATTTAAATTTCATGTTGAGCCGTACATGAATGTCTATCTTTTTCCTCCATGGCAATTTGTAGAAATTATATGTATGAATGATTTAATAATTTGCCTAGGGACTATACTCTATGATGATGGTGATAATTTGATTTATCGATTATAACTTTCATTACACTATACATTGAAATGCATGTGTATTGTAATTTATTGGATTATCTATATAATCTATTTGCAATGTTTAATAAAATATTAACAAACTATTATATAAATCAACTTTATATAATATGTGTTGTGTGCACTTACGTGACCCTATGTGATACTATGCAAACCTTGGCGAAATTCTATCCAAACCCTTAACATATTGTGACAGGGTGGTGTATCACGACTTTACCATATACAATATCCACATTGTATTTAAAATTGTAATATGAATGTTAATATGTCACAGGTTGGCAGATATAAATGCTGCCTATGCATTGAATGCATACAACTATAGAGACAGTGGAATTCCACCGTGGATGGCGTAGTGAGCTTTGGGCACGTGATAGTTTCATGGTGTAACAATTCTATGAAGAGTTGTAATTTAACAATGGTTCAAGTGTTGCCGAGCTGGCTCCTTCATGGCCGTGGCAATGATAGCTCATTTAATGTGGTAGGTTGTTCGGTGTTCCATGAAACTAACCAGTGATCTCCACCGTTGATCTGGTAGGGTTTTGATGGACGAGGGTTAAACCCTACCTCCACTATGTTCAAAGTGTTTATTGTAATTTTGGCATTTGGTAGTAGTGGCTCTGCGTCTGGCCGACAGGCTGAGAGTTTTTAGGGTTCTTGTTTTGCATTCCAGAGGCATTATGCCGACATTTTGAACCAGTGACCTATGGAAGTTTTAAGAGCCAAGTCTGTTGTTATGAGAACTCGTCATGGTTAATAGTTTAGAGTCTGGTTCAGGGATGATTCAAAGCGATGACTTGTGTGGTTTTTCCTTCCCTTTGAGTTGGGTTTAAGTGGGTCTTACAGCTACAGCGTTGTTTTAAGTTTTGAAAAGAGAGACCAAGCCTTCCTTGGTTGATACAGGTCTTGGCATTCGACAGTGTGGGTTACAGTTCTAGTTGCAGCTGCTGTTGTTTGGCGTTTTCGTCTCAATGCCCAACATTTTTAAGGTAATGTGTTTCGAACCCTTTTCCTGTAGCTTTTCAAAAATCATTCATTAACACAGTAGTTGCATTCGTTTCTTTAAAAGGGGAATGTATTTTTGACCACATCTTTACTGTTGTTGTAGGTGCAGAGGTTCGTGGCTTCTCCAGTTCGGGTGATGAAGTTTGGCAACAGCTACACCAACCGGTAAGCCTTGGAGGTTTCCTTGTATCTCTGGTTAGATGAGGATGATGGCCAACATGTGTGTTGTTCTGTGTATTTGTGTTTAACTCAGAGAGTTTGTAATTCATCGAGATAGGTTTGTAAACTGTAAAAGAAATGGGGAGGATAATACCTCGACCCACAGGGAAAAATCCGTGTTGATTGTGAAATGCAACTGTTGTGGAGAAGAGTTCTTATTCTCAGACTTAATGTAGAGATGCAACTTGTTCTCAATATGGTTCTGCATTTATGCTTGATGAAATAAAAGTTATAGTTATGAAAATGAAATGGGAACTTCTTGATATCGTTTCTTCTGTAGATAATAACTATAAAAATGTAATAGTTGTAGTGAGGGTTTCTCCAGACTTGGATATCGTAAATCCTATGTGTTTCAAAGAACGATGGTAGATGTTTGATATAAATGGGAAGGTCTCAGCCTATGTGTAGTTCGTCTGTTTTATAAACATGATACTGCATTTTTCATTCTAAAAGTTCGAGGGTTAGGGTTTGATTTGTATGAAATGTATGGCTTGATTTTGGTCATTGATATGATACCGAGACTTCTACTATGTTGAATTATGGAAATGAATAAAGTTGTATTCTATGTTTAGTTTTATGGCAAGTGTCACATGGTTTGTCATGAGTTGGAATGGTTGAAAAATAAAGGCTTTTTGCCGAGAGTTGGTAACACTATTTATGGTTATAAAAATGAATTTATAAATGTTTGATGAAATGTGCAACAGTTGGAAAATTTGGAACAATTCTAGAATGTTGTAGAATGTTTGCTTGGAAGGGTATTACCCTTGGACAATGACCAGAATGATGATTGTAATTTGATTGTGTTAATAGAATAAAGATATGATATGCTAGTTCTGTGTTATGAGGGTTGTAAATGGACTATTAGGGATTAGGGTTTTTCTACTGTATGTTTGGAAAATTTACAGAACTTAAAATAGACTTTGTTTGCTTGTCTATCCTGTATTTTCAGTAGTGAAACTAACAGTAGACTATAGTAAACTTTTTGAGAAGAAAAATATGGGAACTATAAATCCTATCTTTAAGCTTGAAAATGACAGATTAGTTATGTACAATGAGGTTATGCATTTTTCTTTAATTTATGTATCAGAAATGATTTCAATATTGAATACAAATCACAGTAATAATCTTAAGACAGTAAACTTACTATTTGATGAAAATAAAATAAAGAACAGTACTGTAAGGAAAATACAGTAAATGATACTAATTATTAACAGTAGGAAAATTAACAGAATATACAGAATGATACTTCCATCATCTTGGAAAATTGCCTATCATATCTATCTACCTTGATTTTTTATCTCTGTACTAGAGTACGATGCAGATCCATTGCATGGAGAAAAATGCAGAGACTATTATATTCAATCAAAATTAATTTTACACAGAATCATAACTTACTCAGGGAACTAAAATAAATTTATAAAAATAAAACAATAAAAGTTATTAGGCAGCAGAATTTAAAAATGTATGAAAATAGATAAAATAATGGAACCTATAATTTGAAGATAGGGTTGACAAACACCCAAGGAGGCCTGTTCCTCCCAACCTATTCTAGAAGAAGTAGATCAACTGCTGGCTTCTTGTGAACCCCCGATACTGATTACTGAACCACTAAGTAGATGGAATCTGTGTAGAAGCAAGGCACTCAAAAATGCCTTCAGCACTCAACATCAACCTCCTGAAATATAATTCCTTCAGCACTCAGCATCAACCTCCTGAAATATAATGCCTTTAGCACTTAGAATCAACCTCCTGAATTCCATAAGAGTTTGGCAGACTCACAACATGATCAACAACATAGCATATCCCCTCATCAAATCTCTTGGGTGCAAACACAGCAAAACCCCAAGGTAAATTTCCTCATCAGGAAAAGTGATGAACCTCAGTTCATAATTTGATGGAAATTATATAGACTGCCTAGGTCTTTAGTGGTCAGTTTGGAATAAATGAGTCTCAAGCTCCAATCCCATCTTTCAGGGCACTATGACCACATTTCAAGGGAGTTGTCCCATACCAACAGCTAGTTAGTTGCATCATGATGCTGCCACTTGTCCATTTCCTTCTACCCCAGATTCCATTCCACCTAGTGGATCAGTAACCACTGTTTCAATAGTCCTCTTAGGTGTTTGTCTCCTATTTTATTTATTTAATAATAATATATTGTGCAAATTACAGTCATCCTTAGACACCTGTCCAACATAAAACTTTACAATAAAAGTTATCATAATGTTTTCTAACACAAAATGTTTTCCAGCAAAAAGGGTATGTTACAAATACCATGGGACATATAATACTATGGGACGACTTACTAAGCATATGCATCCAATACTATGGGTGAATACCATGGGCTAATACAAACTATATATCAACAAATACTACAGGATGACTTACAAAGCATATGCATCCAACAACAATATACTAACAAAGTAAAGAGAAGGGTTGGCACAGGTTCCTAACATCCCCTCTCCCTTAGAGAAAGATTTGCCTCAAAACTTTAGATGTGGAAATTGATGTGGAATCTGAAGGAGTGGTTCCCCTGGAGCATCCTCGGGTTGCATTCCGTGCCATTGAATAAATACCTCTTTGATAGATTGAGAGAGAAGCTAACACATTCTGAGTTTCAGGGAGGATTGCATGTAAGGCTGTAGATGAAGAAGAACCATATCAGCCGCATGAAAAGTGCGCTCAGAACGGTTCTGATCAGCTTGTTGTTTCAGTTGAATTCGTGCCATGTGAAGATTGTCTTGTAGAATGAGAAGAATCTGATCACGGTTTTGAAGAACCAAGTCAATTCCGTGAACTAGGGAACTGCTGAGGGTGTATGGAAGAAGAACTGGTGGTTCTTGGCCATAGACTGCTTCATATGGTGTCATTTTAGATGTGGTACTATACCACTGGAGCGCTTCAAGTAAATCCATAGAAATAGCTGTCCAAATCTGTGTAGGAATAGGCAAGGGTTCAAGTAGTTCCGAAAGGAGTGTCGCTTCAACCTTGTTGACCTGGCAAGTATGACAGTCAGCCACCATCTGTTGAATTGTCATTTTCAGTCCCTGCCAAAAGAAGTTACATTGCTCCCGGTCATACGTTTTGAGGAACCCATAGTTTCCCGCTGATGGAGAAGCATGGAGTTCATAGAAGAGATAGCCCTATTGAATAGATTGCAACCAATTTGGAACAAGCAGAGAAATAGCTATAAGAGAAACTGGGTCATCTAATGTGTGAGAAGGAGCATTTGCCACCAGATTTTCCTTACCCTTCTTGTAATTGATCGCATAGGCATAACCCAGGAGTTGGATAACCCATTTCAGGTGTGCTGGGGAGGAGACCCGTTGTTCCAGGAAATTTTCCAGACTCTGGAGATCAGTCTTGATACATAAATAATTCCCTAATAGGTATGGCCTCCACTTATGTATTGCATACAAAATAGCCATCATTTCCTTTTGAGATGTAGATGCGGCTAAATTCTTACTGGAAAGGTCTCTTGAAGGCGACAAGCCCATTGATTCAGCAAACACACCTATATATCTAGCCAAGGAAGTAGTGGAGACCGTTGATGGGTGCATCTGAATGGAGTGGAGTTGAACGATGACACCATGTGAATTCTTCTTAATGATCTTTTATAGGCAATGTGAACTAATGATGCGGAGAGACCTTGGTTGCACTAGTACAAAATGAGAGATAAGTGACCAAAAAAACGACCAAAATCTGCATATAAATGACCACTTTTGAGTTGGTGAGCACTAGTTGCAAATTAGTGGTCATATATCACGTGACCAAAAATGTGGTTATATTTAGCTTGGTCATTTATAGCTTATCTTGTGGTCATATATTTGGTCGTATATTTGGTCATTAATTTGGTCATTAATTATCACAATTAATGACCACATTTTTTGTCATGTGATAAATAACCGCTAATTTGCTACCAGCGATCGCCAACTCAAAAGTGGTCATTTATATGCATATTTTGGTCATTTTTTTTGGTCACTTATCTCTCATGTTGTACTGGTGGTCATTTATATGCAAATTTTGGTCATTTTTTTAGTCATTTATCTCCTTTTAGTGGTTTCAAAATATAAATAGGGCAGGGAGGAATCGAACCACCAACCTCTTGCCTATAAGGCAGATGCTCTACCATTGAGCTAGTACCCTTAAATAGAATTCCTTATGGATTGATATGAGAATAAAATTTCCAACAGTTAACTACATCTTGCCAAATTTGAAGAATAAAAAGTACTGAACTCAACTACTGCAACAGACTAAGGACTATTGTTTTTGGCCATTCTTCCATTTCATTTTTGGTAGTGCTCAAGGTTGCCACAGTATAGTTATTTTTACTTCAATGGAAGTTGACACATTTAGTTATTATACAATATACAGACTTTCATCTTTGAATAACAAAGACTCTTTAGCCATAAGCCAAGTTCTGCAATTTATTTCAACATAATTTTCAGTGCTAATATATGTTGATATATCTAATATACCCATACTAAGCCCTTTTTCATCTAAGAAATAACCGGACCAAACAATCTCACTAATCTCTAATTTCCAGTGACTAAAACCTGATAAGATAGGAAAATTTTCCAGTGATAGTCTAGCCCTTGTGACAGAATATCCACAATCAACAAGACAATTGTCAAACTGCAAATATATTGAGATACAAAAACATACAACCATCCAAATGAATTGTAGAATTTTCTTTGATCAATGAACCATGACCAAAAGTGACAATATCAGAATCAATTATGGTTAAATTGGTCAATATTTCTGCAGTCCACATTTAACACCAACAGTCTGAGATGAGTGATGTCTGGCAACAAAATATCACAATTTGATCAGTATGGATTTCATTTAGCTATCTTGCGATGGCCATACAACAAAATTAAAGACCAAGACTAACAAATGCCAATTTCAATATACATAACGTCCAATATAATTACATAACAAAAATGTAATCTTAAAAGTGCTTATATTTATTCTCATCTCAGTTGCAAATGAAAAAAAGTTGCTAGCAGTGGCCAAATTGATCTAAGACCTTGCCCAATACAAAGGACATGTTGGTCTAAATTGAAGAAGATAACATTGTATCCTCTACTTTGTATTTCAATAACATGTAAAATAAGTTAAAACAGAAAACTAGGAAAACCAAAGTACTGACTAACAATCATCTAAAATCGAACTTCTGTATATAGTCTTAGACCATTATGCAGTTACTGTCCAACAGATGAAATTCCTTTTTCAATGCTTGCTTGTAATTCCTTCTTCAACTTCTCTAACCCAGATCTTCCAAGATAAACACAGCCCAAAAATAATATTCTTTTTCAAATTAAATGTTGAAAATATATTTAGATGTACCAATGCCTACATATAAAATAATTTTCAGTCGGTATTCACTAACCTTTCATATGCACTCAATGGTACTAAAGGGAAAACTTCTTCAACACCAGCACAACCCAGTCTTACTTTTGAAGCAAAAAATGGTAGTTGAGTTACCTGTTATCATCAACATTGCAATTTATACAAATGTCAATAATCATCAAATAGGAAATAACATTAAGAGTCAAATATTTTGAAGCAAATATTTATTATCTCCATGCTTATTATATACCTCTAATGCAACAAAAGCACACTGCACAACAGCAACATCACGCCACAGACCATGGAGACAAACATCAACAAATTTAGCTGCTGCAAATGCCTGGATTCAACATATAGATTGCCTATGAGAATTGAGAAGAATCACAGAGCATAAATTATGAAAAATCAATAATAAAAAAACAATGATTGTAAATATAGTTCAGAAAATCCCACCATTGACAAATTCATCGATCCTGTTCTAGCTTTTTCCTAGGTTCAACATTAAGCAATATGAATTAGAGAAAACAACAGAAGGAAAAACATATAGACATCGATTTCTCAGTAGATATTCACCATCAATTTTGGCAGATGGAGAATAAGTAGTTGAAATATGACAAGACGATAGGAACTCTAGAAGCCCTTCCAATTTATACAAATTAATAGACAAATGGTAAATGCTTACCTCAACAACCTCCATGCCCCCATTTTGAATGCGGTTCATTAAGTATTCAACCTCTTCTTTGGTAAAAGAAAATGATGGGTTGAACTATATGCAGATATTAGACATTAGTTTCAGTTTAAAAAATTGACCTTATAACATACCAGTGAAAGCCTTAAAATGAAGGATTACAACAAAAAATGAGGGGATGATAAAATCAGGTCAGCTGATGGACATAAAAGAAGAGAAGATTCATTTCTCCACAAATGCGGGCAAGGAATTTAGTGAATAAAACCCAAATCAGTTAGAATATGGGGAAAAGGATATCAGCCACTGCAAACCATCTCAAAAACCAACAGAAACATGAAAGAATGGTGAAGCAATATCTACAAAGGAACACAAAATTAGTCTTATCTTAAAGAAAAGGCAGAACTAGATTGCCAAATATATGCATGTATTACCACACTCAACACTTCTCCAATAAGACTGATTCTTCCCTTACATGTGTCTCTTATTAACCAATAGGTGCGTCAGTTTGAAAATAGCAATGCAGTCTACATTTAGTTTAAACATGTTCTTTTCTAGTTGTCACCTCTATTTGTGTAGTGAACTGTACGTGCCATTTAGCAAAACCCTCAACTCTTGATCTCTATTCCTTTGAGACATGTTTTTGCACAAACTCCTCATGCTTGAGATTTCTTCATAATTTTTTAATGACTTTTCAATTTTTAGCTGGAGAACACTCTTTTCTGGTTGTAGTTCACACACATTCCATTAGTATCCTTATTCTTCCTTTTTAGAATATGCCAGCTAATTGTTTCTTGTTGGGGTGTATTCTAGGAAGGTGCTTTATCCTTATAACAGATGTATGAGGTGGAAGTTAGCTCCCTGAGTATGTTAACGCAAATGCTTCACCATCAGCACAACCAATAAAATTTAGTGCTCCCAATTGAGCTGAGAATTTTGACAAATGGTCTGATTTCTTCTCATGATGGGAGGTCTTATTTAGTGATGAAGTTAAACTAGTCAACTTAACCATCTTTGACTGCCCCCTCCCAGATGAGTACCTTTTGATTACAAATTTACTCTAGTGACCATCAGTCTCATCCATTAGAAATGGATTTTTCTCTAATTTATTTGGCACTACCTTCTGAGTGTCTATTATAGGTAAACAACGTGCTTGTACTAGAGACAGCCACAAAGTAAAGTCACCAGCATAGTACTCTATCAATATGCCAAAGAACCTTTTAATAGATCCTAGGATGGCCATTTGAATCATGGTGGATAGTTTTTTCTTTGAGCTTGAATCAATATAAAATAGATCAAATCACTGAGATAGATTGAAATCTACCTGAACTGCCTAACAATGCTATTGGTCTTCAATTTTTGTCTCTTTTTCACATCAGTTTGCCTAAGTGCTCCTATCTTTACCACAATTTTTCCAAATGTTTTACCCCAAATATCTATGTTATTGCCTAATTTCCTTCAATTAACCACAGGTGATTAATGAAGTCTTTTAAGTTGTATTTCTTGTGTTTTAGTAAACAAATAGAATGAAGATTTCTTGTCTTGGCTAACGTTTGCAGCATGATTTTGGAATCCATGCAGGTGATTTCAAAGGATTCTACTTTATCAATTAGCAGCAATATAATTTTGGACACTATGACAATTAAATCATATGTTTTGACATTCTGGTAGTCAACCAGAGCACTCCAACTACGGGAATAGGTGGGCGCAAAACATGGAAGGTGGGTCGTTTGTTTGATCCTTTCCAACATTCAAGGATTCCTTTTTCCACTTGGATCATGCTTGTTGGAGGTCTTATATGGATCTTATCCCCTCAGAATGTATTCCTAGCATCGTGGAAGGGAGTCCTAATTTTGGTTCATACTTTAGGTCTATATGGAGCGATAGCATGATTCCATGCCTTCGGTCATGGAATCATGTAACAATTATATTAATTCTTCCTATAAATAGTCTATAATGCCAGGAAAATAGGAGAATATGGTTATGGTAAATGATCTATTTTTCTTATCAATCCTCTGTTTTTAGGGAGGGTTCATATAAAAAAGAGGATACGATGTAATGCAAAACATACTTAGAATTTTGGCTGGCTGTAAAACAACTCTATCATACTACTGAATTTACTTATCCAATAAAAGATTCTTCTCATGATTTTGATGTAGTATTGAAAGAATTATGTGTGCATCTTGAGTCTGGAAGGTCAGGCATGTTTGCGTATTAGGTCATGATAATTGGTTTTCTGCAGGCTTCAGTTATTTGGTATGAGTGTAATTTTTTGTAGCAGCAAGTTGAGAATAATTTTGTTATGCTTTCTATTCATTTGAGATGTGGAGTAGTTGATTTTGGGTAAAACAATTGAGTGTGGCAATAGTGTATCTTTATGAGTTGGTTGATTTCATTCCGAAGATAAATAGGTGCTATGTTGGTGTGATAGTTCAAGCATTTTTCAGATAAAGAAGTAATTTCCTTTAGGTATTATTGTGAGGTGTGGAAGAAGAAGTTTCATCATTTTCTGTGTTAATAGTTTTAAGATTTTAGGAGGATGTACACATCTGAATTAGATAGCAGTGGACCCAGTTTTCTCTTTAGAGGTGTGGTTTAATGAAAAGGTAATCTTTGAAGAAGTTTTATTCAAAATTTGGTGATAATTTGATCTGAGTAGTTGTAAATTTCTTCACTCCAAGTATTGTCCTGTAAAGTGGAACATCCAGGTCTCGGGTATAATTTTCTTAAAAAGGATAATGATTCAAGCATTGGGAAGATCCCTATTAAGGAGAAGACTATGAATATATATATTAATGAATTCAATACTCCTTTTTATCATACAATTATGAGAAGATAAAACATACAATAAGTTGAGCTTGGTTTTGTTTCTTGCAAATTTCAGTCAAGGTGATGTTGGTTGAATTGGAATTCAGTTTGATAAGTAGATTAAGAAGAGGTTGTTTTCATGGTTTGATTAAAGTGGGAGTTATAGTATCTTTGCTCTCCAAATCTTGCACAAATAGTGTTTGCATATCATAAGCTTACCTCCCCAGTTTGACAATTTACTGTCAGCTATTACGATGATATATTTTGACTGACAACTGCCACTTTCTTCCTAGTGCATCTTCAACCTTAAGATCAATTTTTGGACCATAAAATGCACCACCTCCTTCATCAACCAAATAATCCCACCCCTTGTCTTCAAGAGCATCATTTAAAGAAGAAGTTGCTTTCTCCCAAATAACATCACTACCCACTGCCTTTTCAGGTTTTGTTGATAGATTTATTTCAAAATTCTTAAAATTAGACTGAGACAAGGTCGCTTCTATCAGATCTAAAACACTTCTTATTTATTCCTTGGGTGAGCATTGGCCACATTCGGTGTGTAAAGAATGTCATATCCATGCTGTATATGAGTTCCTTTCTAAAGAATCTTCAATATTTTTCCTAACAATATCTCCTCTAGGATGCCAAAACACCAAGCCTAAAATAGTTGTACCCAGACTGTATGATGAGATGAAATCTTGTGATAGGCCACTTCCAGCCATATCCTTGATGTTTATCATTTTTTCATATTATCGAATTCTAGAGTTTCAACCCAAAATCCTCATCCTCTAAATCAGAAGCTGTTAGGAACAAAATTCCAAGTTGCTACTAGTTTTTTTATTTCGATAGGAAAAATTTATCTGAACCCCAACTATAGCTAATGTTGCCTAAATAATCAACAATTTCCCTTGGAAGAGTTGATAACTCAGCTAAATACACCCCTGCAATGTTATTTTTAGGAGGAAATAGTTTGCATGTGACTGACTGTTATTTCTAATCATCCACAGACAATAAATTTCCCTTCGAAAGGTTGCTATATCCCTCTTTATTATCTAAAAGCTACACATCACCAATATTACATGATTTTCCTTTGGAGATTGATGGGAGGGTCATTTTTGAGCTCTTCACTCCAATCAGGATTGAAGAAATTGTTAGCCTTCTCACTTTCTGATGGCACTTTAATCAATTCTCTGAGAGGAACAAGAAAATTGATTTTCCCCAATATTCCTTCAAGGTCAATTACAAGATCAATATCCTTAACTCCTTCATGAGTGGGTTGAGGTTGAGGTTGACTAGGTTGGGGCAAAGGAAGAGATGAATTTCCCCATCTTTTTGTTTGGATTTTGGGTTGGGCTTCTAATGTAGTTTTTGCATGGAAACCTTTATGCAAAGATCATACCAGAAAAGCTGTCTCTACCATAATAATTGAAAGTCATGAGTTCTTCTACTTCTCATGATAGAAAATGTTAATTGAGACCTAAATTATAGAATGTAAGTTTCTTCATCCATGCTCAAACAAACCAGTACAATATTTGAAAATGACCATCTTGGAAATGGAGCTCTTCTTAAATCTCAAAAATCAAACTATTCAAGATCACATGGGAGCATTACTGAACTAGTAAGAATTCTAAAAAAAGTTCAAAAGCCTAACCTAAGTATAAGAAGAGGAAGGCAAATAAATGTACCTGCCCATTCTTGTGCATCATTAAAATGACCAACAGCATCGCAATTGGTAGCGATGAAAAGGAATCCTCGGTTTTCTCGAATACATAGTGTTGCATACTTGTGATTACCACCCTAGCTTCATAAGAATTTGAGAACTCTCAGAGAATAAGTTTTACAACATATAAAAGTTGGTGAAAATATGAGAAGGTATTCATGTCAGGGTACCATAAATCTAAAATGTTCTAAGTACTCTTCATCAGGGGATTCATGAGGCATTAGCCAAAAGGGTAGCTTATGAATTCAAGATATGAAACATCAGTGTATATTTGGGATGCAAGAGTCTTTGGAAACTAGCTATAAATTAACCCTTTATATAATAAAAACACCAGACAGGTCAAGTAATGGTGGGAAAATTATTAGACGTTTAGAAACATAACAAACAAATACTTTGATTTTTAAGGTAATTTTTAAATTGAATGCAGCACCACAGAAACAATAATGCATTGGAATTCTTGTATGTCAGACTGGGAAAAACAAGAAGATGCCACAATGCAAAAGTAACACATTCTTGCATGCCATTTTGTTGAAAGGAATGAGACTATTCCTAATTTTGCATAGATTTTGGAAATGAAACTGCTATATTAAAACATTGATCTGAGATGAATGTATACCATCCTGTAAGCCTTCAGAAATAATTATCAAGCACGGAGATGCATAGAAAGGACATAGATGCATACTTATTGGAATGACATTCAGATGAATGAATGAATAAATACTGTGCTAATGTCCAGCAAATGAGTGCCACCAGCCAGAGAGACAACTATTTGCATACATATCCAAAATCACAAAAGTTGATGCTGCAAGACATCTCTAGCCTGTGTTTGAAAAGCAACAAGCACACTAAATGTTGGCCAATAAAATATGATAAACAAGATACATCATAGTGTTCTACACCAGGTACTGGTTCAGCACAATTAGGAACAAAAATGAGCTGGTGCACCGTGAAGCTACAACCATACACCAGATGCTCTATCTATCATATAGAACCCAATATCATATTTTGTGTCCATCATCTAGGAGACATGACTATATAGTATAAAGTCTGTCAGTGCTTGTTGCATAATGTCACCTAATACAGTTCGAATGGGTTTAGTTCATTAATGGCATTTAGCAGTGGACAACATGCAACCTCAAGTAAAAGATGCTAGAAATTAGGAGTTCAATTTCAGTTATATGTAAGCACACTGACAAATAAGTACATCAAAAAGCCATTTTTGTCAAGAAACAAAAAATATAGGTGTGATATAAGCAAGAAATAGAAAAAAAAAGCATCTAGTTGGGGGAAATGTTCGTTTCTGAGGAGAAAACCATTAAAAGCTTATGGTAGGCCTAAAAGCATAACAAAGTACTGTACAACATAAGACTACATGGGCATTGAAATACACTAGAGTATACTTGTTCAAATTTCATAATATTAATAGGCATACTAAAATGGATCTGAAACATACTGAATTTTGTAGTAATTCATAAATTGGTAAAATCCAACCACAACAGCCCCAACCTACAAAACAATGCCACTTTAGTTTTGAAGCATGTTTAGGAGGTAAACCAGGAAGAATGCACATAGAAGTAACATAGACATGGAAAGGATAGAATTTCAAAATAAAACAGGTAAAAATGAACAAAAACATTGTGAATGTCAGTTTAGAGAAATACATCTTTGTCATGCTCCATGGGAAATCTAGGTTTGAATTCTATCCTTTTATCACCATCTTCCTATCAAGAAGACATAATAAATGTCACTTTCCACATAAGGAGAGTTTTCAATGTGGTCACCTGTAATATGCAACAACATCCAAGGGGAAGCATGATTGGACAACCTCAGGGCACTAGCCATCCTCCCATGGCCCCTTCTGGACAAACAGATCAACTTTCAAATATACAATCGCCATACACATCTCACTAGTCATGACAGAAACAAGTATCCTTCACCTTCCTATTTGAATTCTGCAATTAGTTCTCCACAAGATTTATCAGGATAGCAGTTCACTTTGATACTGGATCGAATACATTCAGCAGATTAGAAAAAAACGAAATCACAAGGTATTTTTTTGGCACACTTCTATTGTTTTTTTATCAAAAAAAATCCTGATTTGGATTGAAGCTTTTCGGCAAGAGAAACTGAAAATACACGGGTTATTTTCTTCCGAATTTTATCTGTAAAATTCTCGGTTGGATTGAATCCTCTGCGAAGACAAAATGCTGTCATCTCCAGGAAATCCCCCCCGTCACATATTTCCCTCGCCCTCACCCTTGCCTGCGCCTATGCCCTCAAGTCTTAACAAACACTCTGATGATAGAAGGAGGGGTTTTCTCATGGGCCCTTCGGCTCCCAAGAAGAGGAAAATTACCGAAATTGTACTAGACGAAGACACATATGTTGCAGCTCTTGAGAAGGTCATTGAAAGGGATATTTTCCCCAATTTTCCCAAGATCCACGACTGCATGGATTGGCTCGAAGCCATGCGCAGTGATGATCCATTACTGTTGATGTATATGTAACTTTAGAATGTATTTCATCTATGTATATTGTACTCCTATAGAGAAGTGTTATTCCTCTATAAGGAAGTGTCATCATTTGTATTGACAAGTGTCGCAAGTGTCGTAACTTGCCGATGGGTTATTAGACCACCATGTGTGGGGTCGGCCCTGATTAAGTTAACCATGGGTTATTGTACTAAGCTAGACAAGTTGGCCCCATAAGTTTATTAGACAGTCAGGACAAGTATAAATAGAGATCTCCCGATCTCTATTTTGATCACTTCATATCTCACTCTACATCACTCGGAAAGTGGCGCACATGTGAGGAGGAGGATCAACTGCTAGGAGGAGACTATCTCAGTGTACTTGGGTTGTACTTTGGTTGTATCATTGCTCTATCTATCTCTGAGGAAGTTGTGGGGTTTTTCACCTCAGGGTTTTCCCCACAGAAACTCTGTGTGTCTATTGTCTCTTATGTTTGCATCTTGTGATGATTGATATGCTTGCTATGATTGATATGCATTGATATATTGCACATGTTATTCTCTCAGTAAAGATCCTAGATTATTTTGAAGTAATGCTAAAAAAATTAACATGGTATCAGAGCTAACCTGAGAAGAAGACATTGTGCAGTGGCGGAAACCAGGGTTTCTTGTTTATTGGGTTTCTCTAAACAAATTTTGGAAAAGCAATATGATAGATTGACTCTCCTCAGCAAGGTGAATCTTTCTGTCCAATTAGAATTCAGTTATGAGCACTTTCAGTTTTGGCCCTAAAAAATAGGGTTTCCACAAAAATAGGAATTTATGGAATCTGAAGATATAGCTAGGCGCTCCTTGGCGAAAGCGAACTTTAGAGCTTTGGATCGAGATTTTTGGATGGGTAAATCTCCAGGAATCTCAAATCCTAATTCAGGGTCCTCCCTAGTGAATCCGGGAAGACTAAAAGGCACTTCTAAAGGGTGAAACTTTGCATAAATCAAATTCTGAGTATACCAGGCTGATCAACTCATCAAGGCGCATCTTTCTATCTTTTCAGAATGTTGAAATTCACATTTTGAATTTTTAGGGTTTCTCTAACAAACCCTAATCCGAGACGAGATCCAGTTTTCAGCAAATCAAGTGGTAAGACCTAAATCTTTTCTATTTCCATTTGAAGTACTCTTTAAGATGTCTCACCACACCAAGCTTGAGGATAAGCTTGAAGGGGCTGATAACTTCCGTGCATGGAAGTATAGGATTGGGTTAATCCTGGAAGAAAATGAGTTGGACTCTTACATAAGGGAAGAGGTCCCTGTCCCAGAGGAAGAAGAGGCTAAAGCCCTCCACAAGAAGAACTTGGTCAAGGCAAAGAGGATCATTGCTGATTCTATCAAGGACCATCTCATCCGACATGTGTCATCTCTAAAGACACCCAAAGAGATGTTTGATTCCTTGACCAAGCTATTTGAAGGGAAGAACATAAATCGGAAGATGACCCTGTGGAACCAATTGAAAGGGGTAAAGTTTCAAAATGGAGAAACCATTCAATCTTATTTTTCTAGTGTCTCTCAGATCAAGGAACAACTAGAAGCAGTGGATGAAATGGTGGAGAATGGTGAAGTTGTCATGACTACTCTAAATGGCCTACCTAGGTCATGGGATTCCTTTATTCAAGGAATTTGTGCAAGAAAGAAGTTGATCTCCTTCAACAGACTACAGGAAGAATGTTATCAAGAAGAAGCTATGATCGTGGCTCGAGAAGAAAAGATGGGAAATGAAGATCAAGCTCTCACAGCACATACCAAGAAAGGTAAGTTCAAGAAGGAGCCATCTCATAACAGAAGACCTTCTCACCACCATCACCAAAAGGGTGAGAAGGATCTGAGATGCTTCACCTGTAATGAGAAGGGGCACTTTGGTATAGATTGTCCCAAGAACAAAAATGGTTCTAACAACAACAACAAGAAGGGAAACAAGAAGAGATATCATGCTCATGCTGCTGAGGATGATGAACCTCCAAAGAAGAAGGCTAGGGAAGAAAGTGATGATGATGACTCATCAAGCGAAGAAGAGTATGTTCTAATCTCTGCTCTCACAGGTACTATTTCTCATGGTTGTAATGATTGGTTAATTGACAGTGGGGCTTCTAAACACATGACTGGGTTTAAAGAATCTTTTGTAAATCTATCTGAACATGAATCACCCCATAAAGTGAAACTTGGGGATGATTATCAATACCCTATCAAAGCAAGTGGGGAAGCCTCCTACAACCTAGAATTTGGAAAGTCCTTGAAGATGAAAGATGTGTTATTTGTACCTGGGCTCAAGAAGAACCTACTCTCCATCTATGCATTTGTTGGCTTACCATATGCTAACCCAAAGGGTTTTCAATAAAGACCCAGGTTCTTCGCGGTTTCCCCTTGACCAATAAAACCCCTTCGCATTGGCCCTTTCAACAACAACCTGCGAGCATGTTGAGGTCTCACCCGAGGTCTATCTATGGGGTACTGTGGAATCAGGTTTCCACAGTAGGTGATGAATTGTTTAGTCTGACGTACCGCGCAGCATGACATGGAACATGAGCTGCGGGGCAAGATTGTGCAGCGATAGACGACACCACGGTCCGTGCCTCTGAATTCTACTTCCACAAGATTTATTTGTGACTACGACCGATGCAGTTCACCCTAAGGCTTGAAATACTTGCAGTTAGCTAGAGTAATGAAGTTATTAACACTCAATCATTCATCCATTCACTCGGGGTGGTCACTTCTCAACCATGTGCTACGGAGACAGTCCGCTACCATGCATTCTTCCTACTGCATAATGTGAAAGTGCTTAAACAATATCTAACACTTAGTTGAATAACCGATTCATTATTGTTCCATAAGTAGAGGCCAAACATTCACCATTCATCTATTCATGCAGAACTTAACATATTATTTCCATATTCTCCAGATGGCAAATACATATAAAAGTCCTATCACAATAGTATGCAAGGGAAAATTCAGACATCCATTCACAAGAAGCAGATAAATGCACAATATGCAATACAATCACACTGCACAGTATTTAATGTGGTTCACTCCCCCGGGTGGGAAGCTACGTCCACAAGAACTGTTGTTATATATATCTTTTGGGAAGGGCACAATAGTTCTTAGTCTGCACGTTCAGCTACAGACTCTCTTCTCTCTCAGATAGGTCTCTGTGCACTCGGCTGCAGAGCCTTTACAATATCTTTACTCAGAAAGATTTTACAATGCTCAGTACTAAACTTCTAACAACAACAGCAACAACAACCCTTTGCCATACAAAAAATGCCTCCTTAAATAGATCATGCCTGTAGGTCATGTCTTTACAATGGTAAAGGCTGAAACCCTTAGGGTTTCCAAAAATGCTACGGCTTATCTAAACCAATCTCCTGGCCTCTGGTAGCGAGTGCTCCATCATGGCGGTCCTCGATGCCTTCATCCTGTTGTTATCGGCCTTTTTGTTGAGCGCACGCTAACATATCACTTTCCTCGAGCCGCACTTCCTCTAGTGGCCTCGTATAGCTGGCTCAGCTCCCACTCGCTTTCATCAACCCGTTCTTCCTCTAACAGCCTTGTACACCTAGCCACCTTCCTAATTTGCTCATGGCCGCCGTTCGGCCTCCATGGAGCATCTTTGCCAAAACTAGAACGCCGACGGTCTGACCGGTACCCGTGCCCGTCCTCCGTCCAGCACTCTGCTTTGCCGGCTCCACGTGGAATGGTCACTTTGCAGCACTGCTTCCTTGCAACATTGATCTTCACAGCACCCTTCTAAGTATTGCCAAAATTTGGTTCCTGCGCACAACTTTGCAGCATCCCCAACACTTGCACAAAATCATATTTTTATTGAGCTGTGCTCAGCTCCGTAGCTAAAACTCCTTCTGTTATCAAAATTTTCCCCAACTTGAGCCAAGCCCAACATGCCCTAACACTTACATGTGGCTCATTCCTGAGCCACCTTCAGCTTCAGCCTTTTTGATCTGCTCCATGAACTGTGAAGTTAGCTTTGCCGCGAATTCATTGAATGTGCCGACCAGCTACTCCATTGTTTCCTTTGTACCGTGCTTAACTTGCCTGACTATGTCGAGCATCTCCGCAGTTATTTCTTGTCCAATCTATCCTTCCACAGTCTCCTGGTTCTCGCGCAGGTCCTTGAGTTTGTCTTAAATCTGCTATGATATTGCAATGGCATCCTGCAGTAGTGGTTGGGACTGATCGTGCATCGCAGTCTCTTTCTCCCTTAATGCTTGTACCTCCTTTTTCAAGTTGGTTATTTCCCTGTATTTCAGATGCATGTCTCTGGCTGGAAGGGCCTTAACTTCCATATCTAGCTTCTCCAGTGCAGCCTGCTTTTCTTTGACTACAGTCTTTACTTGCAATAGCCCTGGATCCTCTTTGAGGGTAGTGAATGCCTTCGAAGCTGCAGTCAATAAATCTTGGCACTTAACCATGTCCATTGCAATATTCCATGATGCGGCCTTTACTACTTGCTCCCTTAACTTCTGCTTAGTTAATGGTATCTCCAGATTGATTTGTGCCTTTAGGGCGTTAATATCAGCCTCATGAAGAATCTGCTTGTCCAGTATTTCTGTCTTCATAGATTTCACCATATCTCCCATTCTAAGAACGGTGTCCGCAGGATCGCTCTGGGGCTCAAAATATTCAATGTCCTTTGCGACAGAAGTGATAGTGGCCTCCAATCACAGCCGACGGTCCTGTTCATCATGTAGTTGCATATCTGTGCGTGAGCTAGACTCCTTGAACTGCCTATTTGCGGCTTGCAGCTCAGCTTGGGACTTCATCGACTCAACGGTCCTTTCATGCATTTCGTCTACAACCTGCAGGTGCAAAAAGTGCAAGCCAGGTAACAGAATCTTGGCCAGGTCGAGCTCTACCTGCTCGACACCCTTTGTATCCAGAATCACTTGTTCTGCCATTGGCAGTGTTATGCTCATTGGGTCTAGATGAATGAGCCGAGTCTTCACTGGTAGCGTTGTGGATAGCTGCGGTGGTGTCTGTTGTGAGGTTCCTCCCGACCTGCCTTCCGATTCTATGTTGCGCAAAAACGTAGCCTTTTCTAGACATCATCCATATTCTGCATGAGCCCTTGCAGTGCGAACCAATTCTTTTGTAGGTCATCCTGTATGGCCTTGTCCTTTTTCTCTTTTCCTATCATCAGCTCTTCCATCTGTTCTATGACTTTTTCGGAAATTGAAATCTTCCTCATTAAGCACTATTTCTGAATGACTCTTGGTTGCTTTCATCTTCTTCTGCGCCTTTGGCTTTGGCAGACTTTCAGGTTCTTTCCTTTTTCCTTTTTCCTCAGTGATTGGGCATGGCTGCGGAATTGGTTCATCTTCTTCTAAATCAGTCGAAACATCCATGACCTCGACATGGAACTATGCCGGCCAATCCCTCATGAGGATCTCGATGTCTTCCTCGTACATATGGTAATTACCCGCATACCATTCTGGCTTCTTCATCTTTGCTTTGGGTGAAATAAAACTACAATGCATGTCCGCATGAAAATCGAGAATGCAAATGTATTTTGACGTTATCTGCTTTGTAATGCACGATGTACGGGTGATCGCCTCACGCAGTTGGGTGTAATACTAGTAGAAGACTTTAGTTGTCGCGTGTTGTCGCTCTGTGTTCAAATTTGCCCAAAGGTTGGCATATCGAACTCCTCTGGGATCATTGGTATCTGCAATTATGCCGAAATAGTCCTTCGGCTCCTTCCATCTGACAAAGGCGATCAGGATAATCAGCCATGTGAAGTGGAATTGACCTCCATTCTCCTGGGTGTCATTGAGTTCGTCCAAGAACTCAATGAGAATGTATTGACACCAATTGAACTCGGTTCCTTTAGCCACTGCGGCACCGAGTAGTGCTGCACTCGCAAGCACCTCTGGAGGCCTGGCTGTTCTTAGGATTTTTTCGGCCAACAACTGTGTAACAAACTTTGTCACTCTATCTTCGATTTATTCTGTCGGAAAACCTCTTTTTCCTTTCACCAATGCATGGATTTTTTTCATCTTCACGACAGCTTCTTTTTCCTTACTCTTCCCTTCGAAGAACTACTTGGGGTCCTTGCTGCACTTGCTTAATCCTGTGATATAGTGGATTAAGTCGATGTTCAAATAAACATTTTTTTCTAGCCACAGGTATCCCTGATGGATTCGCGCCTTCAAAGTGCGAACCACCACATTGACTTCTGCTGAACGATCAAAATGGGGTAATCTCAGCAGGTTCAACAATCCTGACTAGACTACTGGTGTCAGCCAGCTTTCGACGACCAGGTTAAGTTTGCCTTTAGCATCTTTCTTCCAGCACATCTACTAGTCAGGCTAGAAGTGTGGGAACTTGGGATCATGGGGTTCTTCCTTCTGCACTCCCAGGAGGTCATAGTCTTCCCACTTACACTCTGGGATCTTTCCTAGCAAGTTCTGGGCAATGTTTACGTGCTTAGAGATTGGCGACAAGGGCATTTCATAGCGGGCATTCTTAACCAGTTTATAGACTGGGGAATCCTACGCTCGTGGTGATATGTACTCTGGTGTAAGCTTTAAAGGTATCTCCTTCTGAAATACTGGTGACCGTGATACCGCCAAAATTGGCTTGGTGCTCTTTGTTCATGGCCCGACTATATCTTTCCCCCTATCCTGCATGTCTGGGTTGTGTCTAGGTGACCTTCGAGATGCTTGACCTGGTTCCAATGTAACCTTCTTGGCAGGGGTTTTCATTAATTCTTCAATCCCTTCGTGCTAAAAGACTCTAACCTTTTCTTGGATTGTAGGCTCTTCTTCTCTGTACGACCACTCGGACATTCAATGGCAAGAGTAGGCAAATGTTTTAGATATGTTACTAATGCTTGCTAACACAGGAGTGAGCACATAAAAATTCTAAGTGTTTGGTAACGCCCGCAAGTCCTTATGCGGCATTACTTATAGGCACAGGTGAGTCCTCCTGCGCCTTCCAACAGCTAGATGAGCATTAAATGTGGTGTCTGTTGGCCAAATAAAGCAGATCCTTTAGTCCCTTTCTTCGTCAGCGTGTTCAGAACGGCTATATTTGCGTTAAATGCTCAAGCGGTTGCTGGAAACAGTCACATAACGACTATTTTTCTCATGGCCAATGTAACGGCTATTTTTGCGAGAGCTGCACAGCAAGCCATCTCTGATCCTACGCATTTACTTCGCAGTGTTGATGTTTCATCTACGCGGCTCCCCTTTTCCTTTTTTCTTTTTTTCTTTTTTTTTTCGTGTGCAGCTTCAGCAGTGCTGCACATGACATACATTGTCCTACTTATCGTACATGTACATACTCCTTTTCATTTCCAGTGTCCAATTTCAACTGTACTTGACAGTTAGAAATTTCTCCCTCTGTTTATCATTTAGGATTCTGCGAAGCAAGACTATCGTGGTATAGCTTTAGTCTGCTCCCATTTATCAAACTTGGTAAAGTATCGCCAGCTAAGGTGGCTAACTGGACTGCACCAGTGTTAGTAACATCTATCACAGTATATGGACAAAGCCAATGCATCTTAAATTTACCAGGGAACTTCATAAATTTTCTATCATACAAGAGGACTAGGTCACCTACCTGAAATGACTTGTTCTTTATATGGCGATCATGCCATGCTTTCTCGCGGTCTTTTTGCACTTGTTGGTGAAAGCCTGCAATGAAGCGATCTTCCTCCAATCCAACCAAGTGTTGCAATATTTCTTCTAGGGCTGCGCTATCTTCCATCCCTGTAAATGTAGCGATTCTCAAGCTAGGGACAATATACTCCATTGGCATTATAGCCTCCTGTCCATAAGTCAATTGAAAAGGTGTGTGCCTTGTCAATTTCTTGCAATTGGTCCTGTATGCCCATAACACAGATGAGATGTGCAGATCCTAGTCATCTCTATTCACATTGCAGATCTTAGTGAGCGCATTCTCGAGTATTTTATTTAAAACTTCAACAGTGCCATTCGCCTGTGGATGATATGGAATACTGTGCTGATGATGGATCTAGAATTCCTCTGTGAGAGCTTCAATAGTTCTGTTCAAAGAGTGAGTGCCTTGATCGCTCATCAAAATCTTCAGGCATCCAAATTGTGAGAGTATATCTTCAAAAATGAACTGTGCAGTAGTACTGACGCTGGAGTCCTTTACTAGTTTTGCTTCCGCCCATCTGGTGAGGTAATCAGTAGAAGTAATGATGTACCTCACACCAGTTCTTTTCCCTGCTGGGTTTATGGGACCCACAAAATCAATGGCCCACTTTTCAAATGTCTGTAAGGTCAATTGTGTATTCAGCGGCATTTTATCTCTGCGTGAAGGTTTTCCTGTCCTCTGATAGACATCGCAGTTCCAACAGTATTCGTTGGAATCTTTATGGATCGTAGGCCACCATAGCCCTGCGCGTAGTATCTTATGCACAGTAGCCCTTCCTGCATAGTGTCCTCTTGCAATCCCTGAATGCGCATCTACTAATATGAATGGTTTCTCATGGCCTAGTACACATCTACGCAACACTTCATCCGGCCCGAGTTTGTATAGCTGACCTGCAATAATAGTGAAGTCTACGGCATGCACTACCAGTTGCTTCTTCTGCTGGATGGAAAAGTCCTGAGGTGCTAATCCTATTGTTAAGAAATCAATGATATCCTGATAATAATCATCAGCAACCTATATAGCAAATAACTACACATCAAGCAGACTGTCTTCAATGTTTGTTGGCTCTTCTCCTAACTCAATCCTAGAGAGGTGATCAGGTCCCAAGTTCATCCTGCTTGGCTTAACAACAATCTCAAAATCATATTCATGGAATAGCAACAGCCATCTGCTTATGCACCCCCCTAACACTGGCTTATTGACCAAGTATTTCAAAGAAGAATGGTTAGTAAACATGAGAAAGTGCGCACCAAGCAAGTAGTGTCTGAATTTCTGCAGTGCATATACCATCGCAAGACCTTCCCTCTCAGTAGTAGTGTAATTTTTTTTCGTTGTTGAGAGCTTCCTGCTTGAAAATGCGATGGGATGGTCAATAGCTCCTTCTCCTGGCTGAGCTAATATGACTCCTAGGGTAATGCATGTTGCATCAACATGTACATGGAATGGCTTCGCCCAGTCTGGGAAGACTAGGATCAGCGTAGTAACCATCTTCTCCTTTAATGTATAAAAACCCTGCTCGCACTCTGTGTTCCAAATGAACGGCACGTCTTTCTTTAGCAACTTCTCCATTGCTGTGGTTATCTACGCGTAACCCTTTATGAATTTCCTGTAATATCAAGTATGGCCTAAGGTAGAGCGCAACATCTTGACTGAATTTGGTGTTGGTAAATTTACAATGATTGCAATCTTCGCAGGATCCACCATCAATCCTTGCTTATAGACAATGTGGCCAAGTAGAATCCTGTAAGGAACACAAAAAATACACTTCTTCATATTTAAGGAGATCTGATGCTGTCTACACTTCTCAAGCATCATTCTAATATTCGCGCAGTGGTTCTTCAATAGTCCAAACACAGTCCAATCATCAAAATAGGCTTCCAGAAACTTGTGCATAAAATATTTGAAGGTTGTGATGACAACTCTGGAAAAGATGGCAAGTGCGTTCTTTAGACCAAAAGGAATTACTGTGTACTAGAACGACCCCCATTCTGTAGAAAAAAGTTGTCTTATGCCTGTCTGCAGGATCAATCCTGATCTGATGATACCCGGAGAAACCATCAGTGAAAGAGTAGGCCTCATTCCCTCCAACATTATCAAGTACTTCATCCGTGAAAGGAGTAGGGAATGGGTCGTGCATAGAAGCATCATTCAGTTTTCTGAGATCCACACAAATCCTGATCTCACCTTTCGTTTTCTTGTCTTGAACGACCATGGGGCTAATCCACTCGGATTCTTCAACAGGTTCAATGATTCCTGCTTCGAGCATATTATCTAGCTCTGTACTGACTCTTTCTTTCTACCGCGGGTTTACTCTGTATGGCCTCTGCTTCACAGGCTTGGCGCCTGGCTTCAAAGGTATTTTCATGACCCCTAGGTCTCCTAGAATGCCTTTCATTTCTATGAATTTCGTCGGGAACAACTCCTGATACTCATGTAAGATGTCTACGATCTTTGCAACAGTCTGATCATCCCAATAGTCTCCAATTGATGCGAACTTTCGCTTTTCGCTTGTGCCAATGTTCACATTCTGCATCTTTACTGGTCCACTCATGTCTGGGATTTCCAATGGAGGTCCCTCTACATCGCGCACACCCTCCGATTCTGGTATGTTTATGTTGCGTGGATCATCCTCATCATATTCCTCTCTATCATCGGGTACTTTAGCTAGGTTATAACACTCGATGGGATGTTTTCCGTGTTCCTTCTCTTCTGATTGTAGGTTCGCAAGAATGCCATCTACCCTGAAGAATCCTTCCAACGTTATATTTTTGTGAGGACAGTCTACCCTGAATATGCATTCCTTAATTATCTGCAACACATCATGGATAAGTGGGTTGTCATCATCAAAGCTAAAGTCCTTCTGGAAGTTCATAGTCAACATGTCCCAATCAGTGGTTTCCCTACGCAACTCCAGGTCTAGGTACCATTTCTTTGGAATTTCATCGTCCAGTGTATGTACAAATAGATGCACCCATTCTGTTTGTGGCCTTTCCCCCCATGCCTGTGTACAGAATTCAATATGCTGGATAGGATCTGTCTATCCATTAAACTTTTCAAAAGGTACAGTAACCCTGTCAGCAAACTGAATCTGCATCTTAATCCTGCATTGATTCCAAGTAGTCAATGTCTGCTTGTGTGCAGCCCACCATCTGGCTGGTGTGTTGCACAGTGCCAGATCCAATGCTGGTAATCTATTCTCCTCTGCAATAGCCGCAGTATATTCTTGGATAAAATTGTAAACTTTAGCAGAACCATCATACACGGGAATAGGACTTACCTCCTTTCCGATCCAACATAGTGATTTCGTAACCTGCGCACACCTTCTTGCTGATACTTCATGCATGCAGCTTTGCCAATTTTCTAGTCCTGTCTCCGAGTCAGAGACACAAGAGCTGTCACATCTCCAGCTGAGTTTACCATCCGTAGTTGGATTAATGTAATCTTCCTAGTTCGCAATGATCTTGTATAGTCTATCCAAGTTTTGAGCCTTGGATTCCTCCTGAATCGACTCACTGTATATGTCCCCATATTTAGGATCCAAAGGTGAGATGACCCTAAGATGCTTTCCTTCAAATATCATATTCTTTGTCTTTAGGTTTATGATAGCCAGGTTATCCATGGCCCAGTCAATTCCTAACAGTGCAGGAAAAGGCTGACTATCGTCCACAATCTCGATAACTTCAAAGTCTGCATGACTCTGGACTCCATCAATGTCAACTACCACATCAGCTAACCGGCCAAAAGGTATCACTTTCTCTTGGTTAGCCATTCTCAATTGGATAGGTGACCATAACAGCTTTGGTCGACCCATCTGCTTCCATGTTTGCTTAGTCAAGACATTCACTTCAGAGCGCAGATCAAGGATGACTTCATCCATTTCAAAATATCCTATCTACGCGGTAAACCTCATTTCTCGGCCTGTTATTTTATGCTTCCTTATGTGATGTACGACGCTATCAGAAGTTTTTGTTCCTGTCTATGGTTCATATTGGTGTATGAGCTTCTATAGCTCTATTATGGCATTTTCACGTTTTAGTAGCTTCATACAGCTTCGCAGGAACTACGCAACAGAAGTGCTGACATCCATTGTGGTACTTGTTTTGTCATAAGCAGCTAGCATATCTTCAACATGCGGTTTTTCACTGCACAATGGGATCCTCGCTGACTTAGTTTCCAATTCTGTGAAGGTATCCCATGCGTCAATAAAGACCTCCTTATTCTTTCGTAGGTCGAGAGCAGGTATTTTTCTCGGAGCTTTTCTTATCCATACGGTCTCAAGAGGGGTCTGCTTTGTATGAGCCTCTCCTGACGTCGAAGCTTCTGATCCCCTATCGCATCCTATCTCAGCTCCACTGCTCATGACCACGTTGATGCTTGGGTCCACTGGTCTGTTCTCTACTGCGATCCACTGGATGTTTGGAGCTGGTGCCTCCATCCATCTTCTTTTTTGCATTTTCACCTCTAGCACTGGGAAATCTTCAATAACATGCTCAAATGATTTACAGTAGTTGCATGTAGTGCATGGGTTAACACAATCTCTACACACGTGACCTGGCTGGCCACAATTATAACAAATGGCTGGGCCTCGGCCTCTTCCCTGCGTCGGGCCAGCATTTCTTCCCTGCCGCAGTATCCACCACGACGACCTCTGTATCCTCCTTGATCATATTGCATGTTTTCTTGTTTGGGATGGTTTTCTTCTTGTATGTGGTACAAGCCAGCGCCTCTCATTGTATCCATATCTCGTTTTCTTTCATTCATTAGCTCATATGCACGGCAGTTGGATTCATCATGTCCAACTAATTTACAGAAAGTGCAATATAAATTTTTGGGTGTTTTCACATATTTCTATATGAGATAGCAGTCTTTAGGTCTGTGTCCTATAGTTTTACAAATTTCACACCATGGGGCCTGATTTTGATTTATCGGGTTGGGCGCACCATTGTTAAGATAGTCGTGGAATAAAGGGCAATGCTCACGGTCATGGCCTTCTCCTTTACAACCTGTACACCAGACCTCATGCCTAGGTTTATACCTTTGTTCTTTGCCATTCTTCATGCTTTGCAATTCTAGTGTCAGGGTGGTCAGCTTGTTCTGGATCTGAGACATTCCAGAACTAGTCTCACCAATCGGCAAAGCCTCTAGCTTCATTGCGATCTCCAAGGCCTCTGCCTGCGATACAACCTTCTACTGCATCAATGGTAATCTAATGTGGGGAAATAGCGCAGCAATAAACCATTCCTTGTGTTGTTCTGGAGCTATAACAAAGCTCACTTGGTCCAATAAGGTCTTGAACTTCTGATCAAACTCCTAGACCGTTTCAGTCGGTTTCTGCTTTATTTCTTTCAACTTGGTTATACACTCAGATTCAGATTTGGGTTTCTTAAACTCTGCCACAAGCGCATCTTTAATTTATGTGAGGGTTCTCGGCTGTGTTTGAGAGTACTTCATAAACCAATGTAAAGCTCTGTCTCTGAGGGTGGTAATGAGCTGTGCTCTCATCACAGCATCATCGTGGATTTGTCTTATGCTCCATACAGCTTCGCAAAGAAACCAATGCTGGTTAGGGTCTTCTAGACCAGTTCCTTTAAATATCAGTAGCTTCATATCAGTGTTTTCCATTGTCCTATTAGTAGGAGCACCCGGATTTGTGCGCGGTTGTTGTGAGGGGCTCTGCGTAGTGAAAGTAAATGGGAATATCGAAGTGGACATACTCTGTTGAGTATCCTGAGGGGTGGGTTGTGTAATGGGTGGGCTTTGAGATAAAGGAGGTGCAGTCTCTACAACCGGCGGATTCTAAGCGGTGAGTGGTGGCACGGCTTCATTGTTAAGGTCACAAGGAATCTCAGTATCTATGTGGGGTCCAGTGCCTCCAAGATTCTTATTAAATTTATATCTCTTCCCGCTTCTAAGATTATGGGTCTCTTCGTCAAAATCACTATCTATACTATTTACCATGATAGACTTGAAAATATTACTGCATTGTTAAAACACCTTTCTCAGCTAGCAACATCTTAATGTATAGACTGAGATTGTTCAGGTACTTACCTTGGAATCTATCGAAAAAGTATGCTTCTGCTTGGCTGTAGGATTTGAGTGTGTCTACAACAAATTCTGTTACGAAGCCTTCTAGCATGTGATCGACCCAGAAGTCAACTGCATGCGTCAATGGGCTGTCTATTGCTTTAAGTAGCGTTATGAGCTCTGGAGTCCACTCTATAGGAACTCCTCCTCGAAAATAGGTTTTCTTCTCTATGAGCCACGAGATCCACTTGTGCAGCTCATCTGGAAATGATGCCCAGAAAATCTCGTAAATATCTTTCCACAGATATCTATTCAACCACTGTTCATCAGATAGATGTGGGTGTCTATTCTCTTTCCTTGCAAAGTTTCTTACTGTCTTGTCACACCAAGCCCAGATCTCTGTCTTTTCAAGATACCAATTGTCGGAGCCTGTCAAGAACTGATGTTCTTCATCACACATTACGGCTGCAACTCATCACATATTCTAGCATGGAAATGGAACCATTTGTTGGCTTACCATATGTTGACCTAGAGGGTTTTCAATAAAGACCCAGGTTCTTCACGGTTTCCCCTTGACCAACAAAACCCCTTCGCACCGGCCCTTTCGGCAACAACCTGCGAGCAGGTTGAGGTCTCACCCGAGGTGTATCTATGGGGTACTGCAAAATTAGGTTTTCACAGTAGGTGATGAGTTGTTTAGTCTGACATACTGCGCAGCATGACATAGGACGTGGGCTGTGGAGCAAGATTGCACGGCGATAGACGACACCGCGGTCTACGCCTCTGAATTCTACTTCCATGGGATTTCTTTGCGACTGCGGCCGATGCAGTTCACCCTAAGGCTTGAAATACTTGCAATTAGCTAGAGTACTGAAGTTATTAACACTCAATCATTCATCCATTCACTCGGGGTGGTCACTGCTCAACCATGTGCTACGGAGACAGTCCACTACCATGCATTCTTCCTACTACGTAATGCAAAAGTGCTTAAACAATATCTAACACTTAGTCGAATAACCGATTCATTACTATTCCATAAGCAAAGGCCAAACATTCACCATTCATCTATTCATGCAGAACTTAACATATTATTTCCATATTCTCTGGATGGAAAATACATATAAAAGTCCTATCACAACAGTATGCAAGGGAAAATTTAGACATTCATTCACAGGAAGCAGATAAATGCACAATATGCAATACAATCACACTGCACAGTATTTAACGTGGTTCACTCCCCCGGGTGGGAATCTACATCCACAAGAACTGTTGTTATATATATATTTTGGGAAGGGCACAATAGTTCTTAGTCTGCACGTTCAGCTACAGACTCTCTTCTCTCTTAGATAGGTCTCTGCGCACTCGGCTGTAGAGCCTTTACAATATCTTTACTCAGAAAGATTTTACAATGCTCAATACTAAACTTCTAACAACAATAGCAACAACAACCCTTTTCCATACAAAAAATGCCTCCTTAAATAGATCATGCCCATAGGTCATGTCTTTACAATGGTACAGGCTGAAACTCTTAGGGTTTCCAAAAATGCTACGGTTTCTCTAAACTGAACTGCTAGCCTCTGGTAGCAAGTGCTTCATTGTGGCTATCCTCCACGCCTTCATCCTATCGCTATCGGCCTTTCTGTTGAGCGCACACAAACAGATTACTTTCCTCGAGCCGCACTTCCTATAGCGACCTCATACAACTGGCTCAGCTCCCAGTCGCTTTCATCAACCCATTCTTCCTCTAACGGCCTCGTACACGTGGCCGCCTTCCTGATTTTCTCATGGTCGCCTCTCGGCCTCCCTGGAGCATATTTGCCAAAACTAGACCACCAACGGTCTAGCTGGTACCCGTGCTCGTCCTCCGTCCAGCACTCTGCTTTGCCGGCTCCACGTGGACTGGTCACTTCACAGCACTGCTTCCTCACAACACTGATCTCCGCAGCACCCTTCTAAGTACTGCCAAAACTTGGTTGCTGCGCGCAACTTCGCATCATCCCCAACACTTGCACAAAATTGTATTTTTATTGAGCTGCGCTCAGCTCCACAGCTAAAACTCCTTCTGTTGTCAAAATTTGCCCCAACTTGGGCCAGGCCCAATAGCATTGGATGCAAAAGGCATGAGGGTTGCATTTGTAGATGGCCAAGTCCTAATGTGGCCAAAAGGTAAAACTATTGATGATGCAGTGGTGATTGGAGAGCAAGAGGGAGGATTGTATAAATTGAAGGGACAACGTAAACATGCCATGGTACATGAATCCATGGATCCAAGTGAACTTTGGAATAGAAGGATTGCTCACGTGCACTATAGAGCACTACTAATTGCAAGCAAAGCGGTAGAGGGTCTTCCTGAAATCAAGACCAAACATGAAGGTATTTGCAAAGGATGTGCAAAAGGAAAGAACATAAAGAAGGCATTTCCAAGCAGTGAAAGCAAGGAAAAAGGAATCTTGGAAATCATCCACTCTAATGTATGCGGTCCGATGTCATCCAGTTCTCTGAGTGTGTATGTTTACTATGTCTCTTTCATTGATGATTTCTCCAGGAAGACTTGGGTTTACTTCTTGAAAAACAAAGATGAAGCATTTGATAAGTTCAAGGAATTCAAAACCTTGATGGAAAATCAAACTGACAAGAAGATCAAGACATTCAGATCCGACAATGGCGGTGAATTCACTTCAGATGATTTCAAGAAACTATGCAGTGATTCAAGAATTAAGAGGGAGTTGACTGCTCCCTACAATCCACAACAGAATGGAGTTGCAGAAAGAAAGAATAGAACAATCATGGAAGCAGCATGGGAAATGTTGCATGACCAGGATCTGCCTATGCATCTATGGGCAGAAGCAGCTAGGATAGTTGTGTATGTGCAGAATAGAACACCCCACAAGATATTGGACAACAAGACACCAGAAGGGGTCTTCTCTAGTAAGAGACCTGAAGTCAGCCATCTCAGGATATTTGGTTGTCCAATATATACACATGTTCCAAAGGAGAAGAGTACAAAGCTAGATCCTTCAGGAAAGAAGTGTATCTTTGTGGGTTATAGTGAAAGCTCGAAGGCTTACAGAATATACTTTCCAGGGTTCAAGAAGATTGATGTCAGCAGGGTTGTGACATTTGATGAAAACTCGGCATTTATCAATTCAAGGAAGACACCCGTTGAAGATCATGAAGAACCAAAGGAAGCCAGATTTCAAGACACTACCATGACTGAAGCAATTCTAAATGTTGATAGTGAAATTGAAGATCTGCAAGAACCTGTAGATCCACCTCGTGAGAAGGACTCTCACAAGAGGAAACCTGCATGGGCTAGAGAGCTCATTCAAGATCCAGAAAGATATGGCATTCCATAAGAAGGACACAGAGTAAAGAAGAGAACTAGATCACATACCAGCTATGTTGCTTTACTCTGTGATATTATGAACAAAGAACCTTCCAGTTATGAAGAGGCAGCAGAAAAGAAAGAATGGAAGGATGTCATGGTCAAGGAATACCAATCAATAATGAAGAATGATGTTTGGGATGTTGTCCCAAGACTTGAAGGGAAGTCTGTTGTGACTTCCAAATGGATCTACAAGATCAAGCATGTTGTAGATGGCAGCATAGAGAAATACAAAGCGAGATTTGAAACTCGTGGCTTCTCCCAGAAAGAAGGAATAAACTATGAAGAAACTTTTTCTCCTATAGCCAAGTACACTTCCATCAGATCAGTACTTGCTCTGGCTACAGTGATGAAATGGAAGATACACCAAATGGATGTCAAGACAACGTTCTTGAATGGTGTAGTCGAAGAGGAAGTGTATGTTGAGCAGCCACTCGGTTTTGAGACACATGACAGGAAGTCATATGTGTGCAAGTTGAAGAAATCCTTGTATGGCTCAAAGCAAGCTCCTAGGACTTGGTATGGTAGGATGGACAGTTTTCTATCCAGTTTGGGCTTTTCCAAGAGTAAAGCGGATTCCAGCCTTTACTACAAGGTTGAGGAAGGAAATCCAGTGATACCACTTCTGTATGTGGATGACCTGTTTGTTATCGAAGAAGATAGTTTGATTGTGGATACCAAGAGGAAGCTTGCTACCGAGTTCAAGATGAAGGACTTGGGGATGATGCACTATTTTCTAGGCATGGAGGTGTGGCAAAGTGTAGATGGGATCTTCCTTGGACAAGGGAAGTATGTAGTAGAGATCCTGAAGAGGTTTGGGATGATGGACTGCAAGGCCATGGCCACACCTATGGCATCAAACCTGAAGCTTCTGTGTGATGCTTCATATGAGTCGGTTGATGTTACTGTGTATCATCAGATGATTGGGTCCTTGATGTACCTGACGAACACAAGGCCAGATATTTTCTTTGCGGTGAACACATTGAGCCAGTTCCTAATGGATCCGAGAGGTGTTCACCTGGTTTCTATAAAGCACATTCTGAGGTATCTGAAGGGTACAGTTGATTATGGGCTCAAGTATGATGTGAATCAAAAGTTTAACCTGCAGGGTTATGTTGATTCAAATTGGGCATGCAGTGTTGCAGATAGGAAGAGAACTTCTGGGTGCTGCTTCAGTATGGGATCAGGTGTGATCTCTTCATTTAGTAGGAAGCATTCCTACGTAGAACTGAGTACAGCCGAGGCAGAGTATGTTGCATCATGTTCGGCTAGTTGTGAGGCAATATGGCTCTGAAAGCTACTGTTTGAGTTATTTGATCTTCCGCTAGAGGCTACTGGTATCTTTTGTGAAACCTAGAGTTGTGTGAAGGTGTCTGAGAATCCGGTGTTCCACGACAGGTCGAAACACATTGAGATCAAATATCACTATATCAGGGATATGGTGCAGAGAGGAGCAGTGAAGCTCCTATATGTTTTGACGGATGAGCAGGTTGCAGATGTACTGACGAAACCACTAGCCAGAGTGAAGTTCGAGTACTTCAGAGACAGGCTTGGTGTTCTTCAGATTGATGACACTTCGTGGAAGAAGTGATGGACACATTTGTAGGATCCATTATGATCATGGTGAGAGGAGGATCCTTCCATGGCTGTGGATATAAGCGCTGGATGAGGAGCATCAGGACGATGCTCTAGTTACTACTATGTATATGTATGTACGCATCATGTTGGATGTTGGATATGATTAGTTGGATCATTTATATGTATATGTATGTACGCATCATGTTGGATGCTGGATATGATCGATTGGATCATTTATATGTATATGTATGTATGCATCATTTTGGATGCTGGATATGATCAGTTGGATCATTTATATGTACATGTATGTTGATATGTATGAGGTATGATTAGGTGGATCATGTATTTGTATATGTATCAGGTGTATACATTGTATGATTAGGTAGATCATGTATGATGATATGTATCAGGCAGATACTATGTACGCATCAGGTGGATGCATTGTATGATTAGGATGATCATGGATGACGAGCTTCAGGATGTTTCTCCAGATGACATGCAATAGGATGATGCAGTGTTGATGATCAGGATGATCATGTGTACATCACGATGATGTATGGTGAGTATTAGGTTGATACTCTGTGGCCATTGACAGGTTGTGCAGATGAGCATGTAAGTAGACCTGGGAGATCTAGACAGGATGAAAAAGGCCTCAGATGCTCTTTCGAGTCATTGCTATGGGAGGACATGTAAGTAGACCTGGGAGATCTAGACATGATGAAAAAGGCCTCAGATGCTCTTTCGAGGAATTGTCCTATGGCATGTAAGTAGACCTGGGAGATCTGGACAGGATGAAAAAGGCCTCAGATGCTCTTTCGAGGCATTTCCATGACCACATGTAATCAGACCCGGAGATCTGGACAGGATGAAAAAGGCCTTAGATGCTCTTTAGGGTTCTTGCTTGGAAAGACACCCTTTTAATGTTTTGTGGTAGGAGTCACATGTAATCAGACCTAGAGATCTGGATAGGATGAAAAAGGCCTCAAATGCTTTTTAGGGTTCTTGCTTGGCAGGACACCCTTTTAAGGTTTTGTGACTATCACATGTAAAAGATCCTAGGAGATCCTATAGGTTGGAGTTGTGTACCTGTAACAGGATGGGATGCTCTTTCGAGGTTTTGTGACGCACGTAATAAGTCCTGAGGATTCCACAGTATGGCCAGTGATGATGAAGACCTGTAGGTGGTGGGCCTACACCCAGTATGAAAAAGGACTAGCTCTGTAGAACTTCCTATGATGAGTAGATTTAGAGATTGACTGAGATAGTAGCAGCAGTGACGATGACGATGATTCGAGGATGATGATTCGTTGATGATGATCTAGAGAAGAAGACTTGTGCTAGCAGATCTGTGTCAAGAAATACCTTCCTAGTTAAGAGGGAGTGTTGATGTATATGTAACTTCGGAATGTATTTCATCTATGTATATTGTACTCCTATAGAGATGTGTTATTCCTCTATAAGGAAGTGTCATCATTTGTATTGACAAGTGTCGCAAGTGTCGTAACTTGCCAATGGGTTATTAAGCCACCATGTATGGGGTCGACCTTGATTAAGTTAACCATGGGTTATTGTACTAAGCTAGACAAGTTGGCCCCATAAGTTTATTGGGCAGTTTGGACAAGTATAAATAGATATCTCCCGTTCTCTATTTTGATCACTTCATATCTCACTCTACATCACTCGGAAAGTGGCGCACATGTGAGGAGGAGGATCAACTACTAGGAGGAGACTATCTCTGTGTACTTGGGTTGTACTTTGGTTGTATCATTGCTCTATCTATCTCTAAGGAAGTTGTGGGGTTTTTCACCTTAGGGTTTTCCCCATGGAAACTCTGTGTGTCTATTGTCTCTTATGTTTGAATCTTGTGATGATTGATATGATTGCTATGATTGATATGCATTGATATACTGTACATGTTATTCTCTCAGTAAAGATCCTAGAGTATTTTGAATTAATGCTAAAAAATTTAACAATTACAATTCTGTGATTTCCAATTGAATATTATTGAGAGGAGGCGAGGGAGGGAAGGCCAAGATTGAGCCCTTGTCACGCTAGCATCGTCTGTTGTGGATCCCTTTGGAGCCCCTGCATCTCTTGTTGCCCCTTCTCCCGCACCGTCATCAGTCAAATCGATGAGGTCTCCCAGCCAACAGCCTTTAGGCCTGGATCCGGTTAGCGATTCGGACAACGAGTTGACGGTCGATACTTCCATGTCTCTGGATGCATTTTTGAAGCGCCATACTAGTGAGGATAATGAGAGTTTTTCAAATATTATTGACAAAATGAACAAGAAGACAAGGGAAAAGTACCACTACTTGCATGATTCCAAATCACAACCAGAGGAGAGGATTGCCGATGAGAATTATAGGATTACTGATGGTTTTGGTACCTCAGGGAAGCTTAAAGCACATTGGTTAATTGGAAATATTCAGCTAAGAATATTCTTATGTATGATTCAGCAAATCGAGAGGAATCACCGCTGACGAAGGTGGAAAGGGAAGATAGAGTGAAGGCATTGACAGAAGTGGTCGATACAAAGAATACGCATTTCCATGGAAAGGTACTTGATTCTAGGCCCAAAGAAGAAGACATTGTAGCGATACTCTACACTCCTATTGTAGGTGGAACACTGGTATCTTGGCCATTTGCGGAGTGGGATGTGGAGGGGGAAAAGAAAAGATATGATTTAGAGGATCTCCGTAAAACCCACCAGTTACTATTAGGGAATTCAAATAAGGATGATCCAAATAAGGGCACATCAGGTTACAGCTATGTGCAAACTCCATCGCCGGCTCCTGGAGTGGACGAGTCTCCATTCATTACATGGGGAGAAATAGAAGGAACTCCTCTAAGATTAGAGACAGAGGATACCCTTGTTGGTATTGGGGGTAACGGGGATGGCCTTCATTTCAATATTGGCACCAATTGAGTTGCGCGGTGGTGTAAAATCTAGGTCATGACTGCCCTAAATGTGCCTTCTCAGACCCAAACCCCTCTCCTCTCACAAAAACCAAAAATTTGGCACCAATTGAGTTGCACGGTGGTGTAAAATCCAGGTCACTACTGCCCTTAATGTGCCTTCTCTGACCCAAACCCCTCTCCTCTTGCGAAAACCAAAAATTTGGGGCCAATTGACCTGTGCGGTGGTGTAAAATCCAGGTCATGATTTCCCTAAATGCATCCCTTGGTGGTCACGTTCGTGGGTATGGACCAAGCTGCCAAAAATTTGGTGCCAATTGAGCCAAATGTGATGGTGCCCTGAATCCTTGAGCCAAATGTGCTGGTGCCCTGAATCCGTGGGTGTTCGTGGTTGTGGTTGCGTTCTCCAGTATCGCGGGTAGAACAAGCTGAGGCTGGGGTGGAGTTTTGGACAGAGCCATGGGTTAAGCCATGGGTGGTGGCATTCTCAACATCACAGATAGACCAAGGTAGACCAAGTTGTGGTGGGGTTTTGGACAGAGCCTAGCACTTTGGACAGAGCCATGGGTTAAGCCATTCCCTTTGCCTTTGACGATTTTTTTTTTTAAATATATTTTTAAATGTTTTTTATTTACAATAATATATATTATTTCATTAATATAATTTTTTATTTTGTTTTTTATTTAAAATATATTTTGTTTTGTTTTATATTTAAAATAATATATATTATTTTATAAATAGCCCATTTTGTTTTTTTTTAATTTAAAATATATTTTGTTTTGTTTTTATTTAAAATATTATATATTATTTCATAAATAACATTGATACTTGTGTTTTTTTTTAATATTTATTTATGTTATATGTTTTTGTTATTTGTGTTTTTTGATTCTCTACTCCCCGAAACATATTTTAAATTATTATTAGGTTGACTTCATTCTAAGCTCAAGGTTAAGGAAAAAGGTTACATTAGGAGCCTCTCCTCTTTCTGTTGGACCTGTTGGACTTGGTTGGGCAAGTGGTTCCCTTCATACCCTTCATAGGCTACCTTTGTGTATTGAATTTACCATATTGATAGATTGGGTTCATGCTCGTGATCCAAATAGACACATACCACCTTTCAGTATTGAATTTCCCCATCTGATAGGTTCGATAGGTTCTTTTTCCTTGCTTGGTCCATAGAATAAACTAGCTTTAAGAAAGTATCCATTGGAGTGAAGATTATCTCTTAAGAGAAATAACCACCAGACAAGTTTCGAATAGGAATATTCTCAAAACATACTTTAAACTGCTATTAGGTTGACTTCATTCTAATTGATCTATTAAAAGTAATGTTGTGAAAAAAAAACTTCTTATATTATAGTAGAAATTATGTTAGCTTCTTTTCACTTTTTCCATCTTTTTACGCTGAATCCATAGCATGCCACTAGAACAAAACTACTTCACTTCATTTTCATGTTGTTCCAGTATTACATGTAGCATTTTGCAAATGAATTTGTTGTTGTCACCATGTGACTCATTGGCAAGTCACTCCATATTTTTCACATACAAGTCATGAGTCGTGCTACTAGTGGAAGGTTGTCATTCAACCACCAAGACATTCTCCATAAGGCACTCTTACCAAAAATATATATGCCAAGCATGCTTCACCAAGGCACTTAGCACTAAGGAAATTTTCTTCAAAAGAGCTTTTCACTAATGCACTTCACTAAGATGGCCTTCACTACTACAACAAGTATACACAACATCACACCCTTATCATCTAAAATTGTCACCACAATGAATTCACCGGCCAAACTTCACTATGTCCATGTGTTAGTTATTAATTAGGACATCTTCCTCTTGGATAATGCATGCCCCTATACCTCAATTTCCACTATAAGACACCAAGGGCATTGTCACTTCATGATCATTAAAAATCTTAGATTGTTCACTACATCCTACATTTCCCTTCAGTAATATCATGTTTTGTTCCATTAGGAAATCACATATTCATGCATCAATATGGCTCACCTCAAAGGGATATTGTCTACATATTGCACATGGCTAAGGTGAGCAATATCCAAATCATTCCAATTTTCCTCATCGACCTACAAGAAGACTAAAGGGATGCCCATATTTTCCAAAGGAAAAAAACAAGATGTCTTATGTACATTAATCTCCACCACTTAAGGCTATTTTTGTCTCGATAAAGCCTTCAAAAACCCACTTGCTTCATCTAATTAATATTTCATTGTTCAAAATTGTCTTCAATAAACAAGCACTTCATCCATTTACGGTGGAACCTGCTTCATTAACCTTTACACTATGCCACTACCAAAACTTTTTCCTGCAATTGTACCAAGATCAAATTACATCTCATACCTCAATACATGTCTTTGTCCTTCATGACTAAGGCAAGGTCGAGTAACTAATTCAACATCGCACTTATGCTAATGAAAGTGCACCTTCATGTTCTTGTTAAACTTAAGTGCTTAATTCTACCACCTATTCTTCAACACATTTCCACACTTATAATCCCTAAAGCTTCTTCAACCAATTTCCACCACCAAGTCACGCCATTGACTCAAAGACTCCAACTTGTCATGGTCACCTTTCAAACGTCACACCTAGCAACCTTGCACTTGTTCCTATTTCAATCGCCCTATCTTCTAATGTAGTACATGATTGTTTCCCTAAATTGTTTTTTATTTATAAAAGTTAGAGTTAATGGGGTATACTAAGAGATTGCTATGTAGGTTTTTTAATTAATCATTAATGCTTTTATTCTCTATCCGTATATATTTTAAAAATAAAAATAAAAAACAAAATTATTTAAATTTTTTTAAAAACTCCATATTTAAAAGTGCTTTTATTATATTGAATTTTAAAATTATCATTTATATCATCTTCTCATTATATCAATATTTTGAAGATAACAAAAATCTCATCTTTTTTTATATATATTAATATTATTTTGAAAATAACAAAAATACTCGATATCTATAGCATTTTTATTATTTTAAATTTCAAAATCATTTAATTAGCTTTTCTTTCTTAAAAATATGTTCATTATAATTTTTAAATATTTGAATGTATTCTTATGAATTCCTCATATGATATAGATTTTTTTTTTATAATTTGTTGAAGGAGTCAAAAAATAATAAGTATTGATTTATGAAGTTTGAAAAACACGGCTTCAAGTAAATATATATAATAATCCTGGCGTAGTATATATATATATATATATATATATATATATATATATATATATATATATATGAAGTTTGATAAACAATACTCAACAAATTTCACAATACCTTGCAAAGCTTCTAGAGCCTCTGCCTTAATTAAGAAGCCCTTATATTTCCCCACATCGAACTTGTTAAATTTTCAGAATTTACTTCAATCTGATCTAGGATCTTAACTGAGAGAACAACATGTACAACAAATCTATAGCATTTCAATCATGGACACAATAATGCAAGCACACAAGAGACACAGAGTTTACTTGGGGAAAACCATAAAGGTGAAAAACCCCAATAACTTCCTCAGAGATAGATAGAGCAATGATACAACCAGAATACAAGAGATAGTCTTCTCCTAGCAGCAGACCCTCCTCCTCCACAAGTGCGCCACTCTCCCAAGTGTTAGTGAGAGAATAGAACGTGTAAAATGAGAGAGACACACTCTCTATGTATACACTAACTTGACTTGACCTTTACTCAACTAGGTCGGCCTCAACTTAACCACTTTACATAATGCTGACTGGGCCGACCCCCACTAGGGTGGTCTAATAACCCTTTGACCCACATGGCTGACCCCCAATAGGGTGGTCTAATAACCCTTTGACCCACATGACTTATACAGGGCCGACCCCAACAAGGTGGTCTAATAACCCATCAAGTATAAGTTACGACACTTACAATATAAATGACGACACTTCTGTATAGAGGAATAATAACATCTCTATAGGAATACAACCACTTCCGTATAGAGGAATAATAACATCTCTATAGGAATACAATATACATATATGTGAAATACATTCTGAAGTTACATATACATCAACACTCCCTCTTAACTAGGAAGGTATTTCTCGACATAAGTCTTCTAGCACAAGTCATCTTCTCTAGATCATCGTCACTGGATAATCGTCATCGAGTCATCATCATTGTCACAGTTGCTGCTATCTCAATCAATCTCTGAATCTACTCGTCATAGGAAGTTCTACAGAGCCAGTCCTTTTTCATACTGGATGTAGGCCCACCACCTGCAGGTCTTCGTCATCACTGGCCATACTGTGGAATCCTCGGGACTTATTACATGCGTCACAAAACCTGGTTGCAGCATCCCAGGCTATTACGAGCACACAACTCTACCTGTTGGATCTCCCAGGAGCACATTACATGTGACCCATCACAAAACCTGGCTGAAGCATCCCAGGCTATTACGAGCACACAGCTCTACCTATCGGATCTCCCAGGAGCACATTACATGTGATCTCACCACAAAACCTGGCTGAAGCATCCCAGGCTATTACGAGCACACAGCTCTACCTATCGGATCTCCCAGGAGCACATTACATGTGGCCCACCACAAAACCTGGCTGAAGCATCTGAGGCCTTTTTCATCTTCTCGAGATATCCTAGGAGCAAATTACATGTGGTCATGGAAAAACCTGGCTGAAGAATCTGAGGCCTTTTTCATCCTGTCCAAATCTCCCAGGAGAAAATTACATGCCATAGGAAAAAACCTCGCAAGAGCATCTCAGGATGTTATGGGTACACAACTCCAACCTGAAGATCTCCTAGGGAACAAATTACATGTCCTCCCAGAGTAATGTCTCGAAAGAGCATCCCAGGCTGTTACGGGTACACAACTCTGACCTATAGGATCTCCCAAACATGCTCATCTGCACAACCTGATCCACGGCCACAAAGTATCAACCTGATACTCACCATACATCATCCTGATGTACACATGATCATCCTGATCATCATCACTGCAACATCCTACTGCATATCATCTGGAGCAACATCCTGAAGCTCGTCATCCATGATCATCCTGACCATACAATGCATCTACCTGATGCATACCAAGTATCTACCTGATACATATCATCATATACAATGTATCTACCTGATACATACATAGATACATGATCCACACAATGTATCCATCAACATACATGATCTACCTGATACATATACAGATACATGGTCCAAGCATCCAACATGATGCATACATACATAAATGATCCAACCGATCATATCCAGCATCCCACATGATGCGTACATACATAAATGATCCAATTGATCATATCCAACATCCAACATGATGTGTACATACATAAATGTAAATGATCCAACTGATCATACAGAGCAGAAACTAGAACATAATCCTGATGCTCATCATCCAGTGCTTACATCCATGGCCATCTCAAGAATACCAAGCCTCTCCCTGAAGTACTCAAACTTCACCTTGGCTAGTGGCTTCATCAGCACATCTGCAATTTGCTCGTCCGTTGCAATACATAGGAGCTTCACAGCTCCTCTCTACACCATATCCCTGATATAGTGATATTTGATCTCTATGTGTTTCAACCTGTCATGAAACACTGGGTTCTCAGACAGCTTCACACAACTATGGTTATCACAAAAGATACCAGTAGCATCCAACGAGAGATCAAATAACTCAGACAGTAGCTTCCGTAGCCATACTGCCTCACAACTAGCTGAACAGGCTGCAACATACTCTGCCTCAGCTGTACTCAGTGCTACCCAGGACTGCTTCCTACTAAACCAAGAGATCACACCTGATCCCATATTGAAGCAGCATCCAGATGTGCTCTTCCTATCTGCAACACTGCCAGCCCAATCTGAATCAACATAACCCTGCAGGTTAAACTTTTGATTCGCTTCATACTTGAGCCCATAGTCCACTGTACCCTTCAGGTACCTCAAAACATGCTTTACAGCAACCAGGTGAACACTCCCTGGATCCGTCAGGAACTAGCGCAATGTGTCCACCGCAAAAGCAAATATCCAATCATCTGACAATACATAGAGACATCAACCGGATCAGATGAAGCATCATATAGAAGCTTCAGGTTTGATGCCATAGGTGTGGCCATGGCCTTGCAGTCCATCATCCCGAACCTCTTCAGGATCTCTACTGCATACTTCCCTTGTCCAAGGAAGATTCCATCTGCACTCTGCTACACATCCATATCTAGAAAGTGGTGCATCATACCCAAGTTCTGCACATATATGACTCCCTGTCATGTGTCTCAGAACCAAGTGGCTACTCCACATACACTTCCTCTTCAACTACACCATTCAAGAAAGCTGTCTTCAAATTTATCTAGTGTAGCTTCCCCTTCATCACTGCAACCAGAGCAAGTACGGATCTAATGGAAGTGAATCTGGATACAGGAGCAAAAGTCTCTATGCTACCACCTGCAGCATGCTTGATCTTGTAGATCCTCTTGGAAGTCACTACAGACTACCCTTTGGGACTGCATCCCAAACATCTTCATGATCGACTGGTACTCCTCAATCATGGCATTCTTCCCAAATCCTGGGAACTTCAATATCTTCAATATTTTCAATAGATAACTTTGTTGCTGAACAAATTTTGTAGTCCTTCTTTTGTAGGTGATGGTATACGATCTTTCCTACACAACAAGTTAAATTGCATGATTAGAGAACATCTCATAGTTTTCAGAACAAATTCTTATACATAAAGAAATATGTCACACAGTCATGCAATTATCTTAGCCAATGCTTCAATACAACATTTATCCATATTCCGTAACTTTCTAAATGCCTTCCAATCTCTACCAGAACATTGTTAAGAGTGTGCACAACTCCTAACATGTCAGCAAAGAGGTTTCATTCTAGATAAGTAGCAATGGAATGTTGTACAATGCCATAGGCCACTTACCCATCAAATGCATATTAGTAGTATACTGTTCATTAATGCAATCATTCTAATATGCACAATACATATCCTAATTCTAGGAACATAATCCTATACATCATTGAATAACATTATGTAAGAAATGACAATTCAAATACTTATCTTTGTTTGGTTACTGGGTGGACTCCCTCTGAATCTTTGCAACTCCATTCTGATGTGGATTGTAAAAAGTGGTCAACTCCCTCTGAATATCTGCATCCTTGCAACAACTACTGAAGTGTGCTCCTTTGCTTTCTTGCAGGAACAACTGGAGTGCACTCCCTCTTGATCTTTTCTTCCTGGATTACCTATCCTTGAACTTACATTCATCCTTAATCACTATGCATGCTTATTAGTATCATCATTGTGTTATCCTTGAGGTCTCATACATAATCACACATTTATTAGTATAATCTTAATACTATCAAAACAAAATATTCTTAAACATGTATAGTCATGATCATTCACAGATAATAAACATTAGTATTCAAGTTTTCAAAGAAGTCTTCTTTTACTCATGCATATTCTTATTTGATCACAGGACTCTTCTGATTAGTTAAATCATCAATGCATAAACCCATGATTACTCAAACCTATACCTTCATGATTCTTCTGGTTAGTCATATCATCAATTATGGTAAGAAACATAATATGCATACATCCATGACTATTCAAACCTGTGACTTCATGAATAATCATTATCAACAACACAACAGTATAAGATCCTAACACAAGGTAGGATTCTAGCTTGATATAGGAAAAACATACCTGGATTTGCATGCTAGCTAGATATGTCTAACATACCTGCATAATGTCTTCTGGTTCTCTTCAGTGACTTGTGATAGTAACCTGCATGTCTCATAAGTTAACCATTGTAGAACCAAGTTATACATACCTCGTAAGTAGATCTTCTATGTGATCCATGACAATGGATGAATCTTTGTCTTCATGTCACCATGATCATATGTTCTTGAAGTAGAACATGATTTCTCTTTCTTGGTGTACCTTTTATGTTAGCAAGAAACATAAACCTCATACAACACCATAATGCATTAGTACAATCATAAGTGTCCACACCCTAACCAATGAATATCTTCTATCATGCATTCATAATTTTGTTAAGGTGATACGAAAAATCTCAAATCAAGATTGTGCTAACCATAATAATCATGAAGACAAACATACCATAAACTTAAACATGAACAAATCTCAAAACATACCTCAATGAGTCATACCTATCGAGATCGCTTGTAATATTCTTATATAAGGCCTTAGCCTCATCTCTCTCTGAAATAGGAACTTCTTCACTTATGTAGGTGACCAATCCAACTTCTTCTAGGATTAACCCAATCCACTTGATTTGCAAGAACTGGACCTGGAGCTAGATTAGGGTTTGTCAGAGAAACCCCAAAAATTCAAACTTTGAATTTCAAACTTACAAAAGGATATAAATATGCACCTTGATGAGCTGATCAAGCTGCTATATTCATAATTTGAAAACTGCAAAGTTTCACTCCTCAATTTTTCCTTTGAAACTTCCGGATTCACTGGACGTGACCCCGAACTGGGGTTTGATCAAGCCCACTCTTCTACCCAATAAAAAGGTTTGGTCCAAAGCTCTAAGCTTCTATTTTTATGAGGAGCTTCGAGCCGTGGTCACAGATTTCAAAAATTCCCATTTTTGCGGAAGCCCTAATTTTCCACTTTTCTGATCAAAGTCCCGAACTAGGGTCTGATCAAGCTCGGCCTTCTGCCCAACCAAAAATTCTAATATTGGTCTCTAAATTTCTATTTTGATGAGTAGCATTCAGCCGTGGTCTCCGATTACAAAAATTTCAACTTTATTTGAAACTCTAAATTCCGGAAGCCATGAATGAAGGTGCTAAAAAATAATTCTGTTTTGACAGAAATATGTACCTGATTGTTTATGGTGTAACTCCGAACTTTTCAATCCATGAGGTCTGAAAATTTTTCTTGAGATAGCCCGATCTGTCATATTTCCATCCCGATAGGTCTGACCTCAATTGGATTCTCTGAGAGAGAGTTATGCCAACTGTCATAACGTGACCTGTTTATGGGATAAAACAGGAGAGCGAACTTGTACAGTGTGGCACATGTCACGGGTTCAACTTCGGCCTCTGAAAACTTTTCCTGAGATAGTATATTCTGTGTACTACCTTTCACTTTTTACAAAATTTCATTGGGAGATTCTTAGCCCAAGTTATGACCTTTTTCCCAAGGTCACCTAATTTTGACTCAGATCTGGAAGAGGCATAAACCCTATATTGTACAGATCATAAATCACAAAGTAAAACGAATTAGAGGTTGTCCTTTGAACAGAAGGTACATGGGGATCTGATATTCAACCTGTAAAATTTTTAGACCCGAAAAATTCACCAAAATGGATTTATAGTGAAAGTGCTACGATGACCGGTTTTTGCTATATCAAGCCCTAGCTTCGTAAGTGCAACAAGTGTCATACATGCCATATCATGCCTTCTTTCAGGCTAGCTTTGATACCATGTTAAATTTTCAGAATTTACTTCAATCTGATCTAGGATATTAACTGAGAGAACATCATGTACAACAAATATACAGCATATCAATCATGGACACAATAATGCAAGCACACAAGAGACACAGAGTTTACTTGGGGAAAACCATAAAGGTGAAAAACCCCAATAACTTCCTCAGAGATAGATAGAGCAATGATACAACCAGAATACAAGAGATAGTCTTCTCCTAGCAGCAGGGCCTCCTCCTCCACAAGTGCGCCACTCTCCCAAGTGTGAGTGAGAGAATAGAATGTGTAAAATGAGAGAGACACACTCTCTATTTATACACTAACTTGACTTGACCTTTACTCAACTAGGTCGGCCTCAACTTAACCACTTTACATAATGCTGACTGGGCCGACCCCCACTAGGGTGGTCTAATAACCCTTTGACCCACATGGCTGACCCCTAATAGGGTGGTCTAATAACCCTTTGACCCACATGACTTATACAGGGCCGACCCCAACAAGGTGGTCTAATAACCCATCAAGTATAAGTTACGACACTTACAATATAAATGACGACACTTCCGTATAGAGGAATAATAACATCTCTATAGGAATACAACCACTTCCGTATAAAGGAATAATAACATCTCTATAGGAATACAATATACATATATGTGAAATACATTCCGAAGTTACATATACATCAACAGAACTCTGGGCACCAGATGTCGCTTTCCTTATTTGGAGGGGTAGCTAATTGAACTGGAATATGTGAGTATGTACAGTACAGATGAAATGATATTCTAATTGCAAAAAAAATTATCAAGTTCACCTATGGTGTCATGTAATAACTTCAATACTAGCTCGTGTCTTTGAATCCATCTACAATGTTACAATTTACTAAATTTTAACACTGTAGGTGGATTCATTGTCAAAATTGTAATTTTCCATTGTCGGAGTGAAACAACTAAAAATGACCAAATAAATGACCAATTGTTATGTGGTCATTTTTAGTTTAGTTCTTATCCCTTGACCAAATTGGTCATTTATCTTGGTTATTTGTAGTTTAGTTCTTATCCCATGACCAAATTGGTCATTTATCTTGGTCATTTTTAGTTAGCTCACTTAAAATTTCTCAATTTTGGTCATTTATCCCTTTAAAAAACTATGGTGACCAAATTTTTTGGTCTCCTTGTCACTTATCTCTCATTTTGTACTAGTGTTGTAAGCCCGTAAATTTGTGTTGTTTCCCATTGACTGAAAACTGCATCCAAAGTTCAGCAAAATCCCATAAGATGGGGCCAAGAGTGAGTAACAATTGAACGCCCAAAGCCACATCACATCCGCCTAAGGACAAGGAAAACATGTCAAGCGCAGGTTATAATCTTCCAGAGAGATATGCACATTATGACACTTCCCCTTGCAAGGTAAGGTTCCCCCATTGGCAACCATGAGTTCAAAGTTGAAGCAAGGATGGAAAAAACAATCATCCTGTTTGGAAATCTGAGGGTCAATGAAGTTATGAGTGCTACCAGAATCAATGAGTATTGTAAGAGGAAGCTTCTTGAAGTAACCCCTGACCCGCATTGTTTGGGGGGTGGTGATTTTGGCTAAAGCATGGAGATATATCTCTGGGTGGTCTTCCTGAGACGGAGGTTCAATAGGTGGCTCCTAAATGTTGACATGATCATCCATTGTGTCTGGAGCTGCTTCACCAATTTCATAGGCAGGCAAAGAATCCACATCCAAGAGATAGAGCTTTTTTTGAACACATCTATGTCCCCAAGTGAATTTCTCATCACAATTATAACAAAGCTCTTTTTCTCTACGGGATGGGAGATCGTTGAGAACCCATATTTCAGAAGGGAACAAAAGTTAGTTTGGTGCGTTGCTGGGCTGCAATCTTGTCTTCTTCCAACTTAGCCAACCTCGGGATTCCATCATTGTGTTGTGACATAAAATTTTAACTCTTGAGCGGATTTCATCCTTAAGACCACTGATAAAACAACTCCTGTAGAATTCATTAGACAATCCTTCTGTGTGATTGGCTAGTTTCTCAAATTTGTTCTGCTACTCTCTCACAGTTCCAATTCGGTGAAGTTTAGTGAGGGCTCCTGTGAAGTCATCAAAGGCACTAGGACCAAATCATTGCAAAAGGATCTGGAAAAAATATGGCCATTTTGGCTCTTCATGAGCCTTGATGTACCAACGATATCATTGAAGAGCTTCTTGTTCCAAATGAAAGGAACCAAGTGGAACTTTGTTGACATCAAAAGTATTATGCAGACTAAAATATTGTTCTACACAATAGATCTGGCTAGTCGGATCAATACCATTGAAGCGAGGAAAATCAAGCTTCGGACCATGGAAATTGCTGAACGAAGAGAACCCATTGTCTAATGAAGACTCGGATTGTCATTTGTTGTTCATGGCTGAATGCTCAAGATGGAGGCCAAGAAATTTTTCATCCAGATCTTGGAGTTTGGTTTGGATGGCTGCAAGTGCTTCCTCCATGGTTTTTGCTCCTGGGCAGGTGACAACCATAACCAGGAGTTTTTTTTTAAGAATGGATCTTCTACACTGCAGAAGGGATCAGAAACAGATGGATCTGCAATGGCGTGAAAGGGATCAGCAACAGATGGATCTGAAATGACGTGGAAGGGATTGAAAACAGACAGATCTGAAATGGCACGGAAGAGATCGGTAACAGATAGATCTGAAATGACGCGGAAGTGATTGACAATAGTTCTGCATAGAGGAAATATGTGATGTATCAGCTGAAAAGAGATATGGACCCCATATGCTCGGCTTCCTAATGGTTCAGGGGATTCAATCGGCCACCAATGTTGTCTAACGGCTTGCAAGTTGGGGCAGTACCCCTCACTCCATGACTTAGGTAAAACTGATAACCGCTTTGCCACAAACGATAGCTCGTGGTTTACCTCACAGGTGGGAACTGGTCAATCAGGGATCTGTTCTCTTTTCACTGGTAGGTCCTCTCAATGGGCCAGCTACTTTGGGGTTCCTATGGTACTCCTCACAATGAGTTTTAGGGCTTATGCCCAAGTACTTCCCACAGTTAAGCAGATAGGGATTATTCCCAGATCCGAACCTGCAACAGATGCGAAAAAAACAAATTGGTAGAAATTTCACCCAATGACCCCAAGAAAGTGCTCTGATACCAGATGTGAAGAACTTGCAACAATTAATTAATGAAAATACATGAGATAGCATAAACAACAGAACTCAGAATCTCTTTATTGATCGCAGGCCACTTCGAGGGGGCAACCTCCTTTGAGCAAGCTCAATACAAATAAATTCATGGTACCTTCATTAGCCTTAACACACACTTATATACTAAGTCTATGCCCAATAATATGGGTCAATACCATGGGACATATAATACTACGGGACGACTTACAAAGCATATGCGTCCAATACTATGGGTCAATACCATGGGCTAATACAAACTATGGATCAACAAATACTATGGGACAACTTACAAAGCATATGCGTCCACCAACAATATACTAACAAAGTAAAGAGAAGGGTTGACATGGGTTCCTAACAGATTGAATGAGTCGACTCTGTTATGGCAGAAGCAATTAAGAATAAGCAGAATGAGCAAAAGTAGGTTTACACTACACAGAAAAACACAATATGCATAGACAATATGCAGGAATGCGAATTGATTCTATTATTGGGTGAATTCCCAATTAGATTGATGTATGTTACAATATTATACATGCTTATATAAATTTTTGAGATGCTTGGGTGCCTGCCGTTACATTTAGTTACAAAGAAGAAGTTAGAATGGTTCAACTGTTCAATCGTTACAGTCGACTGAAAGAAAGAGAGACAGTCTGTTGAAGTTCGATAGTCGCTAGTCGCATGTCGAAGCTACTTGCCAATGTCATGAACTGTGAGGTTGCTAAATATGTCGAAGATGCGGAGTGTGTCGCAGTATGTCAAAGTCGAGACTCATCGGAGTTGTGTCGACGTTGAAACCTATCGAAGTTAATCAGTCGAGTTGAAGTCATGTCGAAATTGCATCAACGTTGATGACTTGCCAACTGTGATGCAGATCACATAGAACCACATATACAGATATATTGCAAGGAATACAGTGATACAATAAACACAAATTCTATTAAATGGAAGAAATAGAACAAACTGTAAAATAAAGTAGCTATAATGGTGGTAGCTTATCTTTGAGAAGAGATGTGATGACTACACTTATTCATGGAAAATTGAATACCAAAAGAGTCCAAAAGGGCCTATTTATCATAATCATGAGGGAAAACCTAAATATCCAAAACCCTAACCCTAGGAAATGAATCGTCATAAAGTTTGCAGCCCCAAGGTGGTTAGTTGAACAGTCAAATTCTGGGGGTGATAAATTTTGAATAAGAGCTCTATTTGGGGTGCTCAGCAAACCGTTGGAAAGATATGGTTGAGGACTACAATTGTGAAACAGGCCCTGATGAGAGCCTAGGTTATTATATGGGCCACTATTGGCCCAAAAGACATCATTTAGGGCCTCAAAACAGCCCCAGAAGTTTAGGATCTGGAAAACCATAGAAAAACTACTAGAAAATTGCCAAAATGAAAAATTGTTTTGAGCTAGTGGCATATGTGGGTTTCCATCGATATCCATCTGGATCAGTCCTCCCCCCTTAGGATTCAATGGTATCCATTGTTTTGAGTGAACCCATCAAATGGGAAAAATTCTGGTGAACTTGACTCCCGGTGAGCCACTTTCCTTGGTGGAGTAGCTACCCTTCTTTGACAACCCGATATAGTTGGATATTCTGCTAGCGGGTTCCCTTAACCTATGTTTCCATGATCCGAGCAAGGGTTTCCTATTCCATGCAGGTAGGGTTAAGCTCTTTCGGTGTCAACTTCTCTGCCACCTCCGATGTGTCCAGTAATGGTGGAAAATATGGGCGAAGGAGCTCCACATTAAATATTGGGTGCAGGCCAAGGAATGGAGGAATGCTTAATTCAAAGGATAAACATTCTGAACAACCCGATAAGGAATAAGGAATGGAGGAATGCTTAATTGACAACCCTATATAGTTGGATATTTTGGTAATGGGTTACCTTAACCTATGTTACTATGATCCGATCAATGGTTTCATGTTCCATGCAGTTAGGGTTAAGCTCTGTAGGAACTGTCAACTTCTATACCACCTTTGATGTGTCCAGTAATGGTGGAAAATATGGGCAAAGGAGATCCACATTAAATAATGGGTGCAGGCCAAGGAATGGAGGAATGCTTAATTCAAAGGCATTCTGACCAACTTCCTTAGTGATGCTGTATGACCCATATTGAAGTGGACGAAGCTTGCGATGGGGTCCTATGAGCCTCTATTTTTGCAAATGCAAGAAAACCTTATCACCCACCTGCAACTTGTGTGGAAAATGATGTTGGTCATGTCATTGCTTGTACATGGTATTGGATTTTTCCAAAATGTCATGGACTTTGTTGACACAGCAACTGTCGACACGGGTTCACTTCGCACTGTCGTCAACAACCCATCAACGAAACTCCCTTATGCACTGGCCCAGAAAGGTTTTACACTTTCTAGCAACACTCGCAGAGCGAGTGAGGTCTCACCCGAAATGCACAAGGGGGATGTAGGAACCAATTTTTCGCAGTACTAGAGTTGAGGACATGCATTAAACACACATTGCACTCACCGAAACTAGAGATTATGCCTTCCGCACTATACTAACATTTCATCATTTGCATATTAATCAATCACATCATTAACACGTGATAAAAAATCGCATCAACATGATCTAACTATTCATGAACAACAATTATTGAACCCACACAGTATTAAACATTAAACAGACATTCGCATTCACCATTTAACATAAACAAAGACACAGATAGCATCATAATCGAACATCTTCATGCATTCGTTAAAACCTGCGGAATGACATTTGCAGAAACCATCAATACATCATATCGCAAATACAAAACAGATCAACAACTGGATCAAAACTTGACAGATCGATTACTCCATTCATCATCGATATGGATCCCCTTAGGCATACAATCATACTCCTATTTATACAAAATGGTCCACATGACCCTTATCTAACAAACTATATATTTCTGTGCTTCCACGTTCTCCGTGAATGACCCTTTCTTCTGCGGATTCTCCCTTTTGCAGTTGTCAACTTCCACACTTCCTGCGGACTAATCCCGTGCCAATAGGCCCCCAACACAAACTTGTGGCTCGCCCTTGAGCCAACTCAATTGGACACCGCTGGTCCTGGTCTCGTCTGTCACTGTGGTAACTTCTGTAGATGTTCATGGAATCTATAGCTCATTGTCATGTACTTCTAGAACTCATCCTCTAGTCTCTTGAAACCTTGATCATCTACCTCGAACTCATCCTCCAATCTCTTGAAACCTTGATCATCTACCTCGTATGCACTTGCTCAGGCACTTCAGGCTTGCTGCGACTTGGGGACAAGTGCATCATCGTCGCCAAATTGTGAAACAGGCTAGCTACTCTGGTGCATCTGTTCCAAACATTTGACAAACCACTGCTGGAGCTAGCGGGCCTCCGCCCCTGGTGTTCTGGTGGTTAGGGAAACCCCGACCCTTCTAACTACTACTGCACTCAAAACAAAAAATGTACCATCAAAATTCACTTTATAAGAACTAATACGATTCAAGTTGATGATGTGAACCATAAGGGTAAAATTTGTAAAATGAATTGGAGGGAAAAAGAAAAAACTACTTTTTCTTATTGTATTTTTGACATAACTCTTTAACAGTTTACCCAAATTTCAAGTTTGGGCACTCGTTGGATGTGGAATTTAATTCCGCATCCAAACCATACCCACACTGCATACTTCTGAGGCACCCACGACATGAAAAAAAAAAAATTCAATAATAAAAAACGTATTTTAATATTAACATGTGTTTTTTTATTGAAATTTTACTTAAAACGTAAAACTACAGGTAAAATAAAAAAAATAAAAATTAATAGGCATCAAATTTTCATTTTACTGGCAAAATTTTTAAGAAATCCCAGGCCTATTTAGGGTGAAAATTGTAGATGGAGTGTAATGTTAATATATAGATTGTTCATGTGATGAAATATAAAGTTTTGCATAGCACATCTAGAAGGAAGATACAAGCCAATTTTTGTTGAATAGGTATCTCTTGCTAATTGATGTTATCAATTTGTAATGGGTCCCAAAGATTCACCTTAAAATAACTTATAAATCCTATAACATCCTTACCTAATTCTTACTACTCATTGAACATAGTATATTCAAAAGCAAAGAAGATGCAAAGTTCATTTTCTAGAAATAGATGTCTTAAACTACCTAAATCATAATGCATCTTCTCAAAAGGTAGCCCTCTATAATTTTAGTATTGGTAAAAGAGCATGATCTTGTTCATTATTATCATTTTTTTTCTATCCCAAATAGAGCAAAAATATAGGATTATAATGCGATAAAGATGCAATGTTGTCTTGTTCAACAAGTTGTTACATGTGGATCCATCACCCATTCAAATTAAATGACTATTAACAAGTTCGGTTGGTGGCACAGAGATTAACAATGCTTTGGACGAATATGACTCAAATAACAATAGTTCTTGAAATTTCCATTTTTTTAGATATATGTAAATAGTTGGTCCATTCACATGTGCAGTGTGAGGCTGAAATGGATGGCACTGTGGAGATAGATATCAGAAAAATATAACTAATGATACCAAATAGTGCATTAAAATCTTGTTGATTACTCTTTGGATGACTATTAAAATTGCGTCCATTACTCTTTAGTTGGATGTTTTTTTTCGCCAACAGTTTTCGGGCCCATGGTTTTGGGTAACCTGTGGTATTTTCCAATTGTATTTCCCCTTTATAAGAAAGACATTGTAATACAGCTAGGGTTGATGTATTAGGGATTATGTATTGTAAAGATATCTGAGATCGTGAAGAGAGACTGTGAGACAGTGAAGAGGAAGTGCAGCGGATGTGCTATAGGTTGTATCCCTTCATTTGGTGGATGGTATAATAATAAGGACTGGCAATTTCAGTGTGGACGTAGCCCATCTTGGGTGAACCACGATATATCGGTGTCTCTCTTGTAATGTGTTTGTGTGATTATATTTGCATTTTTTTTTATTGTTATTGCTCTGTGATCCTGTTTTTCTAACAAGTGGTAGTTAGTGAATTTCCTTTTGTTCATGTGTTGAGTTGAGTTTATGCCACACCTTTCAAGTAGGAAAACTTAGAACTTGATAGGGCTCAAAAAAGTGTTTCGCATGACCTATTGGAACCTTTTTCATGAGCTTTCCTTGAACATGACCCACACATGAGACCTCCTTTCATGTCACTCTCGCACATATGCTTCCATGGGATCTCGTAGTGCTCTTTACTTGGCACTCTAGAAGGACACTTTACGAGATTTTCTCTCTCCCTTACTCATTTTCAATGTTTAATTACTTTTATTTTGCAAAAGAAGATCATCAAAACAATGGGGAAAAAATATTATTTGACATCAGTAGTTGTAATAGGTTAAGAGATAGATTTTGTTTGTATTTGTTCGTGATTTTTTAAGGAATGTACAAGAATCACTCTACCTTCCTCCTCTAATTTACTTCCATGCACTAATTTAAATAGGGTAAATAGGAGTTCCTTCCCATTCTTGCACTTCATGTGGCCATATTTGTTATGGTTTTTCCCATGATGGTTTGTTGTAGTAGGTAACTACATGACACATAAACAAAATATTCAAAAATGTTTTTTGGTTATGGGGAAGAACATTGTTGGTGTTGCCACCATACAAACATCGGTGCCTCAGTTCAGAGGTAGAACTCACCAAGAGGTATCGTTTTTGAACAAGTTACATTGTTAATGTTAGAAAACAAGATCACATAGCAATAAAAGAAAATAGATGCAGAATTAAAAACACATCATAACAAAATATAAGAGAGAAACATGGTTCACCCGATATGGGCTACATCCACGGAGAAACAACCAATCCTTTCTTTTATTCCATCCAGCAAAATGAAGCGATACAACTCATAGTGCATCTTCTGCTAACTCTTCTTCACTCTCTCACATTATCTCTCACAAACACTACTACTCATCCATAATACAATGCCCTCTTTAAAAGAGGGTTGTCTTCTAGGGAAAAAATACACAAACATAATCTCTACGAGTAGATATGTAACCTAATTATGAACGTTCTATATTGGCTTGGAAATTACATTATTTTCAATCTCCTCTTTTCTGCCACATTTCAATGGAATAAATGAACCAAAAAATGTTCCTTAGGGGATCGCTTCCATGAACCCCCATGAACCTTCAGGACGAGGGGGTGTGCCACCACCTCGAACCCCCATATAGCTCGGTCATTTATTTTGGGATCCAAACACAACTAAAACAATACTGTGACTTAGGAATATAATTATTAGGGAAGTTTTGAGGTAAAAAATGGGCCTCAAAACAAAAAATGTACCATCAAAATTCACTTTATAAGAACCAATAGGATTCAAGTTGATGATGTCAACCATAAGGGTAAAATTTGTAAAATCAATTGGCGGGAAAAAGAAAAAACTAGTTTTTCTTATCGTATTTTGACATAACTCCTTAACGGTTTACCCAAATTTCAAGTTTGGGCACTCGTTATATGCGGAATTTAATTCGGCATCCAAACCATACCCACACTACATACTTCTGAGGCACCCAGGACATGAAAAAATAAAATTTCAATAAAAAACGTATTTTAATATTAAAATGTGTTTTTAATTGAAATTTTACTTAAAACTTAAAACCACAGGTAAAATAAAAAATAAAAAAATTAACAGCCATAAAATTTTCATTTTACTGGCAGAATTTTTATGAAATCCCGGGCCTATGAGACACTAGGAAAAGGATTTAGGGTGCAAATTGTAGATGGATTGTGATGTTAATATATAGATTGTTCAGGTGATGAAATATAAAGTTTTGCATATCACATCTAGGAGGAGAATACAAGCCAGTGTCTGTTGAATATGTACCTTTTGCTAATTGATGTTATCAATTTGTAATGGGTCCCAAAGATTCACCTTAAAATAACTTATAAATCCTGTAACATCCTTAACTAATTCTTACTACTCATTGAACATAGTATATCCAAAAGAAAAGAAGATGCAATGTTCGTTTTCCATAAATAGACGTCCTAAACTACCTAAATTATAATGCATCTTCTCAAAAGGTAGCCCTCTATAATTTTAGTATTGGTAAAAGAGCATGAGCTTGTTCATTATTATCATTTTTTTTCTATCTCAAATAGAGCAAAATTATAGGATTATAGTGCAATAAAGATGCAATGTTGTCTTTCTCAACAAGTTGTTACATGTGGATTCATCACCCATTCAAATTAAATGACTATTAACAAGTTAAGTTGATGGTACACAGATTAACAATGCTTTGGGCGAATATGACTTAAATAAAAATAGTTCTTGAGATTTCCATTTTTTCTATATGTAAATAGTTGGTCCATTCACATGTGCAGGGTGAGGCTGAAATGGATGGAACTGTAGAGATATATATGAGAAAAATCTAACTAATGATACCAAATACTGCATTAAAATCACGTCGATTACTCTTCGACTAGCTATTAAAATTGCGTCGATTACTCTTTAGTTGGCTATTGACGTCTACTATCGAATATTGATGAGTTTCCCATATCTACAATTATTCATTTTATTTCCTTGCATTCGACATTGACTAGATGTCCATTTCTTTAGGCATATATACCATGTAGGCCTAAAGGTTCAGAAGGCACGCCTAAACTTCAGTTCAAAGTAGTGGTGGGAGATTTTTTGGCATTTAGTTGATGATCTAGTAATCAAACCTGAGTGTAATGGGCAGAAAATTTCAATTTGGAGGAAGTTACAACCATCACAAGAAATCTTGATGTTTTCAAAAGGTATTATGTCATTCAATAGTGATTCGTGTTAGTTCTCTTAACCGAACGAAGGAATCACTATTGAAAGAAAACATAAAATACAAGCTCAAATCCTAACCCTCATCAATCGCATTCTGAGTCCTCGTGACAATGAAAAACATAATGATTCATCGATGTACCATCGATGAAGGTGCATCCACATGTGTCATGTCCTCTAATGTCTAGAAACGGTTGGGATCACCTGATTTATCCCCATCATTGGGATTGTACCAGAATGTCCCCATCGAGCTAGGGGGGAAATGGTCATGATTGATATTGAAGTAGTCGATGCACAAATCGACTAAAATATCCTCTTGGGTCATATTTACATGTATTCCATGAAGGCGGTCACCTCCTCAGTCTTCTGCATAATGATGTTTCCCTTTAATGGGAAAATAGTCACCCTTGACCAGCTGAACTACTAAAACCCTCACACTAACACCAACCCCAACAATGTGTTACCTACCATCGTCCGGGCCATTCAACCCCCTTACATTTATCATGGGGGATTCACTAGTGAGGCAATATCATATCATGTCCATTCATATTGGGGGTTTGAATACTCTTATAAACCTCAAAAATATATTGCTTCGTATTAAGGGGTCAAAGGGTTTTTTAATATGACATGGTAATATAAATATTGCATGTTATTTTATTTGGGTGCACTGAGAAATAACCTCCAAATCGTGGGATGGATTCATACCTCCAAATCATGGGCTCAATTCATACCAACCTAAAACTTTTGGACCCTCCATTATTATTTGATATTGCTTGTGATCCTAAGTTTTGCATAAATCTGATAATAGTGTAGCAATGATAATATCAATGGAAGTATCTTTCGATTACTATCCTTGAGCAATCCTCATTTAATAGCTTATTTAGGATTGGTTTGAATTGATGTTGTATTTTTTTTCATCTTTAAGTTAAGATATGTAGTTAATTGAGAGTTCCAGAGTTGAACAATTGTATTGTATTTTTTGTATGCATTTGATAAAAATATCTAACTCTTCATTTTTTAAGTTGGATTTTAGGTGGGTATTGAGATTCAATCAAATATTGCTCCACGACAACCAAGAAAAGTGAGATCAATGTTTCTTGGCTCACTGGAACCAAGATGTTTGTTTTGATAGGAAGGTAGGGGAGTCCACCCATGAAAGGGTTTCAATTTTGCATTTTTATGGAGTTTAATTTATTAAGATTATAGAAAACATGATCTCTCTATGGATATACTTGTATTTACATGATATAAAATTGGTTGATTGGTAGGTTGTGGTGTGAAACCTTTGCAATTCTCATATTTTCTAAGCATTGCACTAAATAGTGGACTATCAGTCTTTTACATTCTTTGTTATGTTGATCCCTTGATTGGGTTTCCTTTTACACATTTTTCCTTCCCTAGTACTATTTCATTGGGTCTTCCACTATTCAAAGCTACAAATTGATCAGCCGCACTTGCAATCCTGGTGGGATAATTATTAGCATTATACTATTATTTTATTTAGCATCCTGTTTGCTTATACTAAGATGTGTTAGGGCTCCTATTTGTTACAACTTGATAATACAATATAAAGGGGGTATTAAAAATGGGTTGATAAAAATGGATACTTACAATATATGGTGAAACTAGGGGCTTTCTTAATTGGAAAAGCATATTGGGAGGGGGATTCAACAATACAATTTTATGAGACATTTTCCAATATTGAGTGAAATTAGGGATATTCTTTAATATCATGCGAACGATCGTGTTATGTAACAATTTCACTGAGTGAACCCCCCGTGAACTAAACACCATGCCAACAATCCCTTCTTGTGTTTTAACATTGCTTTCTAGACACTGCGAAGCAATAACAATGAGGTATTTGTTGTGTCAAGAGGTTTCTTCAGTATGAGGGCGAAGTGTAATTCCATGTTTAATGTGGAGGTGACATTTGGCGCTTTAATAAAATAATAAAATATTAGGTGAAAAAATAGTTTGCAATGTCGACCCTAAAATAAAGATCAAAACAAAGATATATATATATATATTAAAACAAAAAAAATAATGAATTAAAAAATGTCCAAGTATGAAGTTCTTGCAATTTTCAACCAAAGGTCATATTATCTAATTTACAAATTGATATCATGTTCCTTGATAATCATGGTGGCATTCATCTCTTATGATTTCATCTAATATAGTTTTATCACCAACATAGATCCATCTTAACTCAGTACCTATCATGGGTCGATAGGGATCAAATCCCTCAAGCCACAAACATTTCCTAAGTTATTGAACTCTAAAAATGTTTTCACCTCAGGGGATATTATCCTTATCGGTACATGAAAGATTTGGAGTGAATATGGATCTACATTGTATAAGGCTCCGAGCATCCCTAATTGATCAACAAACCTTCAAGAAATGTTTGGGAGTATATGTGAATATAGACGGTAGTTGGTTTGTATCTTAAAAAACTTGTGGATTTTCCCAAATTCCAGTTATGCCACCATCTTTGAGGTGTTGGGTGGCTAAGTTTAAGCATAAGCCCATCCGATATGATACCTTGGATGTGTTCCAAGTGTTATACTTCATGATACACCTTTTGTGTAGGCATCCTTAGAACATCCAAGGTAGGATACCCCTACCTTGGATGTGTTTAGACACACTGTCCCACATGACCTATTGTAGCCATCTCCCTGGAACTTCCCTTGCACTTTCACCACCCATGATAGTTTGGATCATTAGTGGTAGTTAGTGAATGCCCTTTTCGTTCATGCGCTGAGTCGAGTTCATGCAACACCTTTCATGTAGGCAACCTTAGAACTTGATAAGGCTCAACACAGTGTTTCACATGACCTATTGGAACCTTTGTCCTTGAGATTTCCTTGTACATGACCCACACATTAGACCTCCTTTCATGTCAATCTCACACATATGCTTCCATGGGATCTCATAGTGCTCCTTCCTTGGCACTCTAGAAGGACACTTTACAAGATTTTATCTCTCCCTTACTCATTTTCAATGTTTAATTACTTTTATTTTGCAAAAGGAGATCATCAAAACAATAGGGAACAAATAGTCTTTGACCTCAGTAGTTGTAATAGGTTAAGAGATAGATTTTCTTTGTATTTTTTTGTGATTTTTTAAGGAATGTACAAGAATAACTCTACCTTCCTCCTCTAATTTACTTCCATGAACTAATTTAAATAGGATAAATAGGAGTTCCTTCCAATTCTTGCACTTCATGTGGCCATATTTGTTATCAATTTGTAATGGGTCCCAAAGATTTACCTTAAAATAACTTATAAATCCTGTAACATCCTTACCTAATTCTTACTACTCAATGAACATAGTATATTCAAAAGCAAAGAAGATGCAAAGTTCGTTTTCTAGAAATAGACGTCTTAAACTACCTAAATCATAATGCATATTCTCAAAAGGTAGCCTTGTATAATTTTAGTATTGGTAAAAGAGCATGAGCTTGTTCATTGTTATCATTTTCTTTCTATCCCAAATAGAGAAAAATTATAGGATCATAATGCGATAAAGATGCAATGTTGCCTTGTTCAACATGTTGTTACATGTGGATCCATCACCTATTCAAATTAAATGACTATTAACAAGTTAGGTTGGTGGCACACAGATTAACAATGCTTTGGACGAATATGACCCAAATAACAATAGTTCTTGAAATTTCCATTTTTTTATTTATATGTAAATAGTTGGTCCATTCACATGTGCAGTGTGAGGCTGAAATGGATGGCACTGTGGAGATAAATATGAGAAAAATATAAATAATGATACCAAATACTGCATTAAAATTGTGTCAATTACTCTTCGAATGGCTATTAAAATTGCGTCGATTACTCTTTAGTTGGATGTTTGTTTTCGCCAATAGTTTACGGGCCCATGGTTTTGGGTAACCCGTGGTATTTTCCCATTGTATTTCCCCTTTATAAGAAATACATTGTAATATGGCTAGGGTTGATGTATTAGGGATTATGGATTGTAACAATCTTTGAGATCATGAAGAGAGACTGTGAGATAGCGAAGAGGAAGTGCAGCGGATGTGTTGCAGGTTGTATCCATTCATTTGCTTGATGGTATAATAATAATGACTGGAAATTTCAATGTGGACATAGCCCATCTTGGGTGAACGACGATATATCAGTGTCTCTCTTGTAATGTGTTTGTGTGATTATATTTGCATTTATGTTTATTGTTATTGATCTGCGATCTTGTTTTTCTAACAAGTGGTAGTTAGTGAATGTCCTGTTTGTTCATGTGTTGAGTTGAGTTTATGCCACACCTTTCAAGTAGGAAAACTTAGAACTTGATAGGGATCAACAAAGTGTTTCGCATGACCTATTGGAACCTTTGTCATGAGCTTTCCTTGCGCATGACCCACACATGAGACCTCCTTTCATGTCACTCTCGCACATATGCTTCGATGGGATCTCGTAGTGATCCTTACTTGGAACTCTAGAAGGAACGAGATTTTCTCTCTCCCTTACTCATTTTCAATGTTTAATTACTTTTATTTTGCAAAAGGATATCATCAAAACAATAGGGAAAAAATAGTCTTTGACCTCAGTGGTTGTAATAGGTTAAGAGATAGATTTTCTTTGTAATTTTTTGTGATTTTTTAAGGAATGTACAAGAATCACTCTACCTTCCTCCTCTAATTTACTTCCATGCACTAATTTAAATAGGGAAAATAGGATTTCCTTCCCATTCTTGCACTTCATGTGACCATATTTGTTATGGATTTTCCCATGATGGTTTGTTGTAGTAGGTAACTACATGGCACATAAAAAAAATGTTCAGAAATGTTTTTTTGTTATGTGGAAAAACATTGTTGGTGTTGCCACCAGACAAACATCGGTGCCTAAGTTCAGAGGTAGAACTCACCAAGAGGAATCGTTTTTGAACAAGTTACATTGTTAATGTTAGAAAACAAGATCACATAGCAATAAAAGAAGATAGATGCAGAAATAAAAACACATAATAACAAAATATAAGAGAGAAACATGGTTCAGCCGATATGGGTTACATCCACGGAGAAACAACCAGTCCTTTCTTTTATTCCATCCAACAAAATGAAGGGATACAACTCGTATTGGATCTTCTGCAACCTCTTCTTCACTCTCTCACATTATCGCTCACACACACTACTACTCATCCATAATACAATGCCCTCTTTAAAAGAGGGTTGTCTTCTAGGGAAAAAATACAAAAAACATAATCTCTACCAATAGATATCTAACCTAATAATGAACGTTCTATATTGGCTTGGAAATTACATTATTTTCAATCTTTGATTTTCTGCCACATTTCAATGGAATAAGCGAACCAAAAAATGTTCCTTAGGGGATCGCACCTGTGAACCTCCACGAACCTTCAGGATGAGGGGGTGTGCCACCACCTCAAACCCCCATATATCTCAGTCATTTATTGTTGGATCCAAACACAACTAAAACAATACTATGACTTAGGAATATAATTATTAGGGGAGTTTTGAGGTAAAAAATGGGCCTCAAAACAAAAAATGTACCATCAAAATTCACTTTATAAGAACCAATAGGATTCAAGTTGATGATGTCAACCATAAGGGTAAAATTTGTAAAATCAATCGGAGGGTAAAGAAAAAACTAGTTTTTCTTATCGTATGTTTGACATAACTCCTTAACGGTTTACCCAAATTTCAAGTTTGGGCACTCCTTGGATGCTGCATACTTCTGAGGCACCCAAGACATGAAAAAATAAAATTTCAATAAAAAAAATGTATTTTAATATTAAAATGCGTTTTTAATTGAAATTTTACTTAAAACTTAAAACTAGAGGTAAAATAAAAAATAAAAAAATTAAGTCATAAAATTTTCATTTTACTCGCAGATTTTTTATGAAATCCCAGGCCTGCGAGTCACTAGGAAAAGGATTTAGGGTGCAAATTGCAGATGGAGTGTAATGTTAATATATAGATTGTTCATGTGATGAAATATAAAGTTTTGCATAGCGCATCTAGGAGGAGGATACAAGCCAGTCTCTGTTGAATATGTATCTCTTTCTAATTGATGTTATCAATTTGTAATGGGTCCCAAACATTTACCTTAAAATAACTTATAAATCCTGTAACATCCTTACCTAATTCTTACTACTCATTGAACATAGTATATCCAGAAGCAAAGAAGATGCAAAGTTCGTTTTCCAGAAATAGACATCTTAAACTACCTAAATTATAATGCATCTTCTCAAAAGGTAGCCCTCTATAATTTTAATATTGGTAAAAGAGCATGATCTTGTTCATTATTATCATTTTTTTTTCTATCTCAAATAGAGCAAAATTATAGGATTATAAGGCAATAAAGATGCAATGTTGTCTTGTTCAACAAGTTGTTACATGTGCATTCATCACCCATTCAAATTAAATGACTATTAACAAGTTTGGTTGTGTTAGTTTTTCAGAATTTCAATCTGATCTAGGATTTTAACTAAGAGAATAACATGTACAGCATATCTATAGCATATCAAACATGGACACAATAATGCAAGCACACAAGAGACACAGAGTTTCACTGGGGAAAACCAAGAAGGTGAAAATCCCTGCAACTTCCTCAGAGATAGATAGAGCAATGATACAAACCAAGTACAAGAGATAGTCCTCCTAGCAACAGCTTCTCCTCCTCCACTAGTGCGCCACTCTCCAATGAGTGTGTGAGTGACAAAGTGAATGATCAAATAGAGTGTCTCCTGCACTCTATTTATACTTGACTTGACTTGCCTAATAACCTTTACTAGGTCAACCTTAACTTAACCACATAACATAATGCTGACAGGGCCGACCCCCAATAGGGTGGTCTAATAACCCTTTAACCCACATGACTTATACAGGGCTGACCCCATCAAGGTGGTCTAATAACCCATCAAGTATAAGTTAGGATACTTACAATATAAATGATGACACTTCTGTATAGAGGAATAATAACATCACTATAGGAATACAATATACATATATGTGAAATACATTCCAAAGTTACAATTACATCAAAACTCCCTCTTAACTAGGAAGGTATTTCTCGACAAATATCTACTAGCACAAGTCTTCTTCCCTGGATCATCGTCATTGGATCATCGTCATCGAATCATCATCATCGTCACTGCTGCTGGTATCTCAATCAATCTCCAATCTACTCGTCATAGTGTTAAATTTTGAGCATTAATTCACAATACTCTAGGATCTTCACTGAGAGAATAACATATACAGTATATCAATGCATAACAATCACAATAAGCATGACAAGCTTCACAAGAATCAAAAGCATGAGAGACAAGAGACATAGAGTTTCTGTGGGGAAAACCCTAAGGTGAAAAACCCCACAACTTCCTCAGAGATAGATAGAGCAATGGCTCAACCAAAGTACAACCAAAATACACTTGAGATAGTCTCCTAGAAGCAGATGATCCTCCTCGTCACTAGTGTGCCACTTTCTGAGTGAGAGAGATATGACTTTCCGAATGATCTAAATAGAGATCTCCTGATCTCTATTTATACTAACCTGTTTTCCCAATGACCTTATGGGTCCGACTTGTCTAACTAGGTACATCCACAATATAATATATATTTCAGGGCCGACCCCACACATGGTGGTCTAATAACCCATCGGAAAGTACACACACTTGCGGCACTTGTCAATCCACATGAAGACACTTCCTTATAGAGGAATAACACATCTCTAATAAGGGTACAATAAATATATATGAAATACATAGATGAAATACATTTCGAAGTTACGTATACATCAAAACTCCCTCTTAACTAGGAAGGTATTTCTCGACATAGATCTGCTAGACAAGTCTTCTTCTCGGGATCATCGTCATCGATGCATCGTCATCATCATCATCACTGCTTCTGCTATCTCAACCAATCTCTGACTCTACTCATCATAGGAAGTTCTATAGAGCCAGTCCTTTTTCATACTGGATGTAGGCCCACCATCTGCAGTTCTTCATCATCACTGGCCATACTGTGGAAATCTCAGGACTTATTACGTGCGTCACAAAACCTTAAAAGAGTCTCTTGACTAGCAAGAACCCTAAAGAGCATCTGAGGCCTTTTTCATCCTGTCCAAATCTCCAGGACTTATTACATGTGACCCCACCACAAAACCTCGAAAGAGAATCCCAGGACTGATTACGAGCACAAGGCTCAACCTATCGGATCTCCCAGGGCACAAATTACATGTGGTCACCACAAAACCTCGAAAGAGCATCCCAGGACTGATTATGAGCACAAGGCTCAACCTATCAGATCTCCCAGGGCACAAATTACATGTGGTCATGGCAAAACCTCGAAAGAGCATCCCAGAACTGATTACGAGCACACGTCTCAACCTATCGGATCTCCCAGGGCACAAATTACATGCCATAGGACAAAACCTTGAAAGAGCATCTGCCAGATATCCTAGGGCACAAATTACATGCCATAGGCAAAACCTCAAAAGACTATCTACAGATCTCCCAGGGCACAAATTATATGTCCTCCCAAGAAAAACCTCGAAAGAGCATTTGCCAGATATCCCAGGGTACAAATTACATGCCGTAGGCAAAACCTCGAAAGACTGTCTGCAAATCTCCTAGGGCACAAATTACATGCTTATCTGCACAACCTGTTCCACGGCCACAGAGTATGAACCTGATATGCACCTTACATCATCCTGATGTACACATGATCATCCTGATCATCATCACTGCAACATCCTACTACATGTCATCTGGAGCAACATCCTGAAGCTCGTCATCCATGATCATCCTGATCATACAATGCATCTACCTGATGCATACCAAGTATCTACCTGATACATATCATCATACATGATCCACCTGATCATACAGTGTATCCACCTGATACAAATACAAATACATGATACATATCATCATACATGATCCTCCAGATCATACAATGTATCGACCTGATACATATACAGATACATGGTCCAAGCATCCAACATGATGCATATACAAAATACATACAAATGATCCTACTGATCATATCCAGCATCCAACATGATGCGTACATACATATAAATGATCCAACTGATCATATCCAGCATCTAACATGATGCATACATACATATAAATGATCGAACTGATCATATCTAGCATCCAACATGATGCGTACATACATATACATATAAATGATCCAACTGATCATATCCAGCATCCAACATGATGCATACATACATACATATAAAAATAATCCAACTGATCATACAAAGCAGAAACCAGAACATCATCCTGATGCTCATCATCCAGCACTTACATCCACAGCCATGTGAAGGATCCTCCTTCCAACATGCTTGGAATGGCTTCAGCAAATGTGTACATCACTTCTTCCTCGAAGTGTCATCAATCTGAAGAACACCAAGCTTCTCCATGAAGTACTCGAACTTCACCCTGGCTAGTGGCTTCGTCAGCACATCTGCAATCTGCTCATCCATCGCAACATACAGGAGCTTCACAGCTCCTCTCCGCACCATATCCCTGATATAGTGATATTTGATCTCTATGTGTTTCGACCTGTCATGAAACACTGGGTTCTCAGACAGCTTCACACAACTCTGGTTATCACAAAAGATACCAATAGCATCCAACGGGAGATCAAATAACTCAGACAGTAGCTTCCGTATCCATACTGCCTCACAACTAGCTGAACAGGCTGCAACATACTCTGCCTCAGCTATACTCAGTGCTACGCAGGACTGCTTCCTGCTAAACCAAGAGATCACACCTGATCCCATACTGAAGCAGCACCCAGATGTGCTCTTCCTATCTGCAGCATTGCCGGCCCAATCTGAATCAACATAACCCTGCAAGTTAAACTTTTGATTCGCTTCATACTTGAGCCCATAATCCACTGTACCCTTCAGGTACCTCAAAACATGCTTTACAGCAACCAGATGAACACTCCTCGGATCCGTCAGGAACTGGCTCAATGTGTTCACAGTAAAGCAAATATCTGGTCTCGTGTTCGTCAGGTACATCAAGGACCCAATCATCTAATGATACATAGAGACATCAATCGACTCAGATGAAGCATCACATAGAAGCTTCAGATTCGATGCCATAGGTGTGGCCATGGCTTTGCAGTTCATCATCCCAAATCTCTTCAGGATATCTATTGTGTACTTCCCTTAACCAAGGAAGATCCCACCTGCACTCTGCCACACCTCCATACCTAGGAAATAATGCATCATTCCCAAATCTTTCTTATCGAACTCGACAGCAAGCTTTCTCTTAGTATCTGCAATCAATTTGTCATCTCCTGTTACAAATAAGCCATCCACATACAGGAGTAGAATCACAGGTTTCCCTTCCTCAACCTTGTAATAAAGGTTGGAATCTGCTTTACTCTTGGTGAAGCCCAAACTAGATAGGAAAATGTCCATCCTACCATACCAAGTTCTGGGAGCTTGTTTCAAGCCATACAAGGCTTTCTTCAATCTGCACACATATGACTCCCTGTCATGTATTTCGAAACCGAGTGGCTGCTCCACATATACTTCCTATTCAACTACACCATTCAAGAAAGCAGTCTTGACATCCATCTGGTGTATTTTCCATTTCATAGCTGCAGCCAGGGAAAGTACTGTTCTGATGGAAGTATACCTGGCTATAGGTGCAAAATTTTCTTTATAATCTATTCCCTCTTTCTGAGAGAAGCCACGAGCTACGAATCTTGCTTTGTATTTATCTACACTGCCATCTGCAGCATGCTTGATTTTGTAGATCCATTTATAAGTCACAACATACTTCTCTTTAAGTCTTGGTACAACATCCCAAACATCATTCTTCATTATTGACGGGTATTCCTCAACCATGGCATCCTTCCATTCTTTCTTTTCCGCTACTTCTTCATAACTGGAAGGTTCTTTGTTCATAATGTCACAAAGTAAAGCAACACAGCTGGTATGTGATCTGGTTCTCTTCTTTGCTCTGTGTTCTTCTTCTGGAATGCCAAATCTTTCTGCATCTTGAATTATCTCTCTAGCCCATGCAGGTTTCCTCTTGTGAGAGTTATTCTCATGGGGTGGATCTATAGGTTCTTGCATATCTTCAAACTCACGAACAACTTCTGGAACTGCTTCAATCATGGTAGTGTCTTGAAATCTAGTTTCCTTATGTTCTTCATAAACTTCGATAGGTGCCTTCCTTGATTTGATAAATGCTGAGTTTTCATCAAATGTTACATCCCTACTCACATCAATCTTCTTGAACCCTGGAAAGTATATTCTATAAGACTTCGAGCTTTCACTGTAACCCACAAAGATACCCTTCTTTCCTGAAGGATCTAGTTTAGTCCTCTTTTCCTTTGGGACATGAGTGTATACTGGACAACCAAATATTCTGAGATGGCTGACTTCAGGTTTCTTACCAGAAAAGACTTCTTCTGGTGTCTTGTTGTCCAATATCTTGTGGGGTGTTCTGTTCTGCACATATACAGCTATTCTAGCTGCTTCTGCCCATAGATGCATAGGTAGATCCTGGTCATGCAGCATTGCCCTTGCTGCTTCCATGATTGTTCTGTTCTTCCTTTCTGCAACTCCATTCTGTTGAGGATTATAAGGAGCAGTCAACTCCCTCTTAATCCCTGAATCACTACAAAGCTTCTTGAAGTCACTTGAGGTGAATTCTCCACCATTTTCGGATCTGAATGTTTTGATCTTCTTGTCAGTTTGATTCTCCATCAAGGTTTTGAATTCCTTGAATTTATCAAACCCCTCATCGTTGTTCTTGAAGAAGTATACCCAAGTATTCCTGGATAAGTCATCAATAAATGAGACATAGTAAACATACCCACTCAGAGAACTGGATGACATAGGACCACATACATCTGAGTGGATTGTTTCCAGGATGTCTTTTGCCTTGCTTTCACTGCTTGGGAAATCCTTCTTAATGTTCTTACCTTTTGCACATCCTTTGCAAACACCTTCATGTTTGGTCTTGATTTCAGGAAGACCCTCTACAGCCTTGCTTGCAATTGGAAGTGCCCTATAGTGCATATGAGCAAGTCTTCTATGCCAAAGTTCACTTGGCTCCATGGATTCATGTACCATGGCATGTTCAGGTTGTCCCTTCAGTTTATACAAACCTCCCTCTTGCTCTCCAATCACTACTGCATTATCTATGTTCTTTCCCTTTGGCCACATTAGGACTTGGCCATCCACAAATGCAACCCCCATACCTTTTGCATCCAATGCAGAGATGGAGAGTAAGTTCTTCTTGAGTCCAGGTACATAAAGAACTTCTTTCATCTTCAAAGATTTTCCAGAATCTAGGTTGTAGAAGGCTTCACCACTTCCTTTGATTGGCTATTGATAATCATCCCCAAGTTTCACCTTATGGGGTGATTCATGTTCAGATAGATTCAGAAAAGATTCCTTAAACCCAGTCATGTGTTTGGAAGCCCCACTGTTAATCAACCAATCATTACAACCATGGGAGATAGTACCTGTGAGAGCAGAAATTAGAACATATTCTTCTTCACTTGATGAGTCATCATCACTATCACTTTCTGCCCTAGCCTTCTTCTTTGGGGGTTCATCATCTTCAGCAGCATGAGAATGATATATTCTTTTGTTATTCTTCTTCTTCTTATTGAAGTTGTTGTTGTTGTCTTTCTTCTTCTTGGGACAATCTGAAGAAAAGTGTCCCTTCTCATTGCAATTGAAGCATCTGAGATCTTTCTTATCTTTATGATAATGGTGGTGTGAGAATCTCCTGTTATGAGATGATTCCTTCTTGGACTTGCCTTTCCTGGCATGTGCTATGAAAGCTTGATCTTCATTTCCCATATTTTCTTCTCGGGCCACAAGCCTAGCTTCTTCTTGAGAGAATTCTTCCCGCAATCTATTGAAGGAGATCAACTTCTTCCTTGCACAAATTCCTTGAATAAAGGAATCCCATGACCTGGGTAGGCCATTTAGAGTGGTCATCACTGTCGAGCACTCTATATGCAATTAGATTATCACCAATACACACAGAGCATATGAGATTTATTGTCAACTCGAGAAATTCTTTTTATTTCAAAGGATAAGTGCACAATCTATGCTTAAACACCAAACCATTAGAATTGAATACTTTTATCTTCTATCATCCATGTTCATCCCAAGAATATATGCAATCCCAATTGCCTTCTAATTGCTATACTTCAATTCCTCTCTACCATGCATCAATAAGAAATGATATAAGATCTAATCAACAATTGCAGGAAAGAAATCTCATTCATATTCTAGAACAATCACCTCTTCAATCTAATCACTCTGGAAAACCATAAGGCATAAACTGAACATTAATCTAGAAATCCAATTGCAAAGGATTGAGTCAACTGTTCTAAGAAATTGAATTGCGGAATGGAAATCAACAATCATAACAAAAAAGATAAATTGCAAGGGCTCATGGGATCACAACTTAACTGCAAGATGAACAAGGCTGTGTATAATTGTCACACGAATTGCATAAAGTCTCTACTCAGTCGACTGTCACTCTGTATTACTTGCCAAATTCAAGGAACTCTAATATTAATTGTGCTGAAAATCCACACCATAAATACCGCTGCTGCGTAGAAAAGAAATATCATGAACAAAGCATCACACAACAATAATTTAAATAATCCTAATTTAACTCAGCAATCTCTATGGAAGACGGGCCCAGCCTTCAAACAGAGACGCTGGCTGAACAACACGAATTCCTTTAGCTCAGAAGTAACCCCTTATATTAACAGAAGAATGATTACACAGTTTGCCTTTAGCTGCTAATACAATGAATTAATTGTCTGTTGTTCAACCCCTAGGTCGAGGCAACTCCCCATATTTATACATACAAATCATAACATCCAATCCTATAATCAAGCAGCCATGAAGATCTCTGATCTTCAGGCGCTCTAAATAACTAGCTGTTGCAATATGTGGCAGAATAGAGACATCAAAATATGAGAAAGTTGTCAATTGACCCAAGAGTGGCAATCCTTCCACTTCATAGCTAGACTCGAGCAACAACATACTCAAGATAGCGCATTCTGTTACAGCTGCCCTGTCACAGCTGTGCCTTAATTGATGATTCGAGCCCCGAGGACCCCTTTGCAAGCAACGAACATCCCTTCTTTCACGACTTGTTCAGCCCCGATCTTCCTGCAGTCCATTTATCTCAACTACCTTCATAAATCATAACATGTTAGCACAATTGAGAGATACACAGCTTTAATTATCACAATCATAAGTATTAATAAGATAAAACAATGATTAGTCATACCTTGGCAATTTGAGGGAATAAAATAAGGACAACAGGTCTGATTGACGTAATAAGTGGTGTAAGACAGGGGCAGGAAAGATGATTAAAGATGATTAAAAAGGGCCAATTCTGGGCTCAACATCTCCCCCCAACTACCCTGTTGCATGTCCTCATGCAACAACCTGCATCTGAATCCTGTACTGAGCTCTATCCAAGGAGAGAGGAATAATTGTAGGAAACTCATACACCTTATCTATCTTTTGAAAAGCCTCTGTGAGTAACCCAATACCTTCCAGCATCACTATTCCCCTTCCACTGCTACTTGCTGGTGTCTGGAAATGCAGTTGGTGTAGTGGGAATCTTCCTGCAGTCTCATTATGCTGTGCCTGGGGGGTTGAAAGGAAATCTTTTAATCTGAATCTAAATCAATGACATTTCCAGGAGGTAGAAGCACTGGTTCTTGTGGGGTAGTGTCTTCTAGCACATCTAAATTTAATAAGAGAGTTGCTGGTTCTGGTGTAACAGCAACATCCTTTAGACTCTCTTCAGCAGCTACCCTTATTGCTTTTAGAGACACTGGTTCTTGTGTAATAGTGTCTTCTTTGTCCTTCTGTTGTTGAGATTGGATATCTTTCTCATTGTGCATCTCCTCCTCCAAGATTTCGGTGTCACCTGAGCATGGTGTCTGTACCTGTTCATCTTCACCCCACTGTGTATCGGGAATGATATCCACTCCAGGGTTATCTTTTAAATGAAACTCAGGAGTTCCTGCTGCAGCTTCCAAGGATGTTGGTTCTTGTGTAGCAACATCCTGGCTTGCCTCTTCATCCTCATGTTGTTGCAACTCTTCTCCTATGAGCTCTGTGTCATGGGAGTCCTCTGGGGTTACAACCCAGAGTTCATCATTAAACTCCAGAGTGTCCTCTGTCCCCGGTTCTTCTCCCATCTGTTTGGCCAATTGGGCAAGTATATTCAGGTTTGTTGGTTCTTGTGTTACAGCATCCTATTCCATTTTATCACTGTCCTGCCTTTGTGTCTCTTCTTCTAGAATTTATGTGGCCTGGGAGCATTCTGGGGTTATAGTATAGAATTCCTCATTGGCCTCCAGAGTGTCCTTCATTCCAGGTTCTTCTCCCATCTGTTCCATAATCTCTGTATCATGGGAACATTCTGGAGTTACAGTATCATCCTTATTAAGCTCCAGGGTGTCCTCCATCCCTTGTTCTTCTCCTAACTGTTCTCTATTCTTTGTGTCATGGGAAGTGGCAGCTTCAGCAAGGATATTTAAAGATGCTGGTTCTTGTGTGACAGCACCTTCTTTTTCTGCTGCTTCCTTTATTGTGGCCACAGGCTGTTGTGTTGAGTAAGTGCTAAGTATAATTTTGTGGCCTACTTCCTTGAAGATTTCTCCACAAGTGGGATAGAGAATTCGTTCATCCTCCTGCCCAGCTTCAGCAGAATCTGATCCCTCCAGTTGTTCTGCAGCCTCTATCAATGTGTACATTTTTCTTTCACCCTGCTTTCTGCAGGTTTCCTTCCAGATTTCCAACTCCCTTCTAAGTACTTGGAGGTCCTCTTTCAACATTGCGTTCTCAGCCAGAAGTCCTTCAATTCCAGGTTCTTCCTCCACTGGCCTTTGTGGAGCATCCATCGGTCTTGGTACAAGGATTGGGGGTCTTGGTACAAGGATTGGGGGCTCAACCTGTGCCTCTAGGGTTGCCCATCTTTTCCTGACTGCCTCTGCTACTGTCGCTGATCGAGTTCTTTTCTTTATGATTGGTGATATTAGGTTAAATTCATTGGTGTCTCTCTTTCTTTTCTTTTGTGGTGTTTTCTTTTGTGGAGCTGGGACATAGGGAATCACAGCTGAGGTCGAAGGAATATTTTCTTGCTCCTCATGCTGTTCTTCTTCAATTATAGCTCCTCCTCCTACCCACTCTGGTGAAGACTCAATTGTTACCAGCTCAATGTTTTCTTCCATTGCCCTGGCTCTGTCATCTTCAGGTTCCATTGTCGCAGCATTTGATGCTGCTCCAATTTCACCTTCTGCTGTCGGAGCTGCCCTGTTATCTGGGTTTTCCACAAAGGTTTTATCTATACCATCGCCCAATGGCTCTGTTTGTGCCTCCAATTGCTCTTCTTCAAATGCAGTTTCATCCCCCAATGGCTCTGCTTGTGCCGGAGGTTCATCTCCCCCGAATGGCTCTGATTGTGCCCCTGGTTGTTCTTCCTCTAATATAGTTTCATCCCCCCCAGATGGCCCAGCTTGTGCCCCCGGTTGCTGTTCTTCTACTGTGGTTTCACCCACCCCGGATGGTCCTGCTTGTGCCCCCGATTGTTGTTCTTCTTCCATTTCATCCCTGCCCCCAACTTCAATGGAGGAACTCCGGTCCTCCTATTGTGGTGGAACCTGTAGTTGCTGTAATGGGACGACCCGCAAGGGAACGGGTTGCTGAGGTCGGGTTATGAATTGTTCCCAAGTTATATGATGTTGGGAAAGGGTTCTTACAATGATTAATTTGATAAGGCCATGGTAGGTGAGAGAGGAAAGTGGGTGCTTAGCAGACTGAACAAATGCCGCCATATGACGCAAGTCGTGCAGTAAATAAAATGGAATGTTCAATAAAATGCCATGGCGGAGATGAGAAAGCAAAGGAAGTTCAGAGTTATACACAGTTTGATATCTACCTTCACAAGTAATGTACTTCTTGAGAAAGACAACAACGTGGTCCCATGGCCATGGCAGTGAGTTCAGTGCGATCCCTCTTCTGGATGCTTCAACTTGCTCTCCTGCGAGTAAAAATTCTTCTCGTGCAATCGTTGAAGGGAATCGTCGGTTAAACCATGGTTTTCCCACCATCAGGATGGCTGTAACCTCGGATATAATGGTCTCGGAGACTTCTATGCGCAGCCCCCACACCATAGAGTGAGTTTGGTAAGATTCAAAGCAAATTGCAGGGCTGCATCTCGATCGAATCCGTCTAGCCGCTCAAAAAATTCGAGCCAGCCGGCAGCTTGAAAGATGGCAAGGACTTGAAGATTTCTCCTGAGTTCCCGTGTATTGAAAGGTTCATGACGAACTAGAATCCCCATGATCCTGGCTGCCAACTGAAGTTGCTATCCCACAAATTACAGGATCCCAAAATGGAAGTTGTAGTAGAGAGGATGCACAAATCGCTGAGCGGAGACGTTGAGAAAATGGGCAAATTTGGAAAGTTGAGCACAGAAAAACGTTCAAAATTTCCATGCCGAATTAGGGAAGGTGGCGGTTATTAATGTTTACGTCATATGAGGGAAAGGTTTAATTAGGTATAATGGTGGTACGAGTGAAGGTACGACTAATATCGTTTAAATGATATCAATACTTAATCACGTGATAAATGAAAGCCATACCTCATAAGACTGTGCGTCAGAATGCTGCGGAGAATGGTGGAGCATGCAGTTGGTGACGTTGCGGAGCCGAACTCGTGCACAGTCAGAAGTGTGATCATGATGACTCGGATAAGGCAATAATTTCTCCCGCTGGTGAAACACAAACCATCGCGTCCTTGGGGTCGGGATGATGAGTTCGCCGGCTCGACTGAGGTGAATCAGCACCATGATTTAGCAGGTTTGGAGCAATTCTTCCGTTAACACAGGAGTTACCACTGCAAGTTGCAAAAAAAATGATATCACGGCCGACGAAAAAGATGTTGCATCTGCCATGAAAGAAGTTGCAGCCGCCGGAGAATAGTTCACGGTAGCCAGGAAAGGAATTTACGGCATTGGGAAAAATTACGGTTGTAACGGAAAAGTTTTACGACGACGGGAAATAAGTTGCAGCTGTCGGAGGGTATGTTGCAGCTACCGGAAAATGGTTTACGACAGCCGGAAAAGTAATATTGCCGCCGCTAGGAAATGGTTCACGGCTGCCGGAAGACATGTCGCAGTCGCCGGGAAATAAGTTGCAGCCGTCGATGTTGCAGCCGCTGGAAAACAGTTCACGGCTGCCAAAAAGGATGTTGCAGCCGCCAGAAAAGATTCACAGCGGCTGGGAAAAAGGATATTACGGCCGCTGGGAAATGTTGTGGCAATCGTTGGGGAATGAGGTGGCGGCCGCTGAGACATGGTGTTGCAGCTGCCGAAAAAGATGTTGCAGCTGCCGATGTTGTAGCTGCCAAAAAAGATTCACAGCAGCCGGGAAAAAGGATATTATGGCCGCTGGGAAATGAGGTGGCGGGCCGCTGGAACATGAGGTGGCAGCCGCTGGAACATGGCGTTGCAGCTACCAAAAAAGATGTTGCAGCTGCCAGGAAAAATGTTGCAGCTGCCGGGGAAAGGAATTGCGGCCGTGGGGAAATGATGTGGCAGGCGATGGGAAATGAGGTGGCGACCGCTGGGACATGGCGTTGCAGTTGCCGAAAAAGATGTTGCAGCTGCCGATGTTGCAACTGCCGGGACAATTGTTGCAGCTACCGGGAAAAATGATTTGCGGCCGCGGGGAAATGATTTTACGATTGATGGGAAACGGTATCGCGGTTACCAGAAAAGATGTTGCAGCTGCCGGAATTTTTTTATTTTTTTTTTTAAGGCAAAAGGGAAATACAACACAGGACGACACAGGGAGACTCTCGCTTGACGGGCCCAATTTGGTCATTCTCCTGGTGCTTCCCTGAAATTTTTTGAAAAATAACAGCAAACGAGAAGATCAAATGCCAAGAGAAAAAAAAACAACAATTATACGCTACAGTAGGAAATTATTTATGTACAGCAATTTAAAATACGATTTTCAGTTTAAGGATTGGCAAAGGAAGAGAGAAATTCCTGCTCTGGTGCCAGCTGATAATCTGGATCGACGGCAATTTGCGAAATGAATGCATCTTTCGAGATGGGATTACGATACAGTCGTAGTCTGTGGCCATTAGCAAGTAATGGTATATGGTTTTCATCAATGGTCACCAGGCGAACAGTGCCGTTGTCAAATACCCTGTCGACCAAATATGGACCCAGCCATCTTGTCCGTAATTTACCTTTAAAATCCTTCTTGAATCTGGATTCTTATAATAGCGCCCAGTCTCCCTCATGAAAAATTTTCTTTTTAATAAATCGGTCATGCCAGTTGGATCTCTGTTGCTGAATCAACACAGTCTGGTCTACTGCAGCTAACCGTTTCTCATCCAATTCATTTAGCTGATCCAATCTTCTCTTCTGGGCCTCTGTTACATCCAGATTCATTTCAGTGGCTGTCTTCAGGGTTTTGATTTCAAACTCAATTGGAAAGATAGCACTCTTTCCATACACTAGATCATAGGGAGAGAACCCTGTGGTGTTGCGCCAAGTTGTACGATATGCCCACAGTGCTTCTGGAAGCCTGTCAGCCCAATCCTTTCGATGGCTTTTAACTGTTTTAGTAAGGATTGCTTCAATAACTTTATTAGTGCTTTCCACCTGACCATTGGCCTGGGGGTGGTAAGGTGAAGCTATCCTATGCTGCACATGATACTTCCGGAGCAAGGATTCAAATTGATGTGAGATGAATTGCGGTCCCCCATTGGTAACTACTTCCTTTGGTACCCCAAAACGAGTAAAGATTTCACTATACAGAAAATCAATCACCGCCTGGTCATTAGCCTTAGCCAAATCCACAGCTTCTACCCACTTGGTCATGTAATCAGTACAAACCAGAATGTAAACCTTCTATCTGGAAGGAGGGCTGATAGGGCCAACAAAATCCAATGCCCATCTATCAAACGGTTCAAGTACCACTTGGGGCTGTAAAGGCATCTGATCTGTTTTATTAGGTTGGCCCATCCTTTGGCAGCTGTCATAGGACTGAACATATCTTTTAGCGTCCCTGAACAGTGTCGGCCAATAGTAGCCCATCCACAGCGCTTTATGCCCTGTTCTTTTGTTTGCAAAGTGTCCTCCACAAGGTTCATCATGACAGGCCTTCAGTATATGAAAGATCTCATCTTCCCTTACACATCTCCTAATCTCAAGATCGGGTCCTGTGTAAAAGAGATGACCATTGAGCCAACAATACCTGGCACTTTGCTGAATGATTTTTCTCTTCTCTCGTTTAGACATATGTGGCAGGAGCTTTCCTGCAACCAAATAATTAGCAACGTCTGCATACTAGGGGGAATGAGCCGAGAGTGCGAATAGATGCTCATCTGGAAAAGAATCCTCAACAGGTGAACTGTCATCACTGTTAGTAAAACGTGATAAAAAATTAGCAACAACATTTTCTTTTCCAGGTTTATCTATAATGGTAATATCAAATTCCTGCAATAACAAGAGCCACCTGGTTACTCTGGCATTGGTGACAGGTTTGTTCATCAAATACTTAATGGCAGAGTGGTCAGTGTGCACAAATGTAGGATACCCAGTAATGTAATGCCGGAATTTATTAATAGAATAAACAATAGCAAGGAATTCTTTTTCAGTAACAGTATAATTAAGTTCAGCAGGGGCTAAGTTTTTACTAACATAATAGATAGCATAAGGTACTTGACCATCCTGCTGTCCTAGTACTACCCCAATGGCGGTATCAGAAGCATCTGAAGAAATGTGGAAAGGTATGGTCCAATTAGGTCCCCTTAGGATAGGGGCTGTGGACAGCTTCTCTTTAAGCTTACAAAACGCTGTCTGGCATGCTTCACTCCACACAAACTGTGCGTCCTTCATTAACAACGAAAACAAAGGGGAAGCAAGTTTGGAGAAGTTTTCTATAAACCTCCTGTAATATCCAGCATGTCCCAGAAAACTTCGCACTTCTTTCTGCGTTGAAGGAGTAGGTATATTTTTTATCACCTTAAGTTTTTAAGGATCCACCTAAATGCCATCGGTAGAGATGAAATGTCCTAATACCACCCCCTCACTCATCATCATATGGCATTTTTCAGTGCTTAATGAGAGGCGAGACTGTTCGCAATGAATTAAAACCTTCTTTAAATTTTCCAGTGCTTCCTCAAAGTCCTTGCCATAGGGAGTAAAATCTTCCATAAAGACTTCCATGCTATCATTAACTAATCCAGAGAATATGCCAATTACAGCTCTTTGGAATGTTGCTGGTGCATTACATAAACCAAAGGGAAGCACTTTGTAGGCAAACGTTCCCCAGGGGCAATAGAAGGTGGTCTTATCCTGGTCCTCGGGAGCAATCTGAATTTGGTTGTACCTGCTGAACCCATCCAAGAAGGAGAAGAACTTCTTCCCTGATAGGGTATCAAGTACTTGGTCAATAAAGGGCAGAGGGAAATGATCCTTTTGCATAGCTTTGTTCAGCTCCCTATAATCAACACAGACTCTCCATTTACCATTTTTCTTGGGTACAATTACAAGTGGGGAAACCCACTCACTATCTGAAATAGGGTAGATAAATCCTACTCCAAAAGTTTCTGGATTTCCTCCTTCACTATATCCCTCAGATTGGGGTTCATGCATCGTTGGGGTTGACACACAGGCCGGGAGTTATTTTTAATGTAAATATGGTGGGTGCACAGATTAGAAGGGATACCCTTCATGTCTGTATACTCCCAGGTGAATGCCCCCTTATGTTCCTTCAAGAGACTGATTAGGTGCGTCTGTTCTTCTGAGGAGAGACCAGGGTTGATGTTCAAAGTCCTTCTAGGCTCTACCTCAATAGGAATACTTCTCAAATTTTTCAAAACCGGGATTATGTTTGCGTCACCGACTAGTGTTTCCTCCGTAAGATTTTCTTGTTCTTCCTTACCAAGGGTAATGTTCAGGATTTGATAGACTTCTTTATCCACTGAAGCAGGTTCGCTAATGAAATTACTGATGGCATCGTCTTCTGTTTCGTTTTTAAAAGTTAAGGCCTTCCCTATTGTTAATAATGGTTGAACATCATCCTCCTCTTCCTGCTCTATCCAGAGAGAAGTTTCAGCCTCTAAACTTGGTCGAGCTGGAGGATATAGGGTGAGGTTTTTAATCTCTGTACCATCAGATATAGTAATGGACCCAGATCGACAGCTGATGCAAGCATCAGCTGTGGCCAACCAAGGCCTCCCCAGGATCAATGGATGTCCCCCCAGCTGTGATTTTGGTTGCAATATCAAAAAGTCAGTAGGGTATTCCCATGAATCTACTGAGATGACAAGGTCATCCAGAATCCCTTCGGGTCTAATGGTGGATCTGTCTGCCAATTCTAAAATGGTAGGGGTCGGCCTAAAATTAGTGAGTCAAAGCTTCCTCACAGTCTCAATTGTTATGACATTGATCGCTGCTCCTAAGTCGACTAGCACGTTGGGTATCTGCATTTGTCCTATATGTATAGTGACAGTAGGATTGCCAGGGTCGTCATACTTGGTCACAGGGGTTTTTCCTGTTATTAAAGCAGATAAATTCCCTATGACGTGAATAGTGGGAGGGTCTCTAGGTTTCCTCCCTGGTTTCATAGTGCACAGGTCCCGAACGGTTTTAGCATAAATAGGCACGTCTTGAAGGGCTTGCAGAAGGGGGATTTTAACGTAAAGATTCTTCAACTCTCCTAGGAGGTTGAACTGAGGTTGCCCCCCTATTTTTGGTAGCATTAGTCTCTCAGGGTATGGTGGTTGCCTTACCAGCTGGGTAGGCTGCGTATTATCTGATTTTTCATTTAATGTTTTAGCCGTCCCATCTAAGGGATGCTCAACACCTTCAGTGATAGGAACCGAATCAGATGGATGCTGTGAACTCTCTCCTTTTTCATGCACAGAAGGTGGAATATCTTTTGTAATTACAAGTTCTATTATCTTCCTAGATCGTAACCGAATATCATTACAAGGTACAGGGGAGAGAGAGTAGGCCGGCATATTGACAGTTTCCAATTGATGGACTATTTTATTATTCGGGTTAGGATTAGGTTGGGCAGGCAGCTGAGGCCGTATTGGTATATTAGGAACAAGATTATTCTGCAGCTGCAGCTGTGACTGCTGAGGTGGGTATTGAGGATATTGAGGAAATTGAGGATATGGAGGAGAATATGGTAACTGCTGAGGTGGAGGTGGTTGAGGAAACTGGTTCCCAAGAGGGAAGTTCCTCCAACTGGGAGACCACGACGTAGGTTGATGTGGTGGCTGTGTCCAAGGACCCCATGAATTAAAATTTTGCATTGCAGGTTGGGGAGGATTCCACTGAGCATAATTTGAAGGGAATTGTGTATTCACATTTTGCATGTTATTATTCCAATTGCTCATATTATTCAAAAATGGAAACGAGTCCAGAGGCATACCTTGATTTCGAGGCTTCCAAGGTTTCTTCTGTGCAATGAAATAGGCTGATTCCACTTCTGGAGTTGACGCCTGCAGAACAGCCTTCACTTGGGGAAGTGTGGGACATTCCTTCATGTCATGGTTCAGCTCACATAGCTGACATACTTGTATCTTGTCAAGAGGGCATTCCTTCAGTGGATGATTCTTTCTACATCGGGGACAGAACACACCTAGTGTGAGATCCTCCACTGCCTGTCTTTGTTTGGCCTTCAGGACATCAATCTCCGAAGAGATGGAGCTCATCATTTCTGTTTTAAAATTTTCAAGGAGATTGCCTATCTCTGCACGTTTAGCTCCTCCATTAGATGACTTCTGAGTTCTGTCGAAGACATCACGTTCCATCTTATCCCGTTTATCCTGCTTATTGTTCCTGGAAGATCCCCTGGAGTATCTCTTACATAATTCCACAATCGTCTCAAAAGGCTCTTTGGAGATATCTCCCTTTCCTAACAGATTTAACATGTCTAAACAATCATCCCTGATCCCTCGAAGCAAGATTATCTTGAGCACATCCAGCCCCATGTTCGTCTGCCCGGCTCTTTGCACATTGTACAGCAACCTTTCTACAAAATCCTCTAGACTTTCATCCTCCTTCTGCACCATCTTGAATAATTTCTCTCTTTTGTCCCTGGTGTTGCAATATTCTTGATATTTCTCCAGGAATACTTGCTTCATCTTATTCCAATTAGCAACAGTTCCTCCCCCAAGGCTCATGAACCATCGTAATGCATTGTCCTTCAGGGTGGCGGGAAAAAGTTTCAGCTTTTGGGCATCTATGACATAATCATAGCTGCGACAGAGGATATCAAATTCAAAAAGGAATTCATCTGGATCTTCTGCCGCCCTGCCATGGAAGCGAGGCAACACCGATGGTGAGATGTTCTTCATAGGAGCTGTCCCTTCTGGCTGCTGAATTGGAAATTGTAATGTAGCCGTAGTTCCTTCTGGCAGGGAGTAATTTTCATGATGGTATTCTACCACTGCCTCTTCCTCTTCGGTCTCATGTATGTTACTCATCTTTTCTTCTGTATCCTCTTCTTCATTCGTTCCTGCGTTCTTTTCCTTGTTTGTAACAGCTGCGTATTCTTCAGTTGTAACATCTGCGTATTCTTCAGTTGTAATAGCTGTGTAGTCCTCAGTTGTAACAGCTGCGTACTCCTCAGTTGTAACAGCTGCATATTCCTCAGTTGTAACAGCTTCGTATTCCTAAGTTGTAACAGCTGCGTCAGCTGTACCTTCCTTAGCAGGGGTATATGAGTGAGTCACAGCTGCTCCTGTACTCTCCACCGTGGATCCTGACGCTAGCGCCCCAGGATCAGCAGCGCTTCTTCTGATAGGAGTTTCCCGTTGACGAGTCCTGCTAGCTGAATCAGTTATGTCAACAAGATCGTCGATGAATGTCCTTCTGCCCAACGGTGGTCCTCGACCACGACCCGAACCACCTGCGCTGTTAGTATTTTGTGGGGTTTTAGGAGTTGGGAGGTGATCGCATTTTACCGTCCTCGTATTCATGCGAAGTAGATCATTTCAACAAAGAAGAAACTAACTGAAAACAATTATCAGATGCAACTAATGACTAGTGTTTAATTTTTATCCTTCCTCGGCAACGGCGCCAAAATGTCGAGCACTCTATATGCAATTAGATTATCACCAATACACACAGAGCATATGAGATTTATTGTCAACCCGAGAAAGTCTTTTTATTTCAAAGTATAAGTGCACAATCTATGCTTAAACACCAAACCATTAGAATTGAATACTTTTATCTTCTATCATCCATGTTCATCCCAAGAATATATGCAATCCCAATTGCCTTCTAATTGCTATACTTCAATTCCTCTCTACCATGCATCAATAAGAAATGATATAAGATCTAATCAACAACTGCAGGAAAGAAATCTCATTCATATTCTAGAACAATCACCTCTTCAATCTAATCACTCTAGAAAACCATAAGGCATAAACTGAACATTAATCTAGAAATCCAATTGCAAAAGATTGAGTCAACTGTTCTAAGAAATTGAATTGCGGAATGGAAATCAACAATCATAACAGAAAAGATAAATTGCAAGGGCTCATGGGATCACAACATAACTGCAAGATGAACAAGGCTGTGTATAATTGTCACTCGAATTGCATAAAGTCTCTACTCAGTCGACTGTCACTCTGTATTACTTGCCAAATTCAAGGAACTCTAATATTAATTGTGCTGAAAATCCACACCATAAATACCGCTGCTGCGTAGAAAAGAAATATCATGAACAAAGCATCACACAACAATAATTTAAAGAATCCTAATTTAACTCAGCAATCTCTGTGGAAGATGGGCCCAGCCTTCACACAGAGACGCTGGCTGAACAACACGAATTCCTTTAGCTCAGAAGTAACCCCTTATATTAACAGAAGAATGATTACACAGTTTGCCTTTAGCTGCTAATACAATGAATTAATTGTTTGCTGTTCAACCCCTGGGTCGAGGCAACTCCCCATATTTATACATACAAATCATAACATCCAATCCTATAATCGGGCAGCCATGAAGATCTCTTATCTTCAGGCGCCCTAAATAACTAGCTGTTACAATACGTGGCAGAATAGAGACATCAAAATATGAGAAAGCTGTCAATTGACCCAAGAGTGGCAATCCTTCCACTTCACAGCTAGACTCGAGCAGCAACATACTCAAGATAGCGCATTCTGTTACAGCTGCCCTGTCATAGCTGTGCCTTAATTGATGATTCGAGCTCCGAGGACCCCTTTGCAAGCAACGAACATCCCTTCTTTCACGACTTGTTCAGTCCCGATCTTCCTGTAGTCCATTTATCTCAACTACCTTCATAAATCATAACATGTTAGCACAATTGAGAGATACACAACTTTAATTATCACAATCATAAGTATTAATAAGATAAAACAATGATTAGTCATACCTTGGCAATTTGAGGGAATAAAATAAGGACAACAGGTCTGATTGACGTAATAAGTGGTGTAAGACAGGGGCAGGAAAGATGATTAAAGATGATTAAAAATGGCCAATTCTGGGCTCAACAATCACCACTTCACCATTCTCCACCATTTCATCCACTGCTTCTAGTTGTTCCTTGATCTGGGAGACCCTTGAAAAATAAGATTGAATGGTTTCTCCATTCTGAAACTTTACTCCTTCAATTGGTTTCACAGGGTCATCTTCCGATTTATGTTCTTCCCTTCAAATAGCTTGGTGAAAGAGTCAAACATCTCCTTGGGTGTCTTTAGAGAAGACACATGGGGTATGAGATGGTCTTTGATAGAATCAGCAATGATTCTCTTCGCCTTGACCAAGTTTTTCTTGTGCAATACCTTAGCCTCTTCATCCTCTGGGATAGGGATGTCTTCTTTTACATATGAGTCCAACTCATTCTCTTCTAGGATTAACCCAATCCTATACTTCCAAGCTCAGAAGTTATCAGCTCCTTCAAGCTTATCCTCAAGCTTGGTGTGGTGAGACATCTTAAAGAGTACTTCAAATGGAAATAGAAAAGATTTATGTCTTACCACTTGAAATGCTAAAAACTAGATCTGGTCCCGGATTAGGGTTTGTCGAAAAAACCCTAAAAATTCAAAATGTGAATTTCAATTTTATGAAAGGATAGAAAGATGCACCTTGATGAGCTGATCATCTTGGTGTATTCAGAATTTGAGATCAGCAAAGCTTTACCCTTCAGATTTGCCTTTTTATCCTCCCGGGTTCACTAGGGAGAGCTCTGAATTAGGGTTTGAGTTTCCCGGAGATCTACCCAGCCAAAAATCTCGATCCAAAGCTCTAAAATTCGATTTTTGCAAGGAGCTTCCAGCTATGTCTTCAGATTTCAAAAATTCCTATTTTTGTGGAAACCCTAATTTTTAGGGCCAAATCTGAAAATGCTCAGAATTGAATTCTGATTGGACAGATAGATTCTCCTTGATGAGTAGAGTCAATCTACTATATTGCTTTTCCAAAATCTGTGGAGAGAAACCCAATAAACAGGAAACTCAAGTTTTCGTCACTGCAAAATGTCTTCTTCTCAGGTTAGCTCTGATACCATGTTAAATTTTGGGCATTAATTCACAATACTCTAGGATCTTCACTGAGAGAATAACATATACAGTATATCAATGCATAACAATCACAATAAGCATGATAAGCATCACAAGAATCAAAAGCATGAGAGACAAGAGACACAGAGTTTCCGTGGGAAAAACCCTAAGGTGAAAAACCCCACAACTTCCTCAGAGATAGAGAGAGCAATGGATCAACCAAAGTACAACCAAAATACACTTGAGATAGTCTCCTAGAAGCAGATGATCCTCCTCCTCACTAGTGCACCACTTTCTGAGAGAGAGAGATATGACTTTCCGAATGATCTAAATAGAGATCTCCTGATCTCTATTTATACTAACCTATTTGCCCAGTGACCTTATGGGGCCGACTTGTCTAACTAGGTACATCCACAATATAATATATATTTCGGGGCTGACCCCACACATGGTGGTCTAATAACCCATCGGCAATTACACACACTTGCGACACTTGTCAATCCACATGACGACACTTCCTTATAGAGGAATAACACATCTCTAGTAAGGGTACGATAAATATATATGAAATACATAGATGAAATACATTCCGAAGTTACATATACATCAACACATAGGAAGTTCTATAGAGCCAGTCCTTTTTCATACTGGATGTAGGCCCACCACCTGTAGGTCTTCATCATCACTGGCCATACTATGGAATCCTCAGGACTGATTATGTGCGTTAAGTCAAAACCTCGAAAGAGCATCCCAGGACTGATTATGAGCATACTACTCAACCTTTCGGATCTTCCAGGATCTTTTACATGCAACTGCACAACCTGTCCATGGCCACAGAGTATCATCCTGATGCTCATGATCATACTAATCATGTCATCTCAGCGAGCAAGCCATCAAGTAAGTACACCTCAGGACTGATTACACTGCCTCTGCAAAACCTGTAAGATCTCCTGGGACTAATTGCACTGCCTCTGCAAAACCTGCAAGAGCATCTCAGGACTGATCATATGCCTCTACAAAACCTATGTACCATACTATCACATCATCGTCTTCAGATCATTGTCATCGTCCACGGAGCACAACCCAGATGCACACACACAGCACTTATATACACCGGCATGGGAAAACCTACCTACCACCATCCGGGAATGGCTCAACACTTACATCACAACCATGGGAGGACTCTCCTATCACCATGTTACCATGGAAGGAACTACCTGCCACCATGTCAGAAAGGCACATCACTTACATCAAGACCATGGGAGGACTCTCCTATCACCTTGTCACCGTGGAAGGAACTACATGCCACCATGTCGGAAAGGCATAGCAATTACATCAACGACCATGAGAGGACTCTCCTATCACCATGTCACCATGGAAGGAACTACCTACCATCATGTCGAAACAGCCTGGCAATTACATCAATGACCATGAGAGGACTCTCCTATCACCATGTCACCATTGAAGGAACTACCTACCATCATGTCGGAAAATCCCAACAGCCCTTATATATGACCATAGGAGGACCATACCTACCACCATGTGAAAATTCCCCATGTGCATCTGTGTCTCCAGACTCATCACTTCCCTTTGGAGGGAATCTCGATCTGAAGTACACCAAGTCTCCCTCTGAAGTATTCAAACTTCAGTCTGGCCAGCGGCTTGGTCAACACATTGGCTATCTGCTTGTCTGTCGCAACATTCAGGAGCTTCACTGCTCCTCTCTACACCATATCCCTGATATAGTGGAACTTGATCTCAATGTTCTTCGACTTGTCATAGAACACCGGGTTCTCCGACAGCTTCACACAACTCTAGTTGTCACAATATATACAAGTAGCACTCAACTGGAGATCAAACAAATCAGACAGTAGCTTCCTAAGCCATACTGCCTCACAACTAGCCAAACAAGCTGTGACATACTCTACTTCGGCTGTACTCAATGCCACATAGAACTGCTTCCTGCTAAACCAAGAGATCATACCGGATCCCATACTGAAGAAGCACCCCGAAGAGCTCTTCCGATCAATGGCACTGCCTGCCCAATCCGAATCAACATAACCCTCCAGGTTAAACTTTTGATTCACCTCATACTTGAGCCCATAGTCAACTGTACCCTTCAGGTACCTCAAAATATGCTTTGCAGCTATCAGGTGAACATGTCTCGGATCTGTCAAATACTTACTCAAGGTGTTCACCGCAAAGCAGATATCTGGTCTCATATGCATCAGGTACATCAAGGACCCAATCATCTGATGATACATCATCACATGCTCAACCTGATCATCATCATAGCATCAACCTAATGCATATCATCTGGAGCAACATCCTGAATCTCATCATCTATGATCATCCTGGTCATCATTATAGCATCAACCTAATGCATATCATCTGGAGCAACATCTTGAAGCTCATCATTTGTGATCATCCTGATCAAACAATATATCCATCTGATGTATACAAAGTATATACCTGATACATATCATCATACATGATCTACTTGATCATACAATGCATCCACCTGATATATACATAAGTACATGATCTACCTGATCATACAATGCATCCACCTGATACATACATAAGTACATGATCTACCTGATCATATAATGTATCCACCTGATACATATACAAAAAATACATGATCCAACTAATCATATCCAGCATCCAACATGATGCATATACAAATACATGATCCAACTGATCATATCCAGCATCCAACATGATGCATATACAAAGCAGTAATTGGAGCATCGTCCTGATGCTCATTACACAATGCTTACATCCACAGCCATGGAAGGATCCTCCTCTCACCATGCTTGGAGTGGCTCCTGCAAATGTGTCCCATCACTTCTTTCTCGAAGTATCATCAATCTGAAGAACACCAAGCAAGAAAGCTGTCTTGACATCGATCTGGTGTATATTCCATTTCATCACTTGCTTTGTATTTCTCTATGCTACCTTTTGCAACATGCTTGATCTTATAGATCCACTTGGAAGTCACAACAAACTTCCCTTCAAGTCTTGGGGCCACACCCCAAACATCATTCTTCATGATCAACGGATCATGGCATTCTTCCTGAATCTTGGGAACTTCAATATATTCAATATCTTCAATAGATAACTTTGTTGCTGGAACAAATGTCGTAGTCCTTCTTTTGTAGGTGCTCGTATACGATCTTTCCTACAAAAACAAGTTAAATTGCATGATTAGAAACTTCTCATAGTTTTTAGAACAAATTCTTACACATAAAGAAATATGTCATACAGTCATGCAATTCTTCTAGCCAATGCTTCAATACAACATTTATCCATATCCTATAACTTTCTAGATGCCTTCCAATCTCTACCAAAACATTGTTTAAGAGTGTGCACAACTCCCAACATGTCAGCAAAGAGGTTTCATTCTAGATAAGTAGCAATGGAATGTTGTACAGTGCCATAGGCCACTTACCCATTACATGTGTATTAGTAGTATACTGTTCGTTAATGCAATTAGTCTAATATGCATAATACACAACCTAAGTCTAGGAACATAAGTATATACATCATTGAACAGTATTATTTAAACAATCAAATATACAAGAAATGACAATTGAAATACTTATCTTTGTTTGTTTTGTAGGGTGGACTCCCTCTCAATATTTGCTTCCTTGCAGGAACTACTGGAGTGTGCTCCCTCTTGATCTTTGCTTCCTTGATTCCTTGTTCTTGAACGTATATCCATCCTCGATCACTTATGCATACTTACTAGTATCATCATTGTGTTATCCTCGAGGTCTCATACATACATTCATTAGTATAATATCAATACTATCAAAACACAATAATCTTAAACATGTATAGTCATGATCATTTCAAACACAGATAATAAACATTAGTATTCAAGGTTTCAGGGAATACTTCTTTTACTCATGCATATTCTTATTTGACCAAAGGAATTTTCTGATTAGTCATATCATCAATCAAGGTAAGAGACATAATATGCATAAACCCTTGATTACTTACATTTCTAACTTCATGAATAATCATTATCAACCATACAACAGTATAAGATCCTAACACAAGGTAGGATTCTAACTTGATATAGAAAAACATACCTAGACTAGCATGTTAGCTAGTTATGTCTAACATACCCGCATAATGTCTTCTAGTTCTCTTCAATGACTTGTGCTAGTAACCTGCATATCTCATAGGTTAACCATTATAGAACCAAGTTATACATACCTCGTAAGTAGATCTTCTATGTGATCCATGACAATGGATGAATCTTTGTCTTCATGTCACCATGGTCATATGTTCTTGAACTAGAACATGATTTGTCTTTCATGATGTACCTTTCATGTTACCGGACAACATCAACCTCATACAACACCACAATGCATTAGTACAATCATAAGTGTCAAAACCCTAATCAATGAATATCTACATTCATAATTTTATTAAGGTGATACGACAAGTCTAAAGTTAATCAAGATTGTACTAAACTTAATGAAGACAAACATACCATAAATTTAATCATGAACAGATCTCGAAACATACTTGGATAATTCATACCTGTCGAGATTTCTTATAATCTTCCTATGTAAGGCCTTAGCCTCATCTCCCTCTGAAACATGAATTTCTTCACTTATGTAGGTGACTAATCCGTTCTCTTCTAGGATTAACCCAATCCACTTGATTTGCAGAAACTGGATTTGGAGCTGGATTAGGGTTTGTCAGAGAAACCCTAAAAATTCAAACTTTGAATTTCAAACTTCTGAAAGGATAGAAAGATGTGCCTTGATGAGCTGATCAAGCTGGTATACTCAGAATTTGAAAACTACAAAGTTTCACCCCTCAAAATTGTCTTTGAAACTTCTGGATCTTCTAGACAGGATCCTGAACTAGGGTTTGATAAAGCCCACCCTTCTTCCCAACCAAAAGGTTCGATCCAAAGCTCCAAACTTCAATTTTTCTAAGGAGCTTCCAGCCGTGGTCACAGACTTCAGAAATTCCAACTTTTGCAGAAGCCCTAATTTTCCACCTTTCCGATCAAAATCCCGAACTAGGGTTTGATCAAGCTTGGCCTTCTACCCAACCAAAAAATTCGATCTTGGTCTCTAAATTTCGATTTTGATGAGGAGCACCCAGCTATGGTCTCCGATACAAAAATTCCAGCATTCTCCAAAACCCTAAATTCCCAGAGCCAAGAATGAAGGTGCTCAAAATCCAATTCTGTTTTGATAGAAATATGCACCTAATTGTTTCTGGTGTAAATCCAAAATTTTAGATCTACAGGGTATGAAAATTCTTCATGTTGTAGACTGACATGTTATCTTTTCAACCCCATAGGTCAAACCTCAATTGGATTCTCTGAGAGAGATTTATTCCAACAGTCGCGACGTGACCTGTTTATGGGATAAAACATGAGAGCGAACTTGTACGGCGTTCCATGTGTCACTGGTTAAGTTTAGGCCTCTGAAAAACTTACTTGAGAAGGTACAGTTCAAGCCCTACCTATCACTTTTTATGAAATTTCATTTGGAGCTTCCTATACCAAGTTGTGACCTTTTTTCCTAGGTCACCTGTTTATGAACGAGATTTGGAAGAGGCAGAAACGCTAGATTGTATTGATCATAAATCACAAAGTACAACGAATTAGAAGTTGTGCTTCAGACAAAAGGTACATGAGGATGTTGTCTACAACCTCTAAAGGTTTCAGATCGTGAAACCTCGCCGAAATGAATTTATAGTGAAAGTTCTACGATGACGGGTTTTTGCTATATCAATCCCTAGCTTCGCAAGGGCAACAAGTGTCATAAATGCCATACCATACCTTCTTTCAAGCTAGCTTTGATACCATGTTAGTTTTTCAGAATTTCAATCTAATCTAGGATCTTAACTGAGAGAATAACATGTACAGCATATCTACAGCATATCAAACATGGACACAATAATGCAAGCACACAAGAGACACAAAGTTTCACCGGGGAAAACCAAGAAGGTGAAAAACCCTGCAACTTCCTCAGAGATAGATAGAGCAATGATACAAACCAAGTACAAGAGATAGTCCTCCTAGCAACAGCTTATCCTCCTCCACTAGTGCGCCACTCTCCAATGAGTGTGTGAGTGAGAAAGTGAATGATCAAATAGAGTGCCTCCCGCACTCTATTTATACTTGACTTGACTTGCCTAATAACCTTTAGTAGGTCGGCCTTAACTTAACCACATAACATAATGCTGCTAGGGCCGACCCCCAATAGGATGGTCTAATAACCCTTTAACCCACATGACTTATACAGGGCCGACCCCATCAAGGTGGTCTAATAACCCATCAAGTATAAGTTACGATACTTACAATATAACTGATGACACTTCCATATAGAGGAATAATAACATCTCTATAGGAATACTATATACATATATGTGAAATACATTCCGAAATTACAATTACATCAACAGGTTGGTGGCACACAGATTAACAATGATTTGGGCGAATATGACTCAAAATAAAAATAGTTCTTGAAATTAATATTTTTTTCTATATGTAAATAGTTGGTCCATTCGCATGTGTAGTGTGAGGCTGAAATGGATGGAAATGTGGAGATATATATGAGAAAAATATAACTAATTATACCAAATACTGCATTAAAATCGCGTCGATTACTCTTTGACTGGCTATTAAAATTGCGTCGATTACTCTTTAGTTGGCTATTGACATCTACTACCAAATATTGATGAGTTTCCCATATCTACAGTTATTCATTTTGTTTCCTTGCATTCCACATTGACTGGATGTCCATTTCTTTAGGAATATATACCATGTAGGCCTAAACGTTCAGAAGGCACACCTAAACTTCAGCTCAAAGTAGTGGTGGGAGATGTTATGGCATTTAGTTGATGATCTAGTAATCAAACCTGAGTGTAATGGGAAGAAAATTTTAATTTGGAGGAAGTTACAACCATCACAAGAAATCTTTATGTTTTCCAAAGGTATCATGTCATTCAATAGTGATGCCTGCTAGTTCTCTTAACCGAACGAAGGAAGCACTATTGAATGAAAACATAAAATACAAGCTCAAATCCTAACCCTCATCAATCGCATTCCGAGTCCTCATTACAATGAAAAACATAATGATTCATCGATGAAGGCGCATCCACATGTGTCATGTCCTCTAATGTCTAGAAACGGTTGGGATCACCTGATTTATCCCCATCATTGGGATTGTACCAGAATGTCCCCATCGAGCTAGGGGGGAAATGGTCATGATTGATATTGAAGTAGTCGATGCACAAATTGACTAAAATATCCTCTTGGGTCATAGTTACATGTATGCCATGAAGGCGGTCACCTCCTCAGTCTTCTGAATCATGATGTTTCCCTTTAATGGGAAAATAGTCACCCTTGACCAACTGAACTACTAAAACCCTCACACTAACACCAACCCTAACAATGTGTTACCTACCATCGTCGGGGGCAGTCAACCCCCTTACATTGATGTGCCAACAACGCTCCAAATCCACTTTTTTCCAATCTGAAATATGGTTTCCCAATGACCTCCCATCATGCTAGCTCCTTGACCAACTCCTATTAAGCATTTGTCTAAAGCAGAGATGCGGGCACATAGAGAAAAATGGATTTGTTATAATTGTGATGAGAAATTCACTCAGGGACATAGATTTGTTGAGAAAGGGCTCTATCTCTTGGATGTGGATTCTCCGCCTGGATCTGAACTTCGTGAAGAAGATCTAGATACAATAGATGATCATGTCGACATTCAGAAACTGCCTGTTGACCCTCCGTCTCTGGACAAGCACCCAGAAATATCTCTCCATGCTTTAGCCGGAGTAACCACCCCACAAACGATGCAGGTCAGGGGCTACTTCAAGAAGCTCCCTCTTACAATACTCATTGATTTTGGTAGCACTCATAACTTCATTGACCCTTGGATCGCCAAACAGGATGATTGTTTTGTCCATACTTGCTCCAACTTTGAAGTCATGATTTCCAATGGGGGCACCAGGTTACCTTGCAAGGGGAAGTGTCGCAATGTGTGTATCTCTATGGAAGATTATAACTTTCGCTCTGACATGTTTTCCTTGTCCTTAGGCAGATGTGATGTGGTTTTGGGCGCTCAATGGTTATGCACACTTGGCCCCATGTTATGGGATTTTGCTGAACTTTGGATAAAGTTTTCAGTTAATGGGAAAAAACACACATTTATGGGCTTACAACCAGGGTCTCTCTGCATCATCAGTTCACATTGCCTAGAAAATATCCTTAAGAAGAATTCACATGGTTTCATCGCTCATCTCCATTCTATTCTGATTTACCCATCAACGGTCTCCACTACTCCCTTGGATCTACAACACATTTTGGATAGATATGCAGGTGTCTTTGTTGAACCAGTGGGATTACTACCTGCAACAGATCTTTCCGGTAATAATTTTTCCACCTCTATATCTGAGAAGGAAATGATGGCTATTTTGCATGCAGTACAGTAGTGGAAGCCATACCTATTAGGGAATTATTTCTGCATCAAGACTGATCACCAAAAGTCTGAAAAAAATTCCTGGAACAACGGGTCTCCTTCCCAACACAACTGAAATGGGCTAGCAAAATCATGGGTTATGCCTATGAGATCACTTACAAGAAGGGTAAGGACAATCTAGTGGCGGATGCTCTTTCTCGCACATTTGATGACCACGTTTCTCTTTCATCTATTTCTATGCATGTTCCAAATTGGTTGCAATCTTTTCAACAAGGCTATGTCTTCTATGAATTCCATGATTCTCCATCGGTAGGGCACTCTGGGTTCCTCAAAACGTATGAGGAGGCACAGTGTAACTTCTTTTGGCAGGGAATGAAAAGGACAATTCAACAGATGGTGGTTGAATGTGATACTTTCCAGGGTGAACCGACACTCCTTCCAGGATTGCTCAAACCTTTTCCCATCCCTACATGGATTTCGATAGATATTTCTATGGATTTCATTGAAGAGCTCTAGTGGTACCATAATGCATCTAAAATGACTCCATATGAAGCAATCTATGGTCAAGAACCGCCAGTTATTCTTCCATACACCCTAAGCAGTTCACCAATTCAGGAAATTGACTCGGTTCTTCAAAACCGCGATGAGATTCTTCGCATTTTGTAGGACAATCTTCACATGGCAAGAATTCAAATGGAACAACAAACCGATCAATATTGTTTTGAGCGTACTTTTCAAGCAGGTGATATGGTTTTTCTTCGTCTACAACCTTCCAAGCAATCCTCCCTGAAACTCAAAGGGCGTCATAAGCTCGCTCCAAAGTTCTATGGGCCCTATTAGGTTCTTCAGAATATTAGGTCTGCTGCTTATAAATTGGAACTTCCTCCTTCCTACATTCATCCAGTATTTCATGTCTCTTGTCTGATGAAAGTTCTTGGAACCAACATCAGAGGACCAACTATTTTACCAGAACTGGATAATGCAAGATCCATCTTTTTGGAGCCGGAGGCCATCCTCAATAGGCGCACTCGCCAGCTTCGCTCTCGATCTATCATAGGGGTATTAATTCAGTGGCACGGAATGCAACCAGCAGATGCTACATGGGAACCACTCTTTCGGATTCAAGATCAATTTCCACATCTAAAGCTTTTTCTAAGGGGGAGGGGATGTTAGGAACCTGTGTCAACCCTTCTCTTTACTTTGTTAGTATATTGTTGTTGGACGCATATGCTTTGTAAGTCATCCCGTAGTATTATATGTTCCATGGTATTGATCCGTAGTTTGTATTAGCCCATAGTATTATCTGTTCCATGGTATTGATCCATAGTATTGGACGCATATGCTTTGTAAGTCGTCCCATATTATTATATGTTCCATGGTATTGATCCATAGTATTGGTGCATAGACTTAGTATATAAGTATGTGTTGAGGCCAATGAACGCACCGAGAATTTAATTGTATTGAGCTTGCTCAAAGGAGGTTTCCCCTCGAAGTGGCCCACGATCAATAAATCTATTCCGTGTTTTGTTATTTCTGATATATCGTGCATTTTCATTAATTAATGGTTGGAGGTTCCTCACATCTTGTGGGATTAAAGATTTCTCATCTTTGTGAAAGTATGAGTGTTGAAGATGAATTGTCATCTCCAAGTGTTTTGAACATAGAAATAAAATGCTAAAGCAAATCAAGTAGCTCTTTACTTTTCTTTCTCAAGTTCCAGTAGTCAAACCAAACATGATATAAACCTTAACTATCATCATCATATAAATATTTAACATGTTTGTTCTTTAAATATTACTATAATAATACTTCATTAAAACCATAATAATATTGTAGATAATAATAATTAATTTTAATTATATTGAGAAAAAACACATCATATCAATTTTTTAAATAAAAGGTAATTATATGCTATTTTTTATTTGAAAATATTTATTTTACAAACATTCTAAAATTTGAATAAATGTTTTAACATGATTTCAATGATGTTCTTTGCTTATTAATATTTTTTAAAAATATTGTGTCCTTTGCATATTTATTATAGTAATATTTTTGTGAAAATATCGTGGTCGTGGCCTTGGGTAATAATTTACTTTATTCATTTTAATATGATTTGAATTATATTTATAAAATAAGACAAATTATTAAATAAATAATGATAAAAAAATTAAATAAATAATATTTATAATATAAAAATAAATAAATAAATAATATTTTTAATATAAAAATATTTATTTTACAAACATAAAATTTAAATAAATATTTTAACGTGACGTTCTAGGATATTATTATAACAATACGGTAATAATTTACTTTATTAATTTTAACATGATTGGAATTATATTTATAAAATAAGACATCTTATTTATTTTTATTTAATTTTAACATGATTGGAATTATATTTATAAAATAAGACATCTTATTTATTTTAAATAAAAATAATGATAAAATAATATTTTAAATTTAAACAATAATTAAATAATATTTTTATGTTATAGGATATTATTATAACACTACGGTAATAATTTACTTTATTAATTTTAACATGATTGGAATTATATTTTTAAAATAAGACATCTTATTTATTTTAAATAAAAAATAATGATAAAATAATATTTTAAATTTAAACCATAATTAAATAATATTTTTAATATAAAAATATTTATATTACAAACGTTATAAAATTTAAATAAATATTTTAACGTGATGTTCTAGGATATTATTATAACAATACCATTATTGATAAGGATGATATTCTTTGAGATAATAATAATTTATTTTGTTAAATTTATGATGTTTTTAATGATATTTTTTATATATTATTATTTTAGAATTGATTTTCATCATAAATTTAACTTGTGATATAATATTGAGAAAATGATTAATGGTGGGTGGAAGTTTATTTTGGTTTTGAAAACAATTGTAAATCCACAAATTTTATGATGTGAGATAAAAAGAAGTTTTTGTTTTAAACTCTCGTCACTCTTGTTATCAGGTACGAGTGTGAAGTTTGGAGTTGCAACATCTCTAGAGAATCCTTTTCCATCACAAATTAAACTGGAGCTATAACATTAAGAAAATGATTAATGGTGGGTGAAAGTTTATTTTGGAATTGAAAACAATTGTAAATCCACAAATCTTATGATGTGGGATAAAACAAAGTTTATTTTTTAAACTCTGGTCACTTCAGTTATCTTGGAGTTCCACCATCTCTAGAGAATCTTGGAGAAAGATTGAGCAAATCCAAAAACCTTTCATAATCTATAACCTAAAAATTAAAAGCAATACAGCGTGTCCTATTCTCCTTCTAGAAATGGGTCCATTCCCCATAGAGAGAAGAATTAGAGATTAAAAGAAAATAAGAATTAGAGATTAAAAGTAAAGTATGTTATTATAAGGAGAAATTATGTTATTATAAGGAGGATCACATCTATGTTTAAATAGAAAATGAGGGCGAGAAAAAATTAGAGTTTAAAAGAAAATTTTGTTATTATAAAGAAGTCATTAACCCTAATCTTCTCTTGTTGAGTTCTAAAAAAAATTATATAGTCTTTATGTTTCTTTCTTTACTTTGTGAACATCAAAATAAAATAATAATGATATTCATTTAGACTTGAAAATATTTATTTTGCAAAAATTATAAAATTTAAATAAGTCTTTTTAATAATGATGTTATAATATTATTATATTTTTGTCAAAATAATGATGCTCTTTTAGAACATAATATTTTATTCATTTTAATATAATTTCAATATTCTCCAAAAATTCTAAAATTTAAATAAATATTTTATAATGATGTTATGGGATATTCAAAATAATCAGACTCTTTTACATAATAATATTTTATTCATTTCAACCTAATTTCAATGATGTTCTCTTATAATGTATTTTTTTCCAAAATGATGATGTGTAGAATATTCTTTTATATAATTATAATATGTTTTTTTTCCAAAATAATGATGTGTTCTTTTAGAATGTACTTTTATATAATTATAATATCAGTTTCATTAGAATAATGATGTTATTTAAAAATAACAATTTTGTTTAAATAATTAAGTCCATACTAATAAAATTACTAAAACAAGTCTATTAATAATTATTAAAATAACTGAAAACGATACGTTCTGCGTGAAACTAGTAACATGTTTAATAAAACTTGTGTAGTGTCACCATTCCCTTGCAAAATCTATGAATGTAGATGCAAGACGGGAACTTTCAAGCAGGCCTGCAGCGACCCATACACGAAAACTACATTTATTTCTTTTGACTAAGACTCGTTTACTTAGGTTTATGCCCCTAGAAAACTTAATCACCTACATCCCACGCAAAACTTCTTCCGTCACACTCTTTTATCAATGATCGCCATTCCCATATACCTGCATACACAACATTACGTAACAAAATTTTGGTTGCAATTTTATTAATAAAACCCTACAGAACAGACTCAAATATCAACGATATATCATTACTTACCTGCCAAGCATCATAGTGGTGGCCTGTGGGTTGGTTCCAGGACCGTCTTTAAACGTTGAGCCATCCACAATCCTCAGACTATCAACTCCGTTCACCTGATATCTCTGGTTAACCACAGACCCAACATGACATCCTCCATGGAAGTGCCACATTGTGGCCACAGTATCACGGCAGAACTGAGCCATGGCTGCATCGTCCCACGTGTTCTTTGGCAACGCTGTCCCAAGGAATTGAAATCCATTAGCTGAATATGCATATTTCCTCAGTGACCGTGTATTGAGGATTTTAGCGATCATCCTCGCGCCTTGAACGCATCTTTGCAGGTCCAGAGGGTGGGAATAATAGTTGTATCGAACAGACGGATTGTCTCGAGGATCCATGCTGCGTAGCCGAAGCTCTCCTCTCGACATTGGAAACGCCAGCTTCTCAAATATGTTTCCACCATACACGTTCTTGGGCTTTGAGGATGCGCTGCCATTTATACTAGCTGGAGACGGCTGGACGAAGCTGCTAGACTCGATGTACGTTTGAGAGCCTTTCAGAATACCCACTACCTGTATGCTCGAGAATTCCAGGGGTGTAGGGGATTCCAAGGTTACTGTTGCACGGGGGCTATCTTGAATCCCTTGGCCTACTAAAGGTAAATGTTGGACTAGAGGAATGTTGAATTCTTTGAGATGTTCAGATGGCCCGATTCCGCTCAATAGGAGCAGCTGGGGGCTGCCTATGGATCCTGCAGAGATGATTACTTCGCTGGAACGTGATGATTCTTTGAGAAAAGCTTGATAAGACCGGCCATGGGCGTCCATGAATTCTATACCGTGGGCCCTCGGCTTCCTAGAGGAGCCACCATTCTTTCCTGCAAGTTTTCATGTTCAATAAATGATTATAATAGCAACTAATGTTGTGAAACGGGCAGCCATGTACGTGGAATTTGAATGCAGGTGTACAATATAAATAAACTACCTTGAGATGCAGGGGAATTGAAGAGAATCCTGCTGACGGTAGCATTGAGGAGGACTACGATATTGTTGGGGTTGGAAGACTTGAGAAGATCTGCGGCTGTGTGTCTTTTGCCATTGTTGTCGAAGGTGGAGGCACTAATCTTGGTTCCCTCCACATGATCCAACGTATATCCATTGTATGGAACAACTCCTGCTTCCAGGAGCCCATTTCTGAAAGCCGATGACCAGCTGGAGAGTTGATCTGGTTGGAAGGCGTTCTGCTTCTCCACCCATTCATATGACTCCTTCACAAGTGTTTCATCCCATCCCATAGAACGAACATATTCTGAGCTCGCCCTGCTGTAGAAGGCGCCATTGAGAGCAGTTCCACCTCCCAGAACTCTGGCTCTCGCTAAAGTCAGACCATCCTCTGTAATAAACGACTGTGCTGGGGAAGTGTAATTGTCGGTCTCCCCCAGTAGGTTTCCAAAAGCGTTAGCGTTCTGGATTTCGGGAACTCCGTAAGGAGATCCTCCCCTCTCAATTAGCAAAACCGAATACTTAGTAGATAGCGTTGAGGCGAGGGGGCAGCCAGCCGTTCCTCCTCCAACTACAATGTAATCATATCTTCTTGCAGCAGCTCTATGAGCATCGACACTCATAAACACAAACGGATTCGACTTGGAGGGTGGTATGGCTGCAGCATTAGAAGAAGATAACATGTGATTGTTACTCAGCATTATTAGCAAGAGCAGAAGCCATGCATGAGTATTCACAACTAACATCATCATATCCATGACAAAGAAATCAACTCCTACACGCCTTCTGAAGATGTGATTCCATTTCAGTCTCTCTCTGAAGTTATTTATAAGCGCTTGCACTAGTACTGGTGCAGTCGGGATGTGAACGCCACTTTACAAAAGAGGAATCACACCCTACGGGCCCGCAGCAATAGATTATGTCTCGTGACACTTTAGTAGTGGGATTTTTAAATAAAGAAAGATTGAGGTGAATCGAAGATCTTTGCCCATGAAAGTGATGTCAGTGTATTTAAAATGTCCCACACTTTTCCAAGTTGATGTTAATTATAAAAAAATGATGTTAGTTGTATTGAGAGTATAAATATAATTGAATTGATGTTAATTATATAAAAAAATGAGGTTAATTTTATTGCGACTATAAATATAATTGAGAAGAATAAAATTAGAATAAATGATTAATTAAGTTAGTTTAAGTAATTGTTGTATAGAGTATTATTCTCTCTTAGATTCTATTTTCTTAAATGAGATTCTATTTCCTTAAATGATATACTAAATTCATGATTAAAAATTATTAAATTTTTTCATAATTAAATGAGGTGATTTTCCCTTATAGGCGGCTAAGGCTCCACTACAATGCCAGACCGATTTGCCTACGCTTCCACTGAAAATAATTGACTCGATGGAACACTTATATTAAAAAAACACGGAAGAAAAGGAGATTAGCATTTTACAGACTGAACTCAGTCGCTCGAGTTACTTCATTGATGTGAACAAAACGTCATTCACCAATGAAGACAAACACAAAATCATCTTTTTTGGGCAGGAAAATCAAATACAAAACCGTCTTTTTCTGGCAGGAAAATCTGTACCCGTGAGATACAAGATGGATGTATTGAGCCTCAAAATAATATCCGATTTTAATGGAATGGGAAATAAAGGAACATTAAAAGCGTTCCAAAACCTGAGTGTCTTTCTTTAGGGAAATCATTGCAATCCAAACTTCTCTACTGGTTATAGAAAATCTTGCCAAGTGTTATATTGTCCTTTCAATTGCTCTGGAGTGTGGGCACAATGAAACGCAAGTTGGCCAAAAAAACTACTTCCCTAGGGTTCAATCTCTGTAGATATTTACATTGAAGTTGTTATTCAGGAGAGCGACATCTCTTAATGTTTAGCGTTGGCTGTCTGCCACATATTCGTCACCTTATCCAATGATAGTGCCGCGGCCTCTTCCCCGTGACATGGGCTCGTCTTCTTAGTCTTTGTCAATCCAGAGATTAGGCGTTGATTCAGTGTTCGTATGTGAACATAATCTACCGAGGCCGTGACCATAGAGGGCCGACTAGGGTGGCCATGACCAAATATATGGCAAATGATGAGAAAATATCCAATACAATGTTCTGCGATTTGAGCAAGAATTTTTAATTTTTTAAAAGAACATTACAAATAAGAAAGAAGCCAGAATATCCTATATCCTCTACCGCTACTGCATCAATGGCAGTCCTATCTCCCTAGCCTAGATTGACTTAAAATGCTACAAATAGTGAAAAACCTCCGAAAACAGAAAACTGTGAACTGAAACAATCAAATTAAACACATTAAAAATAGCCGAAACACTCTAAAAACATAAGACTTCGAGCGAGAGCGATCAAATTGAGCATGTTACATGAATTTTCTGGAGATTTAGGCTCTGTTGTTCTGAACACAATTTACAGCAGAATTACACAGCAAAGTAGAACATAAAAACAGGAGAAGGAGGAAAAAGCAGTGGATTCACAAAGAAATGACAAACATATCCAATAAAATTGCTGATGCAACACTCTCTTCTTCTCATTCATATTCTCATTGGTGATTACACAAACATATAAGCCCTTCATGCATAAAACCCTGCATGCATAATAATACTAAAAATAGAGATATACAACTTATGCTCTGAACTGAAAATTTGAAACCTACTTAATCATGCAAATGTCGTATATTGGGTATCACTACAATTCCATCTGATCATATATCACATGATCTTTGATAAAGTGATAACGTATATCTATGTTCTATCTATGGCGAATGGAATACCATCTTTTTTTTCATATAAAATGTAGAATTGTTATCACAAAAAATGGTATTACTGAAACTTTGTTCCTTCTTTAAATCTGTCAATACGCATGTCAACCAAATTCCCTAACATGTCAACCAAATTCCCTAACATGTCACTGAAGTTGTTTCGACCATTTTTGTTGACAGGGAAATAGTTAATTGCTTCTTTGAAGATCATGAGATAACACCATATAACCATATTCTCACGTCATAACCATACTCTCTTTGTTGAACGGAAATGTTTTTCACTTTGGTCTTGCATAAATGATTCTTGAAATATAGCATACATTAGATTGGGCCTAGTGGCAGTTAGATACATGAGACTACCTACTAATGTCTTATAAATTGTAAGGTATATTTTGTTGTTATAATCATCCTTAGTTTCTCACTCAAGCTTGTAGGTGTACTAATTGATTTACAATTTTTCAATTTAAACTTACATACTTTTTTTTAAAATAAAATTTCATCACTCAATCAATTAACTTTCATGGTAAGTAAATAATTCATTAGAACCAAATTTGTCATTTCAAATTCACTTGTCATTGTAGTTCAAAAAACATCCACCAACAACTCTTATTTTGAGTTTGAATCAAATAATCTAAAAACATACAATCAGCACTTCATTCTTACCATTGGACTTAACATAGAGAGTTGGCTCACTTGCACTTTTCTTAAATACATTCTTATGTATAGTACTCATCTATTATTGCATACCAAGCTCTTGGAAATTTCTCAAATCCAGAGTCCATATAGATCTTTGTTGAACTTGTAAACCTTATGTTCTCGACCCACAATTTCATATTGTGATGAATGTTCCACAAATAACTCCACATCCAAGACATTATTTAAATAACTAATTTGACATCTAATTAATTTATTTTATATTTAAACTAAGCTATTACTTCTAAAATAATCCTTATAGTATATGGTCTTGTAACAAGAGAAATTTTTTCATTTTAATCTATACCTTATTTTTGTTTTGTGAGTAACCTTTTTCTACCAATCTAGCTTGTATATTTCAACTAATCCATCTATCTTATGATTTGTTTTGTACAACCATTTGGCTCCTATAACATCCTTTCCTTGAGGTAGTCATTCAATCACTTCACATGTTTCATTTCTCTATATTACATCAATTTTAACATCCATACATAGAGGCTCATTGACATTGTTATGGCTCTTAGTCAATCTATGTTCCACGGTATTGGAGTTCTTGGTTACAACCCATGCCTCAAATTCTTGATTTACTTTTGGAAAGAAATGGGTGGTGTAGATATTGATGAACATGACTTAATACTTAATAGTAAAGTCCATTGATACAATGATAAACTCCCAATAAGTAGTCCTAAAGGTGTATTGTTTTGTGGTCTAATATTTATCTATAACTATTTAAATCTTGATGAAGGATTGAAATTTCTAATGTTTTGTTTCCATGTGTAGCGGTGTGTGGTAGCACCCTTTTGCGTATTCAATGACATAGTCAATAGTAGGATACATGCAAGTGGGAGGTAGTAGAGGCACACTTTCTAGCACATTGAAAAGACATAATTATTATCCACAAGAACTCACATAGATGAATATGAATTTATATAAGTAGACAAGAGATATGGATGATAAGGAGCATACGAATATAATATTTGAAATGAAATTTTCAAGGTTAAGAATATTAAAAATCTAGCAAGAACATGCATGAACATAACCAAACCATTCCACAAAAACCATTGTAAAAATTATTGAGGCACGCACTCATTCTCAAGTATGCATCATTACAATATTTGCATTTCATTTGTGTTCCAATACTCATGGATACATAATCACACTTTACACATCCTCGTATTCTACTCATGCACATTTACACCTTCACGTTCACAACACTCACTCACTACACCCGTGTGCAACGTTGAATACCATCCTATACTATATTCCATATTCATCCATCTTTCTATATGTATCCTAGCACATACATTTTATCATATCTATATCATCATATTCATCATCTTCAAATCGTGCAAATATTATACATATAGATCATCCATGCACCTATACTTACATCCACTATCACTGTCACCATCACCATATCTCCCATGTTGTTCAATCCACCTTAACCAACCAGAAAATTCATTTTGAGTACTAGAAGGCCTCTCCTTTCACTGCTCAAAAATCCCTTTGAAAACCTTACCATCTCTTAACCAAATCAACGTGAGATTTTGTTATATGGATGCATTAAAATATTCTAACAATATTTAGGTGTATCCAAGGATTCTTTCCTTTACCATACCCATACCCAGGTATAAATCACATATATTCATTCAAATGTCATAAAACATATCAATTAAGATATCAAAGCATAACTAAACAAGGGAGATAGAAGCACAGCTTCAAGTCCCTGCCAAGTCATAAAATTCATCTTCGTGAAATTCCAAGTCATAAAAGTGATCATTGCATAATTAAAGTAGATACGACATATAGTTTAGAAAGTGGGAAACATTGTTTTCATTTTCGGCAGGTAACTAGATAGAGAATAAAAAGACAGCTGGTGCTGATGAGTATCCAAGATGCTCAAGTGAATTTTGCACGAACTTGCTTCTCTCAAAGTCTGCTCTAGATTTGTACTCAAATCAAATGGACTAGCGAGATCGCACGAAGTTATTGTTTGTGTAAGCTTGAGTGCATTGCTATACGCATGGTTCAAACCAAAGTTTATTGTCCTCCTAGCATTAAGTTGATCTTTCATACCATTACTAAGTCATTTAGACTTATAGATTAGTATTCATATCATTACGTGCATTTTTTTTAAATGTATGTTAAAGCATGAAGACAGTCCATACTTAAAGCCTTATAATACGAGGAAAAATCCTCATAAATCTTGAGCATGATAATTGAAATCCCAAAAGCGAGCATGATAGTCATATTAATATTAATATCATGTTATTGTTCTCACATGTATATAATTACATTACATTATAATATTATAATGATTAATAATTCTTACATATTATATTTTATGACATTGTTATTATTATTGTTTTTATTAATTATTTTAATATTTTTAGTTGTTTTTATATATAAATGTTTTATAATTATTATTAATATTTTGAAGATGTTAATATGATTGTTGCTAATCATATTATATTCAACTAAAAAACTATTTTGAAAAACAACTAATAATTTAGAATAGTTAAGCCAATAAATTATAAAGCAAAAAACCCATTATAATAAATCCCTAATAAATTATAAAGCAAAAAACCCATTATAATAAATCCCTAATAAATTATAAAGCAAAAAACCCATTATAATAAATCCCTTATACCTATATATATAGAGCACTTTAATAATTACATGAGATTCCAAAATGATCTTTGACGTTTGTGATCCATATCACCTTATTCAATAAAAATGACCATTTATATTAATTAACAACATCCTATCATATTTAACAATAAAAAAATAAAAAGATAGCTACTTTACATAGAATGCTCATCAACACCTCCATCTACCTTATCTAAGGTGAGACAACAAGAAAAGACTCTACCTTGGATGGATTCGTTTAATGTTTATACTAGTCAATTAACATCATACATTTTTCTAAGCAATAAACTTGATTTTAATTTAAATGAATAAGTGTCTACATAACTGCCACCCATCCTTTCAATAGTAACGACATGCCATCCAAGTGTCGAATGCATGCAACAGCAAGCAATGTACTGGTGCGCAACTCTCCATGCCACCTTTCATACTTGTGCCATTGGAACATTAAAAATAAATCTATATAAATTACAAACCAATACTACAAAAATCTCTCACATAGGTTTAACAATAATACACGATATTATAATAAAGAAATTGTTTTATGTAAATGGTATGACATTAGCAACTATGACATCATGAAAGTTATGTGATCACTTAGATGTCACACTATCTTATTATCAGTTCATCATTCTCGTTCCATCTTCATCTAGCAGCGGCCGGTACCGGGACCAACACCTGGGCAGAATTGATTGCTCTTTGGGCACTTCTCTATTTTGCCCATTCTAGGGGTTTGGTGCTCTTTGGATTTTCGGGGATTCCAAGTGTGTCTTGGATTGGGCTGGAGCTGGTTGCAGTCTTCACTCATTCTAGGGGTATTGGTGCTCTTTGGATTTTCGGGGATTCCAAGTGTGTCTTGGACTGGGCTGGAGCTGGTTGCAGTCTTCACTCTCTGGAGCTGATTCATTGGATGCAACGTACACTGGTGCTGCTGAAGTCGTTCAGTGATCTCCATTTTAAGCATATTTATAGGGAGCTTAATGGAGTAGTAGACCGGCTATCCAGAAGGGCGTTGGAAGATATGACTGGATCGCTGACTTGCGAAGAGTTTCATGATGGAGTGTTTCTGAAGTCTTTTGAAATGTATTTTGGTTAAGTTTATGGCGAGTTGTATTCTAGTTTTGTACTCTTCAAAGTACTGGTTTTTGATCCTTTGCTTGCACCAGTTCTTCTGGAGGTGGAGACCATTTTGGATATAGTCATGTCTATTTTAGAATATCTCTTTTGAAGTGTGTTTTGTTGCCTCTGACATAATTCGGGACTCTGGATTTACTGATAAGTCTATCAGAAAACAATGTACGATCACGCCTTTTATCCTTTAATATAGAAGCTGTTTTTTTGTGTGAAAAAAAAAAAAGTTTGGTAGAGGTCGGGATCATTATTTTACCGTGGACACGTGTAAAGTTAAGATAATATTCTTTTCACTAGAAACGATAATAGGGACTAAAATTGACATACTAATTTTAATAATAAGAATAGCATTCTCCACCAACCAACACACTTCAATGCCAACACGACGTGTGTACGGTCTTCAGCCCGACGTGTGTGGCCAATGGACAAGATTGACCAAAACCAACGCAAGCCCGTCTGAAAACATTCAAAGAAAAATTTCAGAAAAAAGATGCATTGTTTCCATGCCCTTGAGGGAAACTAATATAGTTTTAAAATCTATTATAAGGATTTGGCAGCTAATTTCAGAAGCATTCATACTGGACAAAAGCCTTAAACTGCATCATGAGCTCGCTGGAAGAGATACCAGAGCATGTTGACACCAGAGAACCTGCAATCTGCTCTGAATGCAACCTGCAATCTGCTCTGAATGCAATGTCAAACATTGGGCAGAAGACAGAGGCCATGTATTCCAGTGGCTCCTTGACGGAATGACAAAACATCATAAGGGAGTGTATGAAAGCCTTTGTGATGTTAGTGAGATTAGTTGCTCGATCATAATAAGTTTTAAGGGACATAACATGATCATAATTCATAATAAAATTAAAAAATATATAATGGCAGAGCACACCTATCCCTCCATACATCACATATTTATGGATAATAGCCAAAATTATGTGTTACTTAAAAAGAAAGAAGGGTAAAAACTGCCATCTACCGGCGGAAATCTTGTTCATGCAATCACAGATATGTAGGTAGCTTGTTGTTTACTAGCTGAAAGCAAACATTTTTTTTTTATAATGTATTTGTGTCCCAATTAGTCTGTATGGATGAGTTCTGGTAGAATTTGAAGTATTGGATAGATGTTTTGCTTGTGTTTTTGGTAGCCCTTTAGTTTTTCCTTCAATGGAGCAACTTGCTTGCTGGGCGTCTAAGAGAACTAATATTCCCCAGTTGTCTTCTGGACATGATTCATTAGAAATGGCTGCAATGTTTCATCTCAATATAGAGTACTTAGTAGAGATGCCAACTTCCTTGTTGCAGCTAAGGCTGAGGAGAATGGCTCTTGTCAAGGCTTTCTTGAGCAATGCCTTGGTTATAGTTCTCGTGGTTCCATTTTTCGTATCCATGAACCAGGTTTTCACTTCTTGGAATTTGGGGAAGGTTAGACAAATCTTTTGTCTCCATGAGCTATCGGAGATCCTATTTCTATACCGATTCAGGATATGCTTCTTGGCGCAGCAGAGAGGCTTTGTCCAGCTGTGAGCCCTTAATTGGGTAGCGTTACGATGCACTGCTCACTTACCGTTGTGAACTGATCGATCTGTACTATCCAGATTATATATGTAATTATGCATTAAATTTTAGAATGAATTGACAGATAAAAATCTTTTGAATTTATGTCACCGTGGTTGATTAAGCGAAAGAGAATAGGGCTTTTATATTATATACGCTAACATGGTTCATCAAAAAGACCACGAAATGGCATTAAAATGGATTGATATCCATAGAAGGGGATGAAATGGATTGATATCCACCTTATAATATAGAGAAATAAAAGCGAATTTATTTATATATGTCACTGCGGTTGTAACAATGATCACGGTACAATGGAAATATGGATGAAATTTTGATGGGTTCATACGAGAGAGAATTCAAGCTTTATTTATATATCTGCACCTGGTTTTCAAAATGGACCACGGTTCAGTGGGATTCTACGGCATTTTATCCCCAAATAACGTCGTCCGGACATCATAAAATTTCGCAACTGCAGAGTATGTTTTTTACTTCACACAGTGTAGAGTATGTGTTGTCGACCTTCACACAGGAAGGGCTAAACCAAATTAAAAATTTCATTCCAGGGAAAGCAAGATATGATAGACATGAACTTGCATAGAAAACAAGATATGATAGACCTGAACATGCAATCAGAGATATAAATGAACGTAAGAAATCTATGATAATAGATATGTAAGATATCCAAAGACTATTAAGAGTATAGTCTCAGACTCTCATGGTTATCATCACTAGTCAGGAGGGATAATGGTTAAGAATATATGTAAATAAACCATGAGAATTCCATAAGGGACTTAAGTCACTATACATTTTTAGTGCGAATTGTTTATAAAAATAGAACCAGTATGTCTCAGTTTCGAAAGTGACAACACAGAGTTAGAACATAAGCGAGTACAGAATCACACATATCAAATTGCACAGAGCTATCATGTATAAATTCGCCATCAACAACTGCTGGGTAAATGGGTTTACAATAGATTAAATATTTTTGAAGTAACAAACCTCTTCCATTGAAAGACCCGGGACATTAAACACAACGTCCTTGATGGTCCAGCTTTCCTCCATGGTAGTCTTTGTATGGCTCATTGGGACCTCCCCAAATCTGAAGAAGGTGATAATAGACCGACCTGCATGAGCTATCATAACGCCATCTACACATCTGTAATCTTCTATGGTCGTTTCTATCGTGGTTTCCCAGTACACAGGCTGTTTGAATGCGAGTCAGATGGGAGTCCTCCATGAACACGAGGAGACCCGACTTCTGCCCAAAATAACCGAAGAATACGTGCTTAATGGTATCCGCGGGTCCGTCACATCAGTCTTACAGGGTCGAGGGATTGGCAGCCAGTTTCGAGATGAAACAATCTTCGTCTCCAATTCTCTTCTCACCCACGCACCGGGCATTGGAAAACATGCTGGCAATCGACCTCAGATCCAATCCCTAAACACAAGAAGTAGATCAAGAAAGCAAATGAATTGTGTTGAATTTTAGACCCGTTCAATTGAATCTCTTGGAGAAAATATTGAAAGAAATAACTTACCTGCGTTTCATCCTCCGGTTGTCTAACTGTTGTACAGGTGGTAGAAGAAGGACAAGATTTTGCCAGACGGAAGCACTCACTGCGGCGTGGATCCAGGTGCCGGGATATAAGCCTTAAAGTCCGCCAAACCTAGATTTGAGGCCAAATAAGCCTCCCAATAATATTATTGGTCATAACACATTTTTGCAAAAAAAAGACCTTAGGTTAAAAAACTTTGTAAAATGTGCCATAGTAATAGATTGGAAGAAATCGATTCCTATAGTCCCTGCACTGCCTGTGGGCACGGACAGGGACTAATAAAGTATTACCCAATTTCTTTCCGCTCACATGCAATATTGGCATGCCAATTCATAGTTGTATGGTTTCCATCAACATCTTTTATGTTACCTGATAAATCGATGCCTCAATTGCCAAGTGGAATCTTGCCCATTGTAATATTGTCCTTTCAATTGCTCTGGAGTATGGGCACAATGAAACGCAAGTTGGCCAAAAAAAACTACTACCCTAGGGTTCAATCTCTGTAGACATTTACATTGAAGGTGTTATTCAGGAGAGCGACATCTCTTAATGTTTAGCGTGGTCTGTCACATACCCCAATTTTGCAAAAATAATGTAATTATTTTATTAATATTCCTGAGACATTATGTTAAATTTAATGCTAAGTAGGAATTGATGACTCAGCAAAGTCACCAGAAATGGAATGTAAATTCTGAATAATTTATTATTAATAAATAAATTATGGAGACAACAGCATGGGAGAGCTGTTAAAAGAGGTTACTGGTCTAACTGGTGGATGGAAGTAGGTGGAAAGACAAAAGACAAGTGGCAGCATCCTCAAACACTTCCTAAGTTGCAGGTGGCAACTTCCCTATATTTTGGGGTCATGATTCCCCAAGAAAGTGGAATCTGAGCAGGTGGCTCATTAATGACAGTTAACCCAACTAAGACCTAGGCAATCTTTTAAATAGTACTCAATGAACTGAGCTGGGGGTTCAGCATTGTTCTAGAGGGAGAATACATTCAGGTGAATGCTATTCAGGAGTCCCATTGAGGAAGAGGGAAAAACAGTAAGGAAGTGTTTTGAGATAGGAAGCTGCAGTAACTTGGTTCCAGTGTAGCTTCTTTGGCTGAGGGAATTGTTGGCTGTACCTAGTTCTAGCCAGTTAGACCAGAGCAAGCTCGGGGGTCCTGAGAAGTGCTGTTTGGGCACTCTCCAGGAGTTGGTAGGGAGGAACAGCCTCCCATTGCTGTTATTGTCTACCATTGATACAGGTTGTGCCACTTTTTCCTGCTATTTATTGAATAAATTTAAATGTAGAATAAGACTATCTCATCTGTGTTTGAACAGGATTTATTTCAGTAAAGTTAGCATCTCTGTATTGTTATTAGATAGAACCTGCAGAACTATTATGTCTTAGAAATTCCCTATTATCACTATAGATCGAATAATTGTTTTATACAGAATATGTTTTGTTATTATCATAAGTAATAGAATATTATGGTGATTCTACCTTGGTTTATTTTCAATAGTTAAATAGATAAGTATAGATTATTTATACAGTAAATATTCCTGTAAATACACTTGTTAAAAGAATTATAGGAACAGAATCATAGACCACTCTATAATCACAGTGAATCATTTTCATAGATAGTTTAACAAGTATAAACCCTAGCTGAACAAGCATGCCGGTCTATATCTGTCTCGTGATTTAGTTAAATAAGTATACAGGTTATTATCTGTACCAAGGATAGGTGAACAAATTTATGTTAGTAAATTTATTTATTTAATGTCAGAACAGAGTTGGATTGTTATTGTCTCATTATAGAATTCGAATAGCAGTATAGCCACATCATTAAACTCATTACCTATGATCTGCTTTCAACAAAATCTTAGCCAAAACAAAAAGTTAAATTTTATAAACAAAGATCGTGGCGAAAGATGTTTTATTCAAAACCTATCTCTATTGTTATTATAACCAATAAATTCACAGCCGAGTTTGACAGAGTTAATAACCATAGGGCAGAAGGAATTTAAAAGACAAACATAATAATTAGCTCGAAGCCGAGTCTTTACAACATAGAAATTTTAGTGCCGTTTGTCAAAATCTTTCCATCGTCACAAGTATAGTTTCTGCTCATTATTGAACTCATTCCTCATGTAATGTACAACATCGTTAGGGTTCTATCATAACAATAGTTTAAACATCACTCACAGATTTAACATTTGAACCCAGCCATTGTTGGCATTTCAAAATCAAACCCTACTTCAACTATTAACAACGAGACATTTACTACAGTATGTAAACATTAAAAATTTACAACAACTCGTTCCCAATCACAAAGGAGATCAACAGAGCTTGAACACTGTTAATATGTTTTTATTTATATATATCTTCCAAACCAGGGAAGAAAACCCCATCTTGACAGAGTTATTTTAACAACAAACATTTACATCGTTACCATTTCAATACTTAAAAAAAAACAAAAATGCTGAGAAGTAATATTACGTATTCACTCACGACCATGTCATTTCTTTCACCTAATTAAGAATTACAACCACGTAACTATATTTTATTATAATACATAGTATCGACGCAACAGAGAACCCAGATTATCTTTGTAAAACTTTCCAATCTTTACTACCTTTATACCTAGGGCCGTAGCCCTGTAATTGACAAAAACTTGTTGTAGAAAATCAACACTCTGGACACACTAACTCGACTGTACCAAGTCTTACTCAACCACAAATTACCAACGAAGATGTAGGTTTTAACTTTTAGTTAAACACATTATTTTACTAACAGCCGAATGCACGATTTTCTGTAGAAGTGTTTGTAAAAATAGAACATAATACAGAACAACGGAGTAACAAACACTTTTAACAAGCCAATTCCACGAGCAACCTTATATTGAGATAATTCAAATAAAAACCTGGGCAATACATCCCAAAACCCTTCATAAGTACAGTATTGGAGGCAGAACCATAGGGTCGTAACCCCACTTTCAGAACCAGTTCTAGCTTGGTTCTTTACGCAGTAAACATTTAACACAACATTTGTGGAAACCATACAATACCCTAGGGAAAACCATAAATTTACAGTCAGCCGAAGCTACAATGATTCTATCCTACGACAGAGATATCACCTGTCGAGGTCACGCAGGGTTAAGCTATTTAAAAAAAAACTCAACAGAACAGTGATAGCAGTAGAATCATGCCCTTGAAGACCAACCCTATTCGTCCACACAACAAAACCCCAAGGAGAAAATGCCATGGTAAGGACCAGGCTTACCCGGAGGAGCCAGATGCCGAGAGCTCTGTCCTGTACGCCTTATGAAGTGTTCAAAACCTGCTGAGATTTGGAACCACAAGCCAGTTATCAATTACGTTATTTTCAATAAACAAAACTCACAAACTTTTGATTTTAAATATCGAAATAATACGACGAACCCACAAGATTTACTCACCAGAATTTGGGTTGAAGCGACCACACTGTGACAGGTCTGGAAACCACGAAACAATGGAGTTTGAACCCTAACCCTATCCACCAAAGAAGCAATGGCAGATTCAAAGATGTATTCCTCGACGAATGTGGTTACAGAAATAGGTCAAGGGAAGGCAACACTGGAGGCCACGACTGGTATAAAGCTTGCAACAGAAAGGATAGAACCTTAGGGTTCTCATAACAAATCTTATAACTATTGGAAGGCTAATAAAACATACACAACTCCTAAACATTGGCAAGGAACTAGCGCAGCAAGAGCTCAACAGTGAGGAAGGAAGATTCCACCATGGTTCCAGCAAATTTTGGACAGGAGAAAAACCCCAGAGCGGCCGAGCCCGAAGGCGAGGGAGGGAATGTAGAATGGTAGGGTTTGTTAATCTTTTTAGGTGATGAGTACTTGGATACGAGTGAGCCACGTAATCCTTAAATTATTCCCATGCAATGGATCACCTTTCCATAGTTTGTTTACGATAATAATAATACCATCATTTTGCCAATCGAAAGGAATAATATGGATATTCTCTAGGGTTGCTATACCATATGATTAAATCCATGATTCGATCATTGCAATCAAACGTTGCACAATGAATAACAATACTTTGCCAATGACCCATAACTCAACACAAACGTTCTAGCATCTAACATTCTTATGGAAATATCACCTGGAGACCAAACAAATCATAGTAACCATAAAACGAATTATTGTTCAATGATATGGTTATTTACAATTGCATAAGTTTTCTCATAAAAAAATTGATTGGTGAATATCGTATAAAAAAAAACAATTCTTGGAAGAAGTCTACACATAATGGAGATATATAAAATAATAGGGATGCATCGACATTTCCAATTTTACCATAACAAGCTTTCAATTACTTCAATTTCCATATGAACATTAAAAATTTGACCAAGTTATACAAGCTTGAAATGGTTAGATGGAGACTTGTAAAATATCTAGTTAATACTGAAGATTTGTAAGAGATTTATTCTCACCGTGCTAGATATGAGACGCAATTACAGTACAAAATCATCATCAATAACCAAAGTGTCTACAGACTTGTTAAATGCTTGGACACCCCAGAAGTACAGCTATCCTCGTCGCTGAAAGTACAATTTCAACAAAAGAAAGAATTCGAGAAGTTGGTAGGCTGATTTCTACCTCCAAATACTTGGAAACTGAGCGAACAAAGACCTTTTATCTGAATAACTTTTGTACAGCTAGTTTGCGTATAACATTTTAAATTATAATTTTCATGACCGCACCTTACCTGTAGATCTGTAAAGAGGAAAACAATTCGATGCGTTAGCTCGTAAGCTAAGTAAGCCAGTCTGTTATGGCAAGTTCCCCTAGAGTTTACGACACAATACAACAACTTAAAAAAATATACACATATATATATTCAACCATAATAACACTTAAGTACAATAAAGATCCTTCATACACACTTACAACCAAGTAAGTTAAACGGACGGTTAAAAGACTGCTTTACACAACATTTATTGCTATCATAAAAATTTTAAATTTTTCGAAAATTATCGGGTTTTGACATGTGGTATCAGAGCATGGTTCAGACACTAGGCTTGGATGTGACTCCACTAGCTTCCGCAAAACAGTGACCATAAAAGAAAATTTAAATATATATAAAGTACTAACTTATATTTCTGTTTCATGACACAGAGCAGAAAATTTCCTTTTTCTGAATTTTACAGGCAGGTATGGAAAAACTAGGAGAATATGCTGAGCAAGAATCTCCAAACACTGTGACAAGACAGATGTCGAGAGAACCTGAGACAGAGGAGGTAATTGCTCACACCACTGAACTGATGTAGACCATAAAAGGTTTAAAGACAGAGATAGAAACAGTCAAGAAGGATAATGAAAAGATTCTGAAAACTCAAGAGCAGTTAAATCAGCTATTGATAGAAAAATTTCAGACAGAAGGAAGGAGCAAACAAGCTGACTCAGAAGAAGCTAGTCATCAAAGACGGCCTAAAAGGATGAAACCAGCTAAATCTGACAGCAGTTCATCATCTGAAGAAAGAAGGGAACAACACAGTTACCGCACTACTAGTGACAGCAGTGAAGCTGAGCTGCACAACAGAAGGAAAAAGTACAGGCCTTACGAAGAGATTTCCGGGGAGTTTAAAAAGATAAAACCCCCAACATTTAACGGAGAATCTGAAATAGGAGAAGAGGCAGAATCCTGGTTATCAGGAATGAGAAAATATTTCCAGATTTATAACTATTCAAATCAGCTGAAGGCACGAATGGCCATCTACAACCTTTTTGGAAAGGCGGACATATGGTGGCAAGACCTGAAAAGGGTCAAGGGGATTAAAGAAAAAGAAGTTAATTGGAGTACTTTTAAAAGATACTTCAAGAAGAAATTTCTGTCTGAACAGTACTACGAAGAGAGGGCCAAGGAATTTTATGAACTGAAGCTAGGTTCTATGACGATGAAGGACTTAAACAGTAAGTTCTTAAGTCTGTTATGGTATGTGCCATATTTTGTCGAAGAGAAACCAAAAATACAACAGTTTCTTAGCTGTCTTCCATATCATATCAAGGACAGAATTGAATATGACAAACCCAAAACACTGGAAGAAGCTATGCGAAAAGCTAATTTCTGTTATGAACAGAATAAAAAGAAAGAGGGGATAGCCAGCTGGAAAGCCAAAAAGAACAGCAATCAGATCGAGTACAAGAAAAAGGAGTTTGCCTCCCATAAAAGTTTCAAGAATAGCAAAAACGGAAACCACTTTAATGGTAAAAGCTTCCAGGGAAACAAAAATGGAGCTGCCGGTCATTCCAACAATTTCAAAAGAAGCAAGGAGGCTCCTAACAATCATGGAAACTACACCAAAAATTTTGAGCGAAAGGAACCTGTCAAGTGCTGGGAGTGTAATGGCCCACATTATGCTTCAGTTTGCCCAAATAGAAAGAAACAAATCAACAATATTCATACTGTTCAAGATGAAATGACTATTGGAGACTTTGCAGGGACTATGCCCCGAATCAATGCAGCGTTGGAAAACCGCCAAGCTGACTATCAAACTTCCATGGTGGAAGTAGGAGGTATGATTAACAAAACCCTTGTAACTATTTTAATAGATCCGGGTGCTAGTCTTAGTTATATTTCACCCTAGCTAGTAGAAAAATGTAATTTGACTGTTGAAAGATTTGATAATTCTTGGTCTGTACAACTAGCTACTGGGGCAAAAAGGAAAGTAAACTGTTATGTAAAAGAATGTATCTTAAATATGAATGATTTTAGAACTACAGTTAAATTAAACGTCTTGCCGCTTGGCTCTTATGACATACTTATCGGAATGGACTGGTTGGAACAGCATAGGGTAGTTGTAAACTGTTTTGACAAAACCTTTAGATGCGTAAACAGTAATGGACAGCCTGTAACTGTCAGGGGTATTCCTAGGAAAACAGTAGTTAGGCAGATTTCTGCCTTACAACTCAAAAGGGCAGTCAGAAAAGGGTGCAAGACCTATGCTGTAACTATTACAGATGAGACAGATAAGTCTGAAAGCAGCAAGATGACAGTAGAGAACATCCCTGTAGTTAATGAATTTATTGATGTTTTTCCTGAGGAAATCCCAGAATTACCTCCCAAGAGGGAGCTAGACTTTACAATTGAGTTGGTACCAGGTGTTGTTCCCAGTTCAAAAGCCCCGTATCGTATGAATATTTTGGAGCTTAACGAATTGAAAACTCAGTTAAAGGAGTTAATAGACAAGAATTATATTCGACCCAGTGTATCCCCTTGGGGAGCACCAGTAATTTTTGTTAAAAAGAAGGACGGAACTATGCGACTTTACATAGATTACCGTCAGCTGAACAAGATGACGATTAAAAACAGGTATCCGTTACCTCGTATAGATGATCTGTTTGATCAGCTACGTGGAGCTACGGTGTTCTCTAAGATAGACCTGAGATCGGGTTATCATCAGGTGAGGATTAAAGAAGAAGATATTTTCAAAACTGCTTTTAGAACAAGGTACGGACATTACGAATTTGTCGTAATGCCATTTGGGCTTACTAATGCTCCAGCTGTCTTTATGTGCTTAATGAATAACATAATGCATAAGTACTTAGATAAATTTGTTGTCGTATTCATCGATGGCATTTTAGTTTATTCTAAGAATGAGGAGGAGCATAAAGAACACTTACGTATAGTCTTACAAGAACTAAGAGAGCAGCAGCTCTTTGCGAAATTCAGTAAGTGTGACTTCTTTAAAGACAAAATCCAGTACCTAGGACATGTAGTCACTAAGGAAGGGATTTCAGTTGATCCTGAAAAGATTCGGGCAATTGAAGAATGGCCAGTACCAAAAGATGTAATAGATGTTAGATCCTTCATGGTAATTACCGGTTACTACCGGAGATTTATTGAAGGCTTTTCAAAAATAGCCAACCCAATCACTTCTTTGCAAAAGAAAGGCAAGAAGTTTGATTGGAACGCGAAGTGTCAAGAAAGCTTTAAGAAACTTAAGACTTTATTGACAACTGCGCCTATTCTCAGAATAGCGGATCCAAATAAAGATTTCGTGGTTTGCACCGACGCTTGTAATGATGGTTTAGGCGGAGTGCTGACTCAAGAAGGACATGTCATTGCTTACGAATCTAGGAAGCTGAAAATTCATGAAAAGAATTATGCCACTTATGACCTAGAATTAGCTGTTGTAATCCATGCTTTAAAGATGTGGCGACACCACTTAATAGGCAGAAAATTCACTTTATTAACTGATAATAAAGGTCTGAAATACCTTTTAGATCAGCCTAATTTAAATGCAAGACAAGCCAGGTGGTTGGCATTCTTAAGTGAATACGATTTTGAAATTCAACACATAAAAGGAAAGGAAAATAAGGTGGCTGATGCCTTGAGCAGAAATGCAAAGCTAAATTTTGTATCAGCTAGCAGCACTTACACCTCTGATTTAAATGAACAGTTGGCTGAAGGGATAAAATCAGATGAAAATTATCAGCATTTACAAGTTGCAGCCAAAGAACAACCTACAGAAAGTGTGATAAAAGGATATAGTTTAAATGAAGACGGATTTTTATTGTTTAAAGACAGGCTATATGTTCCAAATGCACCTAAAGTTAAACTGTTAATTCTGGATGAAGTTCATAAAACCCCTTACTCAGGGCATCCAGGCTACCAGAAAACTGTCACCATGTTGAGAAAAGAATATTTTTGGCCCAATATGAAATCTGAAACAGCCGATTATATAGCTAGATGTTTGGACTGCCAACAAGTGAAAACAGAACACCAACATCCAGCTGGATTGCTGCAACCTTTACCTATTCCTAACTGGAAGTGGGAGATAATTAGTTTAGATTTCATTACAGGATTACCCAAAAATCAACATCAGAATGATTCAATTATGGTAGTGGTAGATAAATTAAGTAAATCAGCACACTTTATTCCTGTTAAAACCACATACAAGGCTGCAAACATAGCAGATATCTTTCTAAAACAGATTTTTCGATTACACGGTATTCCAAAAGTTATTATATCAGACAGGGATCCACAAGGATTAAACACCACATTAAATTTCAGCACTTCTTTCCATCCTCAGACGGACGGACAAACTGAAAGGGTTAATCAGGTATTAGAAGATCTGCTAAGGATGTATGTTAAAGATCAACCAGGTAAATGGGAGGATTATTTACATTTAGCAGAATTTGCATACAATAACAGTTATCAATCATCAGCTAAGTTTAGTCCTTTTGAAATTTTGTATGGACGTAAATGTAACACTCCTATCTCTTGGAGTAATCCCGTAGACAGGTTAGTGTTGGGACCTGATTTATTAAAAGAGATGGAACAGATTGTGAAACAAGTGCAGGTAAATTTGAAGATTGCCCAGGATCGGCAAAAGAGTCAAGCAGATTTGAAAAGAACTCCTAAAGAGTTCCAGGTAGGTGAACATGTGTTCATCAAGGTAAGGCCAAAGAAGAGCTCCCTAAGATTGGGAAGTTGTGCAAAATTAGCACCACGTTACTGTGGTCCGTTTGAAATTTTGTCTAGAATCGGTCAAGTTGCTTACCAGCTAGCATTACCACCAAATTTAAAAGTACACAATGTTTTTCATATCTCTGTTCTGAAAAAGTATGTTCATGATGCTACTCATGTTATTGACTGGAACATTGTACAGGTAGAACCAGAAGGGGAAGTTCTGGTGGAACCGGATTGTATCCTCGGGAGGAGGGAAATTACTCTGCGGAACCGCATAATTGGACAGCTGAAGGTGCAATGGAAGCACCTTAGTCCTAAAGAAGCTACCTGGGAACTGGAAAGTAAGATGCGGGAAGCATACCCCCATCTATTCCAGGAGGTGGCTGAAGATGAAGAATAAGTAACATCGAGGACGATGTTACATTTTAAGGGGGTGTGTATGTCACATACCCCAATTTTGCAAAAATAATGTAATTATTTTATTAATATTCCTGAGACATTATGTTAAATTTAATGCTAAGTAGGAATTGATGACTCAGCAGAGTCACCAGAAATGGAATTTAAATTCTGAATAATTTATTATTAATAAATAAATTATGGAGACAACAGCATGGGAGAGCTATCAATGATTCTATCCTATATCATCTGCCGATACTGCATCAATGGCAGTCCTATCTCCTTAGCCGAAATTGACTTAAATGCTACAAATAGTGAAAAAAGCTCCGAAAGCAGAAAACTGTGAACTGAAACAATCAAATTAAACACATAAAAAAAAGCCGAAACACTCTAAAAACATAAGACTGCGAGCGAGAGCGATCAAATTGAGCATGTTACATGCATTTTCTGAAGATTTAGAGTCTGCTGTTCTGAACACAATTTACAGCAGAATCACACAGCAAAGTAGAACATAAAAACAGGGGAAGGAGGAAAAAACATTGGATTCACAAAGAAGTGACAAACATATCCAATAAAACTGTTGATGCAACACTCTCTTCTTCTCATTCATATTCTCATTGGTGGTTACACAAACATGTAAGCCCTTCATGCATAAGCCCTACATGCATAAAACCCTGCATGCATATTAATACTAAAAACAGAGATATACAACTTATGCTCTGAACTGAAAATTTGAAACCTAATTAATCATACAAATGCCCTATATTGGGTATCAATGCATATGCATTCAATCTTCCTCTTTGATGTTCAATATAGTAACTCTTTTCTTATGTCTCAATTCACAGATCTGCAAAACTGCAATTCCATCTGATCATTATCACATGATCTTTGATAAAGTGATAACGTATATCTATGTTCTATCTATGGCGAATGGAATACTTTTTTTTTTGTCATATAAAATGTAGAATGTAAAATTGTTGTCACAAAAAATGGTATTGCTCAAACTTTGTTCCTTCTTTAAATCTGCCAATACTCATCTCAACCAAATTCCCAAACATGTCACTGAAATTCCGTAACATGTCACTGAAGTTGTTGCGACCATTTTTGTTGACACGAAAATAGTTGATTTCTTCTTTGAAGACCATGAGATAACACCGGATAACCATATTCTCACGTCATAACCATACTCTCTCTGTTGCACGGAAATGTTTTTCACTTTGGTCTTGCATAAATGATTCTTGAAATTAAACTCTTAGCATACATTAGATTGGGCCCAGTGGCAGCTAGATACATTAGACTACCTACTAATGTCTTATAAATTGTAAGATCTATTTTTTTTTTTTACAATCCTCCTTGGTTAGTTTCTCACTCAAGCTGGTAGGTGTACTAATTGGTTTACAATTTTTCAATTTAAACTTACATACTTTCCTTGTGAAATAAAATTTCATCACTCAATCAATTAACTTTCATGCTAAGTAAATAATACCCAAATTTGTCATTTCAAACTCACTTGTCATTGTAGTTCAAAAAACATACATCAACAACTCTTATTTTGAGTTTGAATCAAATCATCTAGATAGAGGCATACAATCAACACTTCATTCTTACCATTGGACTTGACATAGAGGGTTGGCTCACTTGCACTTCTCTTAAAGACATTCTTATGTAGGTACTAATCTATTATTGCATACCAAGCCCTTGGAAATTTCTCAAGTCCATATAGATCTTTGTTGAACTTGTAAACCTTATGTTCTCAACATACAATTTCATACTCTGATGAATGCTCCACAAATAACTCCACATCCAAGACATCATTTAAAAGAAATAATTTGACATCGACTAATTAATTTATTTTATATTTAAACTAAGCTATTACTTCTAAAATAATCTTGATAGTATCTAGTCTTGTAACAGGAGAAAATGTTTTATTTTAATTTATACCATATTTTTGTGAGTAACCTTTTGCTACCAATCTAGCCTTGTATCATTCAACTAATCCATCTATCTTATGATTTGTTTTGTACAACCATTTGGAACCTATAACATCCTTTCCTTGAGGTAGTCATTCAATAGTTCGCATGTTTCATTTCTCTATATTGCATCAATTTCAACATCCATACATAGAGGCTCATTCACTTCAATGTTATGGATCTTGGTCAATCTATGTTCCACTATATTGGAGTTCTTGGTTACAACACATGCCTCAAATTCTTGATTTAATTTTGGAAAGAAATGAGTGGTGTAGATATTGATGAACATGAGTTAATAGTAAAGTCCATCGATACAATGATAAACTCCCAATAAGTAGTCCTCAAGGTGTATTGATTTGTGGTCTAATATTTATCTATAACAATTTAACTCTTGAAGAAGGACTAGAATTTCTAATGCTTTGTTTCCATGCATAGGGGTGTGTGGTAGAACCCTTGTGCTTATTCAATGACATAGTCAATAGGAGGATGCATGCAAGTGGGAGGTAGTAGAGGCACACTTTCTAGCAAGCCACATTGAAAACACATAATTATTATCCAAAGGAACTCATATAGATAAATATGAATTTATAGAAGTAGACAAGAGATATGGATGCTAAAGAGCATACAAATAGAATATTTGACACAAAATTTTCATGGTTAAGAATATTAAAAATCTAGCAATAACATGCATGAACATAACCAAACCATTCCACACAAACCATTGTAAAAATTGTCGAGGAACACACTCATTCTCAAGTATGCATCATTACAATATTTTCATTTCATTTTTGTTCCAATACTCATGGATACATAATCACACTTTACACATCCTCATAGTCTACTCATGCACATTTACACTTCACATTCACAACACTCACTCACTACACCCTTGTGCAACGTTGAACACCATCCTATACCATATTCCATATTCATCCATCTTTCTATATGTATCCTAACACATACATTTTATCATATATATATCACCATATTCATCATCTTCAAATCCTACAAATATTACACATATAGATCATCCATGCACCTATAATTATATCCACTATCACCATCACCATATCTCCCATGCCATTCAATCCACCTTAAGCAATCAGAAAATTCACTCGACTCTTCAACACATTTGGACACCTTCCTCTTCAATAAAACACAACAAAAGTAATGCACCCTCATTTAGCTACTCAATAGTCCCTCATGAGTACTAGAATCCCTCTCCTTTCACTATTCAAAAATCCTTCTGAAAACCTTACCATCTCTTAACCAAATCAACATGACATTTTGTTATATGGATGCATTAAAAGTTTCTAACAATATTTACGTGTATCCAAGGATTCTTTCCTTTACCATACCCATCCCCGGGTATAAATCACATATATTCATTCAAATGTCATAAAACATACCAATTAAGATATCAAAGCATAACTAAATAAAGTATTACCCAATTTCTTTAAGCTCACATGCAATATTGGCATGACAATTCATAGGTGTATGGTTTCCATCAACATCTTTGATGTTACCTAGGTGTATGGTTTCCATCAACATCTTTGATGTTACTTGATAAATCAATGCCTTCTATTAACTTATACATATCTCTTCATCAAACTCTTGAGAGAAAACCACTTTCCCTTATCCTTTCTCATGAGGATGATTGTCATAGGTCATTGCATCATCGAAATCTTCAACCATGTTAACAACCATTCTTGGTTACAAAATCATCAACAATCACAATTAGTCATTGTTCCATACTTACTACTTATGTAGAAAAAGGTAGAATTTATCCAATATGCATTATCACATATATGCTCAAGCATATCTACATGCACATTTGATCACATATTATCCCTCAATATATTTAGGCGTACATTCCCATTCCAACTATTTTACTCTGCTGCATTTAACAACATTCCCATGCTTATATTATATACATATAGTGATTTTATCAATCTAAAGAAATAGAAACAACACGGAAAGTGATGAGTTTAGTGCATTATCCCTTCTAATTCCTCTAAGTTCCACAACATAGTTGATCTAATCAATGGACTTATTGCCATTCACAAAATAAATAATTAATTGTGAGTTTCTCACCCAATCTAGCAATAATCACTTTATACACATAAAATTAAATTTATAGTTCAAAAGCATGTGCTCTACTATACCAACAAAATAGATTTTTAGTGTGAAAGAATCTTCCTCGGCTCCATATATGCCTTGCTAGCCACATGTATAATTTACTGCTAAAATAAATTATTATCATCTTGCAACTAACTTTGATGCCTTATCCAACTCTATAACTTGTTCTTCATTCCTTCAAGAGTTATAATCCGAATTCCATTATGTCATAAGAAAATTCGACACAATATTGGAATGCCTCATTCCCTCGATAACATCTCCCAAGTGATATGAATTTCATCATTCACCTCACATGGTCTTAGAATGATCTCAAGCTTCCTCTAATTATCAACATTTTTCCTAGGCTTTCTAAGGTAGTCTAGACCCAAGACTAACTTGGTCCTTTATTATATGTTTCCTCTTAAGGTGGGGTGACATTTAACTTGAGTAGATCTCCAAATACAAGAATACTCGACAAAACTTTCCTTAGCCTCCTATCTCTTTAAATAAATTCTTAATAGGAAATCTCTAACTACTTGTGGCCCCATCATTAATGAGTACCAACTTCTTAGCTGGCCTTATTTAGTAAAGATAACCCTCTTACATTAAAAAACAATCCACTACTATATAATGGGTCTTTATTTAAGGAAGGTGGACACATAAATTAATTGAATAACTCCATGGCAGCCTAAAGTAGGGAGGTTAGGGTAGGACCCTAACAACTTAATAGGAAACCTATCCTCTTTCAAAGTTATTCTCAACTTCCAAAAGCATTAAGGCAAAGGCCAAACATCTTATTTGGATGCAACACTTCAAATTCCAATAAAACAATGCTTTTAGCCCATTTGAAGAACACTTAGAACCAAATAGAGACCAAGTATCTTGACTAGAAGGAAAACATTGAAGTAAAAAACCAAGACGCATAATGACCACCAATCAAAGTCAATATTTTGAATGTAAACAATTACAACTATTTTCCTAATTGAAGGAATACTTCAATATTTCCATAGGGGCCAACCTACTACTTCAAAGTTACTACTTTCAATGCACAAAAGGGAATGGATTCAATGGGAGGCCCAAAAGATTCAAATAACATTTGAACTTACAAGTTCAAAGGTTCATCCATAAATCCCCACTTCATATTTCCATTTGTCCTATGGCCATGCCAATATACAAGAGCAATTTGAACCAGATTTAACTCATGCCATCCATGTTTGTTGCATCAGACAATGACAATAGGCATAGCACAAATAAACTAATGTTGTTGAATTATAAAGGAATGCAATAATAATTCTTACAATAAACTTGAATGCAGAAGGTAATTTGATCCAAATAAATCCTAAAGCATCTTTGAATTCACTAAGCAATAAGTTAAGCATTGTAGCAACTATGCATGACAATATTATACATTCTCCATGAATTATGTTCTAAATTTTGACATAACACATCTGAAATTTAGAATTATAAACAATAATTACATACAGAGATGGAATAGTTATCTTCAAAACAACTTGATTAAAGAAAACAGGTTGTTGGAGAGCTATTTTCCACCCAACTATAGAGAATCATCTATGGATGCCACCTCCAAGATAAGATATGAGGTCACGAGGGTGAAGCAAACTAGTCTAGAACACTTAGGTCACTCACCCAACCCAATTTTTGTTGGTATTAACTAAACTATTTACCCCAGAACTCTCTAGGAAACACTCCAGCAAATCCAATCATGGAAATCTCTTCAATGCCCTACACAACAAAAGGAAAATATTTTCTATTCTCCACTCAATAGTCCCTTAGGTATATTCTTCCATTGATTTTTTTTCAATGTGTTCAAAATGATTCCAACATATTATCTATCTTCATGATCAACTTAGCCAAGTCATATCTTGGCTCTTTAGATTACTATGAGCAAAAATCTACAGGGAAAATGGGTGTGGATTCCTATCAATTTGAATGTATGCTCTTATACAACCTTCCATATCTCCTCTCAAACCCATAAAATTCTCTTCCTAAACTTACTATTTTCATCCTCACAACCTTATTATCCCCAAATCTCCTTGGTCACTTAAAATTTTGAAAACAAAAGCATTGCATAGCATTGGAAATACATGATCCAATGCTCATAATGCCCGCATATTTAGGTGAATTCCATCCTTATGTCAATAATCATGTGTATTCTCATGAGAATTTGCATCCCTCAACATGTCACTCCAAGTTTGTATGAATAGAGTGGGAGTGAAACGAGATGGTTTAAATCTCTGCGAGTTATGAATCACTATGGTAAATGGAAATTTTTACACTCACAATACTTGTACTCAACCCCCATGTCATCATAACAATGGAGTAAATGTCACCTCCAACCACCAACTATAATCAATGATTGGTGGTTATATTTTTTAAAAAGTCACATGGTGAAAATTTGAAGTTTAGGAAACTGTTGAGATCTCAACAACCCACCACGTTTTGTAAAACTTGAGGGGGTCTCCTTTTTTTGATTTGAATGATCTATCCTTCATGTTTCATATTAGTTTGATTTTTCTCTTTTACTCTTAGTAGGGGAAGACATATCCTTTTATTTTATTTAAGGTATTGACTTGTTGATATTTTTTTTATTGCTAGCCTCTTTTTGAAAAACTATGTTTCAAGTTCTTTTGAAGGGACTATTTTCCCGACACTTGATTATTTAGTCATACTTTATCCTTTGTCTTTATATTAGTGAAACTAATCTACAAATCATTTTTTACACTATGATTCTAGTATTTCATTTTCAAATCTTTGCCCGATTTCTTCATCAAACCCAATCCTCAAATGGCAGCCTCCATTTTAATCTTTTGAATAGTTTTTTATCCAATATTATACAAAGTTATAATCCTCAAATCAATCCTCTCTTAACCTCGTGAATTATACATTTTAAAGTTCAAATTTGATTTTGGAATCAAACCCCCCCTCCCCCTCACCCCCCCACTCATAACCTTTACTTCTTTTGTTTTGCATAAATTTTCTTCTACTATTTTTTAATTAGGATTTACCTTCAAATCGAGCTTCTTTTCACCTTTCAATTTTTGTCCTTTCCCCAGTTACAACATTAGTCCCATTTTTTAAATCAAGTTGATTTTGTTTATTGTTCACTCATTTTCTAACTCTATTTTTTTGTGCTCTCAAAGTTGGGATTGATTCACTAATTGGACCCATCTTTCTCACCATTGGAATAATATTTTAATTTAATATCTTCTAAGGTTTAATTCACAAATCCGTATTTTATTCTTCACCAATTTTGTAGAAGGTTTTGATCCTTTAATAAAGCCTCTTTTCTGACTCACTACTTATACTTTTTGATGTTCAAAGCTAGTTTTTGAACCCCACCTTTACTCATTTCATTTTTCTTAACTTTTATTCAATTGATTTTTGAATAGGTATCAATCTTAGGATTTTATCATCTTTTTAATTGTTTCTTCCCCCAACTATAAAATTTGTCCCAATTGTACAATTTGGTTGAATTTTCTATCAATCTATCATTTTCTATCTCCATCCAATTTGTTTTACATGTTTAAAAGTGAGGCCCAATTCACTAATCATCCAATATTTCTCACACTTCAAATGGTGTTTTCTTTCGATCTATTGTAAGGTCTAATTTTCAGAAATAGATCCTCTTTTGTTTTTATTTAGCATTTCATTTCAATTTTATGATCACGCCCAATCTATAAATTGGGTCCTTACACTATGACCTTTCAAAAGTAGTCTAATTGATTTAGGAATTGATCTTGCTTCCTAGATTGATTTGATTTTCTGAGTCTTTTCCTCTTTAATTTAGTTTTCATATTTCCTCCACAATTCACAAATTAGGCCTAATCCATGGATCATGCTTCTATTTCACTTTTCATTTTTGAATTGCACCAGATTCACAAATTGGGCCCAACTATTTGATTTGGCCCCTTCCTATATACTTCGGCATTTGCAATTTCACATGTTATTTTCTTAGGTCACTTTGCCATTTGAACCCAATTTTAAAATTAAGGCTCTTCTTCATTCCTTTTGCACACATTTCAATACTAATTCCCCAATTGGGCCTGGTTCTTGAATTAGGCCCTCTTATAATTATCATTCAAAAGCCTACTTCTCTCGATCTCTTTTCCATCCCAATTTTTGAATCAATATCTCATTCCAAGTTTCAAAATGGAATTGAGGTGATACTTTAGTATTAAAATGTGTGTATTAAACACATGTATCAACACCTTGCATGATTCAAAAGTTCCTCTACACTCAATGCTTTCCAATTTGAAATATTTTCCACAAACTAACATTTTCCTTTCAAACTTAATAGAATATTTGTGTAGTTGTCAATTTGTATAGTTCAAAATTCCTTTTGAAGTGCTTTATACCACCAATGGCAAAGTTTCAAATATTTTCTAAGAACATATTAGCATTTGGGACATTTGGGACATTAAAAGGACCCATGGAGATGTACACCAGCCTACCACCTAAAATTTCTTCTTTCAACTATAGACCTGGGGACGTTATTCAAAACTCTTGAATTCTAATTGATTGTTCGAAATGGTCTATTTATATTAGATAAGTGTACACATCACATGTTGAATATAAATGCATTATCTCCATTCCAAAATTTGTTATGATTCAAAGTAATGCATTTTAAGGTTCACCTAGCACGAATTCAAGAGAGAATGAGCATTCAAAAGAAGATTAAATTACTTGATATTCATTGCATATGAGGCCCCTTTTATAGGTTTTACATCGATGTTTAGTCATTTTTAGGCTTCCACCATTTCAAATGAAAATCCTCTTTGGAAGGAAGTAATGAAAGTTATGAGAATCTAGGTGAAATGTGGATAAAAATGAGATAGGACCCTTAACACTTAAAAAGTATACTCCAACCTTAAATCATTGAAAGATTTAGTAGCCTTGAGATCAATTTTAGTTCTCAAGTATTGTATATCATGTGATATGTTGTTCAAATGCGTGACATGCAGGTAGATATACATAGATCCAAAAGTGCAAGGTAGAAGGCAATGAAGGAAAAACTAGTATAGAACAACATGTACACGGAATACCAGAAGTAGAGAAACTCGTGTAAGGAATATTAGTAGTAGAGAAACCATATTTTTTCTAGAATTTCCCCCTACGGACAAGTGAAACTTATTCTAAACCAATAATTCTATGGCTTATGGAAGAAATAAAACAAATGGTGACTAAATTTGTCCTAGACTTATCCTACATGCATACAATCAAGCAAGAATAGGAAAGAGTAGAAAGGGATAGAAGAAATACCTCTTTCGGATGGTTTTCCTAGATGCTCCATACTTTGAGAAATGGTAGAAAATACCTACAATGATAGAAACAAAGATCTTCCTTCCTACTACAATGTATTGTTAAGCATAAGAAAAGATATAGCTACATTGGATGCAACAATATAAACATACATGCCATTGAAGAAGCAAATATGGGAGAAATAGGCCAAGTTAACCATTAATTGGAAAACAAGGAAGCACTTAAATCCATGATCTTGATATGGTTACAACTCCTCTAAGATTTTCTCTCCAGCCCCTTTAGCATTATAGAACCATAGGTTTGATACTCAAAGTTTTTCTTATCCTCCTTTCACCCAAAGAATGGCTTCAATATATAGGATGTGAAAGCTCAATCACCATGGAGAAAGGTTTGGATCATAAGAGGATATGATGGATCTGAGAGGATTGACATACTTAGAATGGTATGTGTTGGAACATTTAAAAACCCATTAAATACTTAGGATATATTTTACTAGTCACCTAGATTAATTTCCTAAGTTTTGACTAGCTAAATAGGTCCAGTTTTGTCTTTTAGTGGACCACTTTCCATCCTAAGTCACAAAAAAGAATTTGGACAAATTCTGGATAAGATTTCCTTGGATTTTTTCTAATTTTATTATATTCCTGAATTAGAAAGACACTTTCCTGATTTAGACAGCTTTATCCTGTTTTTTCTACTTTCTAGTGGATAAGGAAAAGCTAGTTCACTTGGAAACTCTTACCACTTGACCAATTCGACCTCCACACCATATATTCTCTTCTAAATCCACCATTACATTCCATTTAGCTCAATCATGAGCTTCCATACCATACTTGACAAATTCGTGAGCCTCTAGCACAGTTTTGGAAACTGCTTTTGCCACCTAGGGGTTTTTTATGTTTTTAGTAAGCCTTTCTTTTTGTGCTTTACAAATTTTCTTTAAGGAATTCTATTTTCTCTCTTCATATGTATTATATATTGCATTCACATTGAGGAATAATATATGAGATAATATTTCCATCAATTGAGTTCCTTCTCTTATGTTTTGTTTCAGCATTTCTTCTTATTCTTGCATATCTTTGAATAATTCTTGTGAGGACTTATATGCTTCAAGATTATTGGCTATTAGAATTATTTAATGGTATTAAACCTATATAGAATTCTCACATGGTATCAGAGCCTTTGGATTTATTAATTAAATCATTCTTTCAGTATATATTTTAGAGATTTATTTTGTAGGTACTGAAGATCAAATAGCATAAATTTATTATTGAAGAAGAACTCAGATCTTTCCATCTCTCATCATTGTTATCCTCTTACACTTTAGATATTAAGGATCCTTTGTTGGTCAATGGTATCCAAGAAGGTTATCTATAGTCATTTGGAAGAAAGTGCACAGTTGAGGTTGTTGGTTGTGCCTTCACTTCCTCTGTCCATGCTCCTGCCAGTTCCTACATGATTTCCAACACGTTTTTCAAGAAGTTGGAGACATCTCTCAGTTCTCTCATATGTCTTCTAATTCAAATCATCATCCAGTTGTTGCAGCTCATACACACTCCAAACCTATCCTTGGGTTTCTTTTTGATGTGTTATTGAATTCTATGGAGGCAAAATTACAGTTTGAAGTGAGTAGTTTCACTCTCTCTCTCTCTCTTTCTTCTAATTCACAGCATGATTTTTGGCACCTATTGCACAGAAGATGGAGGACATCATCAAGTCTCATTTGGATCTGATCTCAAGAAGCTCAAGTCTAGTGAGCACATTCCACTTCTTCCCAAGAAGAAGATTCCTCCAAACATTTGACGAAGCTCTCACCTGCTTGGAGTTTGGAGAGCATTATTATGGTGTATTCCATGATCTTGAGGGGAGGTTTTCTTCCCAAGTGGTTTTCCTTCTTTCCTCACCTACATGGACTAATAATTTTTTTTTATTGGGGTGACCATAAGCCTTGTTTCTTGGGCCCTATATTTATGATATTTCACCTCATAAATTCAGGCTTAAGGGGGGGGGTGTTCGAACATTTAAAAACCCATGAAATAATTAGGATATATTTTACTAGTAACCTAAATTAATTTCCTAAGTTTTGACTAGCTAAATAGGGCCATTTTTGTCTTTTAGTGGAACACTTTCCATCCTAAGTCACAAAAACTAATTTGGACAAATTATGGATAAGATTTCCTTGGATTCTATCTAATTTTATTCTATTCCTAAATTAGAAAGACACTTTCCTCATTTAGATAGCTTTATCTTGTTTTTCCTACTTTTTAGTTGATAAGGAAAAGCTAGCTCACTTGGAAACTCTTACCACTTGACCAATTCAACCTCCACATCATATATTCTCTTCTAAAGCCACCATTACATTCCATTTACCTCACTCGTGAACGGCCATACCTTACTTGCCAAATTCGTGAGCCTCTAGCATAGTTTTGGAAACTGTTTTTGCCACCCATGGGGTTTTTATGTTTTTAGTAAGCCTTACTTTTTGTGATTTACAAATTTCCTTTAAGGAATTCTATTTTATCTCTTGAGATGTATTATATATTGTATTCACATTGAGGAATAGCATATGAGATAATATTTCCATCAATTGAGTTCCTTCTCTTATTTTCTGTTTCAACATTTCTTCTTATTCTTGCATATCTTTGAATAATTCTTGTGAGGACTTATTTGCTTCAAGATTCTTGGCTATTAGGATTCTTTCATGGTATTCAACCTATATAGAATTCTCACAGTATGGAGAGAGGGATTTGAAATATGGATCCAACCACCCAAAATATCACTCAAATATTGATCCTAAATGCAATGCAAAGTGGTGGAACCAAGGTCATCACTCCCCTAAAGAAGGTTATAGATGAATGACTTGGGAGATCATCGCTTCCCTAGAATTGGGATCCTAAGGTCATATCTCCCTACACAGGTAAAGCGAGGTGATGATCCTCAAAGGGAGGCCTAAATCATGGGTAAAAGTTTGGGGTTTGACCCCCAACTCATGGGATTGACTCCCAAATTTGGCTAAGGAGTGGACCAAGGGTTGAATTATCCTTTTTGATGTCCCTATGGAGAATAATAACCACATTTTCATGATGATAAACCATAACACCAAGGGATAATACCAAGTGTGGCATTTTGGATTTAATGGTGACCTCACCCTTGCTTATATATTTGGTAAAGTGTTTCGGCCATCATTGTCTTTGTTTTTAGATTAGCGAAACTAATTTACAACTCCAAAATTATGAGAGATCATATCTCCATTTACACTGGGTTCTCGAGGTCATATCCCTATACCCTTTCTCAGTGGGGCAATGAGCACAATTTTCGAAAAAGTATTGCATGGGAATCACTCAATAAGCATTAGATCAAGCTCAAATTTTGACCATTTGTCTCTATCATGATGTGCAAGAGATATTCGAGTGAAAAATACAAGATGATAGAGTGGAAAGAGTGTGAACATTAAGATGAATATATTGCTTCCCTCCATGACCAAAACACCATGAATGCCTTGATAAATTGTGGGTTGGTGAAATTTTTTGAGACACACTGCATGAGAAAAAAGTGCTCTTGTTGAATCACCTGATTGACATGTGGGATACAAATGATCAAGCATTCCATGTTGGTCCTCACACTCTTGAAATTGAGCTAGAGAAAATTTACTTCTTGATAACGATTTCCAAATGAGGAGCACCCATCACATTGGCTAGGCATCAAGGTGTGGATCTAACTATTGAGGAATATATGGCCCAACATTGCAGAGCAGGGGCATGCAAAAGAAGTGGTAAGGTCCCTATTAAATACATCACTAACCATCCCCTTCGTTTGATATTATTTACGATCAAAAAATTAGTTGGTCTCACAGGGCCTCATATTGCCTCAAAATCACAATTGGCATATGTCATTGAATGTCTAGATCCCAAGATCTTCAACTAGTGTCGGGACATATTGGTGGATATGAAAGATCATATCACCAAATGCAAGATAGGAAGGAATAAGCAGTTTGTATATGGGTCCATTTTAGTTTCGCTCTTCTTGGAGCGGGTAGAACTAATGTGCCCACAGGTAGAGATGCCTATCCATCCTCCATTTGAGCCACAGATTGAATGATGGACGAGCAATGCAGCTACACGGAAAAATTTGAACCCAAATTCTGAAGGAATATTTTTCTGAATTTCAACAACACTCCATATAAGATCTGACAAAGATGTTTTTTTAATCGTCGATGAAACTTCATCGGATATATGACCAACAAAAATGCTTGTTGGATAGCCGAAAAAATGTTGTTGAATAGCCTACGCAATGTTTTTAGCAAATTAGTCAAATAAATGACATATTGGACGTCAAAAATACGACAATAGATTCATCCCCACGTGCCGCATAAATGACAAGTAGGAGGTTCAAAATATGACAATATATTCATCCCCACATGTCGAATAACAGACAAAGTGGATTTGATTATTCGACAAGGGCCAGGTTGGAAATTTGACAAGCACAAACCACAATCCGACACCAATATCCAATAACCTTTTCCGTTAGAGGTATAGCAAAGTCGTTCGAGGATTGTTGTGTAGATGTCAGATATGCGATGCATTCTGACACCAATATCCGATGACTTTTTCCATCGGAGGTATAGAAAATGTGTAGGATCACCTTTGTGGAGTCGTCAGATATGCGACAAATTAGGAGGATTTAAAAAAAAAATTATAACACGCATTGTGCTAGTCTTGATATTTGTTTCAGAAATCATACAGGGAAAAGGCTCTACACTATCCTATTTTGGTGGGAAAAAAGTTTAAATACATTACAAGATAGGAGAATCCTAAACCTGAATGTAAGTTCTAGAATATCCAGGTCAAGTAATGTGTAAAGCAAGTTCCCTAAGAAAGCATGAATCTAACTCAAATCTTACACCTAAGAAACAACAATAATAAGATGTTATCTTAAAAATATAAAAGAAGATATATGTTGAGATTTATAGGGATAACCATATTCTCAACCTTGAAATATTCAATAATATTCATCGTGATGGTCAATTCTACTAGTGAAGACTCGACAGTGCCACCTACTAAGGATCTATAAACAAAGAGATCAGACTCAATAGGAAGATCAAAGTTGAAATAAATTACATAATTTACAAGGACAATCTCAATGACACTAAGATATTTGGATCTACTACTAAACATACCAGACTTATACATGCCAAGGCCTAAGAATATATAATCAAAGAAATCTGGCTAAAGGGGCACAAGTGAGGATTGATTACCAAATGGATTAGCCTAAAAAGGATTCAACAAATTCAAGGACCCATAACTAGAGGAATCATACTCGAAAAGAAAACCAAATATCCATAGAAAGAGGGTTCAAACTCAAAAGGCCAATATGAGTATCCATAAATAGAGAACTAATCTCGAAAGGAAAATCCAAGGATCCATACCTAGAGTGATCATACTCATGATGAAAATACGAGTATCCATAACCAAAGGGATCAAACTTGAAACACAAATCTAATGATTTGTAACTAGAGGGATCCATAGATAGAGAGATCAAAGTTAGAAGGAAAATGTAAGATATATTCAATTGAAAATGGGTCCAATCTAGGGAGATCATATTTAGAAAGGACATAAATATATAAAGTAATGTCAAAAGTTATCATAGACTCTAGGAGACATTCATTTGAGAGAAGAACATAATTCAAAAGAGAACATGTGACAAAACATTTACTTATATCAACAACGGGGATAAAAGGACCAATGTCCCCAATGGATACATCACCACTCAATTGCCGAAATAATGTCCCAAGAAGCTGAGCATGAATACAGAGGCTCCTTATCAATAGAAAAGGAAGGCATGTGATATGACCCCACATAATTCACTCGTGGTAGGGTTATGTACATCAAGACACTAGGAAAAAATAAAGAAGGTACATGGTTTAAATTCAATCAAGGATGGAGATCACCAAATTCCAGTTAATTAATAGTGAATGATTTGTTATGAGGAAAATCCATAAAAAAAAATAGTGTATAAAACACAATATCCATAGCATATATGTAGTCATATCCTAGGATCATGTTCAAGTCTAATTGGCCTTCCACAACTGTAAAGTTGACCAATACATTCCTACCACCTGGTGAAATAGGTAATTAAGGAATAAAACATAGTCCTCCAAAATTCATCCCAAGGTGGCTCATTCCTGGAATCCTACCATTGAAACTATTAAAAAATACCTTACAGAGGTCATTCTATGATAGTGAGGGAAATTCCAACCAATGAATGTGTTAGAAGCAATTATAGTAAATTCCACCCAAGGTACAATCTCCCTTGTGAAGACGAGAAACCTTAGGGGAGATAATATTGAGGTTCACTACCTACCCCAAGTACCACAAGCACTTATCACTTGTAGTAACCTATGTGGAATATAGGGAGAGTAATCATGGATGCCTCTTCATGAAAAATAACTAGGTGGAATTGTAACACCCTGATTTTGACCTCGTTGCATTAAACTTGTAAATGATGTAACATTTTTATAACAATCGCGGTGAGGAGCTCAAGGAAAAGGCCCCACCATCGATTTATCATTTTATGTATCGACAATTAAAAATCGTGCATGTGGATCGCATGCTACCATGGCACAATGGAAATTGTAAATATGATGTAAATCTATTTAATAAAAATACCCACAACTAGCTATGTAATGCAACAAGCATATGGGGGCATGATTTTTACAAGGAATAGGGAGGGAAAATATTCAAGCTCTTGAACCAATAGTGTCAATCCAAGTGTCAATGAGATAACCCATAAACCATTAACTACCCATTTTGACTTATGCACCCAATCATTTAATTCTTCCAAGAGGTGGTTGAGGTAGTTATTATTTTGGGAAATGGAGAGTATGGATGTTCCAATTTCGTGTATGGGAAAGCCGCCAATTTTGAAAATTGTGTTTGGATTCTTGGGCAAGAAAACACCCATGAAATTGCTTCCCAACCCATTATTCACCCATCAGTTTTTCTCTCTCACAAGTTTTGGGCTTGCTGGGCGTTTTTCTCCATGAAATTTCTGTTTTTTTCTTCATTTTTAGATGGGAGAGGGGTTTTTTTTGTTGTTGTAGAATAGTGGGGAAGAAGGGAATTCAATTTGGGGGTCCATAGAGGCCATTTTTGGCCATTTGAATGCTGATATAACTTTGGGAGAAATCGTTTTCCTCCCTGTGTTCGATTTTCCCCTCTCACAACTCATTTTTGGGTGCCACGATTTGGGGAGATCCATGGAAATCTTGTTTTGTGCATCCCACAGTTGAAATAATTTTTTCCATTCCCAACTTGGGTATTTGTTGTGTGTGTGTGGAGATTGTTGAGAATTGGGTTATGTGTATCCCTTGTTTTGGCTTGAACTGTGCGTAAGAAACTAGGATTAGAAGATGATTTAGAATTGGCTTGATAAACCTAGGGAAGAGTGTAACCTCACCAAAGATCAAAGGGATTTGGATAATTTCTATACACACCCTGAAGAGCACTAGAAGGGAAGGTATCGCCTGAGGGAATGTGGAGCATTGAAGGGGATACTTCCTTGTGTCGGGTTTGTAGGTATTGTGGGGTCCAAGCTGGATAAATCTTGGAGAGTTACCAATAGCTCTGTGGCTGAGCTCACTAGATTAGCAATTCCTTGTTGTATAATTCCTTAACAGCCTGATAAACCCAACTATGGATTGGATTGGTTTATTTGTGGCATATATTTGGCTATGCATGAGTTGGTAGGTTCCCTTTCCTTGTGGAAATCATGCCCAGCTCGAGGGTGGCAGTTGTGTTGAGATATTGATGAGCATAGTTTGCGTATGGCTAGGTGGAACTTTGCAGTTGCATAGCCAGTTACTCGAGACAAATTCACATCAAGATAAGTACTCTCTTGTGTTAATTTTGCAATGTATTTGATTATTTACTATTTTGATTATGCTAATAAATGCATGTTAGATGTGTGTAGCATATTTTAATTCTATTGTGTTTGTTTGCATGCTACATCTACACACATGATTTTGTTTACATGAATTTGTTAATGATGAATGGGGCTGAGTTTTGTAAAAGCCCAGATTAAGTGTCATGTTCCCTCCATTGGGTTGATATGACGGGAGGGGACGTGACAAGAATAGTCATGGGTCAATACTTCACATTGGGTGGAGATATATAAGACTTCATCCTATAGCTAAAAGTTCAACATAAAGGCATCACTCTAATTCACATGCCAACTTTACTCATGTCCCTAACATTCCACATCCACTAACTAAGTTTCAAGGGATAATATCAACACTTACGCAATGACCTTGTGCTTGATTCTTGTATGAGAGGTGCTTTCCTAAAAATATTCCTTGCTACTAAAGAGCTTTAGCTCTCAACTAGTAAACTCCTAGTTTTTTTATGTGATCTCAAATAATTTACTTTCCAATACTACAACCAAGTTCGTATCCATGGACTATTGTTGATTTTTTATCCAAGGAATAACAAGTCTTTTTTATTTTAGTTAAGTTCTACTTTTGGTTGATTTTTACTGAGAGGGATGAGGAAGTAATAAAAGGATGATGTTCTCAAGTGAAAAGGTATAAAAAGAGAATGCTTGTAAATGGAAACAATGATTTAAACTTGAAAAATATATTTCAATTCAAAATAATTGCAAAAAGTATAGAAAATCAAGCATACCCTTTCAAACCCTAAAGCCAATGCAATTTTTCAACAAAAATATTTAAATCCAAAGCAATCGATTACTTTTATTTTTCATGAAAACATGCTAATGAAATCAATCTAATCTTTTCATTTGAAAGGAGACACTTCATAATGCATCAAACTACCTAATAGGTCCCTACTAGAAACAAAAGAAAATATTTTTTTCCAATATTCAATTTTTATTTTTCGAAGTTTAAAACTCTCCCCCAACAAATTAAAATGGAACACCCCTCATTAAAGATGACTAGAATTCCTACCAAGGTTCAATACTTCCCAATTCTAAAGAAAACATCAAAATTAAAATAGTAATTTTTAGGCTTGGATAATTTTGGGTCACCCACAAGACTTGCTCGCAGGTTGCTAAAGAGTAACCTGCGTGTTGCTCAATCCTTGCAAAGAAACAACTTGTATGTGAATAAAAAATATCACAACCTATGCAAGAGTAAGTCACAAACCCTCATGATTGTAATAGAAACATGCCACAAAGTATGGGATAGAGAAGGGTTGACATTGTTTGAACTAGTTCGTTTAGCAAAATAAGCAAGTGTCAAGTCATCAAAGAGACCTAGAAGCATATATTTGTTTTGGATCAACAACAATATTTGAGAAAAACTTGGAATCTCAAGAAGAATTGGCAGTCCTTGTAACCTCAACAAATGAAATGAAATATGGAACATTTTTTAAGATTATATGAAGTATCCATTGAATTGAATTACAAAACAAGTCTTGAAGTGAATCTTTGAATCATACATGATCCAACTTGAAGACAATCCGATATCTTGCAAAAGACCTATGATAATGTAAATCTGTTTTGATATTCAAATTTGAGAAGGATAAGACTTGACTTAGAAACAAGTCTGAGGAGATTTGATTGAGGTGATGTAGCTAACCTGAAAATGCTAGAAACATGGAGCATCCTTACTACAGTGAAGCAACACTTGGTATGGAAGATGTTGACATAATATGGATGCACAACAAACAATGAAGACAAAGCATAAATAAATACATCCCTAAATACAAAATAAACAACCCTTTTGAATATAAGAAGGAAATGGTCCTATTGGATATTAAACTAGACATTGAATTGAACACCTAACTTTAGGGGTAACCCCATGAAAATTTTCTAGAGAACCAATGTAAGTTCTAGTCAATATTTGGATGATAATGATTGAATTGGTATGAGTACAAGTGAAGTATGTTGAACAAACATTGTGAAGTTTAAGGGAAGAATATTGGAAAGTGTATACCTTGAAAAGTTATCAGTCAAAGTCTAGACCTTATGAAGTACCGAGTGCATAAGCCTTGTGAAGGATTCATGAAGCTAGCATTGTGAATATTACATGTTACAGACTTTATGAAGATTTGAGTTACATAATTTATGAAGTATTTGATGCAAACTTTGTGAAAACTTTAGTGCATACCTTTTGAATATTTGAGAATAGATTTATTGCAGACCTTGAGAGAAGACCTAACATTGCATACCTCGTGAACATTTGAGAACAAACCTCATGAAGTATTTGTTGTATACTTTTTAAAGAACTAAGAGAAGACCCCGTTAAGATCTCATAATAGGCCTTGTGAAGATTTGATGGTGCATACCTTGTAAGAACTTTGGAACATATAACTGATTTCGTTACCTCTATTCAACAAGGAATAAATGTTTGATAAGCAACCAACAAAAATGCAAGAAAGACATGAAGCATAATATAGAAGTGCAACAATGCATAAGAAATCCATGCTTCCTATAGTCACATCTTGTTTATGCAACATGAGCTAAATACATGTTATATTTTTATAAGTATACCTTTCCAACAAACATAACAAAATATCAGTGATGTATTGAGGAAGAGTTTGACAATTCAATGGCATTTGAATAATACCTTGGAACTTTTTGAAGAAGTAGATATGCAATTTCACTCATTGGCTTGCCCATCTCAAGTTTATAGTATGTCATTACCTACAAACACCACAACAAGATTTAATTTAGTATAATTTCAAGCAATAAATATGTTATAAAGAAAAAATGCTACTCAAATATGAAATCAAATATGAAGTCAATCCAAAGTCAAGAAAACCCACTTGTTTATATCAAATTTTTCCCGTAGAAAATCATGCAGACCAAATAACTATTATGTAGGGTCCTATGTAAAATCATGCAAACCAAATAGTAACAACATGTTATTCATATACTAAAATATATAAAATAAAAACCATGTGAATGATATGGATTTATTGTTACCAATTAAGTGTGTTGTCGAACACAAAACAACTAGAATTCCATATAATAGTCGTACTGCTTCCCAATTCTCATTGAAGAAAATATTTGCAGCAACTCCTACCTCAGTTACCAGCAACACATAGAAAAATAGTAGCATTAAAGAGGTTAAAAAATTAAAACATCCACTCTACATGATCTCCAATAACTAACATCATTATTTGTTCAATACTATAAAGGAGATGTACTTGAAGATTTTCCTAGACTTGTTGATTTCACTGTTAAATTGAATCTAAATGATAAACAAAGAGGAACAATAAGCAAGATACAACACTTCATGTGGAATAGAATGAGTAGAGAAATCAAAACATCCACTCTATATGATATTTCTTAATGTTAATGCTACTCAAGCATTAATGACGAGATTCTACCTCAAATTAGAATTGCAGTATCATGATTTCCACTTGTGGTTCTACATTTTCCAGCTTTGAATTCACATAGTTTGTCTCAAAATTGTGTTATGGATCTTGTAACTTTAGAAATTTAAATATATCTCAAGATTTTGGTATTGTTCAATTCTTGGTATAACAAATGTAGTAGCATTAACAAAGAAAACACTACATGATCTCCAATAACTAACATCATTATTTGTTCATTGCTATAAAGGAGATGTACTTGGACTTGTTGATTTCACTATTAAGTTGAATCTAAATGATAAACAAATAGGAACAGTAAGAAATATACAACACTTTATAGTAATAGAATGAGTAGAGAACTTAAAACAACCACTCTATAGGATCTCCAATAACTATCATCATTATTTGTTCAAGAGACGTACTTGAAGATTTGCCCGGACTTGTTGATTTCACTGTTAAGTTGAATTTAAATTATAAACATAGAGGAACAGTAAGCAAGATACAACACTTTATAGGAAATAGAATGAGTATGGAACTTAAAACACCCACTCTACAACATCTCCATTAACCAATATCATTTTTTGTTCATGACTATAAAGGATATGTATTTGAAGATTTGCCCGAACTTGTTGATTTCACCATTAAGTTGAATCTAAATCATAAACATAGAGGAAAAACAAGAAATATACAACACTTTATAGGGTAGAATGAGTAGAGAACTTAAAACATCCATCCAATATCTAACACCACTCATTTGTTCATTGCTATAAAGGATATGTACTTAAAGATATGCATAGACTTGCTGATTTCACTATTAAGTTGAATCTAAATGATAAACATAGGGTAACATTAATAAATAAACAACACTTTATAGGAAATAGAATGAGGATAGAATCATAGATATACTGTATGCATGAATTCAATTTGACTGAGGAGGGTCAAGGAAGTGAGAGCCAAGAAAACTCATAATCGACATAGCTAAGATCAAGGTTAGATTTATGTTTCTAAAGGATATAAGGTTGCTTGAGTATATCACTGACATATCTAAGTTCAATGAGGACTTACATTGCTAGAATATTGCACAAACCACTATAATAACCTAAAAAGTAGGCAAAAGTCTATCTTCAAATAATATTGAAATGTGGGAAATCCAAATTTCCCAAAGAATTAGGAATGGAATGATTATGAATTTATTTAGTTATTGTCTTTCAAACCACTTCTTATACTTGTAATGTTCAATGAAGGTCATGTTTTCAAGACCTAGGGTTTGAGGACATAAACCCTAGGATGGAAATGTAGACTTAGATGCTAGTGCTTGTCTTGTATGCCATGTGCTTGTTTGATGCAAGATAGCTATGGTTTGTAAACCCTAAGGAATACAAGAGCACTAACGTGAAGACCTTGAGCATGGTGAGATGATTTGTTTGGAGGAATTGGAGCTTGATGAAATGTCATGATTGATGGATTTTGGAGAGATGCATTTCTTGGGAATGTGATGTGATGATGTACTTGGATGTTCACTTGTGTGATACGAATGACGAATTGGCCATATTTGGTTGGAATTGATTTCTAGCTAGGGGGAGTTGGTGACTAGGGTATTTTTATGGTTTCCCTAGATAGGGTTTGGACAGCTTGAATTGTGCCAACTTTGTGAAAAATATATGGTATGTACTTCATATTTTTAACATATATGAATTGTTCTAGGTGTCCAAACTATGCATTCTCACAAATTCAAATTTCAACTTATGGTATCTTCTTGATTGCGTAGATTCTAGTATTGGTTGTGCACACCGATTTGACATAACATAGAGCTGAAATGGTAAAGTGATTTATCACATAAAGAAGATAAGGGAGAATATTTAATGTTATTATAATATTCTACGCTAAGACATTTCAAATATGTTATATGCTTGGAAATTGTTCCCTAAGGGTTGTAGTTTTGTGGTACTAAAGTACACTTGAATGATATGTACTTTTTGAGCTAATTTGTGAAATTGGGACGAAGTTAAGTGAAATATTGTTGTTGTAAATTCATATTTCAGATTTGGACCTAAGGCTGAAAGTTCACAGGAAATAGATCCAGGAAACTTGAAGGTTGAGGTGAAATTTCTGAAATTACATTAAAATTTAAAAGTTATATTCACAAAAATTTTACATAGTATTGAAGCTTATTCGGCTGAAATTTCCTTCTTGCTATTTTGAAGACCAAATATTTCAGGTGGTGAACCTAGGAGTGGTTGTTTAATGGTTAAATCCTAGTGTGCTTGAGATGAGCACTTGCACGTGCGAAGGATTTGATGGGTTGAAACCTATTTTCTCTTATGATCATAAGAGTGTGATCTCACCTATGATAGGTATTGAAGCTAATTCAATGATGGCTAGTATAAATACCTCATTGAGCCCCTATTTTTGAGAATAATTTAATATGCTCTACTAAATAGGGCCAACCACCTGGCGGTGGAATCTCTTATGGCACCTTCCCCCCACCCACATCACTCTCAATTCCCCATACCCAATGCATGTACTTGCAAACAATGAAATTTATGTGCAAACATGTGGATTTAGTCATAAAGAAACATTTACCATTCATTCATTAAAATATAACATTCATTAATTCATTCATTCATTCATTAGGAAAAAAATAATTCATGCATTATATTATCAAAAATAAGTTTTCATAGTGTTTTTTCAATCACTTCTTTCTAGGTTTTTTTCTTTTGACAAAATCAACAAGCAACTCATCTTCCACAACTTTCTATTCAATTCTTGTGGCATCTATAGCTTGTCATACCGTCTTCCTAGTAGTATACTCATGACGTGGATGTTGTTACAAGGGGTCATGATTTGCTGCAATAATAAAAAAATGTTACATTGATATCTTTTTTTATTATAATGAAAAGTATTTCATTAATAAAAAACTTTACAGAGGTGTTGTTTACTTGATGTGGCCACGTCATGTACTTCATCTTCATGTCTAGTCTCATCTTTTTTAGGCTGACCCTATACATGCTCTACAGTTGAAACATGAAAAATTACAATTAATATTCACCATTTGCAATGCAATATTTTAAACTGTAGCATATGAATACATTCATTACCAGGATTTGAAACATAACCTTCGATGGGTTGTTCTCCATCGTCAACATTAAGTGTATCGTTTCTTTCATGCTCAAAATAGACTCAATATTTTATGGCCAATATTTGTAATGAATAGATTGCACAAGTAATCGATCTTAAATAAAACTCATTGATTTTTTATACATGTGTGCAATATGGATCACTGGAAGACTGTGTTTTCCCATAAAATATTTTTTGGTGTTCGGTTCCAAAGTCGTGCTGGAATCCAAGCTTCAGCCTTCCTCTGTGGGAACTTTCTTGAATCGATCGACCTACAAATTTGCATAACTTCATGAATTTATCTTATAGGATTCAATAAAACAAAAATTATTTTCGATTTATTATTTGGATGCAATATTGGTTTTATTGATACTTACAATTCGTGCTGCCAAATTCGAATAACCCCTAGGTCCAAGCTTGTGTTGTCCAATTTTTTCTTATCTTTCCTTTGTGGCCTTTGATGTGTATGAAATCCTATGAAAAGGTTGAAATATGTTAGATGCTGCAAATTTGATCTAAAAATTAATAGTAATAAGGTTTATAATTACACTGTTGAAAGTATTGCATACCTTCCTATGCTTGGTGGTAGTTTTCCTTATTTTCTCAAATCCCTTTTCTTTTCATATTCCACAAGTGCCTTCCACTTTCTTCCTGGAAACATTGGAGGGTGCTCATACCTAGGGTTCCTTTCTAGATGAACCCTGTATTGGTCCCTCACAATATTCATATGTTGGCTAGCATTCTTGAGGACCTCCGCTCGGTTGAAGGTCTCACTAGCGAACAGGCCAACCAAGCGATTATTGAGCTCATATTTTAAATTCTTACTTTGTTTATATCCAATGAAAAATCATTTAGATGTTTATAACAAACATCATTTATTGCAAGATGATCAAGCCATCATTAGTTGAAAAATAATGCTTTATGAATATATTTCAATAAGATTATAAACAATAACTTAAACATTGTATAAATACCTAGGATCTTCTCTATATTTATGGGAACGATATCTTCATCCACAAAAAATGTGGTATGTAGTTTACCCATGCTAGTGACACGAGAAGATCCAGGAAATGTATCTTGAGCAATATCAATACTAGTGTCTGCATCGACCCCTTTTTCTGCACGATATAGCGTGCACCGACCACTAGAGGGTGCACTCACATATGGCCTTGGGCGTGTCGTGGAATGTCTTGCTGACTGTTCAGTCGAAACAAATGGAACATGCTATGCAAGTGGGGTCATATGCTCATGTGATGACTCTCCATGAGCATCACTAGTACCAACACCCCCTTGACTACTAGTATGTGGGCACAAAAAATCCTGTAAATACAAACCATATTTTAGTTCACGATCATATACAAGTACAAATTATAAAATCCTAAATGAATTTATCTTCTAATTCAAGATCTCGCAACTTACTTTCAAGGCCTGAGATCTCTTTACCAAAACATCATCCTTTGCTATAATCTCATTTGTTTGGAGCTGAATGAATAGCGTATGAAGGATATCCTCATGAAATTTTTAAGGTATTATATATCATATTAATTGTGTCTAGCGAAGATGCAATGTCAACATCACGCATGAGCTCATCTACATAAATATCTATTGATTGCTCTGATGCTAAATCAAACACCGAATCAGTAGCATGGAGCAAAAATATATAAAACATTACTAAAATGAAAGCAATAGACTGAGGAAAAAAACATATTGCTCATGTTTAATTTGTACAATTACAATGATGTATAATTGCTGCATCGAGGATGGTGTCGTCTGATCGATAGCTGGGGACTTTCCCTGGTTACCACCCTGCATCAAAAATGTAGAGAAGTACATTATGAAAATGAAACCAATATACACAAGAAAAAGACATAATAAAAACATATTGATCATATTATATTTGTACAATTACAATGAGGTATACATGTTTCCTCGAGGATGGTGTACTCCTCTGATCAACGGTCGGGGAATTGCACCGATCAATTCCCTACAATAAAAATGTATAAAACATTATCAAAATGAAACAAGTATACTCATGAAAAAAACATAATAAAAAAACATGTTGATCATATAATTATATTTGTACAATTACAATGAGGTATACTTGTTTCCTTGAGGATGGTGTACTCCTCTAATCAACTATTGGGGAAATGTCTCAATCACCAGCCTATGACGAAAATATAGAATTCATTATCGAAATGGAACCAATATACTCATGAAAAAAATAACAAAAAAACATATTGTGCATATTATAGTAGTACAATTTTAATGAGGTATACATGCTTCCTTGAGGCTAGTTTTGTTTGATCTACTGCTAGGGAATATCCTCAATCAACACCCTGCAAAAAAATATTGAAAATATTATCTAAATGAAACCAATATACTCACAAAAAAAACATATTGCTCGTATTTAATTTCTACAATTACAATTGGGTATACCTGTTGCCTCAAGGATGGTATACTCCTCTGATCAACTATGGGGAAAATGCCTCGATCAGTAGCTTGTTGTGAAAATATATAATTCATTACCGAAATGAAACCAATATACTCATGAAAAAAATACTAAAAAACATATTGTGCATATTATAGTAGTACAATTACAATGAGGCATACATGCTACCTTGAGGCTGGTCTTGTCTGATCTACTATTAGAGAGTTTCCCCGATCAAAACCATGCAACAAAAATATAGAAAACATTATATAAATGAAACCAATATACTCACGAAAAAAAAATAATAAGAAAACATATTGCTTGTATTTAATTTGTACAATTACAATTAGGTATACCTGCTGCCTCGAGGCTGCTATCGTCTAATCAACAGATAGGTAGTTTCCCTGATCAACACCCTGCAACAAAAATATAGAAAACATTATCTAAACGAAACCAACATACTCAGGAAAAAAAACATAACAAAAAATCATTTTGTTCATATTATATTTGTACAATTACAATGATGTATACCTGCTACCTCAAGGATGTTGTACTCCTCTAATCAGTTGTTGGGGACTTATCCCGATCCCTACCCTACGAAATGAATATAGAAAATTTTAATGAAATTATAACAATAGACTCACGAAAAATATATAATATATTAGATTCATTAATTAAAGGTTGGGTAAAATGTGTTGTAAACAAGTTATACAACTTGATGAGAACCCGACATTATTCTCGCTTTTTTGCCAGGCGGTCAATTTTAGTAGTTTTTTTTTTACATTTGTTTCAGAAAGTGTGTATACTGGTAGCACCATTTTTCATTTTGAGCCATTTTTTTTTAAACTTATTGGTATATATATATATATATATATATTTATTTATTTATTTACAAATGCGTTTTTTCAATTTTTACAAAAAAAATATACATTTAGTAGCTAGTCATAATAAAAAAATATATAAATATTCAAAAAATTTAAATTTTTAGAAGGTAGATAGAATGAAAAATATATAGACTTTAGAAGTTTTTTCTTTGAACTTTTATCTTAAATAAGTAATTTAGATAGACAAATTTGTTAAAAAAAATAGAAAATAAAAACAATTTTAACCATTTTTTATTCATTTCAACTATTTTAATTAACTAACTTAATATTTTAAATATTAAAAAATTACAACTTAGTAGATCATGTTGCTTTGTTTCTCACACTTAGCATGTACTGGAATTCCTATTCTCTCTCTCTGTTGGGTACCACCTACTCCACATAAGTATCTTGTTCTCTTATGTGTAGTGTTCTCATTCTGTTTCTCTCTTCTCTGGCCATTGTTGTAACTAAATTATTCCTCTTCTTCATCTCTACTCATGACTGAAGATTATCATCATTTATTTCTTGTTATGCTCGTATTCTCTCATCTAGAGCTCTTTTCTTCTATTCTCCCTGCTCATTATATAGCCCTTTTCTTCACCGAACCTCCTTTTTCCTATTCTGGACGACTCTTTTTCTTTTTAGGTTCTTCTCAAATATGCTTTGTTGTGTACTAGCTCCGTGGCTCCATCAACACCTATCCTTCTGAATTTACGTTGCATTCATGGCGAGCTCCTCAAGCCTCACCTAGACCTGACCTCTCACTTACATCTAGAATCCCTTCTAGATCCGCATTCAATCCCTGTACTTGCAACATTCAATTCCACCATTAAATATGTATTATGGATCCTTCCTTATCCTTTGTGCCATTTTTCTCAACCTTTTCTTCTCGATGGAAACCTTTGTTCCATTGCAACTGATCCAATGGATGTCATTTCTCCACATGTTGGTTATCTGAAAATTGTTGCTTCTTTTCCCATCGAAATATTGTGCACCATTAGCACATGTTCCCATTCCTTCTTCATGCTCTCAATATCCAATGGATGTCACCTCTTCCACCCTCTAAGGAATCAACAATTGTCATGCATTGTTGGTGCTTCTCTATCGATCCTTCACCAAAATCCTTTGTTTACAACTCTGATATGACCACAACGATGACCACTCTACTACTTCCATGTGTTCACATCCAATACGATGCCAGACCTTTCCTATCATAAATTTTCTTCTGCACTCTCATTTGTAACTTCAATATCGGAATCCGATATCCAAACAAATCCCACCACTTGTCACCGCATCGAGGTCTCTAGTTGGACCTCGCGAACAAAAATTCTGTTTTAAAATCTTATGCCATACCTGCAATTTCCATTCATTTTCTTCCACATGTCTCCCTCCAATTTATTGTCAAGATTCTACATCGGAGTTTCCCAAACTTTTCCTTCAAACTAACCCTCAATCCAAAACTCTAAAATCATGCCACGTATCATTTTGTCGTTGGATGGTGAACTCTACCTATTGGCCCTTTCCAACAATACCTCATTACACAACTCAAACACAAAAATATGTGATCCAAATGCGTGTCCCTTCCATGCTCCACTTCTCTTCGCCAATACGCTAAGGCAATTCCTCTTCAGGTCTTCTTCGTCATACCTTAACCCCAATGCACTCTCATCAATATCCAATGGAACTCTTCGATGCACTGGGTCCCACTCCATCAAGACTTCTTCATCGGCTTCACCCCATGATGTAAACTTCCGCAACATCCAACACTTCTCCCCAATGAAATATTGTATTTCCTCCATCGTACCTCCTTCTGATGCCTTCAATATTCATGGTTGACACACTCTGGATGCTACCCTCGATCAACTCATCATATGGGTGTCACCTGCCCAATATCTCAACGAACGACTAAGATTTATTCTCCTCTACTCTTGTGGATGGCTATGATGTTCTCACACTCCTGTGCCAAGCCTATGTTGGCACCCAAAAATCCTAAGGGCCGCGACACTCGCGCCCAAATCCATCGGATTCATACCTCCAATGGCACCCAATCTCCATGCGCCCAGACTCGAACCGATGCTCTTACATCACTTACGAAACATATGAGTATTTATCAAACCCTTAAACCCCTTTTCCTCCCCCCCTATAGTGGAATCATATACCGTCTCATGCTCTTCCTTAGTGAGCCTTGGACCATTATATTAAAATTTGAAATAATACTTACATTTCTTGAGAATACCATGGAAAGTCTACCTCATCATACACTAAAAACATGTTTCTTAGAAATACATGACTAGATATTAACTAGTCGAACCTTGACCTTGAGATCCATAAAAGGAATTCATGCAATATATTTATATCATTTACATATAGGTTCATTCGATCTCATCATTACAACACCTATTTACAATTTGGTCCAAAACATCCAAAGGGTCAAAACTAAGATATTACAATATGGAAGAAATAGAAAATTAGGTTTATGTTGTTCAAATGTTTTTATGGCATGGTTCTATCATGTTATGGTAATTACTTATAACAAATAAAATAGGTGTTTTCCTCACCATATCTACAAATTTGCTTTAAAACCCTGAAGAGTTAGTCTAGAATTAACGTGCTATTGAAAACTTAAATTGATCAAACCTTTGTGAAATTGTAAGAATGGATTCCCAGGTCCCACTTTGCAAATGGTTGATTGGATTCCGTCTTTGGAAATGGATTCCCATAGAAAATAAATACAATGTTTGTAAAATTATCCAAAGAACAATACACGTGTTCATCAAACAAGTATTGCATCTTCCCTTGAACAATATTTTAAATGATTTTCTCTATATCACAATCAAGATTTCTCCTAAAAAACATGTTGAAAATTGACAAGATTTCCCCATTGATCGAATTCAAAAAAATATAATAATTAGTATATAGATCCATTGGTTACAAAAGTATAGCCATGTAGTAGTACATTTTGTGTATATTGTCGTAACATATTTTGTTTTTACAAAACACAAGTTTAACAATTATTTCATCCTCCCCCAAAAACATGACTATTTTTTAGTCCCTTCATTTTATAAGAACATATTGTCGAACATTTTCCAAATTGACATATCAAATCTCAATAAAACAATTTCAAAAAATAATGAATAGAAAGCTAACATAATTCTCTAAAAGTTTTCTTTTTACTGAAAAGTGAAATTCTAAACAAAAATATCGCTTTTGTTCGCCCAAAGTTGAAAAACATGAAAAAATCAGATTTATTTTCTCATAAGACCCCCCCAAAACAGACACCCATCTTCATGGATTCACCCTACAATGAAAAAACATGAAAATTGATGAAAAATAAATAAAAAATGGAACATAATTAACTTGGTAATCATCTTGTCCTTGTATTTTGGTTTTGAGTGATTTCCAAGTCACTTTTTTCATTTCATTTCAAATTTCCCTCATTTGGCCCTTGTGGAAACTTGTTGCTTAAAGATTGTAGAGAGCATTGGGTCTAGAAGATATTTATTAGGTATCCCATTGGATCAAAGGTAAGAATCTCCCACTATTTTGGTTTTCCCCAATTTTTTCTTCCAATTGTATATATTACTTTATTTAGTCTTAATGTTTTTGTTTTGGGGGCTTCAAATTTATTTGGGGGATTGGTATTTGAGAGTGGGATTTGAGTTTTGTGAAAACAATTATATGTAAATGGGTTTGGCAGTATGGTATGGGCTTTGGAGGTAGGTTTTTTGTATTTATGGGTAAACTTGCTTTAGGTATGGTTTTACCAAAAAAAGGTTAGAAAATTAAAAACAATGATCAATTTATGGGACTGGGCTTATCTATTCCTTCTCATTGTTTTCTTGTATCTCTTATTATTAGTCTTCCTTCATATTCCTTGTTTTCCACAAATACTCCTTCCTCTTCCTATTTTACCCCAAATCCTTTATCCTCTTCCACTTTGTCTCCTCATCTCCCTTCCTTATTCTTTCTCTTCTTATTCTCCTCCTCTCCTCCCCCTCCTATTGTTACCTCGCTCCTCCTTCCGTGTCATTTTCTTTTCTTGCTTCCTCTTCCTCCTCCTTTCTCTTCCTATATTTTTTCCCAAATCCTTATTTCTCTTCCTAGTTTTCCGAAAATCCTCCTTCCTCTTCCTCCTTTTCCCAAAATTCTCCTTCCTCTTTCATGATTTACCTCATCCTCCTCTTCTTATTCTCATGGGAATATTCCACTTATTCTTCCCCTCATTCATCCTTTTCTTCCTTTATTCTCACACTTTTACACTAGTAAGCAAGGAAAAGTATAATTGATTTTTTCTTCAAGTGTGAGAATTGAGTCGCTTTCATTAATTCTTGAAGTGTGAGGATTCAAAATTGATGGTTAATTGCAAGTGTGTTGATTTCCCATTAATTATGCTCTTATAGAAACATTTATAAGAATAATAAAATGAAGAATACAATGGTGTGGCTTTGGGCAATGGACTCAATGTTGAAAATGTATCAAGATCTTATCAGTACACCTCTAGTCAAGATTTTTTATTTGATTTGTGTACTCTTGCAGTTAATATTAATATTTCCCTAGGGTAGTCATAGACCACTTATTTATGGGAGTACATGTAATACCATGTACATGTACATAAGATTCTAATTTTTCATGGGGTGGTGGTACACCACTTGCTACATGGAAAAAATGATATTTGTATATCAAACACTATGAACTTATAGATATAATTTTATCTTGCCCATGTATCCATGTGTATTAAAATATATTTATTGATTGGAATATAATACAAAATTATTAGAAAAATGATAATGAATATATTGTTTAGTATTTAATTCAATCAATTCGATTAAAGAAGGATAAATATCCCAAAGTGGTTCAAGAGGAGCAGATTGATAAAAGTGGTGCATGGGCTTTCTTTGATGGTGCAAGTTAAGGGGATCCTTCAAATAGTGGAGTTGGAGGTGTGTTATTTTTATCTAATGATCATGTTTTGGAGTTCAAATTTGGATTAGGAAGTAGCTAAAATAACTTAGAAAATATCATGGCCCTAAATTTAATTACACTCACAATAAAAAGGTGAAAAAAAATGAATTCTTTGGATATTCCCTGGTTGTAGTCACTGGTCAATTAGATGAAGGGGACCTATAATTTTCATACCCATCATTTGAGGCCTATATTTGATGAGATTAAAACATATTTTTTTAAACAATATCCCATGTTTCCATAGAAATAAAAATGGATCTAGATTCCCTATCAAAGGTTTGATTGTTATTGGATGCAGGAGTATGTCACATTCAAGGGTCCATGAAAGGGCACCATAATTATAAATATTTTCGTAATCCCTTTTATTATACTTTTCATAATGTGAGCATGCATCTACAAAATGTAATTTTGTTATTAACGTTAATAAAGTCTAATGAAAATTCTTCCATTGTAAAGCAACACAAAATGAATTTTTTATTGTGGTGCGACACAAAATTAAATTTTTATCAAAATATTACACAGTGAAATTTTTTATACTAATACAATGCCCAAATGTCATTTTAATGTGCAAAACCAACACAAGATGTCATTTTGATGCACAACTATGAAGCAAAAGTAAGACAATGTTCACCACCAAATGCTTCAAAGTATGTTTCAAGCCTTTTAAAAAAAAGAGATGAAGTGACACAAACTTCGATGCTAGGGCCCTATATTGTAGTAGTATATCTCTTATTGAGGGAGCTGATGATAAATTTTTAATATGCCCCTATAGTTATTTGATCCAATCCAATCCTTCTAGTTTTCGCTATACATTCAATAATAAAAACTCATCTAGTTCTTTTGTTTGAAGCGATTCCAATAGATATTCCACATTTCCAAACTATCTTACTCTCATTATTTATGAGTATGACTCCTACCTCAACTAATCTAGGATTGCTTCTGGAGCTTCCATCAAATTGAATTTATAGTATCCTTCCTATAAGGGTTCCCAGTCAACCTCCTTCTTAATTTTTGTTTGGTGGTCGCAAGAATAATGAATGAATGCCTAGAGAATTCATGATTATGTTTTCCTCTTCATTGTAGACATGAGGATGGGGGTACACCTTAGGAATTCCTTGAAATTTATTTTAATTTTATTTTAGACATCCTTAGGGCCCAATGTTTCATCTTTAAAAAATATTCTATATTTAGTTTTCCAAAGGGACCAAATGATGAAGATAGGGGAAATAATCCAAATATATGGCAAATTTAATTTAATTTAATTAAAAAAACAAAATATAAAACAAAAAACATGAAAACCAAAATAGAAAACAACAAAAAACAAAATTGGAGAGATATGCTCATGCAGGTTGACTAGTAGAGCATTGAGAGCAACACACACTAGATCAATTGAGGAGTAGACAACATAGTGGTTCAATGCGCCCAGTGGAGGCCACATTCAGGAGACTGGTGCACTAGCTGGAGGCAACATTCCATAGGATATCGGCATGCCGAGAGAGGAGACCACATTCAGTGAAGAGACATTCAGCTAAAAAGGGCCCAATGTATTAGAGAAAGTTTCAACTTAAAATGGGCCTTTCAACCCTAATTCAAATTCCATGTCATCATGTATTAGCCAATCAAATTGCTTTAAAATTCAAACACCATATAGGTATTTAACAATTTTGTATTATATAATCCTAAATAATGGATTATTTTAATAATATAATTTCTCTACCCCTGCCCTAAATTTTCTTGGATATTGAAATAATCTATTTCCAGGCTACTCCAAATTGTCTTTGATAATATATTTTAAGGTAGTGTTATATCTACTTTAAAACATCTATATTACTATGAAGGAGGTGAATCTTCAATGTCATAAATACATAATGCATTCCCTAATATATTTAAAATCAAACATAGGAAGGGAATTGAATTATTTCATATTATGCTAAAGAAGAAGATACAAACTTACAGTGTATCTTGATGTGCATCCTTTCTCCTTTTCCATGAGCTATCCTTTCTCCACCATTTCCTTTGATGAAGATGCCAAGCTTTCCAATCCTCCAAATGTCTCTAGCATGCCTTTGCTCTTCCTTTTGCCTCCTCCTACCATGCCCCAAATTCCTTTGTTTTATAGCATGGGGAAATGGGCTCTCAAGTTTCTCTTTTCAATGTGGGATTACCCCTTTCCTTGTTTTTTGATTAATTTTGCACAAAAACCCATTTTCCATAGTCTTTTAGGATTTTGTCACAACTTTAGCATATTTAAGTATAATTAATCCACTTTTGTGCATTATACTCACTATTTGACTGGTGGAGGTTAGATTTGAGCCTTTAATGAGTAGTTCAATCACTGAACTTTGTCTCCTTAGGCTACCTCTTTCTTCACTCAATCTTTCTGATTGTGGATGTAGTGATTAGATAAGAGAGGAATTGTTCTCTTGTGTACTTTTCTTTTGTCTGCATGTTGCAGGCGCATAGTAGAATACACTTCTTCCCCTCACTTTGTTAAGGGTGTTAATTTGATTGTTAACAGATGCCCCCTAATGTGTGAGGTCCAAAGCAAAGCTAAGGGATGAAATACATCATTTTCATACTGATACTCCTTATTGATCAAAGCAAGGATGAGGAAAGGATAAGCCCATGGGCACAGGATTTAGGATAACATCTGCAAGTCAAACATAGCAATTTCTCAAATATATAATATATTCCTGAGGCGGGATTACCCATTCTCAACAGTAAACAAGCATGGCCACAAACAATACACAGTGGATCCATGTCAAAAGTAATTTTTCAGAAGTATAAACATGTACTTTGATGAGTGCAAGAACAAGGTCTTCATTGAACTTCTGACATGGTAGTCTAATCTTTTGCAGCTCGAGCAGTGCATCGATGAGTGAAACAACTGTTTTTCCCAAGGTATTAAATACAAACCGAGAATAGCATGATTTTATATCATGTGAATAAATGAACCGATGTCGAGCATAATAAAACACCATCTGATTACTGGTCATTAATGTATACCATTAATAGATGCGAATAGACCCACCGATAATGATGATGGACTCTAAGGTAATGAGTACAAACTAGCAAGTGTGAATAGATGTTATGAAGTCGAACACTTGTAGAATCAAATAATAAGGGGTCATTGATGTATACCCATTGTCATTTGTGAGGAAACCTACCACTAATGAATGCAAGATCCAAGGTACTCTTGGGATTCTAGATCCATTTCCTAGATGATGATTCTGTGTCGATAAGAATAGATCCATCGAAAGGAGGACATTAATATCCCAAATCATCCAATAAGAAACAAAGATCAATAGTCTGATATAATTTGGTAGAGATGCGAGATCCAACACTATATATTGACACAAGGAAGGCCAACATGATTGGTCATAAATATTTGAGGAATTTCCAAATCTATTTGAACTTCCCTTGAACACATAACACGATGCAAAATGGACACTTAGAAACATAGGACTTTGAGGAACCGACCTTAATGAAATCCTCCAATTCCAGATGCATTAACAAAAGCTCCATACTTGAGGAGAATGATAACCCATCAGTGGAGATATGTTCAAAATACGGGTTCAATTTCTTAAGGAAAATGTAGATGGTGGAATGACAGCAGATACCAAATTATGTGTCGTGTTCAAGGGAGACAAGGACTAACTGTTTCCATTTTCTTCAATAATATAATATGAAATGATTCAATTCTCTCCCTTTTTGGATTTTTGTGTTTTTTAATTTTTATGCCTTTTTCATTTTATCAACTTGAAAAAGAATAAAGAATGCTATAGTACATGGGAGGGAACAAGTGTTGCATGGACATACGCCTATTTTTCAAGGGAACGAATCAGGCCAAGGAAAAGATCCATATTTGAAACAAGGGTTGAACTAGTTGTGCACACTCTTACAGATGTTCCCTCCATAGGTAAGCTATCTGAAGCAGGATTATGTGTCGACCGATGGTGAAATAATACCATGTAACTGAGGTTTATCCAATTTGGTATAATGGCCATGTAGAAATGGGTCAATGAGGTTTACTTCATGTTGAGTCTTGTGAAAAATTCCAAAATCATAAATCATGGTCTATCTCCAACTACCTGAATCAAATAGTTTGAACTATTAGAGTCTCCAATTCCTGTAATCAAAACCATTTCACTACCCAACTGTTTAGTCAGAAACCAGTTCAAATGTGCATTTAATAAAAAGATAGCCAAAATTGAGGAATGATGCATCTTTCTATCATTCGAAAGGATATAGTTATACATGTATGAATAAAATATAAGTAAAAATACTGATTATTTACCATATTTGTTATAGGTGGAGCCGATGGATGAGAGGAACCATCTCCTTACAGCATGAATTTCTAGAAGCTGTGAACCTTTATTTAGTGATTTGCTAGTTGTGGATGAGTTTTGATGCCGGACTAGGAAATTTTGAATGGTTTCATATGTTTTTGAATTTTCTGAATATTTTCGTTGTTTTGATGAAATTTTTTGGGTTTTATCTTGAAGAAAAAGAAAAAAGAGAAAATTATTTACACTATTCTTTTTGGGTGTGTGCAAAGTTACATACTTTTTGGTTTATGATGTAAGCTGTTTTATTTCGGTTTTTACTTATGTCCTTAAATGATATGTTCATTTAAATTTCCATGAATAATTTACATGCTTGCTTTTTCAGTAAGATGTTAATAACTTAGATTCCAATCAAGTACATAGTTGGCTAAGGAGTTAGCCAAACTATTTGGACTTCTAGGAACATGAATATATTCAATGAAATCGAATTGACGTTCTAGAAGAAGTACCCGTAGAAACTTTCTAAACAACACATGACTCCGAACCTGATACTGGCAATTTAACTGAGATACAACTAATTCCGAGTCCAGTTTGACAATTATTCATCAGATGCCAAGGGTGATAGCCTCGATAAGAATCTCAACGACTGCACTGTATTCTGCAACAATGTTGGTTGTAGATCCAATAAAAATGCCTCCTGAACTAAAAAGTTCTTCATTAGGTGTGAAAATCACCCATGGGGCAGAAGCAATGTTCCAAGAATGACGGTTGGAGCCAACCGCATATCCCAAATATGTAAAGGTTTCTTATGCCATCATCCAAAGTGACAATGCCAAGCAAGATAAGTGTGTGCCCAAAATAACTAATGTACACAATTTTATACAAAGAATATAACATAATACAACAAGTGTTGCAAGGCATCAGTCCCTATGTGAAGTATTTATTCAGATAGAGACCATTTCTGATCTCCGACATAGGTTCCCCATAATATTTGATCAATTCATAATCTCCTCTCTTAACACAGTTTTGACTACAAGTGGGCCAAACCATTTTGGTACAAATTTCCCTTCTCCTATTTTGTCTTGGTTTTGGTCATAAACTAAAACCAGACCACCTTCAAAAAATAATCGGGGACAAGTAGACTTTTCATATTGTATTTTAACCCTTTTATTTTGTGCTTCCACATTTAGAAAAGCTTCTTTTCTACTTTCATCAAGAGAATGGAGATGGAGAATCCTTTATTCTTCTGCAAAAGTGTTGGGTAGGAGTTTGATTGCTACTTTTAATGATGGGATTTCGCATTCAATCGGAAACAAAGTTTCCTTTCCATAAACCAATTGGAAAGGAGTGAATCTAGTTGCGGTTTTAGCAGTGGTACGGTAATCCCAAAGAGCGGTAAACAACATTATGTATCAGTTACTTTTGTTCTTATCAATCATCCTCTACAACATTCAAAACCTTGTTGATGGCTTTGACTTGTCTGTTAGCTTGAGGGTAATATGGTGAGGAAAATTCCTACCACAATCCTAACCTATTTGTAAATTCATCCATAAAGGAATTCCTAAATTGACTTATGTTATCAGTAGTGATCTCTTTGGGTACACCAAACCTTGTTATCATGTGATTGAATAGGAAATATGTTGCAGTTTTACTTGTGCAGTTGAATGTAGGCATCGCCTCAACCCACTTGGTGAAGTAGTCCACTGCTATGATGATGTAGTGGTGGCCATCAACTGAAGGTGAGTTGATTGTCATAAAATAAATGGCCCATTTTGAAAATGGACCCTTGGTTACTACACGGTGTAATGGAGCAGGATGTGCATGCATTTTTCTTATGTAGATTTGGCAAGGGTGACACTTTTTAACCGCATTGATGCAATCTTTGAATATTGTAGGCCAAAAATATCCCGAGCACAAGATTTTCTGGGTAGTTTCCAACGTAGAAAGATGACCACCACATGCCCCCAGCATGGAAATAATTCAAAACTTGTTCATCTTTCACGTGTACTAAAAAATGTCATAAGATAATGTCTACTCCTCGATGGCACAAAGTATCCCCTATGATGAGGTATCTTCGTGCTTGGTGCCGAATGAGACGTCGTTCAATGCTAGAAAACTGAGGATCAATCCTTTGGGTTTGGATATATGTGATAAATGTTCCATACCAAGGATCCGATGTTGGGATGAGGAATACATGTTCATCTACCCAAGATTCAACAGATACAATATCCTCTTTCTCACAGGGTAACTTAGACATTAGTTCAACAAATGCCAACGATTTTTTGGCTTTAGCATTTTTGAACTCGAGATCGAATTCTTCCAAAATTACTATCCATTTCGAATATTTTCCACCAATGATATGGTAGGATAGAATGTGTTTCATGGCGTTCATTTCAGCCACTATGGTCATTTTTATTGTATATATAATGTCTAAGTCTTTGGATAGCATGAACTGCTACCAAGGCCAGCTTCTCAACCTAGGAATATCTCAATTCGGGACCTGCAAGGCCCTTACCAAGATAGTAAATAATGTGCTCTTGTGATGATTAATATTCTTCTGCCAATATCATTCCTATGGTGGAACTAGATGATTCCAAATATAGCAAAAATTCTCTATTATAGTTCAGTGGACTAAGTACCGGGGTAGAGACCAAAGATTTCTTTATTGAATCAAATGGGCATTGAGATTGGTCATCCCATATGAATAGTGCATATTTTTTTAGGAGACGCATGAAACCTTTAGCTCTTTCAGCAAAATCCTCGACAAATATTCTCAAGTAATTAGCTTTCCCTTGAAGGCTTTGAAGTTGTGTTATTGTTTTCAGGGAAGGAAACTGAAATATTGCCTCAACCTTGATGGGATCCACCATAATCCATTTTTTTGAAACTATGAACCCAAGTAATCTCCCAGATTCCACACAAAAGATGCATTTGTGTGGGTTCAACCTAATGTTGTATTTGCGACATCGGTCAAAGACGACTCGTAAATGTGCACTATTTTCATCTCTCCTTTTAGATTTGGTTGCCAGGTCATCAAGATAAACTTCACCAATTTTCTTAATGTCATGAAATGCATATGACATGGCTCTTTGAAAAGTATCCTTGATGATATTAAGGCCAAATGGCATTTTTCGATACGAAAAAGTCCCCTAAGGGCATATGAAAGTTGTTTTATGCCGGTCCTCCTCTTTTATTTGGATTTGGTTGTAACTAGAGAATCCATGGGATAGTTGTCTTTGGGACAAGCCAAATTTAGATCCCTAAATTCAGTATAGACCCGGATAGTTCCTTGTTTTTATTAACCGGAACAGGATTGGATACCCATTTAGTTAAAGGAACAGGATAGATGAATCCAACTTTCGATAGTTTCTCGATCTCTGCTTTGATGGAAGCTAATTTATTATGGTTATCTGGACGTAGCTTCTACCGCATTGGTTTAACATTTTTATAGTTTTTTATTTCATGGTTGGAAATGTTGGGGTCGATTCCCGACATTTCTTCATAAAACCACATGAACACATCGTGAAACTCTTTGAATAGAGGAGTGTGTTAGAAAAACAGGATCGCAGAGCAATAACAATAAATAGAAATGAAAATATAATCACACACACATTACAAGAGAGACACAGATATATCGTGGTTCACCCCAAGATGGGCTATGTCTACACTGAAGTTGCCAGTCCTTATTATTATACCGTCCAACAAATTGAAGGGATACAACCTGCAGCACAACCGCTACACTTCCTCTTCATTGTCAAATAGTCTCTCTTCTTGATCTCAGAGATCTTTACAATGCATAATACCTAATACATCAACCCTAGCCATTATTACAATGTATTTCTTTTATAGAGGAAATACAATGGGAAAATACCACAGGATACCCAAAACCATGGGCCCGGAAACTGTAGGTGAAAACAGCCCCAAAATTTTTTCTTAGAAGCGTTGCCCCTGAACCCCAAGGTGGGGGAATGAGTGTACAGTCCTCTGGGTGCACAACTAAGACAATATCATCTATGAGACTGGAAGATTTGGCTCCACAACCAATAGAGTGTAATGTATGATTTCTTATGGAGAGCAATCTGCACCTATGTTAATGTTTTCAACAATGCCAAGATTAATGGATATATAGATTGGGATGGTTTTCGAGATTTTTTCCAAATTTCCTTCCGAACTCACATTGTGTGTTTGGATGGGGCATTGTTATTTTCCATGTCATCATCAAAGCAAAAAATTTCGGGTTTGAATTTTAATGAATCGATCTTTGGAATAAATGAGGATCTGTGGTGCATATCCTCCCAGGGTCGTTCATAGGTATTCATGACCTCAAGGATGGCTTCATCCGAAGAAAAATTATGATCCAAGATGTCATGAGTACTATGAGATTTCATGGTCCTTAAAGGTGAAGTATAAGGATCATATTCTTCCATCTTGGAAGGATTTTGATTTGAGTCTGCCGAAGCCATTTGAATATCTTGATAAGAAATTTCTATGGCAGAAAGAAGAACACTTCTCTCTATTTCATTATGTTGCATAGAAGTTGGTATATTTCCATCACTCTTTTCAACTAAGATTTCCTCTTAGGAGGCTCCCTCCGATGAGGTGGAGCCAACTTCTGGTATGGACTTAGAAAAAAAATTTAATGGAAAGTATATGTCTCATGTAATAGTGAAAATTGGAGTAGTGTTAGGGGTCAATATCGGTGGTGAAATCGTGAAATTTCCGAAGAGGGATGAATCTTTGAACATTCCTACCCCAACATCTTGAACCACTATTTTCGAATCCCCTGCAAAAGGTACATTCGAGTGGAGACCGATTCCAAGTGTGTAGTAATCTAGTTGATCGATCGTGACAATCTTCCCTCAGTGGGGGAATTATTGATGTATATGTAACTTCCGAATGTATTTCAACTATGTATATTGTACTCCTATAGAGATGGTATTATTCCTCTATACGGAAGTGTCATCATTTGTATTGACAAGTGTCGCAAGTGTTGTAACTTGTTGTGATGGGTTATTAGACCACCAAGTGTGGGGTCGGCCCTGATTAATGTAACCATGGGTTATTAGACTGAGTTAGACAAGTCGGCCCTACTAGGTTATTAGACAGGTCAGGTCATGTATAAATAGAGTGCGGAAGGCACTCTATTTGATCATCTCATTATTCACTTCTACACTACTGGGAAAGTGGCGCACTAGTGAGGAAGGAGGAGTAGCTGCTAGGAGAAGACTATCTCTTGTACTTGGGTTGTATCATTGTTCTTTCTATCTTTGACGAAGTTGTGGGGTTTTTCACCTTTATGGTTTTCGCTAGTGAAACTCTGTGTGTCTATTGTCTCATGTGATTGCTTGGTGTGATTGATATGCATTGTTATACTTGATATGCTATTGTCTCATGTGATTGCTTGGTGTGATTGATATGCATTGTTATACTTGATATGCTATACATTTTATTCTCTCATTAAAGATCCTAGAGTATATTGAATTAATGCTCAAAATCTAACATGGTATCAAAGCTAACATGAGAAGAAGACACTCTGCGGTTGCAGAAACTAGGGTTTCTTGTTTATTGGGTTTCTCTCCATATATTTTGGAAAAGAAATATGATAGATTGACTCTCCTCAGCAAGGTGAATCTTTCTATCCAATCAGATATAAATTCTGGGCACTTTTATTTTTTGCCCTAAAAATTAGGGTTTCCACAAAAATAGGAATTTCTGAAATCTGAGACCATAACTGGAAGTGCCTTGGAAAAATAGAAGTTTAGAGCTTTGGATCGAACTTTTTGGTTGGGTGAAGCTCCGGGAAACTCAAACCCTAATTCAGGGTCCTCTCTAGTGAATCCAGGAAGACTAAAGGACATTTTTGAAGGGTGAAACTTTGCACTATGGTTATTTCATTGATGATTTCTCTAGGAAGACTTGGACTTATTTCTTGAAGAACAAATATGAAGTATTCAACAAATTCAAGGAATTCAAAGCCTTGATAGAAAACCACACTGAAAAGAAGATCAAGACCTTTAGATCCGACAATGGTGGAGAATTCACTTCAGAAGACTTCAAGAAGTTATGCAGTGATTCAAGGATTAAGAGGGAGTTGACCACTCCTTACAATCCACAATAGAAAGGAGTAGAAGAAGCTACTTCAAACTCGGACTCCAACAGCTCCCGTAAGGAAGCAAAGATTCAGAGGGAGTCCACCCAATAAACAAACAAAGATAAGTATTTGGATTTGTCATTTCTTGTATATCTAATTGTTTAAATAATATTGTATATACTTATGTTACTAGACTTAGGTTGTGTATTATGAATTAATGAACATTATACTACTAATGCATGTAATGGGTAAGCGACCTATGGTACTGTACAAACATTCCATTGCTACTTATCTAGAATGAAACCTCTTTGCTGGCATGTTGGGAGTTGTGCACACTCTTAACAATGTTCTGGTAGAGATGGAAGGCATCTAGAAAGTTACGGAATATGGATAAATGTTGTATTGAAGCATTGGCTAAGATAATTGCATGACTATATGACATATATCTTTATGAGTAAGAATTTGTTTTGAAAACCATGAGATGTTTCTAATCATGCAATTTAACTTGTCTTGTAGGAAAGATCGTATACCATCACCTACAAAAGAAGGACTACAACATTTGTTCCAGCAACAAAGCTATCTATTGAAGATATTGAAGTTCCCAGGATCCGGGATGCAGTAATGGAAGAATGCTATGATCGAGGAATACTAGCCGATCATGAAGAATGATGTTTGGGATGTGGTCCCAAGACCAGATGGGAATTCTATGGTGACTTACAACTGGATCTATAAGATCAAGTATGCTGCACATGGCAGCATGGAAAAATATAAGGCAATGTTTGTAGCTCGTGGCTTCTCCTAGAAAGAAGGGATTGATTATGAAGAGACCTTGCTTCCTGTGGCCAGATACACTTCCATTAGATCAGTACTTGCTCTGGCTACAGGGATGAAATGGAAGGTACACTAGATGGATGTCAAGATAGCTTTCTTGAATGGTGTAGTTGAAGAGGAAGTGTATGTGGATCAGCCACTCGGGTTTGAGACACATGACCGAGAGTCACATGTGTGCAAAATGAAGAAAGCCATGTATGGTTTGAAACAGGAACCGAGGACCTGGTATGGTAGGATAGATGGCTTTCTATCCAGTTTGGGCTTTACCAAAGCGGATTCCAACCTTTACTACAAGATTGAGGAAGACAATCCAATGATACTACTATTGTATGTGGATGACTTGTTTGTAACAGGTGAGGATAGATTGATTGCCGACACGCAGAGGAAGCTTTCTACCGAGTTCGAGATGAAGGAATTGGGTATGATGCACTAATTTATTTGTATGGAGGTGTGGCAGAGTGCAAATGGAATCTTCCTTGGTTAAGGGAAGTATGCAGTAGAGATCCTGAAGAGGTTCGAGATGATGGACTGCAAGGCCATGGCCACACCTATGGCATCGAACTTGAAGCTTCTGTGTGATGCTTCATCTGAGCCGGTTGATGCTACGATGTATCGTCAGATGATTGGGTCCTTTGATGTACCTAACGAATACAAGACCAGATATCTACTTTGTGGTGAACACCTTGAGCCAGTACTTAACAGATCCGAGACATGTTCACCTGATAGCTGCAAAGCATATTTTGAGGTACCTGAAGGGTACAGTTGATGATGGGCAAAAGTATGAGGTGAATCAAAAGTTTAACTTGGATGGTTATGTTGAGTTGGATTGGGCAGGCAGTGCCATTGATCGGAAGAGCACTTCTGGGTGCTACTTCAGTATGGGATCTAGTATGATCTCTTCATTTAGCAGGAATCAGTCCTCTGTGGCACTGAGTACAGCTGAAGAAGAGTATGTTGCAGCTTGTTCAGCTAGTTGTGAGGCAGTATGGCTTAGGAAGCTACTGTCTGATTTATTTGATCTCTAGTTGAGTGCTACTTGTATACATTGCGACAACCAGAGTTGTGTGAAGTTGTCAGAGAACCCAGTGTTCCATGACAAGTCGAAGCAAATTTGAGATCAAGTATCACTATATCAGGGATATGGTGCAGAGAGGAGCAGTGAAGCTCCTGTATGTTGCAATGGATGAGCAGATAACTGATGTGTTAACCAAGCTGCTGACCAGAGTGAAGTTTGAATACTTCAGAGGGAGACTTGGTGTACTTCAGATCGAGATACCTTCCAAGGGGAAGTGAAGAGTTCGGAGACATAGATGCACACGAGCCATTCTCACATAGTGGTAGGAAAGTCCTCCTATGGTGTAGATTTAAGGGTTCGAGCCATTCTTACATAGTGGTAGGAAAGTCATCCTATGGTGTAGATGTAAGGGTTGGGGTCATTCTTACATGGTGGTAGGAAAGTCCTCCCATGGTAAGATGTAAGGGCTGGGGCCATTCTTACATGGTGGTAGGAAAGTCCTCCCATGGTAAGATGTAAGGGCTGGGGCCATTCTCACATGGTGGTAGGCATGTCCTCCCATGGTGAGATGTAAGGGATGGGCGTGTATTTTCTGACATGGTGGCAGGTGTGTCTTCCCATGGTCATTGATGTAATTGCTGATCCTTTCCGACATGGTGGTAGGTATGTCCTCCCATGGTCGTTGATGTAAGTGTTGTGTCTTTCCAACATGGTGGTAGGTGTGTCCTCCCATGGTCGTGATGTAAGTGTTGATCCCTTCCCGGATGGTGGTAGGTAAGTCCTCCCATGTTGGTGAGTGTAAGTGCTATGTGTGTGTGCATCTGCGTTGTGCTCCATGGACGATGATGATGATCTGAAGACAATGATGTGACAATATGGTACACAGGTTTTGCAAAGGCATATGATCAGTCCCGAGATGCTCTTGCAGGTTTTGCAGAAGCAATGTAATCAGTCCTGGGAGATCTTGCAGGCTTTGCAAAGGCAGTGTAATCAGTCCTGAGGTGTACCTAATTAATGGCTTTCTCGCAGAGATGTTGAAGACCTACATGGAGGCTAGGCCTACATCCAACATGAAAAAGGGATGGCTCTATAGATGATGAAGACCTATAGGTGGTGGGCCTACATCCAGTATGAAAAAGGATTGGCTTTGTAGAACTTCCTATGATGAGTAGATTGGAGATTGATTGAGATAGCAGCAGCAGGTTCGATGACGATGATCCGGTGACAATGATCCAGAGAAGAAGACTTGTGCTAGTAGATATGTGTCGAGAAATACCTTCCTAGTTAAGCGGGAGTGTTGATGTATACGTAACTTCAGAATGTATTTCAACTATGTATATTGTACTCCTATAGAGATGGTATTATTCCTCTATACGGAAGTGTTGTCATTTGTATTGACAAGTGTCGCAAGTGTCGTAAATTGTTGTGATGGGTCATTAGACCACCAAGTGTGGGGTCATCCCTGATTGATGTAACCACGGGTTATTAGACTAAGTTAGACAAGTCGGCCCTACTAGGTTATTAGGAAGGTCAGTTCATGTATAAATAGAGTGCGGGAGGCACTCTATTTGATCATCTCATTATTCACTTCTACACTACTCGAAAAGTGGCACACTAGTGAGGAAGGAGGAGTAGATGCTAGGAGAAGACTATCTCTTGTACTTGGGTTGTATCATTGCTCTTTCTATCTCTGAGGAAGTTGTGGGGTTTTTCACCTTTATGGTTTTCCCTAGTGAAACTCTATGTGTCTATTGTCTCATGTGATTGCTTGGTGTGATTGATATGCATTGTTATACTTGATATGTTGTACATGTTATTCTCTCAGTAAAGATCCTAGAGTATTATGAATTAATGCTCAAAATCTAACAGGAACCGAATAACGTGGAACACTGAAGATACTGTAGCCGTAATCTTATGTATCCAACTACGTCCCAAAGAAAATTGTAATCTATAGGCGCGTCCACTACCTCAACATATACTTGAACTATTTTACCTCCCAGTTAAACAAGTGGGAATGAATGACCATCAAATGATTTGAGTATTGTATGGGATGGTACTAGGGTGGGTGATCCCAAATCTTACATGCTAGTGACATGACACAAGTTGAGGCCCCTTCATCCACAATGGTTTGAAAAATTTTCTTACCATGTGAAGTCAATTTGATTTGAAATGCGATTTGTGATGGAAGCCTACATGTGGACTATTCTAAGTCAAAAGTTATAAAATTGTTGTTAGATGGATCAATAACACCAATAGAAGACAGTAGTTCCTTTGGTTGAGTAGAACAACTTTGCAATAGTTACAAGGAGGACATTTCCCAAAGATCTTAAGCTATGTATTCAACCACATTGTAGTTTTGAGCAGCTTGTGCATTAGGATTGTGTGTTGTTCTACGGAAAACCCCTTTTGGAAGTCAAGGTACTATGCCTATGGTTTGCTTCCCAATGGTTAGAGAACCACTAGGCTTAGATCCAGTTGTTTTTGCATCTTTAGAAGGTATGTCATAAGAATGAGCCCTTGTTTGAATGTGTTTTTCATGTTCACCAATTGTGAAGATATTAGCATTGGGTGGATTTCCCCCTTGTGGGGATTTTCCTGGTTTCCTCCTAGTGGAGGTACTGGCACCACAACAACCATCTGTTGTTGTTGGGGGGAAGGTTGAGTTAGAACGTCAGGTGGTTTTTTCCCTGCTTGTTGTGCTAGGATTCGATGAATATCATCCATATGAGGACAAAGGTGAGTAGGATGATCCCCTTGGCAAATTTTGCAAGGGTATTTGTTTTCCGATTTTCATGATTGCCTCTAGTAGGATTATTCACCTTAGGTGTATGTCTTGTCCCAGAATTAGCATTGGGATTCTTCTTATGTTTATTTTTTTTTCCTTTTGGGTCCTTCTTTTGAACCATAAATACTTCAGAAGTTTGGGTGGGAGTTGCGGATTGTTGTGTTGCCTGGCCAGTTGTGGGTTGTGAAGTCTGAACCGACATTTATCCCAATTGTTGGGTAATCTGTTCAAGTTGGTTGACGGATCCAATCAAACCATCGATATGAGGTCCTTTTGGTGTCCTAGCTAGATCAAATGCGGGTCTTATAGCATGAGGTATTAAATCATAAAGTGTGCCCAGGAATATATCAAATCCATCTTTTGAGCACTCTAAATGAGTTGCTCTTCAGTCATGGCTCCTAACATGGACAAATATTTAGCAAGAGTAGGTAATAGTGATTTTATGAACCAATGTGCTAAGAATTGATCAGGGATTTCTGCTTTTATAAGCCTTCAACGCCTCCTCCACTCATGGATATGATTTGATATGTGAGTAGTAGTGGATTGCCTAAGTGAATTTAAAAGTTATGTTCCTATCTCATAGCGGATAGGTAATTGAAGATGTGTCAGAAAGACCATAGCTAAATATGAAAATTCAGTGAAAGTATTGCATGGCAATTCAATGTACCATTTTGCAGCAAAACTCGTTAGGGTCCACTGAAACAACCTTAACCGAACACTATCATCAACTATGGAATTGGATGAACACCACAAATGGAATGTCATCACATGATTTGATAAATCTTCCCTTGGTTTTCCATCAAACTTGGGTATGTCTGAGGATAGTTTAGTTGGTATGGTTGGCCATCCATTCAAATGTATAATAGGATCATTAGTATGCCAGGATAAATCCAGTAGATTCAATGTGGCTAGAAATGGTGGTTTAACCAGTGCCGTAGCAAACTTTTGATATGTAGGTGAAGTTTGATGGCTCCATTGTTGTTGTCCTTGGGATTGAAAATAATTCCAATAAGGATTACCTCCTTGTGGATATGGAATCCAAAAAGATGGGTTAATTCTTGAATTTTGTCAATTCCATTGTGGAACATGATGCATTTATGGATTTCCCCCTTGCATAGGTATGCTCCTATAAGATTGGTTACTTGGTGGAACATTACCATTCCATTGCAAGATAGTATTAATGGGTGGATTACCCCCTTGTGGAGGTGGGCCCAAATAATATAGGTTACTTGTCGGAATCTGACCACTCCATTGATTGTTTCCTTGGTTTTGATAAGCGTTCCAAGGTTGATTGCCCCCTTGTGGGGGTGCTTCCCAAGAATATTGGTTACTTCCTAGAACTTACCCACTCCATAGTGGAATGTGTTAGAACACTATTATACCTTAGTACCTTAATCATTAATTAAATGATGGTTATTAGGTGCTAAACTGGTTAGTAATCACATCCCTAGGTTGTTAGGAAGTTGTTATAAGTTGTCTAGAAGTTGTTGGGGCAAGTGTGAACATATCCGCCATTGTATGGGCCAAAGGGTGGTCAAATATAGTTGTTGGGCGCTCTCCTTGAGACCACCACATGCATTTATTACAACTTGCATGCCTAAGGCACCTTCCTTTGCCTGTTTTATGGATTTGGGTTTGACCAAGGGCTCACATGCATTGAACCTAGTCTTTTTACCCTCTTTTGGCTATTTTGGCCTACCCTAGCCTACCTAACTTCCACCCAACTATATCCTCTACATGTGTGAACCCCATTTGGTCCCCCATTCTTACCCAATGTTCACATGCACAATTCAGACCTATTTGGGATATTTTGGGAACCATTTGGTCAACCTATGGGGGATTTCGGCTCAATCTAAGTTAGATAAGTGTGGACACTATGAGTGCGTCCTATTTCTTCCTATTGTTATATAAGGATGATCCAAACTCATTATTGGGTTGGATTGTTAATAGAATCTGATATTTGATCATTTGTGTATCTTGATTTTTTATCATTTTTTTTATATTTGATCATTTATGCCTGTTTTTTTATCATTCGTTTTTCCATAAATTTTTATGCACTTTTTTCTTGCATAATAAGTTAAATATTTCAATTGTGAGGTATCTATAGTAGCTATATCCTACTTTGATATATATTTTACATGGTATCAGATCTCTTGGAGCTATTATTCGAACCAATAGACTATTTTAGTGGTGTGCCAGAAGTAGTGGAGAAACCACAATAGTCCCTGGAACCATTGCATTGAAGCCATTGGAGAAATCCATTAGAGTCTATCTAGGGTGTGATGCTCTCCCGAATGTACCCACTATCAAGCAGGGTTCGAATCTGTTAGTGTAAATATCCTCCTGAGTGTTGAGAGTTTTATTGCAGGTATTCAAGTGCACCATTGTCACCAAGTGCACAAGAAGTAGAAGAAATATGGAGCAAACTCACCTAAACTTGCTCACTCCATTCAACTATTTCGAATGGAAGACTGGAATGGTCATTTAGTTGAGATACAAGGGTCTTTTGAGGATCACCATGGGCATAGAGGTTGATCCAAATTATGCTATAGAGAAGTCGAAATTCTTCAATAGAATGGATGAGGTATTCAGCCGCCTTTGTCTCAGTATTTCGAGAGACCTCCGGTTTCGTGTTGAAAGTATAGCTACAACAAATGAAGTATGGATCAAGCTTGAGTCTTTGTTCGGAAAGACTGATGAAATGAGGGGCCATCAACTTGAGAATGAGTTGATCTCACTGAGTCCAAACAAATTCGATTCCATCCAAGACTTCTTCGCCAAGTTCAATAGCTTGGTCTTGCAAATCAAACAGTGTGGCATTGACAAGAAGGAAGAAAAGTTGGTTATGTTCATCATTTCGAAGCTTGTCCCTGAGTATTCAGTTTTTGTCTCTACATTTCACTCCACAAAACTTACAGTTCGCAATTGGAAGATGCCTTCATTGGTTGATTTAATGGAGATGCTAACTCAAGAGCAAGATAACTTGGTCTTGATGGGTTCCATTAATTCAAAAGATCAACTTCTTGCTGATGGAGATTCAAAGTAAGGCAGAGGCAAGCAAAATCCCAAGGGTTCGAAATCACAAAAGAAGAAGGAGGAGGAGAGACCCAAATCCAGTGATGGGGGTTCGAATCCTATCAAAGAAAAGGGAAAGAAGAAGGATAAGAGAAAATGATATTACTATCAAAAGGGTTGTAACCCTGAGAGTTCTTGCATAAAGAAAACCATTTACATGATGACCCATCTCCTACAAAAAAACAATATTCCTCTTCCAAAAAGTTCCAAGAAGAAAGAGGGTGTTTCTGAAGACAAGGAGAGGTGCCATGCTTTGATGGCTAGTTCCACAGAGTCCTCTTCTTTCATCATAGATTCATATTCCTCAAGCCACATGGATTTTTCAATATATTCACTCTCTACTCTTGCTCCATACAGTGCTTCTTCCATTCTCGTGGGAGATGACTCAGAAATCCCTGCTAAAGGCATTGGGAAAATCTCTATGGAAAATGGGTATTTCAGTAATGTACTGTATGTACCTAATCTTGCAGCAAACTTACTCTCTATATACCAAATGACCCACATTGGTTCATCCAAGAGAGTGATCTTAACTCAAAATGATGTGGAGATATCAGAAATTTCCACTGGAAAAATTGTTGCAATGGGTGTTGCAGACCATGATTCAAGGATGTACAAGTTCTCTCATTTTCGTGGGTATTCTTCTCCTAATGCACTTCTGGAAAATGGTAATGAAGTCAGCACGATATGGCATGAGATATTTGTACATATTAATTAATTATATCTTCAATCATTGAGCAAAAAAGAGATGGTTGAAGGGCTTCCAAAAATCAGATTTTCCCATGGCACTTGCAAAGGGTGCATTGTTGCGAAGCATGCTGAGAAGAAGTATGAGAAAGGGAAGGAAAGTAGAGCTACTAAACCTCTTAGTTTATTGCATTAAAATATGATTGGTCCTATCTCCACTCCCTCCTATGGAATCTCAAAGTATTTACTTACCTTCATTGATGATTTCTCAAGGTATTGTTTGTTGTATTTTCTCAAGCAAAAATATGAAGTTTTTCAATGTTTCAAAGTTTTTAAGAACTGTGTGGATAAATTTAGTGGGAGAAGTATGAAGGTATTGAGGACTCATAATGGAAGGGAGTATGTTAATAATGACATGCAGCATATCTGTGAATATTTTTGCATCCAAATGCAACATTTTATGCCCTACACACCTCACCAAAATGGTGTTGCGGAGCACAAGAATAGAGCACTGAAGGAGATGGACACATGCATGATGGAGGCTAAGTATTTATATCCTAAGATATGGGATGAAGCTATGAATTTTTCTGCATATGTTAATAACATAGCACCACATAAATACTTGGAAGGAATGACTCCATATGAGGCTTAGATGGGGCACAAGCCCAATGTTTCTCATTTCAGGGTGTTTGGCTCAAAGGCTTGGGCTAGGATTCCACCAGAGAAGAGAAAGGCCTTGCAGACCCAAAGAAAGGAGTCAATCATGGTTGGTTATGCAGAATATACAAATGGATACAAACTCTTTGATCCCTCATCTCACAAAACATTCATTGAAATAATTGTTCAGTTCGAAGAAGAAGAGCCCATGCATGCTGCAGAACAAGGTGAAGGGGAATGCTCATATCCTCTTCTTGATGATGATGTAAGTGATAGTTCTTTTTTCTGATATTTCTGATTCTTAGATTTATGATTATGATGATGAAATGGAATATTATCATGAACCTCCCTCAAGGCCCAAGTGGGTTGAGAAAACAATACAAGTTGTTGGTGAGATTGCAGGATATCCTCAAGATCATAGGAAAACTATATCTCAATTTCACAATGATTTTGCATATTGTGATTATGATATGATGGATAGGTGTTTTCTTATGGTTGGATATGGTCCTAAATAATATTCATAATATTCAAAAGACCCAATATGGAAAACATCCATGCAAGAAGAGATGAATTCCCTCCATGACAATGAAACATGGGATTTGGTCCCTCTTCCTCCCAAGAGGAAACTAGTGCAATGTAAATGGGTTTATAGAACCAAAGTGGAATATGATCGATCTGATATGAAGTATAAGGCCAGTTTGGTGGCTAAGGTCTTCTCTCAAGTCCATGGAGTGGACTATACAAATACATTTGCACCAGTGGAAAAAATGGACTCAATCAGGCTAGTTTTAGCCATTGTTGCTTCCAAGCGATGGGAGGTTCATCACATGGATGTGAAGAGTTCATTTATTCATGGGGATGTCAATGAGGATATATATATGAAGGATAATAAAGAATTCATTTCTAATCATACACTTGTGTGCAGGTTGAAGAAGTTACTCTATGGGCTCAAGCAAGCTCCTAGAGCTTGGTATGCCAAAATGGAGAATTTTCCGTTATCTTTGAACTTTGAGAGATGTAAGTATGATCCTAATGTCTATATGAAGCATGTTGGTGACCTGATATTGATCATAGTACTGTATGTTGATGATATTTTTATCACTGGTATCTACACCAACTAATTGGGCTTATTTAAGGTTGCATTGCACAGTGCATTTGCCATGACCAATCCAAGATTGCTGAAACAATTTCTGGGTTTGGAAATTGAGAAAACTATGGATGGGATCTCTATTTCTAAATAAAGATATGCTTCTGATTTTCTGCATAATTTAAATATGGTGGAATGTAAGTCTGTAAAATTCCCATTCCTTTCTGGAGTTAAGCTTACTGATTGGGGTTCTTCACCACTAGTTGACAACTCATTGTATAGACAACTAGTTGGTAGCTTGTTGTATCTTACTTACTCTCGACGAGATTTGTCTTATGTTGTTGGGGATATTGAAAGGAACATGCAAGAGACTCATGAGGTCCATTGGAAGGAATCCAAGAGGATCCTACATTATGTACAGGGTACCAAACATTTTGGCATCCACTATGCAGTTGAATCATCTCTTGAACTAGTTGGTTTTATTGATTTTGCTTGGGATGGAGATAGTTCTGATCGGAAGTCTACTTCTGGTTATGTGGTTATGCTTGCACATGGTCCCATTTTTTGTTCAAGCGAGAAGCAACACACCATCTCCTTATCTTTAGCTGCGGCTGAATACAGGGGAGCAATGAATACACCTACACAATGTGTGTGGTTGCAAGGCATTCTTGGAGAGTTTGGATTTGTGTATGATCCACCCACATTCATTTGGTGTGATAATCAAAGCACAATCAAGATATACACTGATCCATTATAGAGATAGAGTACCAAGCACATAGAGATTCACATGCACTACATTCGAGGCCTAGTGCATGACCAGATCATAGCATTGCAGTATTGCCCTTCTGCTGAGCAAACTGCTGATATCTTCACCAAGAGTTTTACTGAGAAAACCTTCACTTACCTTAGATCACTCCTTGGGGTGAGTGATGCATGGTGAATATTGGTGTTTTTTTCCATATATGCCACATGTCCATTTTTTAGGAGAGGTTTTATTTCCCATGTGGTTTTCCTCCTTACCTTGGTTACATGGACAAATAAATTTTTATGTTGTAAAAGGTGACTCGAGCCTTAGTTTCCAAGGCCTTATTTTTGATAATCCACTAATTCTAGCATATGGGGGGTGTTAGAACAATATTATACCTTAGTACCTTACATTAATTAATTTATGGTTGTTAGGTGTTAAACTGGTTAATAATCACATTCCTAGGTTGTTAGGAAGTTGTTATAAGTTGTCTAGAAGTTGTTGGGGCAAGTGTGAACATATCCACCATTGTATGGGCCAAAGGGTGGTCAAATATAGTTGTTGGGCGCTCTCCTTGAGACCACCACATGCATTTATTACCACTTGCATGCCTAAGGTGCCTTCCTTTCCCTTTTTTATGGATATGGGTTTGACCAAGGGAGAACATGCATTGAACCTAGTCTTTTTCCCCTATTTTGGCTATTTTGGACTACCCCATCCTACCTAACTTCCACCCAACCACCTCCTACACATGTGTGAACCCTATTTTTGTCCCCCATGCTCACCCAATTTTCACATGCACAATTTAGACCTATTTGGGATATTTTGGGAACCATTTGGTCAACCTAGGGGGGATTGTGGCTCAATCTAAGCTAGCTAAGTGTGGACACTCCAAGTGCATCCTATTTTTTCCTATTGTTATATAAGAATGATCCAAACTCATTATTGGGTTGGACTGTTAATAGAATCTGATATTTAATCATTTGTGTATCCTGATTTTTTATCATTTGTGTATCCTGATTTTCTATCATTTGTTTAGAGATTTGATCATTTATGACTGGTTTTTTATCATTTGATTTTCCAGAAATGTTTATGCACTTGTTTCTTGCATAATAAATTAAATATTTCAATTGTGGGGTATCTATAGTAGCTAGATACTACTGTGATAGAGATTTTACAGAATGAGATTGATAGGTGGATTGCCTCCTTATGTGCTACCTGTTGGGGGTATGGAATTGACCCTAGGATTTACACTAGGAAAGGTTGTATGAGGACCTCCCGAGGAATTTCCACTCACATGTGGATCATAAAACCAATTGGAATTACTACTCCATGGTCCATTGGTTCCGTTAGGAATATTGAGATTCCATGGTAAAGGGTTTCCCTCAGAAGTAGAACTTGGAAAAATGTTAGGTATACTAAAAGTATTTTGGTTTACTCCTTGATTGTTTTGACCTTGATTATCCAAACCATATGGAAAACCCAAATTTGGTAAGGCACACTCTCCAGTAGGGATTCTTGTAGACAAAGTGGATGTACTTCCGGGATTTGAACCTGAAACTGTACCAACTGGCACTGAAGTGCTGGTTAAACTTGTTCTAATGGAAGACATACTAACTGTTGGGATCAATATAGAGGAAAAATTGGAAGTAGTTCTACCTCCAACAAATGTTTGAGGTTGTGATGATGTAGTCCCTTGTTCTCCTGATGAATCCATAGGGTAAATTATGGGATTTTTCATATTAGTCCAATATCCAAAAAGAGGATTGATGTAATCAAGTGGCTCACTGATGTGAAGTACCACTGGGTTTGAACGATTTGTCAAAGGTGGTTTTACGAGAGTAGTTGTGTTTTTCTCTAGTGTTTCGATTTCAGATGGAGCAATATTATCAACAATTTTTGTGTTTTCCTTGGTAGGTGATGTTTCAGTATTGGTTTGATGTTGTTCTTCTCTATTGTTGTTAATTGAATCTAGAATTTGTTTAGTTTCCAAGTCACAAGGTTGGTTTTTTTGTATTCGTCTCCTCGATGTAGTGGGGCCTTCCATTTCTAGTGACTCACCTCGCTGCCGCCGTGATTTGCGGATCAGGAGAGTAGCCACTTTGAAGAACTTGATAGAAGGATGTGTTTAAAATGATTTTGATCGAAAAAATAGAATCAAACAATCCTAAGGATGTCTAGACTCAACATAATAAAAAGTGTCCACACAATAAAAATTCCTATAGATCCAAGCAATCAAACTACTTTTCAAAAGAGCCGAAGCTCAGTGAAAATATCGATTAGAGGGCCTTCCGAAACTAGTAGTTGTTGAGGGATATGAGGCCTCAAACAATTGCTAGCAGTGAAGGTATGCGAAACAATTACAATAAACTTTAATCACTAGGGGTGCAAGTGTTGGTTCCTTACCAACCACTCTCCCAAGGAGTAAAAGCTTCAAAGTATGTCTCAGGTATTGCAAGAGTTCCCTACTTACAATATCCTATGTGATATCTTGGGAAGAGAAACTAAAGCTACCACTTTACAATCAACGGTCGGGAAAAACAGTTGTAAGTCGAGGACAACTCTAATAACCAGGTACTCTATAAAAGTGATGTCACCCCGAGGACTTGTCACTTTACATAGAATTCCATGATGAGCTCATGTCCCACTAAACAAGCAAGAAGGGGGAACCACCCTTACTTATCCAGATTGACCTCGTGCTTAACGCATGTGTTAGATGCTCTTTCCCGACAAGCATTTTTTTCTACTAATGGATTTAAACTCTCAGTAATCAATGTTAGTTTCAAAATTTTTGCAGACCAGGAGTGTTAACTCTCCAAACCTAATCTAGGGCACTAACCTATTCTTTTTGGTGATATGAAAATCAAATGTTGGTCAATTTTAGATTGAGCGCCAATTTTTAATGGTAGTTTTCTTAGTTTTAGGAGTGGAAGTGAAACTAGTGGTGTGTTGACTCAAAAAATATGAACCAAACAATGCAATATGCTCACTATGATACCTTTCAATTCGATGAATGTTCTAAACTAATGAAAGTTTAGAGGTTCATGTGTGTCTTTCGAACATGCAAAATGTGTTGGTATATTTTTTTTTTTTATGAACGGTTCTGCTGAAACATGGATAATAATTGATTTGAAAATATATGTAAACCAAATAGATATCTCATTGAAAATTAATCTAATTCTATTACATGGGGGATATTTGTTTCTCGTTTGCAGGGCCACCCTAAAGTGAAAGCAAAGAGGATATGCAGAGCCCTTTGAAATGCTTATGAATTAAATTCTTTACACTTGAGATCTACTTTCTCGTTTGCAGGGCCACCCGAAAGTGAAAGCAAAGAGGATATGGTAGCTCAAGAATTGTATGTGAAAATTGAAATCTACTCTATTACACTTGAGATCCACTTTCTCATTCACAATATCATCCAAAGGCCCAAGTGAAGAGGATATAGTGGCTCGAAAGAACAATGCTTGAAAAATAAAATCCTAGACTATTACACTTGAGATCCACTTTCTTGTTTGCAGGGCCACCCGAAAGTGCAAGCAAAGAGGATACTATGGATTAGACACAACTTATCACAATAAAATTGAGAAATGAAGCTACAATCTTCTCGAATTGTGCATAAACATAATGAAAATACTATAGATCCAAAACAAAATTGAACTAATTAAAGTTTGTATTCGGTTTTGAAGGGAAATTGTTTTCAAAATGTCTCAAAGTGTAATGTTGAATTCTTTGTTTTTCAATGAAAATATCTTTGCGAAATGTTTTTAATTGATCTTTTCAAATGTTATCACTGATATTTGGTGTGATGTTCCAAATAAGCAAGTGCATGAGATTCAACAGTTAAAGGGTCTTAAGGTTCTTTGAACAAATCATTGTGTTTTCTCAATTTTTGTGATTTGCAAGCTCTTAAATGAATGAAAATTATTTAGATATCAGTCCTAATCCTATATAACCATGGATCCAACAGAAAAATATAACTTGAATCAAATGAATCTACCACAAATTTAAGAAAATTTTGAAATACATGTCAATTTGGGCCATTTTTGGAGATTTGGGGGAAGAAATTCCAAATCTAAGGAGCTCAAACCCTCCCAAATTTTCCTTAAATAGTGGTAAAAGGATCCTAATAAGTTTTAAAATCTTTGTGAGGTTCTTCAAATACAAAAATAAAGCCTCAAAGTTTCCCTAAAACAATGAAAATTCAAAACTAGGTGTCTTTTCAAGGTTCTTCTTCATGTTTTTTTCATTTTTTGTTATTTGCAAATTGTGAAAGGATTCAAAATTATTTCAAATATCAGTCCTAATCCTATCCAATCAGGGACCTCACATCAAAATATGGCTTTAAGCAAGTGGATCTAACACCAATTTAAAGAAAATTTGGAAATAAATGACAATTTGGGCTATGTTTAGTGGTTTTTGGAGGGAAACTCCCAATCTAAAGATCTTAACTCAAAATTTTCCAAAATTTTCCAAGTTTGTGATAAGCTGATCTTAAAATATTTAAAATATTTAAGAAGGTCTGCAAATGCAAAAATATAGCCTCCAAACAGCTCCAAAACAAAGAGATCTCAAAATTAGTTCATAATTCATGCAAATCTTAAACAAGGAGGCTTTGAAGCTTACAAAAGTTTGAAAATCTCCCAAATATTTTTCTAAGGAGAATGAAAATGAGGTCTAAACTCTGATATCATGGATTCCTAAGCCCATACAAGAATAAAATATCATCAAAATAGAGGAAAGAGTGAGGAATTGGACGCAAAACTCAAGAAAGAACCTTCAACACACTCTCTATCAAAGGAGGGCGAGATCTAGCTTCATATTTGAAATTTTTGGGAGTGTAGGAGTGGGTCTAGGCCAGTTTTGATCCTTTAAACCTGTAGAATAGGTTCTTGAAGGGATCTTAAGGAATTATTAGAGTATATCTGAAAGTTTGGAACACCAAAAATGAAGAAATTATCAAGAAAAATCCTCGAATGCCCTCTCTATCAAAGGAGGCCAAGATCTAGCTTCATCTTTGAATTTTTTGAGAGTGTAGGAGTGGATCTAGGCTAGTTTTGAGCCTCTAAACTTGTAACATAGATTCTTGAAGGGATCTTAAGGAAAATATGGAGTAGACCTATAAGGTTAGAACACCAAAAATGAAGAAATTTGCAAGAAAAATCAGAAATTTTCAAGAAAAGTCAACTAGTAAGGTCGCCAACCTGATAATAGATTCTAAGGTAGTGTTAGATCTAATTTAAACATCTATATTACTATGAATGAGGTGAATCTTCAATTTTATAAGTCCACAATCATTTATCATCCCCTAAGATATTCAAAATCATGAATTAGAAGGGAATTGAATTATTTCATATTATGCTAAAGAAGAAGATACAAACTTACAATGTAGCTTGATGTGCATCCCTTCTCCTTTTCTAGGAGCTATCATTTATCCACCCTTTCCTTTAATGAAGATGCCAATATTTCCAATCCTCCAAATCTCTTGAACATGCCTTTTCTCTTCCTTTTGCCTCCTCCTACCATGCCCCAAATGACTTTGTTTTATAGCATTGGGAAATGGGCTCTCAAGTTTCTCTTTTCAATGTGGTATTATCCTTTCCTTGTTTTTTTATTATTTTTTATCAAAAATCCACTTTCCATAGTATTTTAGGCTTTTGTTACAAATTTAACATATTTAAGTATAATTAATGCACTTTTGTGCATTTCTTCTCACTATTTGACTGGTGGAGCTTAGATTTGAGCCTTTAATGTGTAGTTCAATCACTAAACTTTGTCTCCTTAGGCTACCTCTTTCTCCACTCAATATTTCTGATTGTGGATGTAGTGATTAGATAAGAGAGGACTTGTTTTCTTGTGTACTTGTCTTATGTCTTCATGTTGTGGGCGCATAGTAGAATATGCTTCTTCCCCTCACTTTGTTAAGGGTGTTAATTTGATTGCTAACAATCTTGGATACCAAAATAAAATTAATATCCTAACCCAACCCATTCTCCACTAATTACTATTAAAAATAATATATAATAATATTCTATTATAATTAATATTTTATAATAACCATCAAAAGTTGGGTTCAATAACTTTTAACTAATATCATAACTAATATACCCATCAATATTTTAGGTAATATTTTACCAATATATAATATATAATAGTAATAGTAATAGTAATTAATTTTATAACTAATATATAATAATATTATATTATAATTAATATTTTATCATAACCATCAAAATTTGGGTCCAATAACTTTTAACTAATATCATAACTAATACATAATATATAATTAATATATAATAGCAACTAATATCATAAGTAGAATACCCATCCATATTTTAGGTAATACTTGACCAATATTTAGTATATAATAGTAATAGCAATTAATATTACAACTAAAATATAATAATATTATATTATAATTGATATTTTATAATAACTGTCAAAAGTTGGGTCCAATAAATTTTAACTAATATCATAACTAATAACTAATATATAATTAAATATAATAATAAGTAAAGTCATAACTAATATACCCTTCCATATTTTATGTAATACATGACCCAATAACTTTTAAGTTGGCATTGTGTATTTTATTTTCTTTCCTTATTTTGGGGGAAAACACTACATCGAACTTCGTCCTCATAAATTGATTTTAATATAAAATATATATCTAAGGTAGCTTTGATAAAAGTGAAATAATCCTGAGCAGCTTTGATAAAAGAGAAATAGTATAAAAAAATTTCTACATGGCATTTTTTACCATTTTAGGCTTAGGAGTCCCATTTTTTATCCAAATTTCCTCTAATGTATTTGGTAAGGCCATTAGCATTATCTTTCTCCTTGACCAGTAGTTATTTTTTATCTTCCTTCTATTTCTCAACCGACTTTTGTTTATGTAGGGATGGATATGGATATGAGTATAGTTTTTATGGGGATACGCCATTGTCAAAATACTATGAAACCTATCTTGCTTGGTTGGATCCTAGTAGGGTTCTGGGTCTTCTGTGCATTTTTCCTTACCCTACAAAGCTCGATACCATGTTGTCCTTGGTTTTGGGTTGCTCCGATTTGATTACCCAATGCGAAGCATTTCCGCGGGTTCTCCAATCACCTTGGATTGATTAATAGTCCATTATAGGCGCATTTTTGAATTACTAAAGATAAACTCATACAAGATGAAATACATTACCCAAACTGTCGAGTGTCAATAGTTTAGGGGTTGGAAAAGATCTATTTTCAAGGCTACAAAATAGAGCTCGTACTTTCAATTATTCAATCTTAGAAGGAGGAATGGATTTTAAGATTTATAAGTGGCATGCAATATTAATATTATGGATTTGTGAATTTTAATCTATTAGAGATGCTCACTTTAGCATGGAAAAACAGATTAATAATCCAATAATAAGCTCAGACATGAAATGCAACCTTCAAGAAGATAAAATTTCAATCCCACGTACTTATATTTATATATGAATGTCCTGTAAAGCTTGCACAAGACAACAATGGTAAAGACCTACTATATGTGATGAATTAGGGTTGCGATCTTCTCAAATTGTAAGACAAAGTATAAGTATTATCAAAAGGCTAATGATAGGATTCCATTAAGAAGAGCTGGATGCATTTCACTATTTTCCCTCGCTTGTTAAGAAAATGATCCACCAAGCCTTTCTTAATTTTTTTGTATAAATGGGTATGTGAAAACAAGATGATGTGTACCTTAAATTTGGATGTAGCATGACTCTGAACAAAAAATTGAAGGAATATTCAAATGATTTGAACATAATAAATATTATTATTATAGGAATTGATTACAAGTACAAGCAATCGTAGAAATAAATGTTTCCAACCTTTTGTGGTAGTTTGTTTTAACAATGGTAAAGAATCCTATGAAATAACTATTTATACCATTCTCTAATTGTTTAAGGTAATGATGCATGCATGGATAAGTTCCTTGTGAGGTTCAAAGAATAATTAGTGAAAGGACAAGTCTAAAAATTACATGCACCATGAACCATAGAAGCAATTATTAGGGCCTAAGTGCCTATTGTATTTCTCCAAACCTTTCCTTCATCCCTAAGACTCGTCACTCTTGCTCCAAATATTGGCATAGTGGTCAAATTCCATTTATAGACCATATATTCTATTTACAGGGATCACATGGCCCATAAGTCCTATAAGCATCCTTATTGTGTCAAATCTAAAAATGGTGTACACATCCCACTCATATGCCATGGATTCCACTATAGGAAATTATCCCTTTACAAATATTTTTTGGTGCTATGTAGCCTTGTGCATATCCTTTGAGAACTAAAACTAATTGTTAAATCCCAAGTGCCTACTTTTCACCCCAAAACCATGGCTTGGGACCATGCCCCTGCTATGTTATAATTTGAAATGGTTCGCATATCCCAATCATAGGCTATATATTCCCTCTATATAGCGTATATGATGGTATGGATCCATTTACATTGCCTATGAGACTTGGGACAAACACTAGGTGATACACTAGTTTTAGAAAAATCAATAAAAACATGTCTATAAGGACATATATTTAGGTCATACATAATGATTAGTACGAATGATCCAAATTTAGATCAAATAGCTCCCTAACTAGGTGATGGGCCTCATGAATGGCTCATGACTCCTAGAATAAATGGTTGTGGTCTAAATGCTTAGTTCTTAGCATTAAACCATTCCCTATTCCCTATGAAACATACATGTTGTGACAATCAAACATAGTGGGGATGCGTAAGAGGAGAAATGGTTTTCATTGTGCTAAATCGTATGGATACTCTATTACCATCATCATGACTTTTTTTTTTGTATGGATAGAAAACATAATTTTGAGAAACTCGCAAATTGGGTCAAAAGTAGGGCATCTTGTTCTAATGCTAAGGTCACTTCCCTGGTAGAACACATGGAGAGTGGACCTAATTCCTAACATGATGTTAGATGTTGACACTAGAGTTGTCTTTCCTTGTACTTATGTGATGTAACATGTCTAGGGTTTGCAAACCCTAAGAATGTTATCACCTCAACTTATATTTTAGCTAAACTGAACTCTGCCAGAGATTTTCCCCATTGTGTTTGGAAAGATCAAGCCAAATCCATCCTTCACTAGTTTCATTATAGAACCTATTTACAATTCCATGCTAATGGGTGTTTTTCTACTAATTCCAGGTTAGACACGAGATTCTTTGGCCTACCTTATGTCACCTCTCTTTCACATTTTTCAGCACCTGTGATCACTAAGGTCAGTAAGGTCTCGTTCTAACACTAAGTTCATTTCCCTAGTCGAAGACATGGAGAGTGGAGCTAATGCCTGACATGATTTTGGATGTTGACACTAGATGATTATTACCTCCAATTGCAATGATGTATAAAAGAAGGAGAGATTCCTTCTCATACCATCAATATCACACTCTTTTATTTGTAATTATCTTCATGGAGGAATTCACTATGGTTCATGAAAACAACCCTTGGAGGATATATGAAGTCTAGAGAGGACAACTTGGCTTGAGCTTGATCCTTGTGAGATACTAGGGTTGCATCCCTTGGAGGTTTATGATTAGGGTTTTCTTATGAAACCCTAGGTGTATTTTCTAAAGAAGAAGAAGATAAGTGGATGCATTGCATTGGAAAACTTGTTTGAGTGATTCATGCATGTTACATATCCTTTGTTGATCTAGGGTTTTCACTATTTTCCCGGGTTTTGGAGAGCTACTGAATTGTACTAGCCTTGTGATAAGGCTCTCATGCATGTTCTTGAATTGTGATTTATATTTATATATGTCTTGTTAATTTTACATAAGGAAAAAAGATAATTTTGTTGAGTGATTTGACCTCATAATTGAATAATCTAAAGTTTGGTTTATTGTTGCTATAATTGTTACAAAAGTGAGTTTTTAGATCTAGTTTATCCATGATAAGTTTTGAATGTAACTAAATATAGTAGAAGAACTAGGATATTCTTGTGAGGATCCATGCAAATTCCCTATAGCATGAAAGTGATCATGATTGGGTGAAATTGTACTCTTTGAGGTTTGGTAGGATTTGGATTTATGTGTTTCCTCCTAATAGCTTTAAGAATATAAAAAATTCTCTAAGGGCATGCTAAAATATTCTGACATATACTTTCATTGTGGGCAATCTAGATGGACCACATTACCTACAAAGACAAGGATTGTTTTACATCAAATGTGTGTGATATCCATTGATGGAGAGTAGAGTTGATATTTTTGTGTTCCCATGGTTGAGGGTCTGACAGTATGTGAGATAAGAAGGAATCTCAATGATTCCCAAGCCCTATCTAGGGCATCCACAATCAATTCAAACCCTAACTAGTAATATGAAGGCCTATCAAGGCATCCGGCCAAGCTACAAAATCCTCTTCCAGGAGATCAAGATCAATCTAGGATCACACCACTATCCAACCCCAATAACTCACATCACACAAGCTTCACACACTCTTCACTCACATCTCACAAACCAAGGAACCCTAGTACATGAATCCGTTGAGAACTACCATTGTTACAATCATAAATACATGTTATTTCAATATCCTTCACATAGCGAGAATAACACCAACTAACAATCACTAATATGTGCTCTCTAAGAGTGATACCTTACAAAGACACTCTCCTCCCTTTATATATACAAAAGTGAATGGATACCAACAATAAAACATGAACTAATTTCACAAGTTGTAAACCATGGGCTAAGTCAATAACAAATCCCCAAGTGGAACATTACGCTAATCATGAATGCCGCATGGGAAATAAGCTTTGTACAAACCCCAAAGTGGTACACCATCTAAGCTAATATGTCCACATGTCAATAACGCCTCTAAGTGAGATGTTGTGTCCTAAAACAATGGATTTTCAACTCAAGTGTTCCTCCTCAACATATGTCCAAGGTGGCTCCAACGCTCCTAAGGTTCTAAGCCCAACCTATAAGTGAAATAATGTCTTCCTCCAAGGTGGTTATTTCATGTCTTCCAAATTCCCATCTTCATCAAAAAAATTTCCGTTGTAAAGTATGTCAAATATCCATGTGTCAACTACCACATCAAGAAGTGTACCTCCCTAAGATTGATCCCAACATAAACATACAATGTAATGTGTTTACATAACATAAATACCAAATGAATAACAATATATGAAAAAATTCAACATGCATAAAGTAAATGAAATAGAAAAGAGTATTGAACCTACAAAATAAGTAACCCTTTATTGAAATTCCATAATATGATCAATGCTCATGTGCCTCTTCAAGGGGGAAACCTCCAAATCAGCATAGCTCCAATACAATGATAGATAACCCTTAAAAACATATTACATAACTCTCTATCTCTATACATAGTTTATATACATCCAAAATTCTAACCATTCTTGACCCCTACATTAATGACTGAGCCATATTCATTAATGAGTACCAACTACCTAACATACTTTATTCAATAAGGATGGTCATTTACATTAAAACCACGTGTCAACTACTTAGTGAATCTTATTTGAAGAATATGGCCACCATACATTCATTAACTAAGTTATTAATGACCTAAGTACTTGTCACAAGAGGGGTTAGGGTAGGACCCTAACATTCCTCCATGGCCCCCCTTCAAAAGAAATATTGACCTCAAGGTTGAAGATATCAAAACTAGTGTAAAATCATGATTGGTTCCTAGGTGGCATATTCAAGTTGTGTATCCTCTCATTGTGTTAATACTTCTAGGATAACACATATGTGCAAATGACATTCTATTTTTTCCAATATTGCCTCAAATTGTACCCAAATGAAACCCTGATCATCCAGTTTGGGGAGGATGGCATAAACTCTACAAATTGGCCCAACCACTACCTTCAAATAGGACACATGAAATATTGGGTGGATCTTAGAGTCAGCTGCGAGAGTCAATCTATAGGCAAACTGTCCAAATTGCTTGTGTATTAGATATGGACAATAGAACTTGGATGCTAGCTTTTGGTGTTCCTTCTCCTTGAGAAATATCTACTTATATTGTTATAGAATAAGAAACATTTAATCCCCTTGTTCAAATTGGTGCTCTGAGTGATATGGATCAATTCATTACTTCATTCTATTTTAATCCAAGACGAAAATGTCCTTGAGTATACAAATAATTTAACCTATTGCATTAACAATTATGTCTAAATTATGAACCTTGGATTTTCCTCATAAGTATGAGATAGGTCTTTTAACCACCATTATAAAGTAACTTAATGCTAACAACCAATTCCAATGAAAATATGAACCTAAGGAGCATTAAAGATGATATAGCTAGAATATTTGATAATGGCCACCTCTGTAAGTACTGCATAATTTGGATGGCCAAGAAGCATTGCATTGGCCATGCCAAAAATAGCTTCATGATGCAATTGCTTCTCCCACTAAATCATTTTTCTCAGTAAGCACACATGTTTTTCCATCAATATAAATTTTAAGAATGTATAAGCGGCCTGGGATTTAGTGTCAAACATTTCCCTACTGCAAGAATGCCTAATGTGTGCATTTGATGCTCAATTTGCAACTGTTAGCTAAGCAAATAATATTTGGCCTCTGTAACCAATGACACTAATCTAAAACATAGGGCACACATTAATTGAAAATGTAATTGCATGCTCATTTGGTTTTATCACTATCGGTAGTTTGGACACCAAGATGTCATTGCATAGCAACATAAGACTTTTCAACACTCGTTCATAATTTGAATTCATGACTATTTGATCAAATTTTCCTGTGTAGGTACAACCAAATAGGTATTTGTCCAATATATCTTCCTCGAGTGAGGGAATAAAGACATCTCATAGAAGTAACAGGTGAAGAATGACAAGAGGTGAAAAGGTGAGAAGAAAATTTCCTAGACGCATGGAATTTTTTATTGCCAATGGAGGAATAGGTTCTTATTAGGATGAGAGCTAAGAGAAATTGAGGTGCCCTTGAGGCATAAACATCTAGTGAAACGATGGGTACCAACGGAACTACCTCCAGTGGACACTAATTTCTGTGTCAATGGGAGGATGTATCGCATTGCTCCATCCTCTTTGCATGGCCTAGGGCCATTTTCCATGGATGAAATAAAATTAAAATATGGAAAAGAAACTAAACTGATGGAGTATTTAAGACCTTATTATGATTACAACGATTAGATAAGGTTGGTCTAAGACATGAAAAATATGTGGACATATGCACTTGCCACAATTTATATACAACTAAGAAACCACAATCAAAATAAGGGGGGTACTATGTATATTGATGGAAGGCCTAAAGTGTTTAGGAACATTGTAGGTTTTATAAATAGCACATGACTCAGGACAATAAATAAGAAACTGGAATTGCATATTTGATTGTGGTAAAGTGAATACAATATTTGTGTGGTAAATAAAAGCAATACCTCTCGGGGAAGAGTTATTAGTGGATTACTACTTGAATAAGAGATATACAACTAAAAAAATGCAGGTATTGATTATGTTATGTTATAGCACTTTAGCGTAACTCTCATTAATGCATTATTTTTCACAGGTCTAATTAGATTACAATGTGGTAGGTTGATCATGGGAAATATCCAACTCCAAAAAAGGTAAATGAACATTTAGTGCATTGTGAAATGAAAAGATATCTTAGCAGAAGCAAAATATTTCAAAACATATAAATGAGAAAGGAAATCATGTAAACATTAAGCTCCAATATTCAAAGAATGATATATTAGGCACTAATAATTATAAAATTTGTTGTCAACGGACTTATCTTGACATTTTTAAGTTGTATGGTGAACTTGCCATTTTTAGTTAGTTGTATGCTAGTTCATGCCAATTCTAGATGAGTGGATTGATGTTTTATACATAAAAAAATAAGTTAAGAATACTTTGAAATTTATCAACCTATTTAATGGTTCAATGAACTGACTCCTTGATAAAAGAAAAATGTTACAAGAAGATATTGAAAACCCTTCTATATTGAAGCCCCCTTTTAGTAAGAGCTCAATGTATAGCATGGATACATGAAGCTATCAAAATGACCCCTAGTAGATGGATTAAACACTCATAACCATTACTATGACCCACTGACCACTCACCATTTCCTAGCATTGTCACCAGAAGATGAACTGTGATGTGAACAAGTGGTATAACTTACTCATCTTTCAGTAGCTCCAGGGATATCGGACAATGAAATTCAACAAGAATAACAACATAAACGAATTTTTCTATGAGACCACCTCTAGTATTGGATCCTTTCTCATTGTCAGGAGCATCCATCTAAGGATTATCTTTCAAAAGTAAGTCCTTCAACCACCTTAGAATACTTGACATCTTCTCTAACTTCTTACCAGAATACTTGACATCTTCTCTAACTTCTTACCAGAATACTTGACATCTTCTCTAACTTCTTACCAGAATACTTGACATCTTCTCTAACTTCTTAACTGGAAGTGGAAAATTTTGAGCTTAAAATTGTCTCTTAAACGCTAACAATTCAAACGAAATAAGTTAGGTGCACATATATAGAATTAAGTGGTAAAATAAAATTTGTTTTTCGGAAAATACTTTTCATTTTAAATATAAAACATATGTATTATCTACTTTCTACTTGGACCTCATTGCAACCTCAAGTAGGTAAATTGCATTTTTTTATAATTTGTCCCTTGATCTTTGAATTTCTTTCATTATTCTTATAACAGTCACTATTTAAACAATTGGGAACATATCGATCACTACCTATCAGGATAACTTATATTCTTGTGAATGTTTGAATTTTATTTTAGTGCATGTATATAGCCAATAGGGAAGAATGTAGTCATGGAAGAGAATTAGCATAAAAAATATATCAGATTAAACATGAAAAAAGAAGTACCACCTAGAAGAATATATTTCACTTGAATATCTCGTCATATTCAGTACTTTGGTTATAAATTGATATGATATTGTTATATTCTCTCTTTTTTTTAATTTTATGATTCTAATTACTAATTAGACTTCATATGGAAGGATCATGATCAAGGGAAAGCACCAGCTCAAGAACGGGTAAACAATTTCGAGTTCGGAATAATGTGATTTTTTTATATATATTTAAGAATTAACTTTGTATTGTTGAAATATGTAGTCCTCTAGACATGATTTTCTTGATGTATTTAATGTCCCTTTTTAATAATTTTATTAAAATGGCAAATTTTTCACTTTTTTCCATAGTTCGACCTTTGACTAGTTTTGATGTCTAGGTCTCCAATTTGCTCCAAATGCTCCCAAATATTCTGAGAAGGTAAATGAATGATGTTAGGAATTTATTATGATATTCAGGGATGATATAGGACCACCAAAAGACTTCTGAAAACCCCTTTAAGATTCTATACAAAGTATGGAATTTAATTAGCAATTTGAGGTTCAAATCCCCCCGGGGTAAATGGTGAAAATGGCTCTCCAAATGCTTCCAAAACCACTCAAATTGATGAAAATAGGTAGGTTATGTATGATGTACAATATTAAGGTCTCATGTGAACCATTATTCAGTTTGTTAAGTCTGTTATAACCCTCTCCCAAACAGCTACAAGATCACTAGTTCAACCTTGGGGGAAATGGCATCAAATCTTCTCCAAATGCAATGGAAATTCACAAAATGAATTCAAATGCTTCGATACTGAACATGAAACTCTTATAAAGAATAATTAACAGTCCACACATCATTTTAACATACATTTCTCACTCATTCATTCAAAGATAAGAACATTTCATTGTCATACATCAAGGTAGTGGGGAAATGGCACCATTTTCTCATTAACAATCAGATTTACATGACTCCACTTGTGATCTCGACCTGAGACTCTTCATGACAATAAATATAGAGAATTTAAATCAGATTACAAAATAATGGGGTAATTGAATCTCCCCCAAAGAGAACAATAGCTCACCAAGTGTGCCTTAATCCATAGAGCAAGAATATGGTAAGAAAAATTGGAATAGATGAAAGAACAAGATGATATTGAAGTGTCCACAAGCTATGCTGTAGCCTGCACCTGTAACTTATGACTCCATTAAATCTCCATGAAAGACCTGAATGGCCTTTCCACACACCAACTTGGATGGGAATCTTTCACCCTCGAAATTGGCTAAGGCAAGAAGACTAATTTTCCACTAGCTCTCTCTCTTCACAAATGCAAATTATCAAATGATAAAAATCCCTTCTCATGCTTGATTCATGTATTTTATAACCAACCTTATCATCCTATGGTTTGAATTCCTCCCATTAGCTTCTAGATACTTCCAATTAGGAAAGATTCCACATTATGCCACTTGTCTCCCAAGTTCCCAACCTTCCACCTTCTCCCAATTCGAGTAGGAGTCTCCTTGGCTTCTTAAACTCCCATGAGTGCCACCTTTGAGCCTATTTTTGGGCCTGACATGTCATATTGGTCAGATGTCATCAATCAGGTCTGAAATTTTTCATAGGTGTCATAGATTCTTCATCATTGTTAACATAGGAGCTAAGGAATCTAGCCCAAGTGTTCACAAACTTCTAGTTGACTCTTCCTCTTCCACGGAGGTTACCATTCCATCCAAATTAGACCTATGATTCTAAATTCCATGTGTGTCATCCTACCAACTCATCCAATAATTTTTTCCTTCTCATGGATTCGAAATGGCAAGAGAGAGATACCATGTGGCATTGTAAAATCAAGCTAGTGTGGGTCCCACATCCTCCATATGTCTTCAAAACCAATTGCCACCTAGAATTTCTCTTGAATTTATTTATTAAACCTATTTATTAAATACTTGAACTATTCTAATTTCTAAACATCATTTATTAGCTCCCTTATTACAACTCCAAATGTATCCATCCAACCTAGGGAACTAGTAGGATTGATGGGATTGTCTTTCTATGCAATTATTTGAATGGGGATATTACAGTCCTCCCCACCCAAGATTGATTGTCCTCAATCAATTTCATATTTGGATTCTTCAAAATCTTCTCCTCTTCCCATGTGGAATCTTCACTTGGTAGATCCTTCCATTGTACTAAGTATTCTTTGATAGTCCTACTCCTCAATCTCCTCTCCCTTGTCTTCAAAATCTTTTCCGAAACAAGTATGAGCTAACCTTCATCATCCAAAGGAGGAATTATTTATGAAGTGACAATTTGATGACCAATCTTTCTTGAGACAAGAAACATGAAATACATTGTGGATATTACTCCCTTCTGGAAATTCTAATTCATATGCTACCTCCCCAATCTTCCGAACTACCTTGTATGGGCCATAGTATCTTGGTTTTAGCTTTTCTGCTCCATTCTTTTTGAGAGATGTTTGTTTATATGGATTCAACCTCAAATATACTAAATCATTAACCTAAAAGGTCCTTTCTTCTCTATGCCTATCTACATATTGTTTGTGTTGATTTTGGGAAACCAGAGTGTAGCCATTTTGCCCATGCTTTTTGCTGCTCTCCCACATAGTTTCTTAGGTACCCTTCCAACTATTGATTCACCCTCTCTATTTTTCCATCATTTTGTGGATGATAGCTTGTACTTGGAGTCAACTGAGTGTCCACCAATCCAAATATTTGGGAAAACTGGTGATGAAGTCCATTGAGATACTGTCCCCGTTTTTCTCTGGAATGGGCAATGGTTGCAATAAGCCAGTTGGGCATGTAAGTTATGATTTTTTTTCCTGACATACCTTACATTCATTCACATATTTTTGAACATCTTCCTTCATCCCATTCCAAAAAAATCTTTTCCTTAATTTTCAATAAGTTTTGAATATCCTGGTATGGCCAGCTAGTGGGGAATCATGTGCTTCTTGCAAAATTTTGTACTTGAGTTTTGAATCTTGAACCAAATAAATTATTCCCTTATAATATATAATCCCGTTCAAAATCCTGTAGTTATCATCCCCTTTGATTCCATCTAATACATCACAAGCAAATTTATCTTTGGCATATTCAACTAGTAGCATGTTTTTCCAATCCTTAGCAATGCCCATGAGAGAAAAAGAAGGTCTTCGAGATAATGCATCTGTTACAATGTTATTCTTTCCTTTCACATATTCAATAAAAAAATCATAAGCTTGAATCTTTCTTACCCACTTTTGTTGCCTTTCATTTAGATCATTTTGGGTGAGGAAGTGCCTTAGGCTATTGTGGTCAGTTTTCACCACAAACTTGTTTCCTACCAAGTATTGTCGAAACTTGGTCAATATATGCATGATGTCAAACATTTATTTTTCATAGATGGAGTAAATATTTTCATGAGGCTGCAAATTTATACTCTCAAAGGCTATAGGGTGTTGGTCTTTCTTTAGGACAACCCCTATTCCTTCACCTGAAGCATCACATTCAACAGCAAAAGGATTAGAAAAAATAGGTAATGCAAGTATGGGACAACTACTCATTACCTCTTTCATTTTTTGGAAGGCCTTTTCAGCCTCTTCATCCCACTTGAAAGCATCCTTCTTAGTCAAATCAGTGAGTGGAGAAGTCAACTTGGAGAACCCTTTCACAAACTTTCTATAATAGGTGCATATTCCAATGAAGCCCCTTAATTCTATGATGTTTTTTGGTGATGGCCATTGTAAGATAACCCTAATTTTTTCCATGTGTACTTTCACTCCTTCTTGCCCAATAATTTTCCCAAGATACAATAGTTCCTTCATCCCAAATTCACATTTAGACATCTTAGCAAACAAGGACTGTTCTTGCAAAGTTTTCAACACAATCTCTAGATGTTGCAAATGCTCTCCCCAAGTTTTACTGTAAATGAGAATGTCATGAAAGAAAACCAAAACAAAATTTCTAAGTTGCTTGCAAAAGATCCTATTCATGCATGCTTTAAATGTTGTTGGAGCATTAGTTAATCTAAAAGGCATAACAAGAAACTCAAAGTGGCCATAATTATGACATCTGAAAGTAGTCTTTGCACATCTTCTTCCTTCATTCGAATTTGATAATAACCTGATCTAAGGTCAATTTTGGGAAAATATTTGGCCCCAAACAGCTTATCCATGAGCTCATCAATCCTAGGAATAGGATACCTATTCTTGATTGTCTTCTTGTTCAAGGCTCTACAGTCTATGCACATCCTCAAGGTTCCATCTTTTTTCTTTACCAACACTACTGAAGAAGCATAAGGGCTAAAGCTTGGTCTAATGAGTCCCAACTGTTAGTTTTTCATCATTTAATTCAATAGATCTAGGATCTTAACTGAAAGAACAACATGTACAACATATCAAGCATAAGAGACAAGAGACAAGAAACACAAAACATTTCACCGGGGAAAACCAAGAAGGTGAAAAACCCCGCAACTTCCTCAGAGATAGAATAAGCATCAATACAAGGATCACCATGATCAAACCCAAGAGATAAATATCTTTAGCAACATGCTCCTCCCCCACTTGTGTGCACCCTCCTCTTCTCTCACTAATGCGAAGTGAGTGAATAATAGAATTTGTAAAATGAGAGACACACACTCTCTATTTATACACTAACTTTCACTTGACCTTTACTCAACTAGATCAGCCCCAACTCAACCACTTAACATAATGCTGACTAGGACGACCCCTCTAGGGTGGTCTAATAACCCTTTCACCCACATGACTCATACATGACCGATGCCATCAAGGTGGTCTAATAACCCATTAGGTATAAGTTACAACACTTACAATATAACCCGTGACACTTGCAAGTACACATGACGACACTTCCAATCAGAGGAATAATACATCTCCGTTGGGGATACAATAAGGTACAAATGTAATACATACAATATACAAGTGAATATCTTTCGAAGTTACAAATACATCAACACTCCCTCTTAACTAGGAAGGTATTCTCTTGACACAAGTCATCAATACATATAGGCACAAGTCTTCAATTTTGGAGTTGGATCATCGTTACTGGATCACAGAGCATCATCATCATAGCATCGTTCTGATGCATATCATCCAGAGCATCATCCTGATACTCATCGTCACTGCATCGTGCTAATGCATGTCATCCAGAGCATCATCCTGATCATCGTCACTGCATCATCCTAATGCATGTCATCCAGAGCATCGTCCTGATACTCATCACACATGATCATCCTAATCATCATCACTGCATTGTCTCGATGCATGTCATCCAAAGCATCGTCCTGATAATCATCACACAGGATCATCCTGATCATCGTCACTGCATCATCTTGATGCATGTCATCCAGAGCATCATCCTGATACTCATCACACATGATCATCCTGATCATTGTCACTGCATCATCCTGATGGTTGTCATCCAGAGCATCATCCTGATACTCATCACACATGATCATCTTGATCATCATCACTACATCGTCCTGATGCATGTCATCATACATGATCCAACTAATTATACAAAGCATCCACCTGATGCATATACATATACATGATCCAACTGATCATACAAAGCATCCAACTGATGCATATCAATATACATGATCCAACTGATCATACAAAGCATCCAACTGATCATACAAAGCATCCAACTGATGCATATCCAAAGCAATAACTGGAGCATTGTCTTGATGCTCATCACACAGCGCTTACATCCACAGTCATGGGAAGGATCCACCTCTCACCATGCTTGGAATGGCACCTACAAATTTGTCCCATCACTTCTTCCTCGAAGTATCTTCAATCTGAAGAACACCAAGCCTCTCTTTGAAGTACTCAAACTTCACTCTGGCTAGTGGTTTCTTCAACACATCTGCAACCTGCTCATCCATCGCAACATACAGGAGATTCACTACTCCTTTCTGCACCATATCCATGATATAGTGATATTTGATCTCAATGTGCTTCGAATTGTCATGGAACACCGGGTTCTTAGACAACTTTACACAACTCTGGCTGTCACAATAAATACAGGTAGCATCCAACGGGAGATCAAATAACTCAGACAGTAGCTTCCTCAGCCATACTTCCTCACAACTAGCCGAACAAGCTGCGACATACTATACTTTGGTTGTACTCAGTGCTACGTAGGATTGCTTCCTGCTAAACCAAGAGATCACACCTGATCCCATATTGAAGCAACACCCATAAGTGCTCTTCCTATCTGCAGCACTGCCTGCCCAATCTGAATCAACATAACCCTCGAGGTTAAACTTTTGATTCGCATCATACTTGAGCCCATAATCAATTGTACCCTTCAGGTACCTCAAAATATGCTTTACAGCAACCAGGTGAACACCTCTGGGATCCGTCAGGAACTAGCTTAATGTGTTCACCGTAAAGAAAATATCTGGTCTCGTGTTCGTCAGGTACATCAAGGACCCAATCATCTGACGATACACTGTGACATCAACCGGATTAGATGAAGCATCACACATAAGCTTCAAATTTGATTCCATAGGTGTGACCATGGCCTTGCAGTCCATCATCCCAAACTGCTTTAGGATCTCTACTGCATAATTCCCTTGTCCAAGGAAGATTCCATCTACACTCTGCCACACCTCCATGCCTAGAAAGTAATGCATCATACCCAAGTCCTTCATCTCGAGCTTGGGAGCAAGCTTCCTCTTCATGTCGGCAATCAATCTATCCTCACTTGTAATAAACAGGTCATCCACATACAATAGTAGTATCACTGGATTTCCTTCCTCAACCTTGTAGTAAAGGTTGGAATCCACTTTACTTTTAGTAAATCCCAAACTAGATAGAAAGCTATCTATCCTACCATACCAAGTCCTAGGAGCTTGCTTCAAGCCATACAAGGCTTTTTTCAACCTACACACATATGACTCCCTGTCATGTGTCTCAAAACGGAGTGGCTGCTCCACATACACTTCCTCTTCGACTACACCATATCCATCCGGTGTATCTTCCACTTCATCACTGCAGCTAGAGCAAGTATTGTTATGATGGAAGTGTATCTAGCTATAGGAGCAAGAATCTCTTCATAATATATCCCCTCTTTCTAGGAGAAGCCACCAGCTATAATCCTCGCCTTGTATTTCTCTATGCTACCATCTGCAGCATGCTTGATCTTATAGATCCACTTGGAAGTCACAATAGACTTCCTTTCAGGTCTTGGGACCACATCCCAAACATCATTCTTCATGATCGACTGGTATTCCTCGATCATGACATTCTTCCATTAATACATACCAAATCCTGTGAACTTCAGATTCTTCAATATCTTCAATAGATAGTTTTCTTTGAATTTCGTTTGCTGGAACAAATGTTGTAGTCCTTCTTTAGTAGGCGATTGTACACGATCTTTCCTACAAGTGAAATTCAATTGCATGATTAGAAACTTCTCATAGTTTACAAAACAAAGTCTTATACATAAGTACATATGTCATACAATCATGCAATTATCTTACCCAATGCTTCAATACAACATTTATCCATCCCATATTCACACGGTAACTTTATATATGCCTTCCATCTCTACCTGAACATTTGTTAAGAGTGTGCACAAATCCCAACATGTTAGAAAAGAGGTTTCATTCTAGATAAGTAGCAATGGAATGTTGTACAATACCATAGGCCACTTACACATTACTTGCATATTAGTAGTATCTTGTTCATTAATGCAACTTTTCTAATCTGCATAATACATATCCTAAATCTAGGAACATAGGTATGTACATGACTGAACAACATCATTTAAGTAATCATAACAATTCAAATACTTATCTTTGTTTAGTTGTTGGGTGGACACCCTCTTGATATTTACTTCCTGGAGTGCTCCCTCTTGATCGTTGCTTCCTTGCAAGAACTTTTGGAGTGTGCTCCCTCTTGATTTTTTCTTCCTGGATTACCTGTCCTTGAACTTATATTCATACTGAACCACTATGCATGCTTAAGTGTGCACTAGTGTCATCCTCAAGATCTCTTACATGATCATACATCCATTAGTATAATCTCAATACTATCAAAACATTATGATCCTAAATAAAATTCACATGTATGGTCATGATTATTTTTGTTAATTTTAAACTAATTTGACTAGCAAGATCACTGAAAGACACATAATCACAAGATAGACAAAGATTTTACCCTGGGAAACCCTCATGGGGTAGAAAACCTAGCAAATCTTTCCTCAATAAGATGATCAACCAAAATACAAGATGTGCTCCAAGACTTGACCTCCTTCTCTACCTCCTATGCAGACCTCCCAAACACAAGTGCGCTACTTTCTGAGCTAAGCAAGTGTGAGATAAGTGAGGAGCAATCTCCTCTACTTATACTAGTTCCCGACTGACTAATTCCCTTATGGGGCCAACCTCTCCTAGTGAAGTCTAATAACCCCTAATTAATTAACTCAGGGTCGACCCCCACATTGTGGATCTAATAACCCTGTTTACCACAATCCATCGGAGGAATAAACATCTCCGGATACATAATAGAATTACCTCAGAGTGATGAAACATATCCGGAATAATAAAGTACAAATATAATATTCTTAGAAGTTACAATATTCAACACTCCCCCTTAATGAGAAGGATATTATAACAACATTTGCAGGAGCAAGGAGTCATCGACTACATCATACATGATACATCTATAAATCATCGAAAGCTTTCTTCAATACATCATCATCAGTAACTCAACCAGTTACTGGAACATCAACATCATCGTCATCGTCATCGCACGATCATTAGCATCGTCATCACATGATCATCAGCATCGTCATCATACGATCATCAGCATCATCATCACATGATCATCAACATCGTCATCACACAATCATCAGCATTGTCATCACATTATCATCAGCATCGTCATCATACGATCATCAGCATCGTCATCACTCGATCATCAACATCATCATCACAGCATACTCTGCAGTACATGCGATCATATTACAAGATGATCAATCCCGCTCTCTTTAGGAAATAGGTCCATGGATGATACAATCCAGATCAAGTTCCAGGATGATCAATCCCGCTCTCTTTAGGACATAGGTCCATGGATGATACAATCTAGATCAAGTTCCAGGATGATCAATCCTTATCACTTTAAGACAAGTCTCATGTCTAGGGACAATGCAATCCCATCACGTACATTTTGAACCAAGATTCTAGGGACGATACAGTCCTATCATCAATTCTTGGAGACAAATTTCTACAGATCAATTCTGGGACCAAAGTCCAGGGAAGATACAATCCCCTACCTGTTCATTCAGGTCTTCATTCTTGGAGACCTAGTCTACGGCTCAATTCTGGGACCGAAGTCTGGGGAAGATACAATCCCCACCTATCCACTCAGGACTTCATTCTTGGAGACATCTTGTCTACGGATCAATTTCGGGACCGAAGTTCGGGGAAGATACAATCCCCACCTATCCACTCAAGATTTCATTCTCGGAGACATCTTGTCTATGGATCAATTCTGGGACCGAAGTTCGAGGAAGATACAATCCCCACTTGTCCACTCAGGACTTCATTCTTGGAGACATCTTGTCTATGGATCAATTCTGGGACCGAAGTCTGGGGAAGATACAATCCCCACCTGTCCACTCATGACTTCATTCTCGGAGACATCTATCTACGGATCCTTTTAGAACATATGTTCAAGGATGATGCAATCCCCATAGTATCCTCATCAACACAAGTATCATTAGTACAAGTACATGTATCATCAATATGAGTGTCCTCATCAATACAAGTATCCTCATCAATCAATACAAGTATCCTCATCAATACAAGTGCATATATCATAAGTATTCTAAGTATAAGTATCCTAAATATAAGTCATCTAAGCATACATATAAATATCTAGGTATAATAAACATGTATCCTCATCATCGACCTTGTTGTCGATGAGGACAACCTCATCATCAATGACTATATCACTCCCCCTTTTGAGGAGGGTCCATTTGAACTACACCAAGCTTGTCTCGGAAATACTCAAATTTCGCTCGAGACAGAGGTTTGGTCAATATATCAGCAACTTGTTCCTCAGTGCTCACATATTCGAGCTTAATAGCTCCTCTCTGCACCATATCTCGTATATAAAAATATCGGATCTCTATGTGTTTTGACTTATCGTGGAATACTGGATTTTTTGTCATCTTAATACAACTTTGATTGTCACACATGATCACAGTGGGATTCATTTCTAAGTCAAACACTCCAGATAATAGTTTCCAAAGCCACACTGCTTCACAACTAGCAGAGCAGGTAGCTATATATTATGCTTCAGCAGTACTGAGAGCCACACTAGATTGTTTCTTGTTGAACCATGAGATCATGGCAGATCCAAGACCATAACATCCACCTGATGTACTCTTTCTATCTGAAACACTTCCTGCCCAATCAGAATTTGAGTAACCATGTAATCTGAGTTCATGACTTCCAAGATAATATAGACCAAAATCTAATGTACCCTTTAGATACCTCATTACATGCTTTGCAGCTATTAAGTGAACCTTTCTAGGTTCTACTAAATACTGACTCAGGGTATTTACAGCAAAGCATATATCTGGTCTGGTATTTGTTAAATACATCAATGACCCAATGATTTGTCTATATAGAGTTATATCCACTAATTCTGATGAGTCATTAACTAATAACTTCAAGTTGGAGTCCATGGGAGTGGCCATGGCTTTGCACTCCAACATATCGAATATTTTTAGAATCCCCATAGCTTACTTACCTTGATTTAGAAAGATTCCTTTTGGTTCTTTCCATACTTCTAGACCTAAGAAGTAGTGCATTAATCCGAGATCTTTCATCTCGAATTCTGAAGAAAGCTTCTTGTTGCATTCGATAATTTGATTATCATTTCCTATTAGAAATAGATCATCTACATACAACAGTAATATAACAGGTTCATCATCCATAACTTTGAGGTAAATATTAGGATCAGCTTTACTCTTGGTAAAGCCCATGCTTGTTAAGAAACTGTCAATCCTTCTGTACCAAGATCTGGGAGCTTGCTTCAATCCATACAAAGCCTTTTTCAGCTTACACACATGTGTTCCTCCATCTTTAACCTCAAATCCTTGTGTTTGTTCTATGTACACTTCTTCTTCAATCACACCATTCAAGAAGGTTGTCTTAACATCCATCTGGTGTAATTTCCACTTCATCATAGATGCAAGTGCCATGATAGTTCTAATTGAAGTGTACCTAGCAACTCGTGCAAATGTTTCTTCATAGTCAATTCCCTCTTTCTGAGAGAATCCTCTGGCTACAAATCTTTCCTTATATTTTTCAATGCTACCATCTACAGCATGTTTTATCTTGAATATCCATTTGGAAGAAACCACACTTTTATCTTTTGGTTTGGGAACTATATCCCAAACATCATTTTTCATTATTGACTGGTATTCTTCTGTCATTGCTTCTACCCACTCTTTCTTCTGAGCTGCCACTTCATAGCTAGTAGGTTGTTGATCCACAAGATCACACATCAAGGCCACATAGTTGGATAATAGCTTTGGTTTGTTTCTTTCTCTAGTGGACCCTTCAGGAGCTCCATATTTTTCAACTCCTTGAATAATGTCTCTAGCCCATGCTGGCCTTCTTTTTCTAGATAAATTTGTAATGGGGGGTTCTTGTGGTTCTAGCATGTCATGGTCCTCTGGTGCATCATCTTCAGGGATGGGTACAGCTTTTGTGATTCTAGGAGGTGTATCTTCTTCATAGATTTCTTCAAGTTGGCACTTCCTAGATTTCTTAAGAGTTGCTTCTTCATCAAATGTTACATCTCTACTTATTTCCATATGATGAAAACCAGGTATGTAAATTCTGAAAGCTTTAGATGATTCACAATATCCATAAATATTCCCTTCTTACCAGAGGGATCCAATTTGGTTCTCTTTTCTTTTGGAATGTGAATGTACACTGGACATCCAAATATTTTGAGATGGCTTACCTTAGGCTTCTTTCCTGTGAATACTTCTTTTGGAGTCTTGAATTCAAGAGCACTATGGGATAGGCTATTTTGTACATAGAAAGTTGTCTTAGCTACTTCATCCCATAGATACATGGGTAGATCTTGGTCATGTATCATAGTTTTTACAGCTTCCATGATGGTTCTATTCTTTCTTTCAGCAACCCCATTTTGTTGGGGATTGTAGGGAGTGGTTAGTTCCCTCTTGATTCCAGCTTCCTTACAAAAGTCTTCAAAGTCCTTTGAAGTATATTCTCCACCATTATCTGTTCTAAGAATCTTGATTTTCTTTTCTGAGTGATTTTCTATTAAGGCCTTGAAGTCTTTGAATTTCCCTAAGACTTCATTCTTTCCTTTTAGAAAGTATATCCATGTCTTCCTTGAATAATCATCAATGAATGTGAGATAGTATTCAAACCCACTTAGGGATGTGGTGGGAATTGGTCCACATACATCTGAATGTATAAACTCCAGAATTTTCTTAGTCTTTGTTTCACTCTTTGGAAAAGGGTTCTTGACATTCTTCCCTTTTTCACATCCTTTGCATGAGCCATTATGATCAATCTTCAAGTTTGGTAGTCCTATAACTACCTTGCTTACATAGGGTAGGGCTTTGTAGTTAATGTGAGCTAGTATTATATGCCATAGCTCACTGGGGCTAGAGGTTTCATGAGAAAGGGCAACTTCTGGATGTCCCTTGAGCTTATAGAGATCTCCTTCCTCTTCACCAATGACAATTGCATCTTCAATTGATTTTTCTTTGGGCCACATAAGTACTTGTCCATCTATGAAAGCAACTCTAAAACCTTTCTTATCTAGTGCTGAGATAGAGATTAGGTTCAAACCTGGTACATATAAAATTTATTTCATCTTCAAGGGTGTTCCAGAATCAAGCTTGTATCTTGCTTCACCAATTCCCTTGATGGGGTATTGATAATCATCTCCTAGAGATACCTTTTGTGGAGAAGACTTTTCTTCAAGTATTGAGAGAGTTTTATTTTGACCTGTCATGTGTTTTGAAGCACCACTATCAATGAGCCATGTATCTTCTCCAGGAGACACAAATCCAGAGAGTGCATAAAATAGGACATATTCTTCTGGATCTTCTTTATTTACTTTAGATATTTTCCTTTGAGGCCTTTCCTCTTCTTCTTCTTCTTCTTCTTCTTCTTCTTCTTCTTCTTCACTATCATCTTCTGCCATATGTGCATGATGTCTTTTGTGAACAAACTTCTTCTTCTTTTCTGGTAAAGTACAGTTTCTAGCATAGTGTCCTAGTTTAAGACAATTGAAACATTGGACTGTGGAGAGGTCTCTTTCTGAGTTTGTTCCTCCTTTCCTTTTGAATCTATGACAGGGTTGAGACTTCTTGTGGTCCACTTTCTTGAAGTGACCCTTTCTTCCTCTTTTGGTGTGTGTAGCCAAGGCTTGGTCATCCTCCTTGAGAAGGGATTCTTTGTTGGCTACCCTAGCCTCTTCTTGAACACAATCCTCCCATACTGCATCAAACTTCATACTTTCTTTTCTGGCACACATAATTTGTATAAATGACTCCCAAGGTCTAGTGAGACCATTTAGAGTAGTCATCACAAGTTCATCTTCATCAAGAGTATCTCCAATGGCATCTAGTTGTTCCTTGATTTGTGAAATCCTTGAGAAGTAGTCTTGAATGGATTCTCCTTTGTGCATCTTGGTACTCTTCAACTGAGTGCTTAGGTTCATCTTCCTATTTATGTTCTTTCCTTCATACATTCTTCCTAAGGCATCATACATTTCCTTTGGAGTCTTCTTGGAAGCCACTTGGGGAATCAAGTGGTCTTTAGTAGAATTATCTATGATTCTCTTTGCCCTAATCAAATCCTTCTTATGCTTCTCTTTGGCTTCATCTTCTTTAGGTTCTGCAACTTCATCCTTGATATATTGAGCAAGATCATTCTCTTCAAGAATGAGACCAATTTTGTATTTCCATGCCCAAAAATTCTCTATACCTTCTAGCTTGTCTTCAAGCTTATTGCTTAGAGCCATCTTCTCTTGGGGGATTCCAAGAGATAAGAGATAGAGTAGTACTTACCAGTAGACTTTAACTTTTCACTTTTTCGGATCTGCAACAGAATTTCTGGTTTATCGCACTTTTGGTAAAACTAGGGTTTGACTTTCCCGGAGTTCTACACAACCAAAAACCTCGATCCAGGGCTCAAAAGATAGATATTTAGAAGGGCTATTCATCCATGCAACCAGAATCCAAAAATACTAAATTTTGTAGAAACCCTAATTTTGGGAGAGAGAGAAATATAATTTCACCTTGTGAAAGATGTTCTATTCAGGCTAGCTCTGATACCATGTTAAGTTTAAAATAATTTGACTAGCAAGATCACTGAAAAAAACATAATCACAAGATAGACAAATATTTCACCTTGGAAAACCCTCATGGGGTAGAAAACCCAGCAAAGCTTTCCTCAATAAGATGATCAACCAAGATACAAGATGTGCTCCAATACTTGACCTTCTTCTCTACCTCCTATGCATACCTCTCAAACACAAGTGTGCTACTTTCTGATCTGAGCAAGTGTGAGATAAGTGAGGAGCAATATCCTCTACTTATACTAGTTCCCGATTGACTTATTCCCTTATGGGGCCGACCTCTCCTAGTGAAATCTAATAAGCCCTAATTAATTAATTCAGGGTCAACCCCCACATGGTGGGTCTAATGACCCTGGTTACCACAATCCATCTGAGGAATAAACATCTCAGGATACATAATAGAATTACCTCGGAGGGATAAAACATCTCCAGAATAATAAAGTACAAATATAATATTCTTAGAAGTTACAATATTCAACAATTTCACACACAGGTAATTTATCACAAGCATTAATAATCAAGGTTTCAGGGAGGATGTCTATTACTCATGAATATTCTTATTGACCATAGGACTCTTTTGGTTAGTCATATCATCAATCAAAGTAAGAAACATAATATGCATAAATTGTTTATTACTTAAACTTCTAACTTCAAGAATAATCATTCATACAAAAGTATAAGATCCTAACACAAGGTAGGATTCTAACATGATATAGGAAAAACATACCTGGTTATCATGTTTGTTAGTTATGTCTAACATACCCAAACAATGTCTTCTTGTTCTCTTCAATGACTTGTGCTTAGCAACCTACATAACTCATAAGTTAACCATTGTAGAACCAAAATATACATACCTCCTAAGTAGAGCTTCGATAATGGCTATGGATGAGTCTTTGTCTTCATCTCACCATGGTCAGTCTTTGTCTTCATCTCACCATGGTCATATGTTCTTGATCTAGAACTTGATTTGTCTTTCTTGATGTACCTTTCAGGTTAGCGGACAACATCAACCTCATACAATACCACAGTGCATTAGTACAATTATATAACCCTAATCAATGAATGTCTTCTATTATAACCCTAATCAATGAATGTCTTCTATCATTCATATGCATTCATACTTTTACTAGGGTGATAAGACAAGTCTAAAATTAATCAAGATTGTACTAACCTTAATACTATGAAGACAAACATATCATAAAATTAATCATGAACATATTTCAAAACATACCTGTATCTCCTCAAGTCATACCTTTCAAGATTGCTGGTAGCATTCTTATGTAATTCCTTGGCCTCATCCCCCTCTGGAACTAGAATTTCTTCACTTATGCAGGTGTCCAATTCATTCTCTTCTAGGATTAACCCAATCCACTTTGATTTGCTGAGACTGGATATGGAGCTGGATTAGGGCTTATCAGAGAAACCCTAAAAATTAAAACTTTGAATTTCAAACTTTTGAATGGATGAAAAGATGTGCCTTGCTGAGATGATCAAGCTAGTATACTTCAATTTTGAAATCTCCAAAATTTGACCCCTCAAAATTGCCGTTGAAACTTTCGGATCTTCTGGACAGGATCCTGAACTAGGTTTTGATAAATCCCAGTCTTTTTCCCATCCAAAAGGTTCGATATTGTGTTCTAAACTTCAATTTTTCTGAGGAGCTTCCATCCATGGTCACAGATTTCAAAAATTCCAACTTTTGCAGAAGCCCTAATTTTCCACCTTTCCGATCAAAATTCTGAACTAGGGTTTGATCAAGCCCGACCTTCTGCCCAACCAAAAAATTCAATCTTGGTCTCTAAATTTAGATTTTCATGAGGATCATTCATCCGTAGTCTCCGATTCCAAAAATCCCAACTTTCTCCAAAGCCCTAAATTCCCACAGCAGTGATAAGCCAAGAATGAAGGTGCTCAGAATCCAATTCTGTTTTGACAAAAATATGCACCTTATTGTTTCTGGTGCATCTCTGAAATTACAAATCCATAAGGCCTAAAACTATAGCCTATGGTATCCTGACCTATCATATTTCCATCCCCATAGATCTAACCTCAATTGGATTCTCTGAGAGAGATTTATGCCACGTGTCGCAACATGACCTGTTTATCGGATAAAACAATATTTCAAACTTGTACAGAGTGCCACGTGTCACTGGTTCAATTTTAGCCTCTGAAACAATTACCTGGGAAACTACAATCCGTTCTCTTACTGTCACTTTTTACAAAATTTCATTTGGATCTTCCTAGCCCAAGTTGTGACCTTTTTTCCTGCGTCACGTGTTTATGACTAAGATCTGGAAGAGGAAGAAACCCTAGATTGTACGGATCATATCTCACAAAGTACAATGAATCAAATTTTGTTCTTCGGACACAAGGTACATGGGGATGGTACCTTCTACCTGTAAAAGTTTCAGATCCTGAACCTTTTCCAAAATGGATTTATAGCGAAAGTTATACGATGACTGGATTTTTCTATATCAAGCCATAGCTTCCAATTTGTCGCAAGTGCAACATGTCTCATAAATGCCATATCATGCCTTCCTTCAGGCTAGCTTTGATACCATGTTAGTTTTTCATCATTTAATTCAATAGATCTAGGATTTTAACTGAAAGAACAACATGTATAACATATCAAGCATAAGAGACAAGAGACAAGAGACACAAAACATTTCATCGGGGAAAACCAAGAAGGTGAAAAACCCCGCAACTTCCTCAGAGATAGAATAAGCATCAATACAAGGATCACCATGATCAAACCCAAGAGATAGATATCTTCAGAAGCATGCTACTCCTCCACTTTTGCTCACCCTCCTCTTCTCTCACTAATGTGAACTGAGTGAATAATAGAATGTGTAAAATAAGAGAGACACACTCTCTATTTATACACTAACTTTCACTTGACCTTTACTCAACTAGATCGACCCCAACTTAACCACTTTACATAATGCTGACTGGGCTGACCCCTCTAGGGTGGTCTAATAACCCTTTGACCCACGTGACTCATATAGGGCTGACCCCATCAGGGTGATCTAATAACCCATCAGGTATAAGTTACGACACTTGCAATATAACTTACGACACTTGCAAGTAGACATGACGACATTTCCAATCGGAGGAATAATACATCTCCGTTGGGGACACAATAAGGTACAAATGTAATACATACAATATAGAAGTGAATATCTTCTGAAGTTACAAATACATCAACACCAACTCTAGGAGTTCTTGGATGGCCTTTCAATTTCATCTCTGAATTTTTTTGGATGTCTATAGGGTGGTATTTGAATGGGTGAAGTACCCTCCTCCAAAAGAATGTTGTGCTCAACCCCCTATCTAGAGGTCTACCATGTGGAAGATCTCTAAAAAAAATTCCATACTTTTGCAATAGTTTCTCTATCTCCTTTGAGTGTTCAACAACCTTTATGTTTGGCTTAGGATATGTGATATGACATTCAACAGCCCATTATATGTCCCCATGCCTTAATATAGATCTCATACTATTGCAAGTCACTACTTGATTTGGGTAAGTGTGCTTCCCTCTCACAACCCTTAGTACACCTTTTGAATCTTGAAATTTCATCTCAGGAATTTGATAGTTTACTGTATGCTCCCCTATATACTACAACCATTACACTCCCAAAACCACATTAGTATCAGCAACATCAACCACATAAAAACTATCAACAAAAGTATAGTTACCTATGGTGACTTGTAGCTTTGGAACCCATGTTTTGCACTACATTGTGTTGTGACCTGGAATGAAAACTGTGAATCCATCGAATGGTTCAATAGGTATATTCCTTCTCTCCACCATGTATGAATCAATGAAGTTATGTGTGGCTCCTCTATCTACCAAAACTAAATCTCTCTGTCCTAGTACCACACCCTTACATCGAATAGTGTGATAATGAGGCATTGTTGAAAGTACTACCATTCTTGCTTTGTCTGGTGAAGGATGATTTTCTTCTTATATTCCTTCTTCTACTGTCTCATATGCCTCTTCGTGATATGAAATATGTTCTTCTTCATACATACCCCCTTCATACTCATCATTATCAAAAAATATTTCTATGTATTGGGCTTTTCCCTTAGTACATTTATGCCCCGATGCCCATGGTTGAAAGCATGTGTAGCAAAAAAAAATTCTTCGAAGTTCTTCCCTGTTTAGTCCTTCTTTCTTATTATTTTCAAATGAATCTCTTTTCCAAGGCTTCTTATTAGATGCATCTCTTTTCCAAGGTTTCTTTTCAAATCTGAAGTTAGGCTTGGGAGGAAATCTTGTTCTAGGAAGCACATTTTGGAGATCTCTAGTCAAGCTCATTGCATCTTTTAATGTAGTGGGCTTGTGGGCTTTGACCAAACCTTTTAAGGGTTCAGCCAAACCTTTAGTGAACATAAATACTAGCCTTCCCATCGATATATCAACCACCTTGACTGATAATTTTTTAAATTCCATCATATAAAAAGCAGGGGTTCCCACTTGCTTCAATTGAGATAGTTCTTTGAAAGGAAATTCTGGATATTTTTGCTCAAATCTCTCTAGTACCCTGTCAACAAATTCTCCATATGTTTTAACCTGATCATGACCCAAAATTTTCAGACCATGGAACCACCATTTATTGGCATCTCCTTCCAAATGCAAAATGGCCATTTTTAAGGCATCTTCTTCCACCATTGGATTCAGCTGAAAATACACATCTAGTTTTTGCACCGAAGTGTTAGTAGAACTTTAAGAGGAACCATCAAAAGTAGGAAGTGGAATTTTACCAATAGCACAATTTAATTCTTTTTTTGGAATAGAGACCTATTATCTTCTTTCTTTTTGAGTTTGTTTGCAACAGTAAAGTTTTGCTTAAATGGTAGACTTCTCTTACAATCTTCACCCAATTTCTTCCATTCTTTCACCATTGTATCAAGATCAAATTGAGTGTTAGGATATTATTTGGGTATAATAAATTTAGATGTAGTAGTCCTTGGTGTGATTTTAAATTCATTGGGTCTATTATGGGGTCCTATGCTTGAAAAAATATGCTCACCCTTGGTCTTCCTTTCTTCTGATCGTGAACTACTGCTGCCTCATATTACCCCTTTGCTTCCAAGTTGGCTAGCCATCAATTCGAATCCTTTCATCATCTGTTTTCTTATGTCTTTCATACCCATAGAGAGTTCATCAAAAAATGGTTTTATGAAAGCAACAAATTCCTCCTCATTTTCTAAGGTTTTCTTTCATTCTTTAGGCATGGTTTCAACAATGTACTCTTCTTCTCCTATTATTTCCTCTTCAACAAAAACCTCTTCAACTTTAGGTTCTAAGGGTAGTGGATTATTTATTTGGCTCCCTGTCAAGACCATCAGGTTCCAAGATCATGCTCTGATACCACTTGTAATGTCACTTTTTAAGAATTTTGTAAAAATGGCAAATTTTTCACTTTTTTCCCTAGTTCCACCTTTGACTAGTTTTGATTTCTAGGTCTCCAATTTGCTCCAAATGCTACCAAATATTCTGAGAAGGTATATGAATGATGTTAGGAATTTATTATGATGTTCAGGGATAATATAGGACCACCAAAATACTTCTTCATGTTGATGTATATGTAACTTCGAAATGTATTTCTTATAAATATTTATTGTACCCTTATAGAGATGTGTTATTCCTCTATAAAGAAGTGTCGTCATTTGTATTGACAAGTGTTGCAAGTGGATTAACTTGCCGATGGGTTATTAGACAACCTAATGTGGGTGTTCTCCTGAAATATATGTAACTGGGATTATTAGGCTGAGTTATACAAGTTGGCCCCATAAGTATTTAGGCAAGTCAGGACAAGTATAAATAGAGAGTCGGGATTCTCTATTTTGATCATCTCAGAACTCACTCTTCTCTCACTCAGGAAGTGGCGCACATTGGAGGAGGAGGATCGGCTGTATAGTAGGAGACTATCTATTGTATTTGGTCGTACTTTGGTTGAGCCATTGCTCTATCTACCTCTGAGGAAGTTGTGGGGTTTTTCACCTGATGGTTTTCCCCACGGAAACTCTGTGTGTCTATTGTCTCATGCTTTTGATTCTTGTGATGCTTGGCATGCATGATATGATTGTTATGCATTGATATACTATACATGTTATTCTCTTAGTAAAAATCCTATAGCATATTGAATTAATGCTTAAAAAATAACATGGTATCAGAGCTAACCTGAGAAGAAGACACTGTGCAGTTGCGGAAGCTAGGGCTTCTTGTTTTTGGGTTTCTCTCCACAGATTTTTGGAAAAGAAATATGATGGATTGAATCTCCTCAGAAAGGTGAATCTATCTGTCCAATCAGAATTCAATTCTGAGCACTTTCAGTTTTGGCCCTAAAAATTAGAGTTTCCTAAAAAATAGGAATTTCTGAAATCTGAAGACACAGCTGGAAGCTCCTTGGAAAATCAGAAGTTTAGATATTTGGATCAAGATTTTTGGTTGTGTAGATCTCCAGGAAACTCAAATCCTAATCTGGCACCAGATCTAGTTTCAGCAAACAAGTGGTAAGACCTAAATATTTTCTATTTCCATTTTACTCTTTAAGATGTCTCACCACACCAAGCTTGAGGATAAGCTTGAAGGAGCTGATAACTTCCGAGCATGGAAGTACATGATTGGGTTAATCCTTGAAGAAAATGAGTTGGATACTTATATAAGTGAAGAGGTCTCTGTCCCAGAGGGAGAAGAGGCAAAGGCTCTTCACAAGAGGAATTTGGTTAAGGCAAAGAGGATCATTGCTAATTCTATTGAAGATCATCTCATCCCTCATGTGTCATCCCTTAAGACACCAAAAGAGATGTTTGATTCCTTGACCAAACTATTTGAAGGCAAGAATATAAATCGGAAGATGACCCTGAGGAATCAATTGAAGAATATGAAGATCCAGAATGCAAAAACTATGCAGTCATATTTCTCAAGGGTCTCCCTGATAAAAGAACAACTTGAAGCTGTAGGTGAAGTCATAGAAAATGGAGAAGTGGTGATGACCACTCTTAATGGCCTCCCTAGGTCATTGGATTCTTTCATCCAAGGAATTTGTGCTAGAAAGAAACTTATCCCTTTCAGTAGACTGTGGGAAGAATGCTCACAGGAAGAAGCTCGAATTGTAGCCAGAGAAGAGAAGATGGGGAGTGAAGACCAAGCACTCATAGCTCACTCCAAAATGCACGGTGACAAGAAAGATCACCATCATAGCAAGAAAGGAAAATATCAGAATCAAAGAGGTAGTCCCAGAAATCGAAGGTACATGTCCCATGTCCATTGCTATACATGTGATGATAAGGGACACTATGCCAGAGATTGTCCTAAGAATAAGAAAGAGGGTACTCACAAGAAGAACTTTAAAAGAAGACATCATGCTCATGTTGCAGAGGATGATGAACCTCCCAGGAAGAGGGCTAGAGAAGATAGTGAAGATTCTTCAAGTGATGAAGAATATGTTTTGATTTCTGCTCTCACCGGAACCATTACTCATGGAAGTAATGATTGGCTCATAGATAATGGGGCTTCCAAACACATGACATGATTCAAAGAATCCTTTGTGAATCAACCTAAACATGATTCACCCCACAAGGTGAAGCTTGGAGATGACTACCAGTATCCCATAAAAGGGAGTGGTGAAGCCTCCTATAAACTAGACTCTGGAAAGTCTATGAAGATGAAAGATGTACTCTTTGTTCTAGGCCTCAAGAAGAGTCTACTCTCAATATCTGCATTGGATGCAAAAGGCATGAGGGTTGCATTTATAGATGGCCAAGTCCTAATGTGGCCTAAGGGTAAGACTATAGATGATGCAGTTGTGATTGGAGAGAAAGAGGGAGGATTATACAAATTGAAGGGCCATCCAGAACAAGCTATGGTCCATGATTCTGTAGAGCCAAGTGAACTTTGGCACAGAGGGCTTGCACACATGCATTACAGGGAATTACCAATTGCAAGCAAAGCGATAGAAGGTCTTCCTGAAATCCAGACAAAGCATGAAGGCATTTGCAAAGGTTGTGCAAAGGGAAAGAATACAAAGAAGACATTTCCAAGCAGTGAAAGCAAGGCAAAAGGAATCTTGGAGATTATCCACTCTGATGTATGTGGTCCCATGTCATCCAATTCTCTGAGTGGGTATGTATACTATGTCTCCTTTATTGATGATTTATCTAGGAAGACTTGGATCTACTTCTTGAAGAACAAAGATGAAGTGTTTAACAATTTCAAGGAATTCAAAGCCTTGATAGAAAACCAAACTGACTTGAAGATTAAGATCTTCAGATCTGACAATGGCGGAGAATTTACTCCAGGAGACTTCAAGAAGTTATGAAATGGTTCAGGGATTAAGAGGGAGTTGACTACTCCTTACAATCCACAACAGAATGGGGTTGCCGAAAGGAAGAATAGAACAATCATGGAAGCAGCAAGGGCAATGCTTCATGACCAAGAATTACCTATGCACTTATGGGTTGAAGCAGCAAGGACAGTTGTATATGTGCAGAACAGAACACCCCATAAGATACTTGATAAAAAAACACCAGAAGAAGTGTTTACTAGCAAGAAAACAGAAGTGAGCCATCTCAGAATATTTGGTTGTCCAGTATACACTCATATCCCAAAAGAGAAAAGGTCAAAGTTGGATCCTTCAGGAAAGAAGGGAATATTCGTGGGTTACAGTGAAAACTTGAAGGATTACAGAATCTACTTCCTTGGATTCAAGAAGATTGACATCAGCAGAGATGTAACATTTGATGAAAGTTCAGCTTACCACAAATCGAGAAAGACACCTGTTGAAGACAATGAAGAACCCAGAATATCCAGAACTCAAGACACCACAATGAATGAAGCAATTCCTAAAGAAGATCGAGAAATGGAAGATCCACAAGAACCTGTGGATCCACCTCATGAGAAGAATCCTCACAAGAGGAAACCTACATGGGCTAGAGAGCTCATCCAAGATGCAGAGAGATTTGGCATTCCCGAAGTAGAACACAAAGAAAGGAAAAGGACAAGGTTACATACTAGTTACATTGCTTTACTATGTGACATCATGGATAAATAACCTTCCAGTTATGAAGAAGCTACAGAAAAGAAAGAATAGAAGGATGCTATGATCGAAGAATACCAATCTATTATGAAGAATGATGTTTGGGATGTGGTCCCAAGACCAGATGGGAAGTCTATGGTAACTTCCAAATGGATCTATAAGGTCAAGCATGCTACGGATGGTAGCATCGAGAAATACAAAGCTAGGTTTGTAGCTCGTGGCTTCTCCCAGAAAGAAGGAATTTATTATGAAGAGACTTTTGCTCCTGTGGCCAGATACACTTCCATTAGATCAGTACTTGCTCTGGCTGCAGTGATGAAATGGAAGGTACACCAGATGGATGTCAAGACAGCATTCTTGAATGGTGTAGTCGAAGAGGAAGTGTATGTGGAGCAGCCACTCGGGTTTGAGACACATGATAGAGGAACACATGTGTGCAAATTGAAGAAATCCTTGCACGGTTTGAAACAGGCACACAAGACCTGGTATGGTAGGATAGATGGCTTCCTATCCAGTTTGGGATTTACCAAGAGTAATGCGGATTCCAACCTTTACTACAAGTTTGAGGAGGGCAATCCAGTGATACTACTATTGTATGTAGATGACCTGTTTCTGACAGGTGAGGATAGACTGATTGCCGACACGAAGAGGAAGCTAGCTGTCGAGTTTGAGATGAAGGACTTGGGTATGATGCACTACTTTCTTGGTATGGAGGTGTGGCAGAGTGCAGATGGGATCTTCCTTGGACAAGGGAAGTATGCAGTAAATATCCTAAAGAGCTTTGAGATGATGGACTGCAAGGCCATGGCCACACCTATGGCATCGAACCTGAAGCATCTGTGTGATGCTTCTTCTGAGCTGATTGGTGCTATGATGTATCGTCAGATGATTGGGTCCTTGATGTACCTGACGAATACGAGGCCATACATTTGCTTTGCAGTGAACACCTTGAGCCAGTATTTGATAGATCTGAGACATGTTCACCTGATAGTTGCAAAGCATGTTCTGAGGTAAGTAAAGGGTACAGTGGATTATGGGCTCAAGTATGAGGTGAATCAAAAGTTTAACCTGGAGGGTTATGTTGATTCAAATTGGGAAGGCAGTGCCATTGATCGGAAGAGCACTTCGGGGTGCTGCTTCAGTATGGGATCAGGTGTGATCTCTTGGTTTAGCAAGAAGAAATCCTATGTGGCACTGAGTACAGCTGAAGTAGAGTATGTCGTAGCTTGTTTAGCTAGTTGTGAGGCAGTATGGCTTAGGAAGCTACTATCTGATTTGTTTGATCTCCAGTTGAGTGCTACCTATATATATTGTGACAACCAGAGTTGTGTAAAGTTGTCAAAGAACCCAGTGTTCCATGACAGGTCGAAGCATATTGAGATCAAGTTCCACTATATCTGGGATATGGTGTAGAGAGGAGCTGTGAAGCTCCTGTATATTGCGAAAGACGAGCTAATAGCCGATGTGTTGACCAATCCGCTTGCCAAAGTGAAGTTTGAATACTTCAGAGGGAGACTTGGTGTACTTCATATCGAGATGCCTTCCAGAGGGAAGTGATGAACTCCAGAGACACAAATGCACACTAGGCCATTCTTGCATGGTGGTAGGTTGGTCCTCCCATGGCAGGATGTAAGGGCCGGGCCATTCTTGCATGGTGGTAGGTTGGTCCTCCCATGGCAGGATGTAAGTGCTGAGCCATTCTCACATAGTGGCAGGTTAGTCCTCCTATGGTGAGATGTAAGCGCTACGCCATTCTCACATGGTGGCAGGTTAGTCCTCCCATGGTGAGATGTAAGTGCTGGGCCATTCTGACATGATGGTAGGTTAGTCCTCTCATGGTCATGATGTAAGTGCTGGGCCATTCTGACATGATGGTATGTTAGTCCTCTCATGTTCATGATGTAAGTGCTAGGCCTTTCCGACATGGTGGTAGGTTGGTCCTCCCATGGTCGTTGATGTAAGTGCCGTTAGCCTTTCCCAGATGGTAGTAGGTTGGTCCTCCCATGATGGTGAGTGTAAGTGCTATGAGCCTTTCACATGGTGGCAGGTTAGTCCTCCCATGGTGAGTGTAAGTGTTGTGTGTGTGCATCTAGGTTTTGCTTCGTGGACTACATGGTGATCTGAAGACATTGATGTGACAGTTTGGTACACAGGTTTTGCAGAGGCATATAATCAGTCCTGATATGCTCTTGTAGTTTTTTTGCCGAGGCAATGTGATCAGTCCTGATAGATCTTGCAGGTTTTGCAGAGGCAATGTAATCAGTCCTGAGGTGTACCTACTTGATGGCTTGCTCGTAGAGATGATGATGATGATCAGGTTTATCATGTGATGATATACATCAGTTGGATGTACGGTGAGTATCAGGTGGATACTTGGTGGTCGTGGATAGGTTGTGCAGTGGCATGTAAAAGATCCTGAGAGATTTGAAAGGTTGAGCTGTGAGCTCGTAAAAGGCCTACGATGCTCTTGCGAGGTTTTGCAAACACACGTGATGAGTCCTGAGGATTCCACAGTATGACCAGTGATGATGAAGACCTACAGGTGGTGGGCCTACATCCAGTATGAAAAAGGACTGGCTCTGTAGAACTTCCTATGACGAGTAGATTCAGAGATTGGATGAGATAGCTGCAGCTGTGACGATGATGATGACTCGATGACGATGATCCAGAGAAGAAGACTTGTGCCTGATGATCTGTGTCGAGAAATACCTTCCTAGTTAAGAGGGAGTGTTGATGTATATGTAACTTTGGAATGTATTTCTTATAAATATTTATTGTACCCTTATAGAGATGTGTTATTCCTCTATAAAGAAGTGTCATCATTTGTATTGACAAGTGTCGCAAGTGGATTAACTTGCCGATGGGTTATTAGACCACCTGATGTGGGTGTCGACCTAAAATATATGTAACTGGGGTTATTAGGATGAGTTAGACAAGTCAGCCCCATAAGTATTTAGGCAAGTCAGGACAAGTATAAATAGAGAGTCGGGATTCTCTATTTTGATCATCTCAGAACTCACTCTTCTCTCACTCAAAAAGTGGCACACATTGAAGGAGCAGGATCGGCTACATAGTAGGAGACTATCTATTGTATTTGGTTGTACTTTGGTTGAGCCATTGCTATATATATCTTTGAGGAAGTTGTGGGGTTTTTCACCTTAGGGTTTTCCCCATGGAAACTCTGTGTGTCTATTGTCTCATGCTTTTGATTCTTGTGATGCTTGGCATGCTTGATATGATTGTTATGCATTGATATATTGTACATGTTATTCTCTCAGTAAAGATCCTACAGCATATTGAATTAATGCTCAAAAACTAACACTTTAAACCCCTTTAATATTCTAGATAACGTATGGAATTTAACTAGCACTTTGACGTTCAAATCCCCCCAGGGTAAATGGTGAAAATGGATCTCCAAATGCTTCCAAACCCACTCGAATTTCTGAATATAGGTAGGGGATGTCTACTGGACAATATTAAGGTCTTATGTGCACCATTATTCAGTTTTTTAATTCTGTCATAACCCTCTCTCAAACAGCTACAAGATCACTAGTTCGACCTTGGGGGAAATGGCATCAAATCTTCTCCAAATGCAATGAAACATCACAAAATGAATTCAAATGCTTAGATACTGAACATGAAACTCTTAGAATGCATAATTAACATTCCATACATCAGTTTAATATCCATGGCTCACTCATTCATTCAAAGATAAGAACATTTCATTGTCATACATCAAGGTAGTGGGGAAATGGCACCATTTTGTCATTAACAATCATATTTACATGAATCCACTTGTTCTCTCGATTTGAGACTCTTCATGATAGTAAATACAAATCATTTATATCAAATTACTAAATAATGGGGTAGTGGAAGTTCCCCCAAAGAGAACAATAGCTCACCAAGTGCGCCTCAATCCATAGAGCAAGAATATGATAAGAAAACTTGGAATAGATGAAATAAAAATCTGATCTTGAAGTGTCGATGAGATTCCATATAGCTTGATCCTATAACTTATGAATCCATTAAATCTCCATGAAATACCTGAATGGCCTTTCCACACACCAACTTGGATGGGAATCTTTCACCCTCGAAATTGGCTAAGGCAAGAAGACTAGTTTTCCACTAGTTCTCTCTCTTCACAAATGCAAATTCTTAAATGATCAAAAGCCCTTCTCATGATTGATTCATGTATTTTATAACCAAACTTAGCCTCCTATGGTTCGAATTCCTCCCATTAGCTTCTAGAGTTTTCCAATTAGGAAAGATTCCAAATTATATCACTTGTCTCCCAAGTTCCCAACCTTCCACCTTTTGCCAATTCGAGTAGGAGTCTCTTTGGCTTACTCAACTCCCATGAGCACCACCTTTGAGTCTATTTTTGGGCCTGACATATCATATTGGTTAGATGTCAGCAATCAGGTCTGAAATTTGTCATAGGTGTCATAGATTCTTCATCATTGTTGTCATAGGAGGTAGGGAATCTAGCCCAAGTGTTCACAAACTTCTAGTTTGACTCTTCCTCTTCGATGGAGGTTATCATTCCATCCAAATTCGACCTATGATGCTAAATTCCATGTGTATGAGCCTACCAACTCATCCAATAATGTTTTCCTTCTCATGGATTCGAAATGGAAAGAGAGAGATTCCATGTGGCATTGTAAAATCAAGCTAGTGTGGGTCCCACATCCTCCATATGTCTTCAAAACCAATGTCCACCTATAATTTCTCTTGAATTATTTATTCAAACTCTTTATTAAATACTTGAACTATTCTAATGTCTAAACATCATTTATTACAATTCCAAATGTATCCATCCAACCTAGGGAACTAGTAGGATTGATGGGATTGTCTTGCTATGAAATTTTTTGAATGGGGATATTATAGTGTAGATATTTATGATGGCGAGTTGGTTGCTTCACTCAACCCAATCCAAAAAATAAAAAAGGTTGTCATAAATATGAACAAAGAACTATTTTATTTGATCAAACAGGAACAAATTCCTTATATCAAACAATGGGTCAAAGAGGTGATGCAAGATATAGATAGATATAAGGTAAGAATTTTCCTTCTTATGTAGGAATTTTCGTAGCCTCACATGCAAGCATCAGCTCCTCAACCCAATTTCGATAGCAGTGATGCATAGATTCCACAACCTCCGATCACTATCCAACATATACCAGTGAGGTTGTTCTCCTCTCCACCTTCCATGGATAGTCCCCATACTCAGGGAAAGATGCCACCTTTAGTGCCCCTTGACACGACCCTTGAGACTGTCACAACTCTAGCCCCTACGAGTCATGATGATGCAAGTGACACTTTTGCTGATGCTATGCATTCATATCCTGGATCAACATGTGTTCAAATCATAGGGACACATCCAGGAACAATTTTGGTGAATGATCAACTTATTCCAATCAAGGGGAGAAAGATCACAGGTATTTTTTAATGTTTCAATTGTTACATGTTATCTACCTAAATCATAAATAATATAGATTTTTATTTTTAAATTAATGATGAAATTGTTCAAGATGCAGGAAACAACATCTTTTATAAATACATGAATGATAAGGATTTGGATTTGTTTGGTCCTAGCATATGCACAAGGTGGAATTCCCAAAAATTCAACTTGGAAAATTTCCTTACAGACTACCTTGAAGATCTGTTTGGGATAAATACCTTTAGCAAAAGCGGGGTACTCTCAATGGTGAGCAGTTATATAAAAATTGTGAGGGAAATCTATAGGGTTCAACTGCAAAAGAACCCTAGATATGAGCGGTCGCTCGTGATTCCTGAGAGGTAGCGGAGGGCCCTTATCAGGGATGCAGAGGAGAAGGAAATGAATAAAGAAGAAAAAATGCCACCCAGTCCACCAAGGTACATTACGTTTTCAATTCAATATATCAAATTTTATTTATTTTTAAATAAAATTGTTATAGATAACACATTTCAAACTTTTTGTAGACTCCCAGACAAATAGAAATCCACAAAGGAAAGGCTTGAAAAAAATGGCCAATATAGACTTGGAAAAGGTCGCTATATGAAGTTAGCAGCACGAATTTTGAGTAATGAAACATCTAAACAAAATAATTCATATTGCCACCCAATTTATGTGTAATTTTACCTTCCAATAACAAAAATCTAATCTCTTATGCAATACAAGGGGAGATATTTGGATCCATAATCACCAAGGGAGAGCGTAGGTTTGCTTTCAAGTTTGGATTTGAAGTTGTGGTTGAAGGCCGAAAAATCCTTGAGGGAGAGACCTCTATCCAGTTGGCAAGAAACAGTAAATAAGCCTCAATTTAATTTAACCCTTCATTATTTGTAAAATGAAATCATGTTTGATATCACCGAAATATGATTATGTTTCTTTTTTTATAGCAGTGGAGCAACAATCAAAATGAAGCCACAAGTGGACAACAACACCGAGGTACAAGAATGCATCCAAGACATGGTTCATCCTTGTAGTCACATGATAGTGGTAATATGTCTATAAAATTGAATATTACTTATTGATTGTGTACTTTTAATAATTGTAATTTGCATTTTTTGTATACTTATACATTTATGAATGTTTACTTACAATTTTTTGCATTGTTTCAATGGTAAGACATGCAATTGAAGTTCCTCTACGAGAAGAGAAGCACATGCCAACCATTCCAACAGTCTCTACTAGTGCACCAGGTAAATAACATTGTCGCTATAAAATAGTATATGACTTATTGATTTTGTACTTTTGAATTTATGTATACTTATACATTTATGATTGTGTACTTACAAATTTTAGCGTTGTTTCAATGGTAGGGCATGCATCTGAAGTCCCTCTGCGAGTAAAGGAGCGAGTGCCAATCATTCCAATGCTCTCTGCTAGTGCACCAATTAAATAAAATTGCAGCTATTAAATCATATATGACTTATTGATTTTTTACTTTTAATTATTGTACTTTTGAATTTCATTTATGATTATGTACTTACAAATTTTAGCATTGTTTCAATGGCATGGCATGCAACTGAAGTCCCTCTGCAAGCAGAAGAGTAGGTTCCAACCATTGCATCAATCTCTACTAATGCACCAGGTGAATAACATTGTAGCTATAAAATTGTATATGACTTATTGATTTTGTACTTTTTAATATTGTTCTTTTGAATTTTTGTATACTTATATGTTTCTTATGAATTTTTGCGTTGTTTCAATGGTAGTGCATGTAGCTAAAGTCCCTCTACGAGTAGTGGATCATGTGCCAACCATTCCAACAGTCTTAACCAGTGAACTAGGTAAATAACTTTGCATATGTTTTTTTAATTAATGAAAATTTTCACTGATTAATAATTGACCTCATTAATTTAAATATTTTTTTAATTTTAGGCAATCACACAACCTCACAGCATCCTCCATGTCACGGTTCCTGGTGCAAGCGTACACTCTGTGGGAGGAGGCAAAGCTAGTCAAGAACATAACAAGGCTCAATAAGTGACGAGATTCAAATGGATGACACGCTTATGGAATATGTAAAAAGAAGTAAGAAACCAAAAAAAATCATAGCTATCTCTCAAGCATGATAGGTTGATAATTGTTGGTCCTCAATATCCTTCAGTCATTATACATTTGATACTATAGCACTATTTGGGAATGGAATAAGATTCGCCATATTATAAATTTGATTCCTCTATATGATTTATATGGATAAATGGTATGTTTTGTGTGAATGGTATCTTTTGATTCCTCTGTATGATTTATATGGATGAATGGTATGCCTTTGAATGCGTTTGATTTGATTCAATCTATACAAATCAAGAGAAAGGTCACACTGCATACAAAGAATATGTTGACCAATAAGTGCAGCAACAAGCAAATAGTTGAAATAATCTATAAAAATCTCCCATAGACAAACGTTGAACCATTGCTCACATTCATAATAGAAACCATATATATCCTATAAGATCTCCCTCTTCTACACCTACTTGATGCAAGTTCCTCTTTCCTTATTTAGTTTTATGGTCCCTGGCTACCTAGGTCAACCTTTTAATGTCCCCTAGCATAATATGTATGGTATATAATTATGTATTGATATGAATCATCTAAATGATGTCTTTTTATCTTCTAAGGGTTTGTAAATTTTGAAGAATATTCACACTACTTGAAGACTAACTTCTATCTTATGGGAATTTGTATTGCACTTATCATAGTAGGGAATTTGTTTTGGACCTATCAGAGTAGGCAAGTTGATGATGTATAGTTAATTTTTATCATTTAACAAGATAATTTTATTAATGTCCTAGAAATGACTACAAAAGTAGGTTAACGAGACTTAAAAGGACATCCAAAAACTAAATATCATTTTCTACCTATGCAATTTGTCATTTGTCATTGTGTTAACTAATCTAATAAGGTTCTCAATATGAGAATCATTACAACATTTAATTTTTTTAATCTTAGACCTTTATAGGAAGCCCCAAGTCCTATAGGTGACTGTTCACTCAAAAAAGTTGATTTGAGGAATATCATATCAACTCAAATTTGGTTGATTGTGGGATCAACTAAAGGTTTTACTAAAATTTCAAGGATAAATAAAACCAATACATATCAATTTGACCATAGAAAGGTGAGAACACACACAATGAAGTGCTTGAATTCAGTTGAACTTTTTTTTATTGATTTTTTTTCTTTAGATGGTTTTAGTGCAAGTCTAGATGATTTGGTTCTTTCTCACTGTGTTTCTAAGAGAAATATATTTATGAAAGGGATAGGAAATGAGATTACTGAATATCGAGGATTATGAATCATATGAGAGGTCGAAGATATGAGAATGCTTGGGTTTTAAAACAATACTAGTAGACAAGGTTGTCCCCCTTGAAACACGTTGACTAGATTTTTCCTTATCCCTTCATGACCTTACTTACTACATGTCATCCCAACAATCTTTTCCAAATTCCCAACCAAACCAACCTACCATCTTGATTATGTGACCACGTCGTTGTGACCATTGAATCAAGAGAACAAATTTAAAGGTATTGGGGGAATATCTCTCAAGGATTTGATCTCCAAGATCGAATGGATATTGTTGAAAGATAAGCTCATAACCATCTTTTTCATATTTGAATATTGTATGTCCACACAATTTCAATATTCGTGTAGACTTAGGGGAGAGTCCCCTAAATTTTATTTTTTGTCAAAAGTTAGGAGATGAAAGAATATACTCCAATATTTTCATGGAAAGCTCATCTAATATTTGTATGATCCTGAAGCGGGTAGTTCAATCCACCTACTTTATTTTCCAATAACCCCTCCATTGGTAAAAATCAAGATGATTTCGGCTTCTAGTTCCATTCAAGCTTGTTAAAATTCAATATGCTAAGATAGATAACATTAGTATTACATTCCATTTCACAACAATAGCATATATAGGATCACTAAAAGAACAATGAGCATAGCATAAACACAAGAGACGTAGATTTATCCTGGGAAACCCTCATGGGGTAGAAAACCCAACAAAGCTTCCTCAATATAGATGACTAGCAAATACAAATATGTAATCCCCAACCATGAGCTCCTTCTCCTCCATAGCATATCTATCTCTCTCTCCTATGCGCCAATCACGAGTGAGTGAGTGATAAATGAGGAACACACCTCATCTATTTATACTCATCTTCACTTTTCATTTAACGTTAACTAGGTCGGCCCCAACTTAACCACTCAACCTAATGCTGACTGGGCCGACCCCACTAGGGGGACTTAAACACCCCATACAACTGACTCTGGGCCGAATCGACTAGGGAAGTCTAATAACCCAAGTTACCACATTCCGACAGAGGAATAAACATCTCTGATATACAATAAGATCTCTACGGAGGAATGAAACATCTCCAGAATAATAAAGCACAAATACAATATTCTCAGAAGTTACAATATCTCAACACTCCCCCTTAACGAGAAGGATATTGTAACAACATCTGCAGGATCAAGGAGTCATCAACTACATGATACATGATACATCTATAAATCATTGGAAGCTTTATTCAAACATCATCAGTAACTCAAACATTTACTGGAACATCTTCAAGATCTTTAATACTGGAACATCAACATCTTTAGTACTAAGTATTCATCTTCTGCAGCACTCAAACAGCTACACCAACATCATCATCTGGATCTCTTGATCAACATCATCATCTGGATCTCTTGATCAACATCATCATCTGGATCTCTCGATCAACAACATCATCATCTGGATCTCTCGATCAACAACATCATCTGGATCTCTCGATCAACATCATCATCTGGATCTCCCGATCAACATCATCATCATCTGGATCTCTCGATCAACAACATCATCATCTGGATCTCCTCGATCATCTGGATCTTCTCAATCAACAACATCATCATCTGGATCTTCTTGACCATCTGGATTTTCTCTATCAATAGTATCATCATCTGGATTCTCACGATCAATAGTATCATCATCTGGATCCTCTCGATCAATAGTATCATCATCTGGATCCTCTCGATCAACACTATCATCATCTGGATCATCTTGATCAACATTATCATCATCTGGATCATCTCGATCGAAAACATCATCTAGATGATTTCGATCAACAGTATCATCATCACAGTATACTCTGCAATACACATGATCCTTCCTTTCAGAATTACGGGATCATGGACAATCCTTCCTTTCGTAATTATGGGATTCTAGTTCATCAACTATGGTGATCCTTCCTTTCGGAATGATGGGATCATGGACAATCCTTCCTTTCAGAATTATGGGATTCTAGTCCATCAACTTTGGTGATCCTTCCTTTCGGAATTATGGGATCATGGACAATCCTTCCTTCGAAATTATGGGATTCTAGTCCATCAACTTTGGTGATCCTTCCTTTCGGAATTACAGGATCATGGACAATCCTTCCTTTCGGAATTATGGGATTCTAGTCCATCAACTTTGGTGATCCTTCCTTTCGGAATTACAGGATCATGGACAATCCTTCCTTTCGGAATTACAGGATCATGGACAATCCTTCCTTTCGGAATTACAGGATTCTAGTCCATCAACTCTGGTGATCCTTCCTTTCATAATTATGGGATCATGGACAATCCTTCCATTCAGAATTATGGGACTCTAGTCCATCAACATTGGTGGTGCTTAGACAATCCTTCCTTTCGAAATTATGTGACCCAGCCTTTACGGAGCTACCACACTTGGACAATCCTTCCTTTCAGAATTATGGGATCCTTGTCCACTACTCACATCTTAGAGAATCCTTCCTTTAGGAATTACAAGATTCTAGTCTAAGGATCAATATTTAAGACTATCCTTCCTTTCGGAATTATGGGATCACTGTCTAGGGATTATCAATCCCACCACAATCCAAGGATCAGCATTTAAGACTATCCTTCCTTTCGGAATTACAGGATCACTGTCTAAGGATGTTCAATCCATATCTACTTATAGGATGAACAATCCTTATCAATTTAAGAGACCACAACATGTCTAGGGACGATGCAATCCCATCACATACATTTTGAACTAACTGTTCAGGGACGATGTGGTCCTAATCCATTTAAGACACCTCTCATGTCTAAGGACGATGCATTCCTACCACATACATTTTGAACTAACTGTTCAGGGACGATGCAGTCCTATCACGTACACTTAGACAAAGTCTAAGGACCACTTTTCGGAGACATATTTCTACGAATCAATTCAGGGACTGAAGTCCAGGGATCATACAATCCCTCTCATCCACTAGGGACCACTTCTTAGAGACATATGTCTATGGATCAATTTAGGAACCGAATTCTAGGGATGATACAATCCCTCTCATCCACTAGGGACCACTTCTCAACCTTATCGTTGATATCATCAACCTCATTATTGGGATAGGTAACCTCATCATCGACCTCATCGTCGAAACAGGTAACCTCATCATCGATACATGTATGCTCATCATCGATACAAGTATCCACATCATCAATACATGTATCCTCATCATCGATACAAGTATACTCATCATCGATACAAGTATCCACATCATCAATACAAGTATCATCATCATCAACCTTATCGTCGATACAGGCAATCTCATCATCAATGACCATATCACTCCCCCTTTCGAGGAGGGTCCTTCTGAACTACACCAAGCTTGTCTCAGGATTACTCAAACTTTACTCGAGACAGAGGTTTGGTCAATACATCAGCAACTTGTTCATCAGTGCTCACATACTCAAGCTTTATATCTCCTTTCTGCACCATATCCCATATATAGAAATATCGGATTTCTATGTGCTTTGACTTATCATGGAACACTAGATTATCTGTCATCTTGATACAACTCTGGTTGTCACACAGGATCACAGTGGGGTCCATCTCTAAGTCAAATAATCTTAAGAACAACTTCCAAAGCCATATCACTTCACAACTCGCAGAGCAAGCAACAATATATTCCACTTCAGCTGTGCTGAGAGCCACACTAGATTGCTTCCTACTAAACCACGAGATCATGGCATATCCTAGACAATAACATCCTCCCAATGTGCTCTTCATGTCTGATACACTTCCTGCCCAATCAACATCTGTGTAGCCATACAATCTGAAGTCATGATCTCCAAGATAACATAGACCAAAGTCTATCGTACCCTTTAGGTACCTCATCACATTCTTTGCAGCAATCAGGTGAACACGTCTAGGTTCTACTAGATACTGACTCAAGGTGTTCACAACAAATCATATATCTAGCCTGGTATTCGTTAGATACATTAATGACCCAATAATTTGTCTATACAGAGTCACATCCACTAACTATGATGAGTCATCATCTAACAGCTTCAAGTTGGAATCCATGGGAGTGGCCATGGCTTTGCATTCCAACATATCACATCTTTTCAAGATTTCCACAACATACTTTCCCTGGTTGAGAAATATTCCTTCTGGGCCTTTCCATACTTCCAGACATAAGAAGTAATGCATCAATCTGAGATCTTTCATCTCAAATTTTGTAGCTAGCTTCTTCTTGCTTTCCATGATCTGTTTCTCATTCCTTGTCAAAAAGAGATCATCCACATACCGTAATAGTATGACAGGTTCATCATCCATAACCTTAAGGTAAAGGTTAGGATCATCTTGTCAAGAAGATATCAATTCTCCCTCTGTGACTGAACATCATTCACACTTTGCATTGAGTGATCTTCTGCATATCTATCCATGCCATCTCTCATCAGATGGGTCTACTGATATGAGCCTCAAGATCATTCGAACTCTGAGGTAAGTTACTTCTTGCATCCATCTAAGAGAATAATGTCATCTGTATATAGACACCATCTTCAACCTTGTAGCAAAGGTTGAAATCTGCATCACCCATGGTGATCATTAAGCTCATCAAATGACTATCGATCCTGGGTATCTGTACATAGCTTTCTTCAATTGAATCCTTGGAGTTTTCTCGATTCGCACTTCTTCTTCAATTACACCATTAAGAGAATGCTTTTATCTAGCCACTTGGAGAAAACATCTCGTCATGAGCCTTCTATAGTATGTTTGATATGTAAGTCTTCTTGTTCAACATCCATCACTTGTTCGGTGTTCATAATCCCTCTTTTGTAGATCATACCACATGATCTTTCCTACAAATCAAAGTTAATTACATGATTAGTAATACTTCATAATCATCAAATCATGTTGACATGATAACCTATAATGCATACATATATGATTCACATAGTTATGCAACTATCTTGACCAATACTCTGGCACAACACTTTTCCATATCCTGTATGCATATAGTGGTTATCTAGATGCCTTCCATCTCTACCAGAACATACTATCAAGAGCGTGCACAGCTCTCAACATGTCAGCAAAGAGGTTTCATTATAGATAAACAACAATGGGATGTTTATCCAACTTACCCATCATATGCATATAACTATTATGATCAATATCATTAACTATTTCAGAGATTCAAATAACAACTCAAATACTTATCTTTTATGTGTGTGTGGTTGCCTCCCGCTTGATCTCTATTTTATGATAGCATCATTATATGTCTTTGAACTTCTATCCATTATGTACCACCATGCATGCTTAAGAGTGCACTAGTGTCATCCTCATGATCTCATACATAATCATACATTCATTAGTATAATCTCAATACTATCAAAACATTATGATTCTAAATAATCTTAAGTATGCATGGTTATGATCATTTCATACACAGGTATACTTACCTAAGATCCTAACACAAAGTAGGATTCTAACTTGATATAGGAAAACATACTTGGATTATCATGCTTGGTTATGTATTAACATACCCAAACAATATCTTCTTTGTTCTCTTTAATGATTTAGAGACCTTGTTCTAGAACCTGCATATCTCATAAGTTAAGCATAGTAGAACAAAGTCATACATACCTGTGTCTTCTCAAGTCATACCTGACAAGTAGTCTTCTCTATAGGGGTAAAACCATAACCATCCAAGGTAGATTACTTGTAAGACATCTTGTATAGGTTCATGGTGCTAGGATGATAAATATCAATGCCATTTAAACCTCCTTTATTGCTTCCCTATGAGTCTCCCAACTTTGCTAGGGTTTCTTCTTACTTGGAAACCCTAATTTTCAATCTCCTTCCTCCCACAACATTTTGATGGAGGATCAATATCTATGATGAATGGATTCCAAATACATTTTCAAAGATTCCAATGTTGTATCAGGTGTCTCCAACATTGTATCAGGTCCTTTCAGACCTAAAAACTGAAAAAACCTAAGTAAGAGCTTCTTCCTCCTCTTCTTAGATTTCCTCCGTTGAGTCATTTCAGATGTGTCGTATTGTTTCTGGTGCATATCTTAAATTTAGGATCTGCAGGGTATGAAAATTCGTCCTTTGGTAGCCTGACCTTTCATCTTTCCAACCCCACATTTCTGAGCTTTAATGGATTCTATGAGAGAGAGTTATTCAAGGTGTCGCGACATGACCTATTTCTGGGATGAAACAACATAGTGAAATTGTACGGAGTGACACGTGTAATTGTTTCAACTTCGGCCTCTAAAAAGAGGACCTGTCAAACTACAGTCTGTGCCCTAACTTCGACTTTTTACATAATTTCATTTGGAGCTTCCTATCCCGAGATATGACCTTTTTCCCTAGGTCACATGTTTAGGACTGCATTCTGGAAGAGGCAGAAACCCTAACTTGTATGGATCATAAATCACAAAGTACAACGAATTTGAGGCTTAGCTTCGGTCACAAGGTACAGGGGGATGTTATATTAGTCCTGTAAAAGTTTCAGATCCTGAACCTTCACCAAAATGTATTTATAGCAAAAGTTCCACAATGATTGGTTTTTTCTATATAAAACCCTAACTTTCAAATTGTCACAAGTGAAGCAAGTGCCGTAAGTGCCATACATTGCCTTCCTTCAAGCTAGCTCTGATACCATGTTAAAATTCAATATTCTAATATATATAACATCGATATTACATTCCATTTCACAACAATATCATATACAGGATCACTAAAAGAACAACAAGCACATCATAAACACAAGCGACACAGATTTATCCTGGGAAACCCTCATGGGGTAGAAAACCCAACAAATATTCCTCAATATAGATGACCAACAAATACAAATATGTAATCCCCAACCATGAGTTCCTTCTCCTCCATAACAGATCTCTCTCTCTCTCCTTTTCACCAATCACAAGTGAGTGAGTGAGTGATAAATGAGGAACACACATCCTCTATTTATACTCATCTTCACTTGTTGTTTAACCTTAACTAGGTCGGGCCCAACTTAACCACTCAACATAATGCTCACTGGGCCGACCCCACTAGGGGACTTAAACACCCCATACAACTGACTCTGGGCCGACCCCACTAGGGAATTCTAATAACCCAAGTTACCACATTCCGACGGAGGAATAAACATCTCCAGATATATAATAAGATCTCTACGAAGGAATGAAACATCTCCAGAATAATAAAGTACAAATATAATATTCTTAGAAGTTACAATATCTCAACAAAGCTTCCATTTCCCCACTAATAAGGAGTATGTATAGCATCTTTAATATTGTTTCATCTAATACCAACCCTAGAAAATTGATACACAATTATGAACTATTTTAGTTAGAAGAGGATGAAAACACTACCCCATGGCATATACCCTCACCATTAAAATTTTGAAGCATTTCCCATGTCACGCAAATTCTTCTGGCTCATGGCCATTAACTACAATATGTCAAACAAACACCAAATTAGAGGATAATTAGTTGCAAATGCAACACTGTCTTGACCATTGTTTTTGAGTGACATGGTACCAACAAGAAGAGGACTTAGAGAGTTCAAGATGATCTAAAAATTTAACTTTTCTTTCCCCGGATATAAAATATGTTGCTAAAATTTCATAGCTTGAAATAATAAATGGAGAAATCATATAAGCATTCACCATGCCTCACTTGAAAAAAAAACATTCAACAATTCAAGATGGTATCTTGATCAAGGTTAGCACATGCCATTTCTAGCATAATAGTAGAATTTGCATTTTTATCATTCATACTAGGTATGTAACTTCTATGAAAATTGGTTTTATTTCAAATCAACGAGTTTCTACTATTTACATAAGAATAGTGAGGTTCTAGAAAAAAGACACAAAAATTCAAATGAAAGGAAACAAATTTATGGATGACTAGTTGACTAAAGCATTCATCTTAGTTGGAGCTGGTTCTTATTGCATTGTATCGTCCACCTTTGTGATCACATGATCAAAATCGAATGATCCCATATAAATATTAGGTGATGACACTGACTACATAGACCCAACAAAGTGTATCTTATTCCTCTATACGAGTCAAAGTTCTCACAAATTGCACACCATTCAGATTGCAAGTGAGTGTTGGCGATTAATTTGAACCCAAGCTAGACCTCCCAACTAGCTTCTAAAGAAATCACACAGGACAAATTCTAGTCTAAAAGATGTGCTAGAGTGCTACACCTCTAGTTCTCTCCCACTCTTGGAGATCAGATTGCAAATAGGAGTAAAATTCATAAGACAAAGTACTTTCTAAAGAACTTGACTCATAATAGCACATGAATTCAGCCATCCCATCCCTGTAGAATTGAAAAATGAGACCTGTGATGGAAAGTGTGGATGTACACGATGAAGAGGAGACTTAAATTCCCATTTTCTTTCCTTCTTCATTATATGCTCAGAGCAAAAAAAATTCTATCATGCAAACTTTCCCACTTTTTTAGTAATATTTAGGAACATGACCTGACAATCACCACGTCACACATGATAAAGGGGTGATACTTGGTACTTCATTTGGCTTAGCATGTAAATCCAAGCATAGCGGATAATCATGATGATGCTTCCCTTCTACTCTATCCTTTATTGAATATGAACATTTTGATGTAGTAGGTCATCCTTTATATCATAACATAATTTACTATATTTAGAATGAATATTCCCCCACATCTTAAGAGTCATGAGAGAACAAGGATTAGAATGCGGAACTCATTTCCAACAAATTGTTGAGTCATCAAAATCCAAATAGTGAGCAATAACACCTTTCATCATGTCTTTTAATTGTTCAATGCATTATCAACTTGGGGATTTTTTCAATTCACTCAGCTATACATGTGTTTTCTCAAGTAAGTGGTTTATGTGACCTCTAAAGATTGGGAAAAAGTGGTGATAACACATTTTAAAAGGAAACATAGAGCTTTTTTAATCGGTGGGCATATTGCACAGTGGAACTACATTTTAGTTTGGCATTAACCAAGCGAAAGAGTTGTTGGTTTTATTGCTTGAATACATTAGTTGCATGGAAAAATAATAAATCTTAGTTTGGCTTTATTGAGCACATAATGTGTCATTGTTGGGATATTGACATATCAAAAATAGTGTCCCATTTATTTTGGCATTGACATGGTGTAATTGTTTACCATTTTTGGGAATTGGTATGTCCTCCATAACTAATAAACCAAGCTTGGAAACAGAGCATTGTAAATATATTTGAATATTTCCTTTCATGTATTGATATGAAACCACCTTAGTGATGCATGATTTTTATAATTCTTTAATTGGAAATACATAGAATTTACTTCCATAAAAGAACCACATGCTAGTGTAACAAACGAACCATGGGCCTACGATTTAATTTATAGATCATGAATTGCATGTAAAGTGGGGGATAGTGATAGTGTGAGGATGTGAAAATCCTCACAGCCGATCTAAGAGATGATGTATACCTCACAAGAGTAATTATGATTAAGCAGGAAAATAGAAGAAGAGTGAACAATACAGTATAATGAGCAACAGAATAATATGGTACAGTAGAACTCAGATAGAAGCAATAATACTTCACACACACTAATTAATTAATCACAGTATGGACAAATAAATAGTACAATGGTAGAGAGGATTCGAATGCCTAAGGTGGCAATTCGAATTAGCCTCTCAGAGTGATGATAAGATCAATAGAGTGTCATCGGAGCAAAACTAGGTGTCCTCATGATCATCGGAGCGCAACTGGAAGTCTTCATCATCATCAGTGGAGTCATCAATGCTCAAGTAACTATCAACCATCAGTCAAACTAACTCTGGTAAGTGTAACTGAGTGTAACTCAATGTAACTAAGTGTAACTGACTGTAACTGACTGTAACTGAGTGTAACTGAGTGTAACTCAATGTAACTAAGTGTAACTGAGTGTAACTGAGTGTAACTGACTGTTAGGTGAAGAAGGGCGAGTTGCTCCCTAAAATAAAGGAAGAAGGGTGCATTAAGAAACTGGAGAGCTAAAAATGAATAGTGAGAAGCTCCTGGGGGCTGGCTAACTAAGGGCTAGGTGCTGGACTGATGACTGGGATGCATGCAAAATGCATGCAAACCCTAGAATGCATGCAAACCCTAAAGGTGCATGCATGACTGAAAATGTAAATGATCAAAATATTGGTGGGACTAGGATGGAGTATAGGAATATCCTAACACCCCCCCTTAATCCATCATGGGCCCTGGTAACTAAGACCAAAGGTCACCCAATACAATGAATAATAACAATCAATAAACCAAGGAAGTGGGAAAATTTCATGGTAAACATACCCCCTCCTCAAAAAATAGACTGTAAGGCACACATAAAAATAAATGCTCCAAACTCAAGCATGTGTGATGCTTGGTCATATGTCTGGAGGTATCTTCTTCTTGGGAAGAAGTGGATCATGCTCAAAAATCATGTGCTTGTACTTGCTCTTCAGATCGAATGTGATGAGAACAAATCCAATAGTATGAGAATGATCCTTGAACCTGTGATTCGAGTCAGCTAAGGTAGGATCAAATCTGTGAAAGTGCATATAGTCTTTTGTCTTCTCCTTCGAACCACCATGGGTGAGATTATGCCAAAAATAACTATTACATGTTTGCTTGAAATCAAAATCAGATTTAAGACTTATAAAACAGTTTCTTGAGATCTCCTTTGAACCAGCAGGGGTGAGATCAAAACTATCATATGCATGAGAAATTATCCCAAGCAGTAATTGCTTAGAATTCAAATTGGATCCAAGACTTGAATCATGGTTTCTTGAGATCTCCTTTGAACAATGAGAGGTGAGATCAAAACCAGTAGATGCATGAGAAATTATCCCAAGCGAATGGCAATGGCCATATTCTTCAATGACCTTCTGAAAGCATGAATTTATGATCATATAGTAGTATAAAAGAGGAGATAGCTAGAGAGGAGCGAATGCATTACCTTCAGTAGTTGTTTTGACCTCTGAAATAATCATGTGATCATGATGCAAACCAACATACTCTAGTGCAAGAGAGGATTTAGGACCTTCTGCAATATCTAGAGTGTGAGCTGGCATAGAAAGAGAAGAAAGTTTGAGCATGAGCGGAGAATCTACAAGTTCTTTGTCAACAACTTCAATATGAGATGATATTGGTTCATGATTTGAGAGATCATCATGGGGAGAGAATGCAACATGATCTAAGAGACCATCAGGAGGAGCGAATGCATCATGATCTGAGAGACCATCAAGTGGAGCGAATGCATCACCTTGCTTGCTTTTGAAGGGATTTGGACCAAATCCATCATTCTTTTTGCCGAATCTTTCATCCAGATGAGCCCATAACTCTTTTGGAGTTTCAATATCAATGATGGTCGGGTACAATATGTAATCAGTCATAGTAAGCTTCATTCTTCCAATGTGCATGTCACCTTTATTCAACCATTTAATCTTCTTTGTAGAGGATTCAAGCTCTCTTTCAAAATATCAATCAAAGAGATCATGGCTCTTTAAATATGCTATTATTTTTGGTTTCCATTCATCATAGTTGAATAGAGAAAGAGGAGTGATTTCTTCTAATTCAGGATACATTTAAGTTGTAGAAGACCTGCAAAAATAATATAGAATAACTGCAACTGCTACTGCTGCAAAAATGTAGAAACTGATGCAACTGCTACACTCGAAATCTTGGTAATAACCAGCAAAAAACTCTCAAGAATGGAGATAAAAAATACTCTCAACATGCTCTGATACCATGTGAAAATCCTCACAGCAGATCTAAGAGATGATGTATACCTCACAAGAGTAATTATGATTAAGCAGGAAAATAGAAGAAGAGTGAACAATACAGTATAATGAGCAACAGAATAATATGGTACAGTAGAACTTAGATAGAAGCAATAATACTTCACACACACTAATTAATTAATCACAGTATGGACAAATAAATAGTACAATGGTAGAGAGGATTTGAATGCCTAAGGTGGCAATTCGAATTAGCCTCTCAGAGTGATCATAAGATCAATAGAGTGTCATCGGAGCACAACTAGGTGTCCTCGTGATCATCGAAGCGCAACTGGAAGTCTTCATCATCATCAGTGGAGTCATCAATGCTCAAGTAACTGTCAACCATCAGTCAAACTAACTCTGGTAGGTGTAACTGAGTGTAACTCAATGTAACTGAATGTAACTGACTGTAACTGAGTGTAACTCAATGTAACTAAGTGTAACTGACTGTAACTGACTGTTAGGTGAAGAAGGGAAAGTTGCTCCCTAAAATCAAGGAAGAAGGGCGCATTAAGCAACTGGAGGGCTAAAAATGAATAGTGAGAATCTCTTGGGGGCTGGCTAACTGAGGGCTAGGTGCTGGACTGATGACTGGGATGCATGCAAACCCTAAAGGTGCATGCATGACTGAAAATGTAAATGATCAAAATATTGGTGGGACTAGGATGGAGTATAGGAATATCCTAACAGAGGATATGTGTAGACCCCTAGGTAGGTTGTGGGGATGTTTTTACACTATCCAAAAATCTAATTGGCATTCTTCATGAGAAATTTATTTACAATCTTTTTCAGTCTCCGTATCCATTAAATGACTACTCTTTGACACCGAGAATAGAAAAGCACAATGTTTATGAGGATGAAAGGAAATGTAGAAGATCAATGGGAACATCATGTAGAAGATAATTCCTTGGTTTGATCAATAACCCTACCCTAGGGTTCTATACTTCTAAATCAGGTCACAAGGTAATGTTTGGTGAGGAGAGACTCCAAAACATCCTAGTGATGGAAACCACTATGGAAGGCTGGGTTTCTTATGAAAGAAAGTGGTCTCATTAGTGCGATTTAGTTAACTGAATGGAAGTTTCTCGAAAAATATGTCCATAGCAGCCCTCATGCCACAAATTTGCTTGAGATTTATAGTGGCAAGTCTACCCTCTTCTAAAAGACTAGATATTCGGCTTTTTGGTTTGGTTAGCGTTAGATTGTATTACATTGCTCTTATTGATTGAAAGAGATTCAAGTACATTAACAAACAGCTCATCACTTTGTTATGACCTAGTGGCAAGTGATTTTTTTTTTCTAGTTTATTGTCTCATCATAATCACAATCAACATGCACAATTGAAAGATACTAAATCATAATACAATCACGAAGAAATGCTCCTTGGAATGCATCAGGTAACACATTTTTGAAAGATGAAAAAATAAACTCTCATCACCAGAGAGCTTGTGGTTTACTAGTAATTTCACAATGATCATGCATTTCTCTATTACAATAATAGATGTGATATTCTTACTTTGTTTGAATCGTGGTTAACTTGTAATCCCATAGGAAAATTTAGGGACCTTTTAAATGCTTATGTCATATGTCATTTACAGTGGTATGATTTGTTTGTTTGTTGATCGGCTATCTCTCTAAAACTTAATTGGAGTTTACGCATATCTTAAGTCCAAGCTAAACATTGGACATGAGTTGGCTATAGATATGTTGTGTTGTATTTGAGCAAGAATCCCATGCACACTTTCCCATTGTGTTTTTTCTCAAGGGTCTTTGTTTCTTTGTTTGGTTGAAGAGTTTTTTGCAATGACTTTTATTGCTGCTATCTAAAGGAAATCTATTTTTTGTTTGCATGTTGCATTACTAAGAAAGATTTTGTTCCATTGCACCTATAGAAAATAATGTTTTGTTATTGTTAGTTAATAGAGTTTTATGTTGGTTAGTTGTAATTTTTGAACTTTTTTCAATAATCCCACATGAGAAAGATATAATGAAGCAAAAGTGGGAATTTTCATTATATAAAAGATCATAGTCTTTAGAGTAAGGATGCATAGGTGAATTCTTGTATGGTAGTTGAAGAAACCTCTTGGGCCTTAATTGTTTACCATACCTTCTTAGGAATGTTTTCTTATATTATCTACAGTTGAAGAGTCTATTTTATCAATAATGTTTGTTGAATATTTCTAAAACCGTGTTCACTGAATTATTTCCTAATTTCTATGATAATTGTTACACTACTCTAAATTATTGTTTGCATAGTTATATCTATTGTTGTTCTATCTGAATCTAACGTATTTATAGTTAAATCAATTGTGATTATCATCATGATGTTGTTATTTCAAGTATATTTTATGTACTAGAGATAAACTTGTTTTTTGGAAAAATCAGTCTACTTTAGATAGACTTGGTTGGGTTGAGATTGGCCTTCTTGTTGCAATGCTCTTTTAATTAGCAGTTATCAAGTCCATAATAGTTGGGATTCTAGCTGAGAACAATGCATCTATATCATATCTATGAAGTAGACTTCATGGGAACATCAAACACATTTCATCTACTTTGGTGCTAGATGTGCCAAGCATTATGGTCACATGCAACAAATTGGATCACTAACCAGGGACACATCCCATATGATATCCCCCCTTACTGCTTGATATATCTGGTCATAGACTGCGGAATGAGGTTGTAAATATTAAGATTTCATTAATGAGATTGTCGTTAATTGATCCAACTAGTATTGCCACATTATTTTATATGATCATGCATTAGATGGTCACATCTCACATCATTTAGCAATTTTTACACTAATGATGTTTACTTTGCAAATACACCTACTATATTAGTAGATATAAATAGTAGCATAGAAATATTGAGAGAGGAAAACAAAGCTATAAACTAAGAGGAAAATTTGAAGTACCGAGTCCTTTAACAACTTCTAGCTTTTCTATAGCTTCTGTCAGTTACAAGAGTCTTGGTTTTCAGTTCTAAATCTGTTATTTTTCCATGTCATTTCTAAATCATGTAATTTTTCTTCTTCACCTTATCCTAGTGATGATGGAAACCATTACGGAAGTTTGGGTTCAGATTAACTCGCAATATACAGCCTTCAAGCAATTACGCGCTGGGCCAACTTTAATTTTTTTTAATAAGAACAGGTTGTCGGTAGACCGATATTAATGTGCTCGTCTACCAACGACATAAAATAGAATATGCAAAAATAACCCATCGAAAACATGGCCAAACCGTCGAACATTTGTATGAGATATTAAAATTTTTATGGTAAACCGACGGAATTGTGTTGGTTTAAAGACAGTAATGGGACAGACTGTAAAACATTGTGACGGTACCTCGTCATTCTATGAATGACCTATTGGTGGTACAGTGACGGAAAAGGTCTAGTTTCGCACAATATGTTGTCGGTCCTCGTAAAATAATAAATGTAGCTACAAAAAAGTCACACAACAACACTAAAAATGGAGCTAAAATAACTACGATTAACAATGTAAATGAAGAGAGTTATAATAACCATACAAAGTGATATCAGTAGAACGATTCAATGCATCTACTCACAACTAAATTAGATAATATACACAATAAATACAAGGTTGAGATCCCCTATGCTAGAGAGTGAGCCATCACTTTACATCACTTGTGACCTCTTAATCAACACAGATTCAAAACTTAGATATCAGACTAAATGTTGGATCTAACAGCCACAGAACAAAATATGCAGCAGAAGCAAATAAAATAAGAAAGCAGATAGTTATACACACATGAAATATACGCAAAGATTTACGTGGTAAAACTTTCTCTTATGGAAACATCCACGGAGCAATGGTATCGGTCTTCTTATTATTCAATAACTGAAGAATACAACAACTCTCAACTCTCCAATACCTTCTCTTACGAGAATACAAGAAATATATACATTTCTTACACGGTTACTCATAACTGACCATATTCGGTTTGGCAGTTATATAGTCACTGAGAGACCGGCTGTCACCCGTTTCCAACAATCTCCACCTTGACAACAATTTACCTGATACCATTGCTCATTGCTCTATTCATCACCTTTCCTGCAAGCCTAGAGAAGCTAAGCACCATCGTAGCTTCTCTAAAGTAACTGACTTCGTGAACATGTCTGCACTATTCTTTTGAGTGTGAATCTTTTCAAGAACCACTCCACCTTCATCAACAACATGTCGAACAAAATGATATTTTACAGGAATATGTTTTGTCTTACTATGATAAGCTGGATTTTTAGCCAAATGAATAGCACTTTGACTATCACAGAAAATTTGTATAGTGTTCCGAATATTTCCTAACTCACCCAGCAAACCTTTTAACCAAACTGCCTCTTTGCAAGCATGTGAAGCAGCTATATATTCTTCCTCTGTAGTGGACAATGCAACAATATTCTGAAGCTTCGACATCCAACTAATAGCTCCACCTGCAAGAGTAAAACTAGTAACCTGAAGTGGACCTCCTCTTGTCCAAATCACCTGCAAAATCAGAATCAACATAACCACAGACTCCATCACTACAACCATCAAAAGTGATACAATAGTCACTTGTGCCTCTAAGATACCGAAGCACCCATTTCACTGCTGCCCAATGCTCTTTTCCTGGATTTTCCATGTATCTACTGACAACACCAACTGCATGTGAAATATCAGGTATTGTACTTATCATCGCATACATCTAACTTCCTACTGCATTAGCATATGGTACATGAGACATATACTGCTTTTCTTCATCATTTTTAGGACTCAAACCCAAAGAAAGCTTGAAATGAGAAGCTAAAGGGATACTAGAAGGTTTCACCTTATCCATACCGAATTTCTGAAGTATTTTCTCCACATACTTCTTTTGTGATAACCACAGCTTGCCATTTTTCCTGTCTCTATGTATCTACATGCCCAAGATCTGATTTGCTGCTCCTAGATCCTTCATATCAAATGTCCTAGCCAACTGGGCCTTTAACCTACTGATTTCAAGCATGCTCTTGCTTGCAACAAGCATATCATCAACATACAATACAAAAATAATGAACATGTCATTTTCCAACTTTTTAAAGTACACACAATGATCATACTCACTCCTGGTAAAATTCTGACTCACCATGAAAGAATCAAACTTCTTGTACCATTGCCTGGGAGAGTGCCTCAAACCATACAATGATTTTTTGAGCTCGCAAACAAACCTCTTCTTGCGATTCTGAACGAACCCTTCTGGTTGTTCCATGAAAATTTCCTCATCTAAATCTCCATGTAAGAAAGTTGTTTTGACATCTAGCTGCTCTAACTCCAAATCATATAAAGCAACTAGTGCTAACAAAATTCTGATAGAAACAAGTTTTACAACTGGTGAAAAAATCTCATGAAAGTCAATACCTGAAAAAACCCTTTTGCAACCAGTCTCGCTTTGTACTTCGGAACAGTTTCATCAGCTCCTTTCTTCAGTTTGTACACCCATTTGCAGCCAACCACTTTCCTACTCTCTGGAAGTTCCACAAGATCCCACGTTTTGTTCTTTGCCAAAGAATCCATTTCTTCTTTCAATGCATGTTTCCATTTGTCACTGTCAGACACTTCTAGTGCTTCCTTATAATTGTCAGGTTCTCCTTCATTAGAAATAAAAGCAACAGATGTGACAAATCATCATACCTCTTTGGAAAAGTTCTGTCCCGCATAGATCTCTGTAGAATTTGCTGTGGTATTTCCTCTATTTCTGTCTGCTCATCCTCTTCCTGAGGAGTGTCCTCATGAATATCCTCTTCCTGGACATCCTCATGATTCCCCCTCGCCGATGAGTGAGTATCAAACTGAATTTGCTGAAACTGTGGTACATTAGCCTGTTTCAAATCATTACTTACATCTACATTTGTCAGAGAAAGTTCATCAAATTTTACATCTCTGTTTATGATAATTTTGTGGACAGTAGGATTCCACAACCTATATCCCTTAACACCATCACCATATCCAACAAAGATCAATTTTCTTGACTTAGGATCTAGTTTGGAACGCTGATTTTTCGGAATAAGTGCATAGGCTTCACAACCAAATACTCTAAGATTAGAATAATCACATGATTGACCTGTCCATACCTCTTCTGGAATTTTGCAATCAATTGTTGTTGATGGTGACAATCAAATTCAGTTTAGTGTTGGAAACAGGTGACAATCAATTGCTTTTTCCATATTTTATACAAAAATTCCTAAATCAGGGGCGATTGACACCTTGAATGGAAACCACAAAATAAAGTATCATTTGGTTTCTTTAAATGTTGCGATCTGATCCCTTTAAAAGGAGGTACAATAAAGATACACGATCAAAAGAAAAAGAGAACATGATCCAACAACATAAATGATCACGCTAGAGTTGAGGCATCGTTGTTGTTCATGTATCATTGGGATTTGATTGTTGGACTGGAAAATGGCTCCCATTCCCCTGTTGTCGGAAAATCAGTAAGGAAATGTTGCCTGAAAGTTCATCCTTGGATGTTGCAGAGAAGTCCATTAGAAACCATACCAGTATCACTAGGAATCATCTTCGTCGATGACTGCAAAACAAGTATTCCATATTCACACACTTCTTGGTTGTTAAGTCAATTTGGAGTATAATCTATTCATTTCAACATAAAATAAGAATGTATTTTATAACATCTCCATAAGGAAAATATATAAAAGAACTGTCAAGAAATAATGGGAAAGGATAGGGAATGCAATTGAATCCATCTATGAGAGTGCAAGGGGTTCGTCATTTACCACGCTCATCACACCCTCCCAACTCAACTTCTTGCTTATCCCTAAGCAACAAATTAATCTAGTTTGGAATTGTGGTCAGATTCAGATTTTGGGTCATTTGTACATATGGACCTAAGATTGACTGCATACTGATGTGTTGCAGTTGTCTCTTTGTGGAATCTTCTTACCTTCATGATTTTTGTCCAATGATCACATTCTTCATTTGCATTTACTATTACTAGGCCATGCCATGGAGGAATAGGATATAATAGGAGGGGATAGACAAACCTTATCCCAATCCAGTGTTGTGGAATATCCATCGGGGTAGTGATATAGAGCTTACTGCAGTAAAGCACTACATGAATATTGGGAAGCATTAGTGGCTCTTTTGACCTAAGATATTTCATCAACAAACTCTAGTGTTTCTCACATGCCTCGAATGCTTTGCTTGTAGAGTTGCTATTTTATTTTGTAAATTTGTTGATCACTTCCTGCCAATGATGTTGGATTACTTCCCTAATCCTTTGATTGCACATACTCCTATAGTGCTTCCTCTTAGCTTCTTGGGAAGAGAATATTTCTTGTCATGCCCATAGTGGCTCTTAGTTTTCATATGTTTTAAATTTCTACCATTCTTCATCCCACTATATATCATTTTGAAGGTATAATTATAATGCTCTGCTGTGGACACACCCAATGGAATGGTTTGGATTCCACGTTGTTGAGTACACAGAAAATTTTCCATGAACCTTGTACCTTTAACCTTGCCACAATCCCTAAAGTCCCTTTGACAAAACTTATTTGAAAGATGATATGTTTTCCCTCCAAACAATCTTTTTGGAATTGGTGTCATAGGTTTCTATGATATGACATGTGACACTTCCCATTTCTATAGGTTTCTATCCAACAACATGAGACATTTTCACAACTTTCCTGTTATGCAAACTGTGACACCTGAATGTGTCACACGTTACCTTTGATCAAGGTGCAACATTGTTAGTTGGAATGGAAAAAGAGAAGCTTTGAGGAGCTTCTAGAAAGAAGACCTCATGGATGGATATCCCCTCCTATTAGGGTGGATCTTAGTTGAACCCCTATCATATTGGGATCCCACCCTATCCTTCTCCTCTTATCTCTCATCTCCCCCTTATCCATTTTTCCCTATAAAAGCAAGCTCATTCCCATGGGTGAGGGGGAGGATTCTATCATAGCTAGATGTTGGAGTAATTATGCTAGAGAGATGAACCTCTGGTAGTCATCCTCTTGGATCAAGGTGACGAGTTAAGTAAAAGGATTGATTGGAAGGGACTTGCAACATGAAGGTGTTTTGGTTGTACTTCTTTCCTCATTATTAATACATCAATGCATTTCCCTTCTCATAAATGATGTTGTATTTCATTTATAGCATTTCGCCTTGGTCATTTCCTTAGTTTAATCAAATTGTATTTTGTATCTTTCACTTGGTTTCATTGCTTTCAAATATTCTACAGATTATGCGTTCGATCTAAGGAGTGAGACTACAAGAGCTTCGAGCTAGCGAGGACAACCTTCAGTGAAAAGGTATGTACTTTTGTCATCTTTAAGCAGTTTGATTAATCTAGAGAAAGGTGTTTGTTATTGTGTTGTTTTGTTCTAGATATGAAACATTTGGACTAGGGAATTCCATCTTTTTCCACATTGGTAGAATTTTCCTTTCTTTTTGGATAGTTGATTTTTCTTCAACTACTGTAGTTTCCACTTCTACAGTTTCTACTTCCATGGATTTTTTTGGTGATACTGGGTTGTTGGAATCTATTGCAGCTTTGTGCTTCTCTTTTAACTGATTGCTTCGGTGATTTGGAACTATCTCCTTGGTTTTTGGTGAGACTGAGGAGAGATTTTTCTCCTTCTTCCTCCATTCGAGTGATTGTTGCTTGGGAAGTGGTTTCCTTCTCTTGCTTCTCCCTTGGCCATTTGATTTGGCTCTCCTCCACTAATTATTTTTGTCGGGGACTTCTCTAGAGTTAGAGGCTTGTTTCTCAATGACGGCCTCCCAATTTCCCTACGGCGGTGCTTGTTGAAATGCATTTTTGACTAACAGAAAAATTATACCATGGTGGGATATTTGATTTTTCTTACCAACCTGGTGTTGTTCTTCCATGGTTTTCAATGATTGAAGAAGAAAATATGGTACTTTGATGTGGCGACCCCACCAGAGGTGTGCCAAAAAGAAGAAGTGATAGTTCACGCATGGATATGCTTGGCTGTCACAGGTGATATATATGATAATTTTCTATAGGATCGCATTGTAGGGTCTCAGAAGTAATGTTAATTTAATTCCTTGCTTGGTTTCCACTAGTTCCTCCCTAGGTGCAAGGAAGTTCCCTTTGGTCATCATAGATACTATTCTTTCTCTAACCCAACTATTTCCTTCACATGTGAGCCTCGTGAATTGTGCAATGGTTTCTTTTGTAACTGGGACTACTTGCCCATACATGATGGTCTGTCTGTCCCTCGGATTTTGTGCAACTCATTTGAGAGGGATAAGCTATGATTTTGAATTTTCTAAAAAAACTACAATGACTCTGCTTACCGAAATATTTCTACTACCTTAGCATTTTCCAACACAAATGCTATTGATAGTATCTCTTGCCTATTCAAATCACCCACCATGGATACCGCGTGATATTAGTTCATTGCATACTCTCGAACTGTACCTTAGGGTTTGAATCATGGGGTTTGTGGTTGGTCATGGGAATGTTGGTGTAGCGTCCAGGCATTATGACTAGAAGTGGCGGAAATATTGGTAGGTAGATAGATAAGGTAATCTATGTATTTAATGTAGTTATACGTAGGGGGTAATACCAATATGGCGGAATGATGAGTTGGAAAGGTTTCGGTTTATGATTGGCATCAGATCATCATGGAGATATCATAATTACTACATACCTATTTAAATGTTGAAATAAATACATTACCTTGAAACTTGAGCATGTACCATGCTTGTGGTAGGGGAGGGATGCCAATTGTTGAACACCCCACGTGGCTCCCTCCCCCATGCCACGCTGGCGAGTCGACACCTATGCATCCCGGGCCCAGATGGCATCGCCACCTGTCGTGGTGGGTGGGGGCCATAAAGTGGCCTTTATGGCACGCTTTTTAATGCCTTTCCAACGCTTTTCCTGCGACCTCTCTTTCCTTTCGTGTATTGTTTCTTGGGCCCTGTCTATGAACGCTCCACCATGCCATTTCATGTTCACTCCTGCTCTGGTTCTGCACCACCCCCACTATGGTTCTGCACCACTCCCGTTCTGCCAGTATCCTGCTGTGATGTGGTGGATGCTTGGTGCCTTACCTCCCGACGGATGGCATTCGCCACTACGGTATGTTATGTCCGCTGGTTCTCCCGACGTTGATGCTCGCTCCATGCTCGCGGCGCACCATAGGCCCATGAAGTCATCTGCAATGGACCCCGTTGGAGGTTTTCATCAGGTCGGTGGTGGTGTTGTTGGGTTGCTACTCGGTTGGTTTCTCTAGTGGCGATGGTGGCTTCCATCAGGCGTTCGTTGCCTTCGTTCGGTGGCGTTGGTCCCATCCTGCTCATGCTTCTTCGGTGGTGCTGGTCCCTTCCTCTTCACAGCGGTGGCTGGTCCCTTCCTGCTCGCAGCGATGGCGATGGATGTTCCTGCTCGCACTTCTTCGATGGCACTGGTAGGTTTCCTACTAGCCATTCCTGCATCATTGTTTTTCAACACTCTCAACCTTCTGGGGATTTCGTGGACCATTTTTGCTGCTTTTATAGGTTAAATTCTGTATTTCCTAGTTGTGAATTTATGAATTTGTGCATTTATGGGTTGTGAATTTGTGCATTTTTGTTGGTGAATTGGTTTGGTCCCTTCTTGCTCCCGGCGGTGGCGTTGGTGCCTTCTTGCTCGCGCTTTGAATTGTTTATGGTGGGTTTACTTTGTGTTTGTGGAAATGGTGAAATGCATTTTGCATTAGGGTTTTTATGTGGCATTAGGAGTTTAATTTGTTTATGCTGTAGCAAGGTTTAGGAATGGTTTATGATGCAGTAGGGTTTATGAATGTTTTAGTGTTTATGAATTTATTAGCTTTGAGGTGAATTTGTTTCAGCTGAATTATTGAAGGTTCTATGGTTTATGTTGCAATCATAGTTTCGGGTGAATTATTGATGGTTCTGTGGTTAATGCTAAAGCTGCGTTTAAATTTTTTTTAAGGTTTATGAATTTAGTTTGTGTTGCAGCAGTGTTTAAATTTTTTTAGGGTTTATGTTGCAATCATAGTTTGGGCAGAATTATTGCAGGTTCTATGGTTTGTGTTGCAGCAAGGTTTGTAAATTTTTTAGGGTTTATGTATTTAGTTTGTGGTTTGTTTATGTTGCAATCAGCGTTTGGCCTGAATTATTGAAGGTTCTATGGTTTAGGTTGTAGCAGGGTTTATAAATTTGTTGGGGTTATGAATTTGGTTTGTTGTTGGTTTATGTTGCAATAATTGTTTGGGCTGAATTATTAAAGGTTCTATGGTTTATGTTGCAGCAGGGTTTGCAAATTTTTTAGGGTTTATGAAATTAGTTTGTTGTTTGTTATGTTGCAATCATAGTTTGGGATGAATTATTGAGGGTTCTATCGTTTATGTTGCAGCAGGGTTTGTAAATTTTTTAGGGTTTATGGATTTAGTTTGTTGTTGGTTAATGTTGCAATCATGGTTTGGGATGAATTATTGAAGGCTCTATGGTTAATGTTGCAGCAGTGTTTATAATTTTATTGGGGTTTATGAATTTCGTTTGTTGTTGGTTTATGTTGCAATCATCGTTTGGGATGAATTATTGAAGGTTCTATGGTTTATGTTGCAGTAGGGTTTGTAAATTTTTTGGGGTTTATGATTTTAGTTTGTTGCTGGTTTATGTTGCAATCATAGTTTGGGCTGAATTATTGAAGGTTCTATGGTTTATGTTGCAGCAGTGTCCCTAAATTTTTTTGGGTTTATGAATTTAGTTTGTTGTTGGTTTATGTTGTTGTTTTTTGTCGCAGTAGGATGGTAATAGTTAAAAGTAAAAATTGCATCATACAGGGGATGGATGCTAGTTGACAACAGTGACTTTTTCCATTGTCTCATCTTATTGGAAGAATACCCATAATTCGGTTGTTGATATCAGCAAGTTTGCCAAATTGGTTATTGTTGATGCAGTTTACAAGTGATCTGCTCCATCTTATGATCTGCTATTGTTGATGAAGTTTACAAGTGATCTGCTATTGTTAATTTACAAGTGTATGATGCAGTTTTTACTTTTAACTATTAACATCAAGTGATCTGCTCCATTTTATCAGGCCATTGCTTGCATTATGGGCCAATAACTTGTATTATGGGAAAAATAGAAGAAGTTAAATTAGTTGCTGCATTATGGGCATTTATATACACATGGTTTTATTAAACAGTTTGTTGGCTTGATTACTGTTGTCTATTGTTCTAGCCTTCAAAAGGATATTGAATTTGTTTATAGGAATGTACATACACTAGATCTGATTTAGGCATGTTATGTTGATTAGTATGATACTGTATTAAGGTGTAATAAGTCATGCATGAGAGCCCTCCATGGAACATTCCTTATAGAAGCATTATTAATAATAGGAGAGAAATATGGGCATGTTACCAATCAGTTAGCATCGCATGGATGGGTATCACACCCAGGTAATGGTTCAACACCATTCCTAACTGCTACTTTAAGGAATATAGGGGTCGCGATTTGTAAACCATAGAACCTACTGCAACATAAACCATAGAACCTTCAATAATTCAGCCCAAACTATGAACCTTTAATAAACCATAGACCTTGTTGCAACATAAACCATAGACCCTACTGCAACATAAACCATAGAACCTTCAATAATTCATCCAAAACTACTGCAACATAAACCATAGACCCTACTGCATCATAAACCATAGAACCTTCAATAATTCAACCCAAACTACTGCAACATAAACCATAGACCCTACTGCAGCATAAACCATAGAACCTTCAATAATTCATCCCAAACTACTGCAACATAAGCCATAGACCCTACTGCAACATAAACCATAGAACCTTCAATAATTCAACCCAAACTATGATTGCAACATAAGCCAACAACAAACTAAATTCATAAACCCTAAAAAATGTTTAATCGGAGAACATTATAGCTTGTTGTTGAAATGATGAAATTGTATATTAAACCTTATGATAAACCCCTGATTACAATGCCGCAAGCATTAGGGAACGATATGACCTAGGATTTTACCCAAAATGGTCTAGGATTGTATACAAAACGGTCATGTTGCAGTAGTTAGGCCCAATGACTACAAAATCCATATTGCAATGTGGTCACAACAAAAACTTTGGCACCCCTATATGACACTCCTATGCTTGATGTCCAAGATCTTCACTGCCCAATATTGTTGAGTTTCTTGCTTGAGCCAGGTTGGTTGGCATACCTAACAATGGCTGATTAGGTTGTGGTTTGTTGCCTCCATATGATATCAAATTTGCTTCTTGTAGCCATGGAGGAATTGAGTAGCCACAGTGCACACTTGTGCTACTAACCACTGCATTAGGTTGAGCCCCCCGATAATCATACATATGTCTGACACCTGCATTGGTAGGAGGGAATAAAGTGGGCATGTGCACTTGTTGATAGCGGGGGACTTGGATGTTTAGGAGGTCTTGGAAACATGGAGTATTATCTACAAGATGTTCCAATGTGTTTGGCATCATCCTACTCCCCTCCACTATGTTTGCATCAATGGCATAACTTTCCACCACCCCTTGTTCTTTTTGAAGCAATTGTTGAGCCTTTCTCAATTCCTTTTCCTACCTTGCCATTTGTTTTTTATGAGCCTTTTCTTGTCTTTCTTTCTCTCTTTCAAGCCTTTCCTTTGCTCGAAGTTCTGTTGCAGCAATCCTTGCAGCCTTCTTTTCTTTAGCTAAGTCCCTCTTTTTTTGCATTAAATCCTGGATTTCAAGTTTCCTATGCTCAGACTCAACCAATAGTTTTATATAGTCCTCTAAGGTGAGTAACTGTGAACTTCGGAATAAACGAAGATTGTCTGATGTTGCTTGCCTTCCTTTTGCTGACACTCTCTCTACTGGTAGCTTTAGCAACCGACCAAGCAACTGGACCTTCTTTGACGCTTGCTGCTCCTTGCTTGACACTTGCCTTTCAATATTTGGGTCAATGTTCTCCTGCTCTATCTGAACCATATTGTCCTCTTCAACTGGAACCTCATTGTGGACATTATCTTCTTCCAAGTTTCCATTGTCCACAAAATAATGAACAATTTCATCTTCCAATTCTCTTGGCTGTGAAGGCATGTTCACGCTTTCTTCATTGGTCCTTGAGACAATATTTTTGTCCAAATTCATCATGGCTTCTGCCAGCCATGATGGTGGGGTAACTTGGCTTGGCAAAGTCAATTCTCCATTGCTGCTTCCTGGTGCATGATCAACGTTTTTATTGACATGATCAGAAGTAGAAGTTGCAATTGTTTCTTGCATAAAGACATTAAGAAGATCAGAAGCAGAAGTTGCAACTGTCTCAGTTGGGGTAACAACCTCCATGTTACGGTCAATTGGTTCATTTTTATATTGTGTTTCACATACCTGTTCTTCTTCATCACCACAGTATGGTCCTTCTTGAGGGAGGGATATCATATTATCAGTAGCAACAATGTCTTCCTCTACCTCCACATCTTCTTGGCCATCAACATGTGCTTGGATATCCTCTTCTTCCTGACTATTCAGATCAAATTCCTGGCTACAACTAGTGTCATGCATGAGAGCCTCAGAATTCAGTGGCCATATTCTATACCTCTTAAACCCAGCCTTGATATTCGAAGGTGTGAGAGCCCTTTTAAAGGATTTACTTGCAAGCTTGGCTAGCTCAAACCTTTTTACCTCCACCCCTGGATTCTTTTCCATCCACGAAGCTCGCTCACCCCTGAAATAGTGTTATAGGTCAAATCTGCACTTCTCTATCCATGATCACCTTGAGTTGTCAATCACACAAAAGGACAACTTGGATTGAAGAGCATGATGACCTTGGATGATACCTTGACCTGACTTACCCTTTTGAAAGCTAGCAAAACCCTAAAAAACCTCATGTTTTGAGCTGTGCACTACTCTACTTCAGCATACTAGCGCTCATTCCCTACTCCACAGGCTCAATAGTAGCGCACATGTCCTGCTATGCGCTACTCCACTTCAGTAAACTACCACACACCCTCAAAAAAGTTGCAAACGCTGGTTGTTAAACACTGAAGTTGCATATTGTGCGCTACTCCACTGTGAAAAATATGATCACACCTTAAAATATGATAAAAAATATATTAATTTGACGAATTGGGATTAGTTGCAGTTGGTTCTGCAACTTCCATTACAACCACCTCTTGATCTAAACTGCCTTCCTTGTCCTATAAATACAAGGAGGATTGAGGAGAGGGGTTAGACATTGTGGTGACTCTCATTCACAAGAAGAGAAATTTGTATGAAGGGTTGCTATGCTGGAAGATTTCAAGTCAAAGAAGAGCAGGAGCCTAGAATCCGGTTGCACAAGCATGCTACATTGATAAGGTATAACTTGTAATCATTATATGCTTTTGACAATAAAGGTTGAAACATTCCTTCTTGTCCCAAATATAATGCCTAATGGATTGTGTATTTATTTGGTTAAATGCTTGATTTTTCTTGATGTTTGAATTTCATTTCAATTTTATCATCTTTATATCAGTCAAGATACGTCGAGGAAGGTATCTTTATGTTGCAGGTCTATTGGAGTGGAAGATCAAGTTGAATATTGAGCGCAAGATCGAGCAAAGCTAAGATCAAAGGTCAGTAATAAGGTACGTCTTCAAGATCTTTGATCTATTTCCATTTATAGATGTTTCTGTAGCGTAATCATTGTGTTTACCTGTCTCCGCCTAAGTTGATAGTGTCCCTTTCCTCACTATAGGGTGAATTTCCCGAACAACAAATAGTTCTTGAAAGCCCCAAACACATTGACATCTAGGGGTTGCAATCTCTGAGTGGTATGAGCAGGCAGTGTCAACAGGTCGATGCCCAAATTGTTAGCCTCCTCGATTGTTTGCACAACAATGTGGCTTCCATGACCATCTAAAACCAGCAGGTGTCTATTTACAGGTGAGACACCGCCTAGTATAGATGCAGCAAAGTGAGTAAGCCAATTCAAAAAGAGTTCTTTGGTCATCCAAGCATGGGGATGTGCAGCCATGCATGCACTTGGTTCACAATTCTGTATATAGTTTTTGAGTTGAGTTTTACCTTTAAATAGATAAAATCTAGGGATTGAAGCACCAATTGCATTGACACAACATAGAATAGTGATCCACTCCCTGCACCTAGGAAAAATCTTTGGCTCATTACGACTCCCTCTCTTGGAAATTACACACATGCCATAGTTCCTTCCTGCCTATAAACCTATTTCATCACAGTTCCATATATGGTATGGAGTATACCCATGTTTCTCATATGCACTAGAAAGGGTGGCATAGAACTTAGTCAGAATTGGAGGCTATAGATTTAGAGCATTGTCTCTATCTAGGCCCTTAGCTGTATGCAACACAAGGTCTGGATGCCTTTTTTTAAACCCAAACCACCATGACTTACCAGGAAACCCATATTTGAAGGGGTTTGGCCTCCCTTGACAGATTTGAGCTACTGTGGATTTTAGCTGTATCAGCTCTAGCCCATGTCCCATTTCAGCCATCTCCTTACACCACTGAACCACCTCGACCTCCTCCTCTTCACTCATAACTGTAACAGGACCTCTGCGCTTTGTATGTATGAGCCCATTTATCCAATAATGTACTAAAGAGGTAGCAACTCCATGTTTTTTAGCAGTAGCTTGAATGGAATATCCATTAAACTCTATATCATCAATAGCAGCTAGCATATCTTCTTTTTTCCAGCCTCTTATTGCACTGATTTTGGTGACTAAACTTGCTCCTTGAACTGTGGTTGGAAGTGGATGTGTGGTTGATGGTGGGACAATAGTGTCATCTTCCACCACATTGTTATTCTCAACAACATTCCTAGGATCATTGTTGGCATTTGAATTATTGACCCTCTCCTCGTCCGATGAGGTGCAGTGTAGCTAGGCACCCCTGCTCAGTCGACGACTTGTTCTCCTTGCATTGCTGACTCTTTCCATGCCTGCAACAACCTGCACATTTAGAAGGGAGGTTGATTATGTAGAAGAAACTAGAAGTTGATTATAACAGAAATGGAAATAACATTACAAGAGAAGTTGGTTATATAGAAGGAAACTGGAAGCTGATTATAACAGAAATATGAATAACATAACTAGAAATAACATAAACAGAAATATAAATAACATAAACAGTAACCTGAATCTACTGTGCACACACTCTGCTGTTCGAATTTCTGAAATGCAACTGTGCACACACTCTGCAGGTCGAATCTATGAAATGCAACTTCAGTAAGGGTTGTGGTTCATTTATAGTTGTTTGCTATTGAATTGGATTGGTAAGAAGGTTTCACATGGATTGCGATCTCTCAAATTTCAATGTGTGTTGTGGATTGATTTAAAAGTGATCTAATGGCTGGGAGCTTGTCATTGTGGATCCATGTGCCTTCATTTGTTTCATGATCCTTGTGCTTCCATCTGTTTAATGGGTGCATTTAATGGGTAGGTGTCATTTATTGAATACAGTGGGTTGGAATGTTGAACAATCTTGCAGTTATGGCTGACACTATCCTTTTTGTTGCTTGAATAGGTTTTAATGAATGTTTGAACGGGTTTTAATGAATGCTGGGATATTTAGGCTCCAATAGATATTCATGGGTCCTCCTTTGATAGGTACGTTGCAGTAGGTGGAAAAAACGAGCTGGGTTATTTAGTTGTTCATGTACTTTTGGATCCCTGAGCAGATCTGTACTTAGTTGGGACAAGATGTTTTGTACTGTTTTCCATATAAAGACTATTTATTGACACCTATTGGCCTAGTCAGTTAATGGGCAATTTTTTGACATAATTTAAATATTTACTGCACTTAATATGGAATATGTATGTTTAATTTATGGGTGTCTTTATGTCAATATATGGTGGCTATGTGGGACTAGTACTATGACAACTACTGGTCCTTGTTCAAGAATAGACAACTCTCCCCTAGATGATGTAGAATAGGTCAGAATTAGCGTGCTTGGAATGCTTTATATGTCGACGTAGGTTTTTTTTGTTTTTGTGTCACTCAGTGGTGGCAGGATTTCTTTGGGAAAATTTTACAATATCTAGCTCACTTAACATGATGGAAAAGTGATTCGAAAGAATTTTGCAGCAATTGGTTGGCTCACTTGATGTGAACAAGCTATAGGAGAAAATTGCAACAACTAGTTGGATCGCTTTATGTACATGAGTTTAGAATAAAGATGCAACAACTTGTTGTCTTTCTTTATGTGAATGATTTGTAGGGGAAATTTGCAACAACTATATGGAACGCTTGATTTGAATGAGCCACGGGAGAAATATGTAGCAACTATTTGACTCACTTGATATGAATGAGATACAAGATAAATCTGCAGCAACTAGCTGGATCACTTGATATGAATGAGCTGTAGGAAAAAATATATTGCAACTATCTAGCTCGCTTGATATGAATGAGTTGTAAGATAAACTTGAAACATTTGGCTATATTGCTTGATATGAATGAGTTGTAGGATAAATCTATATCAATAACCTAGCTCTCTTGATATGAATGATCTACAGGAGAAATCTACAGCACCTGGGTCACACTTTTTTTTTACTAAACTGAGTTTTCTAAAGGTTGGCTTCAACCCTCCATGTGCATTTTTTCTACCATATTTAATGATTTCTAGTGTTGTATCTTAGTCACAAATTATGTCATTGAGAGGGATGTCTTGTATAATTTGAGGTGATGTCCATTTTTAAAGAGTGGTATTCTTTCCCCATCAATAGTGATCATTCTAACTGCTCCATTATTGAATATGTTTTCTACTTCATATGTCCCTATCCATTTGGTATAAAGTTTTCCTTTGAATTTACGAAATATGGAATCATATAGCAATGCCCAATCGCCAGGATGGAAGGATTTGTCCTTTATATGGTGATCATGCCATTAAGTGAACTATTGCTGCAGAATTTCCTTGTGCTACAAGGATTGCTGACAAAACTCATCTAAAAGGTTTAATTTTGCTAGATGATCTCATTGAGTGACAACAATTGTCTATTCCCAATTCAACTGCCATTCTTATGGTTTTGATTTCAAATTCGATAGGTAAGAGCATCGTCCTTCCATATACAAGTTCATTTGGTGTAAACCCGATGGTGGTTTTCCATGAAGTTCAATAGGACCATACAAATTATGTGAGTCTGTTGGACTAGTCTCTATAGTAATATTGCACAATTTAGGTTAAAATCCTCTCAATTTCTTTGTTTGTGACTTCCAGTTTCTGATTATCCTACGAATGGTATGGTGTATTTTTCATGCTTGATTTATAGATGTTCATTAGATTTATGACTAACTTGGAAGTGAATTGTTCCCCTTAGTCTGAGATGGTTTCTCTTGGCATTCCATACCTAGTGAAAATATTGTTGTAGAGAAATTCTGCTATCCTCTTTTCCTGGATATTTTTCAAAAGTTGGACTTCAATCCACTTACTAATGTAGTGTGTGCATACAAGTATGTACTTGAACTGATTGGAAGATAGAATGATTGGTCTGAGAAATTTGATTCCCCACTTTTCAAAAGGTTCCATCGAGACTTGTGGTTGTATTGGTAACTCCACGGATCTAGTAAGTCAACTCATGCATTGGAAATCATCATAGCAATAGACATATTCCTTACTGTCTTTATGGAGAGTTGGCCAATAATATTCAGTAGAGAGAATTTTCCTATCTATTCTTTCTATAGTAAAATGGCCCCCACAAGGTTAATTGTGGCAGGATTTCAGTATTTCATATGCCTTATCTTCACAAACACAGTGTTGAAGAATTTGATCAAATTCCTATATTGAATAGGTATCCGTTGATCTAGGATAAAGGTGCACTTTTTCTTATGAGTGCACACTTTTCTTTCTATGTAAAGTGTTGCGGTAACTCTTCTACTGCCAAGTAGTTGGCTATCTGAATACCATGGAGTGGCGACATATACTATGAAAAGGTGCTCATCAATAAAATAGACATCCATAGGTTCATTCTTAGCAGATCAGGTTAGCCTAAATAAGAAATATGCAACCACATTCTCTCAACTAGGCTTATCAAGTATAGTCATGTTGAATTCTTGTAGCAATAATAATCATCTAGTGATCCTTCCATTTAGAGTTGGTTTTTTCATGAGATATTTAATAACAGAGTGGTCAGTGTGAATAAATAATTTGCATCCAGTTACATAGTGGTGAAATTTATTCATAGCATATACTAGTGCTAAGAATTCCTTTTCCGTGATAGTTTGATTTAATTCTGCATTTGTAGGATTTTTATTGATGTAGTATATTACATACACGAGCATGTTCTTTTTTTGGATTAATATTTCCCCAATGCACCTATCATATGCATCAATATGTATGTGAAATGGAATATCCTAGTTCATCCCACATAGGATATGAGCAATGGTCATCTTCTCCTTGAATTTCTCAAATGTGTGCTCTCAGGGTGGGGTCCATAGGAATTCTTTGTCTTTAGAGAGAAGAGTAAATAAAGGGGAAACAATTTTGTTGAATTATTTGATAAACCTTCTATAGTAACTGAAATGTCACAAGAAACTCTTGACATCGTTCAGTTTGTTCGACATATTGAGATGATCAATGATGATGCTTTTTGTAGGGTCGACTTGAATTCCCATTGCTGAAATTTGGTGCCCCAAAACAATGCCTTGGTTCATCATCATAAAACATTTCTTATTGCTTAAGGAAAGCTAGGAATCTATACAACGCTTAAGGATTTTTTCTAATTTTATTAAGGCTTCCTCAAAGGTGTTATTGTAATTTGTGAAATCGTTCATAAAAACTTCAACACTTGTTGGAATTAAATCTGAAAAAATGTTGAGTACAACTCGTTGGAATCATCAAACTTCGTAATTGGGACAATAGAAGGTTGGTTGATATGCATATTGTCCTCCTCCACCATAGTGTCATCAGTTCTCTAATATAAATGGAAAGGGAAATATTTTATGCATAAATTTTAGGATTAATCTATCCTCATATGGATCCTTCAAAATAAGAGATTTTTTGATGGTGAGAACTATTTTAATTCGATGGATGAAATAATCGCTACCTTCATCTTGGGGAATCCATAACGGGTCAATTAGGTCCATCACCAATTTTTCCAATGGCCCTAAAGAGTTTTATTTTTGAAAGAGCTACCTTGATTGATGGTCATGTTCCCAAACTGACATCCAATGTAGGTGTCAATTGTTTCCATCCAACGCCTCCCTAGGATGAGGGGGTAACCTCCGAGATTGGATTTGATGTTTAGGATCATGAATTCAATGGGGTATTCCTAGGAACCAATTGTGACTATTATGTCTTCCAACATCCATTTTGGTTGGATAGTTGATACACCATCCATTTGGAGTGTTGTGGGAGTTTGGTGCAGCGTACTTTCCAGTTTTAAGGTCTTCATGACCTCCTTTGTCATGATTTTTATTGTTGATCCTAAGTACACTAATATTTTCTGACTAGGTTTTCTACCAATATGCACTGTTAGGGTGGGGTTACCTGTATCATGATATTTGGGGTTGGTTATCATTCCTAACATAAGATCATCTGATTTCCATATCATGTGGATGTTATGGGGATCTTGTTTCTTTCACCCTGGTTTCATTAGGCATATCTCCTTGATGGTTTTTCTATAGATCGAGACATCCTTTAAGGCTTGTAATAATGGAACTTTAATGAAGACATGTCTCAACTTATCGACAATAACGGAGGATGGTTGGTATGGTTTCCTCACTTGGTTGATTATTTATGGAAATGGGGGTACTACTAGGGGCTTATGTTTAGTGGATTCTTGAGGTTTTTCCTACCCCCCATTAGTTTCCTTTGAGGGATATTTTTCTTCCTCAATTTTTTCAAGCAAAGGTGGTGCAACCAAGGTTTTTCTCGATCGAAGATGGGTCACTTGGAATTGTAATGTAGAGAGCGTGTAGGTTGGGTATTTGGTGACTTCACTGGAAAATGTAGGTTGTTTTGGCTAGTCGAATTTATTATTTGGATTCTAAGAAGGTTGCGCTTGTGAGGAATGTCTAGTTGTCATTTGATTCATGGTGTGAGGAGGAGGTAGATAGATGATTCTATCAGAAAGGTTGATTTTGAGAGTTTTTATAAGATTGTTGTTGGCCTAACCATGGTGCCTTGATTGAAATGATTTTATTGGCTGTAAGACATATGTTGAGGCCGGTGAGTATGGGGTGGTGATTTCCAATATTGTTGATTAATTGGATATTGCAGTGGATACCAAAGAGGTGAAATATATTGATTCTACCAAAAAGAATTTTGATTTTGGGGGGTCCAGATTCATACTTCGAAATAGAGGTGTTGGATTCCCGAATATTGGTTGATTGACAAAGAAAACTTGTTCTACATTCTAATATGAGCTTTGGTATGTTGTCTTCAAATCGGGTAATTGAGTGCATTTACTAGTGTCATGCTTTTCTATGAAAAATTTGCAGATAAATTCGACAGCAGCAAGTGGACATTCATTCCAAGGTGCTTCCTTTGGAATTATGGGAAGAATATAGATAAATATTTTTCCATCTCCTCTTGATTCCGCTTCAGGTGCAGAGTATCCAACTATGAGAATAGTGACTATAGTATGTTGGTTTTCATGTCTTCAATCATATTTCTAGTTTCTACCTTCATGATCCCTATCATGGTGGCCTTTGTGGATGAGGGACAAAAGGTCCTGCAACCTCTTCCCTTCCTCATATTGGCTCTTGAGTAATTATTAAACAATTATTTTATCTCATTGTAGTTGAATTGATAAGTATCGCCAGTATCTATTAGATCACACTTAACATAATGGAAATAAAAACTTGCAACCGAATCAACTTATGAAAAATTACATAATGATATGTATTGTACCCATTTTTTTGATACCACCATTGTTCACCCTTACCCATTCAACCCCATTGGTCATAGTGATAGTTTGGAATTAATTAATTAATGAGGGGTTAAGTTTTGAGGCATTAATTGCCAAAGTATTTAATTTTACTTCCTTAAGTTTGATATGCACTTGACAAAAGTTATTTTCCATTCATAAATATTTATCGTATTGAAATAAAGTGGATAATGATCCACAAGGGAGCCTTAGAGGATAAGCTTTGACCAAGAGATAGCTTGCACATGAAGAAAAGTTGAAAGCAGTTAAATCTAGGAAAGCAGGAAAAAGAAAGGAAAAGCTAGAACAAGGTAGAAAAGCAATAAAGCTCGGGAAAAGCATAATAAAGCAGAAAAGCAGACAAAAGCAGAAAGCATGATAGGAAGAAAAGTAGGATAAGGAAGGAAAGAAAGAAAAAGAAGGGTAAGGCAGAAAAGTAGGAAAAGGAATTCAAAGGAAAAAAACAATGTAGAAAATCAAAAGCAAAAGCAGAAAGGAAAAGCAGGATAGAAAAGAAAAAACAGGATAAAGCAAAGGCAGAAAGCAAACCAAAAAAGAAAAGCTTCGAAGAAAGCTATCCTTATGCACTCCATCGGGCCACTTTAGACTAGTTGAATTACTCCACCAGTCTCCTTAAATATATAAAATAAGGAGAGTGCATCACTTGCATATCTTTTAACAATTTGAGAATTGAATTGAGTGCAATCGTGCCTCTATGACTTGGGAGATGTGCTCCTAGTCCAAGCTGGGAGATGTGTCTCTGCTTTTTATGAGAGGATGATGACATACAATCTTCATGATTCAGTTTTTTTCAGATCCTAAAGTCTGATCCAGTGAAATTCAAGCTTGTTGCAGATATTAGAGAGCCTTCCATTCATAATTCTAATGATGTCTAGTCTTTCTAAGATAGAGAATCCTATTTCTTATGTATTTATTTCCTGAGAGTTCTATGAGATGTATTTAAGATACTTATGGTTTTTATTGATGTAAAATTGAACTTTTGAAGTCGATTCTTTAGTTTGAATAAAGAAAATTCTGCCTTTCAGATTCATCTTTTGCACCTAGTCTAGATTGCCATGGAAAATAGCTAGTTTTCAGTATTTAATTAATAAATGAACTTCTACAACTCCAAATTTATTTATTTATATTGATTCAATTACTTAACATTCCAATGTACTCATTCCATGTATGAAACTAAGAATTCAATCATTCTTCCACTATTTGGAAAATCCTGAAGTTAAACTAGTTGTACAATCTCGGGAGGCAATTTTACTTGTTTGTTTGTGAAACCTCCTAAAAAATTATTCAAACTTTATGGAGAAAACATAAACTGATATTTGACTATAATTTAATTTTTTCAATACTTCTTGAGTCAAAATGTTTCACCATTGGCTCTTAGGTAGTGCATAGTTGAAGTTCTAGTTTGCATGTGCCGGGGTGCCCAGGATCCTTGGAGTAGACTTCAGCCTAGCTTATTTTTGAAACATTAATGGTACTAGTACATTGTCAAAAGGTTCTATAATCTAGCATGATCCTAATCCCTTCCACATTTTTTTGAATTTTCCTTTCTACATTAAGACAAGTCACTAGATTTCATTGTTTTTTCCTTTAAGTCAGTTAGTGTATCATCATATTTGATTGGTATATTACAGTGGTATCAAATCACTTTCCTCTACTCCTATGGAAATTAAGCTCTCAATTTGAATAAGTTTTAGCCATAATACTAGCACCTACTTGGGTTAATCTTGTCAGCAATTCCAAGCTTCTTTGATTCATTGAAGAAAACACCATCATGTCTTTCCTTGGTTTTTCTGATGGGAAGAATAGAGATGAAATGACCAGATATATGAAAAGGTGTAATGACTACATGGATTTGAGTTTTGATTGTAGAAAGGAATTTTCCTTCATAGAGTACTGTGTTTTGCATGACAAGCTTGAATAAAAAAGGTATGCTCAAAATTAAAATTCTCTCAAGAAGAACAAATCATCTATCTATGGGAATTTCATGAAACAATTTACAACCAAGGGTACAAAAAACTCTTCTGAAGGATATGTTTCAGGGAAGAGGACAACTACAATCATAAAACAACCTTCAAATCAACCAACTCATAGTGTAAATTATTATACTACACAAGATGGATAGGTTTCAAGCTGCATGACGGAGGATAGACAGGAAGCAAATTCACTTGAACATGAAGAAAGTTCTAATTAGTCATCTCGTGCCCAAGAAGAAGCCTTAACACTATATTCTCTCTTATTTGATGTCCAACCAAAGGAGGAAGAACCTTATGAAACAACTTTGAATATTTGTTGGGAACCCGTGTCAACCCTTCTCTTTACTTTGTTAGTATATTGTGGTTGGACACATATGATTTGTAAGTCATCCCATGAGTATATTGTATTATCCCACATTGTTAGTATATTTTTTTTGGAAGCATATTCTTTGTCAGTCATCCCGTGAGTATATTGTATTATCCCACATTGTTAGTATATTGTTGTTGGACGCATATGCTTTGTAAGTTGTCCCATGATTATATTGTATTATCCCACATTCATGGGGAGTAATAGTTGTTTATCTTAGACTTAGTATATAAGTACGTATTGAGGCCAATGAAGGAATCCACGAGTTATTTGTATTGAGCTTTCTCAAAGGAGGTTTCCCCCTCAAAGTGGCCTGCGATCAATAAATCCCTTATGTGTTCTACTATTTCTAATATATTGTGCATTTTCATCATTTAATTGTTGGAGGTTCCCCACATCTGGTATCATAGCACTTTCTAGGGCTTGGTGGGTGAAATTTCTGCCAAATTTTTTTTTTCGGTGGCTTCCATGCACTGTGATTATTGCAGTAGTTATTTTTCTTTGCATATGTATTATTCCTTTAAAATGCAGGCTCGGATGCAAGAATAATCCCTATCCGATTAAATGTGGGAAGTACCTGGGCATATCCCTAAAACTCATTGTGAGGAGTACCACAGGAACCCCGAAGTAGCTGGCCCATTGAGAGGACCTGCCAGCGAAAAGGGCAACAACCACTACCTGATTGAGTAGTTCCCACCTGTGTGGTAAAACAAGAGTTGTCATTTGTGGAAAATTGGTTATCAGTTTTACCTGATTCATGGAGTGAGGGGTAATGCCCCAATACACAAGTTGTTAGAGATCATTGGTTTCCAAGGTAAACCCCTGAACCTTTAGGAATCCAAGCATGCCTAAGGTCCATATCAATTCCGAAAAAAATAAAAATATATATGTATATATATTTTTTTTCTTTTCTTTTAACTTTGTTTCCCTTGAAAATTCACTGGAACCCCTGCAATTCCATTCTGCATATTTCCTTCAAGAGGACCCTATCCCAAATTCCACTTCTCGAAGCCAAAAATCCCACATCTATGTACTTTTAGGGTTTTCCATAACTTCTTCGATTTTTACCCAATCGCCTTCAAATTTTGCCACAATGTTCATTTCCTATTTCTACTTCTTTGTCCCTCTTGGAAAATTTTTCCCATTCTTTAACCCTGTCTCTGAAATCCCTATTTTTTACTTCCATGTCCATTAGAAACTATCCAAAACCTAGTCAAACCCCAATTACCCATCAGAGTTTTTCCCAAATCAAAATTTTCCCTTATTAAAGAAGTTTTTGTTTTTGTTTTTCTACCCATTCCTCAAAAAAATAAATATTGGTTATGGTTGTCACCCGCGCAGAAGAAAAAAACATGGAGGAAGAACTTGCAGCCATCAAGACCAAACTCCAAGATCTATATGAAAAAATTCTTGGCCTCCATATTCAGCCTTTAATCATGAAAAATAGACGACAGCCAGATTCTTCTGCAGACACTGGTTTCTCTTCTTCCAACACTTTTCGTGGGCCAAAGTTTGATTTTCCTTGCTTCAATGGTGATGATCCGACTGGATGGATATACCATGCAGAACAAGATTTTAGTCTGCATAATACTTTTGATGTCAACACAGTTCCAATTGCATCCTTTAATTTGGAACATGAAGCCCTTCAATGGTTTTGTTGGTACCTCAAGGTTCATGCAGAGCCAAAATGGATAGATTTTTGTCAACTCCTTTTGCAACGATTTGGCCCTAGTGCTTTTGATGACTTCATAGGCGCACTCACTAAACTTTGCCAAATTGGCACTGTGAGAGAGTATCAGACAGAATTTGAGAAACTGGCCAATCACACAGAAGGATTACCAAATGAATTCAACAGAAGTTGTTTTGTTAGTGGTCTGAAGGATGCAATATGATCTGAGGTTAAAATGTTTTGTCCCAGCACAATGATGGAAGTCCTTGGGTTGGATAAGTTGGAGGAGGAAAAGATCAAAGCCCAACAACACTCCGAATCCACTTTTTTTCCATTCAGAAATATGGTTTCCCAACGACCTCCCATCACGCCAACTCCTGGATAAATTCCTCTCAAGCATTTGTCTGAAGCAGAGATGCACGCACATAGAGAAAAAGGGATTTTTATAATTGTGATGAGAAATTCACTCGGCGACATAGATGTGTTGAGAAAAAGCTCTATCTCTTGGATGTGGATTGTCCGCCTACAACTCAAATTGGTGAAGAACCTCAGGATACAGTAGATGATCATGTCAACATTCAGTAGCCGCTTCTTGACCCTCCTTCTCAGGATGACCACCCAGAGATATCTCTCCATGCTTTAGTTGTAGTCACCACCCCACAAACAATGCAGGTCAATGGTTACTTCAAGAAGCTCACTCTTACAATACTCATTGATTTTGGTAGCCCTCATAACGTCCTTGACCCTCGGATCTCCAAACAAGCTGATTGTTTTGTCCATCCTTGCTCCATCTTTGAAGTCATGATTGCCAATGGGGGCACCTTAGATTGCAAGGGGAAGTGTCGCAATGTGCGTATCTTTATTAGAGATTATAATTTGTGCTCTAACATGTTTTCTTTTCCCTTAGGTGGATGTGATGTGGTTTGGGGCATTCAATGGTTATGCACACTTGGCCCCATCTTATGGGATTTTTCTGAACTTTGTATGCAGTTTTCATTCAATGGGAAAAAACACACATTGAAGGGATTACAACTAGGTTCTCTCAGCATCATCAGTTCACATCACATGGAAAATATCCTTAAGAAGATTTCACATGGTGTCATCGCTCAGCTCCTTTCCATTCAGATGCACCCATCAGGAATCTCCACTACTCCTTTGTATCTACAACAAATTTTGGATAGATATGCATGTGTCTTTTATGAACCAATGGGATTGCCATCTTCAAGACCACAAGACCATCATATTCAACTCCTTCCTAGAAGCGTTCCTCCTAACATCAGGCCCTATCACTACCCATTTCACCAAAAGACAGAGATTGAGATTCTCGTTTGAAACAAACTGAAACAAGCTATGTGTACTACACATGTTCTAGCTATGCCCAATTTTTCCAAGCCCTTCACTAGTGAGAAGGAAATGCTGGCCATTTTGCATGCAGTATAGAAGTGGCGGCCATACCTATTAGTAAATCATTTATGCATCAAAATTGATCACCAGAGTATGAAATATTTCTTGGAACAACGGGTCTCCTCCCCAACAAAACATAAATAGGTTAGCAAACTCATGGCTTATGACTATGAGATCACTTACAAAAAGGGTAAAAAAAATCTTGTGGCGGATGCTCTTTCTTGTACATTTGATGACCAAGTTTCTCTATCAGCTATTTCTAAGCCTATTCCAAATTGGTTGCAATTGGTTCATCAGGGCTATGTCAATGACTCCTCATTATCTCAAATCATCAAATGGTTGGCCAACAACCCTTTTAATGTACCGCATTACTCTTGGGATGGTGCTTCCCTGAGATACAAGGGTCGTTTGGTGCTTCTCCAAAGCACAGATATACAATAGGATGTCTCTTATGAACTCCATGCTTCTCCATCGGCAAGGCACTTTGGGTTCCTCAAAATGTATGAGCGGACATAGCGTAACTTGTTTTGGAAGGGAATGAAAAAGGCAATTCAACATATGGTGGTTGAATGTGATACCTGGAAATGCAACAAGGGTGAAATGACACTCCTTCCTGGATTGCTCGAACCCTTTCCCATACCTACATAGATTTGGACAGATATTTCTATGGATTTCACTAAAGGGATCCCTAAATATGGAGGGAATATAGTGATTTTGGTTGTGGTTGATTGCCTCTCCAAATATAGTCATTTTTGCTCCCTCATCCATCCCTATACCACCTCCTCAGTTGCATATATTTTCCTGGACCAAATCTTCTGTCTTGATGGAATCCCTTCTTCCATTGTCTCATATCGCGATGCAAATTTCACTAGTCATTTTTGGATAAAAATATTTCACCATAGTGGCACCAAACTGAAGATGAGTTCATGGTATCACCCACAAACAAATGGTCAGACTGAATTTATCAACAAATGTTTGGAAACTTATCTTCCTTGCTTCACTTCCGAACAACAATATCATTGGGAAAAGTGGCTCCCTCTCGCTGAATGGTGGTACAATACCTCCTATCACACTGCATCTAAAATGACTCCATATGAAGCAGTCTATGGTCAAGCATCACCAGTGATTCTTCCATATAGTGGACTCAAAAGAAGAAGAGCATTGTTGTTCTTCTAATCAATCCATGGTATCATTAGATTTGGAGGAGGAAGGTAAAATTCATGAGGAGTTGAGTATGTCACATTTCCTATCTAGCAAGGAGCATGAGCATGAACACATGGATGAATGTGTTCTTGAGGAGAAGCAAGAGCTTCTTGAGTTGATGGAGCATGAAAATATGCATGTGCAAGAAGGAGATTCTGAGTTGCTTGTGTATAAGGAGAGATATGATATGGAGGATGTGGACCAAGCACTTGTCTCGATGCCAAAGGAGAACATACCATTCAGATCTACAAGTAAAGGCACTTTTTTGTACAAGGATTGGATATATAAGTACATAATGGAAATGGAGATCGAAGGGTGCACCAAACTTGCATACTTTGGAAGAAGGCAAATTGGCATGACTCTCAAAGAGCCCCCCAGTGAACAAGAAAATCTGCATGCATGGAATATGCATGAGGAGTATTCATATCTGGAAATGAAGAGGGTAGATGCATGCATGATTATTGGATCAGCCAAAAATGAAGTATTTCCATTCACCATTTTGATGGGTGTCTCTTGTAGAAAGATTGGATTTCAATGGATGCTATGCATTAGGGAGCCTATTTTGCACTACCTAGTTCCTAACTTGCGATATTTTAGGAGGTATGAGAACATTGAGAGGGCTGTAAAGTGCCTCATGACCATACAAGGAATATCCATGAACATTCCTTATCATTTTGGAGGCATTGGATTTTTTCTACAAATGCATGAGAAGGGATTGGAATGTCCCCCACCAGGTAGACCAACTGACAAGGTGAAGAAGCATAAGGCTGAATTGATCATGGATGTGAAATCCATGAATATATTTCATTACAATCACTTGAAAAGGTTCAATGAGGGAAAGGAAAGGGACATCAATAATTCCTTTGATTGGAGACACATCAAACCAAGTTCTCTTGCATTTCTTATGAGCCTAGTGAAGATGAAGATCCGAATAGAGTACATGTGCATAAGGAACAAAGTCCTTAACATGGATATCAAGGAGGCCTTACACATTCTCCATGAAACACATGTTTTAGTTTCACAATATTGTTGTAGAGTTGCTTCATTGGAAGATTCATCTTTCCTTAAATCCATGGAGAAGATCCATAAAGAAATGACTACAATCCAAGGAAATTTTTCACATATGCTTTCTGACAGAGATTATTTGTATGATCTTGTTCGTATGTTGTAGGGAGCATCCTTGAAGGATGATTAAAAGATTTGCAATCTCAATAATTAGTTGATGGCCACTTAAGATTCTTTGAGAAGCACTCAAAGTAATCTCTTGGAATCCAAGATGGAGATAGAGAAACTTCACCAAGAGTTGCAGAGATCACACATTCCCTCCTACATTCCAGTCATCCATTCTCTTTTAGTTGATGACATTCAGAGTTCTATGGAGGAACCTCATGAGATGGTGGTTCATGAGGTGCATGATGATATGCATGTGTGTGAGGAGTTTAGAGATGCAGATGATGATTTCCAAGTACATACTATATTCTAGAGCGAAATTGGGCTTCTTCCTGGAGTGATTCATTGCTTCATTGAGGAGTTAGAAGAGCTCATGTGTGATGGACCAGCCTTTGATGGACTTGATGCATCCACATATTTGGCTTATAATTGTTGCAGAGAGTTGGTTCATCGTTGGACTAGTGGCAGAGAGTTGAGCCATTGGGAGTGTTCATATAGGGAAGAACCTTGAACAAGTTATACAACTTGACCATACCCGGACATTGTTCTCGTTTTTTGGGGGGTCAATTTTAGAAGTTGTTTTTACTCTCATTTCAAAAAGTATGTATAGTGGTAGCACCATTTTTCATTTTGAGCCATTTTTTTGTGTTTTTGAAACTTCTTGGTCATAAGAAAACTATAACTTTTATTGACAAGGGCCTTTTTCCAAACTTTACCTAAAAATCTACATTTAATAGCTAGTTATAGTAAAAACGATACACACATTTCTGAATTTTTGTAAGATTTAGAAGCTAGTTAGAATGAAAAATATATGCATTTTCAAAGTTTTTTCATTAAACTTTTATCTTAAAGAAGTCATTTTTCTAAACAAAATGAGAAAAAAAAAAGACATTTCAAACCATTTTTCAACGTATTTTCTACTACTTGATGTATAAAAATGATACCCTTTAACATTATTTTCCATAAAGTGATGATTCACATAAAATCAACAAAACATATACCATATATTTCTAAATAGCATACTAAAAACATGACCATTATTCTCACAATAAAATCTTCAATTCAAAACATTACAAAAATATCTTATCAAAAATTTGTCAACTTTGACATTTTCCTCAACGATATGAAACTAATCAACAATATCATGCAGCTTGAAATCTTCATCGAAATTGACATTTTTTGCTAGTTGGCTCTCTTCCTGGACCTCAATGTGTTCTTCCATTGGGTCCTCTACTTCTGCAAAATTCCCAAAGTGATATTTTACGAACATCCCTTTTAAAGGAGGTTGAGGCTATTTTGACATCTTTTCCACAAGTGACTCAGTAAATTCTCCTTTATTCAAGCCAACTTCTTGCATTTCATCTGGAAGAACTTTCATAGCATTAATTATTTGCTTGATATAATTGCACTGTAGTAGATCATTCTCAGTGGATGACTCTTTTGTACTTATAGAACTACCTTACTCTATCATGGAATCATCAAAATTCGTAATTGGGAGAGTGGAAGGTTGGTTGATATGCATAGTCTCCTCGTCCACCATAGAGTCATAAGTTCTCTAATCTAAATGGAAAAGGGATATATGTTCTACATAAATTTTAGGATTAATCTATCCTCATATGGATCCTTCAAAATAAGAGATTGTTCGCTGGTGAGCACTAGTTTAATTGGATGGGTAAAATAATCGCTACCTTCCTCCCGGGGAATCCATAATGGATCAATTAGTTCCACCACCAATTTTTCCAATGGCCCTAAAGTGTTATATTTTTGAAAGAAATACCTTTATTGATGGTCATGTTCCCAAACTAACATCCAATGTAGGCATCAATTGTTTCCATCCAACTCCTCCCTAGGATGAGGGGGTAACCTCCGAGATTGGATTTGGTGTTTAGGATCATGAAGTAAATGGGATATTCCCGGGAATTAACTATGACTATTATGTCTTCCAACATCCATTTTGGTTTGATAGTTGATATGCCATCCATTTGGAATGTTGTGGGATTTTGGCACATCATACTTTCCATTTTTAAGGTCTTCATGACCTCCTTTGTCATGATTTTTATTGTTGATCCTAAGTACACTACCATTTTTTGACTAGGTTTTCTACCAATATGCATTGTTAGGATGGGGCTACCTGGATCATGATATTTGGGGTTGTTTATCATTTATAACATAAGATCGTCTGATTTCCATATCATGTGGATGGTATGGAGATCTTGTTTCTTTCACCCTGGTTTTGTTAGGCATAGCTCCTTGATGGTTTTTCCATAGATCAAGACATCCTTTAAGGCTTCTAATAATGGAATTTTAATGAAGGCATGTCTCAACTTCTCGACAATAACGAAGTTTGGTTGGGATGGTTTCCTCACTTGGTTGATTATTTATGGAAATGGGGGTACTAATAGGGGCTTATGCTTAGTGGATTCCTGAGGTTTTTCCTACCCCCCATTAGTTTCCTTTGAGGGATATTTTTCGTCCTCAATATTTTCAAGCAAAGGTGGTGCAGCCAAGGTTTTTCCCGATCCAAGATGGGTCACTTGGAATTCTAATGTAGAGAGCGTGTAGGTTGGGTATTCGGTGACTTCACTGGAAAATGTAAGTTGGTTTAGCTGGTCGAATTGATTGTTTGGATTCTAAGAAGGTTTCGCTTGTAAGGAATGTCTAGTTGTCATTTGATTCATGGTGTGAGGAGGACGTAGAAAGATGATTATATCGGAAAGGTTGATTTTGAGAGGTTTTATAAGATTTTCGTTGGCCTAACCATGGCGCCCCTTGATTGAAATGATTTTATTGGTTGTAAGGCATATGTTGAGTCCAGGGAGTAGGTGGCGGTGGTTTCAAGTAGCGTTGAATAATCGGATATTATAGTGGATACCAAAGAGGTGAAATATATTGATTCTACCAAAAATAATTTTGATTTTGGGGGGTCCAGATTCATACTTGGAAATTGAGGTGTTGGCTACCCGAATGTTCGTTGATTGAAAAAGAAAACTTGTTCTACATTCTAATATGAGATTTGGTATGTTGTCTTCAAACCGGGTAATTGAGGGAAATTACTAGTATCGTTCCTTTCTTTGCAAATGTTGCAGATAAATTCGACAATAGCAAGTGGACATCCATTCCAAGGGTGCTTCCTTCGGAATTTTGGGAATAATATAGATAAATATTTTTCCATCTCCTCTTGCTTATGCTTTAGGTGCAGAGTATCCAACTGCTAGGATAGTGACTGTAGTATTTTGGTTTTCATCTGTTCAATCAAATTTCTAATTTCTACCTTTATGATCCCTATCATGGTGGTATTTTTGGTTGAGGTCCCAAAGGTCTTGCAAACTCTTCCCTTCCTCATATTGGCTCTTGAGTAATTATTAAACATTTATTTTATCTCATTGTATTTGAATTGATAAGTATCCCCAGTAGTTATCAAATCACACTTAACATAATGGAAAGCAAAACTTGCAACCAAATCAACTTATGGAAAATTACAGAATCATATGTAATGTACCCATTTTTTTTATACCACCATTGTTCACCCTTACCCATTCAACCTCATGAATCCTAGTGATAGTTTGGAATTAATTAATTAATGAGGGGTTACGTTTTGAGGAATTAATTTCAAAAGTATTTAATTTTACTTCCTTAAGTTTGAGATGCACTTGAAATTTTATATTTTCCATTAATAAATAGTTATCTTAATGAAATAAAGTGGATAATGATCCACAAGGGCGCCTTAGAGGATAAGCTTTGACCAAGAGATATCTTGCACAAGAAGAAAAGTTGAAACCAGTTAAAGCTAGGAAAGCAGGAAAAAGAAAGGAAAAGCTGGCACAAGGTAGAAAAGAAGTAAATCTCAGGAAAAGCATAATAAAGTAGAAAAGCAAAAAAGCAGAAAGGATGATAAGGAAAAAAAGCAGAATAAGGAAGGATAGAAATAAAAAGAAGGATAAGTCAGAAAAGAAGGAAAAGGAATTCAAAGGAAAAAATCAATATAGAAAATCAAAAGAAAAATAAAAAAAATAAAAAGCAAAAGCAAAAGCAGGATAAAGGAGAGGGAGAAAGAAAATCAAAGCAGAAAATATTGAAAGAAATATATCCTTATCCACTCCATCAGGCCAATTTATCCTAGTTGAATTACTCCACAAGTCGCCTTAAATCTATCAAATAAGGAATGTGCACCACTTGCATATCTTTTAACAGTTTGAGAATTGAATTGAGTGCAAATGTGCCTCTATGATTTGGGAGATGTGCCCCTAGTCCAAGCTGGGAGATGTGCCTCTGCTTCTTATGAGAGGATGTTGACATCCATTATTCATCATTGAGTTTATTTCAGGTCCTGAATTCTGATCCAGTGAAATTCAATATTGTTAAATAGATTAGAGATCCTTCCATTCATAATTCTAATGATCTCTAGTATTTCTATGATGGAGAATCCCATTTCTTATGTATTTATTTCCTGAGAGTTATATGAGATGTATTTAAGCTAATGATGGATGTTATTGATGTAAAATTGAACCTATGAATTCCATTATGTAGTCTGAATAAAGAAAAGTCTTCCTTTCAGATTCATCTTTTGAACCTAGTCTAGATTGCCATGGAAAATAGCTAGTTTTTAGTGTTTAATTACTAAATGAACTTCTACAACTCCAAATTTATTTATTTCTATTGATTCTATTACTTCACATGACAATATAATCATTCCATGTCTGAAACTGATAATTCAAAGCATTCTCCCACTGTTTGGAAAATCTTGAAGTTAAACTAGTTGTATAATATCGGGAGGCAATTTTACTTGTTTGTTTGTGAAACCTCCTCAAAAATTATTCAAGATTCCTAGAGAAAACATAAAATTATATTTAACTATCATTTAATGTTTTCAATCCTTCCTGATTCAAAATACTTCACCATTGGCTCTTAGGTAGTGCACAGTTGAAGTTCTACTTTGCATATGCTGGGGTGCCCAGGAGCCTTGGAGTAGACTTCAGCCTAGATGAATTTTGAAACATTAATGGTAATAGTACATTGTGAAAAGGTTCTATCAGCTAGCATGATACTAATCCCTTCCATATTTGTTTGAATTTTCCTTCCTACAGTGAGACAAGTCACCATATTTCATTGTTTTTTCCTTTAAGTCAGTTAGTGTATCATTAGATTTGATTGGTACATTACAGTGGTATCATATCACTTTCCTCTACTCCTATGTAAATTAATATCTCAATTTGAATAATTTGTAGCCATAATACTAGCACCTACTTAGGTTAATATTATCAGCGAGTCCAAGCTTCTTTGATTCATTGAAGAAATCACCATCATGTATTTCCTCGTTTTTTTTTATGGGAAGAGTAGAGATGAGATGAAAAGACATATGAAAAGGTGTAATGACCACATGGATTTGAGTTTTGATTGCAGAAATGAATTTTCCTTCATAGAGTACTGTGTTTTGCAAGACAAGCTTGAATACTAAAAAGGTCTGCTCAAAATTAAAATTCTCTCAAGAAGAACAAACCATTTATCTATGGGAATTTCATGAAACAATTTACAACCAAGAGTAACAAAAACTCTTGTGAAGCAGATGCTTCAAGGAAAAGGACAACTAAAATCATAGAACAACCTTCAAATCATCCCACTCATAATGTAAATTCTTATACTACACAAGATGGAGAGGTTTCAAGCTACATGATGGAGGATAGAGAGGAAGCATATTCACTTGAACAAGAAGAAGGTTCTAATTAGTCATCTTGTGTCCAAGAAGAAGCCTTACCACTATATTCGCTCCTATTTGATGGAAAACCAAAGGAGGAAGAACCTTATGAAACTACTTTGAATCTTTGTTAGGAACCCATGTCAACCCTTCTCTTTACTTTGTTAGTATTATTGAAACAGTTCTGTCAAAAAGAGTTCACTTCGCACTGCTGTCAACAAACACAAACCAAACACCCTTAAGCATCGGCCCAGAAAGGTTTTACCCTTTCCTGCAACACCTGCAGAGCGAGTGATTTCTCACCCGAGATGTCTAAGGGGGGCTGCAGGAACCAAGTTTCCACAGTAGGGAGAATACATGCGTTAAATCTTACATAGTTGCTAAAGAAACCCGAGATATGTCTTCGCATTATACTAACAATTCAACATCTACATCAACCGTATGTAATCGATGTTCGCATCAACATTAGATATTTGACATTCACATAAACTAGCATTATAGATTAATCGACAGAGAAACTAAATATCAGATACATTGCATCATTAAAACATTATTGATCATTCATAACATGGCAACACAGATAGAAAACACAGAATAGAGACATAACTGAACATCCTCATGCATCAACTCATCTCAAAATTTGTAGTACAACCTTTGCAGGAACAGTTCCAAGCAACTTAACGTGAAACAATATACATAGAGCAAAACTTGCCAAAGGCGGACAAATACATAGATGCGAGATATCATCGTCTAAGATCGATGCCCTTAGGATTACAATTGTCGTTCTATTTATAGACAACTATGGTAGTTACAAAATGGTCCAAATGACCCAATCTAACTAATTTAGACCATAACTTGTGCTTTCGTCGGCTTCTTATCCTTCACGAATGGTACTTTCCTCCATTGATGACCGTTTGTCGCTGTCGTCTTTCGCACTTCATGTGCTCTAGCCCCGTGCCAATAGGTATATTGTTGTTGGACGCATATGCTTTGTAAGTCATCCCGTGAGTATATTGTATTATCCACATTGTTAGTATATTGTTGTTGGACACATATGCTTTGTAAGTCCTCCCATGAGTATATTGTATTATTCCACATTCATGGGGAGTAATAGTTGTTTAGATTAGAATTCGTATATAAGTATGTGTTGAGGCCAATGAAGGCATCCATGAGTTATTTGTATTGAACTTGCTCAAAGGAGGTTTCCCACTCAAAGTGGCATGCGATCAATAAATCCCTTATGTGTTCAACTATTTATGATATATCGTGCATTTTCATCATTTAATTGCTATAGGTTCCCCACATCTGGTATCAGAGCACTTTCTTGGGTTCGCTAGGTGAAATTTCTGCAAAAAAAAAAAAATTAGTGGCTTCCAGGCACATGATTATTGTAGTAGTTATTTTTCTTTACATATGTATTGTTCCTTTCAATTCCAGGTTCGGATCCTAGAATAATCCCTATCCGCTTAACTGTGGTAAGTACCTAGACATAGCCCTAAAAATTATTGTGAGTACCATAGGAACCCCAAAGTAGATGGCCCATTAAGAGGACCTGCCAGCGAAAAGGGAAATGGCCACTACCTGATTGACTAGTTCCCACCCGTGAGGTAAAACAAGAGTTGTTGTTTGTGGCAAAGCAGTTATCAGGTTTACCTAAGCCATGGAGTGAGGGGTAATGCCCCAATACAGAAGTCGTTAGACATCAGTGGTTTCCGAGTGAATCCCCTAAACCTTTAGGAAGCCGAGAATACCTAGGGTCCATATCTATTGCCAGCTGATAAATAACATATTACATATGTCAAGAGCTATTGCACATCAATTCCAAAAAAAAAGTATATATATATATCTTTAACTCCGTTTCCCTTGAAAATTCGCTAGAACCCCTGCAATTCCATTCTACATATTTCCTTCAAGAGGACCCTATCCCAAATTCCACTTCCCGAAGCCAAAAATCCCACATCTATGTATTTTTAGGGTTTGTCATAACTTCTTCGATTTTCACCCAATCACCTTCAAATTTTGCCACAATGTTCATTTCCTATTTTTGCTTCTTTGTCTCTCTTGGAAAAAATTTCCCATTCTTTTACCCCACCTATGAAATCCCCATTTTCTGCTTCCTCGTCCATTAGAAAGTGTCCAAAACCTAGTCAAACCCTAATTACCCATCATAGTTTTTTCCCAAATCAAAATTTTCCCTTATTAAAAAAGTTTTTGTTTTTGTTTTTCTACCCATTCCTAAAAAAAAAAAAATCCTGGTTATGGTTGTCACCTGTGTAGGAGCAAAAAACATGGAGGAAGAACTTACAGTCCTCAAGACCAAAATCCAAGATCTATATTAAAACATTCTCGAGCTCCATCTTCATCCTTCATCCATGAATAATAGATGACAACTAGAGTCTTCTACAGACACTGGGTTCTCTTCTTCCAACACTTTTCATGGGACGAAGCTTGATTTTCCTCGCTTCAATGGTGATGATTTGACTGGATGGATATACTGGGAAGAACAATATTTTAGTCTACATAATAATTTTGATGTCAACAAAGTTCCACTTGCATCCTTTCATTTGGAACATGAATCCCTTCAATGGTTCCCTTGGTAGGCTCATGTAGAGCCAAAATGGTCATATTTTTTCCAACTCCTTTTGCAACGATTTGGCCCTAGTTCTTTTGATGACTTCACAGGCGCACTCACTAAAATTTTCCAAATTGGAATTGTGAGAGAGTATCAGACAGAATTTGAGAAACTGGCCAATCACACATAAGGATTTCCTGATGAATTCTACAGAAGTTTTTTTGTCAGTGGTCTGAAGGATACAACCCGATCTGAGGTTAAAATGTTTTGTACCAGCACAATGATGGAATTCCTTGGGTTGTCTAAGTTTGCGGAGGACAAGATCACAACCCAACAGTGCTCCAAATCCACTTTTGTTCCATTCAGAAATATGGTTTCCCAATGACCTCCCATCACACCAGCTCCTGGAGCAACTACTCTCAAGAATTTGTCTGATGCAAAGATGCGGGCACATAGAGAAAAAGGGGCTTTGTTATAATTGTGATGAGAAATTCACTCGGGGACATAGATGTGTTGATAAAAATCTCTATCTCTTGGATGTGGATTCTCTTCCTGCAACTGAAATTGGTGAAGAACCTCAAGATATAGTAGATGATTAGGTAGACATTCAATAGCCGCCTCTTAACCCTCCTTCTCAGGATGACCACCTAGAGATATTTCTCCACGCTTTTGTTGTATTCACCACCCCAAAAACAATGCGGTTCAAGGGTTAATTCAAGAATCTCCCTCTTACAATACTCATTGATTCTGGTATCACTCATAACTTCCTTGACCCTCAGATCGCCAAACAGGTTGATTGTTTTTTGCATCCTGGCTGCAGCTTTGAAGTCATGATTGCCAATGAGGGAACCTTACCTTGCAAGGGGAAGTGTCGCAATGTGCATATCTTTATTGGATATTATAACTTGTGCTTCGACATGTTTCCCTTTCCCTTAGGCGGATGTGATGTGGTTTTCGGCTTTCAATGGTTACACACACTTGGCCCCATCTTATGGGATTTTTCTGAACTTTGGATGCATTTTTCAGTCAATGGAAAAAAACACACATTGAAGGGTTTACAACCAGGGTCTCTTAGCATCATCAGTTCACATCACATGGAAAATATCCTTAAGAATAATTCACATGGTGTCATCGTCCAGCTCCATTCCATTCAGATCCACCCATCAAAAATCTCCACTACTCCTTTGTATCTAAAACAATTTTGGATAGATATGCATGATTTTTTGCTGAACCAGAGGGATTTCCACCTTCAAGACCATAGGACCATCGTATTTAGCTCCTTCTTGGAAGCATTCCTCCCAACATCATGCCCTATTGCTACCCATTTCACCAAAATACAGAGATTGAGAGGCTCGTTCGGAACAAACTGAAACAAGTTATGTGTACTACACCTATTCTAGATATGCTCGATTTTTCCAAGCACTTCACTAGTGAGAAGGAAATGATGGCTATTTTGTATGCAATACATAAGTGGCGGCCATGCCTATTAGGGAATCATTTCTGCATGAATATTGATCACTGGAGTCTGAAATATTTCCTGGAACAACGGGTCTCCTCCCCAGCACAACAGAAATGGGTTATGACTATGAGATCACTTACAAGAAGGTTAAAGAAAATATTGTGGGGGATTTTCTTTCTCGTACATTCGATGACCAAGTTTTCTCTTTCATCTATTTCTATGCCTATTCCAAATTGGTTGCAATTTGTTCAGTAGGGCTATGTGAATGACTCCCCGTTATCTCAAATCATCCAACGGTTGGAAAACAACCCTTTTGTTGTATTGCGTTGCTCTTGGGATGATGCTTCCCTGAGATACAAGGGTCGTATGGTGATTCCCCAGAGCACAGATCTACAATAGGGTGTCTCCTATGAATTCCATGCTTCTCCATCGAAAGGGCACTCTAGGTTCCTCAAAATGTATGAGCCGACATGGCGTAACTTCTTTTGGAAGGGAATGAAAAAGACAATTCAATAGATGGTGGTTGAATGTGATACCTGCCAACGCAACAAGGGTGAAACGACACTCCTTCTGGGATTGCTCGAACCCTTTCCCATCCCTACACAGTTTTGGACAGATATTTTTTATGGATTTCACTGAAGGGCTCCCTAAATTTGGAGGGAAGACAATGATTTTGGTTGTGGTTGATCGACTCTCCAAATATAGTTAGTTTTGTGACCTCGGCCATACCTATACCGCCTCCTCAGTTGTACATATTTTCCTGGACCAGATCTTCCATCTCCATGGAATCCCTTCTTCCATTGTCTCAGATCGCAATGCAACTTTCACCAGTAATTTTTGGACATAACTATTTCGCCACACTGGCACCAAACTGAAGATAAGTTCAGGGTATCACCCACAAACAAATGGTCAGACTAAAGTTATCAACGAATGTTTGGAAACTTATCTTTGTTGCTTCACCTCCGAACAACAACATCTGTGGGAAAAGTGGCTCCCTCTTTCTGAATGGTGGTACATTACCTCCTATCACACTACATCTAAAATGACTCCATATGAAGCAGTCTATGGTGAGGCACCGCCAGTGCTTCTTCCATACACCCCCATCAATTCACCAATTCAGGAAGTTGACACGGCTCTTCGAACTCGAGATCAGATTCTTCGCATTTTGCAAGACAATCTTCACATGGAAATAAATTGAATGAAACATCAAGCTGATTAACACCGTTCTGAGCTCACGTTTCAAGTAGGTGATATAGTTTTTCATCTACATCCTTACAAGCAATCATCCCTAAAACTCAAAGGGCGTCATAAGCTAGCTCCAAATTTCTATGGGCCATATAAGGTTCTTCAGAATATTGGGTTCGTTTCTTATAAATTGGAACTTCCTCCTTCCCGCATTCATCAAGTATTTCATGTCTCTTGTCTAAAGAAAATTCTTGGCACCAACATCAGAGGAAAATTGTTTTACTAGAACTGGATAATGTATGATCCATCAGTTTTGAGTCGGATTCCATCCTCAATAGGTGCACTCGTCAGCTTCGTTCTCGATCCATCACAAAGGTATTAATTAACTGGCATGGAATGCAACCAGAGGATGCTACATGGGAACCACTCCCTCAGATTTAGCAACAATTTCCACATCTAAAGCTTTTAGGACAAAGATTTTTCTAAGGGGGAGGGGATGTTAGGAACCCGTGTCAACCCTTCTCTTTACTTTGTTAGTAAAGTTTGTTAGTATATTGTTGTTGGATGCATATGTTTTGTAAGTCATCTTATGAGTATATTGTATTATCCCACATTGTTAGTATATTTTTCTTGGATGCGTATGCTTTGTAAGTCATCCCATGATTATATTGTATTATCCCACATTCATGGGGAGTAATAGTTGTTTAGCTTAGACTTAGTATATAAGTACGTGTTGAGGCCAATGAAGGCATCCACGAGTTATTTGTATTGATATTTATCAAATGAGGTTTCCCCTCGAAGTGGTATGCGATCAATAAATCCCTTCTGTGTTCTATTATTTATTATATATTGTTCATTTTCATCATTTAATTGCTGGAGGTTCCCCACAATATTACAGTGGACTCAAAATAATAAGAGCACTGTTGTTCTTCTAATCAATTCATGGTATCATTATATTTGTAGGAGGAAGTTCAACTTCATGAGGAGTTGAGTATGTCACATTTCTTATCTAGCATGGATCATGACCATGAATACATGGCTAAATGTGTTCTTGAGGAGAAGCAAGATCTTCTTGAGTTGATGGAGTGTGAAAATCTGCATGTGCAAGAAGGAGATTCTGAGTTGCTTGTGTATAAGGATAGATATGATATGGAGGATGTGGACCTAGCACTTGTCTTGATGCCAAAGGAGGACATACCATTCATATCTATTTGTAATATAAGTACATAGTGGAAATGGAGATCCAAGGGTGCACCAAACTTGCATACTTTGGAAAAAGGAAAATTGGCGTGACTTTCAAAGAGACCCCTAGTGAACACAAAAATATGCATGCACGGCATATGCATGAGGAGTATTTAGATCTGAAAATGAAGAGGGTAGATGGATGCATGATTATTGGATCAGACAACAATGAAGTATTTCCATTCACCATTTTGGTGGGTGTATCTTGTAGAAAGTTTGGAGTTCAATGGATGCTATCCATTGGGGAGCCTATTTTGCACTACCTAGTTCCTAACTTGATATCTTTTAGGAGGTAGGAGTACATTGAGAGGGTTTCAAATTGACTCATGACCATACAAGGAAAATCCATGAACATTCCTTATGATTTTGAAGGAATTGGATGTTTTCTCCAAATGCATGAGAATGGATTGGAAGGTCCCCCACCAGGTAGACCACCTTACAAGGTGAAGAAGCATAAGTCTGAATTGATGATGGATGTGCAATCCATGAATATATTTCATTACAAGCACTTGAAAAGGTTCAAGGAGGGAAAGGAAAGGGACATCAAGATTTCCTTTTATTGGAGACACATCAAAACAAGTCCTCTTGCATTTCTTATGGGCCTAGTGAAGATGAAGATCAAGATAGAGTACATGTGCATAAGGAACAAAGTCCTTAATAGGGAGATCAAGGAGTCCTTACACATTCTCCATGACACACATGTTTTAGAGTCACAATCATGTTGGAGAGCTGCTTCATTGGAAGATTCATCTTTCCTTAAAGCCATTTAGAAGATCCAGAAAGCAATGGATATAATCCAAGGTCATTTTTCACACATGATTTCTGAAATATATTATTTGTATGATCTTGTTCATATGTTGTAGGGAGAATCCTTGAAGGACGATGAAAATATTTTCAATCTCAATAATGAGCTGATGGCCACCCAATATTATTTGAGAAGCACTCAAAGTTCCCTCTAGAAATCCAAGATGGAGATAGAGAAACTTCACCAAGATCACACATTCCCTCCTATATTCCAGTTGATAGAGTTATAGATATAGCTAAACTAGCTTACCTATCTTAGAAATCAATAACATATTAAAGTAAATAAGAACAGAAAGAGAACAAGGAAGAGAATACAACAGATATACGTGGTTCACCCAATTGGGCTACGTCCACGGGAAGGTTGTCTTCTATTATCTCCAGAAATCTCTTTCAATCTTACAAGAGAGCAACTACAAATAACCCCAATACAATATATCAGAGCTTGTGATCACAATACCATGTGTTGATGCTATCTATGAGCGTATATCACTATACCATCATGTTGTTATGATGTGACTCCCTTGACCGTATTATATACCAAGAGATGTGGGGAATTACTCTCACATATTGCATGTGGGATAATATAATTCTCCATAATAACATCTCTTTATATAATTATGGATATCAAGAGTATACTTTACCATAATGAATATGGGATATAATGTATTACTCTTTTAGATAAGATTGTGGATAAATTCCGACATAATACAAAGACATTATTACCTTTCAAGGAATATAATTAATATATTCCAACACTCCCCCTTAATAATGGCTAGGAGAAAATACCTCACTAACACTAAGTAAGTAAGGAGTAATTACTGCTCCCCCTTGATGACAACTTCCCTCATCCCAAGTAAAGAACGAATATGTGGCATAATTTGTTGCTGTTAAGGATTTAGTGAAGATATCGTCTTCCTGATGCTCGATAGGACAATACTCAAGAGAAAGAATATCATCTACGATGAGACCTCGAATGTAATGAGCATCAAGGTAGAGATGCTTTGTCTTAGAGTGATATACCAGATTATAAGCAAGCTGAATTGCACCCTGATTATCACATTTCAACATAGTGGATGATTTCAAGATAAGACCAAGCTCAGTGAGAACATGTTGTAACCAAACTGATTCTTTGGCTGCTCTATACTCTACTTCACATGACGATAAATAAAGAGTCTTCACATTCTTAGTGGACCAAGAAATCGGACCTGAACCAAGTTGAAAAACATAACCATCAGTTGACCGTCGATCAGAGCTGTCACCTGCCCAGTCATAATCTGTATATCCAGAAAGTGAAACTATAGCACCGCTCGAATAAAAGACACCATAGTACAATGTCCCATGTAAATATATTAGAATTCTATTGGCTTCCTTCCAATGACTTTCATGAGTTTTCTACATGAACCGAGAAACCATACTAATGGAAAAAGAGAGATCTGATCTATTGTGATTTAAATATATCAAACTACCCACGAGTTGACAATAAAGAGTAGCATCAACAAGAGGAGTAGTACACTCATCAAGGAACAATCCTATGCCATATGATTCATTTTATCAGCACAAGGACACCTCCTTGAGGGCATTTCTGAATGGCCTCTTATCCATGTGAGTTTGACACTTCAAACTTTTTTATTTAATATGCAAAACACTTTTTCCTTCACTTTTGGCAGATTGATTTCTTGCTCATGTGATCACCATAAGGAAAAATACAAGCATGGTTGGATAGCCACTTCAACAATGAACAATAAAATTTCAATTGTATTGACACACACACAACATCTGGCAAGCATTTGAAAGTGGTCTTCCAAACTGCTGATTTGACACTTTGGCAAAATTAGCAAACCCTAGGTTAGTATGATGAGATTTTTCTTTTCATCAATTTTGAAGTGTGAGAAACTCAATGGATGGAGGCCAACAAGGTGACTCCATATAAATCAATTTCACCCCTTGAATCCTCTTTCTCTCTCCTCGGCGGGCATTACCAGTGATTTTACACTTAGAAAATTTTTGCACTTTCCTAGACTTGGTCCAATCTTCCTGAAACACTGTTTTGGCAAATCCATAACTTCTTCCTCCGGCATGCTAAAGACAAGATGAGGACATTGTTAGAGAGAAAAATTAACAACCTATAGGATGAACATATGGTGCGGTCATTTTCTTCAACCCACAAACTATGGAGGGCATTTCCCTGAGGCCACTTAGGCAATTTTGCTACTTTGGTGTAAAAGCAACCTGAAACCTTGTTTTGGCAAGCTGTTAACTTTGTGATCAAACACCTTCTGTGAAAACTAAGACCATGGAAAGATAGCCTATTTGACAATCTAGAGCATGATAGTTCCAAATAATTTTTATTATTCTCTCATGAGGCACGGCGGGCATTTTTCCAATGCCACCTGGACTAGTTTTCCAACACTTAACCATTTCCAAGAATTTCTCCAAGGTTTATTCTGAAACCCTATTTTGGAAGGCTTATAACTTTCTCCTCAGACATGCTTATGGGAAAATGAGACCATGGTTAGATAGCCACTTTAACAAGCTATATCGAGATATGATGGTGCTTGCATTTTTCTCAAACCATGAATTATGGCGGGCATTTTACCAAGGCCACTTGGACTAGTTTTCCAACACTTGGCCATTTTCAAGAACTTCTCCAAAGTTTATCCTGAAACCCTATTTTGGCAGACTTATAACTTTCTCCTCAAACATTCTTGTGGAGAATTGGGACCATGACTAGATATCCACTTCAACAAGCTATGTCATGATATGATGGTGTGTGCCATTCTCTCAAACCATGAATTATGGCGGGAATTTTCCCAAGGCCACCTGGACTAGTTTTCCAACACAGCCATTTTCAAGAACTTCTCCAAAGTTTATCCTGAAACCCTATTTTGGCAGACTTATAACTTTCTCCTCGGACATGCTTATGGATAAATGAGACCATGACTATATAGCCACTTCAACAAGATATAGCCTGATATAATCGTGCGTTCATTTTTCTCAAACCATGAATTATGGCAGGCATTCTCTTAGAGAATGTTTGACTACTTTTTCCATACTTGGTGAATTTCCAAAGTTTCACAAACTTGCCAAACTTTCCAAGAATGATGTCAGATTGCAACATTGACTTAATGATTGCACTAGAACACCATCATGCATCTTTCCATCTTCATCACACATGTCACATCATCATACATGCCACGTCATGACTTGTAGCTCCATTTTGGAAACTAGGGTTTTGCTCAATAAGGGAGTTTGAAATTTTTGCACATGGGGGTCAACTTTGCAAAATCATTGACCGGGGACTTATGGCTAGTGTTCCCAGTGGGAACCTTCCTAGACATACTTGCGGGACTCCTCGGGACCTGGTTTTGTTGCACGGTTGGAATTCTATGGCCCCGATAGGTATCCAACAGGTGTCCCTGGAGGCCTTTTGGATGCAAGATGGAACGAGCCATAGAATGATGTTATTGCCACCATGACTAGGTTATTTTTGAACCAAGAATGGGTATCGAGATGTACCAAGTGTAAGTAAGGAAAACAAGGGGCACATTCCATAAGTGACATTTCTTAGGCTCAATCCCCATGAAAAATATCTAGAATCTACAAAGCATTCTCATTCTTGGGGATTCTTTACTGGGTATTAGGTCTTCAATAGCATGGATGGATCTTGAGCCATTTACAATATTTTATATGGTGATGGTGACAACATGGGTAGGAAGAGCATGGTGGTGATGTTCATGGTAGCATGGTGATGGTGAAAACAACCATGAGGATAGTGATAATGAGCATGGAGATGGTGATGGTGATAGTGAGCATGAAAATGGGTATGAGGATGCAGATATTATGGTTTACTTAGATGGGACAAAAAAACAAAGAAAACAAATCCATGACGAAACTTGTGCAGTTTATCAAGTTGTACCAAGTCTATGCAATTTATCAATCTATCAAGCTACAATGTCTGGCTGCAATAGTCAAAATATTAATGTCAATACTCAATGAGACCACGAAAAAAAATCATAGCATACATGTACACCACATACCTATAACATAGTACACAATAAAACATGCAAACCACATACCAGATTACCTACCTATGGTCATTCGACTAGACCATCAGGATCAACTCAAATACCAAGGGTTTCCTTTAACCTCTCGTGCTCGGAATAAGGAAATAAGTATAATGCCTTTGATGAGTTATTGGAGGTTTTTTCCAATAACTATGTTTGTATAATGGTATACAATCTCACTCGGTCTATAATCTTCATTTGTATACCCTTTTCTATTTGCTAAGTGGGAAACCTGGTTCAAATATTCTCCCTTTATAACCATCAACCCAATTGGAAAATCATTGGCCTCAGAGTCTCGTAATGGGACATTTAGGGTTTGATTCCCCTCTAAGAAACGTGCCAGCCAATAGTCGGTGCACCATGCATTGCGTCTCGGGGAAACCACTATGTATATGTGCCCTGGAGAAAATATAGTTCCAACGTTTCATTCAAATAATTAGACACAACTAGTTGTCAAAATTATCAAAAATATACAAAGCTAGAGGGCATGTTCATGATGGCCATGCACGCCCGGGAGCCTTCGGATTGTAAATGACCCCCTTGAGCAAGATTGGAATGACCTTCACTTAGCAAAACCCTAGATCCAGAGGTGGCACAATATAACCATTTTCGAGACTTCGAGGCACAGTGTGGGGGGGGCCTAGCTAGAACCCGGCGCCTCGCATCCATCGGAATCGACGGATTTGCGATCAGAGTCACGGTTTTGATGCTACGGGCATTTTCATCGGGCACCCCAAGGCTAGTCAGGGACACTTTGAGGAATTGCTCTGGGGGCAAGGAACCCAAACCGACAAGCGAACTTAGGTTCTATCTGCTCCCACATGTGCATGCAACCATTGTGAATGTGTTCACAATGGCCACGCATACCCGGGATCTTTCGGATCGTAAATGACCCCCTTGAGCAATATTGGAATGGCCTTCACTAAGCCAAACCCTAGCTCCGGAGATGGAACAATAGCACCATTTTCGATACTTAGAGGCATGGTGTGGGGGGTACCCTAGTTGGAAATCAGCGTCCTGGATCCATCAAAATTAAAGGATTTGCGATCGGAGTCACGGTTTTGTTGTTGCGGGCATTTTTATCGGGCACCCCGGGTCATTCAGGGACACTTTGAGGAATTGCTCCAGGGGCACAGAACCCAAACCAATGAGCGGAATCGGGTTTTGTCCACTCCCACATGTGCACATGGCCATTGTGGACATGTTCACAATGGCCACACACGCTCGGGAGCCTTCGGATGAGAAATGACCCCCTTGAGCAAGATTGGCATGGCCTTCACTGAGCAAAACCCTAACTCCTGAGATGGCACAATATCACCGTTTCTGAGACTTCGAGGCACGGTGTGGGGGTCCCCTAGCTGAAAATCGACGTCTCGGATCCATCAGAATCAATGGATTTGCGATTAGAGTCACGGTTTTGATGCCACGGGAATTTTGGTCGAGCACCCCGGGGCCATTCAGGGACACTTTGAGGAATTGCTCCGAGGGCACAGAACCAGAACCAACAAGTGAACTTTGGTTTTGTCATCTCCCACACATTCATGTGGCCATTTTGGACATGTTCACGATGGCCATGCATGCCTGGGAGCCTTCGGATGAGAAATTACCCCATTAAGCTAGATTGGAATGGCCTTCACTGAGAAAAACCCTAGCTCCGGAGATGGCACAACATAACTGTTTCTGAGACTTTGAGGCATCATGTGGGGGGGGCCTAGTTTAAAACCGACATCCCGGAATCGACGGATTCATGATTGGAGTCATGGTTTTGTTATTGCGGCCATTTTGGTCAGGCACCCCAGGGCCATTCAGCGACACTTTGAGGAATTGTTCCAGGGACACGGAACCCAAACCAGCGAGCAGACTTGGGTTTCATCAGCTCCTGAGCGTTCATAAAGGAGCTTCCAAAATACCATATAGGACATGTCTTAGGGTTGTTTGGCTCCCAAGTGTTGATGTGTTGTTGATACATATGAAAAATGGCTAGGTAAATGTTTCTAATGAGATTAAATGAGGGTTTTGCTTACTTAAATCCCTAAGGACACACCTCACACAAGAGTTCATACACTTATAACCACATCGTGATGCTCCCTGAGATATTTGGACAATATTGAGAATATGTGAGCCATTATAGAGTAACACCTTTGACCTCCTAATGTTATGTAAACACATAAGAAAGTGTTTTACCATAATTCAATTAGAGAGGATATGCCATAACGCTGGTACCAACTAGATGTCCCCATTTTTATATGGCATATGGAAAGGTAGGATAAGTAGATTGAAGGTAGACTAGAGGTATCTTTGAGCTGGTTGAAAGTGTCTCTATCAAGTGTCTCGAGCCATGGATAATGCCTTAAATAATAATAGTTGATCTCTGAAGGCTATCATTTGCCTTTGATTGTTGACCTCGATGCAATAAGTAGGTTGTGTACATTAGGTATGGGTCTTGGGACCATGAACATGTTCAATGGAGAAAAGATATGCCTTATACCCTAAGCAAGGCTTCTATGCATTTATCACTCAGTATGGGTTTTACAGCACTAAACATGGTCAAACGATGAAACCTTGACCTTAGGATCTAAAGGAAGTTTCCAAGGATAGGGAAAATGTGAATCCTTAACCAACCACATAAGATTGGTCTAGTATAACTTAAATATTTGAATGCCGATATGGACACCATTAGTATGTTTTGAGATTTATGGGTGGACCTCAAATCCATAAACATGATTTGGATAAGGAGACCAAAATATCAAGGCTATAAATATATATTTATGGCTTGGGACCAACGATCAATTTGATGGGTCATTTGTAATGTTTCAAGGCATCATTCATGAACCTTGGTCCCTAGAAGGTGCCTTTAGAGCCCAATGCATAATTCAAAATTCAAAATATTTGAAAGTGACATTTAGGTGTGTAATTGTGTTTGAGAAGATGATGTTGTGTGTTATTTTATACTAATATTTGTATGGTTTTCTTTGTGCAAGTGTGTATGTAAATCTTTGCCTATGTGTGTTTTTTCTAACATGTAAATTTTTGTATATGTGCATAGATATTTGCATGTGTTCATTGTGATTTGTGAATGACAAATGTGTACTCATTTATGTGTATTGATTCTAATTTCTATTGAATATTATGAAATGTTATAATATAAGATGAGTTTTCAATCTTGTTTAAATGCATGTGAAGTTTTCCTAAATGGATGGAAACTTGAAATGGAGTGGTTGGTGTAAAACATCAATGTATTGTAATAGTAACTTAATCATAACTCAAACATCAAATAAATGACATAAGATAACGATATCAAATAAACTATCTAACATGAATAACATTAGACATGCATGAATAAACAATCACATGACTATACTATGTACCTCAATCAATTAGGCCTTCTGGATCATCTCGATTTTTTATTGTCTCAAACAACCTCTCGTGCTTTGCATGAGGTAGTAAGTAGCGTACCTTGTTTGATGTCTTCGTTGAAATTTTTTGTAGTTGGATGTTTGTACCAACGAGCAAGTGCGTAAAGTGATACACCCGTGAACCTGGTCTATAATCTGTGTATGTGTATCCATTTCTCTTCAGTCCCTTTCCATCTATTGTAAGATATTCCCCCTGGACAACCATCGATCCAGTCAGAAAGGTAATGCCTTCACTATTAGTTAATTATGCGAGGAGGGTTTGCTTCCCCTTGATGCATCGTTCCAACCAATAATTCGTCCCAATTACACTGTCTGTCGAGGAGACAACTGAGTAGATGTGTCCTGCAAAAATGCATTTTACGGTCATATTCCAAGAAGTAATGGTTTGATAACTTGGATAATTACAAAAAAAAAGAGGGAACTGGGATATGCATGCAGAAATGTTTACCTGGTTGTACAAGATCAGATATATGATCATATTCATTAGAAATAGAGGATTGGAATTCCTCTAACTAGATTGTTTCAACAACTGCACATGGGTCCACTGCAAGTTATACATGATCCCATTCATCAACCCAATCCATTGATTCACACTCATCCCATTCACAACTGCTGCAAGGCCCATAAAAGCAAGCAAGTTTCCACATCCATATTTCAAATAAGGGGTTGTTTGAGCTTCGAACCGAATGAATTCCATGAGTTCCTTGCACAGTACTACAACTATAAGAACGTGATCGATCTATATCAACCACATGCCATAAATTTATGACAACATGTACTCTACCTATTGGTTTGTGATGCTCTGTGGTTCGATCTGAAATTTTGTAGAGCACCATTGAACTATGGATTTTGCATCCCGAATATGAGGGTTTGTCATGCACCTCATCTCCTCCCTTCGTAGGGAAGTTTTGAGACATGCTCCATCCCCATCATGCTCTCCCTTTCCATGCCCGTTCTCAAAATAGTTCCATATATGTAGCAAATCATAAGTCTTGTGAAAAATACTCAACCACTGGAATACACTTGCATTTTTGAACTGGCCTGCACAACCATCTAACCATATCCAATGATTATTCATCTGTATACCTCTCTCCTTCATCTGATCATAGAAAATTATGAAGCAATGCTACACATAATGCAGGTCATGGCACATGTCGCCACTGATGTAGAAGTTGGTCTCTTTCAATATTATCCTCATGTCATTGCTGCTCTCTAGAGCGTGCCTATACGTGATATGGACCATTATGCTAACTTGGTATGAATGGTAGTATTGACTTTGAATCTCATTATGTGGATGCAGGGTGTAGTTTTCAGCAAATTCCACAACCGACAATATTGTGTCATTGGGAAAGGTGTCCCTGCACTATCTGTACTGTTCATCCTGCCATCGTGCTACATGGACATGTTGTACATATTGGTCGGTCTTTTGGTAGAATTCCTTCACGAAATCGCAAATTTGTACCTGGTGCCACAAAACCAAGGGAATTAATACAACGTGACATTTTCAATTTGAATATATATGTACAAATTTAACATGTACAGTATGAAAGTATGCAAACTTAGATTACCTATGACTTCACCAATGCAATTTTTTTCTTTCCTTCGCACTATCTACTTGATATGTTATGTACTTGAAGTTCTGCATTTCTACTGACATCCTCCCAAATTTGTGCTCCTTGGTTTTATGGATGCATCAGCTCAATAATGCAAATCCACTGCACCTGGAACATGTCCCATATAAACATGATCTTTTATAATATTTTTGTCCTTTAGGTCTTGGACACATTATGCTATGTATAAATTCTCTAGATGCATTCGGTGGTTGTAACGATGGGTAATCCTCCACAATGTTAGTATGCAAATCACAAAATATATGTCTATATGTATCATAATAGTACTCAAATTCTACATGGTATCTACAGCAACATGTGTTGCAATCAATGCAAATTCTAACATACTAGGATTTGAATTTTTCAAAGTACTTTTGGCCCAAGTTCAATTGTGTGTGCTCATTCTTGAACCTCTCATAGAGTTTCGTTTGTGTCGTGTCAAGGAAGTGCTTGACATGGGGTTCACACCCCTTAACACCTTTTCTGAACCTTAACACATCTCTTTGATTCAATGACGGTCTACCATTATCATGCCAAAACTTTTGTACTAGTTCTTTAACAACATCAATAAGCTTCATGTCTGAACGAGCTAACCTACCAACAAAGGACCAACAATATTTTTGGCCTGGGGTCTCAAGTTTTTCTCTAATAACAGAATACTTTTGAATAGTCGTTATATCTACTTTAAATATTTTACATGTGTGTGATAGAAGGTGACGTTGCATTATGGATTTGTCTACAATCGATTCCGACAGTACACGACGGGCCACATTAAAATATTTTGTACGAGAATTTTTTCCAATCAAATTAAATGCAGACTGTAGATTTCTAACAACATGATTGTTGGCCTCTAAAATTTTAACTACCTTTATGCCCAAAATTCTCCTAACATGAGCTAGAGAATGTGATTTTAACAAAGCCAGAAATAATTGACATTTTGCTACTTCGGTTTTGGATTCAAAAAATTCTTTGATTATCCTGTTACAATGGAAATCAATAGTGCATTTGGGCAAGTTACCTTCAAGTCCTGAAAATGAACTTTCATCCACATGAATATGTCTAGGAGTTATATTTCGTCCCCTTGATAGTCGAGGCAAGGGATTCAGAAAGGAAGTACGAGTCTCTTCACCAGTTTGTTGTGGCCCTTTGTTCACAATTTGGTCCTGCAAGGGAGTGTGTTCGACATGTGTGTGCTTTTCTTGAGGAGGTTTCCAATTAACAACTTGTTCAACATCCATCCCTTCATACTCAACATCAAGAAAGATTTGATTGACTTCAACCACTTCGTCATTGAGTGTTGATGGATCTAAGGCACTAACATTTTGATGTCTACAGTTTTCCATGTACAACCTGGCCTTTTCTCTTATCTCATGGGCCTTTTCAGGGGGCGGCTCCTTCCTTCTAGAATTTCTTTTATTATTGCGTCTGTTGCCCATATTCAATACGTTTTTAACAAAACAAAAATATCACCCTTGTAAGAATGAACAACAAATAAGATATTAAAACTTGATTTGCATGATTATTAAAACTCGATGTAGCAATTGATTATGTACAACAACATCTAGTGAGAATTTTTTCATATAATCTTAAAAGCTATTGAGAATGCCCTAGATATAACAACAACATTGCCTCTAGGAACTCAATTGGATGGTATTGGATGGTGGTATGGGATGTTAGTAGGAGCACATTCCCTACAAAAGGAGAAGCTCCTACCCACTTCATTTTTATGTTTTGGATGAAGGAAAATAGCCCCAAAATATTAAGAGTTTTCAATTCTTTAGGTGTTTGTGTGAGTTGTTGTAGTGAAACCATGAGGAATTCAACAAATGTTTGTGTACTAGATGGAATTATGTGATTATGAAAGGTTATTGGTGGTGATGCAAGCAAGTTTTTTTATCATCTTCATGAAAGGTTGAAAGCATTGCTTGGTGCATGTTGTAGATTTTTTAAGTAGGATGTTTTTATTGTCTGTGTTGAATATTAAGAAGATTAAAATACATCTATCATACAATTCATGAGGTAAAAATAAAATAGAGACAATTCAAACAAAGTGAATGAAGACTAAAATACATTTAACAAGAGGAATAAGTCACCATACATCAAGGATTATGATTGCTCTTTGCTTCAAATGCAAAATGCTCTTTTGATGTATCCATTATATGTAAGAAGATTTCAAGTGTGTCCAAGCAGCATGAGAATTCAGTCCAAGGAGTCAAATAGAATCCAACTATTGTGTATTCAATCAAAGGATTCATATAGAGCCCAATTGGTGTGTATTTAATCCAAAGAGCCAAATAGAGCCCCAACTGTTGTGTATTCTATCCAAATTGTCAAAGAAACACCAAATGGTGTGTGAATTCAATCCAAAATGCAAATGGTTGTCGGACAGTGCGTGAAAGCAACGAAAAACATGCATGGAATGAGAGAAAAAATGTGGGAGAAGAGCGTGGGTTATTTTATGAATTTTATGCTCATCAAGGACATGTGCACGCTAGATGCGCGTGCGTGTTGCTAGCGCGTGCATGCCCCTATTGAACATTGCATAGTTTTGTGGGTAATGTTTACTTCATTTATTTCCCAATAAATTGATATTGTCAGTTTATTCCTAGAGCCCCTCCCCCATTAAGGCCTTTAGGCCCTCTTCTAAACCATAATCCCTAAGTGCATAAGTCCTTCTAGGTGTTTAGTGGTTTTGGGGTTAGGGTTATAAGGATTGTAGGTTAGGAGTTAAAGGTTATAGGGATTGTAGGAAAGTTATGGGGATAAATGTTATATAAAAATAAAAATCTACCAATCTTCATCATCATAAGGAGCTTCTCTAATTTTGGATATAAGGAGCTTCTCTAATTTTGTTAAATCATTACTAGTGTGAGAAGATGATGATGACAATGATGATGATGATTATGAAGATGTTGATGATGATGGTGATGATGATGATGATGATGATGATGATGATGACGAGGAACAAGATGATGATGAGGAAGAGGGTGATGAGGAAGATGATGATGATGAAGATGATGATGAGGAAGAGGGTGATGATGATGATGATGATGATGATGATGATGATGATGATGATAATGATAATGAAGATGATGGATGATGATAAGATGGTGATGATCATGATGATGACGATGATGAAGATGAAGATGATGACGATGATGAAGACGACGATGATGACGATGACGATGACGATGATGATGACGATGATGACGATGATGATGAAGATGATGATGATGATGGATATGATGAAGATGATGGTGATGACGATGACAACGATGATGATGAATATTATGATGATGATGATGATGATGATGATGATGATGAAGATTATGATGAAGATGATGATGATGGAGATGTTGATGAGGAAGAGGGAGATGACAATGATGATGAAGATGAGTATGATGATGATGATGACGACGACGATGATGACGATGCTAATGATGATGATGATGATGATGACGAATATGATGATGATGATGATGGTGATGATGAATATGAAGATGATGGTGATGACAACGACAATGATGATCATGGTATTCATCATCATCATCATCATCTTCATCATCATCATCATCGTCATGGTCTTCAACGTCATCTTCATCATCATCCTCCTCTTCGTCATCTTCATCATCATCGTCATAGCCATCACCCTCTTCCTCCTCCTCCACATCATCATCATCAACAACATCTTCATTATGATCTTCATCATCATCATCATCATCATCATCATCATCATCATCATCATCACCATCTTCTTCATCATAAGGAGCTTCTCTAATTTCGGATATAAGGAGCTTCTCTAATTTTGTTGAATCATTACTAGTGTTCATTACTAGTGTGAGATGATGATGATGATGACGATGATGATGATGATGATGATGATGATGATGATGATGATGAAGATGATGTTGAAGGCCATGAAGATGATGATGATGATGATGAAGATGGTGTTGAAGGCCATGAAGATGATGACGATGATGATGATGAAGATGAATATGATGATGATAATGAAGATGATGGATGATGATAAGATGGTGATGATGACAATGATGATGATGATGATGATGATGATGATGATGATGACGAAGATGATGATGATGATGATGATGATGATGATGATGAAGATGATGGTGATGACAACGACAAAGATGATTATGAAGATGATGAAGATGATGATGATGATGATGATGATGGAGATGTTGATGAGGAAGAGGGAGATGGAAATGATGATGAAGATGAGGACGATGATGATGATGAAGACGATGACGATGATGATGATGATGATGATGATGATGATGATGATGGTGATGATGATGACGAGGAATATGATGATGATGAAGAAGATGATGTTGATGATTATGAAGACCATGAAGATGATGGTGATCACGATGACAATGATGATCATGGTATCCATCATCATCATCGTCATCCTCATCATAATCATCATATTCATCATCTTATTCATCATCATCATCATCACTGTCGTCATCATCATGATTGTCATTGCAGTCAACGTATCCGTTCACTAAGTTAACCGTGTCCGGTTACGGGTTAAGAAGCGAGATCGTCTTCCATATTTGAGATAAACGATAATAATATATTGATTGATGATGATAAAGTTACACTAAGCTCGCCTTTATAGGGCTTGAGCAAGAATAGCGAAGGGTTACACCCTTTCGCATATTAACCTAATAATCGATTATATATATAAGTAATAATATTAATTAAATATTCACAGCATTGCCTTCCCCTTTTGGAAAGCTTTGTCCTCAAAGCTTTAGTATTTTCCTAATTTCGTCCTTCATTCAGATTCAGTGTCGGTATTAGAATCGGATGTGATTTCTTGTGTAGATACTTGCACTTCCTTTCCATTGATGATTTTGCACTGTATTGTCTGATTGTTCCTACATTTATGGCCTGGGATCCAATCATCACCGTATCGACGACATATGTTTTTCTTCTTTTTTTCTATTATCAAAGTAACTGTTAGATGACTTTGATCTATTTTCCATTTCATAGGCATATGATTGAGGTTTGTGGCATTGATGGCCGGGTGACCAAGTATCTGCATAGTACCTACATTGTGTCTCTTTTTCTTGTCGATAATGGTTATCACCTCTTGTTTTTATTCCTTCCAGTTTGCGTTCTGCAGCTTTTGCTTTATGTCTTGCTACCTCTACGTTAGATATGTCATGTAACTTTAACTCTTTTTGGAGGTACGGTTTAAGACCTCCTAAATAGGTTTCGAGTCTTTGTTTGTTCGACAACCCAAATACTCGTGTCTATAAGGATTCCCACTGATGTTTGAATTCCTCAACGCTTCCAACCTGTTGTAATCTGGTAAGTTTACTGAAAAATTCATCTTCTTTGATACCTTGAAACCTATTAAAAAATTATTTTTTGAACAAGTTCCAGGTGTAGGCAAAATTGTCTCTCTTCCACCATAATCACCAATTATAGGCGTACCCTTCCATATGCATTGATGCATATTTCACCTTCTCCTTGTTAGATTGAATATTGTAAATGTCGAAGTATTCTTCTTCTTTGTTTAGCCAAGCAACGCATTGGTGTTCACTTCCATTGTATTTCGACAATTCTATTTTTGCCTTAGGTTGGTACATTATGTAAGGGTGATATTGATTCCCTTTTGCTTTATGGTTTGATGGTGGATCGAACTACTGGATGATGTAAGTGACATATTTGAACTGCTTCGTTGTTGGTGGTGATTTTTATCTTTTTTATTCTCTACTATCTTACTGATAGCTTCTATTTGGTTGTTTAATCGTGCCTCCATATTTGGCAGTAGTTTTGTTTCTATCTCTTGCTTAAGCGTCGCATTGTTAATCTTTATTTCTTTTTGCAATTCTTCTTGATTCTTGGCAAGTGCTTCCTGTGCGAAAATATGAAATGAGACATCTAGCATGTATGGACTGTTGACTTGGTCTATCTTAGGCGTTAGTATTTGTAACGCCTCCATTAATGTATTATGGTTATGCGTCATGGTGCTCAAGTTATGGGTTATGGTGTTTATGTTTTGAGTCATAGCACTCATTTTGTCGTCCAAGTCTTTTTGTTTTTCGTTAAGAGTGTCAATTTTTTCACTCAACCTTCTTTCTAGTACCAAAACAACTTCATCTTTGATTTCTTTTTTAAGCACGGCATTGTTATTTTTCATCTCTTCCTTTAAATTTTCTCAAAACACTTTCTCAAGTTCGTCCATTCTAGAGTTTAGACTTTCGACGATTTTTAAATCTCTAATTTGGTCTTTTTCTAATTTTTCTAGTCGGTCTTGTAACTCAGCCATGGTTCTTGACCTGGTGTGGGGAGGTGAATATTCGGAATCGATTTTGGTGTTGAGAAAACTGATGAATCAATAATAACTATAGTAATAAGATTTACTATAATTTTTTTGTGTAGTTAAAAAAATTAATAAATATTATATTTAAATATTTTTTATTATAAGGTGGAATAACAGATTTTAATAAAACAAAGATTAATATAATAATATAAATATTATTATATAATATTTTACTTTATTAAAATTTAGGATTTTGGTGAATTGAAAATGCTGCAAAAAAATTGGTGGAGCGATGTGAAAAGGCCAGCGCAGCAGGAAGGAGGCAAGGGATATCGCGTGGAAGAGTGAAGCACTGATGGATGTATGAGGGGGATGGGAGTGGAGGCACTGGTGGATGGAAGGCATTGGAAGGGAAGCCAAGAGTGGAGGAAATTTCAGAGCGTGGGGGGGAGGAACGGGGCTGAGATCGACGATGAGGTGGAGACTGTGGACGAGGAGAGCGCGGAGGGGATTTGCAGATGAGGAGAGTGCGGCATGAGGGAGCAGGGAGGGCGAGCAAGGAGACAAAATGGTGGAGAAGAGATGGGTTGCAGGTGATGGTGGTTGTGGAGGATAGTGGAGAGAGGGGGTCGTAGAAGGGAGAGAGGGGGTCGAAATGGTGTCGAAATGGTGGAGAAGCAGGGAGATGGAGGCAGGCGAGTGGGTTGCGGTTCGCGTGGAGGAAAAGGGAAGGAGGAGATGGGATGCGTGGGGATATGGGAGCTGGCTTGGAGGTCACAGTGTGTTGGAGGAGCTGCGCGAGGTAGATGCGTGGGGATAGGAGCGTGCAGTTATGAGGGACGAATGGAGAGTGGGTAGGCAGGGATGGAAGTGCATGGAGGGAAAAATGGATTGTGGCAGGAGCATGGGAAATGGCGAGGGGAGTGGTGTACTGTGGAGTGAGCAGGGATTGAGCGTGGCGGGATGATGAAGGAGTGAGGACGTAGAGGGAAAAGGATAGAGGATGGGCGGTGGCGGCTATGGTAGAATTGGAGTAGTGTGAGTGGGATGATGTGAGCAGTTGATGAGCCGAAGTAAGTTGAATGCAGCGGAATGGAGGAATGAGCTGAGTCCGAGCTCACCTAAGGAGGAGCGAGTCCGCTCTAATTTTATCCGAATCTGAGCTTGAACCGAATTCGAGCTCAAGTCGAAGGAGCTGAATCCGGCTCTGATACCAGATGCAGTGAACGTATCCATTCACTAAGTTAACCGTGTCCGGTTAAGGGTTAAGAAGCGAGACCGTCTTCCATATTTGAGATAAATGATAATAATATATTGATTGATGATGATAAAGTTACACTAAGCTCGCCTTTATAGGGCTTGAGCAAGAATAGTGAAGGGTTACACCCTTTCGCTTATTAACCTAATAATCTATTATATATATAAATAATAATATTAATTAAATATTCACAGCAGTCATCCTCATCGTCATCATCATCATCCTCATCCTTTTCATCTTCATCATCATCATCATCATCATCATCATCATCATCATCGTCATCACCCTCTTCCTCCTCCTCCTCTTCCTCCTCATCATCAGCAACAGCAGCATCAACATCTTCATCATGATCATGATCATCATGATCGTCATCATTCATGATGATGATGATGATGATGATGATGATGAAGATGATGATGAAGATGATGATGAAGATGTTGATGATGATGATGATGGTGATGATGATGATGATGATGATGACGATGATTATGATGATGATGATGATGATGACGACGAAGATTAGGATGACGATGATGAGGAGGAGGAAGAAGATGATGATGAGGAAGAGGGTGACGAGGAAGATGATGATGATGAATATGATGATGAGGAAGATGGTGATGAGGATGATGATGATGAAGATGAGGATGATGAGGATGATGATGATGATGATAATGAAGATGATGGATGATGATAAGATGGTGATGATGGTGATGATGACGATGATGATGATGAAGATGATGAAGATGACTAAGACGACGATGATGACGAAGAAGATGACGGTGATGACGACAACAAAGAGGATGATGAAGATGATGATGATGATGATGATGAAAATGATGATGATGGATATGTTGACGAGGAAGAGGGAGATGACAATGATGATGAAGATGAGGATGAGGATGATGATGATGATGACGATGACGACGACGACGATGATGATGATGATCATGATGATGATGATGATGAATATGATGCTGCTGATGATGAATACCATGAAGATGATGGTGATGACGACGACACCGATGATCATGGTATTCATAACCATCATCATCATCATCATCATCATCATCATCATCATCGTCATCGTCATCATCATCATCGTCGTCGTTGTCGTCGTCATCGTCATCACCCTCTTCCTCCTCCTCCTCCTCATCATCGACATCTTCATCATCATTCATCATCTTCATTATCATCATCATCATCATTGTCATCATCATCTTCATCATCATCATCATCATCATCATCATCATCATCGTCATCACCCTCTTCCTCATCATGATATTCATCATCAACACCCTCTTCCTCATCATCATCTTCATCATCATCACTATCGTCATCACCATCATCTTCATAGTATTCATCATCATCACCCTCTTCATCATCATCATCGTCGTCATCATCTTCATCATCATCGTCATATTCATGATGATGATGATGATGAAGATGTTGATGAGGAAGAGGGAGATGACAATGACGATGATGATGATGATTATGATGATGAAGATGATGATGAGGATGATGAAGATGAAGATGATGAAGATGATGATGGTGATGATGATGATGGTGATGATGATGATGATGATGATGAGGAAGATGACGACGACGATGATGATGATGATGATGATGATGATGATGATGATGGGGATGATGATGATGATGATGATGATGATGACGATGATGGTGCTGATGATGACGACAACGATGATGATGATGATGAATATGGTGATGATGATGACGACGATGATGATGATGATGATGATGATGATGATGATGATGATGGTGATGACGACGATGATGATGATGATGATGATGATGATGATGATGATGATGAAGAGGGTGATGACGATGATGGTGATGATGATGGTGATGGTGATGGTGATGAAGATGATGATGATGACGATGATGATAATGAAGATGTTGATGATGATGAAGATGATGATGGTGATGAAGATGAGGACAATGATGACAATGAGGATGATTATGATGATGATGATGACGACGATGATGATGATGATGATGATGATGATGATGACAAATATTATGATGATGATGATGATGATGATGAACATGAAGACGACAACGATGATGGTGAATATGATGAATATGATGACAACGATAAGGGTTAGGGGTTAATTTTTATTTGACTAGACACTTTAGAGGTTAGAATTACGTGGTTAGGATTATATGGGTTAAGGGATATATATCATTATGTGTTAGTATTTAGGAGTTTTAGGGGCTATACTAGTTTAGGATTATAGTGGGCCAAGAGTTGTGGTGGTTAGTTGTACTAGGGACTAGGGATTGTAGTGGCTAGGGACTAATGGTCAAGGGTTTGAGGATTTAGATATAGGGGTCATGGATTTATGGTTACAAGGATGAAGATTTATATGTACATGAGGATAATGTGAGTTAGTGATTTTTTGTAATAGTATATCTCCTAACCCTTGTGGTGAAGGAGAGAAGAGAGGGGTGAGGGAGTGAGGAGGGATTGGGTAGAGTGGAAGAGAGTGTGGGGTATTGCGTGGATAGGAAGAGAGGAGGGTGGGGTTATAGAGGGGGGGGGGATCCCAACCTTAGAGGCAATATCATCTTATTCAACCAAAATAGTGAATGAAAATAGTTTGAAACTTTTATGTCTAGGAATGGAAATTAGATTTTATAGAAATAGAATCAACGCGTGCACGCATATCAATGTGTGCGTGCATAGAAACGTGTTCATGCATAGCAATGAATTCGCGCATCTGCATGTGCACATATAACAACGCGTGCGTGCATTTGCACGCACGCGTGTTTGGATTCAAATTATTTTTGGAGCCCTTGCAGGTTTGGTATTAGCTTCAGATTTCCAAACCTTGAGGCTCGGTCTAATTTATGGAAGAACACATCAAATGTTGTAACTTCATGTTTTTCAAGCTTAGTTCCGCATATGCTCTATTAGTGCACTATTAATGAAATTGCACACACTTGTCGAGCTCTGTGTGCAGATTCTAACTATATATTTTTTGAATAGATCTATTGTTGTTTTCTATTTTTAATTCATTTTTAACTGCACTCATGTCAAATTTGTAAAAAACATAGGTCGTTTATTTGGCCTATAACTTTTGATTGGCTTACATATTTCGAAAACGGAAAAGAACCCACACAAGAGTACACGAATAAATACAAGCTAAAAAAAAGGTTGATTGATTATGTTCAGACCATGATATGGTGGACCAACACTCGACCATGTCGTTTTAAGGCTTCACTGACTTTTGTAATTTAAAAAAATTATAAAATTAACTTTTAAAATTTTGGAAAAATAGCCTTGCACAAGATTTGTTTGTTTCGTACGTCTACATATTTTTTTCCTCATAAATTGACAATTTACATAACAAACCGGTGGACCAACAAAGACATGTGCATTATGTTTTAGAGAAAAAATAACATACCAATCTTAAAATAATGACATTTTGGGGTGGTTATACCACTTTTCCATAAATAAAAGTTATATATTCCGGTAGGTGATCCGTTTTTCTACGTTTCATCTTTTTACACCTAATTCGAAAAAAAGTTGTAGGTACCTCTGATAATTCATTTTAATGATAATATTTTTTTTTTCCAACATGCCATTGCAACTAACTTGTCATAATTGGGTATCATTACCTTGCACCAACCCACTATCATCCTTATGTCAACTAGTGGTTCACCAATGTATTATGAAGTGGGAGAGGTTGTTTGCGCTCTCTAAACTAAGATACTTCTAACATTGGTGGTGCTTTCTTTTCATACATTTAATATCAAAGTATGTTAGTTGGTTGGCATATCTATTATGTAGACATATGTTTATTGTAGATGTATGTTTTGTTAATGCATGTACACAATTTGACCTTTGTTGTCTTCTCTTTTCCATCTCCAAAGAAAAATACTTCTTGCATTGTTGGTGCATTGTTTTCATACGCTTAATAACAAAGTATGCTAGTTAATTAGCATATTTATCATGTAGATGTGTGATGTATTGTAGATCTCTCATGTTAATGCATGTAACCAATTTGATCTTTGTTACAAAGTAATGTCTTCTCTTGGTGGATTAACTCTTGAAATTCTTTGAACAATGTTGTCTATTTTTTGCTTTTCCGTCTTCACTATCTTCACTTAATTTGGATAATTTGAATGTATACACCTTAATTTACATGACTCTCAACTTATGATTACTAATTCAATTTATCTTAAAAGGCAATACTCAATTCAATGTCATTAATTCAACTTAGCATAAGAGGTAATACTCAACTCAATACAACTAATTCAATTTATCTCAAAAAGCAAATACTCACCTCAATACAACTAATTCAATTTATCTCCAGAAGCAAGTACTGAGCAGCTTTGCTTCTAATTCCATTAATTAAAACTTTCACATACTATAAAAATAATACGGCTATCAGATGTTTTAATTTTGATGTAATTAAATCTATATAATTTTATTTTAATGATTTTATGATGATAATTATTTATTAATATATCAAATTTTATAAATTATTTTTGGTTATTGTAATTTTATATTTAATTTTTTAATGTGTACATTTAACAAAAATCTCGTTTACTTTCTTAATTTTTACATTTAATAAGGATTTACGAGTTTGTAATATATTCACTTATTTATATTAACTAACTAAAATTAACTTTAAAACTTAAAAATAAAATATTGCTTATACAAAAATATAGGAAAATTGTAAATTAAAACTTGAGAAATATTGTGAATAAAAACATGAAGAAACCCTTACTGAAAACCAAAGAGATTTAATAGATAGCCACTTAAGTAATGATGTAGCTCTGTACCTTTGAAATTCCAGAGGCGTCCTCTCCAATGAGAGGACCCATGCTCTAATGGCTCTGCCGACCTCCAACCCAAAATCATACGGAATTTCATTATGAATGCCACATTTATCTCAGTTTTATTGGTTATTCAGAGTTCGAATGGAACACATATGCGGTACATATTACTGTGACCAACACGCTGCAGATACATGTTACTCGACACCCATGATGATGGACACATTGCCTGTTACCACCCTGTCCACGCCCACAGTCTTCACTACCTTTCACAATCATACTAGTAACATGGCAATCTCATAAAATTCTCTCTCCATATTTTTTATTTTTCTGACAAGAGCGTGTTTTATGTGTTTTCTCTGCATAAATGTAAGGCCATGTCACTGTCGAATTATATTTTTTTTCAAATTGTATTATTAAGCTGCATATTTATTTTCATAAAAAAAAATATTATTTTTATATTAATTTAATATAAATATTTATATTAAATTGTATTTTTTATATAATTATAAAAATACATTTCTTTAGTTTTTTAAATTTAAATAAAAATTATTTATATATTTTTCCATTCATACAATGATATATTTATCATCAATAGAATCAAAAGGTTTTTCCATCCATACAATCATATACTTATATTTCCATCCATAAAATTAAAAGGTTTTTCCATACTACAATTCAAAAGTTGGGAAAACAAAAATTAAAAGCTTTTTCCATTTTACTACAATCCAAAAGTTGAAAACAATAGTCTCGTGATCTTGATCCAGATCTATAGTAATAATAACGTGAAAAATGTTGTACAATGTCGACATTAGCTTTTGGAAAAACGGGAAACAGCCCCACATAAAACGGGAAACAGCCACACTTGGGAGCCGTTTAGATATGGTAACGAGCGTCATGCTCCCACAATCCAAAATTTAACTGATCATTAAGCTAGGGAAAACTTACGAATAATAGAACCCACCCACCATCAGTAAGTTAGTAACGACATTTAATATAGTTATTGACTCTTAAACATATGAGATTCTTTATAAATAGATTAAACAACTACATTGATATTACTTCTGCCACTGAAAACGCTTCGTCTTTCATGCTCTTTCTTGAAGAATCTTCATTCCCATGTATCTGCATGCACACGAATATATAACAACGTTATTGTTGCCATTTTTATATTTATAACCCTGCAAAACAGACTATTTAAATATTAAGAATATTATATATACATGTAATAATTACCTGCCAAGCATCATAGTGGCGGCCTGCGGGTTGGTTCCAGGACCGTCTTTAAATGTTGAACCATCCACAATCCTCAGATTATTAACTCCGTTCACCTGATATCTCTGGTTAACCACAGCCCCAACATGACATCCTCCATGGAAATGCCACATTGTGGCCACAGTATCACGGCAGAACTTAGCCATGGCCGCATCGTCCCACGTGTTCTTTGGCAACGCTGTCCCAAGGAAGTGAAATCCATTAGCCGAATATGCATATTTCCTCAGTGACCTTGTGTTGAGGATTTTAGCGATCATCCTCGCACCTTGAACGCATCTTTGCAGGTCCAGAGGATGGGAATAATAGTTGTATCGAACAGACGGATTGTCTCGAGGATCCATGCTGCGTAGCCGAAGCTCTCCTCTCGACATTGGAAACGCCAGCTTCTCAAATATGTTTCCACCATACACGTTCTTGGGCTTTGAGGATGCGCTGCCATTTATACTAGCTGGAGCCGGCTGGACGAAGCTGCTAGACTCGATGTACGTTTGAGAGCCTTTCAGAATACCCACTACCTGTATGCTCGAGAATTCCAGGGGTGTAGGGGATTCCAAGGTTACTGTTGCACGGGGGCTATCTTGAATCCCTTGGCCTACTAAAGGTAAATGTTGGACTAGAGGAATGTTGAATTCTTTGAGATGTTCGGAGGGGCCGATTCCGCTCAATAGGAGCAGCTGGGGGCTGCCTATGGAACCTGCAGAGATTATTACCTCGCTGGAACGTGATGATTCTTTGAGAAAAGCTTGATAAAACCGGCCATGGGCGTCCATGAATTCTACTCCGCGGGCCCTCGGCTTCCCAGAGGAGCCACCCTTCTTTCCTGCAAGTTTTCAAATGCAAAATACTGAATCTACATTTACAGATCTGGATATATATCTACTAGTCCAATCTTGATAAAAAAATGATTAAAAAATTAGGTAAACAATATTAGCAACGAATGTTGTAAAACGGCAGTCATGTTGGCCTGTAGAATGAATTACCTCGAGATGCAGAGGAAGTGAAGAGAATCCTGCTGACGGTAGCATTGAGAAGGACTACGATATTGTTGGGGTTGGCAGACTTGAGAAGATCTGCGGCTGTGTGTCTTTTGCCACTGTTGTCGAAGGTGGAGGCGCTGATCTTAGTTCCTTCCACATGATCCAACGTATATCCATTGTATGGAACAACTCCTGCTTCCAGGAGCCCTTTTCTGAAAGCAGATGACCAGCTGGAGAGTTGATATGGTTGGAAGGCGTTCTGCTTCTCCACCCATTCGTATGACTCCTTTACAAGTGTTTCATTCCATCCCATATAACGAACATATTCGGAGCTCGTCCTGCTGTAGAAGGCGGCATTGAGAGCAGTTCCACCTCCCAGAACTCTAGCTCTGGCTAAAGTGAGTCCATCCTCTGTAACAAACGACTGTGCTGGGGAAGTGTAATTGTCTGTCTCCCCCAATAGGTTTCCAAAAGCGTTGGCGTTCTCGATTTCGGGAATTCCGTAAGGAGATCCGCCCCTTTCTATTACCAAAACCGAATACTTTGCAGAGAGCGTTGCGGCGAGGGGGCAGCCGGCCGTTCCTCCTCCAACTACAATGTAATCATATCTTCTTGCGGCGGCTCTCTGACCATCGACACTCGTAAAGACAAAGGGATTCGGATTGGAGGGTGGTATGGGTGCAGCATTAGAAGACGATAACAGGTGATTGGTGCTCAACAACATTAGCAATAGCAGAAGCCATGCAGCATGAGTATTCACAACTAACATCATCAGAGCCATCGAAAAGAATTGAACTCCTCCACGCCTTTTGAAGATGTGATTCAATTTCAGTCTCTCTCTGTAGCTATTTATAAGCGCTTGCAGTTGTGCCGTTGGGATGTGAACACCTTTTGGAAAAGAAACATCACATCATACTGGACCAGCAACGTCGAGGATCACATGGATTAATTAAATCTGTCGGCCACAATGTGTTCATTGGACTTTTAAATAAAATCAGATTGCTGTGAATCCCGAATCTCTTTCCGTGAAAACATTATTCCATGAAAACATTATGGATTGTGTAATTAAATGATGGAAAAATAAAAATCATATTCTGATGGAATCCCGAACATGCTTTACCCACAGTATCAAATAACCGGCAAACAATTTGCTAGGACGTATTCTTTTTTACAGTTAATTAGTTCCACAGTATCAAATAACCGGCAAACAATTTGCTAGGACGTATTCTTTTTATAGTTATTTATTTTTCTAAATTGTTATTAATTTTTATTAATAAGTTGGTTAAGATATGTGTATTATTATATAAGTTGCCTGCATTAGGTGGTATGTTATTATATATGTAATAATGGAGATTGAAACATTCCCACTTAGTGAAACTTTCTTATTTGATTGAAAAATAGGTGGGTGACTTTGTCTTCAATGGGGATGGATTTTCTTTCATTCCATATGTTCTTTCTTTCTTATATTGTCCTAGCATTGTCCCAGTATAAGGTAGTTCCCTTCCTTTTAGTGCCTCCGGCCTAGCCTTTGTGCCCTTCTTTCACAGTTTTCAAATTCAAAAATACAACTCCAAGAGAGAAGTGAGTACCATTTTAGAAGAATAAGTTGGTTTTAAACTATGTTAATGAAGGAATTAACCTACCCACCCACCAAGCATCAACAATTTATTAGCTACCAAATTTACCAAGCATCATCAATTTATCATAGTACTAAATCTACCAAACATCACCTATGGAATTTCAGACACGCTTGCTTTTTTTTATGGGCCTCAAAGCTAAAAGCCTGTGCTGAATTTAGATACCCATTTCTCTAGACAGTTTGAAAGTTCTCTAAACAGTTTGAAAGTGCTCTCCTCTAGATACCACAAACTTGGAGCTACTAATTTTGGTATGGCATTTTCAATTTTTTAAAAAATTTGATAATAAACTAAAATCAAATTTTAATAAAAGTATTATGTATTTTTTCTTAAACGTGAAGTTCTTTTGTTATTTTGATATTGACCTAGGTTAAGACTTGTGACTAGACTAGCGTAGATCCAAATCTTAGGCTCTATCAAGCATCGAGAGGGATCAAATCTCTCGAGGTGCAAATCTCTCCTTGAATAGCTCCTTGAGTGCAATCCCTGAGCCACCTAATCCTAAGCTCTAAAATCTCTAGTTTACTTTACTTTTTACTTTGTATTATTCTTTTTTGTTTATGTCCAACATAATATTTATTACTTTTTACTTTGTATTTTTCCTTTTTGTTTACTTTGTATTATTTTGTTACTCAAACAAACACTCTAAAATCTCATATTTACATTTTACTTTGTATTAAAAGTAAAAACTAAAGTCTCTAGTTTAAGTCTCATATTTACTTTTTACATTGAATTATTCTTTTTTGTTTATGACCGACATAATATTTATCACCTAATCCTAAGCTCTAAAGTCTCTAGTTTAAGTCTCATATTTACTTTTTACTTTGTATTATTCTTTTTTGTTTATGGCCGACATAATATTTATTACTTTTAACTTTGTATTTTTTTTTACTGGACAAACACTCGACAAACACTCACATGTTACAAGATCTCCCTCATACTGGGCTATAGAACACCTCTCAGCGCAACAAAGGCATGGAAACTTGGTTTTATTGTGGGAGGCTCCTAATCCCACTTTGTACACTTCCAATACTTGCAAGTTACAATTTATAGATCTTGTTGATAAAAGATTTTCACTTATCTATTCACATTTTTTTAAATGATTTATTTGATATATGTTAAAACTGAATAACATTTTATCATTCTTGTAGTCTTAGTAATTGGTTGAAACAATTACTTTTACTCATGGTAAAAAGGCTTCTAAACAAGTTTAAAAAATGGTTTCTTCTTATCCATTTATAGGGGGGAAAGTGAATTTCCCAAAGAAGAAAGCAGGAACTATGAACTCCCCCACAAAAACATATTGAGAATTAAATTGATCCCATGGTTGTCAGTTTGAATGGCAAAAATGTATCACATCACTAGATCTATATTAGCAAAACTTGTGCCCAAAAAATAGTTTTTACCATAAGATCTACATCATGGATAATACATAATACATAGACAACTCCACATTTGTGAAAGATTTGTTGTAACTTGGTATCTGCGAGTTCAAGTTCAATAATAGTTGAGGAATCCAAAATATTCCACACATTAGAAAAACAACCTTATTAAACTTCTTTTGACATAGGAACGGGAGAAAATTATAGTACAATCTCAATTTCGATGTGTTTTTTAATGAATTGCCTCTAGAAAGGGCATATTATATGTATGCCACCTTTTAACTCAAGTCCTTGGAATAAAATGGCACAATTTCAATTACACCATTGATGCAACATGTTAACCTTGAAAATTTTGGTATGTTGTATTACATGTAGCTAACATTGACCTCTAGAAAGGATTCTAGGTTCCATTTTTTGTTTCCTAACTTTATCACTTAATCTACGTCAAATGCATAATGTCAACACATGTTACTTTTGAGTTGTCTGTGTCACTGTTAGTAGGTTTTTTTGTTCATGTTTTCGGACAATCTACCTAAGCGGACTTAAAGACCAAATCTCCCTAGTCCAACTGGATCTAGAACAAATAGGTACAAAATATACTAAACTTCCCTAGATCAATAGAAGTGTAAAGTGGCAAGTAAGTCTCTTACCTGAGATTCACAATTCCCTTTGCTCATTGCTTGATCCAATGCTCCCGAACCTTCATATCTACAGCTACAAAGCATTGTTGAACAAGTAGATACAAACAAACAGTAAAAGCATATATCGTATATGATTGATCTAAGCTAACAGTTAAGGAGGTAAGCTCTAAAGATTAACAACACAATAATGTATATGGGAAGAGATTGTATTAATCGTAATAAAGGAGAGTACAATAAGAGAGAACGTTACAACCTATTCCTTAACGTCGCAACTTCCTTCCAACAAGCCAAACCAAAGCCTCCAAGGATAAAGTAAGACTCCCAAAGATAAACAAGGATCACCTAAGATAATTCCACCAGCATGAGAGTACTATAGACCTTCCTCCCCTTCCAATGGGGAAGAGCTTCACATTTATAAGACCAAATGGATAGAGTAGATTGAGACATAATGGGAGAAGTCTAAGGAATCCTCCCTTGAGGTTAGAGAACCGAAGGACAGCTCACCTATCAATAATGGATAGAATTCCACCTCACCATGTTTCGAGAAGTCGCTTGAAGCTCTTTTTTATCCAATCTAACCAACCATGGCGCACCTTGCATGAAGGAAACTGGCGACAGGAAGGGGGCGACGTAGGATTCATAAGGGAAACCTGAGCCACTGGGGCATCTTTCCATATGACATTATGCACTATACATGCTCTGGCTCCAGTTGCTGGAAGACAACCTACACCGGTGCAACTAGGAAATGTGGACACAAGGGTCAATAACTTGCTCTAGGTGCTTTTGGTCATGGAAACTTTAGGGATTGAGGCATGAAGTTGACACAGGACTCATGATGATAAGATTTACATGTAACAAAATGCCCCCCAAATCATGAAGCTGGAAAAATAATACAGGTGATATGCTTTGCAAGATAGATGGAAAGGATTTGTTGGTCGGAAGGTGCTGCTGCAGTACAACTGAATCTGAGATACAAATCTCACATGACTCACAACATGTATGTCAACTGATACATTGCATATCTATGGTAGTAAATACCGACCAAACACGATCATCGCTATTGGACACAATCGTAGATCCATAATGAGATGGTAACACAACCATGACCAATACTAAGTGGATCCATGTGATATGACTCAAACAATCTCCATCACAGCCTAGGTGAAATATAAAACAACCCAAGGTCTTCAAGATGAAATCGCGATGATACGAATCTATCCATGTAATTACAATGTCTTGGAGTTGAACATGGTAGAAACCACTTGATTACCGATCATTAATGTATATCGTTAACAAGTGTGAGGGAAATCACCATTGATGTCAATGATTCCCAAGGTATCATAGTACATACCATCGAGCGTGAATTAATGAGTTGAGGTTGAACACTCGACGAGATATTTCAATCAAGAGTCAATGATGTAAACTCCTATTGAAAGCGAGGTAACTTGCCATTGAGGCATGCAGGCCCAAGGTACTTGATTGGTTTCTAGATTCAAACCCTAGATGATGTGTTGAAGTCGACAAGGATGAATCCATCGAAAGAGGGGCATGATGAATCCTCCATCAATGACATGAAATGCGATCACATATGTTTGGAGTGAATCGGACAATAGAGTGATGTGTAAGACTAACGCAGGGTAAATCGACATGAAGAAAGGTACAGTGACTGCAGATGATTAATAATGAATGTATCTTGAGCATGCGCATGGCATGACTTGGCAGTGTTGAAATGACGAGAATGGTACCAACCCCTAATGCAATTGGTGATGGAAGCACTCTTCGGATAACCCAAAGGAGTGACAAGACTCATGGAATTAGCAAGACTCGAAGACAAACAGATTTCCCAAGTATTGAATGCATATGCAACTGAGTGCCATGTTCAAGAGTGATTATGTACTGTCATAACTATGATGAACACAATCTCATCCATATTCCCCATCATGATTAATGAGTACCTCTTTTTGTTTTAATGGGCTTGAGGAGGGTAACAGATGCTTGGTATAGCTCATTCCATGGATGAGTCCAATCCTTAATATTTTACGAACCTAGGATAGGAGGGGTTCATCCTATAACGAGCCCTTCGATGCCAGGTTTTAACGAGTCCAAAGAAGGTAAACTCGGTGTCATTTCATGTTTGGAGAGTCTGAAAAGAACTAAAGAAGACCCCAAAATTCCTTTTCCTTAAAGTTAGTCTCTTCACTCGAAAAAGGGTAAAACAATGCGAGAGAGAACTCTTCCAACCATGACTGGCTAGAGTGCTCTTTTTTTGTAAATAGTGCCTCCTGGTCTGAAAAAGGGGTAAACTATCACCAGAAAGATGATCATTCAAATACTTTTACAAGCGTGAATGCATCAAGTTTTCTTGGCGATCTTTTTTGTATTTAGGGAGCCTGAAAAGAGCTTAAAGAAGGACTCCGAGGGGTTCCTTTTTCGTAGAAGTTTAACAAGCCCGAAAAAGAGATAAAATGTAACTCGGTAACTTATTCTCATCGTTTTACGAGCACAAGAACGAACAAAGAGTGATCTCGGTGTCATTAATATTTGATTTTGACAATTTGGATAATAACACAAAGAACGCTCGAAGAGTTTTTTACACCTGGCAATGGGTACGAGATGACTACGATCGCGACCAAAGATTATAATGCGGCATTTCGCTTCACCTGTGGACTCCAAAGACTAGGTTAAAATGATCAGTTGAGTATTCAGATATAAAAATATACCCAACTATAATAAAATATCCCACAAAAGAATAATATCAAAAAGGGAATATACCTTTTTCAATATAAATAGGGAAAAATAGTAAAAAATAGTAACCATTTGTTTTTACCAAATTAAGAGGTGACAGTGACCCTTTGGAGTGCAATTTTCAACTGCCGATTATGGGAGTTGTGATCCGTCATTTTCAGTGTCGTCATCGTCAGGTAAGGCTAATCCCTGCCTTCTTCATTTTCAACGGTTTAGAATTTCATTTTCTTTCCATTTTTCTTGGTTTTGGGCTTGCATTATGGAGGGAAATTGTGCCCTTAGCCCGACGCACTTTCCTTTTTGGGAAATGTGCCAAGGGCTCACCGATGCAGATCCTGACAAAGAGGCCTACACCGATGGCGTCCTGTCTGCAAAGACGGGATGCGCCGGCACAGGTCCATTTGGAAAACTCAAAACCTAATAAAAAATTGATGATTTGGATGGTTGGGAAAGCTTCTAATGGTGTTTTTATTTCCTTTGGGACAATTTTTGGGTGGACACAATGGTGGTTGAATGGCGAGAGAGAGATCATGAGCTTGATGATGTTCAAGCAGCGAACAATCCACAATGCATGGCCACACTGCAGAACTGTGGGTTGCTAAAATACTTCCAAGTTCCGGGCATGAGAGCCCAAGTGCCACTATTAGAGCATCTGATCCAATGTTGGGATCAGGTACATCAACACTTCTAGATTGGCGTCCACATACTAACTATATATATCGAGGATATCTATTTCCTGGCAGGATTGTTCCGATGGGGGAGTCTCATGTCTTTATTAAGGTCACAAGGGAGTGACCTAACTACAGAGGACTTGATAGACCAGTGGTGCACTGATGGCATCCAGATGGTTGGTGGGAAGATTCCCATCAAGGAGGTTAGGGATCTACCTCTCCGTATAGTTTTTTTCACTATCGTGAGTGTGGCTGGTAGAAGGGATGCTCATCTGGCGAGAAAATCCCATATGTTATATGCTGAGGAGTGCATGGCTCCTACGGTATTCAACTCGTGTGAGGGAATCCTCGCAAACTTGCAAGATCAACTCACTAAGTGTCAACGTGGTGCATTGAAGCAGTTCGGCTACGCATCAGTCGTAGTCTAGTTCTTTTTGGAGTGGGTGACACATCTGCGCTCGCAAGTCGAGGTAGAGGATCATGATTCGAGGGATCCTCACATGGTCCATTGGACATAAGTGATGGCCTACCACGGCGGTGGTGGTCACATCATTACTTATGGTACACCCTTCTTCAAGTGGTTGGGGTGTCAACTCCTCATGGTTGAAAAGTACCCTCGATGAAAACATTTGGTGAAGCTCTAAAGTGAAAACCATCGATGAAACATTTGGTGAAGCTCTAAAGTGAAAACCCTCGGTGAATATATGTGGTTAAAAACCCTCAGTGAAGTTCTTCAGTGAAAGTTAATATTTAAGTTAAAATTTTGGTGAAATTGTGGAAACTTGTGGTGAAACACTAGGTGAAGATCTAAGATGAAAACCCTCTATGAATCTCTATTGTGAAAGTTAAAGTAAATTAGCATCCACGGCTAGGGCATCTTCATCATTTATATATGATCTTAAATTCAGATGCATACGTTCCTTCCCTCTCTAATTTCATTTTTTTTTAGGTATACATATTTATATTTTCACATAAATATGAATAATTCACCACATTTACCAAAAACCATTAAAGGAAGGCCTAGCACAGTTACCCTACAAAGTCTATATGAATATATGGAGTCAATAGAGAAACATAGGGAAGAAGGAGAGGCTAAAATTTATGAATATATAGAATCCTTAGAGAAACGTAGGGAAGAAAGAGAAGCTAAAATCCAAATAGAGTTAAAAGCAACGCTCGATAATAAATTTACATCCTTGCAAGAAGAGATACAAAAACAAAGAGATGATAAGATAAACAAAATTAGAGAACAAGGTAGAGATAATGGAGATTAGAATACATGCAATGGAAACGCAAAAAATAGCCAAACAAGAATATGCACCTATGGTAGAAAATCTTAAGTTAAAAGATAGGATTAAAGAGTTAGAGGAAAAAATAAATCACAACCTAACCCTAAATAATATTGAAGGTAAATTAGATATCAAACCCATTAAAGATGAAATGAATAAATTGATAGCTTTAGACTATGAGCGTAACAAAAGATCTTTGAACCTCGTAATTTTTGGTATAAAATAGGAGGTAGAAGATGATACATTAGCCATTGTCAAGACAAAACTTTACAATAGATTACAAATTGAAACTATTGGTCTCACCGAAGCAACAAGGATTGGAAAATTAATTTAGAATAAAGAAAGGATAATACGGGTTAAGGTTAGCTCTACCAAACAAAAGTATGATATACTTAGTAAGACCTCAAATTTAAAAGGCTCGGGGTTATTTATAAATGAAGACCTCATTCCAAAGGATCGGGCCGAATTAAGAAAGGAGGTACAAAAGGTAAAAGAAGCTAGGAAGGAGGGGAAATGGGCATTAATTAGAAATGAGAAAGTTGTTATTCGAGATGAAACCAAAATAGTAATAAATAGGAATTTGACACGCTTCAGATCCGCTCCTATAACTTCCAAGGCTTTCCATGGAGCAAAGGCCCCAAGTTAAGTTGGATCCCAAGTGAAATTGATATTATATTACTGGTTTAAACTTAGGAGCACGAGAAATCCAAGGTCCTTGATATAAACAGATATGTCCTTTGGTCAATATGGAATAAACGTTCACGTCATAGAGGCATTGGGGGTATAGCCTACTAGATTAGGAAGAACATATCCCCTCATGTTAGGATTTATAAGAAAGGCCCTTACAACCAATTTATTTGGATAGAAATCACAGACATTAATAATGAAAAAAACTACGTAGCCATTTTTTATTTTGCCCCTATTAATCTCAACTTCTATAAAAACAATTTAGATAAAAATTGTCCTTATAATGGTTTAGAACATGATATTTATAGTCTAGAGAAGGAAGGAAATATCATTTTGATGGGTGACTTCAATGCCCGAACTTCGAGTAACCAGTCTATTATTTTAAACAATTATTCCAACCCTAATCCTCTTTGGTTAGACAGAGACCTTGAGCTAACTAATTGGTACAAAATAACTTTTGAAGATCTAGGTGAAAATTTGTTCAGTTATGAGCTAGTCAATTTTTGTAGTAACCAAGATCTTATTATTTGCAATGGACTAACAAAATGACCAAATTCTAGCTGGATGACTTCTATTCATTGGCTTGGCAGTAGTGTGGTAGATTATGTTATTTATGATATCCCTTTATACAACAAGTTAGTGGATTTCAACATCTTAAACGACCATGAGCCTAACTCTGATCATAGGCCTTTAATTATAACTCTCAATATTGCCATGCATAGCGATCCCAAAGAGGAAAACTATCATTGCCAAAAGCACATGATCTTCGATAGAAATAAAACCGACCTTTTTCTCCGTGATTTAAAAAATGATTTGTTTCCTTTATCTAGTATGGAGAATATAGAAAATATCTACCATAATTTTACGATACCCCTCTCGTCGTCCATTAGCAAGTTCTCTATTGAAGTCTCGGTTAAAAAGAGAGATAGTATAACCAACCCTTGGTATGATCAAGAGTGTAAAAACGCGAGAAAAGAAATTAAGCAATCTACTACAGAATCGATAAAAATGGACAAGATAAATCACTACAAAACCCTAGGTAATTAAAAGAAAAAAAAGGCACTATCTTAGTAAATGGCAGGAAAATCTCTTACACCTCTCCAAGGCGGCTCCTAAGAAATTCTGGAGTCAAATTCTAACTCGCAAAACAAAAGAAGATAATAAGATTGCTTTAAATGATTGTAATTCCTATCTTAAAAAGCTTTACGAATCCTCGGATATCAGAGATAGCATTCAAACCCTCCTTACAAAGAAATACGTTTTCTCATTAGAATACATAGATTTCAGGGTTAAACGCTTACCAAATGGAAAATCCAAAGACATTGAAGGCTACCAAGCAAAAATATTAAAAATTGGGGGGCATGTCCTCATCCCGCACATCCACAAACTCTTTAATTTAGCAGTCAAGCAAGGGATCCCTACACCTTGGAATCAAAGCCTCATTATTCCTATTTTCAAAAGTGGTGATAAAAATAACCCCTCTAATTATCAGACCATTATGATTATCTCTCTCCTAGCCAAGTTATACAGTATTATCGTAGAAAAGAAGATTAATGAATGGCTAGAGATGGAAGGTAAGAGGGATAAAGGCCAAGCAGGTTTTAGAGGGAATCATTCAACCACATACCACCTTGTTATGCTTAGGATCATTGTAGAGGAATGTCGTAATAATAAGTCGGATATTTTTTGTTGCTTTGTGGACATTAGGAAAGCTTTTGATACAGTTCCTAGAAATAAATTGTGGAATAGGCTAGAGGAGCTTAATGTTCCTTTTGAATTGAGAGTTGTCACGATAAGGTTCTAGAAAAAGGTCATTGCCAAGTTTAAGAATAACGAGGGTTTGTCAATGGATGTAAACTGTAATATTGGAGTTAAGCAAGGTTTCCCCCTCTCCCCTACCCTTTTTGGCATTTACATCAAAAAACTAGAAAGGTGTTTAGAAGAAGCAGGTTATGCCGTCACGATCTTAGCTGGGATAGTTATCATCCTCCTACTTTATGCTGATGATATTGTTCTTATGGAAAGGTGCCCCTTTGATCTCAATAAACAATTAAGAATTCTCAGATATTTCTACTCTAACACGGGTATGACTGTTAACACCGACAAGACAAAAGTTATGATTATAAAATCTAAGAAAAACCTACGCAAATTTTATTTATGATAATAGTAAATTGGAGGAAGTGACTTCTTACAAGTATCTTGGAATTGATATTCACCACAAGCTTAATTGGAACCATAACACTGAGAAAAAGATTAATGGAGGATGGAAAGCTCATTTTGGTCTTGAAAATAATTGTAAATCATCCAACCTAGTCATGTGGAATAAAAATAAGTTCCTCTTTGAAACTCTTGTCATCCCTGTTATCTTATACGGTTGTGAAGTATGGGGGTGCAACATTTCTAGAGAATCTTGGACAAATATTGAGCAAATCCAGAAGCGGTTTATAACTTATAACCTCAAAATTAAGAGCAACACACCTTATCTTATTGTCCTATTAGAAGTGGGTCTTTCCCCCATTGGGAGCATGGCTATCACTAGGTACCCAATGTACAAGCACAAGATAAATAACATGGAAAATGAGAGACTTCCTAAAATTGCTTTAAATTCAAGTCAAAATCAATTACACCTTAAGCATAGTTGGTGTAAAGATATGATGGCTTGGTTAGACCATTGGGGCATTGATGAAAATGACAGTTTGCAAAATATCGATAATGTCAACAATATTATTTCTTCTAAGTTTAAAGAGAAATTGTGGTGCAAAGAAAATTTAGCGATTAAGAGAAAACTAAGATATTATAAGGAGGTCATTAAGCCTACTTTGGAAGATCGGAATTATCTCTTGATAGTAACTAGTTCAAAGAAGAAATTGAATATAGCCAAATATCTGAACAAACTCTCATGAGCTTCATAGAGAAACAAGGCGTTGGTCTATACCCAAAACTCAATGGGAGGAAAGGGTTTGCCATCTTTGTGAGTTTATGAGCATTGATGATGAAAATCACTTTTTCTTAAATTGTCCTGCTTATACCCACATTAGATATGAGTTTCATAGCATTTGCTACAATACAAACATTTTTAACCTCCTGGCTTGCCAAAACTATAGTGATCTTGGAAAACTTCTTTTTAAGCTTTTTGAGCATAGGAACAAAATTTTAAATCAAACCAAGTAATAACCTTCTTAAGGTTCGATAGAACAAAGTTGGTCTCAATGGACGTTAATCATCATCATCATCATCACCATTATCGCCAATTAAAAATAAATCAATTTTTTAAATTTTTATCTAAAATTAAGATTTGATAAAAGATTATATCTTAAATAATGTTTGTAATTTTTTTTTTAAATTCAATTTTTTTATGTTTGGGTTTGGATTTAAACTACTGATTAAATTTTCGTTAGTTTATTTGGTTATCTAGTCAGCAAAGTGATCCGGCTTCAATTTCCCTTAGGGGTGAACTAATTGGGATGAGACACCTACAAAGGTTGGTATGACCCAGGGTCGTGGTTTCCTAGACCAAAGATCACTCCCACAAATCAGTAAAATTCTAGAAAAAAAAATGCTTATTAAATTAAATTAAAGTATTGTTAAGAAAAAAAAAAATCAAAACCTCCAAGAATTTGGACTTAAACTACTTATTAGAATATTCCTAAATGAATTCGACCCAACTACAATTATCTCTTCTACAATAGAAGAGAATAATGCCGTGCAGTGGGCGTTGGATCAATAAAATGGCTCCATTCGTGGAGCATTATTATAATCATCAAATGTGCATAAATAATTACAATAATGCACATGAATCTGAATTTTGAAGAAGTGGAGTTAGTGAATACGTTTACCATTACATTAATTAATAATTGACCATTCTTGTCTAATGTCATATTCTCCGTGTTCAGACACCTTTTCACATTTTGCCAAAGTGAATGTTCTAATCCATTACAACGCCATTAGTGCCGGGATTTTTCTTTTAGTGCGGCTCCACTGCAGAAATCACTTATCACCTTGATATTTGAAAAAATTAGTTATCGACTTTGACATTAAGAAAAAGTAGTTTCAAAATTGACTCCCATAGTCCCATACAGCATTAATATAAAACAATACCACGGAACATACGCAGATTAGCATTGACCGGCTATCTCAGTCGCTTGAGCACATGGAACTTGATTTGACTTCATTGCTTTCAACCTCTGAACACAAATACAAAATCACTACTTCTTCGGTGACCGACTAACTCCAGTCTCCCAGAACTTGACTTTATTTCATGCATTTGAAAAATACTTCATTCATTGATTTGAAAAAAAAACCGCATTCATACAGGAAGTCAATTATAACATCACAACTTTTGGGGGGATACAAATATTACGAGTCTTTTAAATAAATTAAATCTGAATGAGGATTTTCAATTGAATGAGGATTTTCAATTTGATTAGTCTGAGTATTTTCTTCCCACCAAATTCTATTTCCATGATGACATATTCAGCTCATAATAAATATATTATTGTAACTGCTTCTAAACTTGTAAATTAATCTTATTAACTGATTTTTATTGAAATGGGAGATAATTTCAAAGCAATATGCAATCTAAAATATGATATTCTTCCATTTTTAGAAATCAGAGCATAATGTGAAAAGATTTGACATTGACCTGCAAAGCCTAATGTGAATCAGACTTATGCTCCGAAATGTCAAATGTGAATCAGAGCATAATGTGAAAAGATTTTACATTGACCAGCAAAACCAAATGTGATTTACGCCTCCACTTTCGGGAAATATATTTTAGGTAGAGTTTGTAAACGTTGAAAATCAAAATTCATGTCTGGGAACTTTTGCAGATTTTTATATTTTTTTAATTAATTATAATTTAATATTTTAATGTATTATAATTTAGATAGGTTTAGATTAATACTAAAAATTGTTTTGATTGGTTAAGATTTTTAAATGTAAAAAAATTATTCAAAATTTAAAATTATATGGTAAGAGTGGAAGTTTATCTCCTTAAAAATTATTTAGATTTTTTTTAAATAACAAATAATCATAATAATTAGAAGTGAGTACATTTCAACTAATCAACTTATCTTTTTAAATAGCAATCAATGATGATGATGATAATTAAGGACTTAAAGAAGAAAAAAATGAATTATTTGGTTTGTTTTAAAATTTATTCCTATTCTTAAAGGGCTTGAAGAGAAGCTTTTCTAACTCAGTATAGTTTTGGCAAGTTAGGAAGTTAGAAAGGTTTTTATTGTAACAAATACTATGAAATTGAGATTTAATGTTGCTGTAAGCATAGCACTCTAATAGAAAGTGATCATCATCTTCAATGTTAATAGAATAACAAAGATGACAAATCCTTCCTACCTACATGTTTTAAGAATTGACAAATCTAATTATTTTATAAATTTTAACACTTTATAAAATTTAATATATTTATCATAAAATTAAAATAATATAAATATAATTAAATATTTGATTAATATTTTAATTTTTTTTATAAATACCCTTTAATACTTATTTTTACTCGATCATGCTTATGACCGTCTAAACTTAATTTTGAAAATAACTATGATCTTTAATAATTAAAACTTTATTTTCAAATGTGAATAACCGTGTAAGATTTTTCATATACTTTAAAATTTCCCTTAATCACTAATACTTAGTATTTGACAATTTATTAATTATTCTTGATAGTTAATATTTTATTTATGATAGTGAACTCAACAATTTATTACGATTATTTAATATTAAAATGTTGAAATTTAGACTTTGATGTGTAGATTAGTTGGGGATAGGGTGCATTATTAACGTGTTGTTTGTGACATCATGGGTTCAAACTTTGATTAGCACTTTGTGTCGTGTGTGGGGTAGCATAGGTATGCATAGAAATATAGTGGTTGAGCCAATCTCAATTGTCGATTCCCCTAGTTATAAAAAAATCTTGAAATCTAATTTTGAATTTTATGTTTAATTTAAGTATTTTTAACCAGTATGGTTTTGTAAACTTATCAACTATTATATCCCATCAATATCTCCTTATAAAATTACTTTTTCAAGAAGAAAAAAATTGTACTTTTATTATTCAACCAAATAAAAAAGTATTTACATCCTTTATATGATTAGTCCAAAATAAAACTGATAGTATCTTCAAGATCAATAACTCCAAGATCGTCAGCTACAAAACAAACATCAAAATGGTCTAAATAACCCCCCCCCCCAAAAAAAAAGAAGAGAGCCTCAAAACGGTAGAGCTCAGTAAAGAACAACACCAACAAACTAAGCACAATAGAAGATAGATCCTTCATATTCCAGGACATCCTCGATGCATTATTCCCAAATTATAAAACCTTCCCAAGTCTCCAGAGCCTCCTTAGATAAGCGATCAACAATAACATTATGTTCTCTGTATATGTGAGAGATCTCCGAATTTTGGAAATATTCCAATGGTTTCAGAATTCTCAAACACCATTGTTGAATATCCATGACCTGCAACATAGAGATATGTTTTTCCCAATTCACAATAGTTGAAGAATCTCCAAAAATATTGATGGAATCAATACCCACAGAAGAAGCAAATTTAATCAGGTACCAAAGAGCAAGTAACTCTGCCTTTGTATTTGAACTAGTTCCACAATTAAGTTTAAGTACGAAACTATGATCTGAATTGATTTTGAGATGAACCCCTACTGCGTAAAAACCATCACATGCCACACCATCAAACAAATGACATGCAGGCTGGTGCAAGGTAATGATACCCAATTATGACACGTTAGTTGCAATGACATGCTGGAAAAAAAAAATATTATCATTAAAATGAATTATTAGAGGTATCTACAAAACTTTTTCGAATTCGGTGTAAAAAGATGAAACGTAGAAAAACGGATCACCTTTCGGAATATACAACTTTTGTTTATGGAAAAGTGGTATAACCACCCCAAAATGTCATTATTTTGAGATTGATATGTTATTTTTTTTTCTCTAAAACATAATGCACATGTTTTTGTTGGTCCACCGGTTTGTTATGTAAATTGTCAATTTATGAGGAAAAAAATATGTAGAGGCATAGGAAACAGACAAATATTGTGAGGAGCTATTTTTCCAAAATTTTAAAAGTTATTTTTATATTTTTTTTTAAATTACGAAAGTCAATGAAGCCTTAAAACAACATGGTCAAGTGTTGATCCACCATATCATGGTCTGAACATAATCAATCAACCTCTTTTTTTTAGCTTGTAGGTATTCTTGTACTCTTGTGCGGGTTCTTTTCCGTTTTCGAAATATGTAAGCCAATCAAAAGTTATAGGCCAAATAAATGACCTATTTGTTTTACAAATTTGACATGAGTGCAGTTAAAAATGAATTAAAAATAGAAAACAACAACAGATCTATTAAAAAAATATATAGTTAGAATATGCACACAGAGCTCGACAACTGTGTGCAATTTCATCAATAGTGCACTAGTGGAGCATATGCAGAACTAAGTGTGAAAAACATGAAGTTACAGCATTTGATGTGTTCTTCCATAAATCGAACTGAGCCTCAAGGTTTGGCAATCCGAAGCTAATACCAAACCTACAAGGGCGCCAAAAATAATTTGAATCCAGACACGCTTGAGTGAAAATGCATGCACGCGTAGATGCACGCACGTGTCTATGTGCGCACGCATAGATGAGTGCACGCGTAGATGCGTGCACGCGTAGATGCGCGCACTGCGCATAGTGTTAATTTTTGAGCATTAATTCAATATACTCTAGGATATTTACTGAGAGAATAACATGTACAGTATATCAATGGATATCAATCATAGCAAGCATTTCAGTCATCACAAGAAGCAAAACATAAGAGACAATAGACACACAGAGTTTCCATGGGGAAAACCCTAAGGTGAAAATCCCACAACTTCCTCAGAGATAGATAGAGCAATAGTACAACCAAAGTACAACCCAAGTACAAGAGACAGACTTCTCCTAGCAGTTGATCCTTCTCCTCACATGTGCGCCACTTTCTGAGTGATGTAGAGTGAGATAATGAGATGATCAAAGTAGAGATCGGGAGATCTCTATTTATACTTGTCCTGGCTGCCCAATAAACTTATGGGGCCGACTTGTCTAGCTTAGCACAATAACCTCATGTTACATTAATATGGCCCGATCCCTTACAAGGTGGTCTAATAGCCCATCGACAAATTAACACACTTGTGACACTTGTCAATACAAATGACGACACTTCCGTATAGAGGAATAACACATCTCTATAGGAGTACAATAAATATATATATGAAATACATTCTGAAGTTACATATACATCCAAAATCCCTCTTAACTAGGAAGTTATTTCTTGACACAGATCATCTAGCACGAGTCTTCTTTTCTGGATCATCATCATCAATGCATTGTCCTCAAATCATCGTCATCATCACTGCTGCTGCTATCTCAATCAATCTCTGAATCTACTCGTCATAGGAAGTTCTACAGAGCTAGTCCTTTTTCATACTGGATGTAGGCCCACCACCTGTAGGTCTTCATCATCACTGGCCATACTGTGGAAATCTCAGGACTTATTACATGCGTCACAAAACCTTGCAAGAGCATCCAGGATGTTACGAGCACACAGCTCTACCTGTCGGATCTCCCAGGGACATATTATATGTGACTGTCACAAAACCTTAAAAGAGTCTCTTGACTAGCAAGAACCCTAAAGAGCATCTGAGGCCTTTTTCATCCTGTCTAGATCTCCAGGACTTATTACATGTGACATCCACCAAAAAACCTTAAAAGAGTGTCTTGCCAAGAAAGAACCCTAAAGAGCATTTGAGGCATTTTTCATCCCGTCCAGAACTCTAGGACTTATTACATGTGGTCAAGGAAAAACCTTGAAAGACCATCCCAGGACTGATTACGAGCACACAACTCAACCTATCGGATCTCCCAGGGCCGAATTATATGCCATAGGACAAAACCTCGAAAGAGCATCTGCCAGATATCCCAGCGCCAAATTATATGCCATAAGAAAAACCTCGAAAGACTATCTGCAGATCTCCCAGGGCCAAATTATATGTCCTCCCAAAGCAAAACCTTGAAAGAGCATTTGCCAAATATCCCAGGGCCAGATTACATGCCATAGGCAAACCTCGAAAGACTATCTGCAAACCTACCAGGGCACAAATTATATGCTTATCATCACAACCTATTCCACGGCCACAAAGTATCAACCTAATACTCACCATACATCATCGTGATCATCATCACTGCATCGTCCTGATGCATGTCATCTGGAGCAACATCCTGAAGCTCGTCATCCATGATCATCCTGATCATACAATGCATCCACCTGATGCATACATAGTATCTTCCTGATACATATCATCATACATGATCTACCTTATCATACAATGTATCCACTTGATACATATACAAATACATGATCCACCTGATACATCTACAGATACATACATGATCCAACTGATCATATCTAGCATCCAACATGATGCGTACATACATATACATATAAACGATCCAACTGATCATATCCAACATCCAACATGATGTGTACATAAATATACATATAAATGATCCAACTGATCATATCCAACATCCAACATGATGCGTACATACATATACATATAAATGATCCAACTGATCATATCCAACATCTAACCTGGTGCGTACATACACATACAAACCAGTAACTGGAGCATCATCCTGATGGTCATCATCCAGCGCTTATATCCATATCCATGGAAGGATCCTCCTCTCACCATGCTTGGAATGGCTTCAGCAAATGTCTCCATCACTTCTTCCTCGAAGTGTCATCAATCTGAAGAACACCAAGCCTCCCTCTGAAGTATTTGAACTTCACTCTGGCTAGTGGTTTTGTCAGCACATCTGCAATCTGCTCGTCCGTCGCAACATACATGAGCTTCACTGCTCCTCTCTGCACTTCACTCTAGCTAGTGGTTTTGTCAGCACATCTGCAATATGCTCGCCCGTCGCAACATACAGGATCTTCACTACTCCTCTCTGCACCATATCCCTGATATAGTGATATTTGATCTCTATGTGTTTCGACCTGTCGTGGAACACTAAGTTCTCGGACAACTTCACACAACTCTGGTTATCACAAAAGATACCAACAGCCTCCAGTGGGAGATCAAATAACTCAGACAGTAGCTTCCGGAGCCATACTACCTCGCAACTAGCCGAACAAGCTGCAACATACTCTGCTTTGGCTTCACTCAGTGCTACATAGGACTGCTTCCTGCTAAACCAAGAGATCACACCTGATCCCATATTGAAGTAGCACCCAGATGTGCTCTTCCTATCTACAACACTGCCTGCCCAATATGAATCAACATAACCCTACAGGTTAAACTTTTGATTCGCATCATACTTGAGCCCATAATCAACTATACCCTTCAAGTACCTCAAAATATGCTTGATAGCAACCAGGTGAACACTCCTCGGATCCATCAAGAACTGGCTCAGTGTGTTCACCGCAAATCAAATATATGGTCTCGTGTTCGTCAGGTACATCAAGGACTCAATCATCTGGCAATACATTGTGACATCAACCAGATCAAATGAAGCATCACATAGAAGCTTTAGGTTCGATGCCATAGGTGTGGCCATGGCCTTACAGTTCATCATCCCGAACCTCTTCAGGATATCTACTGCATACTTCCCTTGTCCAAGGAAGATTCCATCTATACTCTGCCACACCTCCATACCTAGAAAATAATTTATCATCCCCAAGTCCTTCATCTCGAACTTGGCAGTAAGCTTTCTCTTGGTATCAGCAATCAAAATATCATTACCTATAACAAACAGGTCATCCACATATAGAAGTAGTATCACAGGATTGCCTTCCTCAACCTTGTAGTAAAGGTTGGAATCCGCTTTACTCTTAGTAAAGCCCAAACTAGATAGGAAACTATCCATCCTACCATACCAAGTTCTAGGAGCTTGTTTTAAGCCATACAAGGCTTTCTTCAATCTGCACACATATGACTCCCTGTCATGTGTTTCAAAACCGAGTGTCTGCTCCACATACACTTCTTCCTCGACTACACCATTCAAGAAAGCAGTCTTGACATCCATCTGGTGTATCTTCCATTTCATCACTGTAGCCATAGCAAGTACTGTTTTGATGGAAGTGTACCTGGCTACAGGAGCAAAAGTTTCTTCATAATCTATTCCCTCTTTCTGAGAGAAGCTGCGAGCTACGAATCTTGCCTTGTATTTCTCTATGCTACCATCTGCAGCATGCTTGATCTTGTGGATCCATTTGGAAGTCACAACAGACTTCCCTTCAAGTCCTGGGACAACATCCCAAACATCATTCTTCATTATTAATTGGTATTCTTCGACCATGGCATCCTTCCATTCTTTCTTTTCGACTGCTTCTTCATAATTGGAAGGTTCTTTGTTCATGATATCACAGAGTAAAGCAACATAGCTGGTATGAGATCTAGTTCTCTTCTTTGCTCTGTGTTCTTCTTCTGGAATGCCATATCTTTCTACATCTTGAATGAGCTCTCTAGCCCATGCAGGTTTCCTCTTGTGAGAGTTATTCTCATGGGGTGGATCTACAGGTTCTTGCGGATCTTCAATTTCACGATCTACATCTGGAATTGCTTCAGTCATAGTAGTGTCTTGAAATCTAGTTTCCTTAGTTTCTTCATAATATTCAACATGTGTCTTCCTTGATTTGATGAATGCTAAGTTTTCATCAAATTTTACATCCCTGCTGACATCAATCTTCTTGAACCCTGGAAAGTATATTCTGTAAGCCTTCGAGCTTTCACTGCAATCCACAGAGATACCCTTATTTCCTGAAGGATCTAGCTTGGTCCTCTTTTCCTTTGGGACATGAGTGTATACTGGACAACCAAATATTCTGAGATGGCTAACTTTAGGTTTCTTGCCAGAGAAGACCTCTTATGGTGTCTTGTTGTCCAATATCTTCTGGGGTGTTCTATTCTATACATATACAACTGTCTTAGTTGCTTCTGCCCATAGATGCATAGGTAGATCCCGATCATGCATCATTTCCCTTGCTGCTTCCATGATTGTATGATTCTTTCTTTCTGCAACTCCATTCTGTTGTGGATTGTAATGAGCAATCAACTCCCTCTTAATCCCTGAATCACTGCATAACTTCTTGAAGTCACTTGAAGTGAATTCTCCACCATTATCGGATCTGAATGTTTTGATCTTCTTATTAGTTTGGTTCTCCATCAAGGTTTTGAATTCCTTGAACTTATCAAACACTTCATCTTTGTTCTTCAAGAAGTAAACCCAAGTCTTCCTGGAGAAGTCATCAATGAAAGAGACATAGTAAACATACCCACTCAGAGAACTGGATGACATCAAACCACATACATCGGAGTGGATAATTTTCAAGATACTTTTTGCCTTGCTTTCACTACTTGGAAATGCCTTCTTTATGTTCTTTCCTTTTGCACATCCTTTGCAAACACCTTCATGCTTGGTCTTGATTTCAGGAAGACCTTCTACAACCTTACCTGCAATTGGTAATGCTCTATAGTGCATATGTGAAAGTCTTCTATGCCAAAGTTCACTTGGCTCCATGGAATCATGCACCATGGCATGTTCAGGTTGTCCCTTCAATTTATACAATCCTCCCTCTTGCTCTCCAATCACTACTGCATCATCAATAGTTTTACCTTTTGGCCACATTAGAACTTGGCCATCTACAAATGCAACCCTCATATCTTTTGCATCCAATGCGGATATGGAGAGTAGGTTCTTCTTGATCCTAGGTACATAAAGAACTTCTTTCATCTTCGAAGACTTTCCAGAATCTAGGTTGTAGAAGGCTTCACCACTTCCTTTGATAGGGTATTGATAGTCATCCCCAAGTTTCACTTTATGGGGTGATTCATGTTCAGATAGATTTACAAAAGATTCTTTAAACCCATTCATGTGTTTGGAAGCCCCACTATCAATAAGCCAATCATTACAACCATGAGAAATAGTACCTATGAGAGCAGAGATTAGAACATACTCTTCTTCGCTTGATGAGTCATCATCATCACTTTCTACTCTAGCCTTCTTCTTTGGAGGTTCATCATCCTCAGCAGCATGAGCATGATATCTCTTCTTGTTGTTTTTCTTCTTCTTGTTGTCTTTCTTCTTCTTGGGACAATCTGCAGCAAAGTGTCCTTTCTCATTGCATGTGAAGCATCTTATATCCTTCTTATTCTTTTGTTGATTGTGAAAGGATCTCTTGTAATTAGAGTGCTCCTTCTTGGGCTTGCTTCTTTTGGTGTGAGTAGCGAGAGCTTGGTCTTCACTTCCCATCTTTTATTCTTGGGCTACAAGCCTGGCCTCTTCTTGTGAACATTCCTCCCACAGTATACTGAAAGAGATCAATTTCTTTCTTGCACAAATTCCTTGAATAAAGGAATCCCATGACCTAGGTAGGCCATTCAGAGTAGTCATCACAATTTCTCCATTCTCCACCACTTCATCTGCAGCTTCAAGTTGTTCTTTGATTTGAGATACTTTGGAGAAATAAGATTCAATGGTCTCTCCATTGAGAAGCTTGCCCCTTTCAATTGATTCCGCAGAGTCATCTTCCGATTTATGTTTTTCCCTTGAAATAGCTTGGTCAAAGAGTCAAACATCTCCTTGGGTGTCTTCAGAGATGAAACATGTGGTATGAGATGATCTTTGATAGAATCAGCAATGATTCTCTTTTCCTTGACCAATTTCTTCTTATGCAATGCTTTAGCTTCTTCATCCTCCGAGACGAGGCCTTTAGAACTAATATATGTATCCAATTCATTTTCTTCCAGGATTAACCCAATCCTATACTTCTAGGCTCGGAAGTTATCAGCCCCTTCAAGCTTATCCTCAATCTTGGTGTGGTGAGACATCTTTAAAGAGTACTTCAAATGGAAATAGAAAAGATTTAGGTCTTACCACTTGATTTGCTGAAAACTGGATCTCGTCCCAAATTAGGGCTTGTCAGAGAAACCCTAAAAATTCAAAATGTGAATTTCAACTTTCTGAAAGGATAGAAAGATGCGCCTTGATGAGCTGATCAGCCTGCTATACTCAGAATTTGAGTTTTGCAAAGATTCACCCTTCAGAAATGCCTTCTAGTCTTTTCAGATTCACTAAGGAGCACCCTGAATTAGGGTTTGAGTTTCCCAGAGTTTTACCTAGCCACAAATCTCTATCCAAATCTCTAAACTTCGATTTTTTCCAAGGAGCTTCCAGCTGTGTCTTCAGATTTAAGTAATTCCTATTTTTTAGGAAGCCCTAATTTTTAGGGCCAAAATGGAAAGTGCTCATAATTGAATTTTGATTGGACAGATAGATTCACCTTGCTGAGGAGAGTCAATATATCATATTACTTTTCCAAAATCTATGGAGAGAAACCCAATAAACAAGAAACCCTAGTTTCTGTCACTGCACAAAGTCTTCTTCTCAGGTTAGCTCTGATACCATGTTAATTTTTTAGCATTAATTCAATATACTCTAGTATCTTTACTGAGAGAATAACATGTACAGTATATCAATGCATATCAATCATAACAAGCATGTCAATCATTGCAAGAAGCAAATCATAAGAGACAATAGACACACAGAGTTTCCGTGGGGAAAACCCTAAGGTGAAAAACCCCACAACTTCCTCAGAGATAGATAGATCAATAGTACAACCCAAGTACAAGAGATAGACTTCTCCTAGCAGCTGGTCCTCCTCCTCACATGTGCGCCACTTTCTGAGTGATGTAGAGTGAGATAATGAGATGATCAAAATAGAGATCGGGAGATCTCTATTTATACTTGTGCTGATTGCACAATAAACTTATGGGGCCGGCTTGTCTAGCTTAGCACAATAACCTCATGTTACATTAATCTGGGTCGACCCCTTACAAGGTGGTCTAATAACCCATCGGCAAGTTAACACAATTGCGACACTTGTCAATACAAATGACGACACTTTCGTATAGAGGATTAATACATCTCTATAGGAGTACAATAAATATATATATGAAATACATTCCGAAGTTACATATACATCAACACAAAGGCATGCATGCGTTGCTATGCACGCATTGCTATGTGCACACGCGTTGATTCTATCTCTATAAAATTTAATTTCCATTTATAGACATAAAAGTTCCAAACTATTTTCATTCACTATTTTTGTTGAATAAGATGAGATTGCCTCTAAGGTTGGTATTGTAAAATATCTAGAGTATCCTTCCAAGCAACCTCCTATGTTGGATGATCCTATTTTGGTAGTTTCGAGGAATGGTTTTTTGTCAATTCTTGGGATCCTTAGAGTAGATTTGCCCCTATCTTTAGGTCCTTTGTGAATATAATGTCCTTTAATATTCGAGAAGTTGGGGGTGATCCTAAATTCTTATCCCTTAGGATATTATTTGAATTATCTTGTCTTAATGTCATTCTTATGCAAGAAATGATGGTGCCTGGGTTGAAGGAAAGGGAGGTTTTCTTGAAGCTCCTTCCATATTGGGAATGTTGTATTGTAGATGCAATTGGTCTTTCGGGGGGGATGCTTTCAGCATGGAACCCTAAGAAGACTAATTTCCTCCTTTTTTGACATGTGTAGGGATTTTGTTGGAGGGGAGGTTTAGAGAGATGAATCTTCAGATGAAAATCCATAATTATTATGGACCCTATTCTAATATACAAGTTTTTTGGGATGATATCTTGGAAAGTGGTTAGTTAAATGATCCTAACTTGATAGTGGGAGGGGATTTAAATCCTACTATGTTAGATTTCGAGGTGTGGGGTGGAAATTCTAGAATTGATCCTTTGGTAGATTATTTTATCATATTTTCCATAAGATGAAACTAATTGATGTTCTTCCTATCAAAATGGATCCTACCTGGAGAAATGGTCTATTGGGTCAAGCATATGTGTCTAAAAGGTTGGGCATGTTCTTAATTTTTGAGTTTTTCGCTGGAGGTTTGGAAAAATATAGATCCTAGTGTTAGCACTAAAAGTTATCCTTTGACTGCTTGAAGGGCAAGTTTAACACATCTTAAAGATTTGGGATAGTTGAGGTTATGTTGTTGAGATTTAAAAGTGGGCCTAGTAGGTAGGGTTATAGGGATATAAGGTTGTAGGTCTAAGGTTTTATAAGTACCTAACACTCGGGATGAAATTTCACAACTCATAGCCATGTCACTCAAGGAACAAACTGAATATTAAGATACAATAAAGATCCAATTACATAAACACATAGGAATTCAACCATGTATTTAGAAATTAAAATCAGATGTAGTGTATCATTCATAGAACTGAAAATACATGTTCCAATACAACTTTCAGGTTCAGGAAATCAACAGAAAGATCTAATTTTGCTTTGATATGAACTAGAAAAGGTCACTAATTGCAATGCAAGAAGATTTTATGTATTGAAACAAGAGATTACAACAATGAAAATGAAAACCACAGTCTAGAAAGTAAGCAAATGATCACAAAGCTTGAAATTTCACCGTTTGTATTAGATGATGAAAAAAATATACATGGGAAAAGTCTCCTTGTATTCTCTCCTTTCGAACCAATGCATACTCTCTTCCCAAAGGAAGATCTTCTCTCATTCACAATTCATGCTTAAATAAAAAGTACAAAGTTTGATTGCAAGTAACTAATTCAAAATAAGATCCTTAAACGAATGGATCTGATCCTAACATGTAGCACAAAATTAGGATCTAACAGGATCAGTTGATGAGGTGGCATTCAAATGGTCGATTTTTGAAAAACATAATTTCGTAAGATCTAGAAAAATCAGCTTCAAATATTCCCCTGTAGAGCCCAAACGGTTGTTTATTTCGGGGATCTAAATCACGTGTCAACTAATTTGGCCCATTTTGGAAGTGGGCTTTTAACGGTTTTGGAATGGTTCTTCACTGTTCGATTGGAAATGGATCCCAATGTTGGTCACTAAAATAGGATGCTATAAGCGATTACATATTTATGTTTCAATTGACACTGCAAGAATCATGATACATTCTTCAACATGCTACATAATCACATTTCATTCTTCACCATCAAGACACAAAGAGTAGTAAACATTCGTTGAAGAATGACCACTCATTCTACAACACTGTTACATTAAGAACTTCAACATTTCGCTGCAGAATCATGAAACTCTTGAACTTCAGAAGAACAAAGATGACTTTGAGAGCCACCTCCTGCACATGATCAAAGCATAACAAAGAATCTCTATAGGCCATGAAATTTTCATAAATCATGCAATCAATCAACTTGTCAAAATAATCAAACTCAAGCAACAACTAGCAAATTGGGTGCACAATTAAAATATGATCAAGAGTTAGACTAGAAAGAGGGTCAACAAGTATAATATTTAAAGATTACAACTCTAAAAAGATTTAGCTCAAGTAAGTGGGAAAATTTTAGGTAGTAAATTTGAGTGCTAACACCTGGTCTAAAGATGTTAACTTCTCTGATAATTTACCTATTATGTTGTGATTCAAAGTGGACTCTAGCAGGGCTAAGTTTCATTTCAAGTCTAATCATGGGTGGTTATTGGAAGCAAATTTGTCCTCTTTAGTTAGGAACAAATGTAAGTCTATTTATCTTGATGTGGATGGTTCAGTAATGGAGCAAATGGTCAGTAATCTTAAGGATTTGAAAAGTGAGGTTATAAATTGGAAGCAAAAGAAATTGGACTTGAAAGATGAACTTATTAATATTGAGGAGGGGATACATTCTAGATATCTAAATAATTATAGGTGATAGGTTCTTTTGAAGCTAGAAAATCCAGAATTTTAAAGCTTGATGAGGAACCTCGATGACTTAAAAGTAGTGCAATTTGGTTGTCTTAGGGAGATATTAATAATTCCTTGTTTCATAGGTTCATTGATCATAGAATAATCATGAATTCTATCTAGGAATCAAAAGGACATAATGGAGAATGGATTTATTCACAAAAAGAGTTGGAGAACGATGTTGTTGGTCATTTTGAGAATCTATTTAAGGAGTCTCACAGAAATTGTTTAGGTTCTCAAATGAAATGTATTCAATGTTATCCATCTTTGTTCTCTCCTGAAGAAGCCTTAAGTATCAATTCCCCTGTTTCTTTAAATGAACTTGAAAATATTTTAAATCTCTTTGCTAAATAAAAAATCCATGGCCCTGGTAGGTGGATTGTTAAGTTTTTTATTCAGTTCTTTGATATTGTGGAAATAGCTTATGAAATGTGGTAGAAGATTCAAGGATCAATGGAATAGTCTCAGGTGCCTTCAATGACACATCTATTTCTCTTATTTCTAAATATTATAGTCCTGATTCCTTTAGTGACTTTCCTCCCATTTCCCTTTGTAACGTAGTTTACAAAGTAATTACTCAAGTTATTGCAAATAGAATTAAGCCTTTCCTGGCCACAAGAATTTCCAGAGAACAATTTGGATTTTTATTTAACAAACAAATACCGGATGTAGTGGGTGTGTCTTAGGAGAGACTTCATTTGATCAAGGTCAATATATTAAAGGATTTGAGTCTAAACTTATGGAAATTGCCAAAGAATATGATAAGGTTAATTAGACCTTTTTGAGATTATTCCTTCATCATATTGGTTTAAATTTGGAAAGTACAAATTGGGTTATGGGATGTGTGACTTCTGCCAACTTTGTTGTGTTGATTCATAGAACTCCCACAAAGTTTTTCAAGAGTAATAGATGGCTCAAATAGGGTTGTCCCTTGTCTCCTTTTTGTTTGCTTGTGATTGAAGGATTAAGCATATTAATAGAAAAAACAAGTGGAAGGAATATTAAAAGGTGTTAAAATAACCTCTCTACATTATATCCCTCATTTTTTGTTTGTAGTTGATGATGTTCTTCTTATCAGGTCATTATTAAGGTTTTTTGTGAGGCATTTTGAATGGAGATTAGTCTACATAAGTCTAGTTTCCTATTCAATGCTATTGATGTCGAGTTTATGGAGTAGATTAAATTGGTATTCCCTTTCAAAATGGAGCCTATAGATTTTGGTTTCAATTATCTTGGTTACTTTCCTAAACCTCATTGTTATTTGAAGAAGGACTAGCTTTGGATTTTAAAGAAAAAGAGGAATGGAAACTAGTTCCACAGATGGCTATCCCTTGAAGGAAGGTTAATTCTTATAAAATCAGTTCTGGAGAATATCCATGTCTATTGGATATCCTTAGCCAAAATCCCAAAGTACATCTTGAATAAGATAAGGCGGAAATGTTTAGTTTCTTATGGAGTGGAAAAAAACCAAAGAAGGAATCCACCTTGTGAAATGGGATAAAATTGCTTTTCCAAAGAAAGTAAGTGGATGGGGAATAAAAATATTCTTTTTTGGTAATGCCCTAGCCATGAAAATTTTATGGAGGGATTTAATGGGGAAAGGTTTGTGGAGTGAGGTTGTTTGAGAAAAGCACTTAATAAAGATAAAATTCACTCTTTTGATTGGTTCAGAGAGCCTAAAAAAATAGCAAATATCTCAAACAACTAGAAAGGATTGGTTGAAACTATGACTTTTCTTGAAATATGGATAGCTCGTAATGTTGGTGATGGGAAACAAATTAGACCGGGAAAATATCCAATTATTGGTGGTGAGGATGTCTACAATATTTCTCCTGGTTTAATTGATTACATGCATTCGTTTGAATTTTGTTCATTGGCACATGCTAAGAGACTGGAGGAAAGTCATCTATATACAAAATATTGGTTCTTGGATGAAGATATGTGTTTGTATGGTGAATTTGATCTAAAATGGAATCATTATATAAAAGGTATTTTCCACTATGGGGTTAGACTTTCAGAAGAGAAGGATCAACATTTTTGGTCTTGGAATATTGTTAGGTCAAGTTTCAACTAAGTTATACTACTAGCATATGAAGCTGGTATACCTATTTATGTGGATACATACATCAAATGGTGGTTTCAGTTATTATGGAAGTGGGCGGTCTCCTTTAAAACCCAAACTTCTATGTTGGTTAGTTATGGAGAATAAAATTATGATTTGGGATAATATCATTAAAAGAGGGGATGTGGGACGAAATTTATGTTATTTGTGTGCCCAAAAAGAAGAATATGTTGATCAACTATTTGTTTCTTGTGGTTTCCTCAACAAGTTTGGATGGAGGTCTCAAAAATCCTGTAAATACCATTTTGTTGGACAAATCTATGCTTTCAATATTTCTTTCATCAATGAGAAACTAATTACTGCAACCACCAAAATCTATCTCTCTTTGTTCTTTGGGGAATTTGGAGACACATGAACAACGATTATATTTGAAAATGCAAGGGTAAATATCCCTTTGGTTATTTCTAAAATTATTAGTGCTTATAGGGAATTTCAAAAAGATACCATTAAAAGACAAATCAAATTATTTACTGCACCATTTTTTTTATCATTATCCAATTGTTTTTCTTTTACGGAGCATCACAAAATGGAGAATGTGGAGCTAGGATGTATATCAACTTAAATTGTTCTAAAAAATATCTTCTTTGGATGGAGTGTGGATATGGTTCAAATACCAAGGTTGAGATAATGGCCCTTTGGGGTTTATTATATTTTCTCATTAACAAAACACCTTTTGTTTACATGTTGTTGGTGACTCTAGAGTCCTTGTGGAATGGGATGTTGGAAATTCTAATTTTCCAAGTTAGTCTGTTGGAACATTGGAAATAGAGGGTTGAGGGAATCGAAGCTCTTTTAAATTATCTATCTTTCAGTCATATCTATAGACACTACAAGTTGGTATCTCATAGGATTTATAAAAAAGCTATGAGACTGGATGAAGGGCAAATTTATTTTGAATACTATGAGGATCACAAGATTTTGGGATGTGGAAGTTTACAGATCTTCTAACTGATACAACATGATTCTCTTTATGCGAGATAGTTTGTGTTTGAATGTATAAGGGTTGATGGTGGATTTGACCTTTAAATGTATGGGAGAAGTCTTGCGACTCTATTTGTATTTTATTGTCATGTAGTACAATTTTGATATGATCTAAGAATGGTGAGTTCTTTTCTCTTTGAATATTCAACTTTAATTCAAGCTTTGAATAACAAGTTATTGCTTTTTTCATTGTGAAAAATATTAAAAATAAAAGAAAAAGACATGTTCATACTTAACTCTCTTCAGTTTATATAAGAATAAGAGGATTCTATATAGACAATAATTTTGAATATATATAATTAATAATATATTTTAATTTGCTTCATCATTCTTCATTCTTCATGTAACCAAATAATTAATATGCACTGCACTAAAAATGCAAAATATCCTTTCACACCATAATAATTTTGTGCTAAATGTTTACAAACTTGGGAATAAGAGTTGACAATATGTTTTCTCCTCCACTTTTGGGGGAGAGTTTTCCATACATGTGTTTAATATGATCTCTAAAGCTCTTGCAATTTTCAATATACCAATGGTGTGTCCACCAAGAATAACATAAAACTAGTTTTAAAAGATAAGAATTTACTAGTAGTTTAAGACTTTAATGTTATAAGTAGCAGTCATTGTAAGTTATTTGAAAATGTAACCATTTCTTGGTTAGGAAGTCACCAACTCAAAATTTAGACTTAACATTGAAGAGGTTGGATTGGATGGTGAATGTTGTTTACACAAATTGGATTCAATTTTCCAATGTCTTATTTCGAGCATCATAACGGATAAAAACTTATCATAAACAAGTTTGAAAAATGGTGCAACATAATGATAAAGCAAAGACCAGATTTATTGAAAGGTTTTTTTGTCTAATAAATTTTAATGAAGTTTTTTAATATTCTTAAAAAACAATTTATTAAATTCATTTTTTTTGGAAAACTACAATTTATTTCCAATTTTTTAAAATTTCAATGGTTTTATTTTTTATTGGTCAAAGAAAATATTGATGGAACATTAAATCCTTCATAGTATGGATTTATTTTCAAAACATAGAAAATAAATTAAAAACATTTAATTTGGATTTCTTAAAATACTATGTAAAAACTTTCACATGTTATTATTGACTTTTATTTAATAAAAACAAAAATAACGTTATTTTTAAAACATAAAAAATAAATTGAAAATATTTAATGTGGATTCTTTTGAAATACCACATTGTCGAATATTTCGCATATCATTATTGACTTTTATTATGTCCCTACGTGGACATATAGCGTCTAATATGATGGATTATTTTAGTCTGTACACGTCTATTTTTTTACAAACCCAAAGTTTTGGCTAAAGTTCCTTGGCATTATGGTTGTTGTGAAACAGGTCAGGGTGCCATCCGACACCTGTCCTGTCGACGTCGGTTGAATTAAATGGAGCATGGTACAAAGTACAGGTCAGGGTTCCATTCGAGCAGTGATCAAATTTTAAGGGTGGGTATTAATTTCAATTGGAAGGGAATTTTTTCTTGAAGCAAAGATGAAGGGAAATATAAATAATTGTACTTCAATTGACAAGTATAAATTAACTAATCTATTCTCCCCAAAAATGTATAAAACAAATATTTCCCATCCAATTTTTTACAATCATGAACAAATAAGAACTCCTTAATATTTATATGAAAATGACATATTTTCAATAAAACTTAATTTGAACACATTAATTTGTCATATATGTAACATTAATTTTACAATTCATTAAAATAACAACTATTATGTTCTATTTTTCTAGGTTGGAGCAGATTTCATTATAGATAAAAACTACTTAGACTATGCAATAACCATATTGGGGCATCCACATAAGCTTATGGATAGTCTAGGACATTGTAACTCGATATAGTCTTAAAATAAAACTAGAACCATGAGAAAATTACTTACTGTTAATTATGTACAAAAGGAAGCCACTAAGCAAAGCGAGGCTATAATAAACATACAACCAAAAAATACATATAAAACCAATCAAAAACTTAATTCAAACCAAAGAGAGGGCATCCATTCAATCCTGAGAGATGTAAGAATCATGGGAATTAGACGCCCAAGAAAAAATAATGCATATCTCATAAAACATTAAAAAAATCTTCCATACCAAGCAAGTTAGCAACACTGGCATCAGAGGGGCTAGAGCATCAAATTTTGTTGTTCAACACTTGTCATGACAGCATACATGTATGGAATGGAGGGGAAATGGAATCAAGCCTAATTCAGATAGAGTCTTGTAACTCGTTTCATGTTTGAGTCTCGAAAATCTGCCTTTTAAATTGAACCAAAACACCAAAATAAGTTTGTTAATTGTTGGATTTGAGAAAATTCTATATGTGAGTAATTAAGAACTCGAAGCTCTAAAATTTGTTGTGTTTTATACCAATCCACGATTCGACGAATTCGCAATCACTGGCATGAAATTTAAGTTATTTAATGAAAATAATTAGTGTATCTATCTCTACGTCGAAACCATTTTCAATGCTGATGCCACTTCCCTACTTATTGTCTTACCAAAAGGCATGAGTCGAATGAGGAAGAAGACTTAAAATTGTGGACTTCACCTTCAAAGAGTTCCTTACAATCACATTGATAAGAAGTGATAAGAAGATCACAACAATCCAACGTGTACAATCTTAGTTTATAGTGTCAATTAAATACTTATATGGTAAATTTAATATAAGACTTACTTATAGTTGTTTCTTACTCTTTGCATCTTGACACATTTGATATTTTATGGTTGTCTCTGCACCCTGACACAATTGATATTATAAGGTGAGGGTTTGCATGCATGATGATCCTTAGTTATGACTATTAGATGAGGATTTAAAAAGAAAAGGATGTAAAGACATGTAATTTTTATATATATTTTGGTGGTGAGCAACAAAACACATGTGATGAGAATAATCCCTAGTTATGACTATGCAATGAGGATTTAAATAGAAGAGAATGTAAAGACATGTAATTTTTATATGTATTTTGGTGGTGAGCGTCGAAGACAAATGTGGTGAGAAACCACATATGTTTGGAAGGACAGAGGGAGATTACATCATGATCATTCCGCCCATCAAATTAAGACTATTCCTGAGCCAATTTTTTTATTTTGTTTTATTAATAACCATAGTGGTGCTTTGGTCCAAATGTTTTTTCTAACTCATTGTTTCTCCATATTGTGTGCCTAGTGCCACTTCTCTATATCAATGCATAGATCGACCTCTACACTGTTTGTGGTCCTAGCTACATGCCATTATTTGTAGTTGCATGCCATTGAGTGTTGTTTAGAGTTGTCATGAGTATGTGACATTCATGAAAGAAATGAAGTATTGTAGAGGAGGACTCATCAAACTGCCATTTGAATTTCATTTTGATGAAAAATGAGTGGACATTGGTAACTAGCTTCACATAGGTAGTAGGCACAAAGTTTCAGTTTCGTTTTGGGCTTAGTAGTAGACTAGTACTGGTTCTTTGTTGTTATAACTATAGTCGTTGACACCGCATTGTCACACCTTAGATCTCAGCTCGAAGTGACTCAAGAGTCAGAGTCAAATCCCAGTGGCCAGTGCCTTGTCAGTCATCACTCGCCATCTTGCGCGGCTCAACAATGAGTGCATGATGTGAGTGAGTGATTATAATTTATGATATTTTCAATATTTTGAATGACGAATCAAATTTTATAGCATAGGAATTTCAACATAGAAATTGAAATTTATATGGATGGGTAATTTCAAATGTTGCCCTTCTTTTGAAATGTTGATATAAATTATGTTTTTTTCTTAATTATAAGGGTAAAATTCAGATATTAAATTATCTTTGAAGGGCAATTTTAACTTTACACTGGGCTAGGAATGGCTAGAACTCTTTGGAACGACTGAGAAGGATTCAAATTTGAACACTACATTCGAGCCAATTGATTTGAGGTATAGAATTAATGCATTTTACACTATAGACCACACACTTTCCTCCAAAAATATACAAATATCTCACAATGAAGATGACTTGACGTGTTAATGCAATTTGTGAGCGCCAAATCCCCTGCAAAAATTAAGAAATAGTGCTATGTGAGCACAGTCATTTGAAACCTCAATATATAGGGTTTTACCTTGTGTATCTTGCACAGAGGATGGGAATTGTACCAGGAATCTATTACAGGAGGTTCAATTTCATGTTCGTCATTGTCTCTTAGATCTGAGACCTAGTAGGACTTGGAAATAATGGAGCAGTAGTTAGTTACCTAAATAAGCTCCAGTTTATTAATGTAGATCCTATTTTCCAGTATGGTTGTTGTAATCGCTTATTAGTCTTGAGGTAATAAATAAAGGATGAGAGCGTAGTCTTCTCACGGAGTTTTCCCCAAATTTCTATATGCTTTGTTTTATGAATTCTCTGTTTTTTCTAATTTCAAGTTGGTATCAGAGCGAAGGGCATCGATACTACGTGTAGAAGTGTGAGGTATATTGAGAGTTTCAATTTGAATTTGTTGTGGCAAGTTCTGAACAAAACAAGACTAAGAGAGCGTGAGGTCTGAGCCCCGTTTGTAAGCCAATGGCTGCACCAGTCCACTGATCTGAAAGGCAGTGAACATTTGCGCTTATATTTGGAGATCGTTGCATGAAGAGCAGTGCCCAGATCCTGTAGCCGGCCCTAGTAGAGATTGCCGTCAGTTGCAATCTAAAGTCTGCTGCCAAGAAGAGCAAGCAGATCAGCCGTGACTGCTATTGGAGGAATCTCAGCCTACTGCTGTGAAGTAAGCCCGAGGAGAGATATGTTTTGCTAACAAGGCCTTGTGTGAATATCGTTGCCTGGAAAGCGATCTACCTGGAGTTTGCATCAAGATTGCACGCTTCCAACACTTGTAGAGATGTCGAATCCGCTGGCAGAGACCTACCTCAACGAAGCCAATAAACTAGATGGCTTGAATTTCATCAATTGGAAATTCAAAATCTAGACCTTGATGGAAGGTTATGGTATATGGACGATTGCGAAGGGAGATGAAGCGAAACTCGATGTGGCTTCAGGTGCAACAGTAGCACAGATCCAATATTGGGATAAGCGTGAGAACAAGGCCAAGGTATTGATGCGTATGTCTGTTAAAGATAGCATAATTCCACATATTAGAGAAGCTAAAACTTCTTCTAAAACATGGACAGTGCTTAAAGATTTGTATGAAACTAGCAATTCAAATCATATTCTTTTCCTGAAAACTCAATTTCTAGGCATTAAAATGGATGGAAATGAATATGTTAGTTCATTTTTGGGTCGCATTAAAGAGGTGAAAGACAAGCTAGGAAATATAGGGGAAAAAGTTTCCAGCACTGATCTTGTCACAATTACCTTAAATGGTATGCTAGAAGATTATCAAATGTTTATAACAGGTCTGGTAGCAAGGGAGAAACCTCCTACTTTTGAAGAATTGATAGGTATTTTGCTGCAAGAGGAAGAGAGGCGTGTGAATTTGAAGCCTCAAAATTCATACTTGGCACTCTGGTCAAATAAGATATTCTCAGGAGGGAGCTCATCGCAGAGAAGGCAATCTCCAAGGTCGAATCAATGTATGCCATCTAATAGGAATGAGTCAAAGAGTTGTTTTTATTGTGGTCGACCTGGACATCTTATTAGAGACTATCAGAAGAAGAAGAGTGATGAGGCTAGGAATAAACCTAGAAAACATATAGGTCATTTTGCAAAAGATTCTTTAGAACATGATCTCAGTTTGTTTATTGCTAGTGATGATACTAATGAACCCCCTAATTTTGATTCACGAGATCTTAGACTGTTTGTGTCTAATGTTGCTTTGTCTACTGAAACCGATGACTTTGATGCCTGGTTTGTGTATTCTAGAGCATCAATACATATGACATGTAATAAGAAGTGGTATACTAATTTTAAAGAAAAACAGAATGGTGCCAACATATACCTTAGAGATGACCATGCTCATCAAATCAATGGATATGGAGATATTCCAGTAACATTGTCAAATGGTATTGTTTGTCACATTCGCAATGTTGTGTATGTGCCAAGGATAAAGAAAAATCTGATCACTGTGTCCACCATTACAGATCAGAACTTGAAGGTTGAATTCTTCAAGAATTATTGCATAGTGAAGGATGTGCTGGACCAATACAGGACTGTTGCAATAAGAGTCAGAGCAGGACTACCCATGTTAAAGAATGAGAATGTTGCTTGTGAAGGATGTGCATTAGGAAAGATGCACATAGATGAATTTCCCTCTAATCCTGATAAGGTAAAGAGAGATGTGTTAGATCTTGTGCATACTGATGTTTGCGGACCTATGCAGACTAGGTCTTTAGGAAGTGCATTTTATTTTCTATTATTTATTGATGATTGCACAAGATACACATGAGTTTATTTCCTTAGAAGAAAAAGTGATGTTTTCAAGTACTTTAAGGAATTTAGAAACATGGTGGAAAAGAAAACAAAAAAATCCATCAAAATCCTCCGTTCAGATCAAGGGGGAGAGTATAAATCAGGGGACTTCATCAAATATTGCAAAGATCATGGAATAGTACAACAGTTTACAGTACCCAGCACTCCACATCAGAACGGAGTTGCTGAAAGGAAAAACAGAACTCTAGTAGAGTGTGCACGGAGTATGATGAAAGGTGAGAATCTCTCGAATGCATTTTGGGATGAATCCATAACCACTACAGTCTATTTAAAGAATAGAAGTCCAACAAGGTGTCTTGAAAATATTACTCCTTTCGAAGCCTTGTATGGTTCCAAACCTGCAGTTCATAATTTGAAAATATTTGGGTGTAAGGCTTTTGCACATATTCCAAAGGAGAATAGGAAAAAATTGGATGCTAGATCCATTAAATGTATTTTCATAGGGTATTGTTCTGAATTGAAAGCATACAAATTGTTTGATCTTTCTACTCACAAAGTATTTGCAAGTAGAGATGTACTTTTTCATGAGCAGGAAGTAGGAAATCATGACAGCAACAGTCATGAGGAATGGCATAAACTTCTTGATGAAGGAGTTAAGGAAGAGCAACAACAACAACAGCCATCATAGCAGCAACGACAACTGCAAAAGCAAGAAGGACTCAGTGATATGAATACTTCCAGTAGTTTGAGGACATTTGGTGATGAAGACAGATCTTCACAAAGTGAGGAGGAAGATAATCAGTTGAGAAGATCTTCACGACAAGTTCGGCTTCCTGAGAGGTATAGAGACTATGCCCTAATGAGTAGCATTTCCAATGTCATAGAACCCATGAGTTTTAATGAAGCCAATGAACATAATGAATGGCGAAATGCAATGGAGGAAGAATATGAATCTATAATGGAAAACAATACTTGGGAATTGACTGAATTGCCTAAACATAAAAATCCCATTGGATGCAAATGGATATACAAACCCAAGTTTAAATCAGATGGTAGTATAGACGAATATAAGGCTAGATTGGTGGCAAAGGGGTATTCACAAACATAAGGTATTGATTATGCTGAAACATTTGCACCAGTAGATAAATTGAATACTATTAGATTGTTAATTGCTTTAGCTACAAAGTATCATTGGAAGCTACACCAATTAGATGTTAAATCTACATTTTTGAATGGTGAGTTAAAGGAAGAGGTTTACCTTACTCAACCTAAAGGGTTTGTGGAACATGGGAAAGAACACTTAGTGTGTAAGTTAAAGAAAGCATTGTATGGACTAAAACAGGCACCTAGGTCATGGTATGAGAAGATAGACTCTTTCTTTCTTCAACAGGGCTTTATGAGAAGCAAGAGTGATCCAAATCTGTATACCAAATTTGATGAGCATGGGTATATAGTATTGATTTCCTTATATGTTGATGATTTAATAATTACAGGAAATTCAAACAAATTAATTGATGAAATCAAGAAGCAATTGTCACAAGTTTTTGAAATGAAAGACCTTGGTGAGTTGCATTACTGCCTAGGTCTTGAAGTTTGGAGAAATGCAGGCCAAACTTTTGTTTTCCAGAGTAAGTATGTCAGAGATATACTTAAAAGATTTCAAATGGATCAGTGTAAATATTCCATTGTTCCCATGCAGCAGAATATGAAACTTTCTTGTGATGATGGTTCGAAGGAGGTACATGGCACTATGTATAGACAGATGGTGGGAAGCTTGAATTATCTAACTACCACCAGACTTGACATTGCATATTATGTGAGTGTGTTAAGTCAGTTTATGGAAAAACCTCAAGAAAGCCATTGTAATGCAGCAAAGGCGGTACTCAGGTATCTAAAATGAACACTTGATTATGGTATTAAATATACTGATGCATCTAATGTTGAGTTGACAGGTTACTCAGATTCTGATTGGGATGGAAATCCGGATGATCGAATATCAACCACTGGATATGCGTTTTGCATTGGATTTGGAATTGTTTCATGGAGCAATAAAAAGCAGCCTACTATATCTTTGTCTTCTACTGTAGCAGAACATAAAGCCTTGTGTGCAGCAACTTGTGAAGCTGTTTGATTGAGAAGACTTCTTCAAGATGTTGGATAAGAACAAAAGGAACTATTAGTTTTTTAGAATTTATTTCAATATGATCTAGGATCTTAATTGAGAGAACAACATGTACAACATATCTACAACATATCAATCATGGACACAATAATGCAAGCACACAAGAGACACAGAGTTTACTTGGGAAAAACCATAAAGGTGAAAAGCTCCAATAAATTCCTCAAAGATAGATAGAGCAATGATACAACCCAAGCATAAGAGATAGACATCTCCTAGCAGTAGCTTCTCCTCCTCCACAAGTGTGCCACTCTCCAAAGAGTGTGTGTGAGAATAGAATGATCAAATAGAGTGCCTCCCACACTCTATTTATACTTGACTTGACTTGCCTAATAACCTTTACTAGGTCGGACTTAACTTAACCACATAACATAAAGCTGATTGGGCCGACCCCCAATAGGGTGGTCTAATAACCGTTTGACCCACATGACTTATACAGGGCCGACCCCAACAAGGTGGTCTAATAACCCATCAAGTATAAGTTACGACACTTACAATATAAATGATGACACTTCCGTATAGAGGAATAATAACATCTCTATAGGAATACAATATACATATATGTGAAATACATTCTGAAGTTACATATACATCAACATTCCCTCTTAACTAGGAAGGTATTTCTCGACACAGGTCTTCTAGCACAAGTCTTCTTCTATGGATCATCGTCATCGATGCATTGTGTTCAAATCATTGTCATCGTCACTGTTGTTGCTATCTTAATCAATCTCTGAATCTACTCATCATAGGAAGTTCTACAGAGCCATTCCTTTTTCATACTGGATGTAGGCCCACCACCTGCAGGTCTTCGTCATCACTGGCCATACTGTGGAATCCTCAGGACTTATTACGTGCATCAAAAAACCTCGAAAGAGAATCCTAGGCTGTTATGGGTACACAACACTGACGTATGGGATCTCCTAGGATCTTTTACATGTGACAATCACAAAACCTGAAAAGGGTGTCTTGCCAAGCAAGAACCCTAAAGAGCATCTGAGGCCTTTTTCATCCTGTCTAGATCTCCAGGTTTGATTACATGTGACTCCTACCACAAAACCTTAAAGGGTGTCTTGCCAAGCAAGAACTCGAAAGAGCATCTGAGGCCTTTTTCATCCTGTCCAGATCTCCAGGTCTGATTACATGTGGTCATGGCAATTCCTTGAAAGAGCATATGAGGCCTTTTTCATCCTATCCAGATCTCCCAGGTCTACTTACATGCTCATCTGCACAACCTGTCCATGGCCACAAAGTATCATCCTAATACTCATGATCATCGTTCACGAAGCACAACCCAGATGCACATCACACAACACTTACATCTACGCCATGGGAGAACACATCTACAACCATGCGAAAATGGAACAACACTTATATTGCAGCCATGGGAGAACACATCTACAACCATGCTCAAATGGCCCAACACTTATATCGCAGCCATGGGAGAACACATCTACAACCATGCTCGAATGGCCCTAGAAAATACATCACGACCATGGGAGAACACATCTGCCACCATGTTGAAAAATCCCAGCAATTACATCGCAACCATGGGAGAACACATCTACATACAATAGTAGTATCATAGGATTACCTTCCTCAACCTTGTAGTAAAGGTTGGAATCCGCTTTACTCTTGGTAAAGCCCAAACTGGATAGAAAGCTATTTATCCTACCATTTGGTGCATGCTTGATCTTATAGATCCATTTGGAAGTCACAACAGACTTCCCTTCAGGTCTTGGGACTGCATCCCAAACATCATTCTTCATGATCGACTGGTACTCCTCGATCATGGCATTCTTCTCGAATCCTGGGAACTTCAATATATTCAATATCTTCAATAGATATCTTTGTTGTTGTAACAAATGTTGTAGTCCTTCTTTTGTAGGTGAAGGTATATGATCTTTCCTACAAAACAAGTTAAATTGCATGATTAGAAACATCTCATAGTTTTCAGAACAAGTTCTTACACATAAAGAAATATGTCATACATTCATGCAATTATTTTAGCCAATGCTTCAATACAAAATTCATCCATATTTTGTAACTTTCTAGATACCTTCCAATCTCTACCAGAACATTGTTAAGAGTTTGCACTACTCCCAACATGTCAGCAAAGAGGTTTCATTCTAGATAAGTAGCAATGGAATGTTGTACAGTGCCATATGCCACTTACCCATCACATGCATATTAGTAGTATACTGTTCATCAACGCAACTATTCTAATATGCATAATACACAACCTAATTCTAGGGACATCAGTATATACATCATTGAACAACATTATTTAAACAAACAAATATGTAAGAAATGACAATTCAAATACTTATCTTTGTTTGGTTGTTGGGTGGACTCTCTCTGAATCTTTGAAACTCCATTCTGATGTGGATTGTGAGAAGTGGTCGACTCCCTCTGAATATCTGCATCCTTGCATAAACTACTGGAGTGTGCTCCCTCTTGATCTTTGGTTCCTGGATTACCTATCCTTGAAATTATATCCATCCTCGATCACGATGTATGCTTACAAGTATCATTATTGTGATATCCTCGATATCTCATACATAATCATACATTTATTAGTATATTCTCAATGCTATCAAAACACATTAATCTTAAGCATGTATAGTCATGGTCATTTCAAACATAAATAAAAAACATTGGTATTCAAGGTTTCAGGGAAGACTTCTTTTACTCATGCATATTCTTATTTGATCATAGGACTCTTCTGGTTAGTCAAATCATCAATCAAGATAAGAGACATAATATGCATAAACCCTTGATTTCTTACATTTCTAACTTTATGAATAAACATAACCAATCATTCCAAGTATACTTATATAAGGGATCCTAACACAAGGTAATATTCTAACTTGATATAGGAAAAACATACCTGGATTACTATGTCAGCTGGTTATGTCTAACATACCCGCATGATGTCTTATGGTTCTCTTCAATGACTTGTGCTAGTAACCTACATGTCTCATAAGTTAACCATTGTAGAACCAAGCTATACATACCTCGTAAGTAGATCTTCTATGTGATCCATGACAATGGATGAATCTTTGTCTTCATGTCACCATGATCATATGTTCTTGAAGTAGAACATGATTTGTCTTTCTTGGTGTACCTTTCATGTTAGCGAACAACATAAACCTCATACAACATCACAATGCATTAGTACAATCATAAGTGTCAAAACCTTAATCAATGAATCTCTTCTATCATGTATTCATAATTTCATCAAGATTGTACTAACTCTAATGATATGAAGACAAACGTATCATAAACTAACCATGAACAAAATTCGAAACATACCTGTAAGTCATGCCTGTCGAGATTGCTTGTAATCTTCTTATGTAAGGCCTTAGCCTCATCTCCCTCTGAAACAAGAACTTCTTCACTTATGCAGGTGACCAAATGATTCTCTTCTAGGACTAACCCAATCCACTTGATTTGCAGAAATTGGATTTGGAGCCAGATTAGGGTTTGTCAGAGAAACCCTAAAAATTCAAACTTTGAATTTCAAACTTCTGAAAGGATAGAAAGATGTGCCTTGATGAGCTAATCAACCTGGTATACTCAGAATTTGAAAACTGCAAAGTTCTACCCCTCAAATTTGCCTTTGAAACTTCCAGATTCACTAGACGTGACCCCAAACTAGGGTTTGATAAAGCCCAACCTTCCGCCCAATCAAAAGGTTCGATCCAAATCTCTAAGATTCTATTTTTTTGAGGAGCTTCGAGATGTGGTCACAGATTTCAAAAATTCCCATTTTTGTGGAAGCCCTAATTTTCCACTTTTCCGATCAATGTCCCGAACTAGGGTCTGATCAAGCCCGGCCTTCTGCCTAACCAAAAATTTTGATCTTGGTCTCTAAATTTTGATATTGATGAGTATCATTCAGCCATGGTCTCTGATTACAAAAATACCAACTTTCTCTGAAACCCTAATTCCCAGAGCCATGAATGAAGGTGCTCAAAAAATAATTCTGTTTTGATAGAAATATGTACTGGATTGTTTCTGGTGTAACTCCGAACTTTCCAATCCACAGGGTCTGAAACTTCAACCTATGGTAGCCCGACTTGTCATCTTTCCAAACCCACAGGTATTACCTCAATTGGATTCTCTGAAAGAGAGTTATGCAAAGTGTCGCAACGTGACTTGTTTATGGGATAAAACAGAAGAGCAAACTTGTACGGCGTTCCACGTGTCACTAGTTTAGTTTCGGCCTCTAAAAAAGTTACCTGGGAAATTACAGTCCATGCACTACCTGTCACTTTTTATGAAATCTCATTTGGAGCTTCCTAGCCCAAGTTATGACCTTTTTTCCTAGGTCACCTTTTTATGACTGAGATCTGGAAGAGGCAGAAACTCTAGATTGTACAGATCATAAAACAAAAAGTACAACGAATTAGAAGTTTTCCTTTGGACACAAGGTACATGGGGATCGGATATTCGACCTGTAAAAGTTTCAGATCCAAGAACGTTGCCAAAATGGATTTATAGCGAAAGTGCTACGATGACTGGTTTTTGCTATATCAAGCCCTAGCATTGCAAGTGTAACAAGTGTCATACATGTCATAGCATGCCTTCTTTCAGGCTAGCTTTGATACCATGTTAGTTTTTCAGAATTTACTTCAATTTGATCTACGATCTTAATTGAGAGAACAACATGTACAACATATCTACAGCATATCAATCATGGACACAATAATGCAAGCACACAAGAGACACAGAGTTTACTTGGGGAAAACCATAAAGGTGAAAACCTCCAATAACTTCCTCAGAGATAGATAGAGGAATGATACAACCCAAGCATAAGAGATAGACATCTCCTAGCAGCAGCTTCTCCTTCTCCACAAGTGCGTCACTCTCCAAAGAGTGTGTGCGATAATAGAATGATGAAATAGAGTGCCTCTCGAACTCTATTTATACTTGACTTGACTTGCTTAATAACCTTTACTAGGTCGGACTTAACTTAACCACATAACATAAAGCTGATTGAGCCAACCCCCAATAGGGTGGTCTAATAACCCTTTGACCCACATGACTTATACAGGGCTGACCCCAACAAGGTGGTCTAATAACCCATCAAATATAAGTTACGACACTTACAATATAAATGACGACACTTCCGTATAGAGGAATAATAATATCTCTATAGGAATACAATATACATATATGTGAAATACATTCCGAAGTTACATATACATCAACAGGAACCTACAATGATCAAATGTGATAATCAAAGTTCAATCAAGCTAGCGAATAATCCGATTTATCATGCAAGGACAAAGCATGTTGATGCTGAGTTTCATTTTGTTAGAGAAAAGTTGCAATCCAATGAAATAGCTCTTATGTATTGCAACACTTGTGAAAATACTGCTGATATTTTCACTAAGCCTCTTGGAAAGATTAAGTTTGAACTGTTTAGAGAGATGTTAGGTGTAGAAGTCAATCCATTCTCCTCTATTCTCCATTAAGGGGGAGACTTGGAAATAATGGAGCAGTAGTTAGTTACCTAAATAAGCTCTAGTTTATTAATGTAGATCCTATTTTCTAGTATGGCTGTTGTAACCGCTTATTAGTCTTCAGTTAATAAATACAGGATGAGAGTGTAGTCTTATCACGGAGTTTTCCCCAAATTTCTGTATGCTCTATTTTCTGCATTCTCTGTTTTTTCTAATTTCAAGTGTAGGACCTCGTTACATCTCTATAACCTACTGCTCCTGCCGTTTTTTGCATGGCCACTATTTCCATTGCAACAAGGTTTATTCTGGTTCATTTTTTCATCAGCTTCTCGTTGGCAACGTTTGTTTCGTTCCAATTTTGGATGTCCTCCATGTTCAACAGCAAGATTGTGGAGCTGGAAAATGGGATGGCAGAGGCTGGGGAAACATGGGAAGAGGGGAAGCACAATTGAAATGCCCCTCATCTATGACTTGATTCATAAAAGAATTGGTCCCACGCAGCTTGGCGCATTGTGTTCTTCATACCTGGATTCACCCACATATTCACGGGACTCTCTGTGCTCATCCTCGATGAAGACCTTTCGGATGGTAACTATGCAGCTCTTCACAAAAAGGGAAAAGTTAAACACAAGTTCTCCAATATAATTTTCTTTGAAAAATGCAATATGCTTATTTGAAAAAGCTAAATCTATGAGAAAGTTGAATCCATTGCTATTGAATTAATAATTGATACTGAAGTAATGGAGAGATTAAGATTAAGCGTCGTTGTTGTTCATTGTTTAGTGATGCTCATAACATGATCTGCTTCTGTCTGTGCAGGTTCTCTTTTACGGTGTCACAAATTATAGAGCCACTCTTACGTATGGATACTATTTTGGACTGGAGCTCACCATCAATAACGTTATCGCCCAATAATTTTACAATAAACTTAATTTGCAACTTCACACTGTTGGTTTAATTGTGGCAAGTTTTGGCCTTGCAAATAACATCTCTCCTCTGGGCGAGCAAATACTGTTGGACATAGCTTCCCATAGATTTGGCATGAGAAGGCGATTATGGACTCTCTATAGATTTGGCATGATAGGGCGATTATGGACTCTCTAGATCATGCACTTGCCTGGGGCACTGTGAGACAATCACCATCACCATGCCAATGGCAATGCACAACATATTAATAGAGGTTTGGGTTGGAAATGGAGGTTCAAACTATGGAACTCCTCGACCTGTAAGTATCGGAGGGAAAGTTTCTTCCAACCAGTAAGAAAGTAGCTCCAATAGCAGCACACCAACCAAAAGTGCCCCAAGGACAATGAACAATGTAGTTTCTATTGTTGTATCAATGAACAGTTTTCACATTCTTGGTTCTCAAGGCGCAATTGTATGAATTGGTCATAATTCTAAAAAACTTGCTATGGAATGAACACCACCTTCAATGGTAAATACTGTTGAACTAATACATTTTGTCCACAATGAGGTCCCTGCATTTTGGATGGATTACAATGTCTAGGTGTGAAATCTTTTTTTATTTTTATTTGTTAAAATATTTTTTGAAAGTGCCTCTATAAACAAAATTGGAACAATTTTGTGTTTTGTGTTTTGGAGAATCCTTTAAAATATAGTGCAATAACAAGACTATACATAATCTAATGATGTGTTAGCAAAGTTTAGTCCTAGCTTATGGAATATAAAAAAGGAACTAGATTTTGAGAATAATATGAGTTGCCACACAAGCTACCAAATTTCGAGTATTATATGTTAATGTGAATCTTGAGTATTATATGTTAATGTGAATAGTGTTATGGTGTACAAATTTCTTTCATCTACTCTGCTAATGAGATTAAAAAGATTGCATTGCAATTTTTTTGGTATTTTTTTGAGTTCCTTTAATCAAATACTTCAAACAACTTTGGGCTAAGTCAAGTTCCAGATATAGGGCTAAGTCAAGTTCCAGATATAGTCATATTGCCAGATAATCCATTTGAATGCTTCCATGTTTCAGCAAACATGGTAGTCCATGGTCTCTTTGTGATTCTTGATGCTACCCATCTTGACCCATATATATGTTTTTGTTGGAACGAATGTTTTGTTCTATAGAATAGAATAGTTTTACTGAGGCTGTTATATTAGTTTCTTTTATATATGTTTAGTCACTCTAGTGCCTAGTGGGATAAGTGTAATGTAGTGGAATCCTATGTTCAGATAATCATTATTAATCTTAAATGGTTGATAAAATGAAATAAATAGGGTCTTATTTTTTATGAGGACATTCATAACAAGTAGAGGCTATGTGCTATCCTCATTTAAGTTGTTAATTTCTTTGTTTCTAAAATAGTTTATTGTTCCCTACTCCACAGGAGTTAAAAAAAACAAATGCAAGCACAAGGGGATTACCAAATGGAGATGTGGAAATCAAGACTGAACACTAGCCAATATTTCAGATTCTTGTACAGCTCAAAGATTATGTTGCTGCCTAAAATAATTGTTGTAATAATTTTCAACCAATGAAATATGTAAAAAATTGTTTATGTGACAAGACTTGAAGGGTAGGTACCCCTTGAGTTGGGATCCCCACCTTGGGTGTCTCCATAGCCCTTTGCTAAGTCTCAGGCTTGGGTCTTGCCCAAATAATCCTAACTAGTTACTAATTTCCCAGCTCCTTGGGTAAGAAAAAAATTTACTTATATAATTGGCAACTATGGCCCAAGATTTTTATTTATGATCCTAACTTCTCACAACACCCATAAATTTTTCCGGCTCATTTAAAATATTGTCCTTTAATGCTCCAAAAATGGGTTTGGGATCTTTTTTCATAACTATAGTTAATGTCTTTTTGAGTGTGAGGCTTTACTTGTGAGGGCATTGCAGCGATTTGATATATATTTTATACAATATGCAGATTTTTTTTTAGATATTTGAGATATATTTTACACAATATGTAGTATCTTTAACATCTTTTTTAATCAATATTCAATACATAAATGTCAATTTGGATTTTCTGTATTGTTTATAAATCAAATAAAACTTATTGGAACAGTGAAGTAACAAAAAAACTCATACAAACGTTACTAAAAATAAGAATAATGTTTTTAACAATAGAATTTATGAAAAAAACTATGTTTTAAAATGTCAATTTGTTATCTTTAACTAATAACAATAAACGCATTGCCATATAGTTTTATATCTTTAACTAATAACAAGAAATGCATTGCCATGTAATTTTATAAAAAAAAAACAAACAAAATTTGGAGCCACCACTGACAAAAGATTACATAAAGATTGTTCCAGAAAAATTACCCACAATGTTTATAGCCAAAGAAATTATGGGAACAAAACATGTGTTTTAAAATGTCAACTTGTCTCTTCCTTTGCATTTATCTCTAGAAAGTTTATTAGAAAAACATACCATACAAATGTTGCACCAAACTCTAACCCATCCATCTCAATGGTAGAAGATGTAATGAAACAATAAGATATTTTGAAGAGAATGGCCAAGGCTCGCAAAGCTTCGTCAATGGATGTGAGCTTCATGGAAAGTGGAAATAAATCCAATATATCTTGCATCATCTTCTAGGTTTTATTAGGTGTTTAGATGAGTTTGTTGCAAGGTTATGGGAAGGAACAAAAAACAAGAGCGTCAACTCAAGTAAGGACATTGCTCTTGTCAACTTTAGCAAGGACATTGTCATTTCATTGTTCTTATTTAATAAAAAAGAAAAATAAAAATAATATGGTTATTGCATGTTTTAATTTTGAATTTTGATGGAAAGCCAGAATTTAGGGTTAAAGTGACTTTTTTCTATTCTACAAAAATTGAATTTAATAATGTTTTAATGGTAATTTTCAAAAGGATTTAATACCATCAAAAACTTTGGGACTACCAAAATTTCAGAATTTAACAATTATAACTAAGATTTTTAAAAGTTTATGTAGATTTTTTGAATTTAATAATGTTTTAATAGTAATTTTCAAAAAGATTTAACACAGTCAAAAACCAATCAAAAACTTTGAAACTATCAAAATTTCAAAATTTAACAATTATCACCAAAATTTTAAAAAATTTATACCCAATTTTTTCAAAATCATACCAAAAAATAATAAAACTTTTATACCACCTGTGGCCAAATATAATCATATAGCTTTGTCCGAAGACCTGTCACCTTTTGAAATTTCAGCAACATGCTTTCCAATGCCCACTTGCTGAGACTTTCCATGCTCTAATGACTCTGCGGACGTATAAGCGAAGATCATACGGAATTTCATGATGAATGCCACATTTATCTCCCTTAGTTATGCAGTGTTCGAATGAGAGACATATGCGGTACATATTGCATGTGATGAACACGCTGCCCATACCCTGTGATTCTACATCATTATATGGACACACTGCACACACAGCCTGTTAACACCCTGTTTACTCATTTCAATGCTGCCCAGACTCTTCACTACCTTTCACAATGCCAAAGTAATATGGCAATCTCATAAAATTATCTCTGTATATATTTTTTATTTTTCTCACATGTGTGTGTTTTATGTGTCTTTTCTGCATAAATTTATGGTATTTTCAAATTGTCTTATTAATTGAGGATATATATATTTATTTTCACAAAATCAAGGATATATATATTTATTTTCACAAAATCAAAAGGATTTTCGGCAAAAAGTTTGAAAAACGGAAAACAACACTACGACATATCCGATAACAAGTATATAATATATTTGTCTAATGTTAATAATTACTTTATAAAAAAGTTTCGGTTGGAAACTTTCTGGACACTTGCAGCTAGTAATGAGCGGCATGCTCACAGAATCCAAAATTTAATCGATCACTAAACTAGGGAAATCTCACACAATCCAAAATTCAACCGATCAATAAGCTCGGGAAAGCCTACTAGAATAGAACCTACCCACAATGGGTAACGATATTTATAGCTATTGACTCTTAAACTACTGATAATCTTTATTAAAGGAAGCAACTGCATTAATATTACTTCTACCACTGGAAATGCTTCTTCTTTCACGATCTTTCTTGAAGAATCTTCATTCCCATGTACCTGCATGCACACCAATATGTAACAACGTTATTGTTGCTATTTTTATTGTTGCAGAAATATTAAGAACACAGCTATATCTGTAATAGTTACCTGCCAAGCATCATAGTGGTGGCCTGTGGGTTGGTTCCAGGACCGTCTTTAAATGTTGAGCCATCCACAATCCTCAGACTTTTAACTCCGTTCACCTCATATCTCTTGTTAACCACAGCCCCAACATGACATCCTCCATGGAAATGCCACATTGAGGCCACAGTATCACGGCAGAACTGAGCCATGGCTGCATCGTCCCACGTGTTCTTTGGCAACGCTGTCCCAATGAATTGAAATCCCAATTGAGAGGACTTATTACGAGCTGAATATGCAAATCTCCTCAGTGACCTTGTGTTGAGGATTTTAGCGATCATCCTCGCGCCTTGAACGCATCTTTGCAGGTCCCGAGGGTGGGAATAATAGTTGTATCGAACAGACGGATTGTCTCGAGGATCCATGCTGCGTAGCCGAAGCTCTCCTCTCGACATTGGAAACGCCAGCTTCTCAAATATGTTTCCACCATACACGTTCTTGGGCTTTGAGGATGCGCTGCCATTTATACTAGCTGGAGCCGGCTGGACGAAGCTGCTGGACTCGATGTAGGTTTGAGAGCCTTTCAGAATACCCACTACCTGTATGCTCGAGAATTCCAGCGGTCTAGGGGATTTCAACGTTACGGTTGCACGGGGGCTGTCTTGAATCCCTTGGCCTACTAAAGGCGAATGTCGAACTAGAGGAATGTTGAATTCTTTGAGATGTTCAGATGGCCCGATTCCGCTCAATAGGAGCAGCTGGGGACTGCCTATGGATCCTGCAGAGATGATTATCTCGCTGGAACGTGATGATTCTTTGAGAAAAGCTTGATAAAACCGACCATGGGCATCCATGAATTCTACTCCACGGGCCTTCGGCTTCCCAGAGGAGCCACCCTTCTTTCCTGCAAGTTTTCAAATGCGTAATACTGAATCTACATTTACAGATCTGGATATAAATCTACATTTACAGATCTGGATCCAATCTTGATAAAAAAATGATTAAAAAATTAGGTAAACAATATTAGAAAACGGCGGTCATGTATAAGAAATTAGAATGGTCTGTGTAATGAATTACCTTGAGATACAGGGGAATTGAAGAGAATCCTGCTGACGGTAGCATTGAGGAGGACTACGATATTGTTGGGGTTGGCAGACTTGAGAAGATCTGCGGCTGTGTGTCTTTTGCCATTGTTGTCGAAGGTGGAGGCGCTTATCTTGGTTCCCTCCACATGATCCAACGTATATCCATTGTATGGAAGAACTCCTGCTTCCAGGAGGCCTTTTCTGAAAACCGATGACCAGCTGGAGAGGTGATATGGTTGGAAGGCGTTCTGCTTCTCCACCCATTCGTATGACTCCTTCACAAGTGTTTCATCCCATCCCATATAACGAACATATTCGGAGCTTGCCCTGCTGTAGAAGGCGGCATTGAGAGCAGTTCCACCTCCCAGAACTCTGGCTCTCGCTAAAGTCAGGCCATCCTCCGTAACAAACGACTGTGCTGGGGAAGTGTAATTGTCGGTCTCCCCCAGTAGGTTTCCAAAAGCGTTGGCGTTCTGGATTTCGGGAACTCCGTAAGGAGATCCGCCCCTTTCTATAACCAAAACCGAATACTTGGCAGACAGCGTTGCGGCGAGGGGGCAGCCGGCCGTTCCTCCTCCAACTACAATATAATCATATCTTCTTGCGGCGGCTTTCTGAGCATCGACACTCATAAACACAAAGGGATTCGAATTGGAGGGTGGTATGTGTGCAGCATTAGAAGACAATAACAAGTGATTGCTGCTCAACATGATTAGCAATAGCAGAAACCATGCATGGGTATTCACAACTATTATCATCTCCATCGCAAAGAATTGAACTCCTACACGCCTTCTGAAGATGTGATTCGATTTGGGTCTCTCTCTGAAGCTATTTATAAGAGTTTGCAGTTGTGCGGTTAGGATGTGAAGTTTGAGCGCCTCTTCTAGGAAAGAAACATGACACCATACTGGCCCAGCAGCATCGACGATCACATGGCAGCGTCGAGGATCACATGGAAGAGAATAATGCCGTGCCGTCCCGTGGGCGTTGGATTGATAAGTTAGCTCCATTAGATGAGCATTATTATAATCATGGACCGTGCATAAACAATTACAGTAATGCAAATGAATGAGTTAGGATATACGTTTACCATTAATTAGTTGTTCATTCCTCTCTCATTTCTTATTAACTGACCAACTTTCCACGTTTTGTCAGAGTGAATGTTCTAATCCACTACAAACAACGCCATTGGTGACGGGATTTTTCTTTATACGCGGCTCCACTGAAGAAATCACTTATCACCTTAACATTTGAAAAAATCAAATATCGATTTTAACATTCAGAAAAAAGTAGTTTCAAATTTGACTTCGATGGAAAATTTATATAAAATAGAACGCGGAACATACGCAGATTAGCATTGACCGGCTGAGCTGAGTCGCTGGAGCACATGGAAGTTGATTTAACTTCATTGCTTTCTAACAAAACTTAGACAAATACAAATTCACAACTTCTTCGGTGACCGACTAACTTGAGTCGCTCAGAACTTGACTCGACTTCATTAATTTGAAAAAAAACTTCATTCATGCATGAAGACAGATACAACATCACAACTTTTTCGGGGATAAAAATATAAGATATATTTAAAATTTTATGTAAAACTTTACATAGATATCTTGTAATATTTATTTTTACCTAATCATATAATTATGATCCCTTTTATATATTAATTTTTAAGTAAGCGTATGGAATCCTTCTATTAACAAAGTTACATCAAAATTATCAATAAATAAACTACCACTTGCCTACGAGGGATCAAGTTGTCCAAGAGAGTGTGAATCCTCTTAATGTGTGTGGGATTGTTCTAATAATGGAGACAAAATATAGCTTCTAAAGCCCCATTCCTATAATTATACTTACCCTATGTTGTTGAAGAGGAAAATGTAACTATATATATTTGCTTATGCTGAAAGGCCAAGGCCCCACCAGTAAACCATGTAAAGCTTTGTTAATTACTTCCTTAGTTGTAATGGTTGATTTAAACCTAGACTGAAGGTTGTAATGCAACTTATTCGATGAGGGCAAGAATCCACTAACAGAGAGGGGTTGACTGACTAGGAAGCCATAAGAATCCAGGATATAGATGATGAATGTCATCTTGGTGCTGGTAAGCACTTAGTAACTACTTACTTGATGTGCCTAATGTCTTAAGTGTTGTCTTAAACTATGTTAGTCCTAGGGTAAATATTTGCCTTGTAAGAATTTCTATTCACCGCAAGCACCTAAGTAAGATCCTATGGCCCTACTAATTAACTATTATTCAAAATCCCAACTAAGACTAAGTATTCTAATTATTATTTGTTTTCTAAAGCTTGGCAAAAATGATATTGGATAAATATTATTTAAACTCCAAACAAATGGAAGTGAGGATTTATTTCTAAGAAGACCTATTCTAAGAAGGCTTGTACCTCTTTCTGGAAAGCGAGTAATTGACCATATTCGTATAGATATAACCTATCATAAGATAAACAGATTATTAAAATACAAATAATCTTAAGTGAGAAAGCATATATTGCATTTCTAAATAAAGAGCGGATCATAAGTACTCAAGTCATGGGTAGTTAGATAGGAGGGACTGGTCGAGAAAACTTATGGAGTTTGTCTCCTTGAGGAACCATTGCTGCCACTTGTATCCACACCATTTGTAAAACTACCATGTGTCAATGCAATGAGCACAAGACCCCTCCTTCATAAGGAAGAGCGAACTTGTCACGAAGGGGGGTAGGGAAGAGAGGATGTTCGATCTCTGCAAGGAAGAAGGGGGCTAGATAATCTCTGCGAGAAGGGAGATGGTGAGCCATCGCTGCGATCAGAGGAAGGATGCAATATATTGCCATGGGTATTATTTTCTCCTTATTGTATTAGTTTCTCTGCATTATTATTACGCACTATGGTTGACAGAGCTTTTGTAATATAACTCTGTAGAACATTGAATCTTTTCCCTCGCTTATATTTTTTACTGTTGTTAGCTCTGCACTCTATCGATGCACACCATCAATCTCTCTACGCTGGTTTATATACCTGAATGTTGTGAGCTCTGCACTCTATCGATGCACACCATCGATCTCTCTTCCCTGGCTTATTTATATGTGAATGATGTGATTTACACACAATGGTTGACAGAGTTTTTTGTAATATAACTCTGTAGAACATCAAATCTCTACCCTGGCTTATATTTTTCAATGTTGTGAGCTCTGCACTCTATTGATGCACACCATCGATATCTCTGTGTTGGTTTATAGTTTTGAATGTTGTGAGATTTGCACTCTATCGATGAACACCATCGATCTCTCTGCGTTGGTTTATATGTACCGGAATGTTGTGATCTCTCCACTCTATTGATGCACACCATCGATCTCTCTGCGCTGGTTTATATACCTGAATGTTGTGATCTCTACACTCTATCGATGCACACCATCGATCTATCTTCCGTGGCTTATATTTTTGAATGTTGTGAGATCTACACTCTATCGATGCACACCATCGATCTCTCTACGATGGTTTATATACCTGAATGTTGGTACCAAATTTGTCCCTCAAATTTTGTAATTCTGGCAGTGCGGATGTAGAGAGATATCTCATTTTTCGCCACTGAAAAGTCAAGCTTGAAGTTTTTGTCAACTCGGGTGTTGGATATCCACCATGTACTTATCCAACCACCACTCTCTAAGCACTCACATCTTAATGAACTGAGATCAAGTGTCGAGTTGCTTTTCTTATGGAATTTCAAAACATCCCAATAATGATGAATGTTGAGGACAGAGTCAACCCCCATGAGGAAATCAGTCACAGTGATCAATACTTCAAGAGATGACTGTTCTAGGATATCCTCGATAGGGTTGGAAGTGCTCAAGATTGAGCTTACATTAAATTCATTCAAGTGTCAAGGTGAATGCAGCATCAACAATTCAGTTTGCACAATTGCAAAGCCCAGATGTCAAATGTACCTTTATGATGCTAATTTATACAGATTAACATCAGTCACCGAGCATTTAAATATCCCACAGGGTGTCGGATGTGTTGAAGACAAGCGCATGAGAATTTCAAATGTTCTCTTCATGGAAAAGAGTGTCGAGCCTATTGTTCTGGTTTTTCTTGAAGTTTTCTCAAACAAGGATGCATAGTAGTAGTCAAGTGAAAGTGCTCGAACCTAAATATACAGGGAATTGCATTAAAGATAATATTGCATTGAGAAGGAACGTTAAGCCACATGGAGGAGGAGCCGATAAGAAGTTAAGGCAATGAAACATGGTTTGTTTTTAGAGATTCTTAGCTCGATGCCAAATATCCAAACACCTAGATATCAACTTCAATGAGGAAATCACTAAATACCGAAGGTAATCAAAGCATCCAGCTGTGGGAAGCGTCCGCATGGAGATCACCGAAAGATGAAAATGCAGGGGTTTACCTAGGTGGTATCATTGTAAAATTCACATGGCAAAGACCGACTCTAAATATCATGACCGAGATCATTGCCATTACCTAGTGCCAGTGATTATTAAAACAGAATACCAATAACCACCAGTTCGAATAAAGAATGCATTCATCAATTAAATTGGCACGTTCATGGATTGATTTCAAGAGGCCCTACCTTTAGCATTCAAAATATTCACAAGAATTGATGACTGTTTTAATGTCCAAATTTAAAAGCTACTTCAGCACACTGCTCAACACTAAGGGTATCATCACCAATTTTCATCGGCGCAATGATTTCCTTTGTTAAAACCCAGATTTTGAAGACAATCATAAGAAAACTAAATTCCATTTCTTCAGGCATCAAATTAGCATTCAGTTCTAGAGGATCAACACTTGAAGAATCGATTCTCGGTGTCAAAGTATTGTACATAATTCAAGGAAACAAATCTAGATTCTGAGGTAGATTTATAGTTTCCGAGGATTGTAGGTGGCAGAGCACCCAATAGTAAAGGGATATTAATCTCTCATAATCTTTCCAAATATTGGACAAATGAACAACATGCTACTAGAAGTTCCGATAGTGCCTTCTTCACAAGAAAATCGGTAAAGCGCTACCAGAAATCTTGTCCTTTATCCCAAGTTTGGCTAAGTGTTGAAAGAAGGCTCTTGGGCTCGAATTCTGGATAGTCAAATAGGTTTCTTAAAAAATGAATTTAAGATTTGATTACCAAATTTTGTGCATGAAATTTGCTAGACACATCTCAGAAACAGATTTTGCATTATCTCTTTTCCTTAGATAGGAAATTTGATCTATTTTTCATGGATATGAAACCTCCTTTGTAATTAATGTAATATCTAGAAATGATGAGCTGAGAATTTTGTATAGGTAGGAGGTGTAACATACCCTTTTTGTTGAAAAAACATTTGATGTTGGAAACATTATCTTAACTTTTATTGTAAAGTTTTATATTGGACAAGTGTCCAAGGATGACTGTAATTTGCACAATATTTTATTATTAAATAAATTAAATAGGAGACAAACACATAAGGGGACTGTTGAAAGAGTGTTTACTAACCCACTAGGTGGAATAGAATCTGAGGTAGAAGGAAATGGACAAATGGCAACTTCATGAGGAAACTAACTAGTTGTTGGTATGAGACAACTCCCTTGAAATGTGGTCATAGTGCCCTGAAAGATGGGACTGGAGCTTGAGGCTCATTTATTGAAAATTGACCACTAAAGACCTAGGCAATCTATATAAGAGCCATTGAATTATGAACTGGGGGTTCATCACTTTTCCTGATGAGGAAATGTACCTTGGGGTTTTGCTGTTTTTGCACCCAAGAGATTCAATGAGGGGATATGCTAGTTTTCTGAACATGGTGTAAGTTTGCATATTATACTATTAAGTGCAAAAGTCTTACTATTTGAGTGCAGAAGTCGTACTGCTGAAGGCAGAGTTATACTACTGAGTGTTGAAGTCATAAAAGTTCAGGAGCAAGTTTTAAAAGGTTGCTTCGTGTAAAAAATTTTGAGTGCCTTGCTTCTACACAGAGTCCATCTACCTGGTGGTTCAGTAAACAGGCTCGAGGGTCCAAAGGAAGCAAGTAGTTTGGCTGCTTCTTCTGGAGAAGGTTGGGAGGAACAGGCCTCCTTGGGTGTTTTTCGGTCCTATCTACATTTACTGGTTCTACTTGTCTTTTCTAATTCTAAGTACTTAAAATTTCTATTTGCAGTTATTGATTTAAGTGTTTATAGGCTATCATCATTCAGATGCAGCTGTTTTAGTTTCTAATCTAATTAGGATTCTGCATAATATTGATTAAGTAAGATGAATTGAATAAATATATTTCTTTGCATTTTTCCCCATGCTATCTTTTTGGCATCGTACTCTAGTACAAAGAAGGAGATTAAATAAACGAATGATGGGCAGAATGCCAAGTGATTGAATAGATTAAACACTGTTAAGTTTTCCTAATAGCTATCTACTGAAATATAATTTAGGTATGTCTAGATTCAGGAATTTTTACAATATATCGTATCACAGGTACTATGAGTTTTCTTGCATAAAAACATAAGTAATTATCTTACCCCTATACGTAGAATTGTCACTCACCTTGGAACCCTTGCAACACCAAGTTGTTACTGTAAAACTCTCACAAGAGTATATGTCCTTAAAACATCAACAGGCTACAGTTAAACATCATCATGTCACGGTTTCGAACCATGGAAACTCCAAACACCTGCTAATGAAACCCGGAAGGCTCTTGGCCTGTCGGCCTCTCCACAGAGCCACTCCACACTACATTGAAAGACAAATATCAATAACTTCGAACATAGTGGAGGTTAGGGTTAGATCCCAAAGCCCAAGACTATGTTTGATCAATGGTGGAGATCACTCGAAGGGTATCACGTACTCCCAAGCAACCACCATAGTAAAGACACCATTAATAACACTTGCCACCAAGGAGGACAACTCGGATAACTTCGAAACCAAAGCACTTACAGCTCGTCACGTTGTTTGACTCATCACCATACCTTCATGTGTCTAGCACCATGATGGTATCCACGGAGACATTCCACTGACTCGGTGGTTGGAGTATTAAATGAAAAAGGTAAACCAGAGTGCCTGCCAACACGAAATCATCATGGTATTAATTCTTACTCATCCTCATCATGTATGGGTTCATTTGTAAAGTTCACAACCCTGTCATATTATAACACCTTGTGGTAAGTCAAGGTTGTATCGGTTTCTTTTGCTAGGAATTCATCATGTTAAAGGGTCACGTGATGCACACACGATATGTGTATAATCGTTGTTCATAGGACATTACATAAAGCTTTTGCATATATTTCGATATAGTATAGAAATTAAATAGAAAATTGTACAAAGTCAATAGTTCAAATAGCACTTACATAATTTATTGCATATAATTCTTAGGTTCTAGAGAATACAAATAATTTGCATATAGATATTGCACATTAGTTTCACTTAGCCATTACATCTAGGATTTGTTTGTATATCCTTATAGTTTGCATTAAATAGAAACTCATGATAATAATATATTGAGGCAAAAATATGATATATTGACCCTATCTATTGTTTGAATAAAGTAATAAAAGGGCTAGTATAGGATTGTGAATATTATAATAGACATACTTCTTGTTTTAAAGACTAGGCTAACTGAAGAATCTCACCCGGTGGCATTTTCGACATTTTGTATCTAAACCATTAAGACTTTGGAGATTACTGAAAACTGGTTAGAAACTCTTCGGTCACACTTCGTAAACACTAAATCTCTTACATATAATCTCCGAAAGGGACGATTCAAATGCTTTAGCATGAATGCTAAGTAAGCCTCGGGGTATCCTTAGGACCCCTTCATTATCAAACGGAAGAACAGTAGTTAGCACTTATAAACTTTATATAATTGGATCATCAACGTAAGTAATATGAAAACATAGCTGAGTTAAGAAGATCATTCAATAGCATTGAAGTGTAGATCTTAATTAACTTATCGTAAAACATTACACTTTTGACCAGCACAACATTTAGTATAGCAAGATGACATTTAAGCATTTATTACATTTCCGCACAGTAAGATTATGCATTAAAAGCTCGATTGAACAATTTTAAATTCTTGTAAATTTTGGGATGTTACATGTGGTATCAGAGCGTGAGTTCAAACTCTAGGACTGAAATAGGCTCACACGCGTAAAGTAGAAAAATAAAAAATAAAAAAAATCAGAAAGTTTATGTTACTGACTTTTATTGTAATTTTGTTTCTGTACAGAATAGTTTGACTTTTACTTTGCAGGTATGGAAATACCTAAGGAATCAGCAGAGGACAAATCTCCTTGTAACGGGCATAATAATAATAATAATAATCATGAAGGAATATATGTTGAATTAAATAACCAGTCTTTCGAACTTCTACGTACTGTAAAGGATTTAAAATTTGATATAAGAAATGTTAAAGAAGAAAATAAACGCATTATGAAGGCACAGGAAGAGTTAAATCAGATTTTAATGGATAAATACCATAACGAAGAAAGAGGAAGAAAATAATAAGTAAATTCTGATTCTGTCTCACAAACGTAAAAGTAAGAAAATAAGGAATGGTAAAAATAATAGTTACTCTTCATCTGAATCTGATCAAAGTAATTACATTTATGTTCATGACAGCATTGATAGTGATTACTGTTGTAAGAAGAAAAAACATAACCATCATGAGCAAATCACAGGAGAGTTTAAAAAGATTAAATGGCCAACCTTTACTGGCGAAATTGAAAAAGGTGAGACAGCTGAAGCATGGCTGTCTGGAATGAAGAAATACTTCCATATTTATGATTACTCTTCTCAGTTAAAGGCCAAGATGGCTATTTACAATTTGACCGGAAAGGCAGATATTTGGTGGCAGGATCTTAAAATAATTAAGAACATAAAAGAAAGAAACATAACCTGGAGTATGTTTAAAAATCTTTTTAAGAAAAATTTCTTGTCAGAATAGTACTATTAAGATAAATCTAAAGAATCTTATGACTTAAAACTAGGTAATATGAATATGAAGGAGTTGTGCAGCAAGTTCCTTAGTTTGTTGAGGTATGTACCTTACATGGTCGAAGAGAAGCCTAAGGTACAAAGGTTTTTAAGTTGTCTACCTTTCAACATAAAAGACAAGATCGAGTATGATAACCTTTCCACTTTGGAAGAGGCTATGAGAAAAGCTAATTTCTGTTTTGATCAAAGCAGGAAAAGAGAAGGAATATCTGGTTGGAAGAGTAATAAGTCTAATCATTTCGAGCATAAAAAGAAAATATTTAATCCTAATTCTGGAAATTTTAAGAAAAACTTTAATAACAAAAGTTTTCCAAGTCATAATAATTACGGAGGTAATGCACCGCAGAACTTTACTGCTGCAAGAAATGTGCCTAATAATAATAATAACAACAATAATAACAACAGGTATGCTGATAAAAAAGCACCTTTGAGGTGTTTTGATTGCGGTGGACCACATAGGAAAGTTGATTTCCCACGCAACAAAAGGACAGTCAACAATATTCATAGCATACAAGAGGAGCCAACAGTTGGTGATGTGGCAAGAGAAATGTCAAGGATAAATGCAGCGCTGGAAAATCGTCAAGTAGACCATCAAACGTCCATGGTCGAAATCGAAGGTATGCTACAAAACCGGTCTATTTCCATTTTAATAGATCCAGGCGCAAGTTTGAGTTATGTTTCACCAGAATTAGTGGAAAGTTGTAAGTTAAAGGTAGAGAAATTCGATAATTCATGGCTAGTTCAGCTAGCAACAGGAACTAAAAGAAAGGTTACAGATTTTGTCAGAAATTGTGATGTATTTATGAGTCAACTGAAAAAGCAAGTTAATCTGAATGTTTTACCATTAGGTTCATATGACTTGTTGATTGGCATGGACTAGCTTGAACAACATAGAGTAGTACTTAATTGTTATGAGAATTCTTTTACTTGTTTAAATATTGAAGGTAAAACTGAAACGGTAAAAGGAATTCATAGGAATATTTCTGTAAGACAAATTTCTGCTTTACAAGTTAAGAGAGCTACAAGAAAGGGTTGTAAAATGTTTGTTGTTAATGTTATTAATGACAAATGTTCATCTAAGGAAGATAAGTTAAAACTGGAGGATATCCCCATCCTTAAGGAATTTTCCGATGTATTCCCAGAAGAAATTCCAGGATTACCTCCGAAAAGGGAACTTGATTTCACCATTGAGTTAGTACCAGATGTGGTACCTAACTCAAAGGCTCCCTACAGGATGAATATTCTGGAGTTAAATGAGTTAAAATCTCAACTGAAGGAATTAATAGATAAAAAATACATAAGGCCGATTGTGTCTCCTTGGGGAGAACCAGTTATTTTTGTTAAAAAGAAGGACGGAACCATGCGTTTATGCATAGACTACTATCAACTTAATAAAATGACCATTAAGAACCGATATCCCTTGCTCGGCAACGACGATCTATTTGATCAGGTACGCGGAGCAAAGATATTCACTAAAATTGATTTAAGGTCCGGATATCATCAAGTTAGAGTAAAAGATGAAGACATATTCAAAACGACTTTTAGAATGCGATATGGACACTACGAGTTCGTAGTTATTCTTTTTGGGCTAACCAACGCATCAGCAGTGTTCATGTGTTTAATGAACAACGTTCTGCATAAATATTTGGATAAGTTTGTAGTTGTGTTCATTGATGATATTCTGATTTACTCAAAAACTAAAGAAGAGGATGACGAACATTTAAGAATAATTCTACAAGTTTTAAGAGAACATCAACTTTATGCTAAGTTCAGCAAGTGTGACTTTTACAAAGATAAAATACAGTACCTAGGTCACATAATCTCTAAAGACGGGATTTTCGTCGACCCTGATAAGATAAAAGCGATTAATGAGTGGCATGTTCATAAGGACGTAACTGACGTATGGTCATTTATGGGGATAGAAGGTTACTACAGAAAGTTTATTGAAGGGTTCTCACGAATTGCAAATCCCATCACTTCTTTGCAGAAGAAGGGGAAGAAATTTGTATGGGATCAAAAGTGTCAAAAAATCTTTAATAAGTTAAAAGAATTGTTAACAACTGCACCCATCTTAAAAATTGTTGATCCTAACAAGGACTTCGTTTTATGCACCGATGTGTGCAAAGATGGACTTGGTGGGGACTTAACTCAAGAAGGTCATACTATTTCTTTTGAGTCTAGAAAATTAAAAATCCACGAAAAGAATTATGCAACTTACAATCTTGAGTTGGCAACCGTAATACATGCACTGAAAATGTGGCGTCATCACTTGATTGGAAAAAAAGTTATACTAATGACAGATAATAAGGGGTTAAAGTACTTGTTGGATCTAACAAATCTAAACGTAAGGCAAGCTAGATGGCTAGCTTTCCTTAGCAAATATGATTTCGAAATTCAACACATTAAGGGTAAAGAAAACAAATTTGTTGATGCCTTGAGCAGAAATGCCAGATTAAGCTTTGTGGAAGCAATCAACACGTTTAAGACAGATTTGGAAAATCAAATTGAAGAAGGAATTAAGCAAGATGAAAATTATCAAAAATTGCTTGGTAAAGTTGCTGAAAATTTATCTGAAAATTTAATAACAGATCACAGCATTAATAAAAAGGGCTTAATGACTTGTAAAAATAGAATTTATGTACCAAATGTTTCAAAGGTTAAGCTGTTAATTTTGGATGAAGTTCATAAGAGTCCTTATTCGGGACATCCAGGTTATAAGAAAATGATAACTATGTTAATGAAGGATTATTTTTGGCCCAACATGAAGAACGAAGTGGCTGAATACATAGCTAGGTGTTTTGAATGTCAGACCATTAAGGTTGAACCTCAACACCCAGCTGGACTATTGCAGCCATTTCCAATTCCATAATGGAAGTGGGAGATTATAAGTATTGATTTTATTACAGGTTTTCCTAAAAATCAGAAACATAATGACTCCATATGGTTTTTGTGGACAAACTAAGTAAGGCTACTCATTTTATTCATGCCAAAACCACTTTTAAAGCTTCTAACATTGTAGATGTATTTATGAAGCAAATCTTTCGCTTGCACGAAATTCCAAAGGTAATTATTTCTAACCGGGACTCCAAGTTCACTGGAAATTTTTGGACAGCATTGTTTAAAGGTTTAAATATTAAATTAAATTTCAATACTGCTTTCCATCCACAAACTGACGGACAGACCGAAAGGGTTAATCATATTTAGAAGATATGTTACGAATGTATGTTAAAGATCAGCCAACTAAGTGGGAAGATTACTTGCATTTAGCTAAATTTGCATACAATAATCATTACCAAGCATCTGCTAGACTTAGCCCATTTGAGATTTTGTATGGAAGAAAATGTTGTACTCTTATTTCTTGGGATAACCCTGTAGACAAATTAATGTTAGGACCAGATTTATTGAAAGAAATGGAGCTAACCGTGAAACAGGTTCAAGGTAACTTAAAAGTTGCCCAAGCTCGGCAAAAAAGTTATGCAGATCTGAAACGCACTAAAAGAGAATTTCAGGTTGGAGACCATGTTTTTGTAATGGTAAAACCAAACAAAAGTTCTTTAAAGCTTGGGAGTTGCGCTAAACTAGCACTAAGGTAATGTGGACCATTCGAAGTCCTATCAAGACTTGGATCTGTTGCGTATCAGTTGGATTTGCCATCTAATTTAAGAATCCATAATGTCTTTCACATTTATGTTTTAAAGAAGTATGTGCATGATGCTACTCATGTGTTGAATTGGAATGACATATAGGTGGAACCCGAAGGAGATTTTCAAGTGGAATCGGACTGTATTCTCGACAGGAGGGAAATTATGCTCTGGAATCGTACCATAGGGCAGGTAAAGGTGCAATGGAAGCACCTTAGCCCTTATGAAGCCACCTGGGAACTGGAAAGTAAAATGCGGACAATATATCCAGATCTGTTCTAGGAAGGCTCTGAAGAAGAATAAGCAACATCGAGGACGATGTTCAGGTAAAGAGGGGGTGTTCGTAACATACCCTTTTTGCTGAAATTTTTTTTTTATGTTGGAAACATTATCTTAACTTTTATTGTAAAGTTTTATATTGGACAAGTGTCTAAGGATGATTGTAATTTGCACAATATTTTATTATTAAATAAATTAAATAGGATACAAACACCTAAGGGGACTGTTGAAAGAGTGTCTACTGATCCACTAGGTGGAATGGAATCTGAGGTAGAAGGCAATGGACAAATGGCAGCTTCATGAGGCAACTAACTAGCTGTTGGTATGGGACAACTCCCTTGAAATGTGGTCATAGTTCCCTAAAAGATGGGACTGGATCTTGAGGCTCATTTATTGAAAACTGACCACTAAAGACCTAGGCAGTCTATATAAGAGCCATCAAATTATGAACTGGGGGTTCATCACTTTTCCTGACGAGGAAATGTACCTTGGGGTTCTGCTATTTTTGCACCCAAGAGATTCGATGAGGGGATATGCTAGTTTTCTGAACATGGTGTAAGTTTGAATATTATACTATTGAGTGCATAAGTCTTACTATTTGAGTGCAGAAGTCTTACTGCTAAAGGCAGAGTTATACTACTAAGTGTTGAAGTCATAAAAATTGAGGAGCAAGTTTTAAAAGGTTGCTGCCTGTAAATTTTTCTGAGTGCCTTACTTCTACATAGAGTCCATCTACCTGGTGGTTCAGTAAACAGGCTCGGGGGTCCAAAGGAAGCAAGTAGTTTGGCTGCTTTTTCTGGAGAAGGTTGGGAGCAACATGCCTCCTTGGGTGTTTGTTGGTCCTATCTACATTTACAGGTTCTACTTGTCTTTTCTAATTCTAAATAGTTAAAATTTCTATCTGCAGTTATTGATTTAAGTATTTATAGGCTATCATCATTCAGATGTAGTTGTTTTAGTTTCTGATCTAATTAGGATTCTGCATAATATTTATTAAGTAAGATGAATTGAATAAATATATTTCTCTGCATTTTTCCCCATGCTATCTTTTTGGCATCGTACTCTAGTACAGAGAAGGAGATTAAATAGACGAATGATGGGCAGAATGCCAAGTGATTGAATAGATTAAACACTTTTAAGTTTTCCTAACAGCTATCTACTGAAATATAATTTAGGTACCTCTGGATTCAAGAATTTTTACAATATATCGTATCACAGGTACTATGAGTTTTCTTGCATAAAAATAGAAGTAATTATCTTATCCCTATACAGAACCTAGTATTTCCTTTCGTCATTTAATTCCTCATAAAAGATAAATTCTATGTTTTTCTCTTATCATTCTTTTCATTAGTTAAGTGTTTAAAGTTCACTGTATCTTTCTTTCACCAGTTTTCATTGAAAAATAATAGCTAAAATAATTATTTCCTAAGCACACATTACTGTTATCCACTGCTGCTATCAAGTATATATATTTACGAAAAACAAAACTCTTTCAAATACAAACAAATGTATGATTATTTAGCACTAATTTTCATCCACAGTATTCATATCTTTTATGTTATTTTATTATTTAAAACTACAGTTAATCCCAATTACATTTAGCATAGGATTAGAAACCCTAGCTTGTTGTCTCATCATTTGCTTTATTTATCGCAACTGTTAACAAAGAACTAATATGTTATCCAAAACAGAGTTTTCGTTTAAACCTTAAACATCGTGACAGGTTCGTAACCCTTTAGTGAGCAAACCCTAGTAGTATCAACACCATCATTTAAAACAGAACAAGAAAATAGTTACGATTCCATTACATAGATGCAAACAAAAACATTTATTCTTGGCTCTCGGCCATCACTTAAATCATCGGACAAGGACAACAACTAAATCTTTCAACATCATAAGCTTTAGTCACAAAAACATTTATCTTATACACTCCTTAAGACTGAAATAATGAGTATCTCGATATTTACATGTGACAACAGTATCACGTACCTATTGAAAATCATTAACTGAAAAACCACACGATTTCTCGATTTAGAATTCTACTTTCAGAGCTCGACATTTGTTACCAGAACAACAAAAATATTATTGAAAAACTACATGTTAGGGTTTGACCACTTAGCACAAGGCTAAACCCTTAGCTCTCAAATTATTCCTTAAAAGCACAACAGTTGAAAAATGATAAACTTCATTTTCACATAAACTAGAGCATCGCTCACAATCTCAACCACACAAACACCATAACATTTGGAAAACACAATTCGTTTATTTACCAAAGGCAGTCGAGGGATAAAACCTCCTCCTTAGTTACTTTCTTTTACAACTTTCTACGCTGAAAAAAAATAAAATAAAAAAATACACAGGATTAATGCCGAATGGGTCGAGGATTTCATCCTCCCCAAGATGCCAGTCAACTCACAAGTATTTCGACGGTGATCACTTCTCAGAGCTCAAGAAAAACATGAAGTCTCGGCAAGAACACATGAAGGTCCAATAGTCACCTAAACTAAGCAATAGGGTAACCACCGAGGATTACCATTCTTTTTGCAGCTGTCAGTTATCGAAACCTAAGCATGGGTGTCGGTTGATGAAGGAACCTGCCATTTAAAGAAGGTATGGTCAAAATAAGTTTTTGAAAGAAGTTGTCACTTGGAAAAATATTAATAACTGAAACTCTGAACATAATTGAAGAGACAAGGTTTGAACCCGAGAACATTACCTTTTTATTTATCCTCGGAGCAGAACGCCACAGCCACTGCAAAACTGTATCCAATACCCCACCACCGAATGCAACGAAGGATGGAAGAACAACTCTGAAAAACTATCACTTAACAAATGAGGAAAGCTGAGTATCGGAGCAACCTACACGTAGAACTGTCACTCACCCTCGAACCCTTGCAACACCAAGCTGTTACTGTAAAAATCTCACAGGAGTATCGGTCCTTAAAACATCAACAGGCTCCAGTTAAACATCATTAGGTCACGGTTTCGAACCGTGGAAATTCCAAACACCTGCTAACGAAACCCGGAAGGCTCTCAGCCTGTCGTCCTCTCCACAGAGCCACTCCACACTACATTTAATGACAAAGATCAATAACTTTGAACATAGCGGAGGTTAGGGTTAGATCCCAAATCCCAAGACTGTGTTTGATCAATGGTGGAGATCACCCGAAGGGTATCACATACTACCAAGAAACCACCATAGTAAAGACACCATTAATAACCCTTGCCACCAAGGAGGACAGCTCGGATAACTTCGAAACCAAAGCACTTACAACTCATCATGTTGTTTGACTCATCACCATACCTTCATGTGTCTAGCACCACTACGGTATCCACGGAGACATTCCACTGACTCGGTGGTTGGAGTATTAAATGAAAAAGGTAAACCAGAGTGCCTGCCAGCACGAAATCATCATGGTATTAATTCTTACTCATCCTCATCATGTATCGGTTCATTTGTAAAGTTCACAACCCTGTCATATTATAACACCTTGTGGTAAGTCAAGGTTGTATCGGTTTCTTTTGCTAGGAATTCATCATGTTAAAGGGTCACGTGATGCACACACGATATGTGTATAATCGTTGTTCATAGGACATTACATAAATATTTTGCATATATTTCGATATAGTATAGAAATTAAATAGAAAATTGTATAAAGTCAATAGTTCAAATAGCACTTACATAATTTATTGCATATAATTCTCAGGCTCTAGAGAATACAAAGAATTTGCATATAGATATTGCACATTAGTTGCACTTAGCCATTACATCTAGGATTTGTTTGTATATCCTTATAGTTTGCATTAAATAGAAACTCATGATAATAATATATTGAGGCAAAAATATGATATATTGAACCTATCTATTGTTTGAACAAAGTAATAAAAGGGCTAGTATAGGATTGTGAATATTATAACCGACATACTTCTTGTTTTAAAGACTAGGCTAACTAAAAATCTCACCCGGTGGCATTTTCGACATTTTGTCTCTAAAACCATTAAGACTTTGGAGATTACTGAAAACTGGTTAGAAACTCTTCAGTCACACTTCATAAACACTAAAGCTCTTACTTGTAATCTGCGAAAGGGACGATTCAAATGCTTTAGCATGAATGCTAAGTAAGCCTCGGGGTATCCTTAGGATCCCTTCATCATCAAACAAAAGAACATTAGTTAACACTTAGAAACTTTATATCATTGGATCATCAACGTAAGTAATATGAAAACATAGCTGAGTTAAGAAGATCATTCAATAGCATCGAAGTGTAGATATTAATTAACTTGTCGCAAAACATTACATTTTTGACCGGCACAACATTTAGTACAGCAAGACAACATTTAAGCATTTATTACATTTCCGCACAGTTAGATTATGCATTAAAAGCTATATTGAAAAATTTTAAATTCTTGTAAATTTTGGGATGTTACAGGAGGTTCCAGCCGAGAGGCTGAGTATGTTTTAAAATTGGTCGAGATTCTTATTATAGAAAGTTGGGAAGACTATGCTTTGTAATTTCTATGGAGAGTCATGTCAAGTTGAATATGAGATCTTGTTTTTATGAACCAGGTTTAGCCATCATTGAGTTTGAACATTAAGTGATTTTTTAAAAACTGTCACAGTAACAAATTCCTTCATATTGATGTTTTCTCTATGCACGATCAATACTGTGATGTAATGTTCTCCCTTTTTGTGTTTGGAATGTTTTTCTAAACATAGTTCTTCATTTTAACACATGTTTGAACTGTTTGTTCCTTGTGTTATTAATCAAATTTGAACCTGAGTCATCCCTGATATCATTCTTGCTTATGTTCAGTAATCTATATTATTTTCAGAGTCTGAAGTTTTTAGTTGTATTTTGCTTTCTCTGTTTGCATTAATATTTTGGCTCATTACACAACCAAATACCCACTCAATTCAATCAATCTTTACCTTGAACATTAAGATGTGCTAGCCATACTCTCTCTGTAGTCGGAGTGCATATTTTAGCACTAACATCTTTTGGCGCCATTGCCAGGGAGCGGAGGAACGAAGATTATCTTCCCTGGGCTGTACGACAATGAATAGGACCAACACTTGATGGTGAACAAGGGTTGGTGACGAAACAGATTGCATCTTTCACCTGGAAACTCCACAATTCTAGAATGTCAAAGGTTTTTGTTGTTATGAAAAAAAAATCCTTCTAACAGGGAAACTATTGGCATTTCCTTCATTGATAAAGTTATCAAAGCAAGAGAGAAATGGCTTCATACTGATAGACCATCCCACCTTGGGAAGGGGCACGCTCCATCAAATTAGTGGCAGGTAAAAATTAATTATTTTTACCAGTTTAAGTCAATATTTTTTATTCGTTGTATTGGTACTGATTTTTTTTTTTTTACATTTTTAACTTTTTTCATTTGCATATTTTCGTGACTGAATGCATTGATATTTTTGAAGATACAAACAAGGACAATATTAAAGACAAGATTACTCTTGTCTTGATATCTGATGATTTGTGGAATAATGTTGGAATGTTTTCGAGATTTATAAAAATGGTTCCTTGGCATATTCACCTAATATTATTATGCAAGATGATTTTGTACATAATACAATAAAGAAATTCCGGTCAAATTTTTTCATACCATTGCATGACCTAGATGAAGGGAAATTACATATTTTAGCAGATAAAATAATGGAAGTTTTTGTCTGGTTATCCACAACAGTTGATTACTCATCTCGATCTGAAACAATGGCATAGTACCGTAAGCGAATTAAAGATGAAAGAGCTTCGAAAAATATCATTTGTGATTATTATAGACAAGTGGATAAAGAGTTCTATACTTCTCACAATGTAATTGACATAAATGTTGTTGAAGCCTACAAAATTGCCCCAAATCATTTCCAGCAGTTGCGCTACATTTTATGCCCATAGAATTCAACAAAACCTCTGTCGAAACAAAAAAGGGAGAGGATGATGAATATGAGCCTAACATTCCTACATCTGCCACAAATATTTTGGATCTCTATATTCATGATAGGGGGTCAATTTCGGTAGATGGATCTACCCAATATATGTCTCGCTTTACCTGTCTATGTTGTTTTCCATTTTCTTTATTTGGAGCATTGAAGGACATCAGATTAATTCAGCCTAAACTATGTTGTGACCTTGTTGTCGTTGATACAAGTAATTGTGTTCGCCAATGGATGGAAAGTGATTTCCTTGAATTGTTTCTTTATCTTGATTTGAATGTTGAAACATGCACCATAATTTTTTTAGTTGATGTTGGCATCTCTTATTTTATTAGTAGAGCATTCACTCATCTCTCAAATAAATCGAAAAGGCCTCACAAGGAGTACACATTCCACGAAGTTTATAGAAATTACTCATAAGGTTGTTACGAGGGGTTCTCTGCTATACATTGTTGGAGAATTGGACGCGTAGGAGACAAGGCCTCTCTTTCAGAGATGGTTATGTATTGGGAGGACGACAATGAGCCAATTATTGACATTTTACCTTTGATGGGAATGAAATTGGATCCTAGAAATTATGTTTTTGCAAAGGAATGGATTTCATAGTTATGGGATCACATTGTGGATTGTCGACATGTTAGGGCACAACTGTTGTTCTCTCATTATATGTTGGATTTAGATTTATTCATTCACTGAGCCGCTCGGAAAAGAGAATTATTGTCTTAGTTGTGGAGACAATTCAATAGGAGAAGTTCATGAATGCATATTTTGGATTCCTTTTTCAACAAAATGGTATTTAAATTGTGTTGGTTTTTTTAATATTAACTGGCAATTTATTTTTTACTATTGCCTTTTAATTCTTAAAATGTTTTTAATGCGTTTAACAAGATATAACTATTGCTTGAACACAAATTCAACATAACAATCCTCAGTTAAGAATTCAAATCACATTCAAGAAATTTGTGGCGATGCATAACCTCTCCAAATTTCCCATTTGGAAGATCAAGACAATGAAATTGGCAAGAAAAAAGGTGGTAGTTTTATATGATTTAACAATAATACTTTATATTTCACTGGTAGTGCACATATTAAAAACATTTAACCAGATGTAACTTTTGTTCACACAAATGCAACGAAACAATCTTCAGTCGATAATTCAAATCACGGTTAAGAAATCTATGCTGATGCGAGATCTCTCCAAATTTCACATTTCCAAGATCAAGATAAGGAAATTGGAAAGGAAAAAGAAGGTAGTTTTATATGAACCAAGAAATAATACTTTAAAGTTCACCGATATTGCACATCTTGCTTGGCTTAGGCTTTTGATTTTTACTTGTTGATTGTTGTTGTTATTGTAATGCGGGGCTTGGTGAGAAATTCGAGAGACATGAAAATGAAGTAATAAGCAAGTTCGAAATAGAATTTGGATCCATTTATGTTCCTCTCCAATCCACAGGTCAGAAATCTAATGATTCTTTGTATGGGAATTAGAAACTTTAAAGAAATTATTTATAATGTTAAATATGGCACTCCATTTTTGTTTCTTTATACGATCTTCGTGAACCATAGAACATAGTATTATGTAATTTATGTGATGGAGGCTTTCATGGTGCCAATTCACATAAAAAAGAGGGAATCTTGATATTAGAGTTGGAGGATTTTTCCGTTACTCTGAAATCCTCCAAATCTTGCACCATGACAAAAGAAGTGTCAAAAGAAGTGTTTGGGAGTTTAGACCGGGATAATACTATTCTTAAACTCAAAACAAAAACATATCATCAACGGGTAAATGCATTCGATTTCATGGAGTTATGTGTGGAAAAAATCCATATTGTAATATGGTCAGCCAAAAGCGAAAGTGATCGAGTGCCCTTGCTTCATAAATTACTTGGGAAAAGAAAACAAAAATTATGGATCAATTTAAGTTTGTTTGGTTCACTGATAAATGTGATAAAGACAAGGGTAAATATGTCAAAAATTTGGGAACAATTTGGAGAGTGTATGGAAAATATTTATTTGAGACAAACATGGTGATGCTTGTTTTGAAGTTTGACGAGCAAGAAGGGAATCCTTTTTAAAATTGCATAGTTGTGAACCCTTATAAATGCCTTGATGACGACACTAGTAATATATTAACGGGATTATGGCAGTATCTTATTAAAATAAAATCAACATCTGATATAAGGAACTTTATCTCTGATTTTAGGGACAAAATCGATATGTAACATGAAGCTTTAAACATTTTAATATAATTTTATAAGCTAGTAATGTTATTGACTTTTTTTTAAATTTCTATTAAGAAATGTCATCAATGTGATTAATTAATTTTGGGTTTAATGGTTTATATATGCTATTGTTTGAATTTTATATTTGTAATTTGTTGTTAATTCATGTGTCTGCTTATTTAATTAGAATACTTATTTAAATTTTGTCTTAATATAGTAGCTATATTCTTAGTTAATATGGTCATTTGGTAATCTTGTAGTGATATTTTTAGTCATGGTTTTTGTATGCAGCCGAAAAATCCGCTCAAAAGAAATTGTTGGTATTGGGAGTAGAGGGGTTGTTGTTTGGAGTTCGACTTATTGGTGGAAAAGGAGACATCGAAAAACATCCATATTTTGTGCATGGATACTACCATTATTATGCAAGAAATTTTACTCATGATATCATTGATATCGCACAAGCGCATTTCGGCATCGCCCTGTGGTTTACCTTTTTGGATTTCTTGGAAATAGGGAAGTTGAAAAATTAATTCGAATGGTTCAAGGACGAAAAATTCATATTTATTTTGGGATGTCAGCAATGTATACATACTAAGTACTTTTCAAATATGTATGATTATATTGGTGGAGTACAACATGTTTACAAGAAAAAATGTAATAATGTACTTATCCTGTATAGAGAGAGATATGAAAATTCAAACATCTTGTTTATCGATGAAGGTCAATACGATTTGGAAGACAATAGTGAAGAGAACTATTTAGTAATTCCATCAAGACAATAGAATTCCTCTAATTTGGTTCTTTTATCATTTATTGATTTTCTGGTTTCAACTGAGGTCTTTTAAACATTAGGATCTCTATAGCTTCCGATTGAGCTACATCAACATTATCTCCTACTATAGATCAAGTGGTGCTTTCAATTCCTTGAGTAGCATGGGTTTTTTTTTCTTGCTTTCTCATAGCATACGAGCTTTCAATACATTCATAGGTATTGTGTCCCAATGTTTGACACTTGTAACAAACCATTGGTGATCACCTAGATCATCTAACTTTGAGGTTTCTATTTCCTCTATAAGTTTATCTTCCTCTAAAGGATTCATCATTCCTTTTGAATTATTGGGTTGGAGCATTGACATTGCTACCTCCTCCTTTGGCTCCACTGCTCTATCTTCTCCCAGGCATTTCTAACCCTACCTCTAATTGTTGCTTTTCCTCTAGCACTTGAATTCTTTGTGGACAATTTCTCCTCTTCCTTTAAGGAAAGCTAGTATGCTTCTCCCACTGTCCTAATCCTCACAATGCTCAATTCATCGTGTATCACATATGCCAATCAATTAAAATATACCTAGACACAACTTCATCTCTTTCATCGCGATGGCCATATTTGATAGACAACTTGTAAAACTCCTTTGCATACTCAATGATTTTTTTTCTGACATTCTGTAGCTTCCTATACAAATTTAGATTATACTCAGTAGGAAGAAATTTACCTTTCATTTTAGCTACCATTCTATCCCAAGTCCTAGTTTTGTCTTTTCCCTTCTTTTGTCTTTCTAACTATACAATATCCCACTATAAGGATGCATGCCATTTCAAATTCATGTAAGACATCTTTACTCTTTTATGATGGAATATTCTAACCATATCATCTTGGTTTTGCATGCATGCATGCATTCCATGCAGTGGTAGGTGAGTCTCCTAGCACCTAGTCCTTATTTTTTGCCCCCTAGAGCTTAACTTTTGTCACCATTAGTCTTGTTATCCACTCAGAGTGCCTTGGTTACATAACTGAAGTCCAAAGGCATCCTCATGCATGATTTTAGGATTCAGTACAGTCAGTTCCATTATTTGGGGAGCCTTGTCCCCTTGATTACTCAGTTAACTGACTGTTACACCTAATTTCATTGCTACTAAGTGTAGGAGCGCCCTTTTTGACCACTGACAGTCATATATGTGTCCCCTTGGAGTCTCCTTCCCTAATTTCTAGCCCCAATGAGTCATTCATGTGCCAATCCATCTCAGTTGACTAGCCATTCGTCATCGGTGGCCACTAGACCTTATCGGGAGATGGTTCCAATGCAAACTAAGCCTTCCACTTGAGGTGAATTTGAATCCTATCAGAGGATATTGAATTCATTCTATTGTAACATATTTTGGTTACTATCTTATTGCAGAAGAATGTATCATCAACAGTTTTTCATCCATCTTTTAGTTTTAGGAGTGATTTGATCATTGTTTCTTCCTAAATTCTTCTCAGTTAAAACATTGTGAAATTAGTGAGGTTTGTTCAAGTTTAGTGATCTATCCTGTTGAATTTCACATTTTAGGGTTTTCAATCTAATCCATTGATCCACTCAGCAGTTGGCATTGTTGTCGAATGCTAACATCAACTGCGATAAGTCATCGAATTCGACACAACTTCGACAAGTTCCGAACTCAACAAGACTGTGACAAGCTCCGCACAAATGCGACAAGTTCCGAAACCTAGATAAGTTCAATGACCTCAACAGTCTCGTGACGTCGAAATGCAGCATCGACTTGCGACTTGCGACTGTAAAACTTCGACAGATTGTCTCTCTGTCTTCCAGTCGACTGTAATGGTTGAACTTCTGAAACCATTCTAACTTATCTTGTAACTGAACGTAATGGGAAAGCACCCAAGTGTCTCATAATTCTATATAAGCATGCATAATATTGTAACATACAACGGATTTATCCTTTTTCCAGTAATAGAGAAATCAGTTTGCATTCCTGCATATTGTTTGTGTGTATGTGTTCATCTGCGTAGTGTATTCCTTCTTTTCTTATTCTCTTTCTTATGCTTCTGTCATAACATAGTTGACTCATTCAGTCGAACTGTTGTTCCCCTCGTGCTTCCTGGGCGCGTGTTGATCATTGGTATCAGAGCATTCTCAGCTTTGTTCGTGCTTATGTTTTGTGTATACACTTCCATCAAAGTTACTTGACTTATGTCGGTTCAAACACGCTCGCAAACACAGCAATCCAAGCAGACACTACCTCTAGAGATGGTAGAAGAAACTGGCGATATACGTGAAATCGACAAGACATAGCAACTCATAGAGAAAGCGTTGGCTAGACAACAAACTGAAATGTTCGCCCAGTTCAATGATATTCTCACGCGATTCGCTTCGACATCAGGAGCATTTCCGATGAGAACTAACTCCGACAAAATCAGCCCCTTCAAAATGAAAATGAATTTGGACATACCGAATCTAGAAGGAAAGATTGACGCAGAATCCGTCGACAATTGGGTACAACAATTGGAATCCAATTACTCTGTGAATCAACTCTTAGAAGCCGACAAGATCACCATTTCATCCTTAAATATGTCAACATATGTGCACTGCTGGTGGGAGAACCTCTCGACAAACATGGAGAAAAGCAGAGACCCCATTGACACATGGGAGAAATTTGTCGAATACATCAGAAAGGAGTTTTACCCGCCCAAATACCTTGAACAACAATATAAGAAGTGGCAACAGCTAAGGAAATGGAAAGACCAGTTCGTACAAAGTTACACTGATGAGTTCTATCGACTCATGGCTAGACTTGGCATTCAAGAAGAAGAAAAATTGGTTGTTCTGAAGTACGTCAATGGGTTATCCCAGTACATTCAGCAGGAGATGGAGTTTTTGACTCTCAATACGCTTGCAGATTCATTCCACTATGCCAGCAAACTCGAAACCAAGCAGAAAGGAAAATCATGCTTCATGACTAAACCGACATCAGGACGACCACCCGACAAGAAGGAACCAGCTGACTGTGACAAGTTTCCAATACTCCTCGATAATATCACAAATACACTTTTCCTTGGGAATTCCTTCACGATTTGAAATCTTCTCATCCAACTCTGTCAAAGACAGATGATGACAAAAAGCCTTTTCACAAAAGGGAACGTAGCAAGCAACCTACCGGGAAATGGTGTGATTAACACCACTCATCTTGGCATGATAAGGATGAATGCAAATCTCGGAAGACCTTTTTGTAAAAAGTGTCAACATCTGACGTGTTCAACAAGATTGTGGTAGAATTTGACCCAGAAGCAACGACTCTTTTAAAATCAACCTCAACAACTCTAGAAGCCTCGACTATCGTTGACGAGGAGGAACGAGAGCGCCTGTTCCATACACAGATACGGGTTTGAAACAATCCATTGCATCTGATTGTGGATAAAGGAAGCCAGAAGAATTTTGTTTCTGAAGAACTTGTGAAGAAATGAGGTCTTGTTACCACTCCGCATCCTCATCCTTACAACATCGGTTAGATGAAGGATGGACAAGAGCTAAGGATCACTCGACAATGCAAGCTCGCCTACTTCATAAATCCTTTTGAAGATGAATTAATTTGTGACGTGGCACCCCTCTCCGTAGCTGATGCCCTATTTGGGAAGCCTTACCTATGGGATCGCCATGGAAGTTACTAGTCACGACCGCAAAAGGTGCAATGCCCCTCTATCCAGAAGGGCACCGAAGTTCTAGATTTTGATGACAATTTTGTAACCAGCTCCTACGGAGTTGTATTTCTTTTATTTATTTATTTCAATAATAAATAAGTATCATTATTCTTTCATTATGCTAAATTTCTGCGTAATTTTAGTGATTAGGAAGTGTCTAGTAGCATACAGTGCACCTACATATAGTAATTTTATCAACATACATATAATTGTAATTTCTTGCATAATACTCAGTATATTGAAATATAAATCATTTTTCTAACTACCAGTAGAATACCTGGACCAATGTACATTGTAGATTGTCCCCTTGCTCCTGAAGCCTTTCCCGCCCAAGCTTTTTCTCCCGCAGACTTTTCGTTCCAAGCCTTTATACCAAAAATGGATGAACCACCCTGCCAACCAGCTCTTATCATGCTGGCCCTAGGAAACCGACAGGTTTCCTAGCCCCCGATCCCACAAACCAATAATCGCAACATCAACTTTCCTTAGTACCTTTCCATAGTTCAATAGTAATTTTTCTCTGAGTTAACCCCACCTCAGTCTTTGAGTTTCCCACCTCCTCAAAGATTCGAGTTCTCCCCCTCCTCGGCATTCCTCCTTTTCATCAAAATACTAAAATACTAAGTGTACCTCTCCCAAAAGAAAACCAACCCCCCCCCTTTCATCTCCGTGAAACCATTGCTTTATAGATCCATTTTCCTCCTCCACTTGCCTTCTTGTTTACTCCACCGCCCTCCATAAGAACCCTCGAGCCCCCAAAACATTAAATTGATTGCTTGTTTTACAATCCAATTCATAAATAAATATTATTTTATAGTACTTCTTTTCTTGAGCAGTTCAATGGTATTAAGACTAGTTAGGTTGGATTTGATGGGTTGAATGTACATTATTTAATGATTCTTGAAATATTCAATTTAAGACATTCACGAAGGCGGTGGATTCAATATTAGTCTTATCCTCCATTTAATAGGTTGAATAAATAATAATTAAATACTATCATGTTGACCCTTTCAAATTTGAAGTGGTAGTTTGTTTTAATTATAAATATATATATATAAATTCAATCTCACATCGGTTTTGTGACATGACAGTAAGTTATGAATATAAATTTAATTGAGTTTTATCTTAACCTTCCTCATTTAATAATTTAATAATACTCCTTTCTCGTTTCATAACAATAAATTAATTAATTTAATAATTCAAACATGTTCACTTACCCACTCATGATTTCTTTCATTCCAATAAGGACACATTATCATTATTAACATTAGTTAAATAATAAAAATAATAATATTAAATAATCATAATAATAATAATAATAATAAATATTAATGGTGATTTAAGTACCTTAGCACTAATCTAACATACTTAATTAATAATAAGTACCTTAGCACTAATCTAACATACTTTCATTGATAAACGAAGTACTCTTAAGGGTTTAATTAATCAATATTAACAATTAGATAATACACGCTTCCAACATTAATGTTTATCTGCTATACTTCATATTTCCGATACCTTCACTTGACGAGAATTACAATTGGAGGCAATTATTTTAATTGTTCATTACAATGTTTACATATAAGATTAATTAACTTATTTTATACATAAACAAATCGATCATCTATTACTCATGTCGTTTACCCAAACCTTAACTGAGTTATCTATGACAACTTATAACGTTGTTAAATACTGATAAGTATGTCGTAAACAGATACTATCGCACATGTAAAAAATGTGCATGCATGGCCAGCGTATGCACAGGTCTGACAAGTACTATAAACATACATCATATTTCCTATGCTTAACAACTAACTAATACTAATAATACTTCATGCAAACAGAACAAGTATATATATTTATCATAACATTACTAAAACATCATCGATCATTATATCAGTTAACCTTTAATATTTCATTTCATTATCTTTATGATTACATTTGTTCAATCAATCAAGTACAAGGAAAGATACCTACTACCACTAACTCAAGATCAACGAATACCCAACCCTCAACAGTACTAACTAAATATACTCCCATCCTAACCTACGTCCGCATCCTCCCTATCGTTCCTCTGCTAGTACAAAAGTGGGTGCCATCTATACTGACCCAACCACATAGAACCTGAGAGCGCTAGCATCGGCTAACTAGCGGACCTAGCCTCTCCTAGCAGGCATCCGACCATCATCATCACAACAACTTGGGGAGCGTGTCTCAACACGGCCCTCCCACGACCCCTGGTATCGTAGAAACATAGGGTGGGCAATACATCCATCCCTCTCAACATATTGGGTCTACACCCTTATCAAATCATACTTTGCTTCTCTCGAGATTATTGGTTTGTGTCATCGTATCATCAACTTTGGTAAACAAGGCTCTCTGCAAAATAGGTACTATACCATACTTCGTATCAGGTATCCGATTATTACATAGCCCCAATGTCCTGCGGATTAGTACTTTGCAGCCATACATTTATAACAATATTTCCATTCTATCATCGTCTGATCCATATTGTCAACATCATTTATTTCATCACATAAAATCATTAAATCAATCACAACATAATTACCACATCATATATATCACATTTCATCCAGGATGATTATTAAACATACATTGTCATTATGAAATAAAAGAATCTCATGATAACTACAACATAGTAACCACATAAACCTAATAACATCATGAGGATGGTGACATCATAACATCATAATCGTAGTGTCAACATGGGCATAGTAACATCCTAAACATAGTAGCAACATATCATCATGTCTAACATGTCGAAAATATAGTTCACTCTATCTAGTTGAGTCCAACAGATAATAAGCAAATAAAGTGAAAGGTGTCTAACTCATAAACATGCCTAGTCAAAATATGGGGCGTTACATACACCCACCCTTCAGGAAACTTCGTCCCGAAGTTATGGTCAAAATAGCGAGGGAAAATCTCGACGCATAGTCTCTACTTTCTTTGAGGTGGAAAAAGTCGGGCTATAATTGCCCAAATGGGCCTCCTCTCGTTTAGACATAACGATGTTTACAAAATCTACTCATTTTATCACAAGGGAAGTGTTCTTATATTTTGTTTAATGTTTATGTAGGTTGTTGATTTGACGTATTCAGGTTTCATTACTATACTTACCCATAGAATAATTGATATCCTTGTTAAATTATATTGCATTTTTTTTTATAAGGTGATTTATAGGAAGACCGTGTCTTCTACATGACTTTTAGTTTGATTCTGAAACGTTGTCATGACTCCTTCATTAGTTCTCACCTCAAGTTAACTTCACTTTGACTTACATCAATTACTGTTCAATGAATTACATATTATGACCCGATAATTTTGAGGAGATCTTGACTCACGAGTCTCACGATATGCCCATCCCTATATATGGTTTTAATTTTGACACAAAATCTACCCTATGTGGAATGCAACCAACTTATGCCCACCATAAAATTCAACCTACCAAACCTATACACATACCTGTAGGATTTGTACTATCTTGCAAGCCTAAGGTATTGTTAATCATTATCTAGCCTATCCGTACAAGGTGAAAACCTGGCTTACTAGCATCAATCGCATCATACTCACTTTAACTCAAATTTCTAGAAATTCGTTATGCTTACTCAACCTACTCCTTTCACTGATTTTGTAAAGACAACCATACTCTTTCGTAATTATTTCCATCGTAAATTCTCTTGGGAAGTATGCTACCGCACCTAGGACGCAATCCTATTATAGTTTTCATCACAAATGCTCAAATATGCCTACTAGCAAGGGTAATACAAGATGCCCAAAATGTTTTAATTTTTTTTTTTTTTCCTACAAGGGCCATCATTACAATCTATAGGACTACCATGCAATTCTTACTCTTATAACTATAAGTGTTCATATATTCTTTTCTAAATTTATACCTTGCAATATTTATAGTTATACGCCATGCCTTCATTGATATTATCCATGGTGATTTCTAACCACTCCTACATATCTCTAGCTCCCTCACGGCTTTCCTCTTGCTAAGCCATCTTAGAAGTTCAATAATGCATCAACCGACCCATGCTCGCCATATCGTTTGCTATAACAATATTGAAATGTCATTTATCCATTCAACATATTTCTACACTAGTTCTTATTATAGGGCTTGAAAGACTTCTTCATCAATGTACTACTCCTTCTATCACTAACACTAGCTCTTATGGTAATTAAGTGTCGTCTAAACATATTGTATTTTTTTTTTTTGCATAATTTACTTATGTTGTATTTACTTATCACATATATTTACTTATTGATATCATTATCATTTTCAAAACTCTTAGTCCCTTCGATGTTACATGCCTAGGCATTAGATTGCACCATTCCTCCTTAATGTTCTTCAAAATGCATCCTTAGTACCTTTAATGTTTTCATTAGTCGCATATTATCTCACACATAATAATCAAACATATGGCCTCTCTCTCGTCCTATGGAACTTGATATTTTAGGGACATGACCTAGCCTCGTCCTATAGTATCATAGGAAAGCAAACATATAGAGCCTCGTATCAAACTTAAATTCAATCTATCGAGAGTCGCCTCCTAACCCTATATCTAATTCAAATTACTTTGCAATTTAACCCGACAAAGTCATGAGATTATTTAACTAATTACTTAGACTTATTGCTAACCCTAGGTTTAAAGGTGAATTTAAATTAATCTTAGCACATAAGTTAGGAATATAGAATTAAAATAAATTATACATTTTAATTTTATAATTCTTTATGTATATTTGAGAGTTTAACATTAAATGTACTCAAAATTTAAACTATATGGACAAATTTAATTAATATATTAAAAATAATTAATAATATACAAAAAAAATGATTTGACTAACCATTAATTAAATTATTTAAATAACCATTTTCATAATCCATTAACTAAATTGTTTAAATCACCATTCTATATTTGAGAGTTAACTTTAAATGTACTCAAAATTTAAACTATATGGACAAATTTAATTAAACAATTTAATTAATATATTAAAAATAATTAATAATATACAAAAAAAAAAGATTTGACTAACCATTAATTAAATTATTTAAATAACCATTTTCATAATCCATTAACTAAATTGTTTAAATCACCATTTTATATTTGAGAGTTTAACTTTAAATGTACTCAAAATTTAAACTATATGGACAAATTTAATTAAACAATTTAATTAATATATTAAAAATAATTAATAATATATAATAAAAAATGATTTGACTAACCATTAATCAAATTGTTTAAATCACCGTTTTCATAATCCATAAACAATTTAGAATATATAAATATGTTTAAAAATAATTTCACATAATCAAATTTAAAAACATATTCGGATAAGGAGTCACCCAGGACAAAGAGTCACTCTGCATGAAGGCCACGCGGCCAACATGCAATAAAAAAATAATTATACGACAAAGACCTAAAAGGGGTAAACTTTTCTGAGGCTCTCACTTTCCTCACTGAATTTTCCCCACGCGGGCTCTGCAACTCCAAGCAGTCGCTTGGCTAAATTTTCAGGCCTTCGCCATGGCCTCCCTCTTTGTTGATTCACCATTATTGTTTTCTTTTATAGCTTCATGGCGCTAAGGGGCATTGGAAACGCCTCAATGCTGGGAGGGAGAAGTTTGATAGGGTTCGTAATGGGGATACTGTGTTCTGGAGGGTCTCGGGTTCTGCTTTACAACTCAACTCTGCAACTCAACCTGTTGGTAAGGTTTCTCCCTAGGGTTTTCAAATTTTAGTGGGTATATTTTATTTAGTGTTTAAATTTTAGTGAGTATATATATATATATTCTTCATAGTTTGACTGGTTAAGGGTTTTCCCTTATTGCGTTGCTTCGCTGGGTTGTCTCCTAAAACCCAGGCATCCGGTTGCGAGGATTTCTTATGGCAAGATGTGACCCTAGTGCTTCTCCTGGGAAGTATCTATGGTGTTTCTGGTTAAAAACAAGGTGGTCTCCGTCAGTTTATTCGGCCTTCTCCTAGCTTTTGAGGAGTTTCACTCCAAGAGGTGAACATAGCAGCTACAAAGATGATTAGGCACTTTCAATATAGTAAATCATATCTCTGTTTTTCTGAGATTCATGAGTGCCTTCCATGCTTTGCTACAATTGATTTCTTCATGTTCTTGATCTATTCTTCACCTTCTTACTGCAATATTTATCTTCTTAATTCTTCTTAATTCCCTATCTCGTGTAGGTTGATGCATGCCCTGATCACACTATCATATGTGAAATGACTGGGCTATGTTCCCATTTCCAACAGAGGGAGGTGGTAAAGAAATATCAAAGTTTACCCCAGACTTTGACTTGAGTTTTTATGTGCTTTGACCATTATCTTCTAAAGCTTTCAGCTGTGAAACCCCCATTAGGTACCTCGGAAGTATAATGTCTTGCGCCAACAGTCCAACCATGGTATGTGAACTTAGAAGATGAAGGAGTAACCTCTTCCGTGTCCAAAGAAACCAACCCTTTTGGACTTATAGCTTTTCGGTCTTCACACATATGGTCAGGCATCAGACCAGGGCCCTATCGCAGCAAGTAAAAAAAAAACGTTCACCATACCCGCAGCTTTACTACTTTGAACCTTAGTGCTGCGAACATGAAAACCCTGAAATTCTGTTGAACTGTATCGACCAACGCAGTACTGGAAACCCCAATCCATCCTCCTTAAGGGATTCGACACTATTGAATATGGGGATGAAGGGGACGAGCTATTACTGCGCTAAGAACAACACTGGAGCATAGCCCACAGACTTGAGAAATTAATAACGATCAATCTTCACTGCCCAAAGCGTGTAATGTTTGAATATATATTGCACGACCAACTCATCGTGGAAGAGAAACGAAGAAGAAACTCTACCAATCTGCCTTAGAAAAATGGCAACAACAACAACCCAAGTAGTGCTTCTTGTAGAGCCTACATGAGAACTGGGATTTCAGGCAGACGAGGACGAGCATGAACACATGGATCTACATAGTTGTGAGAAACCATCTTACGGCCTACCAGATATTGATATTGATTTGGAAGTCAGGCTTTACATAATTTGCAGGAGCGCAACCACGAGCTGTCTCTTAGGTGGTGTGCTAATGTTTTTATAACGACTTAAATCCCCGTGAAAGCAAGCCAAACCAACTCTAAGATTGTCTCCTAGGTTCTCCCTTGTTTCTTATGCTTTCCCAGTTCTGCAGTTATTTTAGTGTTTAGAAGATCCGTCTATTTGGGGAATCATAATCAACATATTGAATTTTGGTTTCTGTCTTTTTATTGACGGGCTGTGCAATATGGTGACTCGTAGACTTGTGCTGAATGACGATAGGGTCTAGGGTTTTGTGAGGTGGAAAATATGTCAAACGTTCCATCAGTCTGTCATGGTGATATTAAATCCACCCTGCCTCTCCTGCACGAACTTAGGTTTGCTGAGTCGAGACAAGTACGATACAATCAACCGTAATTACATAGATATCTGTATACATAACGTTTGACTATCCATCACGAAGACAGAACAAATCTGTGAACTCCACTCTATAAATCTGAGACCTTGGAGTAAGGCTTGCATCCACTGAGTTGCGTTTCTGGTTTTGTTAAAAACCAAAACCATGCCCCTTGTGGGGATCCTGGCTCGTCGTTTAATGCTGTGCGTTTGGGGAAGGTATTGTATGGTAGTCGATGCCCAATTTATGAATTTAATTGTTTTCCCTATACGCAAATTGCATGTTTGCTAGTATTTGCTAGTTATATAAAAGAAAATACAGGTGTTTCCTCTCAAAACAAATATTTTTCCCGGACAGTTACATTAATGGTATTCTGCTTTGCGTACAAGCCTGTGTCTAGATGATTGCTCTTTCTTTTTCTTTTCTTTTAAATTTTAAATTGTATTTGTCTTCTTGTTTACAGCTTAGTGGTATTTATTTTCTGGCTTTTGCATTTTTACTTTACAACGATTTGTCTCCCTGTGTTATGACTTCACTCACAGAGAGAGCAGCCCTCCTGGCACGGCAGGTTCGTGGCCTGCATAGCCTCTCTTTTTTTTTTCTCGTTTATTTATTTATCTATTTTAGCCTAAGTAAACGTGGTGCATGCTGGGCCAGAGAAGAAACTAGCGGAAAACACAGGTAGTGAATGCTGGGCCATGCAAACAGCTGTCAGAAGTTGCATAATCCCTTGAACATAAGATCTTAAATCAATAATTTTACAATTTTCAAAACATTTGGACCTATTAGGAGGTAATAAATTGGCTTTGAACTTACGTTCTATGCGTAGATATAATTTCTTGACTATAAAAGAAGTTGTTTAGAAATTGTCTTCTTCCATATCCAAAACAAGTCACATGGACAAATCAACCTGTTGGGTTCTTGTATATGCCAACTTCTAAGCTTTTCTTAACAGATCTTAACACAAAGAACCCGCAGGTCGACCTCGTTGATCAACCCCCAGAGAGTATGTTCAGGTTGTGAGAATGAAAGTTGCACAGACTTTCACTATATCTATTATTGAATTATAAAAGTTGCAGATGCCTAGAGATTGAAATCTGAAAGCAACATTCTGTTATTTGAATTTATCCGGTGCTTTCAAGATCAGATAAGTAGCAGTTTAAGCGCTTAATTCATAAAGTGATACAGTATATAAAAAAATATCTTGCTACTCTTTAATAGAAATCCGAGTTTAAAGTTGTTTTTAGGAATAGACTAAAGCACTAAAAATGTGATTTGTTCGATCCAATGAGTACAATTTGCCTCATTCCATAAAAATATTAGGTATATAAGACTCCCATGAAAGAATGTTTTATCCTCTAGAAATAAGCACATATTAATAAGCATATATAAGATAAAGACGTGGCAGTCTTCATAAAAACTCTCCCACTCTGAGGGGGGGACCATCCTGTAAGAACAATAATGGGGAGATCCTAGTTATATAAATTTAACTCGTTCAATATTTTTATCTAATATAATAAAAATTTAATCTAATATAATAGCATCTTCAGGGGGTTGCTTACTATACAGCTTATGTGTTTCCCTAATTAAGATAGATTAATGATACGTTGCTGTGGAGATGAACAATACTCATCCCCAGCAAAGGTATGCATGTGCACCTGTAGCTGGAGGGTATACACGACCATGGAACTTTGCCAATCTTAATAATATTTTCATTATTTTGGTTTTAGATCCCGATTTTAATTATATTGCTTCAGATTATGAAGTTATGCAACCCTTGTTATTGATTATATCATGGAATTCCTTCTTTCAGTAATAGGATGAGCCCATCTATTTTATGTTTAGCATTGCATGCCACATCTGTTCTATGTTTATTCCAAATCTCCTTATTTTTCATTCAAGGATTAGGATATTTTTTTTTTCCTGTCATAAAATGTTCTTTTCATGGAAGGAAGTTCTAAATACTAATGCTAAAACATTGATAAAAGGATCCTTTGATAATACTATATGCATCTTGCACAATACTGCATCTAGTTTATATGTGCATAGTGATCATAGTATTAGTAAAATATAGAACATAATTTCTACTTGTATTTTTATATTTTTGACCCAAGTTTACTAATGTGATTTGTGTGTTTTGCAGGTAACCCGTAACTGAGTTTTGGATTGTTGGTGTTCAATTTTGGAGACAAGGTTTTGTCCTAAGTTCCATGTCATTATGTAAGCTTAGACATAGTAAAATTTAGGATAGTTAGGTGTGTAAAGGCCTCTTGAGGTCCGATTTTTTGAGCCAGTAACTCTGATACCAAATGCAATGCCCCTCTATCCGGAAGGGCACCGAAGTTCTAGATTTTGATGACAGTTTTGTAACCAGCTCCTACGAAGTTGTATTTCTTTTATTTATTTATTTCAATAATAAATAAGTATCATTATGCTTTCATTATGCTAAATTTCTGCGTAATTTTAGTGATTAGGAAGTGTCTAGTAGCATACAGTGCACCTACATATAGTAATTTTATCAACATACATATATTGAAATATAAATCATTTTTCTAACTACCAGTAGAATACCTGGACCGATGTACGTTGTAGATTGTCCCCTTGCTCCTGAAGCCTTTCCTACCAAGCTTTTGCTCCCGCAGACTTTCCGTTCCAAGCCTTTATACCAAAAATGGATGAACCACCCTGCCAACCAGCTCTTATCGTGCTGGCCCTAGGAAACCGACAGGTTTCCTAGCCCCCGAGCCCACAAACCAATAATCCCGACAGCAACTTTCCTTAGTACCTTTCCATAGTTCAATAGTAATTTTTCTCTGAGTTAACCCCACCTCAATCTTTGAGTTTCCCACCTCCTCAAAGCTTCGAGTTCTCCCCCTCCTCGGCATTCCTCCTTTTCATCAAAATATTAAAATACTAAGTGTACCTCCCCCAAAAGAAAACCAACCCCCCCCCTTTCATCTCCGTGAAACCATTGCTTTATAGATCCATTTTCCTCCTCCACTTGCCTTCCTGTTTACTCCACCGCCCTCCATAAGAACCCTCGAGCCCCCAAAACATTAAATTGATTGCTTGTTTTACAATCCAATTCATAAATAAATATTATTTTATAGTACTTCTTTTCTTGAGCAGTTCAATGGTATTAAGACTAGTTAGGTTGGATTCGATGGGTTGAATGTACATTATTTAATGATTCTTGAAATATTCAATTTAAGACATTCACGAAGGCGGTGGATTCAATATTAGTCTTATCCTCCATTTAATAGGTTGAATAAATAATAATTAAATACTATCATGTTGACCCTTTCAAATTTGAAGTGGTAGTTTGTTTTAATTATAAATATATATATATATAAATTCAATCTCACATCGGTTTTGTGACATGACAGTAAGTTATGAATATAAATTTAATTGAGTTTTATCTTAACCTTCCTCATTTAATAATTTAATAATACTCCTTTCTCGTTTCATAACAATAAATTAATTAATTTAATAATTCAAACATGTTCACTTACCCACTCATGATTTCTTTCATTCCAATAAGGACACATTATCATTATTAACATTAGTTAAATAATAAAAATAATAATATTAAATAATCATAATAATAATAATAATAATAATAATAAATATTAATGGTGATTTAAGTACCTTAGCACTAATCTAACATACTTAATTAATAATAAGTACCTTAGCACTAATCTAACATACTTTCATTGATAAACGAAGTACTCTTAAGGGTTTAATTAATCAATATTAACAATTAGATAATACACGCTTCCAACATTAATGTTTATCTGCTATACTTCATATTTCCGATACCTTCACTTGACGAGAATTACAATTGGAGGCAATTATTTTAATTGTTCATTACAATGTTTACATATAAGATTAATTAACTTATTTTATACATAAACAAATCGATCATCTATTACTCATGTCGTTTACCCAAACCTTAACTGAGTTATCTATGACAACTTATAACGTTGTTAAATACTGATAAGTATGTCGTAAACAGATACTATCGCACATGTACAAAATGTGCATGCGTGGCCAGCGTATGCACAGGTCTGACAAGTACTATAAACATACATCATATTTCCTATTCTTAACAACTAACTAATACTAATAATACTTCATGCAAATAGAACAAGTATATATATTTATCATAACATTACTAAAACATCATCGATCATTATATCAGTTAACCTTTAATATTTCATTTCATTATCTTTATGATTACATTTGTTCAATCAATCAAGTACAAGGAAAGCTACTTACTACCACTAACTCAAGATCAACGAATACCCAACCCTCAATAGTACTAACTAAATATCCTCCCATCCTAACCTACGTCCGCATCCTCCCTATCCTTCCTCTGCTATTACAAAAGTGGGTGCCAGCTATACTGACCCAACCACATAGAACCTGAGAGCGCTAGCATCGGCTAACTAGCGGACCTAGCCTCTCCTAGTAGGCATCCGACCATCGTCATCACAACAACTTGGGGAGCGTGTCTCAGCACGGCCTTCCCACGACCTCGGGTATCGTAGAAACATAGGGTGGGCAATACATCCATCCCTCTCAACATACTGGGTCTACACCCTTATCAAATCATACTTTGCTTCTCTCGAGATTATTGGTTTGTGTCATCGTATCATCAACTTTGGTAAACAAGGCTCCCTACAAAATAGGTACTATACCATACTTCGTATTAGGTATCCGACTATTAGATAGCCCCAGTGTCCTGCGGATTAGTACTTTGCAGCCATACATTTATAACAATATTTCCATTCTATCATCGTCTGATCCATATTGTCAACATCATTTATTTCATCACATAAAATCATTAAATCAATCACAACATAATTACCACATCATATATATCACATTTCATCCAGGATGATTATTAAACATACATTGTCATTATGAAATAAAAGAATCTCATGATAACTACAACATAGTAACCACATAAACCTAATAACATCATGAGGATGGTGACATCATAACATCATAATCGTAGTGTCAGCATGGGCATAGTAACATCCTAAACATAGTAGCAACATATCATCACGTCTAACATGCCGAAAATATAGTTCACTCTATCTAGTTGAGTCCAACAGATAATAAGCAAATAAAGTGAAAGGTGTCTAACTCATAAACATGCCTAGTCAAAATATGGGGCGTTACAAACAGTGATTGTCAGAATTTGGAATCAACAGTACAACATACCAGAATGAAGACCTACACCAACGGTTTCAATGATATCTGCTAAACAGACAAAGAAGCTCATCAATCATGCTCCAAAGTTCGCATTGATTATGATAAAGACACAACATTCTAGGAAGACTGTCGAAACCAGTCGAGTCACCGACCAGTGCAACTCCCAATAGACGCAGCGGATCGACAATATTCTTGCTGAGTACCGGAACCTATTCCAAGTTCTAGACGGAGTACCTCTACATTGCCAGGTAAAACACTCTACTGAACTTGCTCCTGGTTCTTCATTACCTAACGCATCTGTCTACAGAAGATCCATTCTTGAAAATGAATAGATTCCCAGACAAATCCAAGATTTGGTTGACAAAGGTCATATCCGACCCAGCTCCTCCCCTTGTGGAAGTCCAGTGGTCCTTGTTCCAAATAAAGACGGGACTTGGTGCATGTGCATCGACTGCAGGGAACTCAACAAAATTTTGGTGAAGAATAGGCACCCTTTGCCGCGGATAGACGAGCTCATCGACTATCTGAAAGGTGATAAGTTCTTTACTAAGCTCGACCTCAAATCGGGATATCATCAGATTCCAATTGAGCCCTCAAATGTATGGAAAACTGCTTTCAAGACCAAGGAAGGATTGTTTGAATGGTTGGTCATGCCTTTTGGGTTAACTAATGCACCTGGGACCTTCATGCGGTACATGGATAACATTCTTCGACCTTTCATCAAAAAATGGGTCATTGTCTATCTTGACAACATATTGATTTTCATTCAATCATGGGAAGAACATGTCGGAAAGCTTCAACAAGTCCTCGACAATCTCCAACAACATCGGTTCTACTTGAACATGGTAAAATGTTCCTTTGTGATGAGCAACATCAAATATTTGGGGTTTGTAATTGACTCTGCAGGAATTCACGTCGACCCAGACAAAGTACAAATTCTCAAAGATTGGCCCATTCCGCACAGCATTTTAGAACTAAGAATTTTTCTTGGTTTGGAGAATTTCTATCGAAAATTCATACTCGGATTCAGTCACATAGCCTGGCCCTTGAATCAATTGATGAAAGGAAATGGAAAAACTGTCTTCAAATGGACACCGACACAACAAGAAGCTTTCGAGCAGCTCAAATACAAGCTCTGCACTGCACCAGTACCTGTGTTACCCAATTTGCATCAGCCCTTTGAGATTGAGACGGACGCATCAGACTATGCCTTGGGCACAGTGATCACTCAGTATGGTCACCCAGTCGCTTTTCATTCTGAAACTTTTAACGACACTGTTAGAAGATACTCAACATACGAAAAAGAACTGTACGCCATTATGCAAGCTCTCAAGCAATGGAGGAAGTACATCCTTGGTAAGGAAATGGTCATCCTCACTTAACATAAGCCTCTATAGTTCGCTCTGACCCAATCAAAGTTACAAACAACTCGACAACTCAAGTGGATTAATTACCTACAACAATTCCAGTTGGTAATTAAGTATCAGAAAGGTAAAGCTAACGCCGTCCCTGATTATCTAAGCAGACCACTCATTACTCTCCTTTTTACAATGATGAGTATGTAGGTATATGACACCACTACTTGGCCTTAGTTGTATCAGGAATACATTGAATTTTCACCAGTCTACCGACAACTTCAGACTGAAAAGTCGTTGACCTCCGACTACCTCCTGAAAGACAACTTGCTATACAAGCTTGGACAACTTTGTGTATCGACAAGTGAGCATCTACAGCAACTCATTTGGGATGCACACTACAACAATACTACAGGACACTTTGGAGTAGCAAAGACCCTTTCTATTCTCAAGAAGTATTTCTTTTGTCCTTCACTTAAAACCGACATCAACAAGTACATTCGATCATGCATGGTTTGTGCCATTGCTAAACCGCCTAATCGATGACAGGGATTGTACACACCTTTGCGAGTTCCTAGTCGACCATGGGAATCTATTTCTATGGACTACTTGACAGGATATCCTACTACCAAACATCAGCATGACACGATCTTAGTAGTAGTCGACACGTTTTCCAAAATGGTCGTTCTCATTCCATGCAAGAAAACGACGACAGCGCAGCAGATCGCTCGGCTCTTTTTCAAACATGTCTGGAAACATTATGGTTTACCAACAATCATCATTTCCGATAGAGATGCCAGATTCGTTAGCATCTTTTGGAAGAGTCTTTGGCATCAGCTAGACACAAGACTCTCATTGTCGACAACTTTCCACCCTCATATAAACGGACAAACGGAAGTTGTGAATCGCTTGGTCGTAAAACTGCTTCGCATGTACAACCACAAGCATCGACGAAAATGGGATGAAAGTCTTCCATACATACAACACAACTACAATCGTGCTCAGCACATCTCTACAGGCAAGAGTTCATTTGAGATCTGTTATGGATTTCAACCCTCAGCTCCTATCGACTTGATCAGCTCTTCGACATAGTCGAACGACACCGACCACAACCAATGAGAACTTGACAAAGCAGTCAAGTTTTGAGATCAAATTTGCGACATCCAGCGACAAGCACAGGAAATGTTGCAATGAGCAAACACGAAAGCTAAGGCCCGACACGACAAGCATCGTATCCCTCATTCGTTCCAAATTGGGAATAAGGTCTGGTTACATCTCAAGAAGGAACGCTTCACTGACCCATACAAGAATTTGAAACCTTTGCGATACGGTCCATACAGTATTCTTCAGTAGATTGGCAGAAACGCTTTCCAGCTCGACATTCCTGCATGTCTGGGTCTTCATCCAGTATTCAACGTGGATCTACTTTGACCATACCATGCACCATTGTTGGAACATAATGACTTGCAAACAGCAGAACCCGACGACATCCATCCAGATGCTCAGGAGCCTTTTCCTTGCGACGCCATTATGGGACGACAAGTACGCCATACAAGGATGAACAAAATTCCCTTGTTTCAGGTTGCTCAAGTCGGACAGATCCCAACACAAGGAAAATGGCAGTATTCTATTGAACTGACCGGCAAGTTTCCTAACCTTCACGAGAAAACAATGGGGACCATTGTTTCTTAAGGAAGGAGGTGCGATCCACTCAGCAGTTGGCATTTTTTTCGAATGCTAACATCAACTGCGATGAATCATCGACTTCGACACAACTTCGACAAGTTCAACGACCTCAACAGTCTTGTGACATCGACATGCAGCATCGACTTGTGACTTTCGAACTTCGACAAATTGTCTCTCTGTCTTCCAGTCGATTGTAATAGTTGAACTTCCGAAACCGTTCTAACTTCTCTTGTAACTGAACGTAACGAGCAAGCACCCAAGTGTCTCAGCATTCTATATAAGCATGTATAATATTGTAACATACATTGGATCTATCCTTTTTCCAATAATAGAGAAATAAGTTCACATTCCTGCATATTGTCTGTGTGTATGTGTTCATCTGCGTAGTGTATTCCTTCTTTTTTTATTCTCTTTCTTATGCTTCCGCCATAACAGAGCTGACTCATTCAGTCGAACTGTTGTCCCCCTCGTGCTTCCTGGGCGCATGTGGATCATCCATGTCACTAATCTAGTCAATTACCTCTTATGGGTTTAGGATTCCTGATTAGGTAGGTGTCTCCATCTTGGGTTTTCCTCTCAAATATGTTAGAGCCTTAATGATTCTTTCTTTTGGGCCTTCAAGAGCTTTAAATTCTCCCTATGGGGTCTCAACTTTCAATTCTTCATCACTCACATCATGAGCCTCAACTAAAGTTCCTCTCCTCTTAGTTATTTCTCTTGCGTTCAATATGGCTTGGATAGCTGTCAATGCTTGAGTTACCTCATTTGTATCACCACAATATTGCCTCCTGCCTCTCCATTATGCATTTAGTCCTATTCTACTAGCCATACTTTCTTATGAACATCTCCCTTCTTACAATTCTACCCAAAAAACTTGTTAGAATTGTAATTTCCCCTTTAGAACAATTCTACCTAGCACCTTCCTCAGTTGGAATTGCTCTCAACAACAAGATACTCCTATTTTGATACCAAACTTGATGCAGCCCTACTGGAATTAAGATTCAAACACCACAAGGTTGTAACTCAAAGTACACAACCACAATATAACCATAAGCAATTCATATTTATATTTATTGTTATAAAATTTTAGATTACTTTGTCCATGCTACCCAGACTCCAAACATCAAAGAACACAGAGAAGCCACCAAATTTGGCAATTTACTTCTATTAATAACTCATAAATTACAATTTACAGGCTCCATGCTGCTTAGAAGATTCTAATTCTAACTGTGAATACAAAAAAATTACAGTATCCACTGGTATTATTCTTCACATTGGACTCTCTTCTTCTCTCCTTCGCACCATCCTCAACTTCGTATTCCTCCTCTTCCCAACACTTAGTGCCTTCCTACTGTCTTCTTCAAAGACTTCTTCCTCCTACCTTCTTTCCTAGTATTATTTAGTAGTATTCGTAGGCAATTCTTTAAATTCGTGGATCATTCCCTTCGAGGCTCGAGCTATTTAACAACTGGGATATAAATTTGGAGGTGACCCTCGTGAAAGATGACCCCCACGCGGAATACTAGGTGCACCATCTTTCAATTTCAAACGGATGTGGACGTTTCATTGTATCATGCCCTCCTGTACCACCCATGGAATAGCCTTCCGCACGCCAAATCTGTCGTTCGCTGGAATTTGGGATATCGTCTCTTTTTTATATATATCACTTTGTGGAAGATGGGTCTAATTATGTGGAGTCATTTCTATCTCTTGATGATACATATGCTAGGGATATCGTAGCTTGGTGTAAGGATGTTAGCAACGAGTTTTTATTTTTGGAGATCAGTTACATTTGACCAATTATACTAATAAAGTTATATGTTGCCACTTTTTTCCTAGCCAATGTTAGACATGAGAAGAAGGTAGTGTTGTGGAACATGGACAATCTCAAAGTTAAAGGTCCTTTTGAAGCTCGCATTTTTTTATTATTATTAATATGCAATGTAGTTTTAAACATACTTGTTTACATCATCTTTTGATAACACAATGAAAGTTTGGGGTGTAGACAATCTAAACTATATCTTATAAGATGTGTACTTTTTCTCTCCATGCTAGCATTATTTTTAGCCATATTAGTATTATAGTATATCTCGATTGGGGCTTATATTCAAGGTTGGCCTTAGCTTTACTTTTATCAGTTGCTAGAATTGCAAGTTAGCTTTACTTTTATCAGTTGCTAGAATTGCAAGAAGTTTTATAGGCATTGGCATGCTATGTTACTAGAAACAAGAAACCGGAAACGAAACAAGAAACAAAAACGGAACGAGAAATGCAATGAGAAGGTTTCTCTCCTATAAGAAATGAGGAGAGAGAAAAAATAATACTACTAAATAAAAAAATAAGTTTTGAAAATATAAAAATGAAACCATTAAAAAAAAATCAAATGAAGTCTTGAGTTTCTGAATCGAGTGTCTATTAAGTATTATTTTTATATATTCCGGGTTACTTGAAAATGGAACCATCTTTTGTTTACGAAGTCGCCCAGCTCAAAATTTGAAGCTGACATTGACGAGGTTCGAGTGGGTTGGAGAATGTTCTTCACACCGCTTCCATTCATCATCCTTTAATTTCTAATTTCAAGCATAGGACCTCTCAACAACCAACAATCAAAACTGTCGAATGTGTCCAAAATATTACATGGAAAAACTGTGGATGAGGACATGAAGAAACGCTTTTTTTAATGGAAAAGCACATCACATAAATTTTTAATCCAATTAAAAAATATTTTAATAATAAATTACTTAAAAACATGTAGACTTATATATATCTTAAACCCACGAAAACAATACTTTCCTGGTCTACTAAACTGATAAGCTATGATAAAAACGGTATACTGTGAACATGAGAACAGAAAACAATCATCCCCGTCAAAAGACTTTAATATAATAAATATATATAATAAATTGGCGTAATGTCAACATTACTTTGCAAAATCTCAAAAATTCATCTCCACTTGAACTTTCCGGCAGTATTGACGCTACTTGTATACGGTACTTATTGACTCTTCAATTTATGAAATTGTTTATTAATGTAAGCAATTGCATCAATATTACTTCTACCAGGCAAAAGTTTCTTCCTTCATGTTCTTTCTTGAAGAATCTTCACTCCCATGTACCTGCATGCACACCAATATGTATCAATAATATTATGTTGGTTCCCATTTTATATGTAAAAGGCAAACTGTAACAACAATATATAAAACCTGCATAACAAACTAAAATATGAAGGTTGGATAACATAAATGTAAATTAGTTACCTGCCGAGCATCATAGTGGTGGCCTGTGGATTGGTTCCAGGACCGTCTTTAAATGTTGAGCCATCCACAATCCTCAGACTTTTAACTCCGTTCACCTCATATCTCTTGTTAACCACAGCCCCAACATGACATCCTCCATGGAAATGCCACATTGTGGCCACAGTATCACGGCAGAACTGAGCCATGGCTGCATCGTCCCCCGTGTTCTTTGGCAACGCTGTCCCAATGAAGTGAAATCCATTAGCGGAATATGCATATTTACTCAGTGACCGTGTGTTGAGGATTTTAGCGATCATCCTCGCGCCTTGAACGCATCTTTGCAGATCCAGAGGGTGGGAATAATAGTTGTATCGAACAGACGGATTGTCTCGAGGATCCATGCTGCGTAGCCGAAGCTCTCCTCTCGACATTGGAAACGCCAGCTTCTCAAATATGTTTCCACCATACACGTTCTTGGGCTTTGAGGATGCGCTGCCATTTATACTAGCTGGAGCCGGCTGGACGAAGCTGCTGGACTCGATGTAGGTTTGAGAGCCTTTCAGAATACCCACTACCTGTATGCTCGAGAATTCCAGCGGTCTAGGGGATTTCAAGGTTACGGTTGCACGGGGGCTGTCTTGAATCCCTTGGCCTACTAAAGGCGAATCTCGGACTAGAGGAATGCTGAATTCTTTGAGATGTTCAGATGGCCCGATTCCGCTCAATAGGAGCAGCTGGGGGCTACCTATGGATCCTGCAGAGATGATTACCTCGCTGGAACGTGATGATTCTTTGAGAAAAGCTTGATAAAACCGACCATGGGCGTCCATGAATTCTACTCCGCGGGCCTTCTGCTTCCCAGAGGAGCCACCCTTCTTTCCTGCAAGTTTTCATATGCAATATACAGAATTTACATTTACAGATCTGGATATAGATCTACTAGTCCCATCTTGATAAAAAAAACGAATGATGTACAACGGCAGTCACATAAAAGATGGCCTGTGTAATTTGAATGCAGGTGTATAATGAATTAATTATTACCTTGAGATGCAGGGGAGTTGAAGAGAATACTGCTGACGGTAGCATTGAGAAGGACTACTATATTGTTTGGGTTGGCAGACTTGAGAAGATCTGCTGCTGTGTGTCTTTTGCCATTGTTGTCGAAGGTGCAGGCGCTGATCTTGGTTCCCTCCACATGATCCAACGTATATCCATTGTATGGAACAACTCCTGCTTCCAGGAGGCCTCTTCTGAAAGCGGATGACCAGCTGGAGAGCTGATCTGGTTGGAAAGCGTTCTGCTTCTCCACCCATTCATATGACTGATTTACAAGTGTTTGATCCCATCCCATGGAACGAACATAGTCGGAGCTCGCCCTGCTGTAGAAGGCGGCATTGAGAGCAGTTCCACCTCCCAGAACTCTGGCTCTCGCTAAAGTGAGTCCATCCTCTGTAACAAACGACTGTGCTGGGGAAGTGTAATTGTCGGTCTCCCCCAATAGGTTTCCAAAAGCGTTGGCGTTCTCGATTTCGGGAACTCCGTAAGGAGACCCTCCTCTTTCTATTACCAAAACTGAATACTTTGCAGACAGCGTTGCGGCCAGGGGGCAGCCCGCTGTTCCTCCTCCAACTACAATGTAATCATATCTTCTTGCAGCAGCCCTCTGAGCGTCGACACTCATAAACACAAACGGATTCGAAATGGAGGGTGGTATGGATTCAGCATCAGAAGAGGATAACAGGTGATTGGTGCTGAGCATGATTAGCAAGAGCAGAAGCCATGCATGAGTATTCACAACTAACATCCGATCCATCACAAAGAATTCAACTCCTACACGCCTTCTGAAATGTGATTCCATTTCAGTCTCTCTGAAGCTATTTATAATTAGCGCTTGCAGTTGTGCCGTTGGGATGTGAGGTTTGAACGCCTTTGTTAGAAAATAAACATGACACCACACTGGCCCAGCAGCATCGAGGGTCACATGGTAGCGTCGAGGATCACATGGATGATCCAAATCGGTCGGCCACAAAGTGTTCGATGGACTTTTAAATCAAATGAGATTGCAGCTAATCGAACATTGCATTATGTTAATGTAATTAAATCTGTGGTGAATTAAAAATAATAATAATGGATGATATAACAAACCAGAGCCACGAGGTCGCAGAGGTGGCGCATTAAGAATAGGCTAAAAACTTTTGGAAAAAAAATTGAAAATCCTTAGTTTATAAAAACAAACCAAAAAACACTTTGAAAACCTAATAACCATTACAAAGCAGATGATGTTAGTATTCTAATCAGCCAGGTAATTAATATTCTAATCAGCTAATTATTAAAAAAAGAAGCCAATGAAAATTTGGCTATACTGCTCAAGGATATAGAAGTACGAAATAATAAATTCTAGGAAACATAAAGTAAAGCACCATGTGAGCGCATCATCATTATGCTATAAGTTTATACCGTTAAGTGTGTTGATAAAATAAGACATGTGAAACATTGGTTTTTCTTAAAGTTGTTTATTGGTTTTTGCTAAAGTTTTAGTGTCAAGTAATTCTGAATTGGTACATTGGGTTTTGCTAAGGTTTAACACTCAAGTAATTCTAAGTTGATCTAAGTTGATTTAAAAGCAAAGGGTTAGTAACAGATAAACAAGGCTCGAGGCTCCAAACATGAGTAAATGGTATATACAAAATAATATATTCTCTTAAGCATAATAGCATATAGAAATGGATGGAAATTTATCTCAGATATAGCAAAACAAAATAATAAATTTCGGGAAACATAAAGTATAGTCGTATGTGAATGCATCACCATTATGTTCTAAGTTTATATTATTAAATTTATGTTACTAAATATGTTGTTAAAATAAGACATGTTAAACATTTGTTTTTCTTAAGGTTGTTTAACTATCAAGTAATTTTGAATTGATTTTTTTCCTCCAAAAAATTATGGGGGCTTTACTCAATAAACTGCTATCATAGCACGTTGTTCATGGCATATGAAACAATACCCCTAATTTCAATAAATATTGGAAAATACCTTCCAAAATCGTTTTTTTTAACCCCCTCTCAATATGCCTTCCCAATTTAAAAAAACCCCTACCATATGAAACAATACCCCTAATTTCAATAAATATTGGAAAATACCTTCCAAAATCGTTTTTTTTAACCCCCTCTCAATATGTCTTCCCAATTTAAAAAAACCCCTATTTTCACTAGATATTGTATGTACCAATTTTTTCGTTAACATTTTTTATACCCCTTTATATTTCTACCTAGTATATTGATATGATACCCCTCTTATGACCCCACATGCATTCTACAATGCACCTTGCTTCTTTCGATGTATATTGTGGATGCACATTACATCACCCACAATGCAATTACTCAACCACATATCATTATGATTTGCAACATCTAATGGTTTAATGAAGAGATAGGAGATCACTTCTTGTATGTCACTAGAGTCAATGCAAATAGTAGAACATTTAGATTGCATGTTGCAGTTCCCCAATCGCTGGCTAAGCCTGTTGTGGGCTAGGTATCCAAGCCCCCAGGGCCTGTAACAAGCTCTAGGAGGCTGAATAAACCTCCCAAGGCCTGTAATATGCACGAGTGGTTGGTTATTCAAGCCCCCAAAGCCTATTGAGGGCCTATAACAGGCCCTGGAGGCTTAGAGCCTCCCAAGGCTATTGGTAACAACTGGCTGAGTGCTATTGGTAACAATTGGCTGTCAATCACCACTGTCTTTCGACTATGATCGAATAGAAACCCACTTCACCACGAAACCCCCTGGCCTTAAGCATGCCTCAAGACGCGATTTTCCTACGTACTTGTAAGCCCGAGCCTTGCCTCAACCCGATTTCTCATCTGGTCGTGATCCCGCCATCTCCATTTGGCGTATATTTGTCAGCCTACCCATATAAAAAAGACTCCAAAGTATTTTTGTATTGTTACATTAAATAAAAAAAAAACCCTTTACCTCTTAATATATAAGCAATATAATTTTTAGGTTTTCATGAATATTTAATACCGCAATATGAATGAACGTGGTATTAGATTGCCTTCTAGTGAAGCCCTTGTGCAAAAAATAGACGCATTTCAATACTTAAAAATAAAACAATTTGTACACAGACTTATAATAATTCATGTCAAACCCCTTGGTTCAGGAAGAGCAAAGTGTAAGAGTAACTGCATAAAAAATAACTAGTAATCTCTCTGTTATTACAACAATCGTGGTGAATTTCATAATAATGTCACCATAGTCAATCATATATCCAACTACATAGGTTGGTTGTTTTTCAAACCCCAAAAAATATAATGGTTTTTTATACAACCATTTTTTTTATCAGTTTTGCAGAAGAAAAAAAAATTAGAATGGATCGATATAATAGTAATTGTTGATAAGAATCAATAGTTGTTATCAGTCTGGATATGGTCCCAGTTCATGCTCCATAATGTTGTCTTGCATTTGTTCCCACCGATTCCACATACCTTCAATCCCCTGGAGACCTATTTTAGATAACAAATCAGCATGGATGTTCCTCTCACAATAAATATGTTGAAATTTGATATTCTAGAAATAGTCAGCAAGCTTGATAATCTTTTCATATATAGCAATAAGGTGTATGTTATTAGGAGGAGATCATTGTTTCATCCACTCCATGACTAGTTGAGTCACCAAAGATTTGAATGTCTTGTATTCTAAGATTCCTAGCTGTCGTGAATTTGTGACAATGATCATTAGTCAAATAGATAATATCGCTAGCTCCTCCCTTGATTGGCACTCCATGAGAGGCCCTGTCAAAATAAGCCCAGGGTCTAGACTTATCTATGATTTCCTCCCTCACGAGCCTCTACTTATATTAGTAATATTCTGAGGAAATAGGTTGAGCATAGCCAATGCCTTTGTATACAAAATTCCTAGGTATGAAATCACCTCAAATAAGATCAATGAATATATTCAATACATGTGGGACTATGTTGTTATTGGTAAATTCATGGAGATTTGACCCTCAAAAACACTCTTTGTTGAAAATTGTAGCTTGCGTAGGACCTTACTTGTTAGTGACCACTTCGTAAAAGTGGGAAATAATACCATCTTATAATTTCATTTAATAAATAAAAGTGAAAGTCTAAATTCCTTTCATCTCTTAGTCTTAGAAATCTAAATGAAATATTCTAGAGATTATATAATATAAGTGAGTTAAAATTGATATAATATTATCGATACACCTCATTGTTGAGATAATGTGGTTGCTAGGATTAAGGATATTAGTTGAGATTGGTTTCTAGAATCAAGGAAATTGGTTGCTAGAATCAAGGAGTTGGTTTCAGTTTTTCTATATCAAAATATTTAATATCTAATTTTTCATGATAGGTCCAATCACATTGACATCAAATACCACTCCATTTGAGATGATATTTAGAAGGGAGATGTAAATTTCTAGTATATTCCCACAAATCAATAGGTTTTTTATATTCTAACCAAGCCCTTAGTAAAAAGGAAGTTTGAAGCATTTAGAGATAGACTTGGAATGGTATAGAATTCCTTCCTCGCTAAGAGGGAGTGTGGAAAAATGTATCTCAAGCAAGATATTCTTACACTGGTTAGGTGTGAACATGTGAGAAGAAGTTCAGGATAACTTCTTAGTGACCACTTAGTAAGAGTGGGAAATAATACCATCTTGTAATTTCACTTAATAAATAAAAATGAAAGTGTAAAATCCTTTGATTTCTTAGTCTTAGAACTCTAAATGAAATATTCTAGAGATTCTAGAATATTAACAAGTTATATTTTATATAATCTTAGTTGTACACCTCATTTTTTAGATAAGGTGGTTGCTAGAATTAAGGAGATTAGTTGAAATTGGTTGCTAGAATCTGAGGAATTTGGCTAATAGAATTGAGGAAATTAGTTATCTCTCTCAAAGAACAAAAAGGACAAGATGGGAGGAGAACTTGTTGGACACACTAAAGAAGTTGTGTAAGGCATGCACCAAGGAAGTTGTGTACACACACAACTGAATCCAACGAGGAGAGAACACATATAGCAGGAAGATGATCGACCAACAAGGTGGAAGACTGCAAGGATAGTACTGTAGAGTGTCGTACATGGTTTGAGAATTTCTCATATTTATTTCTAGGAATATTGTTTGTTTTCAATAGGTTGTAAACCTCATGGTTAGGTGTCGTTGTAAGATTTTGTAGGAATAAAAGCTTATTTGAAGGAAAAAATTATTGTGTATCATGTTTATACATATTCTATTCATTTTCAGCTATATGTGTGACTATTACATGTTCAAAAATATTTATGTTTATTGTTAAACAAGTTTAGATTTTATTTATTTTATTAAAGAGAAACATAGGACAACAGTCACCTAGGGCCTAAACAATTATAGTCTGAAGGAGAGAGAGAGGGTATTTGATAATGGACCTTATTTCTTTCACTTATTAGGACTCTATCTTAGGTTTTGGACAAGAAAAATGAGCCCATATAAGGAGGAATTTATTGTTTCCTTGATATGGATTCACCTCTATTCTCTTACATGGGAATACTAGGATGAGGAAACCTTGGAAATAATAGGTAATACCTTTGGGCCCTTTGTTAAAATCCTTGAAGTCACCAAATACGGTAGGTATACCTCAGATGCCCGAATGTGTGTTTATATAAATGTTTCGATTGCTTTGCTTGTATCCATTTTCCTTAGTCACCTGGATCCAAAGTGGATACAAATTATTGATTACAGGCACATTCCTTTTAGAGGCAAAAAATTCCATAAGCATGGACATCTATTTAGATATTTTCCACTCAATAGAAATCTCTTCTTCGAAAATCCACCATATAAGATGGACTAGGAGGTTTTTTTCAAAGATCCTAATAAAAGAAGTGCAAGGAAGAAACAAGGCATTCATGACTCAACAAGTTCCATCAAAACAACAAATAGTTTTGAATCCCTGGAAAAAAATAAAAACAATCAACATAGTTATAATATGTCCTCTTATATGACATTGATTTATACCTTAAGCAGCCAAGAACCCACCAAGGAATAAGAAGCACACAAAGAGACATAAAGTAGAAGACAATCACCAACTATAAAATAGAAACAAGGAAAAATAGATGACCATGGAGGAACAAGCACAAATGCAATCAAATGAATGGGAGGATATGGATCCAAGGGAACTAGACCACCAAATCATAGTGGATGCATGTGAGCTCCTGGAAACACAATCAATTACATAAAGGGAGCTTCATCTATTCCAAGATGCAATTATCCAAATGAAAGCAAAATAACACTAGCTATCCTTGAAAAAAGGAAATCCTCATATTACCTTAGAGCTAAAGTTGCTAGCCCCAAAGAGAATTTAATCTATATGAGGGATGAGAAAAAGAGAGGTAGGAAAATAAATCAACAATTGCTCAAATATATGGGAGAATTATTAATTGACTCGAGAGAATACATCCCCATGACAAATATTTTTTTCCTCACGTTTATCCCTAATTCATCATGAAGGTAATTTCTTGGAATATAATAGGCCTTCTAAGTGGGAAAAGAAAGCACATGCATTTACATAATAAATTTATTTCTAAGAAACCCACCATCCTAATGATCCAAGAAACTAAGTGTTCAAGTGAGATGATAAACATAACATCTCACAATTGTTGGCAAGGTCGTAAGGCAATATTAGTAGATGCACAAGGAACAACATGAGGTATAATGATTTTGTGGAATCCAAAGGAATAACTTTAGAGAATTTTTTCTCTACCCCAAGAACTCTCTCAGTCAAATTTCATCTAATTAGAACCATGGAAATATGATCCTCATTAATGTATATGTTGCGGATACTTTGGAAACCAAGGCACAATTCCCCAACTCTATCCAACCTAGATTAAATTTTCTCATACATGATAACCATTATATTATTGTAGGACACTTCAACATAATAATATCCTTAGTAGAGAGAAAGGAAGGAATAAGAAGATTGGAATCATATAGTGATTATTTCAGGGAAATGATTCAAACCTTGAAATTAGTAGTTATGGAAACCAACAACGGAATACACACGTGGAATAATTGAAGAGGAGGAACTCATCAAGTGGCATATAGATTAGACACATTTTTAATCTCATATTCTTTGATGAATCTAGGCCTCAGTATCAAAGCCAATATTTTACCTTATGTGGATTTGATCATTGGCTAGTTTGTTTAGCTATGGATTTGGGAGAATGCCAAACAAATGGGCCTTTTAGGTTTGAAAAGTTTTGGTTGGAGCACCTAGACTTTCATAACAATATTTCTAACTAGTGGAGGGATGCAACTATAAACAAACCTAAGAAACATGAAGTTCAAACTAAAGAAATGTAAAAATGAAGTCTTTGGGAACATCCTCCAAGAATAAAAGTAGTTAGAAACCAATATGGATCACATTCAATAGTGGATGATTCTTGAAGGAAAGACACCATCTCTCGCTAAGGAATAATTTAGTCTTTAGGCCCATCTAGATATGTGAAATAAAAAGGAGGAAATCGCATGGAAACTGAAATATAGGGTTTGATGGTTGAATGAAAGGGAAATAAATTATAAATTATTTCATCAATCAATGATCCAACATCAACAACATGCATAATCAAATAGACTCTCTTAGGATTGTTAAGGAAGTAAGTTGATCAAGCATGAGGAAATTGAGAAACAACTAGTTTCCTTTTACCAAAATTCACTCAAGGAACAATAGGGGGACCGAATGGAAGCTATTAATGAAATTTCCCATCATCCCAAAATTGGTCATATATGATCAAAATGATAGTTTGTTGTGAGGAATAACCACGGAGGAAGTGGAATAGTTGTGGAAATTCCAACAAGAAAATCCTCTGGAATGGATAGGTTTACCACCAACTTCTTCCATTCTTGTTGGTCTAATATCAATATGGAATTTTGGGCAGTTGTAGAGGAATCCAGAAGACTATCAAGAGTTCTCCCTATTCTCAACTCCACCTTCTTTACTGTGATTCCCAAAGAAGATATTTCCAATTACCCTGGTAAGTTTCACCATATATCCCTTTGTAATATCATTTATAAAATAATCACCAAGGTCATAAAAACCGATTGAATCCCCTTCTACCCATTCTTATATATCCAAAGCAAACATGACATGTAGAAGGAAGACAAATTTTGGATGACATCATTGTTGCTCATGAAACAATACATTCACTAAAAACTACCAAAAATTTAGGCACGTTGTTGAAGCTTGACATGTCCAAAGCATTTGACATTATTAGTTGGCAGTATATAAATCATATCCTCCTTGCTTATTTATTTTTAGACGTATGGACTAATTGGATTTTATCTCTAACTTCATCATATTTTTTTCCATTTTGGTAAATGGATATCCCTCGACTACCTTTTCCCATTCATTAGGAATTCACAAAGGAACCCCTCTCCCCCCTTTTTTTCATCCTTGTGGCAAAGGGCTTGGGGATAAGTGCCAAATATTGGGGAGAAGTGTCAAGGAATTAGTCCTAGAGGGAAGGATGAATGGGATATGATTCCATGGAAATGAGCTAGTCTCATCACACATGCAACTTTTGGATGATACCATTCTCATGGGTGCTCCTTCCAATAAAGAATCTAAATCCATTAAGAAGATTCTTTAGTTTTTCATGGAGGCATGGGGCACTTCAATAAACCTTGGTAAGCCCCAAATTGTTTTATTCAAGACCACTCTCTGCACCATTCAACATAATATATCAATAATCCTTGGCATTCAAAGAATATAACTTCAATACAAATACTTAGGTGTGGCTCTAATTTAAAATTCCCTTCGCAATACCTCATGGGAAGAGCTCCTCTCCAAACTAGAGAGAAGACTCTCAAGCTAGAATTTTTTATCTCTCAACTTGGAGGGTCACATGTCCCTCACTAAATCAATTCTGCAATAAATTATTCTTTATCTCTTCCTTATCTTGGTTGCCCCCAGTTTTATCCTCAAAGAAATCCATAATCTTTAGAGAACCTTCTTATGGGGAGGCACTAAATCTAGGCACAAACGGGCCATTGTTTCTTGTTTCTTGGGATAAAATATGTTTCCCTAATTCTTTATGTGGGAGGCATAAGAGATGTAGAAAAAAATGTTTAGCATTCGGAGCTAAGACATGTTGTAGATGGATAAATATAGAGGATTCTATTTGGAGAAAATTATGGAAACAAAAATATGCTACATACATAGAGGATTAATATTTAATTAGAATTAGGGATGGCAGGTGTGAGGGGGTGCTATTTGACCCCTGAAAAAAACAAGAATACACTTTTTCCCTGGGATTGGGTGAGACTTCAAATAATCAAACCGAGGCGATGGTGCTTTGGAAAGGCTTGCAATAAGATAAAAGCAAAAAAATACAACATCTAACAATTGTCGGAGACTCAATGATAATAATTGTTTATTTGTCTCTAAAATTGACACTGAAGGAAGGAATTCTCTATCTAATTATCTAGTGAGTGCACCAATTGATAAGTGAATTTGAAGAGGTTAAATTTTTTTCATGTTCTCTAGGAATTAAACAAGCATGTGAACCTCCAATCTAATTGTGCATGTCAATTAGAAGAAGGGAAAATGTAGGTAAATGGGGGGAGGTTGGTTACTTCACCATTCCCAAGCATCGTTGTACTTAAACAAAATTTGTTTTATGTTAGACACAAAGTGCACCAAGATTGAAACTCTTTGATGGTTGAAGCTTCCTTTTGAAGATAGGTGGTAGTATTATTTTAGCATTTGGTAATCTGACATCACCCTAAACTTTTCATTTAAGAACGAGATTGTTAATGGATTACATCTATCACTTTCAATAATTCTATAGGCCTGCTTTGCATTAGAAATTATGTTAGAAATGCTAGGAGGTTCGATTGATATACCCTCCATAGAAAAATGGAATGATGAAAGGTAGGTCGTGGATTATCATGTAACCCTATGATTTATCATTTGGTCATTGTCAAAAAAGGACAAGCAATTTTCCAAATTGAAGCAGGGTTGGAAAATTATTGTTGTGTACAAGATGTTGTAGGAAAACATTTCCAGTTGAACGAGAGGAAGGTGAATCTAAAGAGTAAGTTTGTTATTTTATGGTGCATAAGGTTTTAGGGTTATAGTTAGGTTTTGGAGGACAACTTCGACAGGAAACATTGTTATATTGCTTGGCAACAGTCCCATGAGAGGACATGAGGTTTGCGAATAATTCTTCTAAGAATATTTGTGGGTATCTTGGCCTTATCAGTAGTGCATTCATTTTGAAGGTAAGCACTCTATCAATTGACTGTTTTTTTTTCCTCCAAATAGGAGAAAGGGTAAAATTGAATTAGAATTTCTTGTAGCATACAAACTCCTCTATTATTGTTTCTCAGTTATTGGATACCAAACAGATGGAGAAAATTTTAGGCCAAACCAGTGCACTATGGAAAATCCTAGTGAGAAAATGGATTTGATGGTTAGGGAATTTGATGTCATGCATGGTGAAGGACAAGAAGTAGTGATGCATAATTTGCACAAGATGGAGGAGAAGAAAAAAAATTTGGAGGCAATGTTGATTAGAAACACCTCCATTTCACATTACCAATTTAAGGATCTGGTTGAGAAGGTAAATAAACAAACCACTAATATTATCATGGTTGAGTTTGAAATCAAACATCTTAAAATTAAATCTAAGTTTAGGAAAATAAAATCATGTATTTGAATATAAAAGTGAAGAATCAAGATATGGTTGATTTTTCAAAAATTAGAGAAGAAATAAGGATCTTAGTTCGTGAAGCTTTGGACAAACTCTTTGATGAAGAAAGAAAGTTGACGACAATAGATAATGAGGTGTACCATTAAGCATCAAAGTGGAAGAAGCCAAATATAGTTCACCAGATGAAGGGAATATGGGAGAATTCCTATAAAGGGCAGGGTTTCTTTTTTTGACTAATTTTGTAATGTTTTTTAAATGTATATTCCTTGTTGGCAAGTTTTGTAGGAATTATTTAAGTAAAATAGATAGTCAAAATAGAAGCAAGGTAGAAGTATACAACTAGTATGTAACCAAAATTTTGAACATTGTAAAGATCCATGTACAACTTTCCTTTTTAGAAGCAAATTGATGTACTCACAGGTTTTCTAGCTAGGCCACAACTTTTTTTTAATATCAATACAAATTAACCGTTCTTGTAAAAAAATAAAATATTTAATTAGAATGGAAGAAAATAAGAATGGATCTCATTTTGGAACTCAACCTAGAATAATCGATCTTTAATCCAGGCTCACAACTTTTTGGAAATCAGGTATGGTCAATCAACTCTCTTTTGATATGATGTGTGGCAACAACTCCCCAAATTAGGTGATATACTTGATGCCCAATCATTTAAGAATCTCCTAATTGAGGAGAATAGAATTCAAGCCAACCATTATTGGGATCTTACCAATTATAGTTCCCAATGGTGATGTTTTCTACCTAAAGAGAAATTGAACGTAGGAAATGAACAATAGAGTTGGGGGGGTTTTGGTCCGAGTTGAGGGAGAGAAAGATAAAAACAAAATAGGCCTGTACAAAATCCAATGGGGATATAAGGTAGGAGGTTTATTTAGATTAAAGGAATCCTACTCCATAACCACAAGGCACTCAACAGAAACCCATGACCAAATTTGGAGAAAATTTGGAAACAAAATCTTTGGTTCAAAGTTTACACCTTCTTATGGATGGTTGCTTGAAAGAAAATATTAACTTGGTATCAACTTATTGCAGAGGATACAAATTACCTTCTCATTTTTACCTTTGAAGAGAATCCAAGGAAACTATGAAGCATTTACTAAACCAATGTACTATTTTTAAGGCGTTACAAGCCAAAAGTACTACGCTCTTCAGACAGACCAATCGATACAAAAGCAATGTAAGATCAATGTTAGAGCAATGACAAAATTTTGTTATCAACAATCTTGTCCTTAATCATGTTTGGTGATTTCTCATAGGATTTCTAAACATTGTAAAACTTTGATTCCATATCAATGGTCTCCTTGACTGATAAGATTCAAGAAATTAAATTTTGATGGGGTATCAAAAGAAAACCTTATCTCGATGAGATTTGGAGGTGTCATTCACAATGATGGGGGCATATTGTCTAGATTTATGCAAAATAATATTTGGGAATTGAGATAAATAACACATCAAATATCTATGCACTTGAGTATGGGATTTGAATTTCATCTAGACAAGGATTCCACCAAATTATTGCTGAAGGAGATTCCCATTTAATTATGCAAATGTTAACTAAAATTCAAAATGGAAATCCCATAAAAAAACTCTCTAAGATTTGGGCACTAGAGGGTGGATTGGAATAGTTATCATGATCCCTCTCTCACATTCCTAATTTCATTCCCTCTAGTGTGCATAGAACAAATAATAATTTGGGTGATTGTAATACCCCAATTTTGGACTTTGAACCCCTATTATATTTCTGCTAAGTATTATTTCAGTTTACTTAGGTGACTTTAGAAATTTGATAAATTGATTTCTAATGACCATGTGCACTAGCACATTAATGAGATGGGAGTCACGGTCCCCTAAGGTTTGGATGGAAAATGCCACATAATAATAATAATAAGAAATTATTATTAGAGAGAAATGGCAAACCCTAAAGAAGAGATTTGAGAAACTAATGATTTAAAAGAATTCATAAAATGAGGAATTTTCACCTAAGAGAATAAAAAGTGAAAAATCATTGAAACACAATCATTATCACATTCATTATTCACAATCTCATGAGCTGAACACACAAGAGACAATGAGAATACACTTGAACCTGAGACAAATGAAAACTGGTGAGGGAGGACAGATTTGGGAGAACCAAACTGGTCCAGATCAAGAGGGCATATTTGGGAGGACCAAAATGGCCCAGATTAAGAGGAATCATACAGTTTGGTAAGAGCTTGGCCACTTGATTGTGTGTAGGTAGGAGAACTACCCCAAGCTAAGCAGGAGTACTGCATTTACCTGAATAGACTGCGTTATGTTGATTCTCTTAATGGCTAAAGCTTAAAAGGCCCTAGAGCATCCTAGAGATCAAGAGTACCGAGTTGGATGTTGGGTTGCCTGCTACCACTGTCACATCCTAAAATAACTTGATTAAACAAGCTAAGGGTGACTTAAAAACTATACTCTGACCTGGGGGACTGTGAACTCAGCTCGAGGGTGACCTAAAAGCAAGGAGTACTTGTTGGTCAAAGGCTTGGAGGTTTGTGCTTGGTTCCACTGGTCATCTGAACGCAGATAAGTATCTGTTGAACCTATATGTTTATGTTATGGACAGTATTGTTATGTGTTTTTATTTATTCCTGGAACAACTTTAAATGATGTGTTATTTCAAATCTATTCATATGTATTATGTATAACGATTTTTAGGCATAGATCTGCCATGAAATTCTCAGATCTCTATCATCCATTTTTCTATTTCATATTCTGAGTGAAATACTTGAAGTATTCATGGTTAAGTTGTTGTATTAATAAATAAATTCTAATGCAAATATGAGAGCAGAAATATTGTTGAATCAGTGTTGTAAGCCTGAGAAATGCACCCTAGAATGGTTATACTGCAAATGCTAACCTATGTTTTTATATATGCATTTTATATAGAGTATATTCATTTCTAGGTGTATGATAGAATTAGTGCTACATATATATTCCATTATGTATTTCAGGAAAACATGTAAACCTAAGGGTTTACATGTCAAGCCTTAAGATATTTGAAAATCTTTCTTCTATTGTTATAGATCAGGATGAACAAGACAATTTCTTATATGTCCTTAATGAAGTGCTCATTCTGAATCTAATCCTGCATTCATTAAAAGTTATACATTATTTCCATTTCCAGTCGGGTAACATAATGGATTGCTAAACTATCTGTATGAGTACATAGCATACATTTATTAAATGACATAATGAGTATACATATTACTAAGTGAAGTAGAATTTAATATTAGGGTTTCCTAATGATATGCTTAAACCTGTTATAAATTCCTAAGACGCATGCTACGCATAAATGCCATGTATTATGGGTTGGTATGAGATATCTTATTAATGTGAAGCATTTAAATAATCATGCCCTCATTACGAGCTAAGGACACGAGATTCGTTGTGAGAATCGAATCGTGGTCCATGGATGGAAGGCCATGTAATATTAATGCATTATAGAGTTAAAAGTAATGTTAAAGAACAGGGAGATTCATCGACGGCCTAGCCATTTATTTAATAACTGAATGCGCAAACATATATTATCCTATGGCTTAGATTATGAATGTTCCACGATTTTTATATAGCATATGTGAAATGACATTCATGCTGAAATAAACTTAAATAAAGGCGATTCTGGATCTAGCATCCTGTGTATCATAGTATATATTTATATATATGCATCATGTGTATCATTGTATATATTTATATGCGCTCTTAAGAGCCGTAACCATAAACTTTGAATCGTTGTGTATTTCGTATTACCCTATGAATTTATGAACATCAGAACTTTAAATAGTAATCAAATGCAAAGCTATATACATTGTATTGGGTATGGAAAAACCATCATTTTGTAGCATAGTAAGCATAAACGAAAACGATACAAGTAAACCCATGTTGCAACAAGTTTAACATTTCATATTACGAATTGGAGTGACATACATTTCCCATAACCATACTGTGCATTAAATCAAAATAAAGAGACAGAGGTCGTAAGCCTTTTGGGAAATCCCTGACAGTTTCAAAGCCAAGCGACAACTTAAACGTTTGCATTACAAACTGCATTCATTATTTACAAATGTAAATCAACTGTTTAGAGCGAATGCTCTTCATCCCATATCTGAAGGGTCAAACCCAAGTAGTGCCAGTAACCACCGACGATGCTCTGTGTGTCCAAATAGATGGTCGCAAGGACCGGCCTCCACCAGCAGCAAGCAATTGCATCTGCGTTTGGGACCAAGGGCCACCATTCTTAAATAGTAGCAAAACCATAACAAACCCATCACTTAACTCTTCAATGTATGAGTAACTCAACCTTGAGCCACGGGGTGAGACCACCGAGGCTACAAGAATGGTGAGTTACCTAGAAGGTTTGGGCACATTATCCCCACACTCAACATTGGCCGTGGAGGCACTCCACATTGTTGTATATTTCACTACATTCGCATACCTACTTACCTGCAAACGGTTACATTGGCTAAAAATGTAATAATCAATGTTTACGAAGTAATAAGTAAAAACACAACAGCATGTAATTTTACCATGGTATAATGAGGAGGGGCAATATGATTACTTGTTAAGTGAGGCGCAAATGCAGTATGCTCCACCCACTAAAAAATGACATTGAACACAAGAGTTAAGCACCGACAGAAAGGTTTTTATAGTAAATATAACATTACAGCAACAGTGTTAAGAGTGGTGTCTTCCTTACCAGAGAAAGCAATAGCTAACGCCGACATCGGGGTGCTCTTCTGGGATTCTGCCAGGCCTTGAAGCCATCCCCACTGAATCAAGGTGGACAAGTTCTTTTGTGTAGGGAAGAGGGCCCTCTGCGCAGGACCACAGTGCATCAACAATGAACCCCTTCAAACCTCCATTATTTTACAAAGCTGCGGGCACCGGATAGGAAGGTGATGGTTGCCCCTGACCCTGGTTGGTAAGGAGTTATGGTAGCATCCATGGATCACTGGCGCGAAGGCCGGGGAGGCTTGGATCAACGGTGATAAATTTATCACAATGGCCAATAAACCAACCATGCATAGATCAACGGTGTTTATCGTTCTGAACATTAATGGAGCTGCTTAGAGTTCGCAGTACAGGAGTGAGTTGGTATCCCGTCATTTTGGGGGAGAGTCACATTAATGGTGTCCAACCACTATCCACTTGGAACAAATACCAAGCAACTGCCAAGCATTCCACATGAGACATGACCTTCATTTACCTACCAAGTAGCAGCTGATGGGGTCAAAACGTTTTAGAGTTTTTGGGCTGAGCCTGTGTGGCTTCGCCACATCAACCATCCTAGCCACCTGTGCAATACAAAGTACCAACATGCTGTTGTTATGCCTCTTACATGTGTTGTCCATGTTAGCATGGCAGTGGGATCGTGCAGCAAACCCTTAAGTCATTGGTCAAACACCTTAATGCTCACCTCGTCAACCTCGTAGTTTATACTGGCAGGAAATGTCACGAAGTGACATTCGTTAACACTTTAGGTTGATGTGAATGTCATGGGAAGACATTGGTTATAATCATTACTTTGGATAGTAGTCATACCCTATGACACACTTTGGTTTATAGTTCGTGCTTGGCTTATTAAGCCCTAGTCCTTGGTTAGGACATAATATATATATATATATATATATAGATATAGATATATGTAATGATATATGTATATATATATATATATTATTTAGAATTCAAATGATTTAGTTTTAATATTTAATTAAAAAGTTAAATAGTTCTTGTATTTAATACATGGGATTTTTAGCCACGGGTTAACTTAGGATTAGAATGAATATATATATATATATATATATATATATATATATATATATATATATATAGGTTAATCTATATATTTATATATTTATACATTTATATGTTGTAATATATGTGTGATTATATTAATTGGAAAACTAAGCCCTTCTTTTATATGTGCAATACATTGAATTAAATGCCACATAGGATTTATAATCATATATTTATATGTGTTCACTCTGGGTGAAATTTATTATATGCATGTAATTAGTAGGTTAGGACTAAGCTGCATCTATCACCTATTGTCATTGATAGTTGTGTCATGGTTCCTAATTGCACAGCCATAGATACGTTAAGAACGGTTCTTTCATTTATGGGAGTAGCCTAGTATGGATACAAGTACCGCTTAGCATAAAGAATACAACAGCATAGGTTATGTGTTTGGAACACATAACTATGCCACATTAAAATGATTTTCATTTAATGCTATGAGAAAAGTAGTAGTGTGTAAGGATATATTAATGTATGTTAATATAGTATTAATGCCGGTTATACCCTATCACTTTTATGGTCGTAAGTGTTTAGGATGTAGCGTGCATTTAATTGCTGATATTTGAGTTGTTCTCGTATGGTAAATTTTACTGAAGATTTACGCCAGCTGTAGCGACAGCTAGAGTTGGCAGTTTCCACATTTTTGAAGTGTTAAGAGTTTTATTTCAAAAAAAAAATTCGTGTAGAATAGACGTGACAAATTGGTAACAGAGCATGGTCACTACATTAGTATCTTAGGCTCATTGCGTGATTACTATGTTATTTTTTCTTAAAGTTTTCAGAAATGAATAATTAAACTTCCTGTAGCATACTGGTTGTGATTTGTTTCATTAATTACATTGTTGTTTATAACTTACAAATAGCTTATTGGCCACACTTAGATAGCACGGTGGTTGAAACAGTAAAAAATGGCAGAAGTAAATTCTGCAGAACGGGAAGGAAGGATGGCTATGGAAATATCCAATCAACGAGGAGAAATGGCCAGCAGGAAGGGGAGGAACTAGAACTCTCCCCAAGGAGCAACAACATCCAATGAGATTTTGGAAACAGTAAAATGTCTGAAAGTTGAATTGATCAACATTAAAGAAGATAACATCAAAAAATTTGAAGAACAACGAGAAATTAATGCTATCCTACTGCAAAAGTTGACCGAGAAAGAAAACAGTCACCTCCCAACATCGGAGGAGCAGCATGCAGAAAAATCAGTCACAAAAAGAAATTCGAAATTTAAGACTACACCTCCAAGAATTTATGTGAGCTATAATATGGACATCAGTGACGGAGAGTCACAGGGCAAAGATTTTGAAGATTATGTTCCTAAGAAGAAAAAGAAGACTAGAAGAGTAAGTCATCTACATTCAGAATTGAGAAAAATCAAGCCTCCTACTTTTAACGGAGAAGTTAAAACCGTAGAAGAAGTAGAATAGTGGCTGAGAGACATGGAGAAATATTTATGCATGTTCGATTATTCCAACATCATCAAGGCTAGAATTGTTGTTTTCAACCTACAGGGTAAAGCTTCGGCTTGGTGGGGCGATCTCAAGCTGACCCACTTGATCAAAGAGAAAAAGGTAAAATGGAAAACATTCGCAACATTCTTGAAACAGAAGTACCTGTCTGAAAGGTACTTTGATAAAAAGGTAAAAGACTTCTATGACCTTAAACTGGGACATCAAACCATGAAGGAACTGATCAGTAAATTTCTTGACTTGCTCAAGTATGTTCCTTACATTCAAGACAAGAAAGTAAGAATTTAGCGTTTTCTGAACTGTTTGTCATTTGGGTACAAGGATCGGATAGAGTTCGACGATCCTAAGACCCTAGAAGATGCTTTCAGAAAATTAAGACTGTGCTATGAATAGGGGTAGAACAGAGCTGAAGTGTCAAAAAGGTGGAATGAAAAGAAGAAAACCAAATCTGAGAATAAGCAGAAAGGACACAAGCCCAACTAGTTTAGAAACCAAGTTTCAAGGGCACCTTTCCACAACAGGTTTGAGGGTATCAAGCCATAATCCAAATTTGTCCCGCCGATTAAGAAGTTTAACACTGAAGGCACCAGAAAACCAGAACATACATCATCTAAACCACCACTCACATGCTGGGGCTATGGAGGAAATCATAGATGGCATGACTGTCCTCACAAGAAAGATCAAAACATATCAGTGCAAAACCTTCAATAGGCTTCCACAGTCCAAGACATAGCAAGGACTCCGAAAATCGAGGTTGAAGGTATGCTTTCTGGGACACCTGTGTCTATTTTGATTAATTCTGGCGCATGTAAAAGTTACATAGACCCAAAACTGTGTGAGTCATGCAAGCTTAGTAAAATCAAATATATGCAACCATGGATGGTTGAAATGGAAATAGGGATAAAAAGGATAGTGTCGAAAGTAGTTAATTAATGTTCCTTGAAGTTGAATGAATCCTACACTAGCGCAGATTTAAATGTTTTTCCGTTATGATCATACGATTTGCTCAACGGTATGGATTGGCTGGAAAAACATAGGGCTGTTATTGACTGTTATCAAAAATTTGTCACGTTCATGAATGATGTCAGACAGCATGAAAAGATTCAATGAATATTAAGAGCAGTGAAGTTATAAGAAATTTCTGCTCTTCAGCTAAAAAGAAATGCATGGAAGGGTTGCAAATTGTATGTATTCCATATGACAGAAAATCAGCAAAGTGAAATTTCAGATTTTACAAAACATCCTGTTTTGGCTGAATTTGAGGATGTGTTTCCAGAGGAAATTCTGGAGTTACCTCCTAAAATAGAATTGGATTTTACCATAGACTTGTCCCTAGGAACAGTACCAAATTCTAAGGCACCTTATTGGATGAGTACACCTAAATTAATTGAGTTGAAAGCACAATTACAGGAGCTATTGGAAAAAGGATATATTTGTCCTAGCGTATCCCCGCAGGGAGCACCGATAATTTTTGTAAGGAATAAAGATGGCACTTTCTGGCTGTGCATAGATTATAGACAGCTGAACAAAGTAACCATCAAGAATCAGTATCCCTTACCAAGGATAGACGATCTGTTCGATTAGATTGGGGGTGCTACCGTATTTTCAAAAATTGATCTAAGGTCGGGTTCTCATCAAATTAGAATAAAGGAAGAAGATGTACATAAAACAACTTTTTGTACTCGCTATGGTCATTATGAATTTGTGGTGATGCCACTCGGTTTGATGAATGCAACAACCACATTTATGTGCTTGATGAATAATGTTTTCAGCAAGTACTTGGATAAATTTGTTGTAGTGTTTATTGATGACATACTCATCTATTTGAAGAACAAAAGTGAGCATGAATAACAACTAAGGTTGGTGTTGCAAGTTCTACTAGAAAATCATCTCTATGCAAAGTTATCCAAGTGTGACTTCTACAAGGACCAAATACAATACTTGGGTCACATTATCTCAGCACAAGGAATTGCGGTGGATCTCGATGAGGTTAAGTCCATAATGAGATGGCTTACTCCCCAGAATGTAAGCGATGTCCACTCTTTCATTGGATTGGACGGATCTTACCGGAATTTTATTGAAGGATTTTCCAAAGCATCCCATCCCATTACCTCCTTGCAGAGAAAAGAAGTTAAGTTTATTTGGACAGCCAAGTGTGAAGCAAATTTCGCAAAGCTGAAACAGTTGCTCACTTCTGCTCCTATTCTAAAAGTGGCTGATCCATTTGGATATTTTGTTGTATGCACGAATGCGTGCAAGGATGGCTTGGGAGGTGTGCTAACGCAATACGGTTCAGTAATTGGCTACGAATCTAGAAAGTTGAAAACTCATGAAGTAAACTATGTGACGCATGATTTAGAACTGGCTACCATAATTCATGCTTTGAGAATGTGGAGACATTACCTTCTTGGGAAAAGATTTGTCTTGCAAACTGATCACATTGGGCTAAAGTATATTTTTGAACATCCAAATTTGAACGAAAGGCAAGCAAGGTGGGTGGCTTTTCTAAGTGAGTTTGATTTTGAAATTCAGCACATTAAAGGCAAAGAAAATAAAATTGCTGACGCACTTAGTAGACGCATGCACCTACTAACTATGGAATCAGTCAACAATTTTTAGTTTGATTTAATATCACAGATCCGGATAGCTGCTGAAAAGACCAAAACTATCTGAACTTAAGACAAAAATGTCTTGCAGAAAATTCAGATCAGCAAGCAACGGATTACAACATATCCAAGGATGGATTGCCGCTGTTTAAAAATAGGTTGTACATACCAGATCAACCAGAATTAAAACAACTAATTATGGATGAATTTCACAAGAGACCATATTCTGGTCATCCAGGCTATCAGAAAATGCTGATTGCTGTTAAAAAACAACATTATTGGCCTAGACTGAAATAAAAAATTGTTGAATACATTGCAAAATGTATGGACTGTTAGCGGGTGAAAGTAGAACACCAACATTCAGTTGGGTTGTTGCAGCCTGTACCTGTACCAGAATGGAAATGGGAGACCATTTCTATGGATTTTATCACCGAGTTGCCTAAAAATAATAAATAACATGATGCTATCATGATTGTGGTGGACAAATTGACTAAGGCAACACACTTCATACCATTCAAATTCACTTTCAAGGAAATAAACGTTGTTGAAGTTTTCATGAAGGAAGTCTTTCGAATTCATGGGATTCCCAAGGTGATTATATCCGACAGGAACACCAAATTCACCTCACACTTTTGGAAGGATCTGTTTGCAGGTTTGGGGACTAAACTGAGTTTTAGTATAGCCTACCATCCGCAAACTAATGGGAATACTGAAAAAGTGAACCAAGTCCTTGAGGACATGCTTCGCTTATATGTCATGGAAAATCCGAAGCAGTGGAAAAACTACCTACACTTAGCTGAATTTGCCTACAACAATGGTTACCAAAATTATGCAGGAATGAGTCCATTCGAAGTGTTGTATGGCAGAAAGTGTAAAACCCCTATGACTTGGGACGATCCGGTAAATCGGATTGTGATGGGTCCCGAAACGCTAGCTGAACTAGAAAACATTGTGCAAAAAGTAAAAACAAACTTGAAAATTGCCGAAGACAGGCAGAAAAGCTATGTTGATCAGCATAGAGAACATAAAGAATTTGATGTTGGGGAGCATGTATTCCTAAGAGTGAAAGCAAAGAAAAGTTCTTTGAGCTTGGGAAAGGTTGCCAAAATTGCACCAAGATTTTGTGGTCCTTTCCAAATATTTGCTAGAGTAGGACCTGTTGCTTATCAGTTAGCTTTACCAGCAAATTTTAAAGTGCATGATGTGTTTCATGTTTCATTGTTGAAGAAATATGTGTATCATCCTAAGCATATTGTAAACTGGCATGTGATTCAGGTGGAATCAGAAGGAGACTTCTAGACAGACCCTATATGCATACTGGATCAGAAAGAGGTGGTACTTCTAAATCGAACCATTGTTCAGGTAAAAGTGAAATGGGAGCACTATAAACCTGAAGAGGCTACATGGGAAATGGAAAAGGAAATGCGAGCAACATACCCTTTCCTGTTAGAAGAAGTACATGACATAAACTGACTTTTTTTTTATGTTATTTTGTTGTTTTTGCAAAACTGTTAACATTGAGGACAGTGAAAACTTAAGGGGAGGGGAAATGTAATACCCTAATTTTGGACTTTGAACCCCTATTATATTTCCGCTAAGTATTATTTCAATTTACTTATGTGACTTTAGAAATCTGATAAATTGATTTCTAATGACCATGTGGACTAGCACATTAATGAGATGGGAGTCACAGTCCCCTAAGGTTTGGAGGGAAAATGCCACATAATAATGATAATAAGAAATTATTATTGAAGAGAAATGGAAAACCCTAAAGAAGAGATTTGAGAAACTAATGAATTAAAAGAATTCATAAAATGGGGAATTTTCACCTAAGAGGATAAAAAGTGAAAACTCATTGAAACACAATCATTATCACATTCATTATTCATAATCTCATGAGCTGAACACACAAGAGACAATGAGAATACACTTGAACCTGAGACAAATGAAGACTGGTGAGGGAGGACAGATTTGGGAGAACCAAACTGGTTCTGAAGCCAGGTGATTGAGGACAGATTTGGGAGAACCAAACTGGTTCTGAAGCCAGGTGATTGAGGACAGATTTGGGAGAACCAAACTGGTCCTGATCAAGAGGGCAGATTTGGGAGGACCAAACTGGCCCAAATTAAGAGGAATCATACAATTTGCTAAGAGATTGGCCACTTGATTGTGTGCAGGTAGGAGAACTACCTAAAGCTAAGTAGGAGTACTGCATTTACCTGAATAGACCGTGTTATATTGATTCTTTTAACGGCTAAGGCTTAAAAGGCCCTGGAGCATCCTAGAGCTCAGGAGTACTGAGTTGGATGTTGGGTTTCCTGCTACCACTATCACATCCTAAAATAACTTGATTAAACAAGCTAAGGGTGACTTAAAAACTATAATCTGACCTGGGGGACTGTGAACTCAGCTCGGGGGTCACCTGAAAGCAAGGAGTACTTGTTGGTCAAAGGCTGGGAGGTTTGTGCTTGGTTCCACTGGTCATCTGAACTCAGATAAGTATCTGCTAAACCTATATGTTTATGTTATGGACAGTACTGGAATGTGCTTTTTATTTATTCCTGGAAGTAATGTTAAATGATCTATTATCTCAAATCTGTTCATATGTATTATGTATAATGATTTTATGGGCATAGATCTGCCATGAAATTCTTAGATATTTGTCATCCATTTTTATGTTTCATATTTTGAGTGAAATACTTGAAGTATTCATGGTTAAGTTGTTGTATTAATAAATAAATTCTGATGCAGCTATGAGAGCAGAAATATTGTTGAATCAAGGTTATAAGCTTGATAAATGCACCCTAGAAAAGTTATACTACAAATGCTAACCTATGTTTGTATATATGCATTTTATACATAGTATATTCATTTCTAGGTGTATGACAGAACTAGTGTTACATATATATTCCATTATGTATTTCAGGCAGACATGTAAACCTAAGGGTTTACATGTCAAGCCTTAAGATATTTTCAAATCTTTCTTCTATTGTTATAAATTGGGATGAACATGACAATTACTTATATGTCCTTAATGAAGTGCTCATTCTGAATCTAATCCTGCATTCATTAAAAGTTATACAGTATTTGCATTTCTAGTTGGGTAACATAATCGATTGCTAGACTATCTATATGAGTACATAGCATACATATATTAAATGACAAAATGCGTATACATATTAATAAGTGTAGTAGCATTTAATATCAGGTTTTCCTAATGATATGCTTAAACCTGTTATAAATTCCTGAGATGCATGCTATGCATAAATGCCATGTATTATGCATTGGTATGAGATATCTTATTAATGCGAAGCATTTAAATAATCATGCCCTCATTACGAGCTATGTAAGGACACGAGATTCGCTGTGAGAATTGAATTGTGGTCCATGGTTGGAAGGCCATGTAATATTAATGCATTACAGAGTTAAAAGTAATGTGAAAGAACAAGCAGATTCATCGACGACCTAGCCATTTATTTAGTAACTGAATGTGCAGACATATATTATCCTATGGCTTAGATTATGAATGTTCCACAATTTTTATATAGTATATGTGAAATGACATTCATGCTGCAATAAACTTAAATAAAGGTGATTATGGATCGAGCATCCTATGTATCATAGTATATATTTATATATATGCATCCTGTGTATCATTATATATATTTATATGCGCTCTTAAGAGCCATAACCATAAACTTTGAATTACTGTGTATTTTGTATTACCCTATGAATTTATGAACATCAGTACTTTAAATAGTAATCAAATGCAAAGCTATATACATTGTATTGGGTATGGCGAAACCATCGTTTTGTATCACAATAAGCATAAACGAAAACGATATAAGTAAACCCATGTTGTAGCAAGTTTAACATTTCACATTACGAATTGGAGCGCCATACATTGACCACAATAATAATGTGCATTAAATCAAAAGAAAGAGACAGAGTTTGTAAGCCTGTGGGAAATCCCTTACAGTTTCCAAACCAAGTGATGGCTTAAACATTTGAATTACAAACTGCATTCATTATTTACAAATGTAAATCAACTATTTAGAGTGAATTGTCTTCATCCCATATCAGAACCCTTCAAGGGTCAAACTTGAGCAGTGCCGGTAACCACTGACAACACTCTGTGTGTCCAAATAGACGGTCGCATGGACCGGCCTCCACCAGCAGCAAGCGATTGCTTCTGCGTTTGGGGCCAAGGGCCACCATTCTTAAACAACAGCGAAACCACAACAAACCCAACACTTAACTCTTCAACGTATGAGAAACTCAACCCTAAGCCACGGGGTGAGACCATCGAGGCTACGAGAACGGTGAGTTACCTGGAAGGTTGGGGCACATTATCCCCGTGATCAGCATCAGCCGTGGAGGCACTCCACATCGCTGTAGATTTTACCACATTCGCATACCTGCTTACCTTCAAACGGTTACAGTGGTTAAAAACATAATACTCAACGTTTACGAAGTAACAAGTAAAAACACAACAACATGTAATTTTACCATGGTATAATGAGGAGGGACAATATCATTACTTGTTAAGTGAAGCGCAAATGCAATATGCTCCACCCACTGCAAAACGACGTCAAACACAAGAGTTAAGCACCAGCCGAAAGGTTTTTAAAGTAAATATAACATTACAACGACAGTGTTAAGAGTGGTGTCTTCCTTACCAGAGCAAGCAGTAGCTAATGCCGACGTCGGGGTGCTCTTTTGGGCTTCTACTAGGCATCGAAGCCATCCCCACTGAATCACAGTGGACAAGATCTTTTTCACGGGCAAGAAGGCCCTCTGCGTAGGACCACAGTGCATCAACAATGAACCCCTTCGAACCTCCATTCTTTTACAAAGTTGCAGGCACCAGGAAGGAAGGTGATGGTTACCCCTGATCCTGGTTGCCAAGGAGTTATGGTAGCAGCCATGGATCGCTGGCGCGAAGGTCAGGGAGGCTTGGATCGATGGCGATGAAGTTATCACGATGGCCAATAAACCAACCATGCATAGAACAACGACATTTATCGTTCTGAACATTAATTGATCTTCTTAGAGTATGCAGTACATGAGTGAGTTGGTATCACGTTGTTTTGGGTGGGAGGCACATTAATGGTGTCCAAGCACTGCCCACATGGACCAAATACCAAGCAACTGTCGAGCATTCCAAGTGATCCATGACCTTCATTTACCTGCCAAGTAGGAGCTGGCGGGGTCAAAACGTTGTAGAGTTTTCGGGTTGAGCCTGTGTGGCTTCGCCACATCAACCATCCAGGCCACCCGTGCAATACAAAGTACCAACACGTTGTTCTTATGCCTCTTATGTGTTTTGTGCATGTTAGCATAGCAGTGGGATCGTGCATAAAACCCTTAAGTTGTTGGTCAAACACCTTAACGCTTACCTCGTCAACCTCTTATTTTATGCTAGTAGGAAATGTCACGAAATGACATTCGTTAACACTTTAGGTTGATGTGAATGTCATGGGAAGACATTGGTTATAATCGTTACATTGGATAGTAGTCATACCCTATGGCACGCTTTGGTTTATAGTTCGTGCTTGGATTATTAATCCCTAGTCCTTGGTTAGGACATAATATATATATATATATATATATATGTAATGATATATGTAAATATATATATTATTTAGAATTCAAATGATTTAGTTTTAATTTTTAATTAAAAAGCTAAATAGTTCTTGTATTTAATACATGGGCTTTTTAGCCATTGAGTTAAATTAGGATTATAATGAATATATCTATCTATCTATCTATCTATTTATATATATATATGTTAATCTATATATTTATACATTTATATGTTGTAATATATGTGTGATTATATTAATTGGAAAACTAAGCCCTTCTTTTATATGTGAAATACATTGAATTAAATGCCACATAGGATTTATAATCATATATTTATATGTGTTCACTTTGGGTGAAATTTATTATATGCATGTAATTAGTGGGTTAGGACTAATGCTGCATCTATCACCTATTGTCATTCATAGCCGTGTCATGGTCCTAATTGCACAGACATAGATACGTTAAGAACGGTTCTTTCATTTATGGCAGTAGCCTAGTATGGATACAAGTACCGCTTAGCATAAAGAATACAACATCATAGGTTATGTGTTGGGAACACATAACTATGCCACATTAAAATGATTTTCATTTAATGCTATGAGCAAAGTAGTAGTGTCTAAGGACATATTAATGTATGTTAATATAGTATTAATGCCGGTTATAGCCTATCACTTTTATGGTCGTAAGTGTTTAGGATGTAGCGTGCATTTAATTGCTGATATTTGAGTTGTTCTCGTATGGTAACTTTTACTGAAGAGTTATGCCAGTTGTAGCGACAACTAGAGTTGGCAGTTTCCGCATTTTCGAAGTGTTAAGAGTTTTATTTCAAAAAACAAATCGCGTAGAAGAGACGTGATAGTGATCACCTAACTAATAGAGGGATTACTTGTAATTAGAATATTGTTGATAACCTGTGGTTGCATTGCTACTCCCAATGAATGATTGCCGAAGTTTTCTCATCTATCATACCAACTATTAAAAACATCATTCACGTAACTGTTAACACTGGAAACACACTATTAATATAATTTCTCCAAGGTGCTTCGTACCATTTCCCATCCTAGTCTCATTATTCCCCATTGCATGCATTATCTGACACATTAATGCAAATTTTCCAAACCTCATTTCCTCCATTTCCACATCGAGCCCTATGTACCTCTTCTTGTTGGACACTTTTGTCATCCTCAATGTTATCTCCCTCTAGCATCCAATTGGGGAACATAAATCCTTCTTAGAAAGGTTTAAACAATCAGTAGTTAATACCAAGTCCAGGTCTCAGTTGTATTTGTCCTTCTCTTCTAGTATATACTCTAATTTCTTGCTTTGTGTCATCCCTGGTTTGGGTATGTATTTTGGTTTCTTCTATAGGTTATTTATTTGTAGTATCTTTTTTTATAGCTCAAGTTCATTGGGTTCAACCCTTCTTCCTAATTTCCCCTTCCCTTTCTTATGGTCAATCCCTTCCCTTAAAAAATTTCCAAGGGTTTCTCCTTGTTTGGAACTATAGTCGTACTAGTGGTCTCTTAGTCTCCTTTGCTAATATTTCCCTCATGTTTCCCGGTAAGCATGCCTCGAAAAGGAAAAGGAAATCGCATACACTGAGGTAGGGGAATATTCTTACCCCTATGTTAAGTAGAAATCAAAGGAGGCAGTAGTTGTATACTAGTGATAAATTCCAAAACACATTCAATGGAAAATATCATAGGTAGATGAAGATGTGAATTTGGATAGGAGTTTCATCCATAAATATGAGGTAGGGTAGGACATTAATAATTGGGTCCCTAATGTAGGCACCTCTCGCAGTCAATATATCAAATATTTTACGATGCTTACTTTGTATTGGCAATGAAGGCTTTAATGGGAAATGCATTGTTGGAGAATATTGAAGCAAATAATGGGATTTTGTTGTAGTTAGAGGATATTCAAACTTAGATTAAAAAATAGGATGCCAAATTGGATATTATTTCCAAAATCAAACGTGGAGTGAGCTTTGTGGAAATACCCGTGCTTCAACTTCCTATCAAAAGGTTTCTTTGATTTCATTCTATGATGATGAATATACGCTCTAGTTGTTTATCTATTTATACTACTAGATTCAACTTTTTCTTGTATATATTGCTAGCTATCATTGTAAATATATGGTGTTCTTTATCTATCCTTGGGATACTAATAGGAAAGGGGATAATGAATACTCTTATATTTTTTTTTAAGTATATTTAGACTAAAAAATTCATGTTATGTTGTTGGTGTTGTTTCCACCGGTAGAAGAAAAATTTGATACTTTGTATATTTCTTAAGTTTTAACATAAATCGTACTAGCTTACAAAAAATACTAATCTTTAAATAATATTAAATTGAAAATTCCCTTAGAAAACTAAATCTTTTAATCAAGGTATTATTGAAACTTAGTCTAGGGATTAGATAATGTAACATTAATCTCGTAGGAATAATTGGAAAAACAAAAGTGTATTTTGATCTTGTGATTATTATTACTTTCTATAATATATATGGATGATCTAATTATAAACTCTAATTTAATAGCCTTTTGTACTCATGAATTTTTTTACCTAAAATTAGCATGGCATTAATTTATGTGAACATAAATTGAAGGGAAGTAAAAATATTGGAATTTCATGAATTTTCTTTCTCTTTCCACGAGAAACAGTGAACCTCAAACTTCAACATGCACTCAATTCCACTCCATGTTTTACCTTTAATCTTGAATGGTTAAACATTCCTTTTTTATGTATAATATTTAACCTCTTAACTTTCAATGCTAATTACTCTTTCATCGTGCTTTTGGCTTTCACTCTCGATGCTTAATACTCTACTTTTGACTACCAAACACTTAACACTCCATTCTTAGTGCTTTGCCCTTATCCCAATTTCTTATCACTCACACTTTACCATTGACCCCCGGAACTTTAGCATTATACCGTGGCCCCACCCCTAATGATATTTAAAATATAACTTGTTGGTCCTTGAGATGTTCCTGATTGTATAGGAACTATGCCAAGGCATCAATAAATTTATACTTCTTTGTATTTGCATATTTTCTATTTAAGGAATAGAAACCTACTTCTTTGTATTTGCATATTTTCTATTTAAGGAATAGAAACCTATAGTATCTTTTCTTGTTGAATTCAAATCACTAGGCACAATATATCAAGAATATGAGGATATGATAAATTAAACAAGCATTACTTCTTGGATATCAGCCAAATATCTTTTGTTGGATGGTGGGATGATGGAATGAACAAAATGGAAAAATGAGTTATTGTTGTGAATAAATGATGTTTCACCCATAGAGGAATACATTATTGAGAAAAAGTAGAATTCAACAGTTTATACAAAATGTAATTGAATGGGAGAAATAACACCATAAGGACAACATATTTTATACCATGCAAATATAATGAATAATTCATCATACATTCATTAGCATCTAAAAATTTACCATAAAACAAATTAAGGATATTTATCATTAAAACATTTACCATTCATCATAGTGTATTACTGAGAATAAGGAGATGAAGCAAAGAGTTGGTGAGTTCGTTTGGGACTACGACCAATGATTCAAGATTTTGTTGGACTGACTGAGGTTTCATATCCTAGATGTGCAGCAGTGGGAATGGTTCATTGTAGGTCTGGTGCGAGAGTTCCATTGACACAACAGAAGGTGGAGACTTAGTTGGATTCCCTAGATATCACGATAAGGTTGGAAGAAACTCTTGGAAGGGTGGCATCATCGAGAATGGCATAGTTTCAGACTTAGCTTGCTGCATTGACTGTGCAGCTACAAAAACTGTCTATTGGAAAGGCAGTCAAAGAAAATGTATGGTGTAGCTTATGTAGAACAGAAGTCCATCACAAGAATGGATTCCCAACATTGAAAAATTATGTGTACAGGAGCACCTAGTCCTTTTCCTATGCCGCATAAGTATGAGAGGTGTAAGATCTATAAAACATGGGGCCACACACCTCCCAATTGCTCAACGTTGTAGAAGCACCAAATCTCTGTTCATGCACCATTCTGCGAATTCTAAAAGTCTATCAACCATGACATGAACAACTGTTGCGCTCTACAATTGATGAAGTAAAATACAGTGGATGCCCACTAGGTTCTGGGCACATAAGAAAATAGAACACCTGATCCAGGAGGACAATAGGGAGCATTGGATTCTAAGGCCATGGAAGAGGCTATGGAGGTGGTGGAAGACAAGTAATTTTTTTTAACTGTGGAGAGATAGGACAATTGGAAATATTTTGTACTAATCCTAGTGCCATGTGTGCATATTGACATAGCACAGACCATGCGATATAGGATTACCTGGACCTTTTGAAAAAATGGGAATTTAAGAAAGGTCAATGTAATATGGTAATCATTGAACCAAGGAAGAAAATAAATGGAAAGGATTTGATGCAAGTAAATATAGTAACTCGAGGAGGTGCTCCGACAGGTGGAGATCTTCTTGAAGATTGCAGTATTGGACTACCAATAGAGAATAAGTTAGAGAAATATATGCAACCGCCACCCAATTTTCAAGCAAAGGACCAACTACAGATCATGCGTGAGGTGTAGAGACTAGTCAAGGAAGATACATAGCAGGAAGAAGACCTGGGAAAAGACAATCAACATAGAGAAGATCAACTGTGAAGACTGTGCAAAGAAGAGGATTGCAGAAGAAGATTGCAGGAGGAAGAACTATTGCATAGTACGTGTGATGAATAAATGAGGTGGACCATGTAGCGCGAAGCTATACAACACAATGAATAACAACATAAAGGGATGTAAAAAAGTCACCAGGAAGATCCAATAAGTACTTTTCTATGAAGTTGTATGAATATATTGAATGATCCTCATGCTTCCAATAAAGTAACATTAACTATGCTTGCAAATTTAATAATGTATAATGAAGCCGAAGAACCTATTTCTATGCCAATTTCCGAAAGGAATGCGCATAGAGTGGGCAAGAAAAGAAGAACCAAAAAGGAGTTCATGTTGTCCCTTGAGTTGGGGGATTTGAAATAAATATGTAATGCATTAATTAGGGGCAGATGTGAAAATTATTCCTAAGAAAACTTGGGATTTGATGGGAAATCCAAAGTTGCTGCGGTCTCCCATACAACTTAGATTAGCTAATCAATACAAGGTATTCCCTATTGGAATCCTAAACAATGTCAAAGTAAACATTGATAGAGTAATTACAATGGCGGAATTTGAAATGATTGAGATACAAGAGGATATTGATCCCTACCCACGGGGGCTTTACTCAATAAACTTCTATCATAGCACGTTCGTTCGTGGCATATGAAACAATACCCCTAATTTCACTAAATACTAGAAAATACCTTTCAAAAACGCTTTTTTTAACCCCCTCCCAATATGCCTTCCCAACTTTTAAAAACCCCTATTTTCACTAGATATTGTATGTATCAATTTTTTCATTAACATTTTTTATACCCCTTTATATTTCTACCTAGTATATTGATATGATACCCCTCTTATGACCCCACATGCATTCTACAATGCACCTTGCTTCTTTCAATGTATATTGTGGATGCAGATTACTTCACCCACAATGCAATTACTCAACCACATATCATTATGATTTTCAACATCTAATGGTCTAATGAAGAGATAGGGTATCACTTCTTGTATGTCACTAGAGCCAATGCACATAGTACAACATTTAGATTGCATGTTGTAGTTCCCTAATCGCTGACTAAGCCTGTTGTGCTCTAGGTATCCAAGCCCCAGGGCCTGTAATAAGCTCTAGGAGGTTGACTAAAACTCCCAAGGTCTATAATAGGAATGAGTGGTTGGGTATTTAAGCCCCCAAGGCCTATCGAGGGACTATAACAGGCCCTGGAAGCTTAGAGCCTCCCAAAGCTATTGGTAACAACTGGTTGTGTGCTATTGGTAACAATTGGCTGTCAATGACCACTGTCTCTCGACTATGATTGACTGGAAACCCTCTTCACCATGAAACCCCTAGCCTCAAGCGTGCCTCAAGACGTGATTTCCTTGTGTACTTGTAAGCCCGAGCCTTGCCTCAACCTGATTTCTCATCCGGCCATGATCCCGCCATCTCCATTTGGCGGATATTTGTCAACCTGCCCATATAAAAAAGACCCCAAAGTATTTTTGTATTGTTACATTAAATAAAAAAAATCCTTTGCCCCTTAATATATAAGCAATATAATGTTTAGGTTTTTATGATTATTTAATACTGAAATATGAATGAACGTGATATTATGTTGCCTTCTAGTGAAGCCCCCTGTGTCCCTACCCAACACTTTTGGGGATAGATTGGGAATTTGATAACAATTCCATTCCGAACGTGAAGCAGAGACCCATGTCCTTTGAATCAGAGGAACTGCTGATAGTGGCTCCTTTGGATGCCATGAAAGGAGAGAGGTACATGGAATCAGTTAAGTATGACATTAGTAGTGTCGAGATAGATCATGTATACAATGTCACTTCCAAGAAAGAATATTACATAAAACCCACTACGGATGGAGATATCATTTGGCATAGTGTCTACTCATTTGATATTGATTCACAGGACGCAATGGATCAGTGGCAGAACCACCTATATGAGTTTTCTGTAAGGAGATGTGCACATATTACAAAGTCTATGCATTGGACTGGGTCAAAGCTATGTGATCCACCAATGTTCATTGGAATAGAGAAAGTACATACTTTCCTAGAACAAATGCAATCCTGAGTTTTGGAGGACAGATGGGTAGAATAAATGGATGTTTTCACCCAAGGAATGCCTGCATGCTAGTGGAATATGCATAGATAAGAGTTGAGTAGCCGGGAAGCTATGTAAACATGCATTAAGGAGAGGTTCCATCTTGTTACAAACTTGGAGCTTCTTAACAGATTCAAGGGAACTGAGAACCCCATAGAGCACCTTGAGTTTTATCAACAGTTCTGGAAGATGAAGAGTGTACCACACAAACAATGGGTGCATCAATTCTACCATAAGTTGGATTTCATACCATGTATTTTGTATGTTTAGCATGAAAGAAGAAGGCATACTAAGGATTGGGATAAAGTATCTATCGAATTTACTGCCACATTTCGGTTAAGTACTAGAGATACAAAGAAATACCACAGTAAGATCTATCATAGAGGATAGTTTGTGCTTACCACCAGGACTTGGCATGAATAAACAAACCAATATATTGTTGGAAATTCGATAGTGAGGAGACAAATGAAGATGATGATCCACACAACATACAAATCAAAGAGACTGTTGGAGAATGCATGATGTGGGATGATCCATCCACTAGCACTATGCTAGAGTTCAAAGAGCCACTCAATACAAATAAAAATAACATTGGAACTGAGGAGGATCCCAAGATGACCATAATAGGAGACTACTGGTATTACGGGACAGTCACCCAGATAGTTGACCTATTTAAAGAGTATGAATATCTATTTCCATGCAGCTTCTTAGAAATGAAATAAATTGCATGAGCTCTTGGTGAAATGAAGATCCAATTGAAAGATGGGAGGAAAATAGTCAAGAAAATACCTTACAGATTGAACCCTTGGTATAAGGAGAAAGTGCGCAAAGAGATACACAGTATGTTGGATGCAGAGATTATATTTATAGTGGAGGAATCATAGTGGATCAGTCTGGTGGTGGTCCAAGATAAGAAGACAGGAAAAATACGCATCTGTGTGAATCTGCACAACTTGAATGCAACATGAATACATGACATGTTCCCTACACCTTTTATAGATGAGGTGTTGGAGAATCTAGGGAAACAACAATCCTATTAATTCACAATGGATTCTATGGGTACCATCAAGTGCGTATAGCAGAGGAGGATCACATGAAGAATACTTTTTCAACCGAGTGGGGCCCTTTTCATATAATGTGATGTTGTCTGGATTGAAGAATGCGCCAGCTGTGTTTTTCAGGAAAGTGGTTGCCATGTTCAAAGAATTAATGCATAAGTTTTTAGAAGTCCATCTAGATGAATGGACAGTGTTCATTCTACTAAAGGATCACCTGTAGGTCTTGAGACTCATGTTATATCACAACAAGAAGAGGCGGATCTCATTGAACTTGAAGAAGTGCATTTTTTGTACCACATTTGGCATACTGTTGGGACATCTTGTGTGCAAAGAAGGTCTACTAGTTGACCTAGTGAAGATTGTAGTCATAGTCAATTTTCCATCCCTAACACATGTGAAAGTCCTGTGCACAACATTGGGACATATTAGCTATTACAGAAAATTTATCAGGAACTATGTCAATATTACAACGCCACTAGAGGAGTTGTTGAGAAAAGAATTTATGTATGAATGGACATCGGAGTGTCAATAAGCAATGGACACACTGAAGGAGAAATTGGTTAATGCACCGATCCTAATCTTTCTCGATTTGATGAGCATATTCCATGTGCATGTGGATGCATCATCAATAACGTTGGGAGTGGTCCTAGCCCATCCTGGGGAAGGAGACATTGATAACCTTGTTTCCTTTTCCAGTAGAAATCTATCTACAGCTAAGAAAAATTATACCACGACTGATCGAGAATTCTTGGTGATGGTATATGATTTGTATAATTACTGCCATTACTTGTTGGGGAACGACTTCAAGTTTTTCATATATCACTCTGCTTTGAGGTATTTGGTCAACAAGTCAGTGTTAGGGGGGTGCATCTGTCGATGGATGCTCCTATTAATTTCAAGAGTTTTAGTTTGAGGTCATTTTTAAGCCCAACAAGCATAATGTTGGTCTCCCAGATCATCATCTGTCAAGACTTGAATCTAGTGAGGAAGGAGGAATTCTAGATGATGATCTCCCAGATGTGCAATTGTTTCGTATTGGAGTCATACCATATTAGTTCAATGAGATAGCATCAATTATGGCATCTATTCATGTGGCGATAGACTATACAGTTGTGTAGTGAATATAGTTGGTAACGCATAGTGCATACTTTCATTTAATCGCAAGACATCTCTGCAAGCTGGGAGCTGATGGCATACTATGCAGATGTGTGTTGGAACATGAAAGGACGCTTCTTCTTAGAGAAGCACATGAAGGAATATAAAGAGGAAATTATGTAGGGACATATACTAAGCACAAGTTGCTTTGTACAGGGTTGTGGTGGCCTTCACTATTCCAAGAAGCTAAGATCTACTACAAGCAGTGTGATGTTTACTAACCAATCGGAAAGCCATCATGCATGGATGAGATGTCTCTTTTTATCATCATTGCGGTTGATCCTTTTGAGAAATGGGCTATTGATTTTGTGGGTTTGATCAACCCACCAACACACAAAATTGGTTCCTTATACATCATCACTATGATAGAGTACCTGACAAGATATTCATAGGATGCACTAGTGAAGGATTGTACCTCAGAGATCACCACGTGGTTCAGATTCAACCACATCATTACTAGATTTGGTTTCTCGAAGGTGTTGATGAGAAATCAAGGAACTCACTTCCTGAACTCCACCATCTGTGCGCTCATAGAAGAGTTCATGATACACCACCAAAATAGTACCCCGTACCATCCACAGGACAATGGTACAGTGGAAGCATTCGACAAGATTTTGGAGCAGGCGCTTAGAAAGGTATGCAATGTACATTGTGACAACTAGGATCAACACATTCCAACAGTACACTGGGCATATAGGATAACATCGAAGAGGCTCACGAAGGATACCTTGCTTAGATTGGTCTATGAAAAGGAAGTAGTAATGTCGCTGGAGTTTGTTGTGCCCAACCCATGCATAGCTTTAGCCACAAAACTGACAAATAATGAATCACTTATGCATAGATTGGAGGAACTAATGGCACTAGAAGAAAATCGGTTCATTGTAGGGTTCATCCAAATCATGGAGAAGCAGCAACAAAAATCCTAGCATGATAGGAACATCAAGAGTAAGACCCTAGAACTGAGCGTGCTAGTGATGATGTATGAAATATAGTTTCTAAAGAACCTAGGAAAGCTTAGGATGAGGTGGTTGGGTCCATTTAGGATATTGTTGATCATTGAGGCCAGCGTAAAAAATATTTCCACCATGATAGGATAGCCAATGAAGGGGTTCATCAATGGGAGTCGCCTTAAGCCATAATATGGCCCATAGGGGAAAGAACACCTATAAGTCAAACGCAAGAAGAAGAATAAGAAGAAGACATCAAAGAAATTTGGTTACTCAATACCATTATAGTCATCAGTTTTATTCATTATCTATGATCAAATATGTTCAATCTTCATTTCAGTTCAGAAAATGTGTTAGGTGATCATTTCAAGGTCATTCATAAGATCATGAAAAAATTTGTATTAAACGATGGAAATCAAGTAGCATGAAGTTAGCATTCAAGTTGTAAGAAAAGTCACCAGATTAGAATAACATCGCATCTTAAGTCATTAATGCACCACTCTATCACCCGTCATTCAACCATCCACCAATCATTAAATCATAGTGATTTAGAACTCACTCCCCAGTCATCAAGTCCTCGTGCATCCATATGTTATTCATCATTCCACTAGTCATACCACACCTATTAGTTAGATTTTGTGTCAGTCGCAGCCATATTTTCCTTATTTGGAAAGATTGGTAAAGGATAGGGTCATAAAGAGGAAGTACTTCATTAACCCATCGCTCAAAAAGGTGACAACACAAAAAATAGAGAATATTTGTTGTAAACCCCAGTTAGATATCACACATGAATAGAGTGGTGATGCACAGAAAGAGAGGTATCCTGCATGAATTAAGGTGGTAGCACACAGAGGAAGAGAGAGATTGTGTAGAGTTGCTCGTCTTGTCGAGCATTCATGGAGAGGGGCACACAACGATAAATATAATATATGTATAGTTTAGATCCCATATGGAATTAAATAATAGAGGCACAGGATGGGGGCGAGAGCATTCAATCCACTAGGATAAGGCTACCCATCACAACCAGCTATAAGAGAATCCAAGGGCAAGGAAATGCACATCATGCATTGAGTAGTGAAGAGTTGAAGTGAGAGTATCGAGTGTGTTGCGATGATTGTGATTGAGCCATGAGAAGAGTAAGTATTCCTATGGGTAGATATTCTTGAGATTAATTGTGTGACCATGGCCATTACCCTAGTAGTAAAGGAGAGTTGCAAGAAAACCAAATCCACTAAGGATTACACAATTACGAAGGTACCAATTTCGACAGAAGTGGAGATAAAGGGATCACTACTTGATAGGGTTCCCTTATTGAATTATTTAGACTTCAATATCCTGGACGACATGTAGTTTCAAAAGATGGTTGTGGAGAGATATATTGAGGTGAAGCACAATGTCAACAAGATAGAGAGTGTGGATCCACAAGCCTAGGTCCAGTTGCTACATCAGTAAGGAGTAATGGCCTTGATGGACATTCGACACTTTAGAAGGGGTGATTCCATTAGTTCCTCCACATGGTTTCTCATCAGTCACCTACAGGGAGGGTATCTATGGCTCGATATGAACTATGAGATCACATATACAATGATTCGGTTGGTATTTAGGATACCATGGAAAGGTGTGGATCCCATGGAAGTTATGGCCCACGCTTCTACATAATAGGTGTATAAGTAGTATAAGATTCACCAAGGGTTGCACGGATGTATAATACCAGTAATATCAGAGCACCAAGTTTGATTTGTGATGCAGATACTTGCATGCAATCTCTTGAGAAAATTTTGCAAGGATGAGTGCCCGGAAAGAGTAGTAATGGTAGCAGATAAGTGCGCCATGGTTCAACAATTGGCTTGAGAACCTTACTTGTGATAGGAATTCTTCCGAGTCTTCCTGGATGTGCAAGACTGTTGAACCGATTTCCACTGCATTTGGGTCCTATTTCTCATTGCTATGGTGGTATGGGAGCCACCACCACACCACACCTATGATCACCCCACTCTAGAATACTTTATAGCAGTAAAGTTTCTGATCTTCAACCGCCAGACGACCCGAGAGTTCTAGGTTGATGTAGATACTAAATTCCATATGTGGTATACCAAGCTGTTGAATGCAACAATAGATTCTTTCAGGGTCCCATGGAACATTATGGATAGATACAAGGGACAAAGTCCTCTTCAAGATATATTTCCATAATGTCCTTATTTTACTGCACGAATAGATAAAGGTGGAATACGTACTGTTGTTCTACATCACCCTAGAGGATTTCAAGAGTACAGTCTTGTAGTGGCTGCCACACTTACAGATTCTCTTAGATTCTAATTTGGAGATTATGGAAGCAGCGGGTGTGGAGCAGAAAGACCCCAAAGGTGAGGCCTCTAGCTCAAACCCACAAAGGAAGTTACATCACTTGATCGAGAATCACAAGTGTGAAATAATTGACTAACAATAGGCTGAGGACCCCCATAAATCAAGGAAATCCCCTTCCCCACCACCAGAACAGGAGTTGGAGGGGGAAGAAGATGTTGAAGAGTAGTTTCCTTTAGTCGAGACACTCGAAACCATACCACATGGGTCTGTTCACCACAATATATTTGAATAGTTTGGGGAAGAAAATGAGAAATTACTAGAGAAAGTGCCAGAGCAAGCACCAAGACAAGCGACAGAGCACATGCAGGATAAACCAAAGGAGACATGCTAAGAAGAAGGACAACAAAATTATCCACAAAAGTACGATGTGGAAACTAGTGTTGGCACAATCCTTGAGACCATCCAACAATTGAGATCGAACCTTGAAGTGGTGGATATTCTCTAGAAAGACAACAAAGAGCAGCTCGATGTGCTGAGAATGGTACTTCACATTACACTGGGAATAACAATTATATAGGCATCTAAAGTTTCTGACACCAGCCTGGCACATGAACTACAAAAGCAAGTTGAAGGGGCCTTCTATAGGAAGCTGAAGATGAACCCCTTAGCCATCATTGTGGTCCAACCAAAGGTAGTCTTAGATACTGACCCTCTACCATATAATGAGTTGAACTTACACTTAGTGCCAATGGAGGATATGCAGTACTATGTGACTGAGATATTTTCTGAGCTCGGTGATAGATATGCGTAGCTCAGTCACTCCTATTCTAGGCTAAAATAGGCGCATGAGTAAGTGGCATGTGCATGAGATCAACTGGAAGTTGAAGTAGACAAGGCATACATTGTGCTCCCAGCTCCTAGTTTTCCAACTGTCAGTCATATCTAGCTTGTGCAAAAGATTACCCATATTATAAACATAGTGGTTGTTCTCCAGTAGGAAACTATAGAACTTCTAGCATAGATCAAGCTAGAACTATCCTTAGAGCATTTGTATCTGGTATAGAAAATCGAAGAGGTAGCATACGCCCTGGACCAAAACAAACAGGGCATGGCGACCATGGGAGGGGTCGTGGAGTACAACTTCAATATCTAGAACCATCTATAGGATATAATTGAGCTGCAATAAGTGGATCTGTGGATAAGATTCTAGGATACGCTAGTTAGTGTGAAGAAGCAGAGCTTGGTATAGTTGTCTCTTTCTGCCAAAAAAGAGGCTATGAAAGAGTTTAGTGCACTCACCAAGAATATCAAAACAAGAAGAGGAGAGAAACATATGATCTCGAAGCTCGTTGATGAGGCCCAAAAACAGGCATAGAGACATTTTGACAATCTATCATAATTCCATGTCAAATCCACTAAATTTCTTCCTATGGTAGAGAAAGCGAAACTAGAGGCCGACAAGAGTAAGAATGAATACGTCAACTCGTTTACTACTCAACTCAAGGATATCACCAGTGATTTTGAGATGATTCAAACCAATTTTCAATAATTTGTCATTGACCTATGCACATGCCTGCTCTCAGTAGAAACATTGTTAGAAAAACAGGATAGCAGAGCAATAACAATAAACAAGATGCAAATACAAATTACACAAACACATTACAAGAGAGACACCAATATATTGTGGTTCACCCAAGATGGGCTACGTCCACACTGAAATTGCTAGTCCTTATTATTATACCATCCAACAAATGAAGGGATACAACCTGCAGCACATCCGCTGCACTTCCTCTTCACTGTCTCACAGTATCTCTTCACGATCTCATAGATATTTACAATGCATGATACCTAATACATCTTACCCTATTAGAAAAACAAGATCGCAGAGAAATAACAATAAAAAGAAATGCAAATATAATCACACACACATTACAAGAGAGACACAGATATATCGTGGTTCACTCCGACTTGGGCTACGTCCACACTGAATTTTCCAGTCCTTATTATTATTCCGTCCAACAAAGTGAAGGGATACAACCTGCAGCACAACCGTTGCACTTCCTCTTCACTATCTCACAGTCTCTCTTCACAGATCTCAGAGATCTTTACAATGCATAAAACCTAATACATCTTGCCCTAGTCGTATTACAATGTCTTTCTTTTATAGGGGAAATACAATGGGAAAATACCACGGGATACCTAAAACCATGGGCCCGCAAAACAGCTGGCGAAAATAGCCCCAAAAATTTTTCTTGGGGGCGCTTCCCCTAAACCCCCTTTTTCGGGGCATTTCCTCGAACCCCTAAAAATGCAAAATGGGTGTACAGTCCTCCGGGGTGCACGACTGAGACAATATCATCTATGAGACTGGAAGATCTGGCTCCAATACCAACAAGCTCCCACTTGGAGACTGATCGCAACAACTCCACCGCTGCTGCACTTGCTGGACTTGGACTTGGCAACTTTCTCCTCTTCACCTTCATGCTAGAAGGCCAACTGAAACCGAGCAGGAACTCAGTTTCTCTCTGGTCACTACCTTTGTGAACATGTCTATAGGATTCTGGCTAGTATGTATCTTTTCCAGCTTCAACAGTTCATCTTCCAGAATAGAGCGTATGAAATGGTACTTGAGCTGTATATGTTTAGTTTTGGAATGGAATGCTAAGTTCTTTGCAAGGTGAATGGCACTCTGGCTGTCACTATACAACCTGCTATCCTTCCGCTTCTTACCCACTTCCTCCATAAACCTCTGCAACCAAATCATCTATTTACTAGCCTCTATAACAACAACATACTCTACTTCCATTGTTGAAAGTGCAACAAACTTTTGCAGTTTCGAAGTCCAGTTTACTGTTGTTCCACCTATAGTAAACACATACCCTGTGGTGCTCCTCCTGCTATGCTTGTCGCCTGCCATATCTGCATCAACATATCCCTATAGAACAGTGTCTGAACCTCCAAAACATAATTTTTGAGTGGTAGTACCTTTCAAATACCTAAGAATCCACTATATTGCCTTCCAATGTTCTTTACCTGGATTATTCACATATCTGCTCACAACTCCCACTGCATGTGCAATATCTGGTCTTGTGCACACCATAGCATACATCAAGCTACCAACTGCTAATTGATAGGGAATCTTGGACCTGTAATCAGTCTCTTCCCGTGTCTTGGGACACATTTCTTTACTTAGATTGAAATCACTGGCCAAAGGTGTACTAACTGGTTTTGCATTCTACATTCTGAACCTCTCCAACACCTTTTGTATGTACTCACCCTTAGACAATGTCAATTTGCAATTTTTCCTATCTCTTGTAATTCTCATACCAAGGATTTGCTTTGCAGCACCCAAATCCTTCATCGCAAATGAATTAGCTAGCTTCCTTTTGAGTACATTTAGATCATGCATGTCAGAACCTGCAACAGTCATGTCATCCACGTACAATAACAAGATAATATATCTTTCATTGTCTAGCTTCTTGAAATAAAAACAGTGGTCAGAATGACATTTACTATAAACTTGTTCTGTCATAAACCTGTCAAATTTTAAATACCAATGCCTTGGAGCTTGCATCAAGCCATACAAGCTCTTCTTCAACCTGCATACCAAGTTCTCCTTACCTTTGACCTCATACCCTTGTGGCTGCTACATATATATCTCTTCCTCCAAATCCCCATGGAGAAAGGCTGTTTTTACATCTAACTGTTCAAGATGCAAATCTTCTACCGCCACTAGACTTAAAAGAGTCATAATTGAAGTCATCTTAACAACAGGAGAAAATATTTCATCAAATTCTATACCTTTCTTCTGTGCAAATCCCTTTACAACATGTCTGGCTTTGTACCGCTTCTTACCTCCTTCTTCTTCCTTCAACCTGTAAATCCATTTGTTCTGCAATTATCTTTTACCAGCAGGCAACTGAACCAGATCCCAAGTCTAGTTTCCTACCAATGAGTCCATCTCCTCATTCATGCCTTGCTCCCACTTCTTTCTAGTTTCCACCTACATTGCTTCTTCATAACATTCTGGTTCACCAGCATCAGTCATCAACAAATAATACATTGAAGGAGAGTATCGTTCAGGGAGTCTACTTAACCTGGTAGATCTTCTTACAGTTGCAGGAGTTTCAGGCACTTGCTACTATTTTTTATTTTCTGGCATCTTTGGAACTTCATTTTCTTGAATTTCATCAAGTACTATGTACTCTATGTTTTCATTTTCCTGTTTCTTTCCCTGCACTTGATCTTTATACATGACCTTTTCATTGAATATTACATCTCTACTCCTGATGATTTTGTTATTTTCATAATCCCATAAACGATAACCAAATTCATCAACCCCATATCCAATAAAGGTACATTTCTTGGATTTAGCTTCAAACTTTGTTCTATTTTCTTTATCAATATGGACAAATGCTTCACAACCAAACGTTCTTAGAAATGAGTAGTTTACCTTTTTATCTGTCCATGCCTCCTCTGGAATACCACCATCCAAAGCACTTGAAGGTCCTCTGTTTATTAAATAAACAATAGTATTTACAACATCCACCCAAAACTGTAAGGGAAACCCCGCATGCAATCTCATACAGCTTGCACGCTCCATGATCGTTCTGTTCATCCTTTCTGACACACCATTTTCTTGTGGTGTTCCTGGGACTGTTTTCTCTCTACGAATCCCATGGTATGAACAGTAACTATCAAACTCCTTGCCGCAGTACTCACCTCCATTATCAGATCTGAGACACTTCAACATTTTTCCTGTCTCATTCTCAACCAAAGCTTTCCACTTCTTAAAAGTATCAAACACATTAGATTTCTATCTAATGCAATAAACCCAAGTTTTCATAGTTGCATCATCAATAAATGTAACATAATAATGAGAGCCACCAAGAGATTGTACCTGAGTCGTTCCCCATACATCTGTATGCACTAGCTCTAACTTTTCATTCTTCTTCTGTTTCCCAACCCTGAGAAATCTGACTCTCTTCTGTTTTCCATAAACACAGTTCTCACAGAATTCCAAGCTTACTTGCTTCAAATCTGGCAGCAACTTCCTTGAGTGGAGAATTTGCATCCCCTTCTCACTCATGTGGCCGAGCCTATGATGCCACAATGTTGTATCTATTCCTATGGAAGCTAAAGAGATAGAATGGTCAATATTATGAGGACATAAATACAACGTACCTATCATGTCTCCTTTTGCTATCACCATTAATCCTTTAGTGATCTTCCACCACTTTTCTCTAAATGTAGATAGACAACCGCCATCTCCCAACTACCCTGTTGAGATCAGATTTCTTTTCATAGCAGGAATATGCCTAACATCTTTCAATAGTCAATCAGTTCTATTCTTAACTTTTATCCATACCTTACCCATTCCAACAATTTTACATGGCTCATCATCACCCAATAAAACATGTCCAAAATCGCCTGGAACATAATCATGAAAATATTTCCTATGGGGTGTAGCATGACATGAAGCCCCTGAATCTACTACCCAATAATCACTAGTATTATCTAATGCAAGAATGAAAGCATCTTGTAACACATCACCTGCTACATTTGCTTCCTGGGTAGTTTCCTTCTGTGCATCTCCTTTCTTCTTTAGAGATCTGCAGTCTTTCTTTAGATGTCCTTTCTTTCCACAGTTCCAGCACTCTATTTTTCCCAGTATGGACTTGGATCTTCCCATTTTAGACTTGCCACTATTACCTTGGCTCTTTCCTCTCTCCTTTTTCCTTCCCCTGCTCTCCATGGTCAACGCATTACCTGATGTCTCATCTATGCTTTTTCTTTGCATTTCCTCGCTAAGAATATGTAATGTCCCTTGTTAGGAATTTTATTAAAATTGCAATTTTCCACTTTTTTCCTTGGTTCGACCTTTGACTAGTTTCGATCTCTAGGTCCCAAATTTGCCCCAAATGATCCCAAATCTTCTGAGAAGGTATATGAATGATATTAGAACATAAATATGTGTTTTAGGGATGCCTTTGTACCTTTAAAACACTTCTGCAAATACTCTTTCAATTCTGGTCAATGTAGGTAACTTTACTAGTAATTTGCCTTTGACTAGTATTGGTCTCTATGTCTCGAATTGACTCCAAATGCATTCAAATATTCAAGGAAGGTGTATGAATGATATTAAGACTTGAATATTATGTTCAGGGATGATATATGGCCACCAAAATACCTCTTCAAACTCTCTTAAGATTCTGGACCAAGTATGCAATTTTACTAGTAATTTGGGGTTCAAATCCCCCTGGGGTAAGTATTGAAAATGGCTTCCCAAATGCCTCCAAAGCCACTCAAATTTATGAACAGAGGTAGGAAATGTATTAAGGATGTTATTAAGGTCTCATGTGCACCATTAATTGATTATTATATCTGTTCCAACCCTCTCCCATTCAACTGCAAAAATCACCAATTCGACCCTTGGGGAAATGGCACTATTTCTTCTCCCAGTGCAATTAAACTAAGTAAAAATACTTCAAATGCTCAAGTACAGTACATGAAACTTGTAAAATACATCCATGGCAGTCCATTAATCACAAATTCATCATAGAATCATCCATTCATTCGAAATCATCATCAACACATTGGTTCACAACAAGGTAGTGGGGAAATGACATTGTTCTTCCATTAAAAATGAGATTTATACATTTCTACTTGGAATTTAGACCTGAAACTTTTTGGAGATGAAGAAAAGAGTATTTAATTCATATTACAAAAGAAATGGGGCATTAAAAGCTTCCCCAAAGAGTACAATAGCTCACCAAAAACGCCCTCCCTCAAGGATCAAGAATATGCCATCAAAACCGGAAATGGTTGAAGGAGTGAGCTGCAATAGAAGAAACCATGAGCTGCCCTGTAGCTTACACCTGCAAATAAAGACTCCATTAAAGCTCCAAATGAAAGGTCTGAATGGCCTTTCCAATTACCAACTTGGATGGGAATCTTTCACCCTCGAAATTGGCTAAGGCAAGAAACTAGTCATCCACTAGCTCTCCCTCTTCACAAATGCAATTGCAAATTCTACAAATGATCAAAAGCTGGTTTCCTTCTTTGTTATTGACATTTATAAACTTCTAATGTCCTCCATGGGTCGAATTCCTTCCAAGAGACTCATGCCAACTCAAGTTGGGAAGAGATTCCAAAGAACGCCACTTGTACAACAATTCCTAGTCTCCCACTTCCACCAAATCACATGTGGAAGCATCTTAGCTTCCCTAACACCCTTGAGCGCCCTCTTGGAGTCTATTTTTAGCCCTGACATGTCATATATGTCATATGTCAGCCTTCAGGTCTGATTTGTGTCATAGGTGTCATAGCATCTTCATCATTGTTGTCATAGAGCTAGGGAATCTAGCCCAAGTGTCTCACTAGCTCCAAATTGCCTCTTCCTCTTCCATGGGAGTTACTCTTCCTCTATATTTCGACCTTGGATGAGTCATGCAATGAATAATACCTTTTGGACTCCCCCAAGTATGTTACCATTCACCTTGAATTTGAATTGGTGAGAGAATGATGCCAAATGTAGTGGGGAAATCTAGCCATATGTGGGTCCCACTTCCTCCATGTGTCTTCATCATGAAATGCCACTTTGATTTTCACTTGTATATATTTATTTAGCTCCTTTATTAAATATTTATTCCATTCTAATGTTCAAACATCATTTATTATCCCCATTATTCCAAATCCCAAAGCTTCCACCCCAAACCTAGGAAACTAGTAATTTTCCTCCTTGGCAATTATTTGACCTTTAGCATCAATTTGACAAACTCTAATGAATAGGGCTAATGTGATTAGGCCATTGTGACCCAATGCCAAATTTGGGACATGACAGAATAACATCATCAAATTTCAAGGTGTTTGAACCAGAGACACAGTTACTTACAGCCATGACCAAGCTATTCCATCTTTCTGGCAATGAACACAAGATTAGAAGAGCCATAACCTCATCATCAAAGTTCACACTTACAAAACTTAGTTGATTTGTAATGATATTAAACTCATTTAAATGATTAGTAACAGATCCACCTTCAGACATTTTCATATTAAATAAACGCTTCATTAGAAATACATTGTTGGAGGCCAAGGGTTTTTCATACATCTTACCCAATGGGCTCATCAAACCCTCCGTTGTCGTTTCTTTTGAGATATTGAAAGCCACCGATGAAGCCAGGCTCAACCGTATTGTTCCCAGAGCCTTTCTGTCAAGAACCTCCCATTCTTCATCCTTCATGGCCGTCGGCTGCTTTTCTCTTCCTCCCAACGGTAGGAATAGATCCTTCTGGTACAGATAGTCCTCCATTTTCATCTTCCATAACTGAAATTTTTGGCCATTAAACTTCTCGACCTTAAACTTTCCTTCTTCTGCCATTGCTCCCACTTGAACTAGAAACCCTAGCTTCCTGCGGGTTTATCTGCCAAATAGACCTTTGGCTCTGATACCAATTGTTAGAAAAATAGGATCGTAGAGCAATAACAATAAACATAAATGAAAATATAATCACACACACATTACAAGAGAGACACAGATATATCATGGTTCACCCCAACTTGGGCTACGTCCACACTGAAGTTGTCAGTCCTTATTATTATTCCGTCCAGCAAGTCAAGGGATACAACCTGCAGCACAACCGTTGCACTTCCTCTTCACTGTCTCACAGTCTCTCTTCATAGATCTCATAGATCTTTACAATGCATAAAACCTAATACATCTTTCCCTAGTCGTATTACAATGTCTTTCTTTTATAGGGGAAATACAATGGGAAAATACCACGGGATACCCAAAACCATGGGCCCGCAAAACAGCTGGCGAAAACAGCCCCAAAACATTTTTCTCGGGAGCGTTTCCCTCGAACCCCCATTTCTCGGGGGTGCTGCCCCCTAACCCCTATTCGCAGGGGCTCCACCCCCAAACCCCCTTTTTCGGGGCATTGCCCCAAACCCCTAAAAATGAAGAATGGGTGTACAAACCTCCGGGGTGCACGGCTAAGACAATATCATCTATGAGACTGGAAGATCTGGCTCCACAACCAACATACCCTAGCCGTATTACAATGTCTTTCTTTTATACGGGAAATACAATGGGAAAATACCACGAGATACCTAGAACCATGGGTCCGCAAAACTGTTGGCCAACAAACATCCCAAAATATTTTCTCGAGGGAACTGCCCCCGAACCCTCCGTTGTCTTTTCTTTTGAGATGTTTGTTGGCCAACAATTTTGCGGACCCATGGTTTTGGGTATCCCGTGGTATTTTCCCATTGTATTTCCCCTATAAAAGAAATACATTGTAATACTGCTAGGGTAATGATGTATTAGGTATTATGCATTGTAAAGATCTCTGAGATCGTGAAGAGAGACTGTGAGACAGTGAAGAGGAAGTGCAGCAGATGTGTTGCAAGTTGTATCCCTTCATTTGTTGGATTGTATAATAATGACTGGAAATTTCAGTGTGGACGTAGCCCATCTTCGGTGAACCACGATATATTGGTGTCTCTCTTGTAATGTGTTTGTGTAATTTGTATTTGCATCTTGTTTATTGTTATTTCTCTGCGATCCTATTTTTCTAACACGAGGTACTATTCTAATTGTGGCTGTGAATTTCTCATCACATCGAACATCCTCCTTGTTATTCTTGTCTCCTATTTGTTGGACTTCAAGGATGGTTTCCCGCTCAGGTTCATGAATGACAATCGAATCATTGTGTGCAACAAATGATCCATTATGTGCCTCTAGCTCCTCGTGATTTCTACCAGATGGTTCACTTGATGAGTTTCATTGTTGGGATTCCTATACATGACATAATTTAACTTATTAAGATACCATAATACCTGGACCAATTAAATGATTGCATAATTTATAAATATTATAAAGAACTTACCTCAGATTCATGACCAGTGATTAAAATCTCTTCTCGATCTAGCATATGTTGTCGAAGGCCTTGGGAACCATGTAGTAAAGCATATTTTAGGTCCTCCTCTGAAGCTTCCTTTTGAAATTAGTGAACCTACATAAATGAAGATAAACAAATTTATAAGGTGTAATGACTCTTAAGATACAACTAAATCACATCTTTGCCATGATTTTTCTTTTGAAATAGAAAATATAGTAGATGAATATATTCACTTACCAAGCCACCACGAATGCTATTGTACCCACCAAATCCTAATTTATGGGATCCGATACTTGACACCCTAGCTTAGGTTTCTTTTGTTGTATCTTGAAGGCGTATTTTAGGTCCTCCTCGTGAAGATGGCCTATAGTTTGGATTATTGTGGGACTTCCTCTTAAAATTGGCATCTTTCGTTATTTCATCCCATGTCACTTGGTCTGTGATCCAAGATGGACGTGGATATATCAAGTCTTTTGGGATATTTGACCTTAAATTGTCTCATTTAGAGTGAGTGTATTTTCGTGCAATATCTACAATAATTTCCTTATTAAAACCAAGATTTCCAAATGTTGTTATGACATCTTTAAAAAGTTCTTATTTCTTATCATTGGCTTGCTTCCTCCAATCCATTTGGATGATATTTCTAAATAATTTTTCTGCATGGCGAAAAATAAAGTGAGAATTTTAACCCCATTTCATCCTTCAAGACAATTCCTTCTGAGGTGAACAAAATTGTAACTTCTTGCCATCCTTTTGTAGTCATTGAGCATATTGTTGTAGTCTTAGGAGTTAAGTTAGATTCGCCTATAGGTACATCAGTCACTTTGTCATTTATTTCTTGTATTTTCAATGAGATTGTTAAATTGTTAGAATCCCAACCAAAATAGGAAACTATTTTCAACTCTAAAATAATTATCATAAACACCATCCAGGCATAAAACATTACATGAAAGTGATTATAGATTTCACTAGTTTTAGAAAATCATTGCATAGCAAATCTATTCAGGAGAAGATTTGTGACATGATAGTTCTAAAATATGTGTTAATCCAATGCATTCATGAAATATTTTAGGACTATTGACTGATTTTTGTTGCAGCAAAAGACCCCTTTACTTAATAGGTTTGTGGATGCAACTATACATTATCAAGAGGTGTAGTGTTAGCCCCCCTTTGATACTCTTAAACAGTTATTGAAAAACATCCTTGAGTTCTGAGTGTAGCTCATTACAATTTTAAATATTTTCTAACATTTGTTATTCGAATCCCTAACTCTATGTGCCAAAAAATGGTGTCTCTAAAAAATTGTGGTAATTTTTATGCATGGAAAAGGTTATAACAAGCCTAGATTTTTTGATGAGAAAATGTGCCTTGAGGTCTGATTTTTATGACATTTGGATGTCATTACCTTCAAGACTAATAAACACGTGTTTGTAGCAGAAGTGCATATCCATTTTGGCATGTCTGAAGGAGGTATATGTAACAAACAAAATATATATAAAATCAAAGTATAAATAAACAAAAATACATAAATCAATATTTAATATTAGTAACTAAATCTAATGAAGAGGCACCTCTTTAATGAAAGGTCACGTCTCTTCAAGGAAACCCCTGCATGGGTATTTATACAAGCCCTCCATTCTCATTGAAACATTCATCATCTCATCATTTTATATTTAATATATATATATATATATGGATTCCTATTCTCTGTCCTATCTACAGTGGATATTCCCTTAGAAACAAACTTTGTTTGTCTCATTCGGTATCAGAGCTACGTTCTGATCTGACCTTTGGCCACACCTCTTATCCGAGCCTTGTTGGTTGATCCGTATTTTAGCCAAATTATTTCAAAGTTTCTCTAAACCAGTTTTTTTACTAGTTTCGGCTTTTCACCACGAAAGTTAAAGAAAAAAGGAAGATTGTTGAAAAAAACAAAATCCTATTTATTTCGTTAAAAAAAATAAAAAAATTAATAAATAAAAAAATCTATAAATCTATAAAAATCTATATATATATATATATATATATATATATATATATATATATATATATATATATTGCAGTTGTTGCACAATTGTGCTTGCATGCCTCCCGCATGATTCGTCCACCCCTTTAGTCATCGCACAACAGCACCTGCCCTCCTCCCGCGCAATCCGTCCACCGCTTTCGTCACCGCACTCCATCTCCTACATCCTTTGATGTTGCTGCCTACTATTCGCTTCTCCATCTACATTCGTTTCCCGCATCCGCGTCCACCACTCCATTTATCCCACACCTTCCATCACAACCATTGCTCCTCCTCTGCATGAGTCGCTTGTTCTTTGCTGCATCCACCCGCTTTCCGCTTGCATCGTACAACCATCACCATCGTCCTCCCTATGCCCGCTACCCACCATAATCCAATCGCCACACGTACCCTCCCTCTCTGCATAACCACACGCCATCATGCCTTCACTTCCCTCCATTCCATGTCAACTCCTAGAAAAATTGTGCACCCTCTCCAACTTCGCATCAAACCCCCTCCCTCTCTAATGCACGCGTGACCTCCAATCTCCCTACCCCATTTTCCCTTGCAATCACACTTCATTGCCGTTGTACAGATTGCATCACTTCCATATCGACGTAACCTGTGGGAGAGATCCTTTCAAGGATAATAAACAAAATAATTTTATTAAAATTTCAGGGATCACATATTTCAATTGACATTTTAAAGTCAAAATCGTGAAGGTGAACTCTTAAGATATTACCACATTAAAGGTAATTCAAAATTAAGCCTAAGTCTCAGTGAAGCTTACTATTTGAGGTTTTTACCTTGATCCCTATTATTAGGTGAAGAGGTATTAAGTTCAAAAGGGTAGATATAAAAAAAGAAAAAAAAAAGAGTTTCCCTAGTCTTCAATCACAGAACAAACTAAAGTTATAAAGGATTTAAGTTTTAAAATTTATTCAAAAAGGTTTAAAAGGTGAAATATTTAAAAAGGTTATTTTTGTTAAATCAAAGTGAAAGATATTGAATAAATATACCGATTAAGAAACCATAATAAAACATTAGTTATAAAGATCAAGAAATTGAAAAATATTCAAAATAAGGAGCAAGTTAATGAAGACCTTGAAGGGAAACTACTAGAAACAAAAGAAGAAAACCATCACCTTACAAATCGCAATCAAGAATTGATCGAGCAAATAAAACAATTAAAATATGAGCGATACCCAATGCACTCATCAAACCCTCCGTTGTCTTTTCTTTTGAGATATTGAAAGACACCGATGAAGCCAGGGACAGCCGTATTGTTCCCAGTTCCTTTCTGTCAAGAACCTCCCATTCTTTGTCCTTCATAGTCACCGATTGATTTTCTCTTCCTCCCAATAGTAGGAATAGATCCTTCTGGTACAGATAGTCCTCCATTTTCATCTTCCATAACTGGTAGTTTTGGCCATTAAATTTCTCGACCTTAAACTTTCCTTCTTCCGTCATTGCTCCCACTCAAACCATAAACCCTAGTTTCCTGTGGCTTTATCTGCCAAATAAACCTTTGGCTCTGATACCAATTGTTAGAAAAATAGGATCACAAAGAAATAATAATAAACAAGATGCAAATACAATCACACAGACACATTACAAAAGAGACACCAATATATCGTGGTTCACCCAAGATGGGCTACGCCCACACTGAAATTGCCAGTCCTTGTTATTATACCATCCAACAAATGAAGGGATACAACCTGTAGCACATCCGTTGCACTTCCTCTTCACTGTCTCACAGTCACTCTTCACGATTTCAGAGATATTTACAATGCATAATACCTAATATATCTTACCCTAGCCATATTACAATGTCTTTCTTTTATATGGGAAATACAATGGGAAAATACCACGAGATACCCAAAACCATGGGTCCACAAAACTGTTGGCCAACAAACATCTCAAAAGAAAAGACAATGGAGGGTTCGGGGGTGAAGCCCCCGAGAAAATGTTTTGGGATGTTTGTTGGCCAATAGTTTTGCGGACCCATGGTTTTGGGTATCACGTGGTATTTTCCCATTGTATTTCCCCTATTGATCTGGATTTATGTGGGAACGAAATAAAAGAGCATTTACATAATCAAATACAGATATATATTGCAAATGACACAGTGATACAGTAAACACATATTCTATTAAATAGTGGAAATAGAACAGATTGTAAAATACAATAGTTAGAATGGTGGTAGCTATCTCCGAGAAGAGATGTGGCTGCAATGATCATTCGTGCCAAGATGAATACAAAGAGAGGCCAAAAGGGCCTATTTATCATAAGCATGAGGGAAAGAATCCCAAACATACAAAACCCTAACCCTAGAAGATGAAGCGCCAAAAGTCATGTGGGCCCCATTTGGGTAAGTTAGTACATCAACTTCCCGGGGTCGTAACTTTTGCATACGATATCCATTTGGGGCGCACAATAGCTTATTGGAAAGATCTATTCAAGGATTACAAAAAGGGTCGGAAAATCTTGAGTTCGACATGCGAAATGGGTAGGCGTGCAATACTCATATTTTTCCAACCATTCAATGCCGAAAAAACGTCGTTTAGGGCCTCAAAATGGCTTCGAAAGTTTAGGACCCGAAAAACTGCTAAAAATAGTAAGTTGCCAAAATTGCCAGAAGACTGTTTTGAGCCAATAGGAAGAGGTGGGCCTCCACCAATATCCACCTGGATCAATCCTCCCTCCTTAGGAGGCAATGGTCTCCATTGCATCAAATCCCTTATCATATGTCGAACTGTGTGTTGAGTTGAGTTCCTGCTGTGGCGTTTGCTGAAGCAAAAAGGTTGCCTTTCTTTAAAATCTTCAGAGGGTTGTAATTGTTGTCGTTGGATACACTGGAGCCATTCAATAGTTTTGGTTGTTGTGGTATCCTTGGTCTGCACTGGTGTGGATGGTTTCTTTTTGGATGAGCACCTTGAATGCATGGCCTTGCACTGCAAAGGTACTCGAATAGGCGACGCTGCACTAAAATTCTGTTTTTCTTGTTTCTGCTGAGTAGAGGGATAATGGGTAGAGGTTGTGGATGTCTCTGCGATCTGATGTTCTCCTTCAGTGGTAATTGCAAATAGGGAAAATTTCCTAGTGTGGGAGATTATCTTCCTGCCCTGCTTAGTTGGGGTAGGTGCACCTATCTCTGGTATCCGATAGAGTTGTCCTCCCAAAGTGACAATGACACTGCAAGGTTGTGATTCATATACAACATGACGCTTCCACATATATGGCTTTCCTAAAAGAACATCACATACTTCAAGTGGGGCCACATCACACAATACCTCATCTTTGAAGGGCTTGATGCGGTATGGTAGGCGACATTGGTGACTGACGCGGATCCCTCGTCCTTGGCTTAACCATCCAATGGTGTATGGTTGTGGGTGCGGTGTTATTGGTAGCTCCAATCTCTTGATGACTTTTGCTAAGATCACGTTCTTCTGGCTGCTGCTGTCCACAACAAAGTGTAGGGGAATTCCCTTCACCCACATATGTGAGTGGAAAATGCACTTCTCTGCCTACGACTCTTCAGGTTCCTTTGGTTGAATCTGTGTGGTGGAAACAACGACATTGAGTTATGCATCAATGATCTACTTCCCTTTTCGCGCGGCTGTGAAATTAGGTTCTCAGTCTGAATAGAAACTAGGATCTGATTCTGAAGCTTTGATCTCAGCCACCAATGACTATTTTGAGCGACATTCATCAATGTTGTGCCAGGGGCTTTTGTGGAACTCGCACCACTTCCTGCTGTCCTTATTTGTATTTTTGTTACCCTTCTTCGCTTGTGGTTGGGACTGGTTGTCCTTTACCTGCCCCGTGTTCTGCGAGCCAGTGTTTCCCTTGCCCTGCTTCTGCGCAGGTCTGAAGTCATGCTTGTTCTTTTGCTGAAATTTCTACTCAATTTTGATAGCATATCGATAGGCGGATCCGAGTGAAGAGATTTTCAGGAAATCCATATCTGTTCGTATGTACCAGTGTAGGCCACTGCGATATTTCAGTACTAGGTGTCACTCGGATTCCTTGATATCTAGCTTTGTGCGCAAGGTATGAAATTTGTTGGTGTACTACGACACCGTTTGGTCCCTCTCTTGGTGCAGAATGGCCCATTTTGTGTACTGGTCATCATAGTTTCCAACAAGGTAATATTTTTCCTTGACAACATCTATAAAAGAGGCCCAAGTGGGATGGAAATATTCAAACAATCCAGACTCATTTGATGAGTTTTACTCACAATAAGTTTCCCACCAATTTTTGACATGGGGGACGGCCTTGAGGAGCGCAAAGATGATCTTTTCCCTGTCAAAAAAATTATGGATAGAGAAATACCCTTCTAGTATATTCAACCATTTATCTATGGCATCGGTATCGATATGGCCTTCAAATAAAGGGATATCAAAGTTAACTTGTACCTTGAAGCGAGTCGCATATCTGAAACCGCTGCTCGTCGAAGGTGTATCTGTTGCTGTCGGCATGCATTGAAGGATCTAGGTGAAATTATCCATCATCTCGTTCCTCTGTTGCACAAGGGATTCCTCGAGAAACAACTTGATAGGATATCCTACTCCATCGTCTCTCTTTTCGTCCGCCATGGGAGTCCGTTTGGGGCGGAGAGAGTGATCTTCCCCAAGTGAAACTAGTTCGAGACCCAACTCTCTGTATCCTGACCTCATCGGGGACATGCACCGAGAAACAATCAAAGAGCAGATTGCTCTGATACAACTTATCCGGATTTATGTGGGAACGAAATAAAAGAGCATTTACATAATCAAATACAGATATATATTGCAAATGACACAGTGATACAGTAAACACATATTCTATTAAATAGCGGAAATATAATAGGCTGTAAAATACAATAGCTAGAATGGTGGTAGCTATCTCTAAGAAGAGATGTGACCGATATGCTCATTCGTGCCAAGATGAATACAAAGAGAGACCGAAAGAACCTATTTATCATAAGCATGAGGGAAAGAATCCCAAACATCCAAAACCCTAACCCTAGGAGATGAAGCGCCAAAATTCATGTGGGCCCCGTTTGGGTAAGTTAGTACATCAACTTCCAGGGGTCGTAACTTTTGCATACGATATCCATTTGGGGTGCACAATAGCTCGTTGGAAAGATCTATTCAAGGATTACAAAAAGGGTTAGAAAATATCGAGTTTGGCACGCGAAAAGGGTATGCACACAATACTCATATTTTCCCAACCATTCAATGCCGAAAAATGTCATTTAGGGCCTCAAAACGGCTCCGGAAGTTGAGGACCCGAAAAAATGCTAAAAATAGTAATTTGCCAAAATTTCCAAAAGACTTTTTTGAGCCAGTAGGAAGAGGTGGGCCGCCACCGATATCCACCTGGATCACCTATAAAAGAAAGACATTGTAATACGGGTAGGGTAATGATGTATTAGGTATTATGCATTGTAAATATCTCTGAGATCGTGAAGAGAGACTGTGATATAGTGAAGAGGAAGTGCAGCGGATGTGCTGCAGGTTGTATCCCTTCATTTGCTAGATGGTATAATAATAAGGACTGGCAATTTCAGTGTGGACGTAGCCCATCTTGGGTGAACCACAATATATTGGTGTCTCTTGTAATGTATTTGTGTGATTATATTTGCATTTATGTTTATTGTTATTCCCAAACCCCAAGGTTGGGAAACGAGTGTATAGTCCTTTTGCATATCATACAAAGCTGGGGTACACGATTGAGACAATATCATCTATGAGACTGGAAGATCTGGCTCCACAACCAACAAACATTAGAACCATGAGTTGTGTGGCTCGCAACGAGTCACATATTAGTGTTGGGGGTTGTTGGTGCCCAAGTTTTGGACTAGTCACTGTGCACTGAGTCAAATAGTTAGAATCAATTACGCTCCAACATAAGTGAGTTATGTTGCTTCTTATATTAGTTAGCAATTGCGCGACATCAACAGTTTGTAGTTTTTGGAACCTTAGCCTATATAAGGCATGTTTTGTAAAGGGTTGGGATTCTATGGTTTTGTTCCTATTTTTTTGTTCTGTTATGTTATCTCTCTACACTTATGTTGTAAATATTTGTTTTTTTTCTATTATGCACCAAGATTTGATGTATGAAGAAGCATTAAAATGTTGAGCTGAGTTTTGTAGTCATGTATGGTTATAACCAAATTTTTCCAATAATATAATGAAGTTGTTGTGTCATCCATATTCTTTGCATTGTTCTTATGCATGGATTTATGATATTTGCTTAGTAATTTCAAAGGATGATTTTTTCTAAGATGATGATCTTTATGCATATTACATAATCTAACACATGTCTAAATAAATAATTGGTCATATGTCGAGTAGAAAGAATCCATTCCTTCCTGCACAACCATAATTTAGGTCTCAGTGTCATATCTTGTGCGCATCCCAGGTGAGACCTTACTCTGCTCGCAGAGTATTAAAAATGTCGATTTCTGTGGGGTTTTTGTTGGTTGTATAAGTCAAACCCTCATCCTAGTAGACTGCAACCAACAAGAGATAATCCAAATTTCCTACATTTATTAAAAGTATGCCTGAGGTGTTCTAGATGATCATCATTAGATTTGGAACAAAATGTCATGTCATCCAAATAGATGACTATGAACATGTATTTTTCTCCAACAAAAGAGATATCCATAGCCCTTTGAAAATTATCCCCTATATTAATCAAACCAAAGGGCATTTTATCATATATGAAACTGACCCAAGGTGTAGTAAATGCAATTTTTTCTTTGTCTTCCATATGCATAGCCACCTGATTGCATCATTGAAATTCCGCTGGCTCCCACTACCCTTTGTAGAATATGATCCATTTTAGGGAGAGGATAGTTGTCTTTCAATGAGCATTTATTCAAGTTCATGAAGTCTACATAGAGGATGATCTCTCCACTTTTCATCCTTACATGTACTAGGTTTTCCACCCATTCAAAATACCTTAGAGGAGTTATAATCTTAGTATCCAGTAATTTCCTAACTTATTTTTCAATAATATGCAATAGGATAGGATTTACTAGTTTTAATTTTTTCGTAAAAGGAATTTCCTTTATTTTTAGAGGTATCCTATGTTGGATGACATAAGTGTCATATGTTTTTAGGTCCTCATATCTCCAAGCAAAAACACTAGCATATTTCTTGAAAATATTGACATACCTTTGTTTTAAATCAGTGATCAAAATTTAGAGAGTGTTATGTACTTGTGATCTTCTTGGGTTCCAATATTGAAATATTCCATGATACCTTCTACTTTCGGATGCATAGCAGGATTGGTTAGGACATCAATCTTGTAAAAGATTTGTTCAAAAGGAACTAGCTCTTTGGGGATGAACTCATTTTCAACTGTAAATTTTTGTGATTAGCAATCTGGCTTACTAATTATGGGGTTGATTCAAATTCTTTCTCAAATAATTCTTCCTCTATACCCTCTTCATCTTGATCAATGCTCAATGTGGCATAAAACTCACCAATCATTTCAATAAATCTTCTAATCCACTGGTCATCTTAAAAAACCCGTCAATACTTCAAATTATCGAGAATTGATGGTGTGTACCTCATTTCCACTTTGTACCTAAGTTCTGTGGTCCTTTGGGGGGTTTGAAAGTATTGGAGTCCAAATCCAAAGAATCTTCCTACTAGTTCATTTCTCGGGGAACATCGGTTATATTAAAAGCATCAAAGTAGTTGTCAATTAGATCTTGTACCTAATTCCTATAAGACTTCATCCTAGGGTGTTTTGTTTGGTAATTGCTTTTGATTTGTTGTACTAACAACTCAAAATCACCAAAGATTGAAATTTTAGTGATTATCATTTTCCTAGTAGCTTAAGCTAAGGATTAAGTCCTCATATTCTACTACATTATTGGTGGCTTCAAAATCTAGTTTGTATGATAAAGAAAATGTTTCTCTTGTGGGAGGAATTAAGAGGACACCATCGCTTGCTTCATCGTTGGGTGATGCACCATCAAAAAATAATTTCCATATTTGATCATTATTTTCTATAGGGGTATGAGATAGGATTTGTAAATTTTGACAACCGTCATATCCTTCACTTACTGATAAAATTAAACACCCCATATCTTCATCGGTAGCATAGAGAGGATTGTTTTTGGGGCTATTTTGGTCACTAACTTCATCACCATTTTATTTTTCTATGCATAGCCTTCTAATTTCTCCTACAAAGATTAGGACAGTGGCATGTTTCATATCCATCTGCATGGTGCCTCCCAGTTTCGTTTCCTAGAATCTTGATAGCAAAATTTTATATTTAGTAGGTACATCAGCCACTATCACATCCATCATGATACTAACATATTTGGCTAGTGTGACAACCAAACCTTTGATCATCCATACACATTTAAATTTTCTTGAATCAAAATTATATAGGTCATGGTATGGTCTGGTTATCTCCATCCCAAGTTGTTCCATTATGACCTTAGCCATAAAATTATGAGAAGATCTTGAATCTAGCATGCAATTGTGTAACAGTTTATCATGAATGCTTAATGTTACATTAAAATGCGTTATGGATTCCTCTCTTTCATCAATATGATGGCCAAGCTTAACAGTGGGATGCTTATAAGACAGGTTAAGTGTATTTGGCTATATTAATCGTCCTATTCCATTCATCACTCTCTCAATTTTCTTATGATATATAGGGTTCTTTGCCAATTCAATTAAAGGGATATGAATCTTGATTTTTCCCATTTCATGTTCTTTGTTAAAGGGGACATCAGATTTGCCTTGTTCCTTTAATCTATCTTGTTGCTTTGGATTATCATTATGCTTCTTTATTTTTGACTAGTCATTCTTCTTTGTAGAGGTAGAGGGATCATTGGATTTGTCCTTTGACTGAATTACAGGGGATTTTTGGAATGTGCCTAATTTTCTTGATTTTCAGTAGCTGGTATTGGTTTGAGACCATATTTTCTATGTTTTTCAACTTGTAGGGTGTCAACAAATAATCTGTATTGGGTTGAAGATAACCCATACTTAAAATTTTCTTCATGGATGAAATCATAGGTATTTGAGCGCATGGATCTTTCATAATCATGACAAGTTAAATGGATAGTGTTGGCCTCATCTTGAAGCCAAAGAATTTCTTCCTAAGGGTCAATGTATTCCTCCTCAAGTGCGAGGTCTGCAAAATTGTTGTTATTGTTGTTATTCTCTCCCATAGGGGATTGGTTGGGATGTTCTTTATTCCTTCTTTCTTTATATGCATGATCTGGGGGTTGAAGGGTCTCCTATATTGGTTTGGATTCCATGGTGATCCCCCTTGATGATCCCTATTAGGGTTATTTCCTTCCAATTCCAGGCTAGTCATTTTATTATATAAGCTTTTAATTATTCCAAACATTTATTCAATTTTGGCATCATGAGCATCTTTATTTAGGTTAGATGAACCAACCTCATTTTTATGCTTTTTCTTATCCTTTTCACCATGGTCATGCCTACATTTCATCTTTCCTGTGGCTGTCATATTTCCTTCAATGTTTACTGCATCATCTTGCATGATGAGTAAGGTTGTTGGCCTTCTTTCCCTAAGCATCATTTCAAAGTCAGGCTCAAATGCACTGGAAAAGGTGACCTTTGTTTCTGGTTGGGAAGGCTTTATGTCAGTAGGGATTTTATTATACAACTTGTTGAATCTTTTATTGAAATCTGCAATAGGTTCAATATTTCTTTTCTTTAAAGAAGAAAACTCGGTTAGATAATATAGGTGATCTCTCTTCCCCCCCATTGTCTCATGAAAGTAGTTTTTAGGACATGCCGTGAATAAATGGATGCAATAGTAAGCCCCTTAAACCACTTCCTGACATGTCCTTCTAATGTCTAACCAAAAAGTCTCATGAAGACATCATCATGCTCAATAAAGAGATTATATATGAAATCCTGAAATGTTGCCATATGTTCTTCAGTAGTGGTGGCTCTTTCACCATCATATTTGGCCAAGGGTTTGAGATAGTTTTCAAGAAGATGATGTAAAATTCGAGGGAGGTTCAATGGGCCATATCCTGTAGCTAGCCATGGATTTACTAGTGGTGGGGGTGGTGGATTACCACCTCCTTCTCCTACTCCATCCATTTAATGTTGGAGAATGAGGTTCTTGGCTTTAGGAGTTATAGGAATTCTAGAGCCCTTGAGAACATGTTGTAAAGAAGATTGACCACTTTCATAAAAAGTAAGAAAGGATTTTTGTAGATATATTAGATGTACTAGGAGTTTGCAAAGGAGGATATGTACCCTTTGGAGTATCAAAAGTATACGAGGAATCTTGCAATTTTAGATCAAAGGGAGAAGATGGGTTTATTTAAGGATTACCTAAACATGGGGAAAGTTTTCTTTCATGAATATTTCTCCAAGTGACCAACTTTTTAGGATCTTGTAGGATTTGAAATTCATCAGATGTATGATTGTCTCTAATATTCCTCCTTCCAAATGCCAAATTTGCTTGACTGAAGTCGCCAAGTGAACTTTAAACAACCTAGTGTCTGACTCTCATTCACTATCAAGAAACAAATCTATGTACTTGTCATGCCTAGGGAAAAGTATCTTCAACTTCTCTGTCCCAAGCAATGGCGCCAGAAAAGATGTTGGTCCTTGAGATATTCCTTGCTATATAGGAACTATGCCAAGGCCTCAATAAATCTATACATGTTTGTATTTGCATATTTTTTTGTTTAAGGAACATAAACCTATAGTATATTTGCTTGTTGAATTCAAATAACCAGGCACAATATATCAAGAATATGAGGATATGATAAACTAAACATGCATTACTTGTCAGATATCAGACAAATAGATTTTGTTGGATGGTGGGATGATGGAATGAACAAAATGGACAAACAAGGTATTGCTATGAAGAAATATTGTTTCTCCCACAGAGGAATAACGTACCGAGAAAAAGTAGAATTCAACAATTTACATACAATGTAATTAAGTGGGAGCAATATCACTATAAGGACAACATATTTTATACCATGCACATATCATGAATACTTCATTACATTCATTAGCATAAAAACATTTACCATAAAACATGACCCACGAAATAAGGGAAAAGGCCACCTCAAAGGGATTTTTATCATCTTAGAGATGGCAATTTGTCACGTCCCCTTCCATCTATTCGATGCCAGGAAGGGAAACATGACCAATCTACCAGGATTATTTGACAATCCCAACCCCATACATTACTAATAAATTCATAATAATTAAAATCTTCTGTGTGCAAGCTCATACTTCAAATAAACACAGTGGAAATAAACATATTTGTAGCACACAAACAGTAATGCATCATCATATCTAACACAGGCATATGATGATTCAACACCCAGGGATTCAATTCCATTCCAATCATATGCACGGGCTTCATATCTATTCCATGAACATGAATAATTACCATTCCGAATTAACACATTACAGAACACAAAATGCATATAATGTAAATTACAGAGAACACTTATCTTGAAGATGAAGTTGTCCAAACAACTGGCTATGTGAGAGCAACATTCCACCCAACCATAGATCTCTGTCCAGCTTGTATTCTTTCAGCTGAGAGATCACCCCCGACCTGGGTTGTGTATCCACTAAGGAGGAACTAAATAGGCTCACTCACAGCCATGGTTTCACTCAACAGCTATGCTAAGCCAACTCACAGTTGGGTTTATCAAGCATACAACAGACAAAGGAGGGCAATGCTAAGCTAGTGATCTCATCCACAGAGCTACAGGAATTCAACAGTCAAGGCACCCGCATTACCTACAACACCCAACACAAGGAAGGTCCCCTTCTCTGCTGCAAAGTCCCTCAGGTGTCCCTTCTCTCCATTGCTCTTCAGGATGGGTATAGAAAGGTCCAACTGCTAATTCTTGAGATTCTAGCCTTCACTGGGTTTATCAAGCAAACCCAACCTCTGCTCAGTCATTCACACTTGGATTTCTCACAATTCTGTTCATCAAACAACTCAATCCTGTCACTGGTTTTCTGGGATATAAAAACTGGGTTTTCCAATGGATTTCAAGGTATCTAATACTCTCAAATTCGCCCCAAGGTTCATATCTATGGATCCCCCATTGGATTTTACTATGAAATGCCAAAACTTGGCGTTATTGGCTGTTCAAAACGTGGGTTCTTACAAAGTTGCGATTTCTGGTTTTGCTCCCTGCTGGGAATTTTTTTTTGGATGAAAATTGATGCTGGGTTCTTCCACACTGGAATGGGAATGAGAATGAAGCAACCACCATGAGGTAGGGTGACTTGTGGTACAAGAAAACAGAGCCCATACTCCGCCATACGAATTTCTGGGTTGCCCATGCTCTATTGAAGCCATGGACTAAAATCTTCAACTATTTCCTTACAACAGAAATAAATGTCATCAAGGAAAGTTAAATGGGTTCACACAATGACATTTGGTAGCATATGGTTCATCCCCACAGCCCCCTCACTACTCCCTAGTGGATACACATGGCCCCTTCTCATTTGTTGATCCCATAGCCAGTTTTTTTGGGTATTTTATTGCAATATTAAATATTTACATCAATTTACAATATCACATGGCTTAATAGCACATGGATAACAAAATGCCAAATGCTTGTCTATTCTAAATAAAATACGAACATACACTAGCGAGGCCTTGGCCTTGAGCTCCATGCTAGGGAAACATACATCGCATGTATATAATAGTTACATAAAAGCCATAAATCACAAGGGTTAAAATTGGGGTATTACACAATTGCATAGCAACATGAAGGTGGTGAAGGTACAAAAGAAGATTACAAAAGATAAGATAATTATAGACTGATACATAAGGAGGTTTGAATCCACTCAACCTAACAATATCCAAAACCTTGACCTTAGCGTTGATGTGCTCTATCATCATTAATCCAAAGAGGAGTTACACTTTGCTCATTAAATTGTTGATATTGTTATGATGTACTTATGTCCTCTTTATACTATTGGGGGCTCGTTGCTTCAACGACTACTTCACGAACTGCTTCTTAATGTATGAGAAATGGTCTTTTACTGGTTGTTTTCTTGTTACTTGAACAATTGTTGAACTATTGAGGTGGAATGGTCTTCATGGTTGCTGACCTTAATGTGAAGATGATGCTCTAGGTGCCTCTTGTACTCATTTCCCTGCCATCCCTCCCAAAACTGCCTACTAAGGTAGAGATAAGGATGTGTGCTTTCAAATTTCTTTACAAGCCTTACTTATAGGATATGTAGAGCTCCTCATTCCTTTGATAGCAATATCCAAATCAATGTAATGGGCATAAGTGGGTGAAGGCATATTCTTAAAAATGACCTGTAAATGAGCTAGCAGCTCAAAATATTCTTCAAGTTTGTCCATGATCACATGACCTTTGAGGGGTCCATCGATTTCATCAAGTATGATGTCATTATTTTTTTCATTTTACAAACAACTTATCATAATGATCATTGGGGTATAGGTCCCCATTTCCATCCTAGGTGTTGATTCTCAAAATCGACATGATTTGAAGGGTCGAAACATAATGACTAAGATGAACATATTAAACTTTGTCGCATAGTAATTTCATTTTCACTGCCATTTCCAAAGAGGCATGCTCTTAGCCATTTGTACCCATATTCGTCATCTGCATAATCATTTGTTCTTCACACCTTTCGTATGAAATGTCGTCATGGTGCATCAAAGTCAAGTTATGAGTGTTGTTGTTTCTTGCTCTATACATCATCATGTGGCCAGGCATGCATCATTGGGTTCACTTCAAAGTGCTTTTCATGCTCATATTTTGTTTCACAAAAACCGTCACTATTAGACCCGTTCAACACCCAGTTGAAGTCCCATCTTAAAAGAGTCTTTTGCTTCTCATCGATTGAAATTCGCTCTTTTGCATCCTCTCATAAATTTACCCGCTTAGTCCATTAATGATGTCATTTCTATACATGAGTCTAGAAAGTTTAAAATTCCTACCTTCTCAGTGCAAAAAAAAATACCAATGCCCACTATGGAAGAAAAAGCTTCTCCCCTCTTTTTTTTCTCATTAAAATTCACATACCCTTTACCCTTTTGTAAAAGTCGAAAGTCAAAAGTAAAAAATGTTACCTTCTCAAATTATAATATTATCCACCCTTCCTAAACCCAACTTTGTCATTTATTTTCAAAATTAAAAAATCGTACTTTTCAAAAACCTACCTATCGCGTCTTTAGTCCAAAAAAGACAAAAATAAACAAATAAAGAAGAGAGTCATTTTCCAAAAAAATTTAAAAAAACTATCCCCTTCCCTAAGCTTTTCCCAAACCCCTTTATTATTCTCTTAAAAAATTCAAAATTATAAAAAATAAAACAACCTTATAACTTTTTATTATGTACTTCAAACAAAATATAACCCTAAGATTTTCCCACGGCCTACCTTTTTCCCAAACCCCTTTATTATTCTCTTAAAAAATTCAAAATTATAAAAAATAAAACAACCTTATAACTTTTTATTATGTACTTCAAACAAAAGATAACCCTAAGCTTTTCCCACAGCCTACCTTTTTCCTAAACCCCTTTATTATTCCCTTGAAAAAAATCAAAATTATAAAAAATAAAACAACCTTATAACTTTTTATTATGTACTTCAAACAAAACATAACATATATATATATATGATTTAGCAATTTATATCCCTTTTTCCAAAAGTATAAGCGGTATCCCCATTGCCTATTTTTACCACCCACTTTTGGGCTTCGTTCCCAAAGGAAAAACCCCATATAAAGATTTACCCCTTTCCCACATTTAAAGATAATAATAATAATTAAAAAAAAAACCTGGCTGCCAATAAACGAATAAACGATCCCTCTAGCTCCTATTTCCAATATATATATATATATATGAAAAAGAAGAGTATATATATATATATATACTCCTATTTCCAAGCGTATATATATTTATTTCAATGAAAAAAAATGATATATATATTTCAATGAAAAAAAATTAGATATTCATAAAATATATTTATAAAAAGGGAAATCGGCATTCTTCATGGATCGCATTGAGTCGTGAACAGTCCGCAATTTTCGACGGGAGAAGAACAACGAAGAGAACGCATTTTCAACGGGAAAAGTCCAACCAAGAGAATGCATGCCACACGCGATACCCAAACGACGTAGCCGCAAGACAACACACATTGGAGACAGCGGCAGGCGTATTAACAGTTATCTAAACCAAGCCTAACCGAGCAGGAGGGAACCGTTAGAATAATAATTAAGAAAAAAGGGACCAGTCACAAGAAGGCAGGGGAATGAAAAACGGAAACGCCAGGCTTTCGTAGCCTGGCAAAGAGGATTGGTTGCCATAATGCATGGTGGAGGGAGTCTTAACAATGTGATGAACGACGCTCAGAGGCAAGCCCTGCGAGAACCCTCCACGCGACATGGAATATAAAAGATAAGCACAGTAAGCAAGTGAGCAGGCCGCTTGAGGAACGTTTCAATCAGTCGAGAGGAGAGATCATAAGGGTAATTCCAAACCCGCGCGGGCGCATCATCCAACACGGCAGGCAAGCGTTACAGCGATTGAAGAACACGCCTACAAAACGCAGAAAAACGATACCCCACATAGGCAGACAGGCGTTGGAGTATAATCGGCGGGGAGTCATATGAGCAGCAACGGCGCAGTGGACAGAAAGAGTGTTAACCCAGAGGCGCTGAGCAAAGTCATAAACTGCACGCGCAGACATCATGGCACATCAAGTACGTCGGTTTGTAAGGTAGAGAAGTAAACAACGCATGATGCCGCGCACAACAAGAGAGTGAGAGACAGGGAATGTTCGTGAAGACAAACTGCAGGAAGGCAGATGCGCAGGGCCGTTCCGCGCCGAGCCAAAAGAGTCGTATTGATGGATATTCCAACACGCCGAGGAGGGAGTTCCATACACGATATAGAGGGTACAGTAGAACAATAACTTTTAGAAAGGAGAACTCACGCAGACCACAGGTACAGTAGAACTCAAGGCGGATCAATGGAGGGAGGATGATCATTAAGACAATCGGTGCATCAGCTCGTGATTTGAGTGATAGCGCGTAGCATAAACGTTCGATGATTTCGCCCCTTCCCGGTGGCATTTTGTGGCACGATTTCCATGGAATCTTCTTAAAAAAATTAATATCGCAATGATTAAACATAATAGTACCTCTCCCACGAAGTAGATTAAACCTGTTAAGTTTAACGTAGTCAAACAGACCCATTGGAAGCCGGTGTGTTCAATAGCTAGGCATCATGCTTTGTAGCAGTTGCACAGATAGTAATATTCGCAAATCGGCAGGAAACCCTTCCCGCCGAAGCTAACACTGGGCGTTAGGAAGAATGAAATGTACATGCAGATGCGTTAGGAAGAATGAAATGCACATGCAGATGCATTACTATATAGAGGGTATTAAGACAATAGATAGAGGGTTATTAAGATAATATCTGGGATAATATTTTTGTAAATTGTTTTAACTTAATTTAAAAAATAAAAAAAATTGTATATTGTATTAAATATTGTCTTTATTCGCAAATCGGCAGGAAACCCTTCCCGCCGAAGCTAACACTGGGCGTTAGGAAGAATGAAATGTACATGCAAATGCGTTAGGAAGAATGAAATGCACATGCAGATGCATTACTATATAGAGGGTATTAAGACAATAGATAGAGGGTTATTAAGATAATATCTGGGATAATATTTTTGTAAATTGTTTTAACTTAATTTAAAAAATAAAAAAAATTGTATATTGTATTAAATATTGTCTTTAAATCAGTGTCTTAAACTATTGTTTTAAGTTATTGTCTTAAATTTAAGACAGTAATTTAAGACAATAGTTTAAGACAATAACTTAAAACAATAGTTTAAAACACTTCTTTAAAGGCAATATTGACAATATTTAAGACAACACAATTATTTTTTGTCTTAACTTGAGACAATTTACACAAATATTGTCTTAATAATCTCAACTTAAGATAATAAAACAATATACAATGTAGATATATATAAAACAATGTACAATAAATATTTAATCATTTCAACAAAAGGAGAAATGTAGGTTGTTAAACTTAATAATTCCTACTCTTACCAAATATACAATATTTATTTTATTTCTTAAATTTTGAGTAATAAAAGATGTATAAACAACTGGAAATTTGGTGTCAAATGAAAGAAACAATAACATAAACTATTCACAAACGTTTGTGTAAGTCCAATTAAGGTTGTAGGACACTATGAACTAGATTTTTTGTAGAAGAAAAGATCTCACTTCTTGAAGTAGATTTTTTTGTAGAAGAAAAGATCTCACTTCTTGAAGAACATAGGGAACCTGGAAATTGTCATAAAAAATATGCAAATCCATTAGATATATTGGTGATAATTATGAAAAATAGATCTCCAACGTACATATTTGCATCATTTGATGCGTATGATGCATTTAAGTCCAGAAGAATACAGTAGATCCAATGAAGGAAACAATTATAATGTATAAATAGATGGTTCCACTAAGATATTCTTTAACCTTATGCTCATTATTCTCATCTAAGATTGACATTTTGAAATAGCATATGACTATCTCATATTACATGAAATTTTAGTGTCTTAAGCATCTCACCTATATATGAAAACAACGGAATTTATGAAATTGTAAACAAAGGAATTTCACTTGATAGGAAGCCATTCTTGTGCAAAATATGCCTTGGATATCTCTCTTGGTTTTTATTGAACACCAAATCTATTGTGACTTATGTTCTTAATATAAAGAATTAGTAATTCATTTTTCAAATATGAACCTTTGTTAAACTACTTGAATCTAAATACAAATTCATTGATGTATACATAACAATAAATCCATCTCTTATATGTAACTTATAGCCATGGGATATTGGTGATGAAATGTATATATAATTTACAATTCTAACTAGAAAGCACTAATTAAATAAAATAAAAAATTATTTTGAAATTTTACCAACTAAATACCTCTTGTAAGATGTTTGCATTGACCTTTCTTTCAGAGTATTTGAATACACATATTTCTAAACATTCTAGCACATTCTCCTTAGGTCAATGTTAGACAATATGCTCCTCCGATAAGGGTATCATACTATCGTGTCCTCAAAGAGATCAAATGCTTCAGTCATTGGCTGCAACATAGAAATGAGAATTGTTGCATCCATGAGATGGGTAAAATGCTGCAAGCATTTAACTATATGATATGCAATAGAGCTATCAATTACTATTAAGATATGATTCTTGAAGAGAGTCTTAGTAGGTCCAACAATCATCTCACCTACATCTCTAGTTTGTTCACGATAATTTTCCATATGATTAGTAGGATTACTAGTTCTGACACATTTATTTTTCTCTCCAAAGACTTCTCTTTGCAATGTCATCACTGACTATTGTATCACCACATATATGTACATCTAGAATCTGCTTAGGAACATAGATATTAAAGCAGTGAATTAATATTACAAGAAATGTAAAAATATTTCAAATAGTTCATGTTTTAATCCTACTTGAGTCTTACAATTTTTGTCTATACATAAAACATACTTGCAAGTAATGTGTATAATACATAAATGTGAAATTATTGTGAAATTCATCCACTCCCGCCAAAAAATAGCGTCATTAATCTTTAGACTACTGTAAACCTGAATATTCTCTTTATGATTAAGGAAAAAACAATAGATAGATGCTCTGTGAGCTTCAAATGCATACTATTTGTGACATGTTTCTACATCCCATACTTAAACAATAGACAATAAGTTGATTTAGTAAATGATCAAACTGTTGAAAATTCACAATAGTAAAATAAGTTCAAGTTGATTATTTTTTATAGCACCAAGTGATCATTGGGAATCCATACATTAATCAAGTCAAGAAGCATGCACTAAATTTACCTTGATGGTCATATCAACCCACAAGTTACAATATGTGGTTGTTTGTTAGGTTGCACACATGAAATCTCATTGACACCAACAATATGTGCACCAATCTGCAAAGTTGTATTAGCATTTCCACTACAACCATGTGTCACATTTAAAGAAATTGCAAAAAAGTGCAAGGCATCTTCGAGCTTTAGTATGGACCTAAAGTTGTTTCTTCAACTCGTTGGTTGCAATATAAGAATATATGTGAACAATACGCTTGGAAAATGCCACTGCTACAAATCAAATTATATCAATGAGCAATATATCCCATAAAGTTATTGCTATAGTAATAACAAATTCATATATATACCATATGAAGAAATTGTCATAACACTTAACATTGACACCTTGAAGACAAATTTGTATACCAACCAATCCTCCAGTTGATCTCCAAATACATTTATTCAGTGACATGGTTGATTATTTCTAAAGAAACACCTAAACCAATGTAAAAGAAAATGTGTACTCCAATCCAAATCCATATCAAGCATTAATTAGTATTCGAGCTATCAATTCATGTATCCCAGTGTCAAAGAAAGCACTCATGAGACCATCTGTCGAGTGTGAATCATCATGCATTGAAATACTTAGGCATATTCTTCCATACTTTCAAGTTATTTCTGTTGTAAACGTGGTTCCCATCTAAGTGCTATCATGCTTACAACACTAACCAAATGCCAATTCAAAGGATGCCAAGTGAGCATGTTCAGGACAACGCGTATGCCAAATGGAAAGCACACTGATGGAGATCACTTCTATGTTGAAAGACGTATTCAAATAAAGGTCGAATTATAGCTCGTCTTCAACGGTTTTATTCACTTGATTTCCTTCTAGTTAAGGCAGATTTTCAACGCCAATTTTCAGAATGGTTGATTAAAGCGGCCAGTGATGATGGAGCCTTAATTACAGTAATTACAAATTTTCAGTGGAATCATAGTTTTAAAATTCGTTATTTGTCTAGGGAAAAATGTTGTGATTGATTCCAGATGTCTCAGCCTCTTAATTCAAATGTATATACTAAGGGTGCTTAAATGAAATGCAACTCACTCTACGACAAGCATCATATATGTCCCAAAATCTCAAAATGCGTAAGTGCCCAAGTGCTAAGTATGCATGTATCAAGCACCAACGAGTTCATGCTATGTGATCGATGACAAGAACTCTGTCCTGAACAAAGAGGGAAATCACATTCTTACAACCTATCTACTTGGATGCCCAGTACGTGGAGTGATTCTGGAGCCATTGCAAGTTGTGTAGATTGGTATACAAGGATACACAGGAACCCAATTTTGGGATGAAACAATGGAATCTAAATTATCCCAGAGTCAACTGAGTAGTGCATCTTTTGACAGTGATTGCAGCTGAAGCACTTGTTTATGGGGATACAGAAGGTGGTGAAAGCGATGAGAATGTATTCAAGGCCATGTTCATTTCTCATGACATGAGTTTGGTTTTGGGAACTTCTCATAAGGAATGTAAAATGGTAAACCTTTGTTCTGCAAAAATGATGGTAAGCGCCAAGGAAGAGTTCTCCACAGGGGAAATTCTTTATGGATTTATGGTAGCCATAAATTCAAGTGTCATGTATATTCATGTGTCAAAATGAATCCAGTATTCAAAATATTTTTCATACATCATACAAACACTCGAACACAGAAAATATTTACAAGACTGCCCAATGGAGTTTGTGGCTGCTGTTAGCTCATCTAAAATTCTTCATATGCTCAAAAACTTTATACCATTTAAAGATGAAAGGAGTTTCGAATGCCACCGGTTCTACCACAAGTTAACTAATTTGTATTATGGTGCTAGGAATAGTTTATGCTCTTCCATAGAACTTGTGAAAAACGAAGTACTTCAACCTCAAATTTCAAGTTTTGTCTCGGTAATAGAGGCTGAAAATCGAACTAGTTGAAGGAGAATTCATTTTTTTAGATGATTGATATATTCTTGAAATGGCTGTCATATCCCATGGATTGAACCATCAGATTTAAAGGAGGTGAGTACTAGGTGGCAGAGCACCTTGCAATTATTGGCTTCTAGAGATCAATGCCGAATGGACGAATATATCTTGAGCTAAAAATTATGTCCAAGCTTTATGGAAATGATGAATCATATATCTCAAGTTTCCAGATTCAAAGGGTACAAGATCATCAAATCGAGGATTATTTCCAAAAACTCAATGAGCATATTCAGGCAGCTTCTATATTTTTGTCATTCTCCAATTGGCTCCATTTGCATAATTGTTTGAAGTCTTTTACAAATTAATAGAGTGCAATATGTGGACAATTTGTTTCAATATTTAATAGTGTAAATATTCAACCAAAGTCAGTTAATTGCCAGTTATCAATTAAATCAGTTTGATGACAATGTGAAGATCAGATAGATGGCAGAGCATCCGATAGGAGAGGATTTGAATTGATCGAAATTCCCCGAAATTAGGAATAGATGCCAGAATGTCCCAAAACAGAACCTTAATTCCATATTTTGGACAAAATATCAGCATTCGAAGTTTCAAATTGATCATTCCCAGTTCAACAAATCAAACAGAGAATCAACTATCAAAGAACATTTCCATATTTCCAGTACTTGTTTTGATATTTTTAGTTTATTGTTAGATTTGTTTTCCTAAAAGTATGTCGCAATGATTATAAATTTCATGATGGGTAATGTAAATGGGTTGGGGGATATTCCTTTGGGAAGCAGAGAGAGGAATCAAGAGTTAAGGGAGGATAGGGTTTGGCAAATTGAGAAGCCAAAGTGGTTTTTGGGAGACCCGTTCTAGTATCTGTATGTGTATTGAACTCTTTTTTTTTGGCCTTTCATCTACTAGAATTTAGTTAGGATATATATATATATATATATATATATTTTGAACTCTTTTTTTGCCTTTCATCTAAATGGCTATGAACTTGTGGATGTTAAGGTATGATCAGTAATATTTAGTTATAGGAAGGATTTTGGCCCAAATCGAGCAGTTGAAACGAAGGTAATTCTCAAATTCAATTTTTGAATAATTCCATATTATCAATATTACAATATGGAAAGAAGAGAGATCAGTTTGGAGTATTTTTTTGTTTGTTTAGTCCAAACCAAGGCATTAAGAATGGGACAATTTAGATAATAAATAAACAACTTCGTTCCCATCTCTCTCGGCCAGGAATCATAAAAGAGGAATGTAGACTTAATCACAAACTTCACCTCCATAAATATCTCCTGTCAAATATAGCTCTCTCATCTTGTAATATGGAAACATGTTAAACCAACCATGAATAAATAACAAGTTATCGACATGTGTAGATACATTTGAGCATTATATCATATTTTATATACCATACTATGTATTATTGCAAAATGTTTAACAGGTACTTGTTTACATACCACTCATAGTTATGACATGTTATAGTGTCATTAGCCTTATATAATACGATTTATCCTTAGAATATGAAAATCCAACTCCTACCAGACTCTCTAGATAAAGCATGTTCGCTTCTCCACAAAGCAAATCGACATTATCTTCAATTTTTTTAAAACATATTTGTAAAAAGTAAGTACAAAAGCGCATTTATGGTATAGTGTCAATGAGATAGGTACAATTTAATATGAATGAAATGGGTAAGGCAAGTATCCATACTAAATTGTAAATGCATCTCGAGTGTGAAAAAAACAGAGTATAATAATGATAAAAAGCTCTAATGAAGCTACACTCACTTGTAATCCATTTACCAACAAAAGTATTTAAAAGGAATTGATATGTTCTCTTATTACAACTTATAATCTATGCACTTTTCCTCACAAATAAAGTACTGGTAAATATTACCTTTGTTCGAACTGTAACTATTTCTTATCAATTTGCTTCCCTAGGGATGAAATGAACCATTTTGAGATAGCGCCCCAACGTTGAATGAAGAACAATTAGGCCCTATAATTTTCAAGACCTAAACATGATAATTAAATATAAGTACATTCTTGGGAGACCTTCGAACAAATTACAATAAAATTTGTAAAAAAAAAAAAATTAACACCTTAGTTACTAATTTTTTAAAGGCTATGTCCACCTATAGCATGAATACTCATATTAAAAGCCTAATAAGCTATGAATATTCATATTGAAAACCCAATAAGCTATCCATATAAATTTAAATATTAGTCAATAATCATCGATTCAAACATTCACACCAAACAATTAGAGAAGTGGATAAATAATAAATTATTCCCCTGGATAGCTCAGGACTACAGTGACTTTAAGAGTGACATAAAGTTTTTATATATGAAAATATGAGCACCAGGATGTAATGTTTTGTGAATTATAGCATATTATTTTAGTTTCATCCTTGTTATAAACACCAAAAATGTTTTCTTTTTGGCAAAGAAATACTTGTATTCTAATCAGAAAGAGTCACTCCAAACACGCTAAGAATCCTATGATCCACGTTTTATCCTTTTGTAGCATTTAAAGAACAAGATAATGAAAAAAAAATTGTTGATTCCACTAACCTCTATTGTGCCTGCACACAACCAAAGGCTTCAAATCTGGATCTATTTGAGCTTCTACAAAGTAGTTGAAGAAATCTCGATCACTCATCTGATTCACCATGACATAACCAACATATTGCTTGAAGGTCACCATAGACTATCTTGGAAGATTGTTCACAACATCACCTTTTGAAGAAGATAATATTCTCATGAATAGAAATGGTAAAATGGTCATCCATTGAAGAAAACACATCTTGAAACTCAAGTTGTAATGCTTTACATATCCTAACTTTTTCACTGAATTAAGAACAGATCCTAAACTGTCAAACTAAGCTTACAATCATGTCTAGATTCTAAGAATTTTTTACATCTTGTGTCTTCATTGCATGATTCCATAAATAGATATTTTCTCCAAATTAGTGCATGCTTATGATCTACTTTAGCCTGTCTTGAGTTTCCATGGTCGCTCCATTTATGAAGGCTAAAAAGTGAGGCAACTTCAAGGCTCGAGGAATTTAAATAGCTTTATAACATTTTCTTAACCACAGATGAGGAGGCAAGTTTCATATGCAATTGTCCTAATGTCTACATATAGCGTTTTGTGTTGTCTCCCAATGATTGATTGTGATTGAAATAACTGTTCCAAACTTCCAAACTTCAGTTATCTTTAGTTATGGGATTTCCTTGCTTATTGCTTCTTATTAAGTGGATTTTTTTGTTAATAAAATCTTGATGAATTGTTTCTTGATTTGATAACAATGAAATATCTCATTTTTATATCTTATTTTATGCTCTTAAATCTTGGTTAGGTACTGATATTCATAGGATTGCATTCTGCATATAAAACTAAGACTTATTTAGGATTTAGAATTTCATTTTAGAACATAAAATAATGAACCGTAGTTGGGATAGAATCCTGAGGAGTTGACAATTCCAAATAAGTGAAAGTCTAATTGGGTCTTAAATATAAAATCCCAAACATGATTGTGCCCTCTATTCTTAATACAGAAGCGTCTCCGCCACAACCCAAAAACCTGAAAGAGGGGTAATCTAATAAACCCCATTTTCCACATCGTTTGGTTATTTTTGGGTTTTGTCCTGGTTTCTTGGTGAGTTAATGAGGAATTACAATGCAAAAAAATTCAACCAAAAGAAAAATACGTAAACCCCATAGAAATAAAACATAATACAGGGTCTACCTCGATAGAGCAGTTGTTGGGCCATCTCAGTGGGATCCATATTGTTATTGCATATATATTCTCATCTGAATGATTCCCTTCTACTTCCTTCATATATTGTATGATTTTGAACCCTAAATGGAATAAAAACCATGGAACTCATTCTCACAGCTCCCCTTCTCTTCCAATGCATCCCACCTGCCCACCTTTTAGAAGGGTTTTTTTCAAACCCAAAAACCACACCACAAGTTGTAATTAGGACCTAGGAACCATATTGCATTCCTTTAACATTTCTTATATTTCCTCATTCCCTATTATTTATTTTCTATTTTGTATGATCTTTAGAACACTAGTCAAAATCAAAACCACACCACCGGTTCAATCACAGTACCCCTTCTCTTCCCTATCAAGCCACCCTTCAGAAGGGTTTTTTTCAAACCCAAAATGCTAGTCGGAATCAAAGCATTCCACCCATTCTCACGACAACACCTCTCTTCCATGGAAACAAACCCTTTAGAAGGTTGTTTTTCAAACCCAAAACATTGTAGAGTGATCCGCATCGCAGTTGGCAAGTCATCGACGTTGATGCAACTTTGACAAGTTTCGACTTTGACACGACTTCGGCTCGACAAGTTTCCATTATGACAGGCTAGCTCTGACAGGTTCTGAATTCGACAAAACTCTAACAAGTCTTGACTTCGACACACCTCAACACATTCGCACCTTTGACATGAACAGAAACCTCACAGTTCGCGACATTGACAAGTAGCGTCGATATGCGACCGACGACTGTCGAACTTCAACAGACTGTCTCTCTGTCTTCCAGTCAATTGTAACGGTTGAACTGTTGAACCCTTCTAACTTATTCTTTGTAACTGAACGTAACATGAAGGATTCCAAGCATCTCAGAATTTTATATAAGCATGTATAATATTGTAACATCAAGGAATCAATCAATTTGATCAGGAATTCACCCAGTAATAGAATCATTTCGCATTCCTGCATATTGTTTGTGCGTATTTGTGTTTATATGTGTTGTGTAATCCTGCTTATTCTTAATTGATTCCGCCATAACAGAGCCGACTCATTCAGTCGAACTGTTGTCCCCCTCGTGCTTCCTGGACATGACCTGGATCATTGGTATCAGAGCAGACTCAAATCAAAGCATTTAGTTTTTGTGCTTACGTTCTGCGTATACACTTCTCTCGAAGTTACCTGACTTATGCCGACTCAAACTTGCTCACAATATCAACAATCCAAGTAGATGCTACCTCCAAAAATGACAAAAGAAACATACGATAGACATGCAGTCGACGAGACAGCACAACTTATTGAGCAAGCTCTGGCTAGACAACAGACCAAAATGTTCACCCAGTTCAATGAAATTTTCACACGATTTGCTTCGACATCCAGAGGATTTTCGACGATAACTCACTCCGATAAAATGAGCCCCTTCAAAGTGAAAATGAATATGGACATACTGAATCTTGAAGTTAAGATTGACGTGGAATCCGTTGACAATTGGATACAACAACTAGAATCCTATTACGCTGTGAATCAACTCTGAAAAGCTGACAAGATCACCATTGCATCCTTAAGGATGTCACCCTCCGTGCATTGTTGGTGGGAGAACCTCTCGACAAAGATGGAGAAAATCGAACACCCCATCGACACATGGTATAAATTCATCGAACACATCCGGAAGGAACTTTACCCACCGAAATACCTTGAGCAACAGTATAAGACGTGGCAGCAACTAAGGCAATGGAAAGACCAATCAGTACATAGTTACACCGACGAGTTCTACTGACTCATGGCTAGACTTGGCGTCTAAGAAAAAGAGAAATTGCTTGTTCTGAAGTACGTTAGAGGATTGTCCCAGTACATTCAGCAGGAGATGGAATTTTTGACTGTCAATACGCTTGCGGATGCTTTCCACTATGCTGGAAAAATGGAAAGCAAGTAGAAAGGAAAAGCACATTTCGTGACAAAGCTAACATCAGGATGACCACCAAACAAGAAGGCACCAGCCGACTTCGACAAGTCGAAATCCTCTCAGCCGACACCGCCAAAGCTAGATCACGGTAAGAAGCCTTTTCACAAGAGGGAACGTAGCAACAACTGCCGAACCGAAAATGGTGCGATTACCACCACTCAGCTTGGCATGATATGTCTGAATGCAAAGCTCAAAAGACATTTTTGGCAAAAGTGTTGACCTCCGACGCGTTCAACAAGATAGTGGAAGAATCTGATCCAGACACAATGACTCTTTTGACCTCGTCCACTACAGCAGCCTCTAATATCGTCGACGAGGAGGAACAAGAATGCCTGTTCCATACACAGATATGGGTCCAAAGCAACCCATTGCATCTGATTGTGGACAACGGGAGCCAGAAGAACTTCATTTATGAAGATCTTGTGAAGAAACTAGGTCTTGTTACCACTCAACATCCTTAGCCTTACAACATCGGTTGGATGAAGGATGGACAAGAACTTCGGATCACTCGACGATGCAAAATCAACTACTTCATAAAGCCTTTTGAAGATGAAGTACTCTATGACTTGGAACCACTCTCCGTAGCTGATGCCCTGTTTGGGAAACCTTACCTCTGGGATAGACATGGAAGTTATCAGTCACGGCCTCAGAAGGTGATTTTCAGAATCCGAAATCGATGTTTCAGCATACCAAAGCGTCAACCTACACCAATGGTTGCACTGATATCTTCCAAACAGACAAAGAAGCTCATCAACCATGTTCATAAGTTCGCATTAGTAATGATCAAGCCGCAACATTCTAAGAAGACTGCAACAACGAGTTGAGTCAGCAACCAATGCAGCTCTCGATAGAAGCAGCAAGTCGATCATATTATCGATGAGTACCAGAACCTCTTTCAAGCTCCAGACTGAGTACCTCAACATTGTCAGGTAAAACACTCTATTGAGCTTGTTCCTAGTTCTTCTTTGCCTAACGCATATGTTTACAGAAGATCCATTCTCGAAATGAAGAGATTTGCAGACAGATCCAAGAATTAATCATCAAAGGTCATATCTGACCCAGCTCCTCTCCTTGTGGAAGTCCAGTCATCCTAGTTCCGAAGAAAGATGGGACTTGGCGCATGTGCATCGACTACAGAGCTCTCAACAAAATTTTGGTAAATAATTGCTACCCTCTACCGTGGATAGACGAGCTCATCGACTGTCTGAAAGGTTCTAAATTCTTTACTAAGCTCGACCTCAATTCAGGATATCATCAGATTCCAATGGAGCCCAACTCAGATGTGTGGAAAACTGCTTTCAAGACCAAGGAAGGATTGTTTGAATGGTTATTCATGCCTTTCGAGTTAACCAATGCACCTGCGACCTTCATGCGACATATTTCTAAGAGATATATGTGTGATGCCAGACACATAAATTGTTTATGCACAAGTGAAACAAGCCAAGACCTTTTCCAAAATCCGATATTGTTTGAATATTTCAAAATATAATGTTCAAGAAAATTTCACAGAATTTTTTCAAGGGGTCATGCATGAAATTGAAAGCGGGAGAGTAAGTTTGAATATTGATATTATTCTTAAATTGGTTTCTTATAACTCAGATACCACAATGCAATAGATTTAAAATGATAATGTTTTTATTTTGCAGGATTTTTCCATGTCGATTTCAAAAATGTTGAATGGAATTTATTATACAGAGGACAATCCTATGGATTCCATTAATGTCGTTGTTCAAAAGGGACCAAAAGCAAGGAAGAAGAAACAAGTGTCAAATGTTCAAAATGAAGAAGTACAAGCACAAAGAGGAAAGGGCATCCGACAATCATTAGGTACCTAGAAGGGTTATATTTAAATCTTCATCTCGCCCAACTGAACATGTTGAAATGGTTGCAAATGAGCTTGATACTCTTGTTGTTAATAGTAACAAACAATCTCATAAAAGAAATATGGTTGAGGGTGTTTCAATCCTTGTTGAAGGCATTGTTGTTTACAAGGAACCGCTTCAAATCAGAAAAAGAGGAGATTTGTTGTTACTGAAGCCAATGTTATTCTTGAATATGAGAGTGAAAATCCTGGGGACAGTAGGGAAATAATTACTCCAGGTGCTAATATAGAGGATGGCATTGTCAAGTCAACACAAAATTCCATTTGAGATCGATTGCAGAGGGATAAATTGGTTAGCAATGGATATACATTTGAGTTGAATGTGAATCAACTTTATAGACCCACAAAAAGGAAAGATCAATTTAGAATTAGAAAACCACTTCACTTGCATATTCACAACTTGAAAGCATTTATGAGAAACAATCCCTATGCACATGTGGTTGAATATCTAGTCCTTGTTGACCCGAAAGATGTTCCTACTAGAGATTGATTTGATCAAACAATATGTTTTCATTACAAATATTATGTTCTTGTCGGGAAGCATTCTGCAGAGGAATGAAGAGAGTTGATGCAAGAATATCCCAATAACCCTATTTTTGAAACAGTCAAATGAATCATTTATGCTGGTTTAACAGATGTAGAAGCAAAGTTGTTGGCATGGGATCATAACACATATAGTGAATATAGGTTGATAATGACATTTATTCAAAGGGTGATATTTATCCATAGTGAATTTGTGCAAATATGTGGTGGCAAAAAATCTAGAGTTGATGCAAGTTTTCGGAGACAATGTTATCTGGAAATAGGTATCCCTATTAAAGAGGATAATGTGAAACAAAAAAATGCCAAAGGAAGTGATGCATTCAGAGCTGTAGATTCCTATTTCTAGTTGGCATTCAGATTTGGGAAAACATGGGATTTGATTGATGACATATTTAGCTTGTGGGAGAATATTGGCATAAAAAATCAGAAAGTGAAAAAAAGTAAAGTTGTCCCATGGAGCGGTGGTAAGACAGGTCCTGACATCAAGAACCTACCAAAAGACATGACTATCACACCTTGGATAACAATACAAGATGTGAAGGATGAAACATTAATACCTACAATACTATCACGTGTAAAATCAAGTGAATTATCCATGGAGGAAATGTGCAGTGAATTTGACAAGTAAGTTGATGTTTTTTTATGGTACGATGTTTTTGTTCTTTAGTTTAAAATTTTTATTATGTTCTAAGTATTATGTTATATTATTATATATGATTGTAAGCATCATTTATTGTTTCATTGTCTAGTCATAAGGTCTACATGAAAATACAAGAGGATATGGTTATAATGTTGAATGAGAAGAGTTGGGATGATGTCAAATGCAACTATCCAAACTCAAGCTCGATAGAAAGCTTAAAACAATTTTTTGTTGCATTCAGGAAGGTATCTTGATCTATGAGACATTCTATTTTATTTATTTTCTAATTCAATTCAATTCTATTTTATTACTTATAGAGATAATTTTCGTTTGAAGATGCCAAAGAGGGGTACAGATGGAGTACGAGAGTCCTTTAAAATTCATATCCAAAGAGACAAAATAGAACGGCAAATGAGACAACACCTTGCAAACGTTGAACTTGATGATACACTTGATCATTATATTTGGAATGGGCATGACACTGTGCAATATAAAGGCATTTTAGGTGACTCTACAAACACTGAAAATCTTGTTCCTATAAAGGAGTACGCACTAGTGATTGCAGATATCCCTCATGGATACAATATCCGAAACACTACTTATGATTGTGAGCCTTATACTTACCAATCATTCAATAAAGTGGTTTCGAGATTCGTAGATGTAACAACATCACCACTATGGAGATTTGTTGTTTTTCATTCAGACACACAATTAGGGGGGTTGTTGACATCCTTCAAGGGTAAAGTAAAAACAAGGAAGCAAATTTATTGGTAATATATTTGCACTATATTATCCAGTTTTTGAGTTTATAAATCAATTATATTTATTGATAAGTTAATTAAATTTTTTATATTTTTATTACAGGAAAAAGCCTAATATTCGTAGCTACAGTAGAGATCCATTTCTGAGTGATATTGATGTAGCTACAGTAGAGATCCATTTCTGAGTGATATTGAAAACATACATCTTGAAACTTGGACAAAAAATGAGACTTATGAATCTCTTTTAATCAATGAAAAGATTGGAGGAAAATATAGTCAGTTGTTGAGTTACAATGCCGTGGTTAAAAAATTAACATATGAGGAAAGAGATTTGAAAGGAGTGACTGTAAACATCTATCAAAATCCACAAGCATTGATTAATTATCTCATAGATACATTTTCAAGAGAAGAAGATTGGGTCTTATATCTGTTCTCGGGTTCAAGTAAACTTTCTCATATTACATATGAAAGCATATTTCAAGTTTTATTTTTATTTTTATTCGTCAATATTTTATTGTTTTAAAGTATGCTTCTTTATGCTATTTGACTTAAATTTTTTTTTTGGTGATAAGGTACAACAATAGCATTCTCCTTACAGAAAGGAATAAATTGCATATCCATTGATAATGATCCACTGCAATGCAATTACATCAAGCAAAGAGTTAATGCTATTCAAGTTCTTCCAAATGAACTGCAAGAAGTTGGTTTGAAGAAAGGAGAGTTTAGTGAAACACTTGTGGCAAAGATTTTAAAAGAGCCTTAACTCCCATTAGGAGGGGTGTTTGGAAAGGAGCACTTTGGGAATCCTGCAGACATAGAAGACCCAATGGAAGAGGACATTGATGTCCCCGAGGAGAGCCAAGCTCCAGAAAATTATAATTTCGATGAAGAATTTGGCCTGCATGATATTCTTGATTAGTTTCATGTCTTGAAGAAAATGTTAAATTTGACAATTTTTTGATAAGATATATTAGTATTGTTTGACTTTCAGACTTTATTTTAGAAATAAAATTTCTATATATAATGTTTTTAATATGTTTTTTACAAATATATGGTATAGTTTTTCTTGAATTTATGTGAATCATCACTTTTATGAAAATAATATGAAATAGTATCATTTTTATACAAAATATCTCTGAAAATTCATTGAAAATGGTTTTAAATGTCTTTATTTTCTGGAATTTTTTACAATTTTGTCAATAAAAATGTCTTATTTTATAGAAAAAATTGTAAAATGAATATGTTTTTCATTATATATTGCTTATAAATGTATGTTATTTTGTTAAATTTCTAAAAGTAAACTTGAAAATAGAAATAAAAAATATTTTACGACAAAGATAATTCAAAGGCCCGAAAAAATGCCTCAAAATGAAAATGTGTGATATTGGTGTCAACCCTTTTTGAAGCGGAGCTAAAAATAACGACTGCAATTAGGAGAGAGAAAAACAAGAACTATGTCAAGTTTTCATTTCATAGTATAAGTGGTTATTTCACTGCGGCCTCTCCCTAGGACAAAGAGAGGTAATTGGAACAAGGCGGCATTTTTGGACAAGTGCAAAAAGGTTTTTACTTTATGTGACTGTTTTTTGACTTTCACGCAGTTATTGAGTAAGAATTTTTTCTTTTTACAAGAGAAGAAGATATTTGAAGATATTTTTCAAATCTTGTTTAAGAGGGAGAATTATTATTTGTTTTTACAAAAAAAAGAGGAAGGGAGATTATTTTGAATAGAGCCAGTGAAAGACTCCGCAACGTCAATGGCTTCTAGTAGCAACAATCAATCTCAGATTTCTCCTCTTACAGGGAAAAAAGACTATGATGTCTGGGCCACGAGGATGGCAATTTATCTCAGGTCAGAAGATGCATGGGAATATGTCATGTATGGCTATTCCGAACCTGCAGATGATGCAGCATTTCAAGCCCTTTCAAACGCTGGAAAGGATGTCTTGCGAATGCACAGGAAGAAGGATGCAAGGGCTTTGCATCTCATAATGAACGCTTTGGATAACAACATATTTCCAAAGATATTAGCATCATTACATGCCAAATCAACATGGGATACCTTGGCGACCAATTATCAAGGTGTTGGTGAGGTACAAACAGCAACACTCCAAAACCTAAGAAGAGACTTTGAAGATCTGAAGATGAAAGAATCAGACTCTGTAGATTCTTTCATGACCAAAGTCATGGGGATTGTTAATCAGTTGAATATCTATGGTGAAAAGATTGGAGATCAAAGGGTGGTTGAAAGGGTTCTCAGATCTCTACCCCACAAATTTGAGTCGAAAGTTTCAGCAATTGAAGAAGCGAAAGATCTGAGTACTCTCTCTATAGACGAGTTGACCAGATCTTTACTTTCATTCGAATCCAGACTCAATAGGAATGAAGAATCCTCTCTAGAGAATGCTTTCAAAGCACATGTCTCATTCTCAAGAGGTAGAGGAAGAGGCAGAGGCAGAGGAGGATCAAGAGGACAAGGAAGAAGTGGCCGAAGCAATGGAAATGGAGATCAAGATCACCATCATAACCATGAAGGCAAAAACTGGGACAAAAAAAGGTTAGATAAATCTAATATTCAGTGTTATTATTGCAATAAATTTGGGAATTATGCTCATGAATGCAAAAGGAAAAAGGCTGATCAAGCAAATCATAATGCTAATGTGACTAATACCTCTGAGGATAAAGATGATATGTTATTTCTTACATGTCATGCTGCACACGAAAGCCCAAAGGGACTTTGGCTTTTAGATAGTGGCTGCAGTAACCATATGACAAGTGACAGAGGTCTAATTGCAGACCTAGATGAATCAGTGAGGACAGAGGTCAAAGTTGGCACGGATGAGGTTGTTCCAGTTCTTGGAAAAGGAGTGGTCACCATTCTGACCAAACAAGGCTAACAAAAGACAATCTCAGATGTTTATTATGCTCTGGGATTGAAGCATAATATGCTTAGCATTGGGCAACTCACTGAAAAGAAGTACAAACCTGTCTTTGATGGATCAGACTGTGAAATTTATGACCCAAATCGACATTTGATCATCAAAATACAAGTGACTAGGAACATGATGTATCCACTAGTCATGAATTGCAGCAGCAAGGTATCCTCTTTTGCTCAAAAAGCCACTTGCATGGATGATTATTGGTTATGGCATTTTAGATATGGACATATTCACTTTGGTGGTCTCAAGTTTTTGCAGCAGAAAGAGATGGTAAAGGGATTTCCCCCTATGAAGGGGCCATAAAGTAGTTGTGAGTGCTGCATCATTGCAAAGAAACACAGGGATAACTTTCCTAAAGGTATGTCTCGAAGGGCACATGCACCTCTAGAACTTATTCATACTGATCTGGTTGGACCAATGCAAACTCAATCGATTGGTGGAAGCTATTATTTCCTTACATTTATTGATGATTTCAGTAGAAAAACTTGGGTGTATTTCCTTCGTCAGAAGTCTAAAACTTTTGGCAAGTTCAAGGAATTTAGGGCTCTGGTTGAAAAACAGAGTGGTTATCAACTCAAAGTATTGAGATCTGATGGAGGGGGAGAGTATGAATTAAAGGAATTTCATGATTAATGCAAGCATCATGGAATCAAGAGGCAATTCACTACAAGATATACTCCTCAACAGAATGGTATTGCGGAACGCAAGAACAGAACCATCATGAATATGGCAAGGAGCATGCTGAAAGGAAGAAATTTGTCCCATGAATTTTGGGGAGACACAGTGGCTTGTGCTGTTTATGTGATGAATAGATCTCCCACCAAAATTATGAAGAACAGAGTACTGGAGAAAGCATGGTCAGGTATGACTTGTAATTTTTCTCATTTCAGAGTATTTGGTTGTGTTGCTTATGCTCATGTTCCTAAACAGCTAAGAAGAAAGCTAGATGATAGGAGTGAGAAATGTATATTTCTTGGATATGGTGAACAAACTAAATCCTACAAGCTGTATAACCCTATTACCAAAAAGGTTATTCTCAGTAGAGATGTTTTGTTCAAGGAGGAAGAGTCATGGAATGGAACCATAGACAACAGTATGGGAGTTGCAATACCCCAACCGGAAGATGGAGAAGATGAGGAGCTGATTGGACAACAAGATCCAGTAGCATCTTCACCAGTAGCAAATACTCCAGAAAGAACACCTAGAAACTCAGTTCAAGGTGAAGCATCAAGTCCACAATCAAGTAATGAATCTAATCACAGTAATAAAAAGACTAGAAGATTGACAGATATTTATGATGAATTGGATGCAAATACCAATTATGTTTTTATTGCTAGTGAACTTGTGTTTTATGAAGAGGCTGTAAAACAAGAGCATTGGGTAAATGCTATGGACGAAGAGATAGATTCCATTGAGAGAAATGATACATGGGATCTAGTTGACCTGCCAAAGAATAAGAAACCCAATGGTGTGAAGTGGGTTTATAAAACCAAACTCAATGAAAAAGGTGAGATTGATAGGTACAAGGCAAGGTTAGTAGCAAAGGGTTTCTCGCAACAACCAGGAATTGATTTTGGAGAAACTTTTGCACCGGTGGAAAGATTGGACACAGTAAGAGCAGTCTTAGCAATTGCAGCACATAAGAAGTGGAAAGTGTATCAAATGGATGTCAAGTCGGCATTCTTGAAGAAGAAATTTATATGGAGCAGCCACATGGGTATGAAATAAAAGAACATGAAGATAAAGTTTACAAGTTGAAGAAAGCTCTATATGGGCTCAAGCAAGCTCCAAGAGCTTGGTACAGCAGAATTGATTCTTATCTGATAAAAAATGGTTTTAGCAAAAGCAGCAGCGAACCAACACTTTACACAAAGGTAAATCAACAAGGATAGATTTTAATAGTTTGTTTGTATGTTGATGATATGATTTTTACAGGTGATCTCTCAGTAGATGAGTTCAAGGCAGCTATGAAGAAAGAGTTCGAGATGACAGAACTTGGATTGATGAGGGTCTTTCTTGGCCTAGAAGTAGAACAGTCAGAAAAAGGTATATTGATCTCTCAAAATAAATATGCTAATGAAGTTCTTAAGCGATTCAGAATGCTTAATTGCAAAACAACACCTACACCAGTGGCAACAGGTACTAATTTGAGCAAAGAAAATGGCAGTCCCAATGTAGATCCAACAATGTTTAAGAGACTTGTAGGAAGTCTCATGTATCTCACAGCTACGAGACCTGATATTATGTTTGATGTCAGCTTGATTTCGAGGTTCATGGAGTCTCCCAAAGACTCGCATTGGCAAGTTGGCAAAAGGATCTTATGATATGTTGCAGGGACTTCAAGCTATGGAATTTTATACTCAAGCACTGAGTATGATATTTTGACAGGTTTCACTGACAGTGATTTTGCAGGAAGTTTGGATGACAGGAAGAGCACTTCCGGTCATGTTTTTCATCTTGGATCATGGGTGATTTCATGGGCATCCAAGAAGCATCCCATTGTGACACTTTCATCTGCAGAAGCAGAGTATGTAGCAGCGACATCAGCAGCATGTCAAGCAGTCTGGTTACGCAGAGTTTTAGAAGGTCTTCAACAGAAACAAGAAGGACCAACCACAGTTTATCCAAGAACCATGTTTTTCACCAGAAAAGCAAGCACATTGATACCAGATATCACTTCATAAGAGAACTTGTGAACAATGGTGAAGTTCGTGTTGAGCATTGTAAATCGATTGACCAATTGGTTGACATCTTCACAAAGCCATTGGCAAAAGATATTTTTGAAATTCATAGAAATAATTTAGGCATTGTAAAAGTTGCAGTAGTCAGCAGTAGTAATTAAGAGGGAGTGTTAGAATTAGTAATTACTTCAGTTAACATTTGTTTCTATTCTTGACGTTCAGTCAATAAATGCAACAGCATGCTTTGCATGCATGCAAAAGCTAGGTTAAAGCTTTTAGGGTTTTCCATAAGTGTTTAAATACACATTACGTTCTTGATTGTATTACATCATTTGATCTCCGTTTATGAATAAAGATTGAAGAGCCGTAGCTCATTCTGCATTATCTTTGATTTATTTCTGCCTTCAACCTTCAATTCTGTCACATGCACTTCATTCTTCACGTTTTGATTGTATATAAGTGGCACCGTTGTGCCTAATTATGTAACACTTTGTATTTGGGGGATCGTTCTTATTGAAAGACAACACTAGAGTTGTCAAAGTTTATTCTTAACTGTAATACTTGAACTTGCAAATGGGGAGGACAAACATTTGTAGAATTTTTTCCTAAAAATAGGCTTTAACATGTAACTAGAGCGTTCGCTAGATCATATTACTATGGAAGTCTAATCCAAAGTAACAAAATAACCTTTGACCTCTTATCTTTCACTAATGAAAATAACTTTTCAACTTCATTAACATATTTCAATGAAATTCACAAATTGACCCACTTGTATAAACCGCTATGGAAATCTAATCCAAAGTAACAAAATAACCTTTGACTTTTTATCTTTCACTAATGAAAATAACTTTTCAACTTCATTAACATATTTCAATGAAATTCACAAATTGACGATGGGAATTTAACGCTGAATTCGTAGCAATAATGATTATCCAAACTTTGACCCTCAGTTTTGTCGTACTCTATTGACATTATGGTTTATGAAATATTAATCTCAAAGTTTAGTACGATATCACTTTTATAAAGTTGGATTTAACAAAATATTTTGTTTATAATGTGTAGTTTTGAGGGTTAGTTGAGTGAGTTGGTATTATTTGAATTTTTGGATTTTTGATTTTTGATTAATTAAAATAACTTTTCAACTTCATTAACATATTTTAATGAAATTTGGTGAGTTATCAAAGCAATAAGATGTCTCAACCAAATTGAATTTAGGTTCATTAACATATTTTAATGAAATTTGGTGAGTCATCAAAGCAATAAGATGTCTCAACGAAATTGAATCTGGGTTCATTAACATATTTTAATGAAATTTGGTGAGTCATCAAAGCAATAAGATGTCTCAACGAAATTGAATTCGGGTGGATGGAATGAAATCCATCTATCCCCATCAACGGACCACCGTATGTATTATTGGTGTTAGATGTTATTAATGATTTACTAAACTAATTTTTATTTCCACGAGGTGCTAGAAATGGATATATTTTAAAGAAAAACTTAGCCTAAATGCCCAACATTTTAAACTATTTTTAAAGGTTTTTTTTTTCAGGAAGACAGAATACAATAGAGAATTCTTAAAATTCCTTCAACCAATGTTTAAATTCCCAGAATATGGGTGCCTTAGGTTTTTGAAGGCCTTGAATCCATCTATGAATTCATAATCACGATTTGAACCGCATAGAATATGGATTTCTTAAAAAGAAGATCGCTAGATTCCGACCAAAAACTTGCCGAAAAATCGAAATGGTCATGCGTTTAGACTTCATAGAAAAAAATTCATTTGTAAATACCAAGATTATAATTATTTATAAGGTATTTTTGGCTTGAATAGTAATAAATACAAATAATGTTTTGCAAATTCAGTGTTATTTTTAATCTTTTTAAATGTGAAATTTGATAAATTCATATTTTGATTTTGTTTATGAATTTTGAAGTGCTGAACTTATATAATTTAATTGTTTTAAGGCTTTTTAATGTTTTTTAATTAATCTAGGCATAAAAAATGTTAGTTTCCACTAATTGGAGTGTTTTGTATTGAATTCAAGTCACCAAATTTAGTTATCCTTTTTCTTTGGCATAATTTTTTGGAGAAAATTTTGAATATTAAATTATTGTTACTAGTCTTGTTTGGTTTGGCTACTTTTCATGGGTTAAACTCGGCTCACCTGTTGAAATGGGTCAATTCAACATGGTGGCAAGTCAAGTTAATCATAAGTGAGTTTAACCTACTAGGGTTGAGTTTGATTAGGCGATATTTTGTCCTCCTTTGATAGGTCAATGAATTTGACTCCTTTGTGCATGAGAGCTAAGAAAAACTAAGGTAATAAAAAACTTGGCACCTTAGTCCATCCCAGGTCACTTCATTTGATGCCTTACTCCATGTTGAGTAAATCATGCTTCCTTCCTTTGGTTCTTTCGATTTACTAATTTCTATAAAAAATACATTCAAGTCCATACCTTGAGTTCTATGGAGTTTCATAGATGTACAATGCATTTATTCAACCAACGTCGAAGTATCTCTACATTTACATTAAGATCTAGAAAAAAGATAATATTATGTTTATACAAATTTAATTTCCAAACAACCACGAAAAATTAGAATTATAATAAAAGTCCCTTCATTTGAAAGGGAAACTTTAGAATCAAACCAAGAGATTTCAAATGAGTTAGCATCATACTTTTTAAAAAATTTGATTGAACTACCCTTAGACTACTCAAAATAAACCACATAACAAGCTCGTCACGGCATTTATTTTAGTGCTCTCTTTTTCACTTCATTGCATATACTTTATTTCCCCCTTTTTTTTTCCTTTATCGCATATAAAGTTCTACTATGGGAAAAGAAAGGTAGGAAAAAATGTTACGATTCTTTCTTACGCTATGTAAAATATTTCTTATGAAATTGTGAAAATGTTGAACACTAGAAAGAGATCATAGAAATGTAACCAAGGCGCAGAATCCAAGTTCTTGCTATAGAGTAACACCTAGGCTATGCCTTGGAGTGCATTATTCTTTGAGGGTGATCTTGACATTAAATAGTGGTACCATGGATTCCTTTTATTTTTTCAGGTCTTGGGCCATATGTGAAAGAACTAATACTTTATCACATTGCAGCAAAATAGAATTTTTTATCAACTTTATAAATCAATTCTTATGTTCAAATTTTGGTTAACATCTTTAGTTGGACTCGTCTCAAGTATCATTCATTATGGATGAAGTTTTGACTACCATCATTGTATATCTATGGAACCTTATTTCAATTTTCATATATGTTTTTCAATGGTTTCTTGGTCTATTATGTTTCTTCTAAAACCAAGTTTGAATATTTGTTTTCCATGGTTCCATAGTGGTTCAATGTATGCAAATAGCTATCCATGTGTACATAGAAGTTGATTTTGCATGAACTTGAATTAGAACATATTCTCCTATTTTTTTTTCCTAAATGTAACTCAAGTCATTATAAGCATAATATGCAATGTTGTCTATTAAGACTACTTGTAATAAGTTCTACATTGAAAGGTGAACACGCCATCATGTTTCGACAAATCTAATTGCATTTTATATTTCGTGGTTGTCTTCTTCTTTATATATAGGTACATATAAATACAATCCAGATAAAAAAAAAAATTATATAGGTACATATAAATACAATCCATATAAAAACAATATAATGAACTAGATATCAAGTTTCTTTATTAATAAATGTAAACTTCTCTAATATATTACAATAATAGAGGACCAATTCTTATATATATATATATATATATATAATATTTTTTTCTTCTAAAATTATGCAATCAATAACTATGTTGTTATCTAAGTACACACCAAATAACTATATAGGTACATATAAATACAATTCATATAAAAACAATATAATGAACTAGATATCAAGTTTCTTTATTGATAAATGTAAACTTATCTAATATATTACAATAATAAAGGACCAATTCTGAGAGGATCAAAATGTCTCTTTTATATATATGGCTCTCATAGGAGGACTAAAATCCTATCTTCTATCTCAAGATGCCAATTTCTATAGAGGACTTAAAAACCATTAATCATTAACTACCACAACTAGAACACTGGCCACTTTATTTTATTGGATTATTGAAATCCTAGCCAATCCATGGATGTGAGAGTTGATATGGAATCCCCATTGTCGATCCGTGATGATTTGTTAATGTAATCGAAGGTCGAACACCACTTTTATCTTTCGAAGCTCTTGAGATTTCACTTCCATCATGAATCATTTATTCATAGACAAGTTTATAGTGAGTGGGATTTTTATTGTTAAACATGGGAAAATGTCCAAAGGAATCCCACTCATCCTAGTCCTTAGCTCTCTTGTTGATCCAATAGTGAATAAGAATTCACTATGACATCCTCTTGATGGGTGATCCAACTTCACGACACATGCTACTTGTTCACCTCTCCCAAATTGGACCACAAGTGATATTTAAACTCTTACAACTCCTAAAAATGCCTTCTTGTTCTTATGATATGGCCTTGAGTTCCCTTGACTCTACTTGGGCATGTGACTATATTGTTTGCATAACATAGACTCAAAATATCTTGTTGAACCAATAGTCAACAAGCTTTCTCTTTGAAATCCTCTTAATAAGTGATCCAACTTTGCGACACATGCTACTTGTTCACCTCTCTAGATTTGTACCATAAGTGAGATTTAAATTGTGACAACTCTAAAAAATCCTTTCCTACTCTTATGATATGGTCTCGAGTTCCCTTGACTCTACTTGGGCATGTGACTATGTTCATACAACATAGACTCAAAAGATTGATGCAACCCCTGTACTATGAATTCTTTGTAAGTTGCAACATTTAAATGAATTGAATGCACAATGTACAACCATGCTAGCTCAACCCAAAGAAACTATAACTTATCGGCGTCAAACCAAATAAATACACAATTGAAACTAAAATGGAAACTTTTGGGTGTGTAGGGATGATCCTACATCAAACCTTCCTAGTAATTCAATGTGAGTATCATGCTCATAGGATGGATTTCAAGAACCCTACAATAATGTATCAACAATATTTTCCAAACTCTCTCTTTTATATCCATGTTGCATATTCAAAACTCTATTCTTTCCAACCAACTAAGTACTGGTACTTTTTTTTCTTGACCATGTAGCAACATGCTCATCTAGGTTTAAAGGCATTTTGAAACTAATTCTATTTCCAATTTTGATTATGTACCTTCTTTAGATGTGTGACAACAATGACCACATTAGAGAGAATCTAGGTGATTAGCAAGTGAAGGTAATTAATTGCACTACTCTATTTTCCCTCATGCACAATTTTTGCTATTCTCTCTATTTGCATAAGCATTTTATCATTTCTTTATTTGAGCAAAAGGTTGTCCATTGTATCTTTGATAGTGAAACATTTATCCTCGAATCTAAGCATGAAGTGAACCACCCAAAATTTCTGTTATTTTATTGGTCTCTTCATGGCATTTCAATGAAGCTCTTTATGACATCTATTTCACTATTCTCTTTTTTATTTCATCACATTTACTTTAATTAGTTTATTTTATATTTTCTTTAGACATTCCTTTGCACCCTCTCTAGCAATTGCTAATTGTATTACTATTACTATTAATAATCATATAAATATGAATATTAAATGTTTGATTATATTAATATTAAATATTTGATTTTATATTTCATGTTAAACATCAATCTTTAATATTAATATTAATGTTTAATATTTAATATTAATATTAGTATTAGCCATATCTAATATTAATGTTTTATATTAACATTTTCATATATTAATTTTACATTAATATTAATGTTTTATGTTAATCGTAATATTGCAAATAATTATGTTATATTAATAATTTTATAAATATAAAACAATAATAATTAAAATATTTTGACAATATTTTAAATAGCATTAATATTAATAAAAAATTAAAGATTTGACAATATGAAAAGGTAATGTTTTTTGTTTTTTTATAACAAATTTTTAGATTTTGAAATGTTCTTTAAAATATAGACAACTAAAGTAGTTATTAAATACATTTTATCAACATAAATCTAAATTTCAAAATATTTTATTAACTTAAATCTAAATAGTTATTGTTATTTTAACAATAAGCTATGAAACAAACAACAGAGAAAACTGTTAACCATTTTTAATCAGCTCTGTGTTCTTAGCCAATTCGTGACTCCTATTCATAACTATTTTCCATGCATAAAATTTATTCATGATTTGCATAACAATATAGTATCGATACGAAGAATATATTAATGATTTGCATAACATTGAACGCTATTTATACAGACTTGGCTTCTGCTCGTAAAGCTTGTGCGAATTTCTCACGATGAAAAAACGTGACTCCTACCCTATGAAGATGTTTCAGCGACTGATAATTGAAGGCACTATTAAGTTTTTTGTATGTTATGGGGACAATAAAGTGAACATGCTTACAACAACCTTCAGAAACAATGATTTTAATATCTATTACATCACATTAACTCTAGATTAAAAGAATATTTTTGGTTCTATGTCTATGTTCTAAACTGAAAGCGCATCGACCACTCTGGTTCCGTTGTCTTTCAATTTCAGAAACCCTTTCTCCCATAGACTTCGCCCCGGAGAAGCAATTACAGTACCTCCCGTTTAAAATTTGCAAGCTCATATACCTGCCCGCATATACCAAATGACGATAATAAGAATGGAATGATAATATGAAGAAATCAGATTATAGACTAGTTAAAATGCAGAAAACAAGGTTGAAAAGAATTGTAAATTTCATCGATATACCTTCAGATCATCATTACTGTAGCGTGGGGATTAGTTTCAGGAGACCCACTAAAGGTCGACCCATCAATCACCCAGGGAAAACTTGGTAATTCTCATTCAGAAGAGTGCCCACTTGGCAACCCGGCCATGATAGTGCCTTAGCGTAACCACGGTCTGCCGTCAGAATGGCCCCATAGACTTCGCCGTGGAGCAGATCTTTACAGGGGAAGCGCACCTTCATTTTGAAGCTTGAGGCCTCCAAAACTTTCTGGGCCAAGCCACCAAACTTTCAATGAAACTATTGAATTAACCTGAAACTATTGAATAAACCTTCAAATGAATAAAGGAACGATTAATTTAACCCTAAGCTTGAGCTAAGATCTGAACCCTTGATTGGTGCGTGACGAAGAATATTCTAGGTTCTTTCAATCTTGTTCGTTAATAATTTAAAAAATCAAAATTCTGGAACCCCCACCCCATAATCACATTGTTACGCCTTGAGCCTTACTAAATTCTAAATATTGAATCGAATCTTGTTCCTATTTTCATTACTTGAAGTCTAATCTGTTTGGATTTCTTTTGCTTGCAACGCTGGAGTTCCATTTGTTTAGAAAGTCATAACCTCAAAATTTGGACTTGGCATTTGAGAGGTTGGGTTGGATTGGATGGAATGTTGTTTACATCTTTTGGAATGTCTTGGCATATTCACTTAGTTATATTAACTAAAAATAACCTTTTGACTAAAAAATAAAATACACCTAAAAATATAGAAAAAAATGAATTTTACATTTGACAAACTAACGGGCGTATCACTTATTTATATTAACCAAGTAAAAACATGAGGAAAATTATTAAAAACATGAAAAAATGGTTAATAGAAAGCAAAGAGATTTAATACAACACCCAGTTAGGTTAAATAATCATGTAGCGTTGTCATGAGAGCTGTTACTTTTTGAAATTTCAGCAACATGCTCTCCAATGCCTGGGACTCTCTGTACTCTAATGGCTCTGCCGACCTCTCAGCGAAAATCATAAAGCATTTCATGATCAATGGCACAATGGGAGACATATGTGGTACATACTACGTCTGTGATGATAACGCTGCCATAATGATGGAAACTCTGCCCACACTGCTGTTACCACCCTGTTCACTCAATGTGCTGCCCACACGCTTCACTACCTTTCACAAGCGCACTAGTAACATGGCAAACGCATAAAAGGGTTTTTCCATTCCTACAATCCAAAAGTCGGAAACAATAGTATCCTGATCTTGATCCAGATCCAGAGTGATAACGTGGAAAAAATTGTACAATTTTAACATTACCTACAAAATTCTTGAAAAAGGGAATACAACAGTCCGACATATAATCAAAACCAATTAACACATATAATATACTTGTGTAATGTTAATATTACTTTATAACAAAAAAAATCGGTTGGAAACTTTCTAGCACACTTGCAGCTGTTAACATAGGGTAACGAGCGGTATGTTCACACACTCCAAAATTTAACCGATCACTACGCTCGGGAAAGCTCACACAATCCAAAATTTACCCGATCAATAAGCCTACGAGAATAGAACTTATCCACCACAGGTAACGATATTTATAGTTATGGACTCTTAAACATCTGAGAATCTTTATTAAAGTAAGCAACTGCATTAATATTAGTTCTACCACTGGAAAAAGCTTCTTCTTTCACACTCTTTCTTGAAGAATCTTCATTCCCATGTACCTGCATGCACACCAATATGTAACAACGTTATTGTAGCCATTTTTATTGTTGCAGAAATATTAAGAACATAGCTATATCTGTAATAGTTACCTGCCAAGCATCATAGTGGTGGCCTGTGGGTTGGTTCCAGGACCGTCTTTAAATGTTGAGCCATCCACAATCCTCAGACTTTTAACTCCCTTCACTTCATATCTCTTGTTAACCACAGACCCAACATGACATCCTCCATGGAAATGCCACATTGTGGCCACAGTATCACGGCAGAACTGAGCCATGGCTGCATCGTCCGACGTGTTCTTTGGCAACGCTTTCCCAATGAAGTGAAATCCCAATGAAGAGGACTCACTACCCGCTGAATATTCAAATCTCCTCAGTGACCTTGTGTTGAGGATTTTAGCGATCATCCTTGCGCCTTGAACGCATCTTTGCAGGTCCAGAGGGTGGGAATAATAGTTGTATCGGACAGACGGATTGTCTCGAGGATCCATGCTGCGTAGCCGAAGCTCTCCTCTCGATATTGGAAACGCCAGCTTCTCAAATATGTTTCCACCATACACGTTCTTGGGCTTTGAGGATGCGCTGCCATTTATACTAGCTGGAGCCGGCTGGACGAAGCTGCTGGACTCGATGTACGTTTGAGAGCCTTTCAGAATACCCACTACCTGTATGCTCGAGAACTCCAGTGGTGTAGGGGATTTCAAGGTTACGGTTGCACGGGGGCTGTCTTGAATCCCTTTGCCTACTAAAGGCAAATGTCGGACTAGAGGAATGTTGAATTCTTTGAGATGTTCAGATGGCCCGATTCCGCTTAATAGCAGTAGCTGGGGGCTGCCTATGGATCCTGCAGAGATTATTATCTCGCTGGAACGGGATGATTCTTTGAGAAAAACTTGATAATACCGACCATGGGCGTCCATGAGTTCTACTCCGCGGGCCTTCGGCTTCCCAGAGGAGCCACCCTTCTTTCCTGCAAGTTTTCATAAGTAAAATACTGAATCTACATTTACAGATCTCGATATAAATCTACTAGCCCAATCTTGATAAAAACATGATTAAAAAATTAGGTAACCCTTAACTAGTTAAAAGATTATGTAAAAGTGATTTTCATATTTAATCATTTTAGAATTTCTTTCTATCCTAAAACAATTTTTTTTTGTCCATAACAAACTTTCTACTCTCCATTTATTATTCTTATTGTACTCTACTATAAATTTTTGCTTTTCAACAAAACCTTAAAACCTTTTTTTTTGTTAATAACTCAATAATTAGTCATTTCAGTTTGTATCAAATATTATACCATAATCATCTTGTTGGAGATAATGCAGAAATGCTAGCATATGGCTTATATTTTCTGTGTTTATCATGTACAGGTTTGAGATCCATATTTCTTGGAACTAAGATTTGGATTGTGTGTATGAGAGTTAGCATTTGCATTATCTCCAACACATCTAAGCAATTACAACTACTAAAATATAACTATAATCAAATAATCATAAGCAATTATAACAATTTTACTAGTGGCTCTAACTCAAAAATGAGAATATGTATATAGATGATTTAATAAGTTTAATATTAATGTAATTAGCTAATGTTGGCCACTCATGACGTGTTAGTCGTAATGGACTCCTGGAAAAACAGAAATCTGAATGTCAAAAAGCAATATTAGAGCTACCTACACAACTTTTTGGAATATGGCGAAAGAAGATGAAACATAGACAATCAGATTACCTTCCGGAATATATAAATATTATTTATGGAAATTAAGTATAAATCCCCAAAAATGGGGTTCTCCTAAGGTTGGTATGTTATTTTTTTAAGAAAACATAATAAATATGTTTGCGTTAGTTCGCTGGTTCAGTATGCAAATAGTGGAATTTTGTGAAAAAAATTATATACAGTCGTAGATAAAAAACTGTTCTAGTGCAGCGCTATTTTTCCATATTTATTTATATTTTTTTTAATTTTTTAATAATTAAGGAAGTCAGCGAAGCCCTAGAATGACTACATCGAACGTTAGTGCACAACATCATGGT